>CM077079.1:154028026-155427682 GCA_039513925.1 Platanthera zijinensis
TGTACCCGAAGAAATTAGATACAGCTAACTTGCTGGAACTTTTAGAGAAGCTGGTTGAACTTTTTGTTCTTAAGCTTGGGAACAATGTCGAGGAAGATGAAGTTCAGTCGCCACTTTTTGAAATGAATAAAACCTTAAAAGTTAAAGTTCTCAGCTGCTGATCTTGTCTTTTTATCTTTGGCCAATCAATGGCTCTTAGAGCAGTGGGACCCATAATAGTTGTTAGATGCAACCTTGATTTAACTATAAAAGTCATACAATAGGCATGCGGCGCCGTTTGTCGCGTACTGTAGCCATCCTGTAACATTTTGAATTTTGATGATGTCAGCACCTATGGACTTAATCAAATTCAAACACTTTATTATAAGCATTGAGTGAGCAACCATCACTCAATGCCAAAACACTTAAACAGATTTTCTGTCACTAGGTGTTGAGTGAGTAAGCTTGACTCAATGCAGAAACACTTAGATTTTCTATCACTAGGCATCGAGTGAGTAAGCTTGACGCAATGCCAAAACACTTAGACAGTTTTTCTATCACTAGGTACTGAGTGAGTAAGCTTGACTCAATGCCAAAACACTTAGATAGTTTTCTGTCAATAGGCATTGAGTGAGTAAGCTTGACTCAATGCCAAAACACTTAGTCGCATTTCTGAATGAAAGCATTGAGTGTAGCTTCTTAACTCAACACTTTCTGCTTCAGCCTATTATCTTGATGAGGAGTTGAGAGAATAGCCTTCACTCAACGCTTCTGTACTTAGACAAATTTTTTGTCAGCTTAGACATTGAGTGTGTTGAGTGAGCCTTCATCACTCAACGTTATCTAGACTTTTGTAGTCTTAACTATTTAGGTTTTGAGTGAACCTTCATCACTCGACGCTTCTGGACTTAACAAGATTTCTTTACTGTCAAAGATAAAGCTTTGACTATCTGAGCTTTACTCAACGAGTTTTGTAGTATGGCGTTGAGTGAACTGCCTTCACTAAACGCCTGTGGACTAAGCCATATTTCTGCCTTGCAAATAGTCAGGCTTGACTAAATTTACTTTACTCAACCCTTCTTGATGTATGGCTTTGTGTGAACAGGTTTCACTCAATGCATGTGGACTTAGCCACTTTCCTGCCTTGCCATTACTGAAGGGCTTTGACAGTCCTATCTTCTTTCAATGCTATTTGGCATCTGGCATTAAGTGAGATTGCTTCACTCAACATCTGTGGACTTAACCAAATTTCTTTGCATCTGGCATTGAGGAGTTGTCCTCACTCAACGCCTGTGGACTTAGACAGATTTTCTGTTTCTCCAACTGCCTAACTTGTGACCACCTACACCATCACTTAGACAACTTGTCTAACCTCATTCCAAGGAACATCCCATAAATGATGAGCTTAACCAACATCAAATACAATTATGCTCTTAGTGTTGATGGTGATGCCTCTTCAAATCAAATCTAGGGAGCATTTAGGGCAATATTTCCAACAATATTGCATATAGTTCAGAATATAAAGATTTGGTTGAGATTGAGGTGCATGATGATTTCAAGGAGGAAGTAAAGGTTGATGTTATTTACCCCATGGAGAAGCTTATTATTATCTCTAATGTTGTTCTTGTGAAGCATTTTGATGTTGAGAGAGAATGTGGTGAGGTAACAAAGTTGAGTGCTAATGCGGTGATCATAGACGCCAAAAATTTAATTTCTTCTGATAGTATTAATACTATGTCTGGATATTTTAAATAGGTGAAATGGGCTGATCTGATACCCGCTAAGGGTAAAGAAATGATGCCTCCTTCATATTCTGAAGACACCATTGCTGATTCTGATTGTGTGATTTGTGATTGTTAGTGCTCACCCATCATGGAGAAGTTAAAACATGAGAAGTTACTTAGTGCTTTGTGATTTACTTCCCTTTAGCACGAGAAGGAGAAGGTTAGAGGCAGGGGAGCTAAATATGCTCTGGGCTCTAGAGATTCTGCCTCATGCGCATCTCATGTGGTAGGAGAGAACCACCATAAGTCAGTGTATAGCTGATTCGTGAAGGTTCTTCGGGCTGCTTTTGGTTCTGCTATTGTTTGTTTATTCTTTGGTGATGTGGATGTTTTGTGTTATTTTTCCGCATAGTTCATTTTAAACTTTGAAAACTCTTTATTTTTACAACTTAATACCGGTATTAAGTCCACCTTAAGGATGTTAAATAAAAGGGCTTATGCGAGATAACCTGGTGTTGCTCATTTTGTTTTATCTAATATGTTAATGCTTTAGTTTGTTATTTTTCCTTTTATTTGGAGCATCCATTTTGTAGGTGTGGTGATCTTTTTACTGTGGGAGGGTATTTTCTTCTTGGTATTAATGTAAATCTTCTGGTATGCTCACTTCTAAGCATTGGGTAACTCCTCCCCATACGTGTATTTTAATACTTATTGGTATATCTTGTAATGGATTGTTTAGTTTAAGGCTGGGGGAGTCATTACGTCATTTCCCACTGCACACACACATTTCAACATCATGTTTTAAGCATTTTCAATTAGTTTTTATAATTCTTATTTCATATTCACCGCACACCACACATGTAAGACCCCCCTCCCGGAACACAACACACGGCACGAGGGGAGCCTTATGCCCGAAATAGCCGCCTTGCGGTAGCACTAACACAAGGGTTAGCCTTTACCATAAGACGCCTATTCCGCCGGCTACAATCCATATCACAACAATTATGCCAACCCAACCATGACAGAAAAGTAAAGCTAAAAGCAGTTCAGTTCACAGCTAAGTTAAAGTCCAAAAGTAGCAGAAGATAACAAGCACAACATGCTTGTACAAAAGAACAAGAGTCTAGAAAGGTTTTGCCAAACGGCTACATGAAAACACTCACGACTGTCACTGACGGTGCCGATGGCACCACCACCTCAGGTCCTATCATCCGGGCCTGGCTGTCCTGCTGCATAGTCCGTTGCCGCTCTACCTGCGGGGTTTCCACCTAAAAAGGAAGACGTAGCAACCGTTAGTCATAAGACTAAGTGGCTTCACATCCGCTCCCCCGGCGACCCCTCGGCACCGGGCGGAGAAAGGAACACAGGTACAATATATATACATAAGCGAGTAAACAAGCAGGTGACAGTAAATATGGTGAAGTATAAACTACGCTACACAACTAGCAGTTCTACAAATATCAATAATATATGACAACAGGTATAATTAATCAGAATAGTAACCTAACTTATAAGAGTGCCCATACAAACTTATAAGTTAAGGATCGGCTTAACAGTATATTAACTCATCGTATAAGAGTGCCCATACAAACTCATACGATGAGGATCTTGTGTATGCAATGAATGACATGAAATGAATGTTATGCTATGACCGAATCATGCGCACGCACATGCAAGTTGCTATGTCGACACAGACTAGAAGTTCCCACTTTTCGAGCAGGTAGCTAACCTCTCAGGCGTTGTCCGTCGTGGCCAGACGGCGACAGTGGAGCGGGCGTCTCCACTACTAGGTGGTATCACACTACCTATCCTAGGCCCCCGTACGCCTCAACGCTAAGAACACAACAGCGGAGCTCACATGCGTACTACGGCTCAGAAGGGGTCTTGGGTAAATGTGCACCAAGAACACAGCCCAACCTGGCCTTTGATTTCGAACCGGATGGAACCTCGGAAACGCACGAGGTGCAAGCCCAACCGTTCTCATGGCGCGGAGGAGATCTCGGGTTATGGACACCAAGTATCTAACCCTACCGCCCAAGGTCTACCCATTGGCTCCCATCGGTGTGACGACTGGCGAACCCGTAGACCTGCCACAGTCATTATCTCAATATCGCGACACGATGAATCGTCGCACATCACATGCCCCAAAACAACTCACTCGATGCTACCCGTAGGGAGACTTCAACTCTAAGCATCGGTTGTTAATAAACCCCTTGGGCTCGAATTACGGTTACAAAATACTCTTCACATAGTGTTCATCATGTTCACGCCCACCTATTCAATGAATTCACCTCAACACTACGCATAATAGATAAGTTCAACACCAAATTGTATAAATATATCCTATACCAATCTCAACTCCTAATATCTAGCCTTCCCATCCAATCCATTTCTCTACCTTTGCATGGTTATTCCTTATTACACAACCAAATGAGTAACCATGCTAAATTATAGTAACAACAACATTATAGATATATGGGAACAAGATAACAAATGAGCAAATCACAATCATTGCAAGAGTGCTAGCATTATAAATTAACAAGTGCATTAACATAGGATAGCCCGATACTAAAACTGGGATTCCCGGAGCTACAGGAACCCGATCACAATGCAAAACCCCTCGTTGGAAAGGTATTCGCGAGGGCTACGACTTTTGTGTTGAGTCGATTGCCCAGATCTGGTCGCAACATACCAGAAATTCAACTCGAATACGTACAGGAAACAGTTTCCTGTACAGGAATTTTCCCGAACGCAGCGGACTCGAACCAGCTTTCCCGTGGCTACAGGTATCGCATGGAAACGAGCAACCCCTCGTTGGAAAGGTAATTTCAAGGGCTACGACTTTCGTGTTGAGTCGTTCACCCAGATTTGGCCAGAACACCTCCGAAATTGGCCACGAAGGTCGCCGCGTGCAGAAATCAGATTTCTGCACGCATCTTAAGGCGAGATGAACGGCATCCGTTCATCTTCTTCTTTGCAACGACCTCGCATAAACTTCTCCAGAAATCACACCCAACCTTATTTCTCCTTTCAAAGCCAAACCCTCAACGAAAACCCCTCTCATCTCCACTTTGAATGATGAGAAGGTTGAGGGAGACTAAGCCTAGAAAACCTAGGCATGGCTTATCCTAAGAACTCTCCTCCTCACCATCAAGACTCTATGGAGTCGATGTCTCTCCTAAAATAACTATAGATCTAGCACCAAGGGAGAGTGGAGGAAGCTCACCTCAAGTCCAGCGGTACCACCATGGCCGGCCATGAGCCTCGCACTCCTTCGCGGCGGCATTGTTTTTCCCTTGACGGTGGCGGCGGTTTGATTCCTCCAAAGATGGCTCCGGCAAGCTCTTCCTCCTCCTCCAGCCAAGAACTCTCTCAGAAATTTCGGGGCAGAAGAAAGGGAATGAAATGCTAGGGTTTCACAACTTTTTCCTTTTTATACACCGCAGACACGGGTAGGCATACGGCCGTGTTCCTACCCGTGTTCAAGTGACACGGCCGTGTTGCCTGCCGTGTCTAGGGCCGTGTTCATCCCAGAACAACTTTCTGCCGGGTCAGGGTTGCGGCACACGGGTAGAGACACGGCCGTGTCTCGACCCGTGTCCTCGGCACACGGGTAGGGACACGCCGTGTCCCAATACCTGTGTACCTCTCTGACTGGTAAGCCTATTTTTATGAGGCACACGGGTATGGACACGGCCGTGTCCATACCCGTGTCAGCCAGAAATGCCATTTTGCCTTATTTTTCTCATTTCCCATACGTCCGCACCTGTTCACCCACATCCCCCATTGGGCTCACCACAGCCCCCTTGACTCAAATACGCAATCAAGGGGCCTAGCGCAAATTGGGACGTTACAAATCCTATAAACAAAATAAAAGATTTCGTCCCCGAAATCAGGGTAAGGCTATGGGAGTGAAACACATAAAAGGGTACTATGCTCTTAAATAAAATTTCTACCTGGGGTAAATAACTCCGGGTAGCGCCCTTGCATCAAATCCCTTGGCTCCCATGTGAACTCCTCCTTCCCATGATTAGACCATAGCACTTTCACCAAGGGAACACTTTTGCGGCGCAAGGTTCTTGTCTCGTTATCAACGATCCGCACCGGCTCCAGTCGCACAGACCTATCAGACGCCACGGCACCATCCGCCGTGGGGATATACTGTTCAGGCCGCAGCAAAGCCTTCCGAAGCGACGATACATGGAACACGTCGTGATGGTTCTCCAGCTTTGGTGGTAACTCCAATCGATAGGCTAGAGGGCCAATCCTTTCCACTACGACATAGGGCCCGACATACCTTGGGCTGAGCTTCTTGACTCCACGTACCCGCGACACTCCGTGCATCGGTCGAATCTTCAGGAACACCTTATCACCCACTTGAAACTCCACCATACGGTGCCTTGCGTTGTAATATTTCGCCTGTCGGCTTTGAGCCTCTAGCATTCGATCCCGGATCAACCTAACCACCGCGTCCGTGTCATCAATATACTCATTTCCCAATGTCTTCGGATCTTCGTCTTGCACCCAGGACAAGGGTGTTCTACACCTCCTTCCATACAAAGCTTCATGAGGTGCCATTCCAATACTGGCTTGATGACTGTTATTATAAGAGAACTCCACGAGAGGTAAGAGCCTCTCCCATGGTTCTTCTTTATCTAGCACACACAACCTCAATAGGTCCTCCAATGTTCGGATGGTTCGTTCAGATTGCCCGTCCGTTTGTGGGTGAAAGGCTGTGCTAAAGGCGAGGCGCGAACCCAAATAAGCCTGTACAGCCCTCCATTCTCTTGAAGTAAACCGACCATCCCGGTCGGAGACGATCGTCTTTGGCACACCATAGTACCGCACAAATTGTTCCACAAAGAGACTGTTGCTGTATTGACCTGGGCGGACAGGCGGCTAGGACTGGCGGTCTGGTAGCCGGGCGGTCAGCCCGGCTAATCTGGCGGTTTGGTTGCCGGGCAGTCTGGCGGTCTGGCGGTTTGGTAGCCAGGCGGTCTGCCGGCTAGTCTCTGGGATCTTGATGGTCGGCTGAGTGTTCTCTGGTGGTGACCGGGCGGTTAGTTCCTACTAACCGCACGGTTAGGCGGTCTGTTTGGCGGTTTGGCGGTTAACTTTATAGATGTTGTCTTTTGTAATTTTAGTCCCACATTGGGTATTTGTATTCTCTCCCATCTCCTCCATTCTATATAAGGGAGGCCATACCTTTGTAATAGATACCTTTTTCTGATAATAAAATTTCAGTTATACCCGTTCCGGCTTGTTTCTAGTTCGTTTCTTACATGGTATCAGAGGACCCGATCTAGTCCTCCTGATTGTGTTTTCTTCTGTCCGTGCGACCTCTACCTTCTCTCTGCGGCCTGTCTTTTAGCTCGCGCGAGTTCTCTTCTTCGTGGATTCTTCTATCCTCCTCTTCTGTTCGCGCGGTCTGTCTGCTAGCCGCCCGACTTCTCTCCCTCTGTTTGGTTCTGCGGCTTGGTCGTGGCTTCTCTGGCCGCTGGTGTCTGACATCGTGACCGCTGCAGATCTTTTTCTTCCTATCCGCGCGATTTCTCTCTGTTCGCGCGAGTTCTGCCTTGTTTAGGCGGCCTCTCTGCCCGTCGCGGTTTGTTTTTTGTTCGCGCGGTCTTCTCGCTCTCTCTATCCGTGCAGCTTCTTTTTCTTCCCGCCCGGTTTACCCTTCTTAACCGCGCGACCTCTCTTCAGGATGACCAATTCTGATGGCTCCACCTCGTCTACTGTCGTTGTCCCACCGCCGCCTCCTCCTCCTCCTGCTTCAGGGAATCTTGGCACCGTCTCTAAGCTTTTGGGGCCCAATTATCCCGACTGGAGTGTCTCATTCACTTTTCTTCTCCGCTCTCAACGCAAGCGTCATCATCTTACCGATGACCCTCCGCCTGCGGACTCTGCCCAGTTTTCTGACTGGGATGCGAATGATGCGCTGGTTCGTACTTGGCTGGCGAACAGCCTGTCTGATGAATGTCTTCCTGTCATCCGTCACGATGAGACAGTAAAACAAGCTTGGAATCACTTGGCCGCTCTCTACTCCAAGGGGGGACAAACGTCTCGCATCTATACTCTCTATGCGGATCTCTTTGCTCGCCAGTCCATGTCCCCTCCTGCCGCTTACCAACAAGTCCAAGCCCTTGGAGCTGAGATTCTACAAAATCGTCCTCTCTCGGCAGATGTGGCCACTCTGCTGAAGCACTTCCAGGAACTCCTAGTGGTCTGTTACCTTCTGCGGCTTCCGGACTCATACGATATGATCCGGCAGCAAATTCTTGGAGAGGCTGAGTCTCCTACCCTCGATGCTACTGCTGCCCGCATTGCTGCTGTTACCTCTCTTCTCCAACGCCCCTTGCTTGCCGCTCCTCCGGCTCCGGATTCCTATGCCCACCAGGCTCATCGTGGTGGATTTAGTGGTCGTGGTAACCACTCTGGCGGGCGTGGCCCCTCTCGCTACCTCTGTACTCATTGTGGCCGCCCAGGACACTTGGTTGACCGCTGCTGGACAAAGCATCCGCATCTTCGTCCCGCTGGTGATACTCCTCCTTCTTCCAAGCCATCTGCCTCCGTGGCCACGACTTCAGGTAGTGCCCACATAGTTACCCAAGGTAAATGGCTAATCGACTCTGGCGCCACTAATCATATGACGGGCAATCCTCAGTGCTTTTCTCTCCTAGAAACACATGATCGGTTGCCCCCTGTTCTCGTTGCGGATGGTTCTCCCTCTCCGGTGCATGGAACAGGCATGGTTCAAGTTACTCCGTCCCTTCGCCTGGAGGATACTCTTTATGTGCCCAAGTTTCCGTGCAATTTATTGTCGGTTACTTCTCTTTGCAAGCAACTTCAGTGTTCGGTAACATTTACTCCTTCTTCTTGTTCGTTTTAGGACCCGGACTCCAAGCGGATGTTTGCTACTGGGACTGAGAGGGGTGGTCTCTACTTCCTTGATGATGTATCTGCTCTTACCGTCTTCTCTCCCGCTTCTACAGATCTTCTTCAGTGGCACCTTCGCCTGGGGCATCCTCCCTAGCGTCTCATCCACCAGCTGTTTCCTCACCTCCCTCAGCAGGACTCTCCTCTCAACTGTGATGCTTGTCAACTGGGCAAGCATCACCGTTCCCCCTTTCCTCCTAAGCAAGGTCGTGGCTCTTCCAAGCCCTTCGACCTTATTCACTCGGATGTTTGGGGACCTTCCCCTACCCTCACCATCGGGCGTGGAAGTTCCTATTTTGTAACCTTTATTGATGATTATTCTCGCTGTACGTGGGTGTATCTATTAAAGGATCGCTCCGAACTTTTTTCTGTATGGACTTCATTTTATTATATGATTAAAAATCAATTTGATGCCTCTGTCAAACTTTTTCGCTCTGATAATGCAAAAGAATATCTGAGTAGTGATTTTGCTTCTTTCTGTACGCAACATGGCATCATTCATCAGACTAGCTGCGTCTATACCTCCCAGCAAAATGGGGTGGCGGAACGTAAAAACCGTCACCTCCTCGATGTAGCTCGCACTCTCATGACGCAGATGCAGGTTCCTCGTAGCTATTGGGGCTACGCGGTCCTCATCTCCTGCTACCTCATCAATCGCATTCCCTCTACCGTCCTCAAAGGCAAAACCCCTTTTTCCATCCTCTATCCCTCCAAGGACCCCTTTCCCTTACCTCTTCGCATTTTTGGGTGCACTGCCTTCGTTCATAGCCCTGCCGCAACTCGCGACAAATTGTCCCCTCGTGCTACGAAGTGTATCTTTTTGGGTTACTCCACAACTCAAAAAGGTTACTGCTGCTTTGACCCTGTTCATCGCAAGCAGTTCGTCTCGGCGGATGTGACATTCTTTGAGAATGCCGCCTACTTCTCTTCTGATCTCCCACAGGTCGATGGATCGAACCTCCCTCTTCTTCCTACCGACTCGACCTCTCCTCCCATTCTCTCCACCACATCCACTCCTCTTGAGCTTCCTCCATCCCCACCTCCACCAGCCGCTCCTTCCATTGATCATGATCCTTCTCCCTCGTACCCTCGGCCGTCTCTCTCTCCTCCCGGGCCAGCGATCTCCGCCACGGATGCACCGGCGACTGAGGAACTCGAGGACCTGGAGCTGCCCATTGCCCTTCGCAAAGGGGTTCGGACGTGCACCCAGCACTCGCTGGCAGCTGTTATTTCTTATGATCGGCTAACCCCTTCTCGCAGGGACTTCGCCCTAGCCATCTCCGCGACTACCACCCCTCGCACCTACCAGGAAGCCCTTGATATTCCTCACTGGAAGGCTGCCATGGATGACGAGATTGCTACTCTCTCTGACCGGGGCACTTGGACCCTTGTGCCTCCTCCTTTTGGCACGGATGTGGTTGGTTGTCGCTGGGTGTTTGTCGTCAAGTTCCGTCCTGATGGCAGTGTGGACCGGTACAAAGCCCGTCTTGTTGCAAAAGGGTTTACTCAGACCTATGGTGTTGATTACTTTGACACGTTCTCGCCAGTTGCTCGCCTCAGCACCATTCGGGTCCTTTTATCAGTGGCGGTCAACAAGGATTGGCCTATTTCGCAGTTGGACGTCAAGAATGCCTTCCTCTATGGTGACCTTCACGAGGACGTCTACATGGAGCAACCTCCTGGGTATGTTGCTCAGGGGGAGACTCAAGTATGCCGGTTGAAGAAGGCCATCTATGGCCTAAAGCAAAGTCCCAGGGCGTGGTTCGATAAGTTTAGTAGCATCGTTGGGGCTATTGGTTTCACCAGGAGTTCGGCTGATCACTCATTGTTCATTCGCAAGACATCTTCGGGTCTGGTTGTGCTAGCTGTTTATGTGGACGATATTCTTCTTACTGGCGACGATCAAGCTGGTGTAGCCTTGACGAAGGTCCATCTCCGCCAACACCTAGTCACGAAGGATATGGGTTCTCCAAAATACTTCTTGGGAATTGAAATCTCTCGGAAACCGTGTTCCTTGGTTCTCTCCCAACGGAAGTATGCTCTTGATTTGTTGAAAGAGGCAGGATTGACGGGTGCTAAACCTGCCCGGTGTCCCATGGCTCCTGGAGAAGACAAGACATGGACAGACGAATCACCTCCTCTATTGGATACTACGAGGTATCGGCGTCTGGTTGGCAAACTCATCTACCTTACAGTGACCAGACCAGACATCTCCTATGCAGTGGGAAAAGTCAGCCAGTTTATGCAGTCGCCTAGGGAATGTCATCTTCAATCTGCTCTAAGGATATTGGAGTATGTGAAGTCCGCACCTGGGAAAGGTCTTCTCTTTCAGAAAAACGGTCACCTAAGAGTCGAAGCGTACTCCGACGCTAGCTATGCGGACGACAAAGGGGATCGCAAGTCGACTTCCGGATTTTGCACGTTTGTTGGAGGAAACTTGGTTAGCTGGAAGAGCAAGAAGCAGTCAGTCGTCTCCAGGTCTAGTGCGGAAGCAGAATATCGTAGCATGGCATCAACCACGTGTGAGTTAAAATGGTTGCGGGCTCTCATGCTGGATCTAGGAGAGGTCTATAACTATCCTCTTCCCATGTTCTGTGACAATAAGGCTGCGATCTACATTTCCAAAAATCCGGTATTCCATGAGCGAACAAAGCACATAGAGGTTGATTGTCACTTCATTCGGGAAGAAGTGTTGAAGAACCAGATTTGCACTCCGTTTGTTACCTCGGAGAAAGAGCTGGCAGATATATTCACAAAACCTGTGTCCGCCTCTTTCTTCCACATTTGCAGCAAGCTAGGCATGATTGACATCTATGCTCCAGCTTGAGGGGGAGTGTTGCTGTATTGACCTGGGCGGACAGGCGGCTAGGACTGGCGGTCTGGTAGCCGGGCGGTCAGCCCGGCTAATCTGGCGGTTTGGTTGCCGGGCAGTCTGGCGGTCTGGCAGTTTGGTAGCCAGGCGGTCTGCCGGCTAGTCTCTGGGATCTTGATGGTCGGCTGAGTGTTCTCTGGTGGTGACCGGGCGGTTAGTTCCTACTAACCGCACGGTTAGGCGGTCTGTTTGGCGGTTTGGCGGTTAACTTTATAGATGTTGTCTTTTGTAATTTTAGTCCCACATTGGGTATTTGTATTCTCTCCCATCTCCTCCATTCTATATAAGGGAGGCCATACCTTTGTAATAGATACCTTTTTCTGATAATAAAATTTCAGTTATACCCGTTCCGGCTTGTTTCTAGTTCGTTTCTTACAGAGACGCACTAAGACGCCCACTTGCGCCTCCTTCTTCATTGGGATAAATCGGGCTACCTTGGTCAACCGGTCAACTATCACCCACACAGAATCATTCCCCGAGCGCGAGCGAGGTAACCCGTGGACGAAGTCCATGGAGATGTCCTCAAATTTCCATTCGGGGATGGGCAACGACCGTAGCATTCCACCGGGGCTTCTGCATTCCGCCTTCACCATTTGACAGGCCACACAATGAGTAACAAAGTACTTGACATCCCTCTTCATGCCCGGCCAACACAATGTTTTTCTCAAATCGGTGTACATCTTTGCGATCCCCGGGTGCACCGAGTACTTGGAGCAATGGGCCTCCTTTAGAATATCCTCCCGAATGTTGTCACCTTCGGGGATGTAAAGCCGGCCACGAAAATGGATGAGGCCGTCTTTTAGGGAGTATTCTTCCGAAGTCCCATCCTCCATTGACTTGAAAGCCGGGGTTAAAACCGCATCCTTCTTTTGTTCCGTCCGGATCCGGTCTCGTATGTTGCAAACTATACTCATCGCGGCCAAATATTCTGTATACTCTTCCGATTGATTCTTAAAGACCAAAGTGATTTCCATCTCTTGCAGCGTCCGGATTAACTCCATCCTCATCAAGCGGGATTCCGTGCTCGTTCCCGGTGCCTTTCGGCTCAAGGCATCAGCTACGGAATTAACCTTCCCGGGGTGGTAATTCAAGGTGAATTCGTAGTCGCACAAGAACTCCAACCACCGCCGCTGTCTCAAGTTTAACTCCTTTTGGGTGTGAACGTACTTCAGGTTTTTGTGATCCGAGTAGATCTCGCAGTGGACGCCATATAAATAATGCCTCCACATCTTCAAGGCGAATACCACCACTCCCAACTCTAGATCATGCACCGGGTAGCTGGCTTCATGCTTCTTCAACTGTCTGGAAGCATAAACGATCACATGCCCATTCTGCATCAACACAGCTCCCATCCCTTGATACGACGCATCCGTGTAAACTTGAAAGCCCTCCTTCCCAGATGGAAGAGCTGATGGGTGCAGTCGTCAATCTGTCCTTCAACTCTTGGAATGCAGCTTCGCACTGGGGTGTCCATTCAAACGGCACACCCTTCTTGGTCAGCGTAGTAAGGGGAAGGGCGATCTTCGAGAAGCCTTTCACGAACTTGCGATAGTACCCGGCAAGTCCAAGAAAGCTCCGTATGTCGGCCGCTGACTTCAATGGCGACCACTCCTTCACGGCCCGCACCTTGGCCGGATCTACAGCTAGCCCCGCCCCACTAATCACATGGCCCAAGAACGCGACCTCTCGAAGCCAAAACTTGCATTTGCTGAACTTGGCAAACAAAGTGTGCTCCTTTAGTCTCCTCAGCACTAAAGTTAGATGTTCGGCGTGTTCTACTTCAGTCTTGGAGTAGACTAGGATATCATCGATGAACACGATGACAAAGATGTCCAAATAAGGGCTGAACACCTTGTTCATCAAGCTCATAAAGGTGGAAGGGGCGTTTGTGAGCCCAAACGGCATCACGGTGAATTCATACAAACCATATCTCGAACTGAACACCGTCTTCTGAATGTCATCTTCTTGTATCCTCAGCTGATAATATCCCGAACGCAGATCTAACTTGGAGAACCAATATGATCCCACCAATTGATCAAACAATTCATCAATGCGCGGTAGGGGGTAGGTGTTCCGCACCGTTAACCGGTTCAACTCTCGATAATCAATACATAACCGCAAGGTGCCATCCTTCTTTTTGACGAACAAAACGGGCGCTCCCCAAGGCGACGAGCTTGGGCGAACGAACCCTGCTTCCACCAATTCCTGAAGCTGGACTCTAAACTCTGCAAGTTCCTTCGGAGCCATTCGGTATGGAGCTCGCGAGACGGGCTTGGCACCCGGAATTAGCTTGATTTGGAAGTCCACTTCCCTATGTGGGGGTAGTCCCGGCAATTTCTCGGGGAATACCTCGGGAAATTCTCGCACCACCCGCACATCCTTGACTTCTAGTGTCAATTTCCTCAACTCAAAGCAAATTACATAGACCTCGTCCCCTTCCATATGAGATTTCATAACTTGGATTGAAGACAATAATTTACGGGGTGCGAATTTAATACCTTGGAAGATGACTTCCGAGTCTCCATGCCTCAACATAACTTGCTTCTCCGCACAATTGATCCTGGCGTGGTGCCAGTTCAACCACCTCATGCCCAGGATGAGATCGAACTCCGGGATTCTTAACACTGTAGCCGGAGTTTCAAAGAACTTTCCTCCAATAAGGGTGTCGAAGTCGCAACTTGATGACGACGTCATCTCAGAGCCGTCCGGAAGGCGCACCCTTTGAGTAGTGCCCGTGAAGTGTTGCACTCCCTCCAAGTCCTTCACGAAGTCCGCCGAAATGAACGAGTGAGATGCACCCGTGTCAAATAACGTATAGGCGGGCCTCCCGATAACCATGACAGTGCCTAGGTTCCAAAAAGGTAATCACCGTTCAAAATTGCGCGTAACATTTGTATCGTAAATCTAACAAGTCATATAATATTAATAAATTTTGCATGTACCGGTGATGACTTCCTGCGGATTTCTCTCCTGAGTCATATCCAATGCGAATACATGCTCCCGTGCATGTCCTTGATTTCTCCCTGGTGGTCCTCTTCCTCGGCCACGCATGTGCCCTCGCCCCCGTGGAGCTACTGGAGGGGGAGCAATAGGAGCATCCCCGATCAGTCGCGGGCAAACTCGCCGGACATGCCCCGGTTGGTTGCACTCAAAACATATCACCTCACGTCGGCCCCCAGGTTGTTGATAATATTGCTGCTGCGGTGGTGGTGGTAAAGGTAGTGGTTGCGGAATTGGGTACTCCACACGATAGTTCCGGTTGACCCACCGACCGCCTCTGTGGTTTCCCCTTCCTCTGCCATGATCATTCCGCCTTCTATTACTAGGGCCGACTTCAATTACTCCTTCCGCAGGTCTCTTGCCACATCCCATGTGGTCCGCCTCCAGTCTCTTTGCCATGTCAATGATCTCTGCCAGGCTTCCATCGGCTATAAACAAAAGGGCCTGCCTCAGGGGGTCCCTTAATCCTTTGTAGAAGCGCTTCGCGTAGCCTCTATCGTCCAAATCATAGGAATCGGCAAACCTAGCGAGGTGTTGGAACTCCCTCTGGTACTCTGTTACCGATTTCGATCCCTGCTTCAGCTGCAGAAATTTTTCTTCAAGTCCATCCCGAGTAGAAGAAGGGATGAAGTGATCCAGAAAAGTCTCGGTGAACTCGTTCCAACTGATGTCCGTGTACAACCGCCCTTGGAAGGTGGAGCCCATGAGGGACTTCCACCACCTTTTGGCGTGCAGCTCTAGCAGCGTCACTACCAATGTCACCGCCATGCTGTTCGGACATCTTATGCCAGCCATCAATTCCTGCACGGTATCAAGCCATTCCTCGGTGCACACCGGCGATTCTGTCCCAAGATAGGCAGGAGGGGACAGGGCACGGAAGGTGCTCAACTAGTTGGAGCCTGGCGCTTGTTGTTGCACCGGAGCTTGCTGGGCTTTAAATGCATCCAATATGGCTGACAGCGTTTGTCCCAGTTCCGACTGCTGGAATTGTGAAGGGACGGAAGGGGTAGGAGTGCCCCCAACCGGCTCCACCTGCGCTGGGACCTATACGCAAGGTACAGATTAGGGTCAGGTTGGCTAAAACTAATGTCAAAGTTGGACAACTTAGTGTGAATTACATATGGGCACACCACTGCTTCCGCTAAGTCGGTTTGTCCCCAAACCGACTAATCGAACGGGAGTGGCCCATTGCTACCTGACTGCTGTAGGTGAAGATCGGCTAAGTCTGATACCATTTGTAAGACCCCCCTCCCGGAACACAACACACGGCACGAGGGGAGCCTTATGCCCGAAATAGCCGCCTTGCGGTAGCACTAACACACGGGTTAGCCTTTATCACAAGACGCCTATTCCGCCGGCTACAATCCATATCACAACAATTATGCCAACCCAACCATGACAGAAAAGTAAAGCTAAAAGCAGTTCAGTTCACAGCTAAGTTAAAGTCCAAAAGTAGCGGAAGATAACAAGCACAACAGGCTTGTACAAAAGAACAAGAGTCTAGAAATGTTTTGCCAAACGGCTACATGAAAACACTCACGACTGTCACTGACAGTGCCGATGGCACCACCACCTCAGGTCCTATCATCCGGGCCTGGCTGTCCTGCTGCATAGTCCGTTGCCGCTCTACCTGCGGGGTTTCCTCCTAAAAAGGAAGACGTAGCAACCGTTAGTCATAAGACTAAGTGGCTTCACATCCGCTCCCCCGGCGACTCCTCGGCACCGGGCGGAGAAAGGAACACAGGTACAATATATATACATAAGCGAGTAAACAAGCAGGTGACAGTAAATATGGTGAAGTATAAACTACGCTACACAACTAGCAGTTCTACAAATATCAATAATATATGACAGCAGGTATAATTAATCAGAATAGTAACCTAACTTATAAGAGTGCCCATACAAACTTATAAGTTAAGGATCGGCTTAACAGTATAGTAACTCATCGTATAAGAGTGCCCATACAAACTCATACGATGAGGATCTTGTGTATGCAATGAATGACATGAAATGAATGTTATGCTATGAACGAATCATGCGCACGCACATGCAAGTTGCTATGTCGACACAGACTAGAAGTTCCCACTTTTCGAGCAGGTAGCTAACCTCTCAGGCGTCGTCCGTCGTGGCCAGACGGCGACAGTGGAGCGGGCGTCTCCACTACTAGGTGGTATCACACTACCTATCCTAGGCCCTCGTACGCCTCAACGCTAAGAACACAACAGCGGAGCTCACATGCGTACTACGGCTCAGAAGGGGTCTTGGGTAAATGTGCACCAAGAACACAGCCCAACCTGGCCTTTGATTTCGAACCGGATGGAACCTCAGAAACGCACGAGGTGCAAGCCCAACCGTTCTCATGGCGCGGAGGAGATCTCGGGTTATGGACACCAAGTATCTAACCCTACCGCCCAAGGTCTACCCATTGGCTCCCATCGTTGTGACGACTGGCGAACCCGTAGACCTGCCACAGTCATTATCTCAATATCACGACACGATGAATCGTCGCACATCACATGCCCCAAAACAACTCACTCGATGCTACCCGTAGGGAGACTTCAACTCTAAGCATCGGTTGTTAATAAACCCCTTGGGCTCGAATTACGGTTACAAAATACTCTTCACATAGTGTTCATCATGTTCACGCCCACCTATTCAATGAATTCACCTCAACACTACGCATAATAGATAAGTTCAACACCAAATTGTATAAATATATCCTATACCAATCTCAACTCCTAATATCTAGCCTTCCCATCCAATCCATTTCTCTACCTTTGCATGGTTATTCCTTATTACACAACCAAATGAGTAACCATGCTAAATTATAGTAACAACAACATTATAGATATATGGGAACAAGATAACAAATGAGCAAATCACAATCATTGCAAGAGTGCTAGCATTATAAATTAACAAGTGCATTAACATAGGATAGCCCAATACTAAAACTGGGATTCCCGGAGCTACAGGAACCCGATCACAATGCACAACCCCTCGTTGGAAAGGTATTCGCGAGGGCTACGACTTTTGTGTTGAGTCGATCGCCCAGATCCGGTCGCAACATACCAGAAATTCAACTCGAATACGTACAGGAAACAGTTTCCTGTACAGGAATTTTCCCGAACGCAGCGGACTCGAACCAGCTTTCCCGTGGCTACAGGTATCGCATGGAAACGAGCAACCCCTCGTTGGAAAGTTAATTTCAAGGGCTACGACTTTCGTGTTGAGTCGTTCACCCAGATTTGGCCAGAACAACTCCGAAATTGGCCACGAAGGTCGCCGCGTGCAGAAATCAGATTTCTGCACGCATCTTAAGGCGAGATGAACGGCATCCGTTCATCTTCTTCCTTGCAACGACCTCGCATAAACTTCTCCAGAAATCACACCCAACCTTATTTCTTCTTTCAAAGCCAAACCCTCAACGAAAACCCCTCTCATCTCCACTTTGAATGATGAGAAGGTTGAGGGAGACTAAGCCTAGAAAACCTAGGCATGGCTTATCCTAAGAACTCTCCTCCTCACCATCAAGACTCTATGGAGTCGATGTCTCTCCTAAAATAACTATAGATCTAGCACCAAGGGAGAGGGGAGGAAGCTCACCTCAAGTCCAGCGGTACCACAATGGCCGGCCATGAGCCTCGCACTCCTTCGCGGCGGCATTGTTTTTCCCTTGACGGTGGCGGCGTTTTGATTCCTCCAAAGATGGCTCCGGCAAGCTCTTCCTCCTCCTCCAGCCAAGAACTCTCTCAGAAATTTCGGGGCAGAAGAAAGGGAATGAAATGCTAGGGTTTCATAACTTTTTCCTTTTTATACACCGCAGACACGGGTAGGCACACGGCCGTGTTCCTACCCGTGTTCAAGTGACACGGCCGTGTTGCCTGCCGTGTCTAGGGCCATGTTCATCCCAGAACAACTTTCTGCCGGGTCAGGGTTGCGGCACACGGGTAGAGACACGGCCGTGTCTCGACCCGTGTCCTCGGCACACGGGTAGGGACACGCCGTGTCCCAATACCCGTGTACCTCTCTGACTGGTAAGCCTATTTTTATGAGGCACACGGGTATGGACACGGCCGTGTCCATACCCGTGTCAGCCAGAAATGCCATTTTGCCTTGTTTTCCTCATTTCCCGTACGTCCGCACCTGTTCACCCACATCCCCCATTGGGCTCACCACAGCCCCCTTGACTCAAATACGCAATCAAGGGGCCTAGCGCGAATTGGGACGTTACAACACACCTATGTGTGCACGCACTTTTCTGTTGATCCATCGCGAGTCAAATGTGTCTTTTGTTCATGATTTGGGAAGATCAATGTGTTGGATTAATATTGAGACACTGTGTAAAATGTTGACTCTTGCAGTGCTCCTAGTCGAGTTCATGCGTCTCGTGTAGAAAATCGAGTACAAATAACTTTTCTTAATGCTTATTGTGTTTTACTTTTCTATTTGTGTAGACACAATTTATTTTACTCATAATTGGTAAATCTGGTGTGAATCTGATGGTAGTATAGGTGATGAGTGTAGATAGTGGCTAGAGTCGTATTGCTTGAGTCGGGAGGAAGGATAGTCTTTCTCCATTATTAAGAACTTGCCCATAGCGACTCTTGAAGCATGGGTATAGGTTTGCTCAATTGCGTGAGCGTGATGTAGGCCATCATTTTGGCCTGTTTGAGCTCTTGAACCATACCTAACACTCTATCCTCACTAGCCCATTTGTTCCCACCTGTCCTTTGATTCAGCTCCGTCGATATATCACCAAATGTAACACCCCCGATTTTTCGATATTTGGTTTAGCTCGTTATCTGGCGTGTTTATGACGTCAGGGCGTTACATGGATGCGTTTTCGGCATATGTCGTTGTTAGCACATAGTTTTAGCTCTTAGGTTTATTTGTGTGTGGCTGGGTTTAGCCTGTTTTCAAGATTCCCTAGCAAGCCAGGTCTGTTTTGGTGACTCGGTGGAGGCTCTTTGTGAATGCTTGTGTTTTGGCTTCGGGAGGTGTTTGCCCGAGTTTGGTCCGTCGAATCTTATTTTCAACTGCATCGTTGGGTTCGTAGCGTCGGTATTTATCTACGGTGTGATTTTCGTAGAAATCCATGTTGACGCGAATTTTGGGTCGTTTGGAGCATTATTTAATAATAAACTATTATTATAATACTTATATTTCTAAGTATAAATAGCCTTGCGATAAGACGAAAACCATATTCATCGTCTTCGTCTTGAAACCGTCAGCATGTTTGCGTAAGAGAGAAAGAGGTGGTCCTTGGAGAGCCTTTGGCAATCGATTGTAGGAGCTCCGGTGTACGAAATCATCGTCAGATAGTAGATCCAGATGGCTCTCACCAACATCTACGTTTCAATGGTAAGTTTTTCCCGTTTCGTGGGTTTTTAGAGGCTTAGGTTGCGGTTTTGACCCTCCTCCCTCTTGAAAAGTTTCAGGTTTTTCTGCTTAGGAGTTTTTGCGGCCAGATCTATAAAAAAAGGGAGTGCTGGTGTTGCCAATGTTCGGAAGGTTTGAGGCAAGTGGCGGTTTTCCCCCTTGCTTGTTCTTTGTTTCTTATTGTCTTGATTTTCATTCCTGTACAAACAATTGGAATAAGAGTAGGGACTTCTTCCTTGACAAATTTCTTTCTCTAGATTCTTGGTGCAAGTGGTGGTTTTCACCATTGCTTGCTCTTTATTTTCCTTCTCACTGGATCTTTCCTATATAGAAATTAGGATTAAGGCAGTTGGCTAATTCTTCGATCTGAGAATTTTTAAATTCATCGAATGCTAAATTCGTCGAACTGAGCTGAGAAGCTATCGGTAAATTCGTCGAACGCTAAATTCGTCGAATGCTAAATTCGTGGAACTGAGCTGAGAAGCTATCGTTAAATTCGTCGAACGCTAAATTCGTCGAACTTAGCTTAGGTTGTAGGTTAATTCGTAGAGCTGTAGAAATTCGTCGAACAGGCTAATTCGTCGAACTGGCTAATTCTTCGAGCAGGTTTAGGTGTTGAGTGTGGTCCTGTCCTAAGTTCAGTTTTTAGTCCAAGTGTAAAAAGTGTTGAGTGTGTTAAATACACATAACGCGGCATTGAGTGTATTGAATACACTCAACGCCATCGTTCAGTTTTGGGAAATCTAAGTTAAAAGCATTGAGTGAGCTGACTTCACTCAATGCGGCATTGAGTGTGTAGAAGACACTCAACGCCTCCACTTAATTTGTTGTCTAAGTAAGAAAGCGTTGAGTGAGTGGTATTCACTCAATGCGACGTTGAGTGAAGCCACACCATGTAGGAATTATGAGTCTAAGTCAAAAAGTGTCGACAACGTTTAATGGACTCTACGCGAAGTTCAGTGGACTCAACGCGGCATTGAGTGGTTTGGATTTCGCTGAGTTTAGCTGGATGGCGTCGAGTGCGTTGACTGCACTCGATGCGGCATCAAGTGCGTTGACTGCACTCAATGCGGCATCAAGTGTACTCGACGCTTTTTCCGTGGACTTAGAATTATTTCGCTGATTCTTGTCTGATTCATTGGGAGTGGGCCTCAGGGTGAATTTGGGGTTTTCTTCCTCATTTTTAGCAGAATAAACCAGTGTTTGGTTAAAGTTTTACCGGTGCTTGGATGTTAGGGCCTTTGGTGTCGGGTTTTGTGTATCTTTAGCCTATGTTGGTTAGTGGATGTCGGTGTGTTGCGCAGGTCCCTTCCACCATGTGTTGCGACTGCTGGTGTGTTCGGTAGGTCCCTTCCACCGCAGGTATCAGTTTTTCCCCGATTTTGGGTGTGTCGAGGCATGAGACCACCTTTGTATGGGCCCAATGAAGCTCTACTATTGGTGTGTTGGGTAGGTCCCTTCCACCGTGGTGTTTTGGCTAGATCCCTCCCACTGCTTGTGTCGGACTTTGCCAGTGTTTTTGCTCTCGGTGAATTGTCCAATTCTTTTCTTTCAATTATGCACGTATTTATGCTTATGTTATTTAAGCTTTGATTCTTATAACACTTGGTGCAACTTGGGATGTTTTATCTTTGTGAGTTCCATCTTCCCTTTTTCCTTGTGCTTAAATGTTGATGATTCCTTATAATCATCTAGTCATAGGTTGGTAACCCTTTTGACATTTTGTTGCCTATTGATTGATTTCTATTGCCACTTGTATTTTCTTGTTGAGATGTTCTTTTTTTTAATGCCTCAGGTTCAGGACAGTAGCCGGGTGAGCGGCTAGGTTTGGAAGTTTTCTAGTGGACTGCTATTTTGCAGAGGTTTTCATCATAGTAGTGAGGTAGTATTTTGTTGCTTTCATATTAGTACAAACATGCATGCTCTCTAGTGGGTTCGTGTCAGGTTGTTGATGCCCACTGGGGGTTTTCTTTTGAAATGCTAATTACTTTGCTAAGCTGCATAGTTGGCCTGGTTTGTGGTTGTCTTTACTCGCTCTCTAGGAATGTTTATGCTAGGTTGCATGTTAGGTATTTTAACTTATAAAAGCATTAATACTAGTATTTCATACATGCCATCTTTTTAAAACAAAATGTTATTTTCTAACTAACGTAAAGACTATTTTTATACTTATAATAAACCAAGAGTCTTGCATACCGCGAGTTGTCCTTTGGGGATGTTTATGCTCATGTAGGATGTTAATCCAACATAATCAAAGTATTTCTGCAGTGTATAACTATACTTTTACTCGTAGACTAGCTGATCCACTATGACGAGGGATACGACCATCTAAACTTAAACTGGTTTTTACTTAATAACTTATGGACTTCATATAAACTATAGAGTTTTGAGTCTTACCTGACCGCCTGCAGTTATCCCCTGCAAGGCATGGCATCACATAGCGTATTTTCTCTTGCTCTGAATAACTCACATGTTGAGAAAATACGGGTTATGACATTTGGTATCCGTGGGATGGGTTGATTGACAATTGGTAGAGCAACCATCTCTTGTTAAGTGTTAGTTGTCTAGTGTCATTTCATACACACACTGATGTGTCATCAGTACATCTTTGCTGAAGCGTGATCACTACACTCATAACATGATAAGAAGTATACGGGGCATATTATGTAGTATGGGATGCATAATATGTGTTTGTTTATGGATCCACCATAGGTGGCAACATGCGACGGTTATGCAGTATGAGATGCATAACCACAATCACATGGGTGCCCATTAACACATTTTATTTTTCGTTGAATGCGATGTTATATAGTATGGGATGCATAACATTTCATATGTACACCGCTCATAACATACATTAAGGCCTTTTTTTAGATTGCATAGCACAATATGCATGGCATAACATGGTATTTGCACACGTGCTAAGCTAAAGATATACATGATGACATATGTACACACAATGTTTTGAGTCAAAGAGAATAAGAAATTCATGCATTCATGGTTTAGGCACATGAGTCAGTTGGATGACGGTATATCATCCTAAGTCTAGGCATGAAATCATGAATGAAATCCCCAAAGCAAGTTAGCAGCATGAGCAAGTATTTATGTATATTTTATCTGTACTAGGTTGTTTGGTTCTAGCGGTTAAGCTTGGTTTTGACTAGTTGTTTATTGTGATTATTAGAATGTCGAGATGTCCTACGACGAGGTCGACTACCCAGTCAGAGGGCAAGTTGTTTGGTGCTCAGAATGAGGACATGATAGAAGGACTGCGACAAAGCAATGAAGCTTTGTCTAGGAAAATGTTGGAGATGCAGTCGCAGATCCAAGCATTCTTGACTGTCATTGCAGGACAACCACTTAGAGTTCAGGACCCGGATGTGGGTCAAGGTGTTCCAATTTCTCCTGCTCCTCTAGTGCCCCCACTGTGCTGCCACCAGACATGAACTTAATCTCGCATTTCCAGCGATTACGACACCCTGCCTATGATGGTAGGGCAGACTTCATGGCATTGGATGACTGGATTATAGCCATCGAGGAGATGTTCTCTTACTCCGGAGTTTCAGCGGACTAAAGAGTGATGGTCGCTACTTACCACCTCAAGGGACTTGTAAAGAGTTGTTGGTTGAGAGAAAAGGAAAACTTGAAGGATGGATGCTCATGGGAAGCCTTCAAGGAGATTTTGATGAAGAAGTTTCTATCGTCGGTCGAGCGAGATGGTTTATTAAATGATTTCTTGCACTTAAAGTAGAGGTTGCTCACGGTGAGTGAGTATGAGGTGGAGTTTACTAAGCTGAGCCGGTTCGCCCCAGATTTAGTAGTTTCTGAAGCCAGCAGAGTCAAACGCTTTCTGGGTGGTCTGAAGAGTGACATCTAGCAGTTGGCAAGTGCTTATAGATCAGAGAGTTATGTTGAGGCTATCGAAGAAGCTCTTAAGGTCGATGCGATCGACAATGCCAAGAACTGAGGACAACAAATGAGAAAGGATAAGAGGAAGACAGGTGAGAGTAAGAGTTCTTAGGAATCCGGTGCTTCTTAGAGGAAGAGGAGAAAAGAAATATGCAGCTTCTGTGGTCGGTCGGGCCATCCATTCGAGAAATGTTTCAAAAGAATATGAGCTCAGAAGAAGGAGCAGGTTCATGTGATTCAGGGTGCTCCTAAGGGAGATTTGGTTTGTACTTCATACAAACGAAGGGGGCACGATGCTGCCCACTATTGGGGTAAGGAAAGGGGCTTCTTTATGTGCGGACAGAAAGGACATTTCAAGTCGAAGTGCATGCAGGCTCAATCCCTATTGCAACTAGTTCCACTTCAGGCTTTGCCACGGCCGCAACATTTGTATAAGGGAAAGGGGAAGCTGAATGTGGTGTCTCTTGAGGAAGACTAGACGTCTACTTAGGTTATTTTAGGTTAGATCCTAATCTAGTTTTAGCTTTTAATTCATAGCTATAGGTTCAATGTTCGTCCTCTTAGTCGCGTATGCGATTATTTTTATAGGAAGGTTTAAGGTAAAGAACCGTTGGGCACACGTTCTTTTTTATTTTGGTGCTACCCACTCATTTTGTGTTAGGACCTTTGTTGAGCATCATCGTCTGACTCCAAATCAAATTGGTGATGCGTTTCATGTTAAGTTTTCCTCTTGTGAATCAGTGGTATCGGACCAAGGCATTCAGAGTTGTCCTATTCTATTAGGTGATTTTCTAGCGGTTGCTGATTTGAAGGTGATAGACTTGGAAGATTTTGATGTGATCTTGGGCATGGACTGGTTATCCAAGTATGATGTTGTTATCTAGTGCAAGGTTAAGCGCTTGGACTTCAAGATGGACAATGGTCAACCCAGGAGTGTTTATGGTTTTCTGCTCCAAGTTTCTCCGATTATTTCTGCGGTACGTGCTCGGAAGCTGGTAAATTCTTGGTGTTTTGCCTGTTTGGTTTCCATGTTGGTGACCAATAGTAGTTTTCCGCAAGTTGAGAAGATTGTTATTATGCGTGAATTTCCCGATGTATTTCCTGCTAATCTTCCTGGTCTTCCACCTGAGAGAGATGTGGAGTTCGTCATAGATCTGGAGCCGGGTACCCGTCCTATTGTTAAGGCACCGTACCGAATGGCTCCTCGTGAGCTGGAGGAGTTGCGTACCGAGCTGGATGATTTGTTGCAAAGCGGATTAATTAGGCCGAGTTCTTCACCTTGGGGAGCTCTCGTGCTATTTGTGAAAAAAAGGATGGATTGATGAGGCTTTGCATCGATTATAGAGAGATGAATAAGGTGACCATCAAGAATAGATACCCTCTGCCAAAGATTGATGATCTGTTTGATCAGCTGCGTTGTAGCTCTGTATTTTCGAAGATTGACCTTCGTTTAGGCTACCATTAGTTATGGATCCGTGAATCAGATATTCTACGGACTGCCTTCCATTCCCGGAACGGACATTTTGAATTCTTGGTGATGTCTTTTAGTTTGACGAATGCACCCTCTACCTTTATGGATATGATGAAAAAAGTGTTCAAGGACTTTCTCGACCAGTTCATAGTCGCGTTTATAGATCATGTTTTGGTGTATTCCCGCAATGCTGTGGAGAATGCCTGACATTTGCGTTTATTTTTGCTTGCTTTGAGGGACCATAAGTTGTTTGCTAAGATGAGCAAGTGCGAGTTGGTTGCCTCAAGTTCCTTTCTTGGGTCATGTGGTTAATAGAGATGAGATTTCAGTGGACCCCGAAAAGATAGCTGTTGTTATGGATTAGAATAGGCCCACCACACCCAAAGAGATAAGGAGCTTCATCGGGTTGGCTGGATACTATAGAAGGTTTGTAGATGGTTTCTCTATGTTGTCTACGCCACTGACTAAACTAATGCAGAAGAACGCAGCTTTTGTCTAGAGCGATAAGTGCGAGGAAGCTTTTCAGGAATTAAAGAGGAGATTTTGCACTACTCCAGTGTTGACCTTACCTATGGAAGGAGCTTCCTCGGAATTTAAGATTTATATCGATCATAAAAGTTTAAAATATGTTTTCACTCAAAAGGAGTTGAATCTGCGCCAGCGAAGATGGTTAGAGTATGTTGCTTTTTATGATGTTGAGATTCAATACCATCCGGGCAAAGCCAATGTAGTAGTCGATGCCCTGAGTAGGAAGACAGGGAAAATTTTTAACCTCTCCGTGGATTCTCTGGTAAATAATTTCTCTTGATGGATATTTCTGTTGGAAGTTGTAACTCGACAAGTAGTTTGGAGGTAGTTGAGCCTTCTTGGATTACACTCATAAGACTGCATCAAATGGAAGATCCTGATTTGTTGCACCTTTGCAAGAGAACTGAGAAAGGTTAGTTACCAAATTTTTCGATCGATGACGTGGGTACCCTTAATTATAGTGGCAGATTTTGTATCCCTACTGTTGAGGACATTCGATTTAAGTTGTGCAGTGAGGCGCGCGGTTTTAGTGTTTCCTACCACCCAGGTTCTACAAAGATGTATCAAGACCTAAAGCAGATTGTCTGGTGGTTTGGAATGAAGGTTGATATAGCCAGGTTTATGTCTGAATGTTTTACATGCAAGCGTGTTAAGGCCGATCATAGAAGGCCTGGTGGGAAGTTGACGCCTTTGGATATTCCAAGCTGGAAATGGGAGTGTATTTCCATGGAATTCTTTACGTTTTTACAGAGATCTCCCTAAGGTCACAATTCTATTTGGGTGATAGTAGATCGACTGATGAAGTGTGCTCACTTTGTACCGTTTAAGATTGGCTACTCAATTAGGAAGATAGCCTAATTATATTTAGATGAAGTCATCATATTGCATGGAGTATAAGTTAGCATTATATCGGATCGAGACTCCATGTTTACGTCTCGCTTTTCGAAAAGCTTACAAGAAGGGTTGGGTACTGATCTGATGTATTCCACCGCATTTCATCCGCAGACTAATGGTCAAACGGAGAGAGTAAATCATATCGTGGAGGATATGATTAGATGTTATATTTTGGACTATGGAGGAGTATGGGATGAGCGACTCAAATTGATGGAGTTTGCTTACAATAACAGTTATCAAGAAAGTTTGCAGATGGCCCCGTTTAAGGCCTTGTATGGGAGGCGATACAGAACTCCCTTGTTTTGGGCTGAGGTCGGTGAGAGACCGTTGTTAGGTCCTGAAGCGCTAGAAGAGATGGAAATATCAATAAAGCTTATTCAAGAGAAGCTTCGGATAGCGCAGGAACATTATGAAAAGAATGTCAATCGGCGTAGGACTAAATTGGAGTTTGTTGTTGGAGACCTGGCGTAAGAGAGAAAGAGGTGGTCCTTGGAGAGCCTTCAGTCGTCGATTGTAGGAGCTCCGGTGTTCGAAATCATTGTCGAAGAGTAGATCTAGATAGCTCTCACCTAGATCTACGTTTCAACTGTAAGTTTTTCCTGTTTCGTGGGTTTTTAGAGGTTTAGGTTGCGGTTTTGACCCTCCTCCCTCTCGAAAAATTTCAGGTTTTTTGCTTAGGAGTTTTTGCGGCCAGATCTGAAAAAAAAGGGAGTGCTGGTGTTGCCAATGTTTGGCAAGGTTTGAGGAAAGTGGTGGTTTTCCCCCTTGCTTGTTCGTTGTTTCTTATTGTCTTGATTTTCATTCTTGTATAGCAATTGGAATAAGAGTAGGGACTTCCTCCTTGTAAAATTTCTTTTTTGTAGATTCTTGATGCAAGTGGTGATTTTCCCCTTGCTTGCTTTTTATTTTCCCTCTTACTGGATCTTTCTTGTACATAAATTAGGATTAAGATAGTAGGGTAATTCATCGATCTGAGAATGTTAAATTCATCGAACACTAAATTCATCGAACGCTAAATTCGTCGAACTGAGATGAGAAGCTATCAGTAAATTCGTCGAATGCTAAATTCATCATACTTAGATTAGACTGTAGGTTAATTCATCGAGCGGGAGAAATTCGTCGAACTGGCTAATTCATCGAATAGATTAATTCATTGAACTGGCCAATTCGTCGAACTGGCTAATTCGTCGAGCAGGTTTAGGCGTAGAGTGTGGTCCTGTCCTGAAGTTTAGTTTTTAGTCCAAGTGTAAAAGCGTTGAGTGTGTTGAATACACTCAACTAAGCATTGAGTGTTTTGAATACACTCAACGCCATCGTTCAGTTTTGGGAAATCTATATTAAAAGCGTTGAGTGAGCTGACTACACTCAATGCAACATTGAGTGTGTTGAAAACACTCAACGCCGCCACTTAATTTGTTGTCTAAGTAAGAAAGCGTTAAGTGAGTGGTATTCACTCAACACAGCGTTGAGTGAAGCATCGTCATGTAGTAATTCTAATTCTAAGTCAAAAAGCATCGACAACATTGAGTGGACTCAACGCGGCGTTGAGTGGTTTGGTTTTCACTGAGTTTAGCTGGATGGAGTCGAGGGCATTGACTGCACTCGACGCGGCGTCGAGTGTACTCGACGCTTTTTTCGTGGACTTAGAATTATTTCGCTGATTCTTGTCTAATTCCTTGGGAGTGGGCCTCAGGGTGAATTTGGGGTTTTCTTCCTCATTTTTAGCAGAATAAACCAGTGCTTGGTTGAAGTTTTAGTGATGCATGGATGTTAGTGCCTTTGGTGCCCGGTTTTGTGCATCTTTACCCAATGTGGGTTGGTGGTTGCTGGTGTGTTGGGCAGTTCCCTTCCACCGTGTGCTGCGACTGCTGGTGTGTTTGGTAGGTCCCTTCCACCGCAGGTACCGGTTTTTCCCCGGTTTTGGGTGTGTCGAGGCATGAGACCACCTTTTATTGGTCCCAATGAAGCTTTATTGTTGCTGTGTTGGGTAGTTCCCTTCCACCGTGGTGTGTTGGGTAGGTTCCTCCCACTGCTTGTGTCGGACTTTGCCGGTGTTTTTTCTCTCTGATGGTGAATTGACCAATTCTTTTCTTTCATTTATGCACGTATTTATGCTTATGTTATTTAAGCTTTGATCCTTATAACACTTGGTGCAACTTGGGATGTTTTACCTTTGTGAGTTCCTTCTTCCTTTTTTTCCTTGGGCTTAAATGTTGATGATTCCTTATAATCATCTAGTCATAGGTTGGTAACCCTTTTGACATTTTGTTGTCTATTGATTGATTTCTATTACCACTTGTATTTTCTTATTGAGGTGTTCTTTTTTTTGTATGCCTCAAGTTCAGGGCAGTAGCCGGGTGAGTGGCTAGGTTTGGAAGTTTGCTATTGGACTGCTATTTTGCAGAAGTTTTCCTCATAGTAGTGAGGTAGTGTTTTGTTACTTTCATGTTAGTATAGACATACATGCTCACCAATGGGTTCGTGTCAGGTTGTTGACGCCCACTGGGTGTTTTCTTTTGAAATGCTAATTACTTTGCTAAACTTCCTAGTTGGCCTGTTTTGTGGTTGTGTTTCTTGCTCTCTGGGAATGTTTATGCTAGGTTGCATGTTAGGTATTTTAACTTATAAAAGCGTTACTACTAGTATTTCATACATGCCATCTTTTTAAAAGAAAAATGTTATTTTTTAACTAACGTAAAGACTATTTCTATACTTATAATAAACCTAGAGTCTTGCATATCGTGAGTTGTCCTTTGGGGATATTTATGCTCATGTAGGATGTTAATCCAACATAATCAAAGTATTTCTACAACGTATAACTATACTTTTACTCGTGGACTAGCTTATCCACTCTATCGAGGGGTACGATCATCTAAACTTAAACTGGTTTTTACTTAATAACTTTTGGACTTCATATAAACTGTAGAGTTTGGAGTATTGCCTGAGTGCCTGCAGTTATCCCGTGCATGGTGTGGCATCACTGCGCGTATTTTTTCTTGCTTTGATATAACTTAGATGTTAAAAAAATGCAGGTTGTGACACCAAATCCAAATTGATGATCCTATTCTCACACCAAACTTTGAGCTAAGTTTTTTATTCATTTATATGTTGGGTGTCAATATGGTGTTCTTGATTATGAATGCGTGAATGTTCTCCATCGTAAAAAATTGCTGAAATTTGTTTGTGAAAAAAATGAGAAAAGGGGGAAAAATATGAAAAGAATTTGTTGTGTAAAAATTTTTAAAGGTAAAGTTCAAATTCAAGAAAAATTGTGAAGTTAGTATTTTGGGAGTAGGCGGTGCACATGCCCATGTTGTCAAGTTTAAGTTTGGGGGTGGGGTTCACCTGCGTTGTGTTGTGCTTGGATAGTTTTATTATTGCTAGCTCAGTTGGGTTATGTGTGTCGAGCCACCGATTTTATCTTTTTTACCATACCTAAACCAAAGCCCCAATATTAACCTAAAAGTCCTACTAATTCACGCATTGAACCAAACTAGTGTCATGGAGAGAGTGTGAACGGGTGAGCTTATGGTCATCGTCATTGAAGGATTTCTTTAAAGGTTATCCCAAACCTCGGTCTTTAGCAATGCTTTTTTAGCAACTCATCTGCTTTCTTTCTACGCATGACCAGATTATTTACCATGATTCTTATTATGAGTAGTAATAATATGTACATACGCTTCTAGAAAATTATAAACAATTTTGCATAATTAAAAATTCTTTTTAGCATATTTTTATGCACATAAGTATGCAACTTCGCATGGTACTCAATTTCTATGCCAGCTACTGCTTTTCTCGCCCTCATGGGGGACGATGGTTTGCTCTGGACGAGCAATGATAAAGTTTGGGAGTGTGATGAGTCCAAATTTTATAGGGTTTTTCGGACTCATGTGGGCTCATTTTCATGCAATTGCACTTCACATTTAGCTCATAATCATTCATATTTCACTTAGTATACACTTTAACACGAAGTGCACAATAAGCATATTATGGTGCACAATTGCATTTTATATTATTGGGGGTACGCACATGGTACTCCCCGATGTGTTTTTATTGCTCATATTGAAGTTTTGGACGTGCGGGGGTAGAGCCCAATCCATTTTTGAGATCTTTGTTATTCACACGGTCGTGCGATATTTATTTTTGCATGGGTATTATGTTCGTGTGTTTCCCTTTATCGGGAGTATTGTCCTGATCGCCTATCGCATGACCATGCGATTTTTCTTTGCACACTTGTTTTTGTGCCGATGTGTGATCATTGTTCAAAAATTTTGAGTACGTTCTTTGCTCGTGCTATTTGGTTACGCATGGTTGATGTCAATCATGTGAGAATAAATCGCACGAGCAACCTGCTTTGTCCAAAATAATTATGTTTTTATTGCACGTGTGTTTCATTCATGCATGGTTGGATTCAACCGTGCTAGAAGAAAATAACACGAGCTCCTATTTAGCCTAGAAAATCAGAGTTTTGTCTCCGCCTGTGCATTTTTGTTGGCACACATTTGTTGCAATTGTGCATGGGGAGAAATCACACGGGCGGGACCCTTGGCCTATAGTGATTATTTAATCGTAAATATTGCACGGTTCGAACTCACGATCATGCATTCGACCGTGTGAGGTGATTTTTAACATTTCGTAGTATTTAAGCACAATATTAACCCTAATTTGGGAATTCACTCCATTTTCACGCCTATTCGCCTGGTTTTGCCCAGTTTCACTCGTCATCGCTTTCCATCTCTAGGAGGAGCACCAGCCTTATGTCCACTGCAAATCTTTTGATAAGGCTTCACCCTAGGCTGCCTCCATCATCCCTCACCTTCAAGGAGAGTTCTGAGGAATTTCTCACCATTTCCAAGTGGAGATCTAGCAAGGGATGTGGCTGAAGGTGATTAGAAAAGGGGACGGATCTATTAGTAGGTAATGACAACCTCTTCTACCCTAAACGATAGTTGTGGTCCAAGCACGGACGAGGATTGAAAACCATTCGAGTCCGGTCGAGAACCCTCGATGAGCCTTCATTCTTTGGTTGTATCTCGCACACTTTGCTTCTTATTATGATATTTACTTCAATCTCCCATGTATTGGGTGATGATTTAATGAACCCTATATTTTTATAATGTTTACTTCCATGTTTTTGGATGTTATTATGGTTCATTTGTATTGAGGTGTGCCAATATTCCATCTGCCATCCACCCGCTGCGTTGAAATTATCGCACTAGCAAATGTTATTGGTGTGCATTGTGACGAGGTGCTTGTGACCCTCACTCCGCCAGCATGTCTTCTTCATTCATGTGCCTTTGCTTCCATCCAGCTCTTGAAGCAGATCATAATATCCTACAGTAGTTTCATTCACCAAGTGATGCAGTGCTTGCGAGCCATAGTAGATTAATTTAGTTTTCTTTTATTTTTGCAAACCCAATCCAAAGCCTCGTTCTATTTTAAGAACTTTATAATTAGTTTTCTAAACAAGAGAATTGCACATCCCAACCTGCATTCCTTCGAGATTCGATACTCGGGCAAATCTCCCCAGCTTATATTACTGAGTAGTTGGTAGACTTATCGTGATCGACCGCATAATTTGTCCATCACTCTTCACTCATATAATATATGCGGCAAGCCACCCCGATCATTTGTACAATTTCTCGTGTGTTAGTATGTGCGACCACATAAGCTCATATTACATTGCTAACAATACTACCTCATTGACTACTTCAATATCACATAAGACCCTAATAGGTTTGTTGTAATACCCCTGCTCGTTAAAAGGAATATAATAGCGGGTTCGGCTGGGACGCCACGCCATATTGAATGAATAAACGAAAGAGTTATTCAGTGAATATCAATCCAAACTATACTAAAAAACCACCCAAAGTAAAAACACACGCAAACGGAAACATTAATAAAACTTGAACTGGAATGTCCACAACACTATAAGAATGACAAAATAACTATTGCATAGTCTTGCTCTGTCCATAGGACCTACACACATCAAATGTTTAAGCTACTACGTGAATCCTATACATCGGCGCGCAGGCCGGCAATACATGAGAATGTTATAACAAAACTTCGGCCTTCGAGGGTCAGCACAACATGGGCTCTTGCCCGCTATTTTTCGCTCGGCTCGCCAGCACCGGTACCTATACAGGCCGCAAAGGTGTGTCAACAAAAGAAGGTAACGAGTCAGCTTTTACTGAACATTATCCACGAGTGCGCGGTATAACGACCCCAACCCATCTCCGGGGAAGTGGTATTTGAAAGTATCAAGCGTCTACCTGAATCACCTAGAGGGCGGTGAATAGGTGATGTATGTGTCTTTTCGCGGAATAAAACTACTTTAAAAATTTAAGCACACAAACACTGAGATTTGTAGTAGTTTCCCGAGTTGGGTACGTCCACTTTCCCACCCGTCAATCTACCATGAAGGGCTAGATTCAGCCACTTCACCAAACATAGATTTCTACAAATCTTACACCTCAGAGCCGCAACTCCTATAACTCGGATACGACGCTCCTACCACTCAATCCATAACCAGATCTACGACTCGATCCAAAAACGGATCTACCACTCAATCCACAAACGGATCTACCACTCGATCCACAAATGGATCTAGAACTTAGAGAAAATCTCCTACAAATGTAAACGAATATTTTACAACAATATTTCACACAAACTTAAACAAGATCTGAAAGCTTCACACCATCGTTCTTCAAAAATGGATGATCTTGAAAATCATGGAGAACTCGAAGTATGAAATCTTGGAAGATCTTGAATCTCAACTCTTGAATCTTCAAATGACTAGGACTGGAGTAATAGAGATCTTTATAGAGAAGCAATCCATTCATCTTGGTCAAAGAAGATCGAATCGCACAGTACATTGATGGCCGATCGGAAGAATCGTGAAATACACTGTAGCCGAGCCGACAGAATTTTCAATCTTTGAAATTTTTCTCGATTTGAATTTGAGAACAAGAGCATGATTACAATTGGAAAGGAATTTTCCTTAGGTATTTATAGAGATCCCACATCCAACAGATATAAAGACATTTCTAAATATAACTTGCGAAAGTTTCTGTACATGGCTGTCACAACCTGTGTAACTTCCCATTTCGTGTTAGACCCCTCGCTCGCATTATGAGTCAAGAAGACTTACTCAAGCTCGGGATGCACCAATATCAGGCGTCGAGTGGTACTCGACTAATAGGGAAAATATGACTTAGAAATACTCTGGATGGTATAGGCGTTGAGTGGTCTCAACACCACTTGATGAATTTAAGTTCGAATAATCCTAGATTCGACAAAGCGTCGAGTGCGTTTAGTGGTCTCAACGCCACTCGACGGATTCTGACTTAAAAATATTCTGGATGTTGAGGCGTTGAGTGAACTCGATGCCATTCGACGAGGCATCGAGTGTGTATAGTGGTCTCAGCGCCATTTGGCGAGGCATTGAGTGTTTAACTTAGAATTATTCTTGGCATTGAATGGATTCGATGCAACTCGACAAAGCATCGAGTGCATTGAGTAAACTCGACGCCATTTGACAAACTATCAGGAATACTCGACGAGGCGTTGAGTGGTCTCAACGCCACTCAATGCTTTTGACTTAGAAAGTTTGGCACTCAACGCTTTTAACTTAGAAGGATTCTAGGGGCGTTAAGTGGACCCGACGCCACTCGATGAAGTGTCAAGTGCGTTGAGTAAACTCGACTCCATTCGACAAATTGTCATGTATACTCGACGATTTTGACTGGACTTTATAGGCATCGAGTGGTCACGACGAATATCGACGATTCGTCGAGTATGTATGTTATACACGACGAATTTGACTTGGCATATTTTGGACCCGAGCAGGATTTGTTGTCTTGTATCTATGGACTGAACTGATTTTGGGAAATGTGCCAAATGACTCCTGTGGACTGGTCTATTTGATAAGACTTATTTTAAATAATAATGAGCGGTCAAGTAATAGGGTGACACGTGGCAGGAGGTTTAACCTAATTCTTCATATAAAAGGGGACTTACGGAAAACCCTGCCATCACTTCACTTCTTACTAAGACATTACCTATGCCGAAACCGTCGGGAAAGAAGAATCCGCCAGAGCCGGTCTACTTTCCGGGAAGAATGATACATACGGGAAGAAGATGTTGCCAAGGAGGATAACGAGATCCATGGATGGAAACGAGTTGAGCTTCCTACCCTCTCCCTTGGTGCTAGATCTGTAGTTATTATCTAGTAGAGATGTCAACTCAAAAGGGTTTGACTTGCAATATGAAGATTTCCTAGGAAGAGACCATGCAAGGACCTTGTCCAAGGGATTTGATGTCTTCAACCTCTCCTCTCTTCTTTATAGAGATGATGGACTTGGTTTCGCGAAAAGGAATGATCTATTGAGGGTGAATAAGGTAGGAGGACAATCTGAGAGTGGTTGTGAAAAACTATCTAATTGAAGAAGATGAACAGATGTTGTTCATCTTTCTTCAAAATGCGTTCAGAAATCTATTTTCTTTGCTCAGCGAACTTCGAGGCTGTTTTCGAGGGTGATACAGCCAAATCTTTGTTTTTAACTAAACACCAAAGTCGTAGACCTTGGAAATTCCTTTCCAACGGATGGTTACATGTTTTCATACAAGTCCTGTAGCCTCGAGAATGTCCAGTTGAAGTTGTTGTCAGGTCATGTCTTAAGTGCATGTTGTTCTCGGGTTTGTTTAGAATCGGGTTTGGATTTGGTAGAGAGTTCGTAGCAAAATAATGATAAGGTTTTGGTAAACTTAGTCTATATGTAATTGTGATAAACAAATGGTTTGGTGAAACACGATTGTACAAATGGTTTGAAAGAGTTGATAAACATATGGTTTGGGTAAGTTACTGAACAAATAAATTTATTTGGTTGGTTGTCCAAATGAAAATCTCGTGAAATCTGGTAAGGATGTGCATGATTATAATCGGGAGAATCAAATAGGTTTTGGTAAGAGGGTGTGATGCCCGATAAATTAATGTGTAACCTATAACTAAATTATCATGCTTGATGAATATGTGAAGTATCATTATGTTGTTGTGATTATCTTATGGAAGCATTGTTGATTGTGAATGCTTGATTTTATGAAGGAATCGGATGTGGTTAATGCATGGCCATGTGATATGATGCTTAAGGGAATGTTTTTAGTAGTCCACTGCTTAGAGTAGTGTCTCCATACGGGTAACAGTGTGGGGTTGTGTACTGTATAAGGTGGATTGCCACCTGTGTAAATGATGAATCCTTATGTTGTATGGTAATGTGGAAGGGTTAAGGTGCGTGTGTGTTTGCTGCATTGGAATGAGGTGTTTATAAGGGACTCGGTGTTCAGCACTTGCATGCTGTTGAGCATGGGATGTGAAAATTAAAAAGGGACTCTGTGTGGAGCGCTTAAATATGAAAATGCAGGCGGTGTGACTCGGCACGCAGTATCATAATATTGGGTTAAGGATAGTGTGGAAGGTCTATGGGTTTTCCAGTAGTCTCACCGACGGGAGTTTACAGATAGACTTTGGGAGGTTTTGCTGTGTCCTCGGTGCTCATTCCCGAGTCCCTGTCCATGCCAAGTGGACGGACTGGATGTGTCCTTGGTGCTCATTCTCGAGGCCATTTCCATGCCACACCGGTAGGCCAGTTTGGGATGTGTTCTTTATGCACATCTACCCAAGACCCCTTTGAGTCATAGTACACATGTGAGATTCGTTGTTGTGTTCTTAGCATTAAGGCATACGGAGACCTAGGCCAGGTAGTGTAAAGATCAGCCTAGTAGTGGAAAGCCCGTTCCACTGTCACCGTCTAGCCATGAAAAATGGCACCTGAGAGAGTGGCAACCTACTCAAAAAGTGGGAACTACAAGTCTGTGTCGACATAGCAGTGTGAATATATGTGAGAATGGGTGAGTCATCGCATTACATTCATAACACTTCATTGCATTACATAGACAAGATCCTTATCATATAAGTTTGTATGGGTACTCTTATATGATGAGTTACCTTACTGTTAAGCTGATCCTTAACGTATATGTCTGTATGGGCATTCATATAAGTTGAGTTACATTCTTATTGTATACTATTGTTGATAGTAGAACTGCTAGTGTAAATTGATATACTCACTTGTTTTACATGTTGGATGCTCTTATATTGATTAGTATTGTACCACCTTATTGTACTACTACTTACATATATATATTATACCCTTTTCCTTTCTCCACCTAAAGCCTAAGAGTCGTCGGGGGAGCGGATGTGATAGGCACTTATTCTTTATGACAAATAGTTGATACGTCTAGAAGGAAACCCCGTAGACAGAGTAGCATCAGGTTGCGCAGGAGGGCAGCTAGGCCAGGGTGACAGGGCCTAAAGTGATGATACCATCACTGACGTTAGTTTGTGATGTGAGTTTTGAGAGATTCTAGTTGTATCCCTTTGCGCAAGTTTTACGTACTCTGATATTATTTAACCTTGTTGATGCTTCTTATTATTTATGTACTTGTGGACATATTACTTATGTGGATTTTGACTTCTATTTTGGTCTTTATGTTGGGTTGGCATGGATGATTTTGGTTTTAGCCAGCAGGATAGGCGTCTTGTAGTATTGGTCAACTCGTGTGTTGGCATTACTGCAAGGCGGCTATTCTAGGCATAAGAATCCCCTTGGTCGTGTCTTGTGTTCCGGGAGTAGGGTCTTACAAATTGTATCAGCTTGCAATGATCCTTAACAAAAGAAGTCAAGGAAAAATGGTGCCACCCCCGTTTGATTGGTCAGTTTGCGGACAAACTGACATAGCTGAAGCAGTAGTGTGCCCATGTGTAATTCACACTAAGTATGTCCAGTCGTTACCCTACATTTAGCCAACTTGACCATAGGTTTGTATCTTTATGTGTAGATTCTAGCGTGTGTAGATCCAGTAACAGGCACTCCCACCCCTTTTGTCCCTACCCAATTCCAGCAGTTGGTGTTGGGTCAAACACTTATGGTGATCTTAGATGCCTTCAGGTCTCAACAGGCCCCTGTACAGCAACAAGACCCGGGCTCCAACTTGTTGAGCACCTTTCGAGCCCACTCCCCGCTTGCTTATCTTGGAATGGAGTCTGCTGTTCGTACAAAATAGTAGATCGACAATGTGCAATAATTAATTGCTGGAATCAGATGTACAACCAATATGGTCGTGAACTTAGAAGTTTCACTTATAGAATTGCATGCAAAGAGGTGGTGGAAATCCCTTATGGGTTCCACCTTCCAAGGACGAGTATACATGGAAATTAGTTGGGACAAGTTTTCTGAAGCTTTCTTGGAGAACTTCATTCCCTCGACCTCTCAAGATGAACTTGAAGAAAGATTCTTATAGCTAAGACAGGGATCCAAGTTAGTTACAGAATATCAGCGGGCATTTCAGTATCTTGCTAGATTTGCTGACTCCTATGAGTTGGATGACTGAGGCTATGCAAAATAATTCTACAAAGGCTTACGAGATCCCCTGAGGCAAGCCCTTTTTGTTTATAAAGGACTCGAGTTTGGCTGAGATCATCGATATAGTGAAAATTCTAGAGGCGGATCACATGGGAAGTTGTAAGAGACTACCTGAGGGCGTAATGGCAGCTGACCACAATTATAAAAGAAGGCAGGACAATATAAGAAGAGGAAACAATAGAGGCGGAGGTCGCTTCCACTAGAATTTAAGAATGGAGCACCCGGCCCCGCAGCCAGCACTACCTCCACTGCAATAACTGTACCTGCATCCTAGGGAGAAGCATGAGCGAGTTTGCTTCTAGTGCAATTAGTCGGTCCACATCTGGTGCTTTTTCCCTCAACTAGTTGGAGATGCTCCCCCTGCTCTTCCTCCGATATCTCCACGAGGATGTGAACATGTTCATGGTTGGGGATGAGGACAACGAGGAAGGAATCCTTTATCTGCTCGAGAGCAGATGTTTTCGTTGGATATAGCGCAGGAGCGGAATCCTCAGGATGTGATTGCAGGTATGTCGTGATTTTGTTAATATGTTATAAGTATTTCTCTTCAATTGCCTACGATATGCTAGGAGACTAGCTTTGAGTCTTTATAATTGATATATAGGCACCGTAATGATTAGTGGGAAGCAAGCTCATACACTATTTGATACTGGTGCCACTCACTCCTTCGTTTTGGCGGACTTTGTTAAAGACTTAGAAGGAGTGCAACACTTCCCGGTACCACTCGGAGGGTGCGCCTTCTGGAAGTCTCTGAGATGACCTCGTCCGCCAAGTGTGACATTGAAGTATGTATTGGAGGAAAGATCTTTGAAACCCCAACAACGGTATTGAGAATACAACAATTCGATCTTATTTTGGGCCTGTTGTGGTTGGATTGACACCATGTCAAGAAAGATAGTACGGCAAAGCAAATCACCTTGAGATATGGAGACTCGGAGGTCATTTTTCAAGGTATCAAATTTGCACCTCGTATGTTATTGTCTTTGATTCATGCCCTTTTGGACCATATGGAAGGGGACGAAGTATATATGATATTTTTTAAAATAAAATAGATGGCGTCAAGTGTGGAAGATGTGCATGTAGTACGGGACTTCCCTAAGGTATTTCCCGAGAAATTTCCAGGATTACCCCCACATATAGAGGTGGACTTTCAGATTAAATTAGTACCAGTGCCAAACCTGTCTCTCAGACCCCTTATAGTATGTCCCCAAAGGAACTCGCTGAGTTTAGAGTTCAGTTGCAATAATTAGTTGAGTCAGGTTTTGTTCGTCCCAGTTCATCGCCTTGGAGAGCCCCTATTCTATTTGATAAGAAGAAGGACGGAACATTAAGATTGTGCATAGACTACCGGGAACACAATCGATTAACGGTACGGAACACCTATCCCCTACCCCGGATCGACGAGTTGTTCGATCAGTTAGTAGGAGTGCATTGGTTTTCCAAATTGGATCTGCGCTCGGGGTATTATCAATTGAAGATACAAGAGAAAGATATCCCGAAGACAGCGTTTAGCTCGAGATATGGTTTATACGAGTTCACAGTGATGCCGTTTGGACTCACAAATGTCGCTTCTGCGTTCATGAGTTTGATGAATCGGGTGTTCAAATCGTATTTAGATGTTTTCTTAATCATCTTCATCGACGATATTTTGGTCTATTCGAAGACAAGAGAAGACTATATTGAGCACTTGGCCCTAGTTTTGAAGAAGCTAAAAGAGCATGCCCTATTTTCCAAGTTCAACAAATGCGAATTTTGGCTCTGAGAAGTTGCCTTCTTGGGTCATGTGATTAGTGGGGCTGTGTAATGCCCCAGATTTTTTTGCGACTATTTTATTCTCGTTCGGCATTACGGTGATGCGTATTCGTGGCTTGTGCCATTTGTGGAGTGTGGTTTAGCTCCTTAGAACTGAGTGGCCTATTTTGTAGCCTATGGGCAAGGTCTCCCTAGCAAGTCGAGTCGTTTTGGGTGACCCGGTGTGGCCTCTTGGGGGATGCTTGTGTTTTGGATTTAGGAGGTTATAACTCGAGTTCTGTTCGTCAAAAGTTAATTTCGACTTCGTCGTTGTGTTCGTAGCGTGGGTATTTAGCTACGGTGCGAATTTCGTCGAATTTCGAGGTAGTTCGGTTTTCGCGTCGTTTTGGGTGTGCTATTAGTAAAACCAAATTTGAAATTTGATTTTAAGCTGAGTGAACCAGCGGCTGGGCTGCTGTTAGGCTGAACCGATATGGCTAAGAAGTTATAAAAGCCTTATTAAGAAGTGGCGGGCCCACTTCTCCTTCCTCCTTCTTCCCAAGACCAAAAGAAAACAGTTGTTCCTGTTTCGCGGAATTAGAGGCGGAACGACGGGCTGCCCTAGCTTTCGGACGGTGATTCCGGGAGTGTTCGTGGACGGATTTTGATTCCTAAAGCGGCGTTGTCTTGCTCTCGCTCAGATCTACGCTTCAACGATAAGATATTAGATTTTCATGGAGTTTTTAGGATATTTTGGATTTCGGTCTTGAGGTTTTTCCACCATTAATGTACGGGAGTATGTTTTAGGTGTTGTTGCTGCTAGTGCCAAGTAAGAAGAGGGACAGCCGTCCAAGCTTCGCCGGAAATCGAGGAAAGTGGTGTTCTTGTCCTTGAAATTGTTATTTTCTTGAATATTGAAATTTCCCGGTTAGCCCTAGGGTAGAAGTCAAGCATGTTCTCTTTTTCTTGCGGAATTTAGGGCTTAGATTCTACCATGAGCCCCCCTTCTTTGTGCTGTTGGTGCTCAACCCGCTGGTGTAATGCCATCAGTTTATTCCAGATTACTATCTGGTTGGTGAATTGCGGGTGAAGCTGAGAGAGAGAGAGAAGGGGGTGCCTGCTGTGTTGTTGGTAAGAGACTTTTTGAGTTCTGTCTGGCCGGCGTTGAGTGTGGTGCACACACTAGAAGCCTTTGTGGATTTGGCATTGAGTGTGGTGCATACACTCAACGTCGCAGCTATAGCTAGTCAGAATATTTCTAAGTACTGGGGGGTTGAGTGAGGTGGACTCACTCAATGCCACAGCCCCTGCTAGTTGCTATGTACTTTGGCGTTGAGTGAGTCGACCTCACTCAACGCCATTCTTATTTTGGCGTTGAGTGAGGCAAGCTCACTCAACGCCGCGGTTTTCCTAAGAAGCTAACTATTTTGGCGTTGAGTGAGTCGACCTCAATCAACGCCATTTCGGTTTTGGCGTTGAGTGAGGTGGACTCACTCAACACCGTCGCTTCTGTGCAGCCAAGTACTTTGGCATTGAGTGAGGTGTGCTCACTCAACGCCATAGCCTTTTCTGAGGCTAAGTACTTTGGCATTGAGTGAGTTGACCTCACTCAACGCCATTCCTTGTTTGGCGTTGAGTGAGGTGGCCTCACTCAACGCCGAAGGCACGTTTGCGGCCAAGTCCCGTGGAGTTGAGAGAGTTTACCTCACTCATTGCCATTTCTTCTTTGGCGTTGAGTGAGGCAGACTCACTCAATGCCACAGCCCTTCTTTGCGACAAGAACTTCTGGCATTGAGTGAGACGACCCCACTCAATGCCATTGCTGTTTTGGCGTTGAGTGAGGTCAGCTCACTCAACGCCGCAGAATTGCCTATTTGCGGCTAAGTGCCAGGGTGTTGAGTGAGTTAACCTCACTCAACGCCATTGCTGGTTTGGCGTTGAGTGAGGTGGAATCACTCAACGCCGTAGTTCTCTTTTGCGGCTAAGTGCCAGGGCGTTGAGTGAGTTAACCTCACTCAACTCCATTACTAGTTTGGTGTTGAGTGAGGTGGACTCACTCAACGTCGTAGTTCTCTTTTGTGGCTAAGTGTAAGGGCGTTGAGTGAGTGAGCTTCACTCAACGTCATTGCTGTTTTGGCGTTCAGTGAGGCCAGCTCACTCAACGCTACTTTCTCTGATTATGGTTAAGTACCAGGGCATTGAGTGAGTGTACCTCACTCAACGCCATGCCTGTTTTGGCATTGAGTGAGGCTAGCTCACTCAACGCCAGAGTTTTTCTTGCTAGAGGCATTGAGTGAGTGAACTTCACTCAATGCCATGCTTGTTCTGGCGCTGAGTGAGGCTAGCTCACTCAACGCCCAGGTATAGGTAGGCATTAAGTGGGTCCCACTCAACGTCAAGCCGTGTTGAGTCATTTCAACACTTTTCCTCTACCTCGATTTTCTTTCCCGAGTGAATTTCTTGATTACATTTAAAAATTTCTTATCGGCAATGTTTTTCTTTCCTTAAGGCCGAATCGTGGGCCGTGGTTAGTAGTGGTGGTTTGAAGCTCTTCATGGGGGAGGTGTTGTTTAATTTATCTAAGGCCAACCTTATTCTTCTATCTTACTCTAGGTACGGGCTGGGCAAAAGGGTGGAAGGTCCCTTGGGTTTTTCATATGTAGACCCTTGAGCTTGTTGGCTTGGAAATGGTGGTTGGGGGACTGAGTTTTCCTCCAACCCGGATCCATGTTATTTGTCTTTGCTACTACAATCTCCCACAGCTTAGGGTATTAGAAGTTTCTTCCTTGGTAGATTGCAGCACTTTGGGCTCTTGGTAGCTTAGTAGACTCTGCAGGATGTAGTTTCCGGGCAGGGTTGATGTTGTTTCCTCGCACGTAGTGCATTTCTTGTTGTCTTGCTTTGGGAAGTTGTGACTTTTACTGCCGTGTTTTTTCCTCTTTCATTTATTCCCTGGTTGACACTTTCATGCAGTTTTTCCTTGTTTTGCTTGCTGAGGTATTCTTTCTCCTTTTGAATGCCTCAGGTTCTGAGCAGTATCCTGTTTGGTGGCTAGGTTGCGGTGGTGTTGCTGGTGGTCTTTTGGATTTTGGAGATCCTGTTTCCTTATTAGTGAGGTAGTTTTTCTGTACTTTTCTTACAGACATACATATTTGCCAGTGGGTTCGTGTCAGGTTGTTGGCGCCCACTGGCAGTTTTTACCCTCGTACTAGATATATTACTTTTTTCTTCTACCATTTTCTGGAGATAGTCTACTTGCTCTGTGGAGGATTTATGCTAGGTTGCTAGTTATTTTAAAACTACAACTATTATTATGAGTATATCGCATGATCAGCATGTTTTATAAAACTAAAATCACTATTTTCCAAACAACGTATAAAGTTCGCTTTCTTATATATAATATAAAATAAATGTAGAGTCTTGCATAGCATAAGCTGTCCTCTTGGGGCACTTATGCACTCCTTAGGAAGTCAAACCTGAATAAAGTATTTTCCGCAGCGTAAAGTATCGTTTTTAACTGTGGACTAGGTGATCCACTGAGCCGAGGGATACGGCCTCTAAAATATAACTGATTTTTCTAATCATTAAACTCATGAAATTCTTTCTTAAAGTTAGTAGATGGTTTTGCCTGAGCGTCAGCAGTTATCCCCTGCTTGACGTGGCATCATGACGCGTGTTTTCTCATACTCTGATAATTCCTAAATTCGGAGAAAATGCGGGTTATGACAGTTGGTATCAGAGGGAGATTGCTTGACAAGTTAGTCGGGCAACCTTCCTATGATTGCTTTAGTAGTTCAGCATCATGTCATTCACACACCGATATGTCATCAGCACGTCTTGGCAAAAGCACGAACACTACACTCATAGCATAACATGAAGTATACGGGGCATATTATGTAGTATGGGATGCATAATATGTGTTTGTATATGGATCCACCATAGGGGAAACATGTGAGGGTTATGTAGTATGGGATGCATAACCTCACCACATGGCTGCGTCTAGCACGTTTTCTTTTTCGTTGCATGCGAATGTTATGTAGTATGGGATGCATAACATTTTCATGCGTACGACGCTCATAACATGCATTAGGGCCTTTTTAGAATGCATAGCACAATCATGCATAGCATAACATTGCATAAGCACAACGTGCCAAGCTTAAGACTGGCAGGATGACATATGTACACACATAAGCTTTCAAGTCAAAAGTAATATAAAGTCATGCATTCCCGATCTAGGCACATGAATTAGCATGGTGGTGGTTAACCATCCTAGGTAAGGGCATAACATCATTTTTTGTAAAAAGATAAACTCCCAAAGCAAGTTTAGCAGTTTTAAGTTATATCTATATATGTATTGTCTGTACTTGTAGTTGGTTCTAGCAGTTGTAATAGGATCTAACTAGTGTTGTTATGATTTTAGGATGGCGAGAGGTCCTTCGACTAGATCGACTCCCCTGTCTGAGGGTGAGTCATCTGGAGCTCAGAATGACGCGGTGATCGAGATCCTGCGGCAGAGTAGCGATGCCATGAGCAGACAAATGGTAGAGATGCAGGCCCAGATTCAGTCCCTAGTGGCGGTTGTGGCAGGTCAGACTCAGGGAGTGCAAGGTCCTGCAGGGGGGTTAGTTGTCCCTCCTCCTCCTGCATCGCTAAGACCTCCAGTGGTGGTGCCAGCAGAGATGGCCTTCATCTCGCAGTTTCAGAGGCTGAGCCGTCCCACTTATGACGGGAAGGTAGATTTCATGGTGATAGACGACTAAATGATCTCCATGGAGGAGATGTTCTCATACTCAGGAATTGCAGATGATCAGAGGGTGATGATAGCCGCCTATCAGCTTAAAGGTTTGTCTAAGAGTTGGTGGCTGAGAGAGAAGGAGAGCTTGGTAGCTGGATGCTCTTGGGAAGTGTTCAAAGAGATGATGTTGAGGAAGTTCTTACCCTCGGTCGAGCGTGACCGCCTCATGAATGACTTCCTCCATCTGAAGCAAAGGCAACTCATGGTGGGTGAGTATGAGATAGAGTTCAGCAAGTTGAGTCATTTTGCCCCTGGATTGGTCAGCATTGAGGTTGAATGGGCTAAGCGATTTCTCGGTGGTTTGAGGAGCGAGGTGCAGCAGTTGACCAGTGCTTATGGGTAAGAGACATATGCAGGAGTAGTGGAGGCGGCTCTGAATGTGGAGGCTATTGAGACCGCAAAGAGTAGAGGCCAGCAAATGAGGAAGGACAAGAGGAAGTCGGTGGAGGAGAAGAAAGCCCAGGTACCCGGTGCTGCTCCAGGAAATAAGAGCAAAGTGGTGTGCAGCTTCTGTGGCCAGTCAGGCCACCCTGTCGAGAGATGTTTCAAGAAGGCAGCAGCTCAGAAGAAGGAGCAGGTTCATGCGATTCAGGGTGCTCCTAGGAGGGATGTCTCATGTTCTATTTGCAAGCGACCCGAGCATGATGTTGCCCAGTGCTGGTCCAAGGATAAAGTCTGCTATCAGTGTGGGCAGAAGGGACACATCAAGGCTAGGTGTCCTCAGGCCCAGCCTATTCTTCATGCAGTTGCACTTCAGGCGCTACCTCCACCTCAGCGGGTGGATAAGGGCAAGGGAAAGCTGAACGTGATCTCTTCCGAGGAGGCTCATGCTTCGACTCAGGTCATCTCAGGTTAGTTTTCTTTCCATCCTAAAGGTTTTGTTCTTGTTTACTAGAATGTTTGCAGTATTGTTGTTGTAGTTCCTTAGTTTTATATGCTCCTATAGGGAAATTTAAGGTGAGGAACCGCTGGGCGCGTGTTCTGTTTGACTCCGGTGCTACCCACTCGTGCGTGGCTAGAGCCTTTGTGGAGCGACATCGGTTTACTTTAGATCGAGTTCGGGATACCTTCCGTGTCAAGTTACCCTCTGGTGAATCATTGTTGTCAGATTTGGGCATGTTAGATTGCCCTGTTTTGTTGGGGGACTTCCTTGCGAAGGCAGACCTGAAGATGATTGATCTGGAGGACTTTGATGTTATTTTGGGCATGGACTGGCTGTCTAGGTATGATGCAGTCATTCAGTGCAAAGGGAAGCGCTTGGACTTCATCAGGGACGACGGTCAGCCCGGAAGCGTGTATGGTGATCTATTCCAGGATTCTCCTGTTATCTCTACAGTATGTGGTCAAAAGCTGTTTCTTTCGGATTATTTTGCTTGTTTGGTCTCGGTGGTTGGGACTGCTGTTAGTGTACCTTGCTTGGAGGAGATTCCAGTTGTTTGTGGTTTCGCCGATGTTTTTCCGGATGATCTTCCTGGTCTTCCTCCAGAGCGGGATGTGGAGTTTGTGATTGATTTAGAGCCGGGTACGCGTACTATTGTTAAGGCGCCGTACCGGATGGCCCCTCGTGAGTTAGAGGAGTTGCGAGTTCAGTTGGATGAGCTGTTGGCAAAGGGATTTATCAGGCAGAGTTCTTCGCCTTGGGGTGCTCCTGTGCTGTTTGTGAAGAAGAAAGATAGGTCAATGCGGCTTTGCATCGACTATAGGGAGTTGAACAAAGTCACTATTAAGAATAGGTACCCTCTGCCGAGGATCGATTATTTGTTTGACCAGTTGCGCGGTAGCATGGTGTTCTCCAAGATTGATCTTCATTCTGGCTATCATTAGCTCAGGATCCGTGAGGCAGATATTCCACGGACTGCGTTTAGATCGAGGCATGGACACTTTGAGTTCTTGGTGATGTCGTTTGGTTTGACCAACGCACCATCAGCCTTCATGGATATGATGAACCGAGTGTTCAAGGATTTCTTAGACAAATTTGTGGTGGTCTTCATCGATGACGTGTTGGTTTATTCTCGCAGTGCTGAGGAGCATGAGCAGTATCCGCGCTTGGTTCTATCAGAGTTGAGGAACCACAAGTTATTCGCCAAGCTGAGTAAGTGCGAATTTTGGTTGCCTCAGGTTTCATTTCTAGGCCACGTGGTGAACAAGGATGGGAACTCGGTCGACCCAGAAAAGGTCGCAGCGGTGATGGATTGGAGTAGGCCGAATATGCCTAAGGAGATCAGGAGTTTCCTAGGGTTGGCTGGCTACTACAGGGGGTTCGTGGAGGGTTTCTCTTCCCTAGCTGCACCTTTGACCAAGCTGACTCAGAAGAACGTGGCTTTTGTTTGGAGCGAGAGGTGCGAAGAAGCCTTCATGGAGTTAAAGAGGAGATTGTGCACTGCTCCTGTTCTGACCTTGTCTACTGAAGGGGTGGATTATGATGTTTACGTGGATGCTTCGCAGGTAGGTCTGGGTTGTGTGTTTATGCAGATTGGAAAAGTGATTGCCTATGGGTCAAGGAAGCTGAAGACTCATGAGAAGAATTATCCTACGCATGACCTCGAGTTTGCAGCGGTTATTTATGCATTGAAGCTGTGGAGACACCTACTTTATGGGGCTCAGTGCAAAATCTTCACCGACCATAAGAGCCTGAAGTACGTGTTCACGCAGAAGGAGTTGAATCTGCGCCAGCGGCGGTGGCTAGAGTATGTGGCCAATTATGACGTAGAGATCCAGTATCATCCAGGCAAGGCCAATGTGGTGGCCGATGCCCTGAGCCGTTAGACGGGAAAGATCTTTAATCTCACCGCCGATCGTTTAGTGGAGGAGTTTCTCCTTATGGATATATCAGTGGGATTCTGTGGCTTGCAGAGTAGTTTATTAGTGGCAGAGCCGTCCTGGATTTCTTTGACCAGACTGCACCAGAAGGATGATCCGGATCTTCTGCACTTATTCACCAGGACCGAGAAGGGGGAGTTGCCAGACTTTGCTATCGATGATGCGGGTACTTTGAAGTACCGCGGCAGATTTTGAATCCCCACTATTGGGGACATTAGAGGTATGATATGTAGAGAGGCTCATGGATCCAGCATTGCCTACCATCCAGGATCTACAAAGATGTATCGTTACTTAAAGCAAAATGCCTAGTGGTATGGCATGAAAGGTGATGTAGCCCGGTTTGTTGCTGAGTGCCATAGTTGCAAGCGTGTGAAGGCTGATCATGGAAGGCCTGGTGGCAAGTTGACTTCGTTAGATATCCCTACTTGGAAGTGGGAAAGTATATCTATGGATTTCATCACGGGCTTACCGAAATCCCCGAGGGGATTTGATTCTTTCTGGGTCATAGTGGATAGACTGACGAAGTGTGCGCACTTCGTGCCATATAAGATTGATTACCCGATGAAGAAGAGAGCGGGGTTGTACTTGGATGAAGTCATCCGACAGCATGGTGTGCATGTGAGTATCATTTCTAATCGAGACTCCCGGTGCACTTCTCGTTTTTGGCAGAGTCTGCAGGAGCGTTTGGGTACGGATCTGAGGTATTCTACTGCTTATCACCCACAGACAAATGGGCAGACAAAGCGGGTGAACCAGATAGTTGAGGATATGATCCGATGCTACATTTTAGACATGGTGGAGCGTGAGATGAGCTGCTACGACTTATGGAATTTGCATATAACAACAGTTATCAGGAAAGCTTGCAGATGGCTCCTTTTGAAGCATTGTATGGGAGGCGCTCCAGAACTCCATTGTTTTGGGCTGAGGCTGGTGAGAGGCCTTTGTTGGGTCCTGATGCGCATGAGGAAATGGAAGTCGCAGTGAAGCTTATTCGAGAGAAGCTTCGAATAGCTCAGGAGAGGTACGAGAAGAATGCCAATCGGCGTAGGTCTGCCTTGGAGTTTTCTGTAGGGGACCATGTATTTCTTAAGGTTTCCCCGATGGTGGGTATAAAGAGGTTTGGTAAGAATCGGAAATTGGACCCGAGTTTTGTGGGCCCGTTTAAGATTTTGGAGCGGATTGGTGTGTCAGCTTACAGGTTAGATTTGCCAGCAAACTTCCCAGGTGTTCCTAATGTTTTCCATGTTAGTCAATTGCGGAAGTGTGTGCATAGCAGTGGCCAAGTCTTGGACGTTGTGCCCCAGTTGGAGCCCAACCTCTCTTTTGTTGAAGTGACGGTCCGTATTTTGGATACTCAGGATCGGGTGCTGCGAAGGAAGTCCATTCCGATGTTGAAAGTTCTTTGGAGGAATCAGGATTTGGAGAGCGCGACTTGGGAGCGAGAGTCGGCCATGAGGAAAGCTTACCCTCACCTGTTTCCCTGATTTTGATCGGTATGTTTCCCTTCTTGTAACTCCTCTTTGTTACTTTTTCTTCTTTAGTAGGAGTGTCGTGCGTAAAGTTTCGGGACGAAACTTTCTTTTAGGGGGAGTGACTGTAACGCCCCCGAATTTTTTTGCGACTATTTTATTCTCGTTCGGCGGTACGGTGACGCGTCCTCGTGGCTTGAGCCATTTGTGGAGTGTGGTTAAGCTCCTTAGAACTGGCCTATTTTGTAGGCTATGGGCAAGGTCTCCCTAGCAAGCCGAGTCGTTTTGGGTGACCCGGTGTGTCTTGGGGGATGCTTGTGTTTTGTCTTTAAAAGGTTATAACTCGAGTCTTGTTCGTCGAAAGTTAATTTCGACTTCGTCGTTGTGTTCGTAGCGTTGGTATTTAACTACGGTGCGAATTTCGTCGAATTCCGAGGTAGTTCGATTTTCGCGTCGTTTTGGGTGTGCTATTAGTAAAATCAAATTTTAAATTTGATTTTTAAGCTGAGTGAACCGACGGCTGGGCAGCTGTTAGGCTGAACCGACATGGCTAAGCAGTTATAAAAGCCTTATTAAGAAGTGGCGGGCCCACTTCTCCTTCCTCCTTCTTCCCAAGACCAAAAGAAAACCGTTGTTCCTGTTTCGCGGAATCAGAGGCGGAACGACGGGCTGCCCTAGCTTTAGGACGGTGATTCCGGGAGTGTTCGTGGATGGATTTCGATTCCGAAAGCGGCGTTGTCTTGCTCTCGCTCAGATCAATGTTTCGACGGTAAGATATTTGATTTTCGTGGAGTTTTTAGGAGATTTGGGATTTCGGTCTTGAGGTTTTTCTGCCATTAATGTACGAGAGTATGTTTTAGGTGCTGCTGCTGCTAGTGCCAAGTAAGAGGAGGGAAAGTCGTCCAAGCTTCGCCAGAAATCGAGGCAAGTGGTGTTCTTGCCCTTGCCATTATTGTTTTCTTGAATGTTGAAATTTCCCGGTTAGCCCTAGGGTAGAAGCCAAGCATGTTCTCTTTTTCTTGCTGAATTTAGGGCTTAGATTCTCCCATGAGCCCCCCTTCTTTGTACTGTTGGTGCTCAACCCGCCGGTGTAATGCCATCAGTTTATTCCAGATTGCTGTATGGTTGGTGGCTTGCGGGTGAAGCCGAGAGAGAGAGAGAGAGAAGGGGGTGCCTGCTGTGTTGTTGGTAAGAGCCTTTTTGAGTTCTGTCTGGCCGGCGTTGAGTGTGGTGCACACACTCAAAGCCTTTGCGGATTTAACGTTGAGTGTGGTGCATACACTCAACGCCGCAGCTATAGCCAGTCAGAATATTTCTAAGTACTGGGGCATTGAGTGAGGTGGACTCACTCAACGCCACAGCCCCTGCTAGCAGCTATGTACTTTGGCGTTGAGTGAGTGGATCTCACTCAATGCCATTTCTGTTTTAGCATTGAGTGAGGCAAGCTCACTCAATGCCGCATTTTTCCTCAGAAGCTAACTGTTTTGGCATTGAGTTAGTCGACCCCTCACTCAACGCCATTTCGGTTTTGGCATTGAGTGAGGTGGACTCACTCAACGCCATCGCATCTGTGCAGCCAAGTACTTTGGCGTTGAGTGAGGTGTGCTCACTAACCGCCATAGCCTTTTTTTAGGCTAAGTACTTTGGCGTTGAGTGAGTTGACCTCACTCAACGTCATTCCTGGTTTGGCGTTGAGTGAGGTGGCCTCACTCAACTCCGAAGGCAAGTTTGCGGCCAAGTCCCATGGCATTGAGAGAGTTGACCTCACTCAATGCCATTTCTGTTTTGGCGTTGAGTGAGGCAGACTCACTCAATGCCATAGCCCTTCTTCACGGCCAGAACTTCATGCGTTGAGTAAGACGACCTCACTCAATGCCATTGCTGTTTTGGCGTTAAGTGAGGTCAGCTCACTCAACGCCGCAGAATTGCCTATTTGCGGCTAAGTTCCAGGACGTTGAGTGAGTTAACCTCACTCAACGCCATTGCTAGTTTGGCATTGAGTGAGGTGGACTCACTCAACGTCGTAGTTCTCTTTTGCGGCTAAGTGCCAGGGCGTTGAGTGAGTTAACCTCACTCAACGCCATTGCTGGTTTGGCGTTGAGTGAGGTGGACTCACTCAATGCCGTAGTTCTCTTTTGCAGCTATGTGTAAGGGCATTGAGTGAGTGAGCTTCACTCAATGCCAATGCTGTTTTGGCATTGAGTGAGGCCAGCTCAATCAATGCCACTTTCTCTGATTGTGGGTAAGTACCAGGGCGTTGAGTGAGTGTACCTCACTCAACGCCATGCCTGATTTGGCGTTGAGTGAGGCTAGCTCACTCAATGCCAGAGTTGTTCTTGCTGGAGGCATTGAGTGAGTGAACTTCACTCAACGCCATGCTTGTTCTGGCGCTGAGTGAGGCTAGCTCACTCAATGCCAAGGTCTAGGTAGGCGTCGAGTGGGTCCCACTCAACGCCAAGCCGTGTTGAGTCATTTCAACACTTTTCCTCTACCTCGATATTCGTTCCCGAGTGAATTCCTTGATTACATTTTGAGTTTTCTTGTCGGCCATGTTTTTCTTTCCTTAAGGCCGAATCGTGGGTCGTGGTTAGTAGTTGTGGTTTGACGATCTTCATGGGGGAGGTGTTGTGTAATTTAGCCAAGGCCACCCTTATTCTTCTATCTTGCTCCAGGTACGGGCTGGGCAAGGGGGTGGAAGGTCCCTTGTGTTTTTCACATGTAGACCCTTGAGCTTGTTGGCTTGGAAATGGTGGTTGGGGGACTGAGTTTGCCTCCAACCCGGATCCATGTTGTTTGTCTTTGCTACTACCATCTCCCACATCTTAGGGTGTTAGAAGTTTCTTCCTTGGTAGATTGCAGCACTTTGGGCTCTTGGTAGCTTAGTAGACTCTACAGGATATAGTTTCCGGGCAGGGTTGATGCTGTTTCCTCGCACGTAGTGCATTTCTTGTTGTCTTGCTTTGGGCAGTTATGACTTTTACTGTTGTGTGTTTTCCTCTTTCATTTATTCCCTGGTTGACACTTTCATGCAGTTTTTCCTTGTTTTGCTTGCTGAGGTATTCTTTCTCCTTTTGAATGCCTCAGGTTCTGAGCAGTAGCCAGTTTGGTGGCTAGGTTGCGGTGGTGTTGGTGGTGGTCTCTTGGACTTTTGAGATCATGTTGCCTTGTTAGTGAGGTAGTTTTTCTCTACTTTTCTTACAGACATACATATTTGTCAGTGGGTTCATGTCAGGTTGTTGGCGCCCACTGGTAGTTTTTACCCTCGTACTAGATATATTACTTTTTGCTGCTACCATTTTCTGGAGATAGTCTACTTGCTCTGTGGAGGATTTATGCTAGGTTGCTAGTTATTTTAAAACTACAACAATTATTATGAGTATATCGCATGATCATCATGTTTTATAAAACTAAAATCACTATTTTCCAAACAACGTATAAAGTTCATTTTCTTATATATAATATAAAATGAATGTAGAGTCTTGCAAAGCATAAGCTGTCCTCTTGGGGCACTTATGCACTCCTTAGGAAGTCAAACCTGAATAAAGTATTTTCCGCGGCGTAAAGTATAGTTTTTAACTGTGGACTAGATGATCCACTGAGTCGAGGGATACGGCCTCTAAAATATAACTTATTTTCCTAATCATTAAACTCATGAAATTCTTTCTTAAAGTTAGTAGATGGTTTTGCCTGATCGTCGGCAGTTATCCCCTGCTCGACGTGGCATCATGACGCGTGTTTTCTCATACTCTGATAATTCCTAAATTCGGAGAAAATGTGGGTTGTGACAGGCTGGGTTAGCAGTAGACCCGGCCAAGGTGCGTGTCATGAAGGAGTGGTTTCCTTTGAATTAAGCGGCCGACGTACGGAACTTCCATGGACTTGTTGGGTATTATTGCAAGTTCGTGAAAGGATTCTCGAAGATAGCCCTTTCCATCACTACTTTGATGAAGAAAGGTGTGTCGTATGAGTGGACACCCCAATGTGAGGTTGCATTTCAAGAGCTGAAAGATAGACTTACCACCGCACCCATCCTAGATCTTCCATCAGGTAAAGAGGGATTTCAAGCATACACTAATACGTCCTATCAAGGGATGGGGGCAGTGTTGATGCAGTAGAGGCATGTGATCACTTACGCTTCAAGGAAGTTGAAGAAGCATGAGGTTAATTATCCAGTACATGATTTAGAGTTGGGAGCAGTGGTGTTTGCCTTAAAGGTTTGGAGGAACTATTTATATGGCATCCACTACGAGATCTTTTCAGATCACAAAAATTTGAAGTATGTTTATACCCAAAAGGAGTTGAATTTGAGACAGCGGCATTGGCTAGAATTCTTGTGTGATTATGAGTTTACATTGAACTACAACCCCGGAAAAGCAAACTCTGTAGCAGATGCGTTGAGCAAAAAGGTACCAGAATCGAGCCCTAATTCCTGGTTGATGATTATGGAATTGGCTCGAGTGCTCGAGGAAATGGAGATCACATTTGTGTGCAAGAGTCATTCCGAGGAGTATATTGAGTACCTATCCACTATGAGTATAGTATGTGACATTCGAGATCGTATCCTGGTAGAATAAGGGAAGGATGATTCTATGGCCTTTGTGATTAAAGCTATTGAGAATGGGTTTTATGATGAGTATACTGTGAAGGACGGCCTCGTTCATTACCATGGCAGGCTCTACATTCCCAAGGGTGGTGGAATCCGGGAAGACATCCTTAGAGAGGCGCATTGTTCCAAGTATTCGATGCATCCCGTGATTTCCAAGATATATAGTAACCTACGAAAGACCATGTTCTGGCCGGGAATGAAGAGTGTTGTTAAGTACTATGTTACACACTATGAGGCTTGTCAGAAGTTGTAGGTGGAGTGCAAGAGCCCTGGAGGATTATTACAGTCGTTGCCCTGCCCGAGTGGAAGTTTGAGGATATCTCAATGGACTTTGTTCACGGGTTGCCTCGCTTGCGCTTTTGGAACAATTTAGTTTGGGTAATTGTAGATCGCTTGATGAAGGTTGCCAGATTCATACCAATGAATAAGGAGTCGCACGTTGATGGTTTTTGTTCATCTCTTTATGGAGTAGTTTGTACTGTAACATGGGTGCCTAAAACGATATTCTCCGAAAGCGATGGTCGCTTTACCTCCAAGGAATGGAAGGCAGTTCAAGCATACTTGGGTTCTCACCTTACCTTTAGCATGGCCTTTCATCCTCAGACGGACGGTCAGTCTGAGAGAACCATCAGAACAATGGCGGATCTGTTGAGATTGTGTGTACTGGAAAGAGGAGAGCTATGGGAAAGGCTCTTGACACTGGTGGAATTATCGTACAATTACAATTATCAAGCTAGCATTGAGATGGCACCCTACGTAGCAGTTTATCGGAGGAGGTGTAGAACTCCATTGTCATGGGTGCAGGATGAGGATCCAAAGATTTTGGGAATCGAATATATCTATGATACTGATGCTGATGTTAGATTGATATGGGACCGCATGCTTGAGGCTCAAAGTCAGCAGGCAAAATATAACAATAAGAAACATCGAATAGTGGATTTTCAAGTTGGTGACAAAGTATTCTTAAAGATCAGGTTGATGCATGGAGTGTCACGAGTGCGTGGTATGAAGAAGCCCAGCCTGATATATGTGGGGCCCTATACTATATTGGAAATAATTGGCCATATGGCCTATCAGCTGGAGCTACCACTAGAATTGGAAAATTTGCATGACGTCTTCCATGTGTCATCGCTTTGAAAGGCACTATTATGGTCGATCAACAAGTTTACACCATAGATGCAGTAGTGGAAACTGATAGATCTGTTCGACTAGAGCCGGTGCTGATAGTGGATGTCGAGACAAGGAACCTGCGTCAGAAAAGTGTACCTTTGGTGAAGGTCCTGTGGTCTAACCATGGGAAGGAAGAATATACTTGGGAGTCGGTGGACTTGATGTGGAAGCGCTGCCCGAAGTTGTTTCCCCAAGGTAAAATTTAAGAATAGTATATTTCCATGCTTTATCTCCCCCACTGCCTTAGCCTAATTTCGAGTATGAAATCTTTTATTTTGTTTATAGGATTTGTAATGTCCCATTTCGTGTTAGAACCCTTGCCCGCGTTATGAGTCAAGAAGGCTGACTCAATCTCGGGGTGCACAATTATCAGGCGTCGAGTGATACTCGAATAATAGGGCAAATATGACTTAGAAATACTCTTGATGGTATAGGCGTTGACTGCTCTCAACACCACTTGACGAATTTAACTAAGAATAATCCTAGATTCGACAAAGTGTCGAGTGCGTTTAGTTGTCTCAACACCACTCGACAAATTTTGAGTTATAAATATTCTGGATGTTGAGGCGTTGAGTGAACTCAACGCCATTCCATGAGGCGTCGAGTGTGTTGAGTGGTCTCAATGCCATTCAGCGAGGCATTGAGTGTTTAACTTAGAATTATTCTAGGCATTGAGTGGACTCGATGCCACTCGATGAAGAGTCGAGTGCGTTGAGTAAACTCAACGCCATTCGACGAACTATTAGGAATACTTGACGAGGCGTTGATTGGACTCAACGCCACTCAATGCTTTTGACTTAGAAAGTTCAACACTCAATGCTTTTAACTTAGAAGGATTCTGGGGGCGTTGAGTGGACCTGACGCCACTCGAATAAGAGTCGAGTGTGTTGAGTAAACTCGAAGACATTCGACGAATTGTCCTCTATACTTGATGATTTTGACAGGAATTTATAGGCATCGAGTGGTCACGATGAATCTCGACGATTTGTCGAGTGTGTATGTTATACACGACAAATTTGACTTGGTATATTTTTGACTCGGGCGGGATTCGTTGTCTTGCATCTATGGACTGAACCGGTTTCGAGAAATGTGCCGATTTCGAGAAATGTGCCAAATGACTCCTGTGGACCAGTCTTTTCGATAAGACTTATTTTAAATAATAATGAGTGGTCCACTAATATGGTAATACATGGAAGGCGGTTTACCCTAATTCTTCCTATAAAAGGGGACTTAGGAAATCCCTAGCCGTCACTTCACTTCTTGCAGAGATGTTACCTGTGTCGAAACCGTCGGGAAAGAAGAGTCCACCGGAGCCGATCTACTTTCCGGGAATAAAGATACATACGGGAAGAAGATGCCACCAAGGAGGATAACGAGATCCATGGGTGCAAATGAGGTGAGATTCCTACCCTCTTCCTTGGTGCTAGATCTGTTGTTATTATCTAGGAGAGATGTCAACTCAAAAGAGTTTGACTTGCGTGATGAAGATTTCCTAGGAAGAGACCATGCAAGGACCTTGTCCTAGGGATTTGATGTCTTCAACCACTCCTCTCTTCTTTGTGAAGATGATGGACTTGGTTTTATAAAGAGGAATAGTCTATTGAGGGGAAATAAGGGAGGAGGAAAATCTATGAGTGGTTGTGAACAACTATCTAATGGAAGAAGATGAACTGATGTCGTTCATCTTGCTTCAAGATGCGTGTAGAAATTTGATTTATGTGCGCAGCAAACTTCGAGGCCATTTTCGAGGGTGATACGGCCTGATCTTGGTTTTTAATTAAACACCAAAGTCGTAGCCCTTGGAAATTCCTTTCCAACAGATGGTTATATGTTTCCATACGAGTCCTGTAGCCTCGGGAATGTCAAGTCGAAGTTGTTGTATAGCAATGCCTTAAGTGCATGTTGTTCTCGGGTTTGTATAGAACCGGGTTTGGATTTGGTAGAGAGTTCGTAGCAAAATAATGATAAGGTTTTGGTAAACCTAGTTTATACGTAATTGTGATAAACAAATGTTTTGGTGAAACACGATTGTACAAACGGTTTGAAAGAGTTGATAAACAAATGGTTTGGGTAATTTAGTGAACAAATGAATTGATACGGTTGGTTATCCAAATTATATTCTCGTGAAATCCGGTATGGATGTGCATGATTATAATCGGGAGAATGAAATAGGTTTTTGTAAGAGGGTGTGATGCCCGATAAATGAATGTGTAACCTATAACTATATTATCATGCTTGATGAATATGTGAAGTATCATTAAGTTGTTGTGATTATCTTATGGAAGCATTGTTGATTGTGAATACTTGATTTTATGAATGAATCAGGTGTGGTTAATGCATGGCCACGTGTTATGATGCTTAAGGGAATGTGTTTATTAGTCCACTGCTTAGATTTGTGTCTCCCTACGGGTAGCAGTGTGGGGTTGGTGTACTGTATAAGGTGGCTTGCCACCTGTGTAAATGATGAACCCTTATGTTGTATGATAATGTGGAAGGGTTGAGGTGCATGTGTGTTTGCCGCACTTGAATAATGTATTGATAAGGGACTCGGTGTGGACTCTTGCGTGTTGTTGAGCACGGTGAGTGAATAATAAGGGGCTTTGTGTGGACCCCTTAAATATGAAAATGTTCTCGGTGTGTGTCGGCATACGGTGTCGTAATCCTGGGTAAAGGATAGTGTGGTGGGTCTACAGGCTCACAAGTCATCACACTAATGGGAGTTGACAGATAAACTTAGGGCAGTTTGGCTATGTCCTCGCTGCTCATTCTTGAAGCCCTTTTCGTGCCAAATGGACGTATTTAATCTGTTCTTGGTGCTCATTCTCGAGGCCCTTTCTATGCCACACCGGTAGGCAAGTTTTGGTTGTGTTCTTAGTGCGCATCTACCGAAGACCCCTCTTGGCCATAGTACGCATGTGAGCTCCATTGTTGTGTTCTTATCATTGAGGCAAATAGAGGCATAGACTATGTAGTGTGAAGACCAGCATAATAGTGGAAAGCCCATTCCACTGTCACCGTCTGGCCACGATTGATTATGCCTAAGAGGTTAGCTACATGCTCGAAAAGTGGGAACTACAAGTTTGTGTCGACATATCAATGTGTGTGTGAGGATGGGTGAGTCATCGCAATGCATTCATAACATTGCATTGCATTACATATACAATATCCATATAATATAAGTTTGTATGGGCACTCTTATATGATGAGTTACTTTACTGTTAAGCTGATCCTTAACTTATATGTCTGTATGGGCATTCATATAAGGTTAGTTACTTTCTTGTTATATACTGTCATTGATAGTAGAACTGCTAGTGTAAAGTGATATACTCACTTGTAAAAGATGGGGGTTAGATCTGATTTACTCTAGAGGGGGGGGGGTGAATAGAGTAATTAAAATTTTGGCTATTTTTCAGATTTATATAAGATTAAAAGTAGGTGATAACAATAATAATATAGAAGGAAATAAAAACAAGTTATGCAAATCTATCTACCACAGCAAAGCAAGAACAAGAAAGTAAATGACCACACACAGACAACACAAGAATTTTATAGTATTTCCCCAACCTGGGTACATCCACTCTTCTACCACCCTTGTAGGAATCCACTATCAAGTTTTTGATCAGGTGACTACCACCACAAGATATATTTCCAGGGAGATCTCACAAACCTTTAGGCTTTTTATCAGGTGACCAAAAACCAAGAATAAACTTTTGAAGGGAGTTAATAAACCCTTTGTATAGGAGGTGAGAGAGGGGTGATGAGGTATTCTCTTTTCTATAAACAACAGAAAAGACAAGTGGATATGTTGTTGTCAAGACTCCTTCTGATATGTTGAGATGGTTCAGAAAGTTGGAGCCTTGCTCAGGGTATAGGTCTTCAGCCTTGTCTGAATGAATCCTGGAACTTTCTAACTGATTCAAGATGTTGTCCTTGAATGTTCCTGGAGGAGAAGTTTGAAGAAGACTCTTTATAGTGATGGATGTTCTTCTTCAGTCTTTAGAATGGACAAAGGAGAAAACAGAATGTTTTCTACACTGGAAGAGAGTTATGAATGTTCAGTATTATCTCTCTGTATTCTTGTGTGCTATATATTCTCTTCTAATGTCTGGCTTGGTGTGTTTTTTTTTCTGAAAATAGAAAATCTCTTTTATATTCTTCAGTCAATTATTCTCCTTTGAAATTTGAATTCCTGCATTAAATGCTGAAAGATCTGGAGAATGAAACGGTTGGAATATCTGTCTTAAATGAGTTTCCCCACCTGTCCCTAATAAAATAAGCATGTAATTAACATGATGAAGATCATAATTAATGCTATCAATAATAGCTATATTCAGGGGAATATGAGCATTAATTACTCAGGAGTATTACTGCTAAATAATATAATAAATAAGGGATAGAAGTAAGGAAAACTTCTCATTCTGGATCGGGATAGAAATCGTCGACCTCAGAACAGAATTCGTCGACTGGAGTTCCAAGTTTGTCGACCTGATAATTCCTGTTCATCAACCTGAGCTCTGCGAACTGCATACTGAGGATAACTTGCCAATTCTGTGCTCTGAGTTCGTCGAGCTGAGAATCTATCTGACTGAAGAGATCGTCAACCTAAGCTCGAATATCATCTTGCTCAACTATGAGATGGATATAATAGTTCGTCGATCTAAGATCGACGATTGTCGAGCTGAGTTTGAAGAACTTCGCACTAATAATTTTAATCTCTGAGTTCTGCTAAGTCTTGAATCTACTGAGGTCCTCTGCTGGCTGGTCTATGAAGGTTGAACCTAAAGACTAGCCTAAACTCTAGGACACACAGACTTGACCCTGGCTATACAATGTGGGTCAAACTCATCCTAATTAGTGAACCTAGCCAAAATCAAAACTAGGGATCCAACAACTTATTTTACTTGTTGGATAGTCTGATATTGATTAGTCTCATACCACCTTCTTGTACTACAGCTACATATATATTGTACATTTTTCCTTTCTCCATCCAATGCAAAAGAGTCATTTGGGGAAAGGATGTGATAGACACTTAGTCTTTATGACTATCGGTTGATACGTCCTCTTTTTTAGGAGGAAACCCCGCAAATAGAGCAGTAGTAGGTTGCTCAGGAGGGCAGCTAGGCCAGGGTGATAGGGCCTGAAGTGATGATACCATCGCTGCCGTCAGTTACTAATTTTAGTTTTGAGAGATGCTAGTTGTGCCCTTTGGGTAAGTTTTACTTACTCTGATATTATAGAAGCCTGTTGATTCTTCTTATAATTGATGTACTTGTGGACTTATTACTTATGTAGATTTTGACTTCTATTTTGTTCTTTATGTTGGGTTGGCATGGATGATATTGGTTTTAGCCGGCAGGATAGGAGTCATATAGTATTGGTCAACCCGTATATTGGCTTTACCGCAAGGCGGCTATTCTGGGCATATGACTCCCCTCCGCCGTGTCTTATGTTCTGGGTGGGGGGTCTTACAAATGGTATCAGCTTGCAATGATCCTCAACTAAAGAAGTCATGGAACAATGGTGCCACCCCCGTTAAATTTGTCAATTTGCAGACAAACTAACATAGCGGAAGTAGTGGTGTGCCCATGTGTAATTCACACTAACTATGTCCAGTCATTACCCTATGTTTAGCCAACCTAAACTTTGGATTGACCCTTTATGTGTAGATTCTGGCACATGTAGAGCAAGTAACGGGCACTCCCGCCCATTCCGTCCCTACCCAGTTCCAGCAGTAAGAGTTAGGACAAACACTTATGGCGATATTAGATGCCTTCAGGTCTCAACCGGCCCCTGTGAAGCAACATGCCCTGAGATCCAATTGGTTGAGCTCTTTTCGATCCCTCTCCCTGCCTGCTTAACTTGGGACGGAATCGGCTGTTTGTACCAAAGAGTGGCTCGACATTGTGCTAGAATTAATGTCTGGAATCAGATGTCCAGCTAATATGGTTTTGACCTTAGCAATATCACTCTTGGAACTGCATGCGAAGAGGTGGTGGAAGTCCCTCATGGGTTCCACCTTCCAAGGACGAGTATACATTGAGATTAGTTGGGACGAGTTTTCTGGAACTTTATTGGAGCACTTCATTCCCTCGATCGCTCGAGATGAACTTGAAGAAAGATTCTTGCATCAGAAACAGGGATTCAAGTCAATTACAGAATATCAGCAGGAGTTTCAGCATCTCGTTAGATTTGCTGACTCCTATGAGATGGATAACTGAGGCTATTCAAAATGATTCTGCAAAGGCTTGCGATATCACCTGAGGCAAGCCATTTTTTTTATAGCAGACTAGAGTTTGGCTGAGATCATCGATATGGTGAAAAGGCCGGAGGCAGTACAATTGGGAAGTGGTAAGAGACCAGCCGAGGGGGGTCATGGAAGCCGACCCCAGTTATAAAAGAAGGTATAACAACAGAGTAAGAGGAAACAATAGAGGTGGAGGTCGCTTCTACCAGAATTTTTTAATGGAGCGCCCGGACCCGCAGCCAGCACTACCTCCACTACAACAACTGTACCTACATCCTATAGAGCAGCATGAGCGAGTTTGCTTCTAGTGCAATCAGTCAGGCCACATCCGGTGCTTTTGCCCACAACTAGGTGGATATGCTCCCCCTGCTCTTTCTCCAACAGCTTCATGAGGATAGTGACATGTGCATGGTCAAGGACGAGGACCACAAGGAAGGAATCCTGGACCTGCTCGAGAGCAGATGTTTGTGTTGGATATGGCGTAGGAGCGGAATCCTCAGGATGTGATTGCAGGTATGTCGTGATTTGGTTAATATGTTATAAGTATTTCTCTTCAACTGCCTACGATATGCTAGGATGCTAGCTTTAAGTCTTTATAATTGATTCATAGGCACCGTAATGGTTAGTGGGAAGCCAGATCATACACTTTTTGATACCAGTGCCACTCACTCGTTCTGTTTCAGCAGACTTTGTTAAAGACTTAGAAGGAGTGCAACACTTCATTGGTACCACTCGGAGGGTACGCCTTCCGGATGGCTCCGAGATGACCTCGTCCGCCAAGTGTGACTTCATAGTATATATTGGAGGAAAGATCTTTGAAACCCCTACAATGGTATTGAGAATACCAGAATTCGTTCTTATTTTGGGCATGTCAAAGTTGGATTGGCACTACACCAAGATAGATTGTACGGCAAAGCAAATCACCTTGAGGCATGGGGACTCGGAGGTCATTTTCCAAGGTATCAAATTTGCACCTCGTATGTTATTGTCTTTGATTCAGGCCCTTAAGGCCCATATGGGAGGGGACGAAGTAAATATGATATGTTTTGAATTAAAAGAGATGGCATCATGTGTGAAAGATGTGATGTGAAAGTCTGTAATTCAAGGATAGCTAAATCACTTAGAGGGGGGTTAATAAGTTATTGGTCTCTTTTCTATTCTTTTATATTTCTTCTTTAATAGCTTTGGCTTTTACTTGTTTTATGCATTCAAGATGTACATAACCTGCATAAGGAAAACAACACAGAAAAGCACACAGTGATTTTATAGTGGTTCCACAAATGGGTACATCCACTTTCCCTCCCTCTATCCAACTATCTTGTTGGACAAGGCACTTCTCCAAAACTTGCTCTAAAGAGCTTACACCTCAGATCCCTCAGGATCCCTAAGACTCCTCCAAGACTTACTTCTCAGCCACAAGGGCCTACAACTCAGTGGTTAGTAAACCACCTACCTTAGGTGGTTAAGCCCTACACTCAGGCTGGGAGGACAGCCCTACCTCAAATCCACAAAGGATCCTACCTTAGAGCTCTACAGCACTCCTATACTAGGTGACCCCCAAGCCACCTACCTCAGCATTATCTCTAATGCCTACAGCTCAGGCTTTTCATCCCTACATCTTCAAGCACAAGGCCTTACTCTCAGAGTGCTTCAACACTCCTACAACTCAGTACCCAACAGGTACCTACCTTAGTGCCCTTCCAGGCACCTACAGCTCAGAGGCAAGCTTGTCACCTACCTCAGGCCAAAAGTCCCTACACTCTGATCTGCACTTGGATCCTAGAGGATGAATGTGGGTTAGAATCTTGATTGGACACAGGAGAAATTTCTCTGTCCCAATCTACCTTGACTGAGTTAGACTCAACCCAATAATGACTCCAGGAAAGTATTTCCTGAGTCTACCTTACTTGAACTGAGATATACTCAGTAATAACTTCTCCTTCACAACACTAGGAATATTTCTGCAGGAGGTGTGAAGAGACTGCAGCATATAGCTGCTACCTGAGCTGAGGAAGTCTCAGCTCAACTTCTTCACAGCAACAAGTATCCTTGTGCTGAAAGCAACTTGTAGAACACTGTTCTGCCCTTCTCTCTTTCCTGGGTTGAGGTGATTTATCCCTAACTATGACTCCTGAGGAATAGTCCCATTAGCCTTCTTTCAGGTCTCTGCTTCTTCAAGCTTTCCTCTCTTCACAGCTTCCAGACAAAGATCTTCAGGTGCTTGTATTGCTGGAACTGTGAAGAACCTGCAACAAGGGTCGGCCCTTGGCAGCTGCCTTATGCTCCGAGAAAATACTCTGAACTAGATTGCTGGTGCAGGTGAGAATGGCACCAGCTCTCTTGTTGTTGAAGATGTTGATTCCAACTGCTATCTTTCTCTTTGTATTGTAGACTTGAGCTTCTTGTTCTTAAGCTCCACAACAATGGCGGAGAAGAAGAACTTCCCCTGATTCTCTTTCCTCAAAAAATCTATTTTTCTCTGTAAAGGCCTTTTGGTTTTATTGAATTTGTCCCAACGACTATTGAGTAGTGGGCCCACATCATTAATGGCCAGCAGCAACTTTGCTTTAATGCCAACTATCGTACAGTAGGTCTGTGGCAACATTTGTCGCATACTATAGCTATCGCGCCACTAATTTGAAATATGTTGACTTGTTTACTTACTGACATCATTAGCTGTGGACTTAGCCAAAAATCAAACAACATTAGCATAGGCGTTAAGTGAGTAAACATCACTCAACGCCAAAATACTTAGACAGATTTACTGTCTCTTGGCATTGAGTGAGTAACCTTCACTCAACGCCAAACTACTTAGAATATAAATCTGATTCTAGGCGTTGAGTGATTTAGCTCCACTCAAAGCTAACTTGCTTTATCAGCTATCTGCTGCTTGGCATTGAGTGTGTGAGCATCACTCAATACCAAACACCTTAGACAAAATTCTGTCTTCACTTGGCATTGACAGCGTTGAGTGAGCAACCTCCAGTCAACGCTTTTTTCCTTAACCATGTTTCTTCCTATACAGAATTTTAGGCATTGAGAGCATTGAGTGTGTCTTCATCACTAAACGCTTTTTTCCTTAGCCAATTTTCTGCTTCTTCAGCAACATGAGTGTTGAGAGCGTTGAGTGAGCAAGCCTCACTCAATGTTTTTTGCCTTAGCCAATTTTTTGTGTTTAAAATCACTGGGCTAACACTGATATTCTTAGTTAATGAATGGTGAGCAGAGCTCGACGAACTCTAAACTAAGTTCAATGAATTTGAACATAGTTCAACTTACATCCTTTTTGATATATGGAGTTGAGTGTGTCTTAATCACTCAACGCCAAACTACTTAGCCATATTTCTGCCAATAGATGTATGGTGTTGAGTGAATGACCTTCACTTAACGCTTGTGGACAACCACATTTCTAGCTTGCCAACATTCTTCCTTACCTCTGGCGTTGAGTGAGCTTGCTCCACTCAACGCCTTTGGACTTGGCTGCATTTCTAATTGCTCCTTGACTTCTGGAATTGAGTGAGTTTACCTCACTCAATGTCTGTGGACTTAGGCAAAATCCTGCATTTTTGTTGTATGGTTCAACTAGTTCAAAATACAGCCTTATGACAACTTGTCACATCACTTAGAAAAACTGTCTAGACTTTTTCCATGGAACATCCTGCACTTGATGAGCTTAAACAACATCAAATACAACTATATTCTTAGTGTTGTTGGTGATGCATCTTCAAATCCACTTTAGGGAACATTGTTGGCAATGGACCCAATAATCTCCCCCTATTTGAAGAAGGCAGAACACCCAGTAATTCTAAGAGGCATTAACATAATAGGCAGAATAAATCCATGCAGCTGTAGATTATAATCTGGTATAACTGCTAGCTTATGCTATATTAATTCAATGTGCTCCAATTAGTTGTATTGACTCAATAAGTTATGTGAATGCATCCTCATACTACTTGAGGAATTGCTCAAGTAATATGCACTCTCCTTTATACCACTTAATATTTAAATGAAGCACCACTCGAAGCACTTAACTCAAAATATGCACTGACACAATCATGGCTCAACATGTAGTCAGACATTACATTTCTCATACTACTAGAATCTTTTCTAGTAATATGAACCGACTCAATATGACCTAGTCATATCAAGTATTGCTTCTATATCTCCCCCTTATGTATTGCAACACATCTCCCCCTTTTTGTATTCTTCAATAGGTATATCTATTGAAGGAGGAGAAAGGATCATGGGAGAGATTATCTCTTGATCCTAGTCAAAGTCCTATGTTGATAACACTAAGTAAATTATTCTAGTGATAAATCTACTAGATCAATAGTCATACCTTTTGTGTTGATACATTTAAACAACACAGCACTGCATCACATAAACTTGTTGCACACATAGTTCCACTTACTGATGTTGTATCTATAGAATCAGCATCCACTTATGGTGATATCATTGATATATCACATCACTGCATCCCCTTGGCACTTGTGTGAACCATGGATCCACTTGAGCTGGCTGGTAGTTATCTCTCTTCTCATGATCTCTCCCTTAGTCTGTGTATTGTCCTTAAGACTGATCTGCAGTTATGATAGCTGATCTACTATAGCAGCTGCTTGCCCCTTCTCAACAGGAGGTTGATCCTATTTCAGCAAGTGCTGGACATGCTCCCCCTTAATAGGAGAATTTCCCGTCAACCTTTTTGTAGGTGCAGAGCTTGCTCCCCCTCAACAGGAGCATCCCTGTCACTCCCTCTGTTGGACACTTGAGTCCATCTGAGTCTGGATACCACTTAATGGTCTTTATAGTCTTGATTCTACATCAAGAACTTTTTTACCTGCAAGAAAAGTAAATCATGCAACACAAGTATAACATGGAGCAACTGAAGCTATAACAAATTCAACATATCCAATCTCAATCTAGAGGGTGTTAAACTTGACTTCATTTAGTGGCATGATAAACATTTTAGCCGCTTGTTAGTCAAGAAAAACTCAGGATTGAGTTCTTCCTTATGCTCCCAAACTCATTAAAACTTAATCTACATATGCATAGTCTTGCTATGATAGACTGGATTCCTAGCAACTTAGATTATACTAGTAGGGTTTCCCTATAACAAGATTCTACTTATCTGGAGGTTATGTTTCTAGAGTAGTGGCTAGATTATAATCAGCTAATCACAGCATCTCCCTTGCACCATGATCACTTCTTGCTGAGCCAGATCTTCTCCCCTTCTTTAGCAACATACTATCCTTTGACTTCTGCTTTCAGATCGCCACTTGATCAATCCCTTCTTGGTTTCTGAATAGATTGGGAGGAGCTGGTCTGCTGTGATTCTCTTCTCTCCCTAGTTGATTGCAGATAATACCATTGGTGCAACTATCAGCTTTCTCTTCTCATGAGGCTGAGTGTTCTCCTGTAGCTGCTGGGCTTTAAGATCACTTGAGCCTTGAATGATCTTCCCATGAATCATCCTTTCATTCTGATACCAAGTCTTTCTTTACACTGCTATTTCAATAGGAATGAGCAGACATGTATCAACAATAATTGGAACAATCAGCTATTCTTGTAAACTGATTGGCTTTCCTTCTTCCAGCAGGATACATCACTTGGGTAGTTTCCTTCTCAGCTTCTACAATGTCCAAGGGGTCAAGCTAATCCTCAACAGTAATGCTGATCTATTCTGTGTTGGGGAACATTGGGTAAGATTCAAGCTTGTCCAGTCATCTTTATTGAACATGCTCCCCATCAGCATTTGCACAGATCCTGTCTATAAATCCCACTGACTTGGACATACCTTGTTGCATGTTCATATGGTATTGAATCCTGAGCATACATTTCTCTTCAAGTTTCCTCTGAAGAGTCTAATAGCTGATGATACCACTTGAGAACCTTTCAGTTGAGCATTACGTGCTTATTCCTTATTGCTCTAAGAGGAGCTACCTGTGCTTTCCTCAGAGATGAGTACAACCCACTTGTCCTTTCCAGATTTTCTAGTATGGCAGTAAGACTTTGTCCAACCAGACATTCGTGCTGGCTGGATCCAGCTGACTTTCATCCATGAGTGTTCACTTGTCCTTCTTAAGGATTTCACTCAACATTCTCTTCCTCTTGGGCAGTAAGAGGAATATCCTAGATGGTCAATATCCATCACCAATTGTTGATCTTAGGTCTGTTTCTCACTGGAGTATGATCCATAAGACAACAGTCTTATTCTAGTCCGAGTTCTGGATCATCTTCAATCCAAGTGCCACATGGGGGATGGGCACTAAGAATAACCTGCAAAACTGAATTACCTTACCTTAGGACTCCAATAGGTATTGGGTACTAGGTTCCTATTAGCCTAAAATCTGACTTTCCTACCTGCATAATTTCTGACAGGTAGGCTTACTCTTGCTCTAGACACAGAAGGATTGTGCCAGCAATCTAGGGAAAAATGCCCCACCTTACCACAGCACCAATACTCATGAATATTATATCTTCTTTTCTGAGTAGGTCTTGTAGTGTGGTTAACTTCTAACTGAACAGAAGGAAGAGGAGCAGCAACTTTCTTCAGGTTCCTTTCAGCAAGGATCTGACTGAAGGTTATTCTTCCAGCAGGCTTCCTTTGCTTGCCCTGAGTGGTATTTACAACTGTCTTCTTTGCAGATGGCATGTTGTTTATATCATCAGAACTAGCCAAGTTAGGCTTACTAGTAGACTGACCCTTGGTCTGAGTCCTTGTTGGATGGGCTTGAGTGAAAGCCACTTCCTTACCCTTGTGAGTTGGGGCTGATGCACCAAATGTAAATGGTCCAGCATGGGCCATTTTTACTTTTTCATGGGGAGCCATAAAGACATTCATTCCCTACCCTTTCTTCTCCCATTATAAGATACTCTTGTATTCTTACAAAAGGAATTCCCATTCTCCGAGTGAATATGGATGCAGCCTTGGTCATACCTATGAGAAGGCAGAATTACATTGTGAAAGGTTGGCTGAGGCACAATAGGAGCTTGGTCACTCCTCTGAGATTGGATACATTTTGTAATCCACTCAGATTCAGATTTTCTCTTGATAGCATATATCTTAGAGAAATTGGCCACTATCCTCTTCTCCCTTTCAAGTTTCTCTTCAAAAACCTTTATCTTAGAGTCCTTATGTTTGATGGACTCAACATGGTCATCAACCATGATCTTCAGATGAGCTACTTCCCTCTCTTTTAGAGATAGCAAGGATGAGGTCTCATCTTGCTTGGAAGCAGCTGATTGGAGGGAGGCAATTTACTCTACTTGTTTCTTAACAAGCAACTTGCTTTCCTTGAAAGCTTTCATCAGTGCAGCATGATTCTCAATCAATTGATTGATATCATCTTCTGATAGAGGACTCTCATCACCACCTGATGAGGAAGCATCAGAGTCTGAGCTGGACTCATAACCTTAACAATAAGAAGAACTAGACAGAGATTATACCTGATCTGGACCAGGCAGATCCTGGCTTAATTCTTCTTCTTCTGGTGTAGCAATCAGCCCATAGCATCTGCATTTACCTTCCTGAGCTTCATCCATCTCTGAGCCACTATTTGAGTGTGATAAAGGGGCTCTGATCTCCATTCTTGCATCTGCATAGACATCATCATCTACAAGAGCTACAAACAGTCCAATGTGGTCCTTGCTCTCACTGCAGACTTGAAACTTAATTGAGCTCCACTCCAAATGGTTCTCTTTTGAACCCACCAATGCAAACCATTTAGCTATCCTTTGAGGTCTACTCAGATTGTTATATCCTTTTTGAGTAACCTCCCTCTTATACCACTTGAAAGTCTGTAATTCAAGGAAAGATAAATCACCTAGAGGGGGTGAATAGGATATTTGGTCTTTTTCAGTTCTTATATTTTTCTTCTTTAAGAGCTTTGGCTTTTAGTTGGTTTATTCTTTCAAGATGTACATAACCACCAAAGGAAAACAACACAGAAAAGCACAGCGTGATTTTATAGTGGTTCCCCAAATGGGTACATCCACTTTCCCTCCCACCTATCCAACTACCTTGTTGGACTAGACACTTCTCCAAAAATTAATCCAAAGAGCTTACACCTCAGATCCCTCAGGATCTCTAAGTCTCCTCCAAGACTTACTTCTCAGCCACAAGGGCATAGAACTTAGTGGTTAGCAAACCACCTACCTAAGGCGGTTAAGCCCTACACTCAGGCTGGAAGGACAGCCCTACCTCAGATCCAAAAAGTATCCTACCTCATAGCTCTGCAGTGCTCCTACACTTAGTGACCCTCAAGCCACCTACCTCAGCCTTATCTCTAAGGCCTACAGCTTAGGGTTTTTGTTAGTACCCTAGTTTGATTTGAGTTTAGTCTTCTCCTTTTGTCCCTTGACCCAAGAAATATCTATGGTCAATGGTTAGTGGTCTAGCTGTAGAGTCCTCGCTTTTCCAGATGAAGAATTTGGTTAAGTAGTTTGTTCGTTCGACTATCGTCGAACGCCGCTCGACTATCGTCGACTGACTGTTCGACGATCGTCTATCAGTTGCTCGACGATCAATCTGCGAGGATAGTTCGACTATCGGTTGATAGTTCGACTATCTGAGTGCTTTGATAGTTCGACTATCTGCTTGGATAGTTCAACTATCTGATAGCTCGACTATCTGTTTGATAGGTCGACTATCTGCATCGTTTGATAGCTCGACTATCTGTTGATAGATCGACTATCTATTTTCTTCTGATAGCTCAACTATCTGTTGATAGCTCGACTATCTGTTCTGCGTTGATAGTTCGACTATCTGTTAATAGGTCGACTATCTGTTCTCGCTTGGTAGTTCAACTATCTGCTTTGATAGTTCGACTATCGGATAGTTCGACTATCTGTTGATAGTTCGACTATCTGTTTGTTTTTGATAGTTCGACTATCTGTTGATAGTTCGACTATCTGTTTCGCTTTGATAGTTCGACTATCTGTTGATAGATCGACTATCTGATAGCTCGACTATCTTCTGATAGTTTGACTATCTGTTGTGATAGCTCGACTATCTTCTTTGATAGCTCGACTATCTGGATCGTTCGACTATCTGTCCGATAGTTCGACGATCTCCGTCCGTCGGTCGACAATCTCCGAAGGTCGTTCGACGTTTTCTGTCTGCCTTTATATTTTGTATTTATTTATTGTATTTAATTAATTAATACTTTATCTGGCATGTTTTTTTTAAGTTGTTTTATGATAATATTTCCAGGCAATATTTTCTCCAACCCTTTTGCCTGAGTCAAATCTTTTCTGATAAAGTTGTTTGTCTTATTAGCTGACATTGTATTTTACTTTATCTGCTGTCAGTCCTTTATAGCAGTTAGACTGAAAAGTCTTCTTTTTTCTATAAAGAGTTTGTTTCTGATATGACTTTATTTAGTACTTTATTATCAGACTGCTTCCTGCAGCTTCTTAGAAAGAGGTTTATTCCTTTTATAGAATGTTTCTGCTGCAGAGATTGTTTTGTCTTCTTGATATTTACAGCCCAGGTCTCAAGTTTCAGAAGAAGACAAGTAATTCAAATTGAAGAGAGCCGTTGCTTGTTGCTGCTATAAAAAGGATCCTTTGAAGAAGGATTCAAGTTAGCTAACTAGCTACCCAGTTATTCATTTAAGCAATCAAGCCTTCATCAAGATCAAGTTTTCTGCTCTCAGCAATTTCCATTCATCTGAGAAGTGTTAAGCTCTTATGCTCTTCTTCAACCTGAGTTCTCCTGCTTCCAGGAAGTTCAAACTCAGAGTTCTTTTGAAGAAGAAGAAGAAGAAGACAGCTGCTTGAAGATTTCTAATTTTATTATTTATTATCTTCTTGTAGTTTTTCCTTCAGATCTTTCTGAAGAGTTTTCTGCACTGAAGCAAGACTTCACCTGGACATCTTTGAGCCAGGGGGAGCCTTGATTCTTTAGAGCTTTCTAGCTCAGTGCAAGTCTTTGTGCTTCTCTAATCTTTTGTAAAATAGAGAAGACATCTTAACCTTCTTCCCCCTCCTGTACAGGGTTATTACTCCCTTCAAAAGTATCCCTTGGTGGCAGGGCACCTGATCAAAAACCTGTGCTTGGTTTTTAGACACCTGATCAAAAGTCTAAAGGGTTTCTGGATCTACCTGAAGCAGATCCTGTTGGTGGCAGGGCACCTGATCAAAAACCTGAGTGGATTCCTACCTTGTTGGTAGAAGAGTGGACGTACCCAAGTTGTTTGGGGAACCACTATAAATTTTCTTGTGTCGTCTGGATTGCCTTGTTTAATTCATGCATTGTGGCTGTGAATAGATATAACTAGGATTGCTAGTTGCTGATTAGGATTTCCAAGCCTTAACTGTATTTACAGTTAGCTTGAGTTTGTGCACACCACTTGTGTTAGGCTATAGGGTTAATTCTATATCTATAATCTTTTCATTCCGCATCTCACTCCAAGGGAGTTGGGTAGACGATTAAGTTTTGTCAAGTGCAAAATTTGATAACTCTATTCACCCCCCCTCTAGAGTAGTATCTATCCCTTCACTTTCAATTGGTATCAGAGGGAGGTTGACTGACTGTATAGGCTAACACCTAAGTCACAAGATCCTGATAGATACCAAAGCTTATAGATATTCACTATCATGGCCCATTCCAAGGATTATTCTAGCACCAGACCTCCAGCATGTAACTTAGCTAAGTTTGGCATCTGGAAGGCAAGGATAAAATTATATATGAATTCTATTGATGAAAGCATCTTTGCTTCCATTTTGTCAGGACCCCCAAGAGCACCTGCTGCTGCTACTGCCTCATCATCTGATATGAGTGCAGTGCCTCCTCCAGATTACAATGATGAGTACAAGAAGGCCAAGATAGCAGATGCCAAGGCGATGAACATTCTGGCTCAGACAATGTCTGATGAGGTATTCTAGAAGGTTGCTGACTGCTCTTCAGCAAAAGCCATGTGGGATACACTGAACCAGATTGTAGCTGGTTCAGCTGATGAAAGGAAGGACAGAAGGTCCAACCTGATCTCACAATATGAGAACTTCAAGAAAACTGATGCTGAATCAGTTGAAGCAATGTACACAAGGCTCAGCTCAATCATCAATGAGCTGAGGACCCTGGATAAGGACATATCATTGACAGAGGTCAATGATAAGATTCTTATGTGCTTCCCTAGCACATGGGATCTAAGGATCTGGTCCATCAAGGAAGCCAGAAGTACAAATGAGATTTCAACTGAAGCCCTTCTCGGCAAGCTCAAGTCTTTTGAGCAAGTGCTGAAGACAAGGGAAGCAGAAGCAGAAGCAAAGACCCCTACTCCAACAAGAAAAGAGCAATCTCTAGCTCTTAAGGCTGCTGATGCTTCTGAAGGCAGCCAATCAAATGAGGAGCTAATGGCATTGTTTGCCAAGAGGTTTCTCAAGATGGGGAGAAAGGAGTTCAGAAAGAAGTCTTCATGCTATGAAGACAAACCAAGGTATGACCGTTCACCTGCTAAAGAAATTATATGTTATGGTTGCAGGAATCCTAGACATATCCTGCCCGAGTGTCCAGAGGAGAAGAACAAAGACAAGAGGAAAGAAAAAGAACAACACAGGAAGCACTCCAAGCCATCCTCCTACAAGAACTAGAAAAAGGAGAGAGGTTTCATTACTGAAACCTGGAGTGATTCTGATGAAGAATCCTCCTCCTCAAGCTCCAGTGAGGATGAGGAAGAGAAGAAGGCAAAAGAAGTTTGCCTCATGGCAATAGATGCCTGCAGCAACCACTCAGCTGCAGAGAGTTCAGATTCAGAAGAAGAAATGCCAACAGAAGATGAGGTACTATCTTCTTATGACTTCACTTCTGAAGAATTTAAATTAGATTTTAAATCCTTATGCTTAGACTTAATTAGTTCAGAAAAAGAGATTAAAGAACTTAGAAATAAGTTAGCTGACTCAGAATTAATTGCTACAGAAAATATTAAGTTAAAGGAAGATCTCACTACTTGTAGTGAAGAAATTAAATTTCTTAAAATAGAGTTAGCTAAATCTAAAAGGTTAGAAGAATCACTTAATGGTAGAAGCCTTAAGCTGTTAGAGATTACCAGCATGACTAACACTAGGTCAGGCAATAACAAACTAGGCTTAGGAGCTTCTCCCAGTGAACCCCCAATTATTCTTAAAAATAATCTTTCAACTCCAGTGAACTTCATTTCAGCTAGTGGAATGAAGAACACTGAGCAAGTAAACCTAGTTAATAAAACTTTAAATAAGGCTAAGAGAGAAATGAGGAAGAAATTTTTTAAAGAAATGCAAAGAGCGTCCAACGCCGCTCGACAATCGGAAGCTCAATGGTCGAACGAAGCTCGACGATCTGAGCGCCCATCGTCGAACGTCGATCGACGTTTTCAACATGATTTTCAAAATCATCATAAGTACCATAGAAACCTAAATGAAAATAGAAACCCTAGGTTTGTTGACCCATCATCTGCATGGAGAATCCCACCTAGGAGATCTCACCCATTAGGTTATCACCCTCAGCCTGCATTTTCATATATTTCCAGTTTTTCTTATGTGAAAAACAAGGGACCCAAGGTTACCTGGGTCCACACTGTCTAAATAAATGTCTTGCAGGTGAAGGCCTATCCTATCACTCAAAATAAGTGGTATTTGGATAGTGGATGCTCCAAGCATATGACAGGAAATAAAAATCATCTGTCAAAATTCAAAGCTAAGCTCGGCCCAAAGGTGATCTTTGGAGATTCCAGCTGTGGTCAGACAGAAGGCTATGGCAGGATCACAATTGGAGATGTCACTTTCAAGAGAGTTGCATATGTTACAGGACTGAAGCACAATTTGATTTCAGTCAGCCAGCTATGTGATGCTGGCTACCAGGTTTCATTTTCTAACTCTTCTTGTAATATTACTTTAAATAATAATATTGTTTTAGTAGGCATTAGAATAGGTAATATTTATTTAGTAGATTTCAATTCATCTCACTCTGAAATCTGTTTATTTAATGAAGTAACAATTAATAATAACTCTTTGTGGCATAAGAGGCTTAGTCATGTTAACCTTAAAAACATATCTAGGTTATCTAAACACAACCTTGTTAGAGGTTTACCTTCTTGCCCTACAAGAAGGAGAGCCTATGCAAGGCTTGTCAGCTAGGCAAGCAAACCAAGAATTCTTTTAAATCAGTAAATAAGAGTGATTCTCCTAGAATCTTGTATCTATTACATTTGGACCTATTTGGCCCAATAAATGTAAAGAGTTTAGGAGGGAAGTATTACACCTTAGTAATTGTAGATGACTTCTCTAGGTTCAGTTGGGTTTTCTTTTTGAGAACTAAGGCTGATAACTTCAAAGCCCTTACAGACTTTCTACTATGTGTGCAGACTGAGTACTCTACTTATGTGGCCTTGATCAGAAGTGATCATGGTACTGAGTTTGACTCTCTTCTCATGCAAGAATTCTGTGAGAGAGAAGGTATCAAACATAGCTTCTCAGCTCCTAGAACTCCCCAACAAAATGGGGTAGTTAAAAGGAAGAACAGAACACTCATTGAAGCTGCTAGTACATTGTTGGCAGATGCTAACATGCCTCTCTCTTATTGGGCAGAAGCTGTTAGTACAGCCAATTATGTCTTGAATAGAAGTTTGATACACAAGCTTAAGTGTAAAACTCCTTATGAGTTGCTTAAAGGAAAGAAACCTAAAATTAATTATTTTAGAATATTTGGTTGTGTAGTGTATATTCATAATAACAGTAAAGAATATCTTAGAAAATTTGAAGCAAAAGCTTCAATGGGAATCATGCTTGGATATTCCCAAGTAAGCAAAGCTTATAGGGTTTATAACAAATCATCCTGTAAAATTGAAGAATCTGTGCATGTATCTTTTGATGAGTCTCAGATGTTTTACAAGGAGAAGGAAAATTCTCCTTCCTCTAGTTCATTGCAGGTACCTGATGCTACTCAAGAAAGTCTTCAACTATTAACTCTTCAGATCACTGAATCAGACAGTGATGAAGACTTTGTAGAAGCTGTTGGTGTACCACCAACAGTAGATCAAATTCCTCCTGAGGAATTAATCCCAACTATTGCTGAAGATCACATCCCACCTGCTGATATTGTCACACTTAGAGATCACCCTACATCTCAAGTGATTGGAGACATATCAGCTGGTGTGCAAACAAGACACCAATTAAGACAGGATGTGATGCACGCTTGTTTCCTCTCACAGGTTGAGCCCCTCACCTTTAAAGATGCAGAGCTAGATCCCCACTGGATCATTACAATGCAAGAGGAACTCAATCAGTTTGAGAGATGTAAAGTTTGGACTTTGGTTCCAAGACCTAAAGGCCAACTGATCATAGGCACCAAGTGGGTGTATAGAAACAAGCTGGATGCAAATGGAATTATTGTAAGGAATAAAGCAAGGCTTGTAGCTCAGGGCTACAGATAGGAGGAAGGTATAGATTATGACCAAACCTTTGCTCCTGTTGCAAGGCTAGAAGCAATAAGGATCTTCTTGGCCTATGCAGCCTTCATGAAGTTTAAGGTCTTTCAGATGGATGTCAAAAGTGCATTCCTAAATCGTGAGCTTAAGGAAGAGGTGTTTGTTGAACAACCACCAGGGTTTGTTTCTTCAACTCAGCCCTCACATGTGTTCAAGTTGTAGAAAGCTCTTTATGGACTAAAGCAAGCCCCTAGAGCCTGGTATGAGACTTTAGCTAGTTTCCTGTTAGAGCACAACTTTACTAGGGGAGTAGTTGATAGAACCCTTTTCGTCAAGCATCACAAGGACACAATCCTGTTAGTTCAGGTGTATGTAGATGATATTATATTCGGTTCCACTGATCCCAAACTGTGCAAAAAGTTTTCCAACTTGATGCATTCCAAGTTTGAGATGAGTAGTATGGGTGTGCTGTCTTACTTTCTTGGTCTCCAAGTTAAGCAAGCTGCTGATGGTATCTTCATCTCCCAATCCAAATATGTCAAGGAATTGGTAAAGAAATTTGGGATGGCTGATGCTTCAGCAATGCCTACACCTATGGCTACTAATGTAGTTATTGATTCTGATGATCACGACAAGCAAGTTGATCAAAAGAATTATAGGGCCATTGTTGGTTCCCTATTATATTTAACTGCAAGTAGGCCTTATATAATGTTTGCTACATGCCTTTGTGCTAGATTTCAGGTCAACCCCAAGGAATCTCATCTAATTCTTCTCAAGAGAATCCTGAGATACCTGAAGGGATGTCCAAATCTAGGACTTTGGTACCCAGCTGAGTCAGAATTTGAATTAATTGGATATTCTGATTCTGACTATGCTGGTTGCAGAGTTGACAGGAAAAGCACCTCAGGAACTTGTCAGTTCCTGGGAGAGAGATTGGTCTCTTGGTTCTGTAAGAAGCAGGCTTCTGTCTCAACTTCAACTACAGAGGCTGAATATATAGCAGCTGCTAGTTGTTGTTCACAGATCCTATGGATTCAAAACCAGCTTGTGGATTATGGTTACTCACACAAGAATACCAAAATCATGTGTGATAGTACCAGTGCTATCTCAATTGCACAAAATCCAGTGCACCACTCTAGAACGAAGCACATTGAGATTCGGCACCATTTCCTGAGAGATTGTGTGGAAAAGAACAAGATTTGTCTTGAGTTCATATCCACTGAGTTTCAGAGAGGTGATATATTCACCAAGCCCTTAGATGAACAGAAGCATCTGTTCTTTCTAGTTCAACTAGGCATAATAAATGGACGAGACTAAGTGTGACTATATCTGCCTATGATGAAACCTGCTTGAAGATCGTCGAACGATGATCGAAGATCGTCGAACGGATCAAGCCTATCGTCGACCTCTGGTTAATGATAGCTTATTTGTTTGAAGATCGTCGACCGACATTCGAAGATCGTCGAACAGGTCGAGCTTATCGTCGATCTCTGGATGACGACAGCTTGTTGTTTGAGAAGCCAGAAATATTCGAACGATTGATCGACTACTCTGCTTCTGGGCCGATCGTCGAACGGCGGTTCGACTATCGGGTCTAGTATCTTTTTAATAGATCGACTATCTCCGGTCTAATATAAAGCCGATAGTCGACCTAGGTTAAAAGATCTTTTGTTTTATCGTCGACGGAGCGTGAGTTTTCGCATTCTGTCTTCCCGCTTGCGATTTTCTGCTGCTTTGTCTCCTTCGTCTTCGTCGTCTTTCTCGCGCATTCTCCAGCAATTCAATGGCGATTTCTCCCGCAGTGTTAGCTGTTGTAAAGTTCGAAGCAGGCTTCAGCGTCGATTTTGACGCCTTCAGTTGCTGTGAAGCAGGGATTGTAGAAATTCTTCAGTTATGCCGGGACCAAGGTCTAGAAAGATTAATGTCGACAAGGATAAAGTTAAATATTCCCGAGATCAAGGAATGGGCTTTCACTTCGTCATCCTCTGACGATTCGATGACTGGCACCATCGGCGGAGAAGAGGTAATTTTAACTCCGGCCGTTCTGACGGATGTTTTTGGATTAATAAATGGTGAAGATGATTATGAGCAAGATGCTCAAGAGTTTGGAAGGATGCTGACTGAGCTGGGACATGCGGAGGGCATTCCCACGAAGCTGCTCAAGGTCAATTTTCCCTTTAAGATTAAATTTCTCGCTGAGTTTGTTGGAAAAGTACTCCTTGGAAAGCACTCTGCTCATGACAATATCACAAGGCAACAATTTGCACTGATGTGTGCAATTGTTAATCAGAAAAAGATTGATTGGGCAGGAGTAATGTTCGATCTGATAAGGAAAAAGAATAGTAAGAAAGAGGTTACCCTAGGCAGGGTTATTGGAATTTTCCTGAAGGAAAAGTATCCTCAGCTGCTGGTCTCCGTTGCAACAACCATAAATGCGAGCAAGAAGATGGACCCAAATCTGTTCTCCAAGTGGAAGAGGACTTTTGTGAAACCCGCTCTCACAGGGGTTGCTCCAGCGACATTAGAGAGCACTAGGACTGATTCAGTCGCTCCTCAACCTCAAGAAGCTGGCTCAGCTCATCTTTCCCTTCCCTCATCTTCTTCTGCTATGCAGTCTGCTTCAGTTGAAGTTCCATCAACTTCAGCTGAAGTACGACTTTCTCCTTCTCCTGTTCGAGAAACAACCACGGTTGTTCTTCCTTCCCCTCCAGCATCTCCTCTTCCTTCTCATCTGGCTAGGATATCTGCTCCTAGTTTTGATCTGTTAGGATCTGAGAGGATTCCAACACCTCCTCAGTCTCCTATTCAGTCCCCTATTCATTCTCCACATCATGCTCCATCTCCAATTCGATCTCCAGTTCACACCACTTTTCATCCTAACACTACAACCATCTCTGCTGCATCTCCATCCACTGAAATTCCATCATCTTTTGAGATAACCCCAGCATTCATTTCCGGCATTTTGGAGTTGATTACCCCTTCAATCAAAATCATGATTGAAGAGGCAATTGCTCCACTTGCCTCCTCTATTGCTACCTTGACTGCTTCCATCCAATCACTCTCTAAATCTGCTGAGCCCTCTTCTTCAAGGGGCCTGGTTTTTGTTTCCACTGAAATCAGGCAGGGGGAGATGTTCTGTGAAGATGTCTCAGAGCCTCCAGCCTCCCTTCCAGCAGTTCTTCCAGCAGTTCAAGAAGAGACTGCTCCAGCTCCAGCTCAAGATCAATCAGTTTCAGTGTTATCTGACAAAGAAATATCTGATGCTATTATGCTATCTGAATTTGCTGTGAAAGTCTGTTTAGAAAATCTCACCACTCCCATGGTTGCCCATTTCCTAGAAGGGATTATTACATCCTACCTAGATGAATCCTGGGAGTTGGTAAAATATGAAGGTAATTCACTCATCCGCTTTATTGACGAGTCAATTAATTTGCTAGCTTGTGAATACCTAGAAGGAATGATTTTAGCTTATTTAGCAGATTTGTGTTCATAAATCTACAGATTATATTAAAGAAGATATAGCTGCTCAGGTTATAGTAATGTTTCAGAAGCTGCTCCAGATATTCCTAATGTTCAAATAGATCTAGAACTGGATTCTTTTTTAGATGATATAGAAGATGTGTCTGAAAATCAAGAAGAGAAAGCAAGAGAGGCTTGGAATCAAAGAGTTCTATCTTTGTTAAAAGAAAAAGAAAAAGATTTGCAAGTTGAAAAGTCGACTATTTGGGATGATTCCCCAGGACTTGATTTGGATTCCCTTCTGGCTCAGGATGCCATTGAAGAAGAAAAGGAAAAAGCTGCTTTAAAGGAAAAGTCTGTTTCTGAAGCCTATAACCCGTATGACAATCCTCCATCATCTCACTCTGAAGATGAAGAGGATTCAGATTTATCTGAAAATTCAAAGAAAAAGAAAGCTGCTCAGAAGAAAAGAAAAGATATTGCTCCTCCTCCTCCCAACCGTGATAATGATACTCGATACTATATTCTGAAAGAAATTGACCCCAAGTCAAAAGAGTTTCAGCATTGGATGTGGTTCTCCAAGAACCAGCAGAAAGAGAGAAAGAAAGCTAAGAAATATGATAGTCCTACCCCTAGATGGACACCCAGAGGTCCTCCTCCTCCACCTCCTGGTGCAGGAGCCTCTGGGAATTTATCTGCCAATCCTTCTGCTCCGTCAGGAAAATCTGCTCTGTCTCAGTCTTCTTCAAGAAAAAGCTCTCAAGATTTTCAAGGTAAATCATATTCTGGCCATCAAAGAACTGATACAGTAAGAGAACAAGTGAAGGAGGTTGTGTTTCAAAGACCAACTTTTTCCCCTCCTCCTTCTCCAAAGAAAAGAGTTTCATCTCCAATGCCAGTGCATTCTGAAAAAGTTGTTTCAAAAGGTAAGTAGTTTATTTTGTTTAAAAATTCTAGCAAGAACTTTGCTAAGTCTGCTCCCCTATCTTATCTAGTTAATCAAGATAAAGAATCAGATGATACTCCTTCTGAGTCTGTTTATGAAAGTCCTGAGCTTGATCCTAACTTTAGGATGGCTCGTTTTCATGAATTGGTTGGAGCAGCTCAAATCAGGAAAGCAAAAGCTGAAGGAAAAGATACTACTGGTTTAACCACCATGTCTACATTCAGAAAGAAGGAGTTCGAAAAGTTCCAGGTAAATCCTGAGGTCTTTGACCCTTCAAAGTATATGGAAAAGCACCCGGAAGCCGTTGTTCCAAGGGCTGCAGAATTAAAGATCATTGGCATGCAAGACTTGAAGATGTCTAAGAAAGAGGCAATTGATCCTTTACGGAAAGTTTCCTTTGTTCCTAGCTCGTCTAACCCTAAGCCAGACTCTGTAGATCCTTAGTTTTGCTTGACTGCTGTTATATATATATTTGACTGTTATTTATCTGTTTGATAACTGCTAGTTAATTTTTAACTATTTCCTGTATTAATTTTATTGCTCTTTAGCTAGCTCTATGTTTTAGTTTTTGAGAGACTTAACTCAAATAGGGGGAGATTGTTGGTACCCTAGTTTGATTTGAGTTTAGTCTTCTCCTTTTGTCCCTTGACCCAAGAAATATCTATGGTCAATGGTTAGTGGTCTAGCTGTAGAGTCCTCGCTTTTCCAAATGAAGAATTTGGTTAAGTAGTTTGTTCGATCGACTATCGTCGAACGCCGCTCGACTATCGTCGACTGACTGTTCGACGATCGTCTATCAGTTGCTCGACGATCAGTCTGCGAGGATAGTTCGACTATCGGTTGATAGTTCGACTATCTGAGTGCTTTGATAGTTCGACTATCTGCTTGGATAGTTCAACTATCTAATAGCTCGACTATCTGTTTGATAGGTCGACTATCTGCGTCGTTTGATAGCTCGACTATCTGTTGATATATCGACTATCTGTTTTCTTCTGATAGCTCGACTATCTGTTGATAGTTCGACTATCTGTTCTGCGTTGATAGTTCGACTATCTGTTGATAGGTCGACTATCTGTTCTCGCTTGGTAGTTCGACTATCTTCTTTGATAGTTCGACTATCTGATAGTTCGACTATCTGTTGATAGTTCGACTATCTGTTTGTTTTTGATAGTTCGACTATCTGTTGATAGTTCGACTATCTGTTTCGCTTTGATAGTTCGACTATCTGTTGATAGATCGACTATCTGATAGCTCGACTATCTTCTGATAGTTCGATTATCTGTTTTGATAGCTCGACTATCTCCTTTGATAGCTCGACTATCTGGATCGTTCGACTATCTGTCCGATAGTTCGACGATCTCCGTCCGTCGGTCGACGATCTCCGAAGGTCGTTCGACGTTTTCTGTCTGCCTTTATATTTTGTATTTATTTATTGTATTTAATTAATTAATACTTTATCTGGCATGTTTTTTTTAAGTTGTTTTATGATAATATTTCCAGGCAATATTTGCTCCATCCCTTTTGCCTGAGTCAAATCTTTTCTGATAAAGTTGTTTATCTTATTAGCTGACATTGTATTTTACTTTATCTGCTGTCAGTCCTTTATAGCCGTTAGACTAAAAAGTCTTCTTTTTGCTATAAAGAGTTTGTTTCTGATATGACTTTATTTAGTACTTTATTATCAGACTGCTTCCTGCAGCTTCTTAGAAAGAGGTTTATTCCTTTTATAGAATGTTTCTGCTGCATTGATTGTTTTGTCTTCTTGATATTTACAGCCCAGGTCTCAAGTTTCAGAAGAAGACAAGTAATTCAAATTGAAGAGAGCCGTTGCTTGTTGCTGCTATAAAAAGGATCCTTTGAAGAAGGATTCAAGCTAGCTAACTAGCTACCCAGTTATTCATTTAAGCAATCAAGCCTTCATCAAGATCAAGTTTTCTGCTCTCAGCAATTTCCATTCATCTGAGAAGTGTTAAGCTCTTCTGCTCTTCTTCAACCTAAGTTCTCCTGCTTCCAGGAAGTTCAAAATCAGAGTTCTTTTGAAGAAGAAGAAGAAGACAGCTGCTAGAAGATTTCTAATTTTATTATTTATTATCTTCTTGTAGTTTTTCCTTCAGATCTTTCTGAAGTGTTTTCTGCACTGAAGCAAGACTTCACCTGGACATCTTTGAGCCAGGGGGAGCCTTGATTCTTTAGAGCTTTCTAGCTCAATGCAAGTCTTTGTGCTTCTCTAATCTTTTGTAAAATAGAGAAGACATCTTAACCTTCTTCCCCCTCCTGTACAGGGTTATTACTCCCTTCAAAAGTATCCCTTGGTGGCAGGGCACCTGATCAAAAACCTGTTCTTGGTTTTTAGACACCTGATCAAAAGTCTAAAGGGTTTCTGGATCTACCTGAAGCAGATCCTGTTGGTGGCAGGGCACCTGATCAAAAACCTGAGTGGATTCCTACCTTGTTGGTAGAAGAGTGGACGTACCCAAGTTGTTTGGGGAACCACTATAAATTTCCTTGTGTCGTCTGGATTGCCTTGTTTAATTCATGCATTGTGGCTATGAATAGATATAACTAGGATTGCTAGTTGCTGATTAGGAGTTCCAAGCCTTAACTGTAATTACAGTTAGCTTGAGTTTGTGCACACCACTTGTGTTAGGCTATAGGGTTAATTCGATATCTATAATCTTTTCATTCCGCATCTCACTCCAAGGGAGTTGGGTAGACGATTAAGTTTTGTCAAGTGCAAAATTTGATAACTCTATTCACCCCCCTCTAGAGTAGTATCTATCCCTTCACTTTCAGTTTTCAGCCCTATACTTCAGGCATAAGGCCCTAATGTCACAACCCGCATTTTTCAACCAATTTAATTATATCAGAGCAAGGGGAAAATACGCACCGTGATGCCATTCCGTGCAGGGGATAACTGCAGACGTTCAGGCAAGACTCCAAACTCTACAGTTTTAAAAGAAAACATAAATTATTATGAATGAAATCTAGTTTAAGTTATGGTGGTAGCCGTATCCCTCATCTTAGTGGATCATCTAGTCCACGATTTTAAATATAATTTATATGCTTGCGGAAGATACTTGTTTAATTTGACTCTAACATCCCACATGAGTATAAATGTCCCGAGGAACAACTCATGCTAAACAGACTCTAGATTTATAATAAGTATAGGAAAAGTCTTTACGCTAACCAGGAAAAGGGTGACTTAGTTTTAAAAGAGATTGCATGGACGCTTTACTAATAATAGGTTTTATAAGTTTGAAAATATCTAACATGCAGTCCTAGCAATAAATCATCTCAGAGAGAAAGTAATCTAAACCAAACATAAGACAATCACATCAGCTAGCAAGTGTCAAAGTTCAACAATCCCGTGGGCGTCAACAACCTGACACAAACCCACGGTACCAAGTAAGTCCAAAACTAGGAAAAGAAAACTGAAACCACAACTACCTCGTTATGGCGAGGGGAAAAACCACAGCCGACACTACTGCTGCAAGGGTTCCAAAATTGGCTCCGCTACCCACTAATGCTCCGAACCTGAGGCATTCCAAAGATAGAACACCTCAGCAAGAGGGACAAATGGCGGCAGAGAAGTAAGCAAAATTAAAAAAGGTCAAATGGGGTACCAACCCAAGACCAACAGTACTGAAGTAAGACATCGAACAGGAAAAGAAAGAAATACTTACGTGAATCGTCACGTACTCCAACAAATACACCAGAGTTCCCAAGGCAAAAAGGAAACAAAAATAGGTAAAAACATAAGGAAGAAAAATTTAACAACCTTTACTAAGCACCTGTGGTCGACTCTACCCAAAAACACGGGCAAGGTAGTCACTCAGCTAGACCCACCCCTCACGAATAATTTATCCTCTTAACTGTGAGGGAGTCTCATACTCTCCACCATACACCATAGATGCCCAAAAAAACCTGGTAGACCTCCGCAAGGTACAATAAAGGAGTCAGACAACGCGGAGGTGGTTTTATCCACTAACTCCCGCAATTTTAGAAACCCAAAGAAACCACAACATATATATATATATATATATATATATATATATATATATATATATCTCGAGATTTGGCTCGTAAGATTCTACTTGACACTTCTAGATTCTACTTGACACTTCTAGTTTCAAGACATAGTTGATCAACCCTTAGGAATGATTTACAATCCTAAATAACACTAATCCGTTCAATAATGAAATCTAAGGCGTTTAAAGCCATCAATAAGACACTTCAAGAATGATAAAACATATCCGAACAAAAATCGAGTTCACCATGACAAAACGTTACAACCTCAAGTGATCATTGAGAAGGTTAATCAATCAATAAATTGGAAGAATAAGTGTAGAAAATTTTAAGAAACATGAAAAACATAGCCGTTACCATCAAATCGGATAAGGAGAAATGAGGGGAAACCACCACTTGCCTTGGTTTTACCGAAAAGGTCCTCTGAATCACTCCACGTCGTATATCAGGGCAAAAGAACATGGGAGGAGTTGAAATCTAAACAAAAATTACCGAAAAGTGGGTTAGGGCTGAAAAACCCTAACAAGAAAACTCAAGGAATGGGGAAAAATTTAGCACGATAGCGTAGCTCTTGGCGAGAGCTTTCCGGATCTACATTCGGTTGAAGATTTCGAGCACCGGAGCTCCGTCGGCGGCCACCGGAAGATTCACGAAAAGAACTCCTCTCTCGCTCGCTGTTCTGGTTCGAGAGAAAAGGAATCGACTTGGTCAGCTTAATGAGGAAGAAGAAGAAGAAGTAGGTATTTGTACTAGATGTAATATTAGCGTAACCCTACTTAAGGAACGAACCGGGATGACTGAAATGGAAGACCCGAAGTGAAGACAAGACTACTCGAGTGGAAGCTGATTTTTGAGTGCTATTTCTCGAGAACAAAGGATTTTCTCGAGAATAGGGACATTTCTCGAGAACAAGGGCATTTCTCGAGAACAAGGGCATTCCTCGAGAATAAGAGAGAGGATTTCTCGAGAACAAGGGCAGATCCCGAGTACTACTTCTGGAGAATAAGGGCATTTCTCGAGAATAAGGGCATTCCTCGAGAACAATGGCATTTCTCGAGAGATAGATGGATTTCTCGAGAAATGCAGAAGACTAATCGAGAACCAAGAGCAGCAACTCGAGTACAAGAGGAAAACTTGACACTAACAACAACAGTCGACGGCGTTGAGTGCCACTCAACGCCTTCGAGATAGCATTGAGTGCCACTCAATGCTAGCTAAAGGCAGCGCACAATGACTTCTCGGAAACAAGCTACTTCTCGAGAACTCACCAAGCCTTCTCGGGAACAAGACCGGTTCTCGAGAACTGGAGAAAACTTCTCAGATACAAGGGCATTTCGAGAACTGAAGAGCTTAGGCAGAAATAAAAACAACGATTTTTTTACAAATATATCCTTTGATCAAACTATATGAATGAATAGTAAAAGATATTTTTGAATAGTGCTTTAATATTAAAATATTCATATTTTATATTTTTGAACAAGGAACTACGAGATCAAAAATGGAGGCCCTAACGCGCGCCGAATCAAACGAAATTCGCACCGTAGGCGGACACTGACGCTACAGACACAACGGCGAAGTCAAAACAAAAATCCGACGAGCCATTCCCGAGATATTAATCTTCAAAGTATACGGCTAACATAAACAATCCAAAACTTTAATTGCGCGTCAAGACTCCAAAAATGCTCGGATTGCGATGAACCTTGACGAGCAAGTCCAAAATTACTTAACATAAATTCCAAAACAATATTTCCCATACCAACAAGAATTCGACCGACTCGAGCGCATGGACGCAAAAATGCCTTAACGGCATTGCGCAGTCAACTCGACGTTAAAAGTAAAGCCATGACGTCACAAGTATGACGTTGCCCATTTAAATAAAATCATCGAAAAATTGGGGGAGTTACACCTACTCTCAGAGTGCTGCAACACTCCTACAGCTCAATACCCAACAGGTACCTACCTCAGTGCCCTTCCAGGCACCTACAGCTCAGTGATAAACTTGTCACCTTCCTCAGGCCAAAAGGCCATACACTCAGATCCGCACTTGGATCCTACATGATGAATGTGGGTTAGAATCTTGATTGGACACAGGAGAAATTTCTCTGTCCCAATCTACCTTGACTGAGTTAGACTCAACCAAACAATGACTCCAGGAAAGTATTTCCTGAGGCTACCTTACTTAAACTGAGATATACTCAGCCCTAACTTCTCCTTTACAACACCAGGGATTTTTCCTGCTGGAGGTGTGAAGTGACTGCAGCATATAGTTGCTACCTGAGCTAAGGAAGTCTCAGCTCAACTTCTTCACAGTAATAAGTATCCTTGTGTTGGAAGCAACTTGCAGAAACCTATTCTTCCCATCTCTCTTTCCTAGGTTGAGGTGATTCATCCCTTACTATGACTCCTGAGGAATAGTCCCCTGAGGCTTCTTTCAGATCTCTGGTTCTTCAAGCTTTCCTCTCTTCACAGCTTCAAGACAAAGATCTTTAGGTGCTTGTGTTGCTGGAACTGTGAAGAACCTGCAGCAAGGGTCATCCCTTGGCTGCTGCCTTATGCTCAAAGAAAATACTCTGAACTAGCTTGCTGGTGCAGGTGAGAATGGCACCAGCTCTCTTGTTGTTGAAGATGTTGATTCCAATAGCTATCTTGCTCTCTGTCTTGTATACTTGAGCTTCCTGTTCTTCAACTCCACAATAATGGCGGAGAAGAAGAACTTCCCCTGATTCTATTTCCTCGAAAAAACTATTTTTCTCTGTAAAGGCCTTTTTCTTTTATTGAATTTGTCCCAACGGCTCTTTAGCAATGGGCCCGAAATCATTAATGGCCAGTAGCAACTTTCCTTTAACGTCAACTATCGTACAGTAGATCTGCGGAAACATTTGTCGCGTACTGTAGCCATCCCGCCACTAATTTAAAATATGTTGACTTGTTAACTTATTGACATCATTAGCTATGGACTTAGCCAAAAATCAAACAACATTAGCATAGGCGTTGAGTGAGTAAGCATCACTCAACGCCAAAACACTTAGAAAGATTTACTGTCTCTTGGCATTGAGTGAGTAACCTGAACTCAATGTAAAACTACTTAGAATATAAATCTGATTCTAGGCGTTGAGTGATTCAGCTTCACTCAACGCCAACTTGCTTTAACATATATCTGCTTCTTGGCATTGAGTGTGTGAGCATTACTCAATGCCAAACACCATAGACAAAATTATGTATTAACTAGGCGTTGACAGCGTTGAGTGAGCAACCTTCACTCAATGCTTTTTGCCTTAACCATGTTTCTGCCTCTGCAATATTTTAGGCGTTGAGAGCATTGAGTGTGTCTTCATTACTCAATGTTTTTTGCCTTAGCAAATTTTCTGTTTCTTCAGCAACATAAGCGTTGAGAGCGTTGAGTGAGTAGGCCTCACTCAATGCTTTTTGCCTTAGCCAATTTTCTGTGTTTAAAATCACTAGGCTAAGACTGACTTTCTGAGTTTGACGAATGGTGAGCTGAGCTCGACGAACTCTAAACTCAGTTCGATGAATTTGAACATGGTTCAACTAGTTCAACTTACAACCTTTTGGTTGTATGGCGTTGAGTGATTCTTCATCACTCAACGCCAAACTACTTAGCCATATTTCTTCCTATAGATGTATTCCGTTGAGTGAATGACCTTCACTCAACCCCTCTGGACAGCCACATTTCTATCTTGCCAACATTCTTCCTTATCTCTGGCGTTGAGTGAGCTTGCTCCACTCAATTCCTATGGACTTGGCTGCATTTCCAATTGCTCCTTAACTTCTGGCGTTGAGTGAGTTTACCTCACTCAATATCTGTGTACTTAGGCAAAATATTGCTTTTTTGTTGTATGGTTCAACTTGTTCAACTTACAGCCTTATGAAAACCTATCACATCACTTAGACAATCTTTCTAGACTTGTTCCATGGAACATCCTGCACATAATTAGCTTAAACAACATCAAATACAACTATGTTTTTAGTGTTGCTGGTGATGCATCTTCAAATCCACTTCAGGGAACATTGTGGGCAATGGACCCAACATGCAGGTAGTGCGGGAATACCCTGAGGTATTTCTCGAGAAATTTTCAGGATTACACCCACATAGAGAGGTGGACTTCTTGATTAAATTAGTTCCAGGTGCCAAACCCATCTCTCGGACCCATTACATAATGGCCCCAAAGGAACTCTCCGAGTTTAGAGTTCAGCTGCAAGAATTAGTAGAGTCAGGGTTTATTCATCTCATTTCATCGCCTTGGGGATCCCCTGTTCTATTCATTTAGAAGAAGGGCGGAACATTAAGATTGTGCATAGGCTACCAGGAACTCCAGCGAATAACGGTGCGGAACACCTATCCCCTACCCCAGATCGACGAGTTGTTCAATCAGTTAGTGGGAGCGCATTGGTTTTCTAATTTGGATCTGCGCTCGGGGTATTATCAATTGAGGATACAAGAGGAAGATATCTCGAAGACAATATTTAGCTCGATATATGGTTTGTACGAGTTCACGATAATGCCATTTGGACTCACAAACGCCCCTTCTACGTTCATGAGTTTGATAAACCGGGTAATCGAACCATACTTAGATGTCTTCGTCATCATCTTCATCAATGATATTTTGGTATATTCGAAGACATAAGAAGACCATGTTGAGCACTCGTCAAATCAACTCCATGACTCAATGAATCATCGAGTATACTCAACACACTCAACGCTTAAGTGCCATACTCGACGAATTAACTCTTTGACTCGACGAATAATTGAGTAAACTCAACAAACTCAATGCCATCAATTGATGAGTCAACACTTGACTCTAAGAAAGCATTGAGTGGTCTCAACGCACTCAACGCTTCCAAAGACAGGTTGTGCTAAGTCTTTTCAACTCATCATATGAGCAAATCATACTATGCCAATCTCCCAATTTCTCCAAACGTTCTTGTGTGCAACCCTGATAGGCTCATACTACGTTGGCAGTGAGACTACTGTTGGGTTTCTCTAGGAGGGTGGCACAACACTTGTGCACGCAGCGGAAGTAATAAAATCAAAAACAACCCAAAAGTGACTGGGATCGGGCCATGAATGTTGAATCAAGAAGTTAAGAAAAACTAGGAAAAATTACCTTGGCATCGTTGAGTCATAACTCAACGAACATGCTCCAATGTTTGAGTCCTTGTCAGCGGCAAGTTCCACGTAGACTAGCGTCTACGTCCTTACAGAAATCCACACGAGTGGGAGAACACCGATCTTTGTCGCACGAAAGATCGGGAAGGAGATCGACTGCACCTTGCACTTCCACGGACTGCTAGGTCCGCTCTAGGAAGAAAATCACCGGCGACTATCGTCGGAGAGGAGGAAGTCGGCGGAGCGAACGAGGCGGCGGAACACTTCCGTCGGGCGGGGTTCGGGATGCGGCGGACAAACAGAACGGCAGAACACTTCCGTCATCTTCGATTTGGCCACAGGAGAGTACATAGCTTCCCAAAACCCTAAGTCCTAATTTATACCAAAGGTATAAACATACCCTGGAATATCGCTTTCCGCAGACCACCCAAAATAGGGTTTCTGAATCGTTCAGCGAGAATCATCTGTAGGTTCGGCGAGAATCAGCTTACAGAATCGACGAGAATCATCTGCAGAATCATCGAGACTCAGCTGCAGAATCGTCGAGAATCATCAGCTGGAATCGTCGAGTATCACCATTCATCGGGAATCCAACAGTTCGATTCTCGACGAATTTGCCTTAGTCGGCGAGTCATACTCGACGATTCTCGATGAATCATTCTCGACGAATGATTCTCGACGAATCATTCTTGACGAACCTCCTTGGCAACGTTTGCCTGACCCCATTCTGTATGGTGATTGGTAACCCTTACCAACATAGTCAATCTTCCAACTTCCCCACATGCTCTTATGTACGACCCTGCAGGCTCATATCGCGTTGGCAGTGAGATTACATGTTTGACCACTTATAGATCACCATGGTAACACCAATAGTCTCCCACTTGATCTTGAAAGTATCAAACCAAAAACCTCACAAACAATAAGCGGCATCCAGCAATGCATCATTGCTACCCAAGCAATAAGAGTTCATAACTCAAAAGCCTATATGAACAATGTTCCAGCGTTGTCTTTGTCCCTTTGTCCTTTACATCCGGAAAGAACTAGAGGCATGGACCGTGTCACCCTCATAATAGCTCAATCAAAGTTTCTTGATCTAGAACGGACTTCCAGAGAATGGTGAGTCCAATATCACATATTGACTCAACCAAGCATGGCCATGCATTTCTCACTCCAATTCCATCAAGGGGCCCATGGATGCAACTCCTGTCAAATATGAGGACAAATCCCATATCTGCTCACACACAAACACCCAAATGATTCGTAACGTGCCCAACAACCACCATTATCATCAACCTTTCTCAAGGAAGACTTTAGATGGCATCAAAGCACGCTCTTCCTCACTTGATGAATGTTGTGACTTAAGGTCAAAGGACCACAACACCATTGTCAATTGAGACCTACTCGTGATACGTTTAGATAACAATCCACAAAGTAATCTCAGGTTGGTTCTGTCCAGTACAACTTGTTCATTAACAAGTACCCACGTGATGACTTGATATCACAATATCATGACCTGTGAGAACTGGTCATCGGTTAACGCACATGCTAGTCTTAATGTATCATCATCACCCTTAGCTTCTATGATGATACAACGAACAGGGACCTTCTAAGAATGAAGCTTCAAATAAATCATAGGCTCTCGCATTCAAGTCATGTACTTGATGTCCTATAGAAGCGAACATTCTAAGGCTATTTATTAAGTTAACATTTAACTATCGCATAGAGAAATCATAATAAAAGAACTTGACATTAATTGTAAAAGAAAAATATCGGTACAAAATTCATCATATGAATAAATAACAAATAGCCAACAGAATATATGTTTACACGCAAACCACAAGACTCTCACTAGAGTTGATCATTTAGGTATCGTATACCCATCGATCTAGTATGACCATCATGCTTTCTCTGCACGAGAGGCTTTGTCAGTGGATCCGCAACATTCTCCTTAGTCGGTACTCTGCAAATGTTCACATCTCCTTGTTCGACAATCTCACGAATAAGATGGAACCGCCAAAGTATGTGCTTGAAGCGCTGATGGGATCTAGGTTCCTTCGATTGTGCAATTGCACCATTGTTATCACAGTAGAGAACTACGGGACCAACAATGCTAGGAACTTCATCAAGCTCGCCGATGAATTTCCTAATCCATACAGCCTCCTTCGCTGCGTTAGCCGCAGCGATATACTCGGCTTCTATTGTAGACTAGGCAACTGTCTCTTACTTGGAACTCTTCCAGCTCACAGCTCCTCCATTAAGGCAAAACACAAACCCTGACTGAGACTTTGAATCATCCCTATCAGTTTGGAAGCTAGCATCCGTGTAACCACTTACAACGAGCTCTTCCTCTCCACCATACACCAAGAACACATCCTTTATCCTTCTCAAGTACTTCAGGATATTCTTGACTACAATCTAGTGACACTCATCGGGGTCTGACTGATACCTGCTAGTCATGCTCAAAGCAAAGGAGACATCGGATCGAGTACATAACATTGCATACATGATTGATCCAATTGCCGAAGCATATGGAATCAACTTCATGCGGTCCTTATCTTCACAAGATTTTTTACACTGGTCCTTAGAGAGATTCACACTATGAGACATGGGTAAAAATCCTTTCTTGGACACAAGCATGTTGAACCGCTTCAACACCTTCTCGATGTATATACTCTGGGTCAAACCCAGCAACTTCTTCGATCTATCTCTATAGATCTTTATACCGAGTATATAAGTCGCTTCACCCAAGTCCTTCATAGAAAATAAGTTCCCTAGGTTGTTCTTAACAACTTTTAGGGTAGGAATGTCATTCCCAATCAACAGTATGTCATCTCCATACAATATCAGGAAGACAACAATGCTCCCACTAATTCTCTTGTAAACACAAGGCTCATCTTCATTCTTGATGAAACCAAACTCTTTGATTTTTCTCATCAAAACAAAGATTACAACTTTGAGAGGCCTGCTTCAGTCCATAGATGGACCTATTCAGATTGCATATTTTAGTGGCTTCATTTGAGGATACAAAACCCTCGGGTTGTGTCATGTACACTTCCTCAAGGAGGTTTCCATTAAGGAAAGCCGTTTTGACATCCATCTGCAAGATCTCGTAGTCATAATACGAAGCAATAGCAAGCAATATCCTTATGGACTTTACCATGGCAACGGGGGAAAAGGTCTCATCATAGTCAATACCATGAATTTTCTTGAAACCCTTATCCACCAGTCGCCCTTTGAATATTTGTACATTCCCATCCATGTCAGTCTTCTTCTTGAAGACCCATTTGCACACTATGGGTCGTACCCCTTCAGGTGGTTCAACCAAGTTCCAAACTTGGTTTGCATACATGGAGTCCATTTCAGATTCCATAGCCTCAAGCCATTTTTCGGAGTCCGGTCCATTCATAGCCTCTTGGTAGGTTGCTGGTTCATCATGATCCATAAGCAACACATTACCTATTTGACACATAAGAAATCCATATCTCTCAGGCTCAAATCTAGGTAAACCAGATCTATGTAGGACTTGTGTTTCTTGAGCAGGTTCTCTAGCTACAACAACTTGTAGTTCTGTCTCAGAATCCAATTTCGGTTCATTCACTACTTGTGGTTCTTGAACATCTTCAAGTTCTACCTTTTCAGTCTTTCTTGATAAGAATTCTCTCTCCAAGAAGACGCCAGTCCTTGCGACAAACACTTTGCCCTCGGACGGTAGGTAAAAGTAATACCCTTTCGTTTCCTTAGGATATCCCACCAGATAACATTTATCCGATTTGGGTTCCAGCTTGTCAGACATTAGACGTCGCACGTATGCCTCACAGCCCCAAATTTTATTGAACAACATACAAGGACGCTTCCCAGTCCATATCTCATATGGAGTCTTCAGAACCAATTTCGTTGGAGCGCGATTTAGTGTCATTGCAGCAGTCTCTAAAGCAAAACCCCAAAAAGAAACAGGCAAGTCTACATGACTCATCATCGAACGTACCATGTCTAACAAAGTACGATTTCTCCTCTCAAACACACCATTATGTTGTGGTGTTCTAGGTGGAGTGAGCTGTGATACAATACCACACTCTTTCAGATGATCATGGAACTTATGACTCAGGTATTCGCCAACTCGATCAGATCGGAGTGCTTTAACCCTTTTACCCAACTGGTTTTCTACTTCATTCTTGAACTCTTTGAACTTTTCAAAGGTCTCGGATTTGCACTTCATAAGATACACATATCTGTATCTACTGAAATCATCAGTAAATGTAACGAAGTAGAAATACCCACCTCTAGCCATGGAGCTCATGGGTCCGCATACATCACTATGTATAACACCAAAGAGACCCTCAGCCCTCTCAGTATAACCATTGAAAAGGGCTTTAGTCATCTTGCCTAACAAACAAGATTCGCATCGCTCAAATGATTCATAATCAAATGAGTCCAAAAGTCCATCTTTATGGAGCTTGGATATGCGCTTCTCGTTTATATGGCCCAAACGAAAATGCCATAGATATGTAGGGTTTGAGTCATTTGTTCTTAGTCTTTTATTATTTTCTACATTATAGATCAGATGGTCCAAGTTCAAAATATATTGGCCATTAAATAATTGGGCTACAACATAACAAACATCATTCTTAAATATAGAACAACAGTTGTTCTTAATTATAAAAGAAAATCCAATCATGTCCAAGCATGAAATAGATATAATGTTTCTAGTTAGGGCCGGAATGAAATAACTATTATTTAATTCTATTACAAGCCTACTGGGCAAAGAAAGACGGTAAACCCCAACAGCTACAACAGCAACTCTTGTTCCATTGCTGACACGCAGGTCTACCTCCCCTTTACTAAGCAATCTTCTCCTTTCCAGTTCCTGCACATTTGTACAAATGTGAGAACCAAATTCGGTATCCAATACCCAAGATGAAGGAGCAGAGAGGTTTATTTTTATAACGTAAATATTTGAAGCGGAAGTAATACCTCCCTTCATTTTCTGTAGACCCTCAATGTAAGAAGGACAGTTCCTCCTCAAATGACCAACCTTGCCACAGTGGTGGCATTTTCCTTCCTTCACCGTGCTCTTCCTTTTCTTCAGTGCAGAAGACTTGGGCTCAAGATATGACTTAGGTCTCACCTTCGTCTTCTTAGAGCCCTTGGCCTTGCCCTTATGCACCATAAGTATGGGGCTGGCAGGCTTGGCCTTCTTCATGTTGATCTCGGTAGTTCTTAACATGTCTAGGAGCTCGGGCAGTGTCTTGTCTATTTCATTCATGTTGTAGTTCAAGACAAATTTCTCATAACTGTCTAGCAATGATTACAGGATCAGATCTGTAGCCAACTCTTGACCTAGAGGAAAACCCAGCCTTTCAAGGTTGTCTATATACCCAATCATCTTGAGTACGTGAGTCCCTCCTGTGTCTCGAACTCCCATCTTGCACTGAAACAACGTTTTGTGACGTCGAACCTCTCTTGACGAGCCTGCCCTTGAAACATTTTCTTGAAATTCTCGTCAATCTCCTTGCACCCCATGTTCTCATGTTTCTTCTGAAGCTCAGAGTTCATGGTGGCAAGCATAAGGCATTCGACTTCTAAGGCGTCATCAGTATACTTCTTATAAGTATCCTAATCAGCACGGGAAGAGTTCCCAGTCGGCACCTCGGGGGCTTCTTCTTCCAAGACATAGACCTTTCGATCTTGCCTGAGAACAATTCTCAGGTTCCTGTACCAGTCCATGTAGTTGGTCCCACTGAGCTTATCCTTCTCAAGGATGGCTCTCAGAGACAGAGTTGAGTGTGAACCACTTGCCATGGAATTCTACAAAAATTCATGTAGAATAATATCAGTACCAAAGTTTCAAAATATAATTTATTTTTAATTTGGACTTCAATTAAAACTCCCACTATTTTATTCGAAATGATGGCCCTCACTATCAATTCGGAGAGTTCATGCGAGCTACTCTCTTAGTGGACAAGATCCGTATTTCACCAACACAATGAGTCATTTTTGGCTTTTCTCTCACGATGTTGTTATTTAGGTAGGCAACGCTTGTCAATTGCATCCTCATGCAATTCTTGTATGGTTGGTGAATAACTCTTTATTCGCATCCATCATATGGTGCATGCCAACCCTATTCCTCTAGGCACTCAACCTTTGAGATCACCTAGTTAAGTTAGACCCGATGTCGACAGTGGGATATCACAATTATCCGCTCGCACCCTTACCAAGATAGATTAATGCACCTTGCTTTGGCAAGCCAACATTTCATCGATCGAGGAAGGAAGAGTGTCATCCATCGGAAGGCATCCGAACACTTAATATTTGATGAAGGGATTTTTGATAATAGTTTAACAATTAACCATGATCAACATTTGATCAATGTGCACATCCACAGAAAAACATTTTTCTAAAATCCACATGCATCCCTTATGTGCACAACGTGGCACTATCAACATTTGATAGAAAGAAGGGCTAAATCTGAGGATCCGGGATCTTCCAAATCTTCAGATTTACATGTATTAGACAAAGGCAAAGGCAACTTAACTTAAAGCAGTAGGCAAGCTCGTCTCTCATTGTTGGATTCAAAATCCAAAACAATACACGGGTTCATTAACCACTCGAGGGACGATTACTGCTAAGGAGACAAAAATTTCTAACAATTAGAAATAACCACGAAATCCCAGACGTTCCTAGCGGGGTACCAAGGGGCAGAGCCCCTAACCTGTGGGTTATGGGCCCACCGATTTCCCTTGAAAAACATCAATAATTGATGTTCCAGGATTAAATCTTATCATTTAGAACGCTTCTAAATCCCTAGGTTTACACGTACTGGAATAACCTAACTTCCAATAAAACAATCATGGCCGGAACCTCCCTCTGATACCACTGTTGGGTTTCTCTAGGAGGGTGGCACAACACTTGTGCACGTAGCGGAAGTAATAAAATCAAGAACAAACCAAAAGAGATTGGGATCGGGCCATGAATGTTGAATCAAGAAGTTAAGAAAAACTAGGTAAAATTACCTTGGCGGCGTTGAGTCACAACTCAATGAAGATGCTCCAATGTATGAGTCCTTGTCAGCGGCGAGTTCCACGTAGAATAGTGTCTACGTCTCTGCAGAAATCCACACGAGCGGGAGAACACCAATATTCATCGCACGAAAAATCAGGAAGGAGATCGACTGCACCTTGCACTTCACGGACTGCTAGGTCCGATCCAGGAAGAACAGCACCGACGACTATCGTCGGAGAGGAGGAATTCATCGGAGCGAACGAGGCGGCGGAACACTTCTGTCGGGCGGGGTTCGGGATGCGGCGGACCAACAGAACGGCGAAACACTTCCGTCGTCTTCGATTCGGCCACAGGAGAATACATAGCTTCCCAAAACCCTAAGTCCTAATTTATACCAAAGGTATAAACATACCCTGGAATGTCGCTTTCCGCAGACCACCCAAAATAGGGTTTATGAATCGTTCGGCGAGAATCAGCTCTAGGTTTGGCGAGAATCAGCTTACAGAATCGATGAGAATCATCTACAGAATCGTCGAGACTCAGCTGCAGAATCGTCGAGAATCATCAGCTGGAATCGTCGAGTATCACCATTCATCGGGAATCCAACAGTTCGATACTCGACGAATTTGTCTTAGTCGGCGAGTCATACTCGACGATTCTCAATGAATCATTCTCGATGAATGATTCTCGACGAATCATTCAAGACGAACCTCCTTGGCAACGTTTGTCTGACCCCATTCTGTATGGTGATTTGTAACCCTTACCAACACAGTCAATATTCCAACTTCTCCACATGCTCTTATGTGCGACCTTGCAGGCTCATATCACGTTGGCAGTGAGATTACATGTTTGACCACTTCTAGATCACCATTGTATCTCAAACAACTAAATGCTTGATCATTTCCAGATCACAATGGTAAAACTAACAACATTATCAGCAGGTTTGTTCTCATCAGCAATCATCAGTACCTCACTAGTATCAATTTCATAGTCATCCACATACAAATCCTATTCAGCAGCAATATCAGCCTCTACCTCCTCAGGAACTAACTCTTCAATAGGATTCTGAGCCATCTTGGCAACCTCTGTCATTAGATTCTCTGTCTAGGAAACTGTCTCAATTAGATCCCCCTCTGCTCCTGCACTCAATCTCTCAAGAGTTTCCCTGTGGGTTGGAGTCGGAATCCTTTCCACAAGAACTTGATTTTCCACCTCCACAGGAAAATCTTGGGCTCCCCCTTGCCCTAAGATCCTCCTTGTACAACCCCGTATCCCGCGAGTGGTCGACAGGAGTTGAACCGGCCGGCTCATACCAACTTGGACCCAGTATGCCGAGCCCGAGCTCGGCAATAGTCGAGCTGAGCTCGGCGATGGCCGAACGAAGCCCGGCATGCCGAGACCGAGCTCGGGTGCAGGAACAGGGCTCGACGATAGTCGAGCCAAGCTCGACGATGCCCGTGCCGAGTTCGGCTTCTGATGGAGCTCGGCGATCGTCGTGCCGAGCTCGAGCCCGGCAATAGTCAAGCCGAGCTCAGCGGTAGTCGAGCACAAGTCTGCCGAGTACCTGCCCGCCTAGGCCCAAGGCGAGGCGAGTCAGGCCTCCTGCCAAGCGAGTGCCCCCTCAGGTCCAGCTCGAACCTCGGCCATGGCATACCTTTACTATGTGGCCCCTTTTTGTTTGCCTGTAGTCCTCGAAAACAGTGAAGGTTGTATATTAGCAGGCCATCTTTTCCTATAAATAGGACCCAAGGCGTACCTCAGAAGGCACGCTTACTAATTCTCCGGCCTACTAGCGCTTTCTGAGGTACCTTAGCCCGGCATTTGGCTAAGGAGGGGAAGCGCTCTAAGATCTTCCGGGTGTGTGGTGGGACCTCCCCGCCGAGCCCTTGGTCTAGTCCTTGTTTCTTTTCTTTTCTTTGTCATTTGCTTGCAGGAGTGAAGTAGGTGCGCGGCCACCCCTTCCCCAAGGGTCGAACTCCACAAGAGACCGGTTTTCCGGTTTCAACATTTTGGTGCGGTGAGCGTGGAGAGTGGTCAGCAGAGAAAACCTCCTACAGGCTCGATGACTGGAGAAGGACAAGGATCAGGCAGGGGCAACTCGCCACCCCCTCCCCCACCCCCAGCAGCGAGTGTGCCGGCGGAGCTTAGGGAGGAGATCCTCGGGCTCGTCAGGACCGCTCTCGGCATGCGAGCTGAGAGTGCGACGCCGGCAGTCCCGGTGGTCGCCGCTCCCGCACTCGGCGACGACGCGCCGCTCAGGCGACCAGGGAAAGAACCCGCCGAGAGGGGCGAGCGCGAGTTCCAGGGGCGAGTTCTGTTCCCTGGCTCGGCCGCCGAGTACCACTTCGGCGAGACTGCAGGGAGGGAGTTCCCGACTCGCCCGGCTGAGGGGGGGAGCCCCTTCAGCGAGTTCGTTTCTTCAGCCCCAGTTCCCGAGGGGTTTCGCGAGCCGGAGATGACTTACTACTCCGGGAGAGGAGACCCGGTCCACCACCTCTAGTGGTTCGAGGACATGGTCTCCATTCGACAGATGTCAGACGGCTTCAAGTGCCGACTCTTCGCCATCACCCTCAGAGAAAAGGCGAGAGAGTGGTTCCACCAACTCCCGACCGGGTCCATCTACTGCTTTGAGGATCTGCGACGGGGTTTCATGCTGAGATTCACCACTTCTAAGAAAAGGAAGAGGGAGGCGGAGTCTTTGTTCCGCATCAAGCAGAGGGTGGGAGAGACCCTGGGAAGCTATCTGGACAGGTTCCAAGAGGAACTGTCCCAAGTTCAGGAGATGCCAGGGCACACCATGATGGTAGCCTTCACCCTGGGTCTCCAGTCCGGATTCTTCGCAATGGAACTAAAGAGGTCACCTCCAGTGTCTTTTGAGGCACTCCTAGAGAGGGCGGCCAGGGAGGCCGAAATGGAGGCAGCACATCCAGAGTTTGCTCGAAGGTTGGCCAAGTGGGCCGTGGAAGAGGAAAGGCCAAGGGGTGGCCGAATTCAGGAGGAAAGGAGGGCTGAACCTCGGCAAAGGGAGCAGCCGCAGCAGCAGCCGCAACCCAGGTGGGTGCGTCCGGAGCAGACCCACCGTTTGGGATGGAGGCCCGAGTGGCAAGACCAGGCACCACGAAGGGGTTATCAGGGAGGAGATAACCGCCAGGGTGGCCGAGGGCAGTACAACCCCCAGGGGGTAGGCAGGGTCAGAGACCCCCTCTCCCCGACCAGGAGGAGGCAATGGCAATTGCCATGAGGGGAAGGAGGAGAGGACAGCCGAGGAGAAGGAGGGAGGTCAGGGTGGACCTGCCCTATTGTGACTTTCATCAGGAAGAGGGGCACCTCACATCCACGTGCCCGGAGTTCCTCGAGATGAGAGGGAGAAGGGAACAGCAACAACAGGGCCATCAGGAAGTTCGGATAGAGGAGATCCGGCCTCGGGAGGAGGGGGATCGGTGCGAAGACCGGGTTGATGTGGGCACCCGGGGGAGGATCGGAGCGATCCACGGGGGGGCCGGGATCGAGGCCTCCCGTAAGTCAAGCCTCCACACTATGTACCGGAGGAGCGTTGGCTCCATATCCCAATCCCCTCCCCCGGAGGAGAAAATCACCTTCTCCAGAGAGGACTTGCCGGGTCACGAGGACCCCTTCTGCGATGCGCTGGTTATCCAGACAGCCATCGAGGATTTCACTGTCTCCCGAATCCTTGTGGACAATGGGAGTTCGGTCAACGTCATCTTCAAGAAGGCGTTCGATGCGATGAAGGTAGAGGCCAGGACGGTGTTAGCCTCGGACGGGCCTCTGTTCGGCTTTTCAGGGGAGAGGAAAGAGGTCGAGGGAGGAGTGGGACTCCATGTCACTCTAGGGGGGCAGTCACGCAACTGCAAGTTTGTCATCGTGGACGCCCCTAGCAGTTACAGCGCCATCTTCGGGAGACCCCTCATCAGCGCCTTCCGCTGCGTCCCCTCGTCCTTCCACCAGTGTCTAAAGCTCAACGTCGAGGGGGTTCAGATCCGGGTTCGAGGAGACCCTAAGGAGGCAAGGGAGTGCTACGTCTCGGCGGTAAACTCCATCTCTTGGTTGGAGGGGGCCGAGGAGATGGGGCGGAGGTTGGAGGAGGAGCAGGAAGCTGACAAAGAAATGGAGGTGGAGTGCCGCGCTCGGGAGGAGGTCGCGGAAGAGACTCAGGGGTCGGCCGAGGCCATGGCCGTCGAGGAGGCCGAGGAAGAGGTCCTCGCCCCCGGAAGGGGAGGTATCGAGGAATGGGAGGAGCAGTCCCGTCTGGAGGCAGCGGAAGAGGTGGAGGAGATGGAGGTCCTCACCATTGGAGGTAGGGTAGAGAAGGTCCGCGTCAGCGGAGGCCTGACCCCGGAAGCTCAAGGCAGGATGCTGGAGTGCATCCAGAGGAACGTGGATATCTTCGCCTGGAGCGCCGCAGAGATGCCAGGGATCGACCCCGACGTGGCCTGCCACCGCCTCAACCTGGACCCGGAGGCTCCCCCCATCCAGCAGAAAAAGAGATCCGTCACGGACAAGCTCGCCGAGCCAATCAGAGAGGAAGTCGCCAAGCTCCTCGAGGCTGGCTTCATATCTGAAATCCAATACCCCGGCTGGGTCTCCAACGTTGTAATGGTTAAAAAAGGAGACGGCCGGTGGAGGATGTGTATCGACTTTTCTCTTCTTAATAAATCATGCCCGAAAGATTGTTATCCTTTGCCTCAGATCGACGCGCTGGTTGACTCAGCCGTCGGTTTCCCTGTAATGAGTTTTCTGGATGCTTTTCCAGGTTATCACCAAATCAGGATGCACCCCCCTGACGTCAAAGACGTCTCGTTCATCACGGGAGACGGATGTTATTGTTACAAAATGATGCCCTTCGGGCTAAAGAATGCAGGGGCTACCTATCAAAAAATGATGGATAGGGTCTTCCGAGAGCAGAAGGGGAGGAATCTCGAAGTGTACGTGGATGATCTCATGGTCAAGAGCTTGGATGTCGACTCCCACATCCAGGACTTGGAAGAGACCTTCGCCACTCTCCGCAAGTTTAAGATGAGGCTGAACCCTTTGAAGTGTGTCTTCGGGGCAAGCCGGGGAAAGTTCCTAGGACATCTTCTCACCCCCGCTGGGGTAGAGCCTAATCCAGATAAGGTGAGGGCAATCCTGGAACTAAGGTCGCCGCAAAATACCAAGGAAGTACAGCAACTGACAGGGAAGTTGGCAGGGTTGAGTAGATTCCTCTCCCGGGCCGGGGAGAGGTGCTCCTCGTTTTTCAAAACTTTGAGAGGGGGTCGAAGGTTTGAATGGACCTCGGAGTGCGAGGAGGCATTCCAGGCTTTAAAGAAACAGCTGACTCAGGCCCCCCTGCTCCAAGGGCCCAAGGAAGGGGAAGACTTATCCCTATATCTAGGGGTCGGGGCTGAAGCCTTGAGTTCGGTTTTGGTTCGGGAAGAAGGGAAGAGGCAACTCCCCGTCTATTATGGAAGTCGGATATTGAAGAGGGCCGAGCTCCGGTACCCCATCCTGGAAAAACTGGCCTTCGCCTTAATCATCTCAGCCCGGAGGCTTCGGCCTTATTTCCAGGCACACTCAATCCGAGTAGTGACTGACCACCCCCTGCGCAACATCTTCAAGGGGGTAGAGCATTCAGGTAGGTTGGCCAAATGGTCAGTGGAGCTGAGCGAGTTCGACATCTCCTTCGTCCCCCGCCTCTCAATCAAGGCCCAAGCTATGGCTGACTTCCTGGCAGAGTATGTAGTCGAGGTGGCGGAGGAGAGACTCACTTGCCCTCTCCCCTGGAAAGTCAGGGTGGACGGTGCCTCGGGGAAGCATTCTTTGGGAGTTGGGGTCATCTTGGAAAGCCCCCAGGGGATAAAGATCGAGCAGACTGTGGTAGTGCACTTTCCTATCACCAATAACCAAGCCGAATACGAAGCCGTAATCGCAGGTCTGCGCCTGGCAAGAGACTTGGGGGTGCATGACGTGGAGGTCCTCACTGACTCCATGGTGGTGGCTTCCCAGATCATGGGGGAGTTCGAGGCAAGGGAGCCCACCCTGCAGCTCTATTTGATGAAGGTAAGGGGAGTCATTGGGACCTTCCAGACCTTCTCAATCAAGCACGTACCGCGAGGGGAAAACGAGCCAGTCGACCAGCTAGCAAAGCACGGCCCCCGGATGGGGGGCACCATTACGGATCTCTTCCGACCTTCCATCGAGGAGGGGGAACTAATGGAAGTAGAACAGCACCCCTCATGGATGGATCCCTTCGTCACCTTCTTGTCCACCGGAGAATTCCCGGGGGGAATGGACCGAAGAGGGCTCAAGCACAAGGCGGCATACTACCTCCTACGTGAGGGACAGTTGTACCGCAAGACCCTCTCAGGGATGTTGGCCCGTTGCGTAGCCGAAAGAGAGGTGCACAAAATTTTGGAGGAAGTCCATTCCGGTGAATGTGGGAGTCATTCGGGGAGTCGGACCCTGGAAGGGAGAATCATCAGACAAGGGTACTTCTGGCCCACCCTCGGTCAGGATGCAGCCGAATTCGCGAGAAAGTGTCATAAGTGCCAACTATATGCCCCGCTCCAGCTCCAGCCGGCTCAGAGGTTAAGAAGCATCATGGCACCATGGCCCTTCGCCATATGGGGGCTGGACCTCGTAGGACCTTTCCCTCAGGCTAGCGGTCAGAGGAGGTTTTTGTTGGTCATGATTGATTATTTTTCTAAGTGGATGGAGGTGAAGGCTCTAGCCAAGGTGACCTCTCAAGTAGTCAGGAACTTTATCTGGGGAGAGATCATCTGCAGGCATGGGCTGCCACAGGCTATCGTCACGGACAACGGACCTCAGTTCGCCAGCACGGAGTTCATTCGCTTCTGCGAACAGCTAGGGATTGACCTTCGGTTTGCTTCTGTCCATCACCCCAGGAGCAACGGGCAGGTGGAAGCGGCCAACAAAATCATAGTGAACCTCTTAAAAAAGAAAGTGGAAAATTTGAGGGGAAGTTGGGTGGAACAGCTTCCATCAGTCCTCTGGGCCTTGAGGACCACCCCCAATACGGCCACAGGGGAGACACCTTTCAAACTCTCTCACGGCTGCGAGGCCGTTCTACCTGTCGAATTCGAGGTCCAGACGCCTCGGGTCATCGAGGCAGGAGTCGGAAGGGAAGAATGGAGGTCAGAAAATGAGGAAGAGCTTCGACTCTCCCTGGATATGGTGGAAGAACTACACGACTTGTCCATCGTCAGGCAGGAAGATGCCAAGCGAAGGATGGCCAAGTATTTCGACAAACACGTCCGTGTCAAGCAGTTCGTAGAGGGGGACCTTGTTTTGAAAAAAGTGGACGCGGCAGGGAGATCAGCCGCTGTGGGAAAACTCCACCCCAATTGGGAGGGCCCCTACATTTTGCAGGAGGTCTTGAAATTGGGGGGGGGGGGTATCGCCTCCAAGATGCAAGAGGGGACACCCTCAGCCACTCTTGGAGTGGCAACGATCTGAAACGTTTCTATCCTTGAAAATATTGTAGATATCTTGGCCTCATGAATAAAAACGAATCTCATTATCTCATCTTATGCTTTGGCAGAATAGTGAGGGTAGAGGGGCTCGCAGTTTAAACCCCCGAGAGGCAAAAGTTTCTAAGTCTTCTCGCTCTGGGGTTAGGTCTCGTCGCTCCCCTGCCAGGCTCCCACCTAGCTGGCACGGCCGAGTCTCGATGGACATCGCTATGACCCTGGGGCTGAGCCCGGAGGATGTTCAACACCCGCCCTCAGGCTCTCACCTAGCTGACTGGCCCGGTGGTAGCACCCGGGAGAGGCAAAAATTTCTAAGTCTTCTCGCTCTGGGGTTAGGTCTCGTCGCTCCCCTGCCAGGCTCCCACCTAGCTGGCACGGCCGAGTCTCGATGGACATCGCTATGACCCTAGGGCTGAGCCCGGAGGATGTTCAACACCCGCCCTCAGGCTCTCACCTAGCTGACTGGCCCGGTGGTAGCACCCGGGAGAGGCAAAAATTTCTAAGTCTTCTCGCTCTGGGGTTAGGTCTCGTCGCTCCCCTGCCAGGCTCCCACCTAGCTGGCACGGCCGAGTCTCGATGGACATCGCTATGACCCTGGGGCTGAGCCCGGAGGATGTTCAACACCCGCCCTCAGGCTCTCACCTAGCTGACTGGCCCAGTGGTAGCACCCGGGAGAGGCAAAAGTTTCTAAGTCTTCTCGCTCTGGGGTTAGGTCTCGTCGCTCCCCTGCCAGGCTCCCACCTAGCTGGCACGGCCGAGTCTCGATGGACATCGCTATGACCCTGGGGCTGAGCCCGGAGGATGTTCAACACCCGCCCTCAGGCTCTCACCTAGCTGACTGGCCCGGTGGTAGCACCCGGGAGAGGCAAAAGTTTCTAAGTCTTCTCGCTCTGGGGTTAGGTCTCGTCGCTCCCCTGCCAGGCTCCCACCTAGCTGGCACAGCCGAGCCTCGATGGACATCGCTATGACCCTGGGGCTGAGCCCGGAGGATGTTCAACACCCGCCCTCAGGCTCTCACCTAGCTGACTGGCCCGGTGGTAGCACCCGGGAGAGGCAAAAATTTCTAAGTCTTCTCGCTCTGGGGTTAGGTCTCATCACTCCCCTGCCAGGCTCCCACCTAGTTGGCACAGCCGAGTCTCGATGGACATCGCTATGACCCTGGGGCTGAGCCCGGAGGATGTTCAACACCCGCCCTCAGGCTCTCACCTAGCTGACTGGCCCGGTGGTAGCACCCGGGAGAGGCAAAAGTTTCGAAGTCCTCTCGCTCTGGGGTTAGGTCTCATCACTCCCCTGCTAGGCTCCCACCTAGCTGGCACGGCCGAGTCTCGATGGGCATCGCTACGACCCTGGAGTTGAGACTGGGAGTTGGCCCGAGGAAAACTCCAGGGAGCGAGCTCGCCAGCCAAGACGGCGAGCTCGGAATATCCTACCCCCCCCCCCACACACTCTCTCTCCAGCTCGCTACTAAGGAAGCCCTGGTCCTGTCCCAGACCCAGGGGTAGGAAAGCGGCTCTCTCCAGCGAGCCTAGCCTCGCTCCAGCTAACTCGGCGAACGACACGCCCTGATGTCTAAGGCGGATGCCGGCAACATCTTGACCCAAGCGTATTTTCACTTGTCTGAATTATCGAAAAATTAAGGCGAGACATGGCGGGGGAAGGTGAGGCGCGAGTAGGATATGGCGCGAGCACGTGTCCTAGGGATTCGCCGCGAGCACTGAGGGGGCTGGTCCTAACTCAAGACATTCTACAGGCGAGGTCGCTCTACCAAGCGCGCGGGTATAATATCGCAAGTGAGCTTAAAAAAAAAGATAGCAAAATTATGCAAAATATCTTTGATTCATCATTACAAGTTTACAAGGCCCGCCTCGGCAGGGTGCAAAAAAAAACAGAGAAGAAAACAGAAAGTTAACTCTCGCCCTCCCCCCTCGAGTGACGGTCCTCCTCGTCACCAAGCCGAGCGTCCTTTTCCCTCACCCCCGCAAAGAGCGAGTCGAAGCTATCTTCCTTCTCGCTGAGCGGGCTGGGCGGGAACAGGGTTGGCAGGAGCTCCCGGACGGTGACCTCCTCGCAGCCTTCCGCCAAAATCCCCGTCCCCCTCATGGCCTGTAGAAGACACTCGGCAGCCTCGACGGAGTTGACTCGCAGCCGCTCCGCGACGTCAGCCTCGCCAAACACCCGGGGCCTCTTGAAGGGGAAGGCCGGCTCGCTGGCGTCCGGGGGAAGGAGAGCGTCGCCTTGGCGGAGGACCTCTCCCAGGAGCCCCTTGTTCTTTTCCTTCAATTCCTCCACCTCCGCCCCCAGCCGGGCGGCAACAGCCTCCTGCTCCCGGGAATATGTCTTTTGTTCGTCGAGCTGGGCTTCCCGCTCAGCGAGCTGAGCCCGCAACTGAGCTACCTCGTCTCGCATCGCGTTAGCGGCTTCGACGTCCTGTAAGATTAAAGGTTCAGAACACGCGCAGGAACAATCTTAAGCAAGGTAAATAGAGGTATCCAGTGATTACCAGGCCACCGACAGACTTCGCGAGTAGAGCGTCCGCGAGGCCGAACCGCCTTTCCGCGTCGACCGCGCTCTCCTTCGCCAGGTCGCGCTCCTGCTCGGCAGTCAGCAGGGCGTTGCTGAGCTGGAAGCCGCGACGGACCATCATGTGATGGAGCTCGAAGGCTCGCAGGTGAGCCTGCATCCCCTCGTAGCCGAGCTGACTGGGGGTCAGTTTCTTGTACGACTCGGCGCTGTCGCGGCTGTAAAGGCCGAAGCCGAAAGCGAAGGCGTGGGCGGTGGGCGGCCGGCGAGCTCCCCAGGAGGGGGCGCGAGTAGAGACAGAAACTCGGTGAGCCCCCTCGTCCCACTTCAGGATGGGCTCGCCATCCGCATCCTTGCTCTTGCACCCCTTGCCGAAGTTGGGATGATCCTTCGGCAGACTGGGCTCGCGGAAGGTGTCCTCCCCGGTAGAATCGGAGGACGGCCCGCTCTTCTTCTTCCCCTTTCGGGGGGAGGAGGCTTCTTTCAGCGGACTCAAGGGCGGCTCGTCGGACAGAGCCTCCGGCGAGCTCATGAACTTGGTAGGCGACGAAGGATGGTGCAGCCGTCCGCGCGAGACCACCCTCGCCCTCTTCTTCTTGGGGAGCGAAGGCTCGCGGCGCGAGCTTGACCCCCCGGACTCCAGGCGCTTCCTGCCGGGGAGTTGGTCTCGCGCGTGCTCCTCGCGACAAGCCAGTGCCGCCGCCCGGGCCAGCTCCAGAGGATCTGAGAATATCCCCGAGTCGGCGAACGGCGGGTGCTCCGGCAGAACCCGTTCCCCTGCAGAGAAAGACTTAGTCAAAAAAAAGAGAGAGGAAAAATGATATGAGATCCACCTTGATGAAGTTCGCGAGAGGACCGAGCGAGGTATACCTTCACCGGGGAGAACGGGTTGAAGCGAGTCAAGGCCGCGGCGGAGGAAGGCGACCTCGAAGTCCTTGTGGAGGAAAAACTTGTGGAGGTTGGCGTCGCTGCCAGACAGGGAAGGAGGACGATATATGTCCTCGCTCTTCTGCAGGGGGCGAAAGGGGATGTTGCCGAGCTCGCCCTTGATGAAGACGAGCCGGGTCATCCAATTGTGATTCTTGTTTGCTAGCTCGCGAACCTTGATGAAGGACCCGCCGAAGTAGGCGACCCCGTCGGGGGTAGCCTTGTAAGAGAACAACTTGCGGAACACCGCGAGGTTGAACTCAATTCGCTCCCGGCGGAGGAAGCAGGCGAACGCCACCATCATAGCGATGGCGTTGGAATTCAGCTGCGCGGGCACCGCGCCGTAGTACTTCAGGATCTGGCGGATTTCTGGCCAGAGGGGGAGGCGCAGTCCCACCTCGAAGTGCGAGATGGGGAAGGCGAGCTCACCCTCCGGGAAAGAATTGATGGCTTCATGCTCGGCGGGCCTGCGAGCCTGGAAGCCGGGGGGGACGAACGCCGCCGTGAACTCGACGAGCTCCTCCTCTGTAATGTGCCCCTCGAAAAAGCAATGGTCAACAAAGTGCTGAGCGCACTTAGACCGACCGTCCGCGTCAGGGTTGGTCTTAACCATGGTCGCAGGGAAAAAGAAAAACCGCGAGCTCGGGAAGACAGAGACGAAGCAAGGATTCGAAAGCAATAAAAGCATGCCTCGGGGGTAGGTGAGAAGGTCTATTTATAGAAGAAGGTAAAGAAGGGCGAGAGGGAGGGCGAGTCGGCCGATCGGTCCGGTCTCGCCGCGCCACCTCGCCATCCTCTCCTCGCAAGTTCTGCGAGCCGGCCAGGCCTCCGAAGGGGGAATTCGAAAAGACTCACCAAAATATTGAAAAAACATCTACATATACAAAGTGGTTGAAAAGTTATTCCAAGTTATTACAAGCAGACCATTCAGAGCAAATAAAAGAAAAAATATAAATAAGGGCGCGAGGACCATGCGAGGGTGGGGGCGAGTACCGGCCGACTGACAGAGGAGCCGTTTCATTCTCCCCGGTCTCGCCGGCCCGCCGTCGCAGGCCGCCGCGCATGAAGTTCACGAAGTCGCCCCATGTTCCTATTTATCACCCGCAGGTTCTCGTCAATTTCGTCCATCAGCACCAGGGAAGACGCCTCCTCGAACGCCAGGCTGACTCCAGCACCGTCCGCGAGATGCGAGCACTCCCACTGCAGCCTGTTGTTGTCCTTCCGAAGGTCGTGGAGCTCGCGCACCAGCTTCTTGAGAACCTTCCGCTCCCGTCTCGCGCGTTCAGGGCTGCCTACCTCGGAGTCCAGGAAGGCGTCCAGGGCGCTTGGAGAAGGGAGGGGCGAGTAAGGAGGTCGATCCACGGACTCGCCGTCCTCCGTCCGCCCGGGAAATTCTGGGTGAAGAACTGAAAGACGGTCAGAAAAGCAAATATCCACGGAACAGAAGAGCAATGCCGGAGACTTACCGCGCGAGCCTGGCTCCTCCGGGTTGGCGCGAGGAGAGAAGTGACGCAGGTCTTTGCCACGCCCCGGCAGTTCTTGAGGAGCGAGTTGGTAGCCGGGAACAGGGATAATCCCGGCGCCTCTCCCCACGACCAGGGATCCAGGGGAGGGTTGCCGAGAAGGGAGGCGACTCGGCGACGCCGGCTCTCGCGAGCCCGGCTCCTTAACCTCGGGATCCTGCCGTGGCGAGTTGACGGGAATACTTTTGGCCCGAGGGGTGGATGCTTCGCCGCTGTTCTCCCGGTCGGAAGACAATTCCACTAGATTTTTGGCAGAAGAGCCAAGAACTGGCTGGTTGGAGGAACCGGCCCCGTTCCCCAAGGCGGCAGTAAAGTCGGCCAGAATGGGTTCGGCCCCCGGGGGAAGGGGCTTCGCCCGCTTGGCCGAGCCAAAATCGGCAAAACGGAGACCAGGGGCCTCAAGGTTGGTCAGCCCCGCGGCCTGGGCAGCGATCTCTTCGCGGGAACGTGCGAGTCGCTCTAAGACTTCCTTGGGGAGCGGCATCTTGACAGAATTTGGGGAAGGGCAAAGGTCAGCCAGATGCGCAGGGGTACATATATATAGCTACCTGTGGGGCCTACCAGAAGATTCCTTTTTGCCCCTGTCGCACTCGCCGGATCCTATGGGGTTGGATGTTTCTTTCCGAGCTTGACCCAACCTCGTAAAGAGCGGGGATTATGTACAACCCCGTATCCCGCGAGTGGTCGACAGGAGTTGAACCGGCCGGCTCAGACCAACTTGGACCCAGTATGCCGAGCCCGAGCTCGGCAATAGTCGAGCTGAGCTCGGCGATGGCCGAACGAAGCCCGGCATGCCGAGACCGAGCTCGGGTGCAGGAACAGGGCTCGACGATAGTCGAGCCAAGCTCGACGATGCCCGTGCCGAGTTCGGCTTCTGATGGAGCTCGGCGATCGTCGTGCCGAGCCCGAGCCCGATAATAGTCAAGCCGAGCTCAGCGGTAGTCGAGCACAAGTCTGCCGAGTACCTGCCCGCCTAGGCCTAAGGCGAGGCGAGTCAGGCCTCCTGCCAAGCGAGTGCCCCCTCAGGTCCAGCTCGAACCTCGGCCATGGCATACCTTTACTATGTGGCCCCTTTTTGTTTGCCTGTAGTCCTCGAAAACAGTGAAGGTTGTATATTAGCAGGCCATCTTTTCCTATAAATAGGACCCAAGGGGTACCTCAGAAGGCACGCTTACTAATTCTCCGGCCTACTAGCGCTTTCTGAGGTACCTTAGCCCGACATTTGGCTAAGGAGGGGAAGCGCTCTAAGATCTTCCGGGTGTGTGGTAGGACCTCCCTGCCGGGCCCTTGGTCTAGTCCTTGTTTCTTTTCTTTTCTTTGTCATTTGCTTGCAGGAGTGAAGTAGGTGCGCGGCCACCCCTTCCCCAAGGGTTGAACTCCACAAGAGATCGGTTTTCCAGTTTCAACACTCCTATCCCACCTTAAGAAGATTGATGAGTCAATCTTCTTTAGGTTATGGATAGGCACTCCTTTGGTCATGTCAAACTTGTCACCGTCCATCTAGTTCAGGTACCAGCTAATAATCCTCCCAAAGTTAAGAGTGCGTAGACTGTCCTTGATTCAAGTGGTTCTAACAATACCCCAATTTTGATTTTATCCTCTGTCCACGAAGACGAGCTCAGTGGGCCGTAATTGAAGTTCAAAGATGAGAAAATCTGAATTTCTCAAATAGTAGTGCACCCTAGTCCAATCTTTTCCTGCAAATGATTGTCACTTGAACCTTGAACATTTTTGTTGACAGGTAGTCGTGGGATCCTATCTTGTAAAGCAAAAGTTTTCCAATAATATCTGATAATATCTTCCCCTCATCGTTCATTCCTTCCTTTTAACGGCCTTTGTGCCCCTTTGCAATCCACAGAACAGTAGTGCTCTTGATAAATCTTCCTCTTCTAGGTTATCTGCTTCTACACGGACAAGAAGCCTCAGGAGCCAGGTGAGAGTAGAGGCCTTCACCTTAACTTAAGTCTTTTAAACCTTGCTTTTGATGACAGAGTCTTCATGCCGGAGCTTGGCATTCTTGAAGAACTCAAGAACGTCCTTGTCCAATATTTTGCAAGGATGTTGGAGGAAAAATGAGTGACCAGCTGTCTCTAGCATCAGGATTACATTTCTGAATTCATTAAAGGCAGAGGAAAAGCCTGTTCGAACTAATTCTCAACCCCCTAGAAATCCACTGGTAGTTTGAGGAGCCATGGATAATTGGTGAAAATCTCTGAACTATACTGACTGTAGAAATTGTTTCCTGTCACTGACGACCGACGAGAGCAAGAAAATGATCAGAGAAGCAGTTGTTGGAAATCGACTTGAAAGAAATCTTTGCTGGAACTTGACTTGGACTACCATCACTGACCTAATCGAGGAGAACGGGAGCAGGGCTGCATGAATGAGACGACGAATCATTTGCGGCAGTCGAATGGTCTGTAGAACAGTTATACGAGTCTGTCTGTCTGGTTTTGACGAACTGGAGCGTGGTTGCCCCTAACCCTCCTTAATATATATATAGCGTCTACCTGAATTGTCGAGATTCTTTGGATCAAAAGTATTTAGCATCTACCTGAATATATATATATATATATATATACATGGAAAGGCGACGAAATGGAGTCTGTCTGTCTGATACCAATTGAATGTATTTAGCGTCTACCTTAATAGTCGAGATTCTTCGGATCCAATATTGGAAAGAAAAGTTTACCTAAGTGAAAATCAGCGAGTTTCACCGAATGCAGATTTAGGTTCGGAAGGTTTCAGTAGTATATCCGTGAATATTCGACGAATTGACGACTTTTACTGATCGATACTCGTAGATTTTGCCTAAGACAAATTTCTTCCTTGATGAATTTCCTGAGAGGTTTCCTCTTGTTGGCCTTCTTCATGAATCTTTATTCAGCATGCCTAGTTCTGTTTTGAAAAACGAGAACTTGGCCTCGTCCAGCAGCTTTGTGAATATATATGCAACTTGCTTATCCATCGGAACAAAGTTGAGGGCTATATCCTTATTCTCCACATGCTCCAGGATGATGTGATATCGCACTTCAATGTGTTTTGTCCGGCTATGAGAAACTGGATTACGCGTGATTGCTATTGCGTTGGATGAGTCACAATACATTGGAATCCCTCTGAACTTTAGTTTATAGTCTTCTAGTAGATTCCTGATCCATAGAAGATGTGCGCAACATCTACCCGCAGAGATATACTCTGACTCAGCAGTAGAAGTTGCCACACAATTCTGCTTTTTGCTGCTCCATGAAATAAGCCATCTTCTAAGGATCTAGCACGTCCCGGAAGTGCTTCTCCTATCATCTCTACTTCCTGTAAAATAGGCATCTGAAAAACACATTAGCTCGACATCATTATTTCTCGGGTACCATAAGCCAAAATTTGGTGTACCCTTAAGGTATCTTAGAACTTTCTACGTAATGAGATTCTTTTGAGTTCACCTGAAATCTAGCGCAGACGCGTGTTGAAAACATTATGTCTGGTCTACTTGCAGTTAGGTAGAGCAAGGATCCAATTATGCTTCTGTACTTGGTTTCCTCAAAAGGTTTCCCTTTCTCATCCTTGTCCAGAGACAGAGTTGAACCCATTGGAGTCCTCATAGAGGTTGCATTCTCTATTCTAAATTTCTTAAGAAGCGCCTTGGTGAACTTCGTAAGAGATATGAAAATTCCATCTTCAAATTGCTTCACCTGAAGTCCTAAGAAATACATTAGCTCTCTCATACTGCTCATTTCAAACTTTCCTTGCATAAGTTTGGAAAACTTCTTGCAAAGATTGTCTTCTGTAGAGCCAAATATGATATTATTGACAGATTTGCACTAGCAGAATCTTGTCTTTTACTTCCTAAGAAATAATGTCTTGTCTATCTTTCCTCTTGTGAACTTTTTATCAAGAAGAAAGCTAGACAATGTCTCATACCAAGCTCGTGGAGCTTGCTTTAAGCCGTAGAGAGCTTTCTTAAGAAAATAAACATGTTCAGGGCGAGTTGAGTTTACAAAACCTGGCGGTTGCGCTACGTATACTTCCTCTTTCAGATTCCCGTTGAGGAATGCTGACTTCACGTCCATTTGATAGACCGTGAAGCCTTTGATGGCAGCATACGCAAGAAACTACCTGATCGCCTCGTGCCAGGACACTGGAGCAAAGTTCTGGTCGAAGTCGATCCCTTTTTCTTATCTATAGCCTTGAGCTACAAGTCGGGCTTTGTTCTTTATGATTACCCCATTCTCCTCCAGCTTGTTTCTAAAAACCCACTTGGTGTCAATCACATTCTGTCCCTCGGGTCTGGGCACCAACACCAAGACTTTGCATCATTCGAACAAATTGAGCTTATCTTGCATTGCCATGATCCAAGAGGCATCCTTGTTTGCTTCTTCAAACTTCTTATACTCAACCTGAGATAGAAAACAAAGATGTAATAGCTCATTAGTTATACCTCTTCTAGTTCTAACACCGTCGCTTGGCTCTCCAATGATCTGATCAGCTAGGTGATCTCTTAGGTGTCTGAAAACTAGATTTCTTCCTCTTCCACCAGCAGGTTGTGCAACATTAAGAGCATTCTCTGGGGTTGGTTCATCTAGTGGTTCTTTATCTGCCATGCCTGGATAGATGAACTTGACTAAGCTTGGAGCATCTTCTTTGACTGCTTCATCCAAACTTAGTTCCTTGAACCTGGTACTTGCTTCTACACCAATAACACTAGACGAGCTGCTTTGGAGCAGGCTTGTCTCATCTAATACAACATTAATTGACTCTTTTACCACCAGGGTTTTCTTATTAAAAATCCTATATGCCTTACTATGGCTACTATATCCTATAAAAATACCTTCAAAACATTTTTCACAAAACTATGTGCAGTAATACTTCCTATTATTAAGTACGAAGCACTTACTTCCAAAGATACGAAAATAGTACACAGTTGGTTTTCTTCAATTAAATAGTTCATAGGGGGTCATACGATAGCTTTTGTTGATGAGTGCTCTGTTTTGCACGTGGAATGATGTGTTGACTACTTCAGCCCAGAAGAACTCCGGAAGTGAAGCGTCGTTCAACATAGTTGTACATGCTTCAATTAGGGTTCTATTCCTTCTCTCAGCAACTCCATTTTATTATGGAGTAAGCGGGGAGGAATACTCATGAAAGATACCTTGACTTCCAAAAAATTCTATCATGGCACCAGACACAAATTATGTTCTGTGATCACTTCTGATTTTGACCACTGAGCAGTTCAATTCGTTCTGAATTTGCCGAACAAAACTAGTGAAAGAGTCAAAGGTGTCTGACTTGTGTTTCAGAAAGAACACCCAAGTAAACTAAGAGTAATCATCAACGATTACTAACATATAGACCTTACCTCCTAAACTGTGAATAGGCATTGGACCGAATAAGTCCATATAAGTAAGTATAAACTTCTTAGAGAACCATTTTCAGCAATACCCTTTAAGGTATCCCTTGTCTGCTTGCCGATTATGCATGAGTGACACAGACTCTCTTTAGGGCACTTAATGATGGTGGCATCGCCCACTAAGTTATGAGAAAATAGCATATTTATGGTTTTGAAATTAATAAGTGATAATCTCTTGTGTCATTGGTCACAAAAAGATGCACTATCTTTTGCAAGAAAACATGCTAGGGTAGAATTGTCTAAACATAGGAAAATTAAACAAAATATATTTCTACTCTGAATACCAATTAATATCGTCTCCAAATTAGCAGATGACTTTATCACACACTTGTCCTTGTAGAACTCAACGATATAGCCTTTGTCACTTAGTTGACTTATACTTATCAGATTATGTTGTAATCCTTTAACATAACCCACGTCTGTGAAAGAAACTATTCTGTTGGAAATCATACCGTAGCCTTTAGTAATTCCCCTATCTAACCCTCCAAAGATGACTTTTGCTCTGTATTTGACTGGGTTAAATCCTCGCAGTAGGCTTCTTGTCCCGGTCATATGCCGAGAGCATCGGATATCCAAATACCGGATGGGATTATTGTTGGCCTTTGAACATACCTGCAATGACAAATCACTTTACCTTAGGAACCCAATCATATTTGGGTCCATGGTTCCTTATTAGCTTACCACCACTAGGAACATTAACTTTACGAGTGGTCTGTCTCTTAGGGTTAACTCGTGGATTTCAAAATTAGTAGGGTTAAACCAACAATCTGCGCCAAAATGACCAATTTTGTCGCAACACCAATAGTCAAACCTATTGTACCTTCTCTTGTATTCCTGCTTTACCTTTTGAACGTGAGGTCTAGAAGGGGAAACATACTTAGAGGTGGAAGCCTCCTGATTATAGCATACACAAGGATTCTCCATCTCATTTGCCTTAGGTACATATGTTTTGGATTTTGGTGCCCTCTTATGGTTATGTTCATGAACATAAGGACCATAACTCTTGAGTTCAATCTCTTCATAAGGTTCTTTGAAAACACTGGCACAATAGTCTCGGGGGAGAGTCCATCCTTGGTATCGCTTCTTAGGCTCTACATAGGTAAGCCTAGCAAGATGACCGTAGGACGACTCAAGGTCAAACTTGTTTATCGGGAAGATTACCTTCCCAAACAAGGGTTGACCTAGAGGTGCCTTCCCCTTTTCTTTTGCACTGGCTTTCTTGGCAGCCTTATCTTTACCAGCTTTGTGGCCAAGACCACTACCCTTCTTTAGAGCTGAAAACTCATCGATGAGAGGAAGAATAGTCTTCGGCTTGTAGTAACTTTCCACAAGTTTTCTCCCCACCAAGAGCTTTTCTTCTAGCTCATCAAGGTATTTCTCCTTTAGACTCAGTGTTTCAGTAGAGTCTTTGAGTTCCTCTTCCAAGGAGTGGACTTCCTCTCTGATAGGAAGTAATTTTGCAATTTCCTCCTTCAGACTGGTTTTCACTGCCTCGAGGGAGGCAATCTATTTCAACTACATTTTGACTACCTTGCAGCATTTGTCAAACGCTTTCAAAAGGTTCTCTTATTGAATAATGAATTCAGAATCCTCTTCCTCAGAAGAGTAGCCTTCATGACCATTTGAGGAGGTATCTGACTCAGTGAGTATTGTCTACGAGTTTACATTTCCGTGGTACTCGGAGTCGCCAACTTCCTTGTCTAATTGAGCCATAAGCCCGAAGTATGCTTCCTCATTCTCTGAGCTAGACTCGCTTGAGTTAGTGTCACTAAGATTCTTGAACTTCTTGGCGATGAAGGACTTTTCTTCTTTTCTCTTGCCCTTGAAGGATCACTTCTCCTCTTTCTTGGAGCCTTCCTTCTTCTTGTATGGACACTCCCCAATCATGTGTCATGCCTTGTTGCAAAAATAGCACACAACGTCAGAGGAAGAATGTTTGTTATGTTTAGATTTGTACCTATCCTCTTGGTTGTAGATTTTTCTGGAACGATCACCATCACGATGGGATTTCCTGAAGTCAGATGAGGATGACTGATTCTTCATCTGTCTCCTCTTGCTGAGCAGTTTCTTGATCTGCTTAGATATGAGAGAAAACTCTCCATCTGATAGCTCAGAGCCTGACATACTAGGCTCGGAGTCTTCTGGAGTGTCTGGGGCACGAGTCCTTACTAGTGACACAGCTTTGGATTTCTTGAACTTTCGGCCTTTAGATATACCGACTTATCTTTGTTGTAAGTCTGGTTGCTTTGCTCCTCCTTCTTTTTGGTGTTCATCTGTAGTTCGTAGGAGAGCAATTTTCCAAAGAGGTTCTAAGGGTCAATCTCAAGCAACTTCCCAAACTCCCTGATGGCAACAACTTTAGTGTCCTACAACTTTAGTGAATTTTGCGACCATAGTTTTTGAGACCGTTCACGATCTTGAAGAACTTCTCGAAGCTGTCAGCAATGCATTTGATCCTTGCTTGAATGCTTCGTACTCCTGATTAAGCAATGATTTGTAGTCGTCTATAACTTTTTTTGTTCCTTCCATCAGAACAACAAGGCAGTCCCACATTTCTTTGGCAAATTTGTAGTGGAATAAATTTTGTAACATTGAGTCGTCCACTACACTTGCGATAATATTCTTAGCCTTTATGTCCAAGGAGACCAAGGCAATTTCATTGTTTTGTGAGATCCATCAACTTTTTGGGAATCAAGATATCTGGGTTCAGAGCTGAAGCTTGCGTAGGTATATGCGGTCCTCCTTCCACAATCTGAAAAATTCTTGGATCTGCAGATTCCATGAAGAACAAGACTCTTTCTTTCTACATGGGAAAGTTCCCTTTCGTGCACACTGGTAACTTCATCGAAGACATGTCTTTACTTCTGTCCATGGTTACTAGATGGAATCTCTTAATGCTAGAACAGGGATCTTGTTCAAGGTGTTATCCTTATATCGAACAAAATGCCCCTCTGATACTAATTGAAAGTATCTAGCATCTACCTGAATAACCTAGAGGGGGGTTAATAAGTGATGTCTATGTCTTTTTGTGGAATAAAACTACTTTAAAATTTTAAGCACACAAACACCGAGATTTATAGTGGTTCCCCGAGTTGGGTACGTCCACTTTCCCGCCTCGCCTATCAACCACAAAGGGCTAGATTCGGCTACTTCACCAAACTCAGATTTCTACAAATCTTACACCTTGGAGCCGCAACTCCTACAACTTAGAGACGACGCTCCTACCACTCGATCCATAACCGGATCTACGATTCGATCCACAAATGGATCTACCACTCGATCCACAAACTGATATACCACTTGATCTGCAAACGGATCTACAACTCGGAGAAAATCTCCTACAAAAGTAAATGAATATTTTACAATAATATTTCACACAAACTTAAACAAGATCTGAAAGCTTCACGTCGTCGTTCTTCAAAAATGGATGATCTTGAAAATATTGGAGAACTCGGAATAAGAAATCTTGGAAGATCTTGAATCTCGACTCTTGAATCTTCAAAAGACTAGTACTGGAGTAATAGAGATCTTTAGAGAGAAGCAATCTAGTAGTACTGGTCAAAGAAGATCGAATTGCACTGCACATCAGTGGCCGATCAGAAGAATCACGATATCCACTATAGCCGAGCCGATAGAATTTTCAATCTTAGAAAGTTTTCTCGATTTGAATTTGAGAGCAAAAGCATGATTACTATTAGAAAGGAATTCTCCTTAGGTATTTATAGAGATCCCCCTTCCAACGGATATAAAGACATTTCCAAAAATAACTTGTGAAAGTTACTGTACATGGCCGCCGCAACCCGAGCCTGAAAATAAAAATTGTCAGAAAATTGACCTAAGCCATATTCGTCGAGTATCGTCAAGTATCACTAGTATACTCGTCAAATAGTCAATGATATATGACGAATTGACTTAGACAAACTCAGCTCAAGCTGGCTAGCCACTCAATGCAAAGGCTAGAGTCATAGTCGTGGAATTCGTCGAGTATCAGCTAGTATACTCGACAAATTCGTCGAGTATAGGCTAATAAACTCAACGCCTTGACATCGTCGACTCATCGGTCTCGACGCCAAGATCTACTCGACTCTCTCGACACCAAGATGCACTCGACGAATTTTCCTTAGGAAAAATTAGAGAAGTAGAGTCGAGATGATTTGATGAATTTGGCATGTGTCATCATGTATATTCGACGAATTCAGCGAGTATCGTTAGATACATTTGACGAATTCGACGAGTATACTTGATAATATACGACGAATTTTACTTAACGTTTTTCTAATTGTTTCAGAAATTCTACACAAGTATATAAGATGAATTTGACGAGTGATAGTAAGTATATACGATGAATTCGACGAATATCAATGATACTCGATGAATTCGACAAATATCCCTTACGATACTCGACGAATTTTACTTGGGTAAAATTTCTATTTTTCTACAATGAACTCTTCTTCTTCCTTGAACCTCCCCATGTACTTGGCATAGAAGTACACCCCAATAGAGAGATTATACTTGAGTCAACACCATGGCCTATACAATGAAGGATTACATTGTGTAGTCTCGTGTTTACTGACCCACTGTAACCTGATATTGGTGTGTACTTAGCATTGTAAACCTGCAAGTACATAACGACAAATACAATATCAAACAGTGTCACATTCATTTTAACTTAACTAGAACCTTCTTCAAATCAGGGTTATTGTGGATACATTACCCAACAGTATTCATTCCCTGTATGTAAGTCAACAACAATAGTATATACAAAAATAAGCCAGAAAGTGCAACGAAAAACAAGCAAAGCACTAACGTTATACGCACAATCATAACAAATGTTGGGATACACGTCCACACGCTTAGTGCTCTCATGGCACACTTTTGATGTACTCTATGAGTCACATCACCATCCCTTATCCCAGAGACGGATGGTCCCACCTTGAGCATTCTTCTAGTCCAATTGAAAGTCAAGGACTCTCTCCTATACCAATGATGAAAGCCTAGTACGTTAGGCACTCTAGTCGAACAATATAGTGCGGGAACAGTTCAGCTCTTTCATGTTGCTCAAATTGTCATGCCAATCAACAACAATGATGTGGGTCAGCCCCCTTTTCCCGTACATGACATAACAAATGTTATGTTCCAAAGTTTGCACACACGTCCAATACAGTTGAGCATTCCAGGCTCAACAGCTCAACATGCGACCCACCTTTTCTCATAGGCATAGGCTTCGCAACCACAAAATAGCTCATTGGGAGCTACTACTGGCTGCAGCATTACTGTCGGGCAGTATCTGACAAAACTTTGATTCTATCCACTAGTCTGGGTATTTCCTAGAGTTTGCCTCGATTACTCCCTACAACACTCTATAACACTCAGAATCTTAAAATTGCATAAAATACAGAGTCTTCTCTATTGGGTATTGTATCCATAATAACCCTAATTTGAAGAAGAGTCTAGTCAAGCTAAGATGAATTGAGTCTATATTTGCTATTGCATTTTAGTTATGTACTTGCAGGTTTACAATGCCAAGTACACACTAATTTTAAGTTATAGTGAGTTAGTAAACACAGGACTGCACAATATAATACCTCATTGTGTAGGCCATCGTGTAGACTCATGTGTAATCTCTTTATTGGGGTGTACTTCTATCCCAAGTACAGGAAAAGGATCAAGGAAGGCCAAAGTCAAGAAGTCAGAAATGGAGAATTTTACCTAAGTAAAATTCGGCGAGTATGGTGAGTCATACACATCGAATTCGTCGAGTATCCCCTTGATACTCGCCAAATTCGACGTGTATGCTTGCCGATACCCGTCGAATTTGTCGTATACACTTAGGAAAAATTCGCAGAGAAGCAGAAAAATCGCCAAGGCAAATTCGTCGAGTATCACTGGTGATACTCGCCGAATTCATCGAGTATAACTAGCAATACTTGCCGAATTCAACGAGTATCCCATGCGATACTCGCCGAATTCGACGAGTATTCTAAGCGATACTCGTCGGGTATGTTGGGCCATATGTTGACTTTTCTTCTATTCTGTCTAAGGAATTTTTGGCGAATATCATCTTCATATTCGGCGAGTATCATACTGATACTCAAAGAAACTCGCCGAAAAAGACTTGTCATTTTTCCAATTTTTCTTCCTGGTTCGAAACCGACGGCAATGTACAGTAATTTTCTAGGTTTTAATTTTGGAAACCTTTTATAGTCGTTTGATTTTAAATCTCCCTATATATATCTAAGATGATTTCGAAATTAACAAGAGATCCAAAAACCTAATTTATAAAATCGAATTTTCAATCTTCCCGAAATAGATTTCCATTGGCCGCAAGATACCTGTTTCGCGATCTTCTTACGATCGACTGTGACTTCGCGCAACCGTCTTATTCGCTGACAACATCGTTTACTAGATCGATTCTTTGTTCGAGATTTGTTTTTCTCCAGTCCTTGTTGGTCGAAGATCAAGGTTCTAGATCCAAGATTTCAAGGTTCTGAGTTATCCAAGATTCAACTTCCAACCTTCAAAGAACGTCGGATCAAGATTGAAATCATGTGGTGTTGTTGTATTTTTCATTTGAATATTGTAGGAGATTTTTCTCCGAGTTTTGTAGATCTGTTTGTGGATCGAGAGAGTAGATCCGGTTGTGGATCGAGTGTGTAGATACGGTTTGCGTATCGAGTTGTAGGAGAGTTTGTTCTCTGAGTGGTAGGAGCTTCGTCTCCGAGGTGTAGGAGTTGCGACTCTTAGGTGTAAGATTTGACGAGATCTGAGTTTCGTGAAGTAGCCGAATCTGTCCTTCGTGGGAGATAGGCAAGGCGGGATAGTAGACGTACCCAACTCGGGGAACCACTATAAAATCTCTATGTTTGTGTTCTTTTATTTACGATTATTTTTATTCCACAAAAAGACGCAAACCTCACCTATTCACCCCCTCTAGGTGTTTTAGGTAGGCGCTAGATACTTTCAATTAGTATCAGAGGGGCGTTTTGGTCCATAAGGCTAACACCTTGATCAAGATCCCTGATCTAGCATTAATAGATTCCGCACAGTCACCATGGATCGAAGCAAAGATATGTCTTCCATGAAGCTACCAGTGTGCACCAAAGAGAAATTTCCAATGTGGAAAGAAAGAGTACGGTTCTACATGGAAGCTACAGATCCGGGAAATTTTTTTATGGAAGAAGGACCACACAGGCCTACTCAGGCTTAAACTATAAATCCAGCAATTCAAATTACCAAGAAGATGATGTATCTCACTAAGGATGAGATTGCCCTAGTCTCTCTGGGAAAGAAGGCGAAAAATATAATAGCGAGTGTAGTGAACGACTCAATGCTCCAGAACTTATTCCGCTGCAAATCTTCCAAGGAGATGTGGGACTGTCTGGTTGTTCTTATGGAAGGTACTAAAGAAGTGAGAGAGGATTGCATATCGTTGTTGAATCAGGAGTACGAAGCCTTCAAGCAAGGTGTTAATGACTCCATAGCTGACATTTTTGAGAATTTCATCAAGATAGTTAACGGCCTCAGGAACTTTGGCCATGAATTCAATCATGGTGAACGGAATAAAAAATTCCTCAGATCCTTGACAGAGGACTGGGATATAAAATTTATTGCCATCAGAGAATTTGGAAAGTTGCCAGAGATCGACCCTCAGAATATTTTCGACAAATTGCTCTTCTACGAACTCCAAATGAAAACCAGAAAGAAGGAGGAGCAAGCCAACCGATCCTCAAGCAAAGAGAAGTCTACAGCCCTAAATGATGAAGGTTCAAGGAAGTCCAAAGAAGTGTCACCCATAAGGACACGAGCTCCTGACACTCCTGAAGACTCTGAGCGCAGCATATCAGGCTCCAAGCTATCGGACGGAGAGTTCTCCTTAATCTCCATGCAGTTCAAGAAGCTGCTGAGCAAGAGGATGCAAATGAAGAATAAGTCTTTCTCTTCAGATTCCAGGAGATCACATCGTGACGGTGATCGTACGAAGAAAATCTTCAATAAGGAGGACAAGTATAAATCGAAACCTAATAAATTTTCTTCCTCTGACGTTGTTTGCTACTATTGCAATAAGTTAGGTCACATGATTGCGGAGTGTCCATATAAAAAGAAGGACAGCTCTAAGAAGGACGAGAAGAGATCCTTCAAAGGGAAGAAAAAATAAAAAATAGCTTCGTCGCCAAAAAATCGAAAACTCTCAGCGACAGTGACTCGAGCGAGTAAAGTTCTGAAAATTAAGAAGCTTACTTAAGGCTTATGGCTCATTCTGACGAAGAAGTGGCAACTCTTAATACCATGGGAAGGTAAACTCGCACACCATTCTTTCAGAAATTGAAACTTCCTCCAATGGTCATGAAAAATACTCCTCTGATGAGAATGAATTAGGGTTGATGGCTCAGCACGAGCACTTGTTAAAGGCTTTCGACAAATGCTGAATGGTAGTCCGAAAGCAAGTTAAAGAGATTACCTCCCTCAAGGGAGTAGAAGCAAATTTGAAGGAAGAAATTGCACAATTACTTCCTCTCAGAGATGAAATCCACTCCTTGAAAGAGGAACTCAAGGACTCAGCTGAGACGTTAAAACTGAAGGAAAAATATCTTGATGAGCTTGAAGAAAAGCTTGCGGTAGAAAAAAAACATGTTGAGAGTTAGTCCAAGCTAAAGACTATTCTTCCTCTCATAGATGAGTTCTCCACTCAGAAGAAGGGTGGTGGTCTTGTCCACGTCAGTGGAAAAGGTAAGGCTGCCAAGAAGGCTAACGCCAAAGAAAAGGGGAAGGCACCCATGGATCAACCTTCATTCAGGAAAGTAATCTTTCCGACGAACAAGTTTGACCTTGAGTAGTCCTATGGTCATCATGTTAGGCCTACTCATATAGATCCCAAGAACAGATACTAGGGATGGACCCATCCCCGTGACTTTGGTGCCAGCATGTTCAAAGCACCATTTGAGGAAATTCAGATGAAGATTTATGGTCCATATGTGCATGGCCATAACAATAAGAAGACACCAAAAGTTACATCTATTGTGCCTAAGCCTAAGGAGATAGGAAGCCTCTATGTTTGCTACAACTAGGAGGCCTCCACCTCTAAGAATTCTACCCCTTCTAGACCTCACGTTCAAAGGGTAAAGCAGGAGTACAAAAGGAGTACAACAGATTCGACTGTTGGTGTTGCGGCAAAATTGGTCATTTTGGCGCAGACTGTTGGTATAACCCTTCCAATCTTGTAACTCCTAGAGTTAGCTATGCGAGACCGACCACTCGCAAGGCTAATGTTCCTAGTGGGCGTATGCTTACCAGGAACAAAGGACCCAAATACATTTGGGTTCCTAAGGTAAACTGATTTATCTTTGCAGGAATGTCCAAAGGCCAATTGAACTCCGATCTGGTATTTGGGCAGTGGATGCTCTCGGTGCATGACCGGGACAAGAATCCTATTATGTGATTATGCCCCAGTCGAAGAAGGACAAAAAGTCATCTTTAGAGGTTCAGACTGGGGAACAACAAAAGGTTATGGTATGATTTCCAATGGCATATACTCTTTTACAAACATTTCTTATATTGAAGGATTACACCATAATCTTATAAGCATAAGTCAACTATGTGACAAAGGCTACATCATTGAGTTCTGCAAGGACAAGTGTTTGATAAAATCATTTGCAAATTTGGAGACGATCTTAACAAGCACTCGGAGCAGAAATATTTTATATTTAAATTTCCTTTGTTTAGACACTTCTACCCCAGTGTGCTTTATGGAAAAAAGTAGTGCGTCTCTCTGTGACCAATGGCACAAGTGTATTACCCCGTATTCGCAGATTGGGGTCCCCAAGAAGGCACAAGGCTTGCTATGCAGTTTTTAGCTTTTTGAGGGTTTTGCACTCTTGGGAGTCAATTTATAGTCAATCTTCAAAATATACTAGTAGGGGGATGCAATATTTGCCTCACCCTGCTTGTTTCAAAGGGTTGGGGAGGAGAGAGGCCAACTCAAGGGTCCCAGCTCGCCTGGCCAGCTCGTCCCAGCTCTCCTGACCAGCTTGTCCCAGCTTGTCCCAGCTCGCACGGCCAGCTCGTCCCAGCTCGCCCGACCAGCTCGTCCCGGCCAGCTCGTCCCAGCTCGCCCGACCAGCTCATCCCGGCCATCTCGTCCTAGCCAGATCGTCTCGACCAGCTCATCCTAGCTTGTCCAAGCTTTCCCGGCCAGCTCGTCCCAGCTCGCCCGGCCAGCTCCACCTGGCCAGCTCGTCACAGCTCGCCCAAGCAGCTTGCCCCGGCCAGCTCGCCCGACCAGCTAATCCCGGCCAGCTCGTCTCGGCCAGCTCACCCAGCAAGCATGTCCCAGCTCGCTTGGCCAGCTCGTCCCGGCCAGCTCATCCATGCTCGCCCTACCAGCTCGTCCCGACAAGCTCGTCCCGACAAGCTCGTCTCGGCCAAGTTCCCACCCAGCCTAGGGTATGATAGTAATTTCAGAGCAGTGGAGGTTGCCTATTTGCAGGTCGTTCCCAAAAAACTATAAATAGACCCTTAGGGCTGCCTAAGGAAGCATCAGTTCTTCACCACTTCATCTTCTTCCTTCATCCTCACAGGCACCTAGCTAAGCATTGTCTAGGGAGGGGGAGATCTCAAAGGTCTTCCGGGTGTGAGGTGGGACCTCCACGCTAGAGTCAAGGGTCATTTCCAGATTCAAGTCCCTCACCAAGGGACGGCTTGGGAGAAGTAGGTGTGAGCTGCACCCTAGGTCCGAACTCTAGGTGGAACCGATATTTCAGTTTCAACAATAAGAGATTAGCACATATTAATTTCAAAACGATCAATATGCTATTTTCTCACAACTTAGTGCGCGATGCCACCAGCATTACGTGTCTTAAAGAGATTCCATGTCACTCATGTCAAATGGGAAAGCAAACACGAGCTAGCTTCAAGGGTATTGCTGAGAAAGATTCTTCTCGAAGCTTATACTCGTTGCACATGGACATATTTGGTCATATGCCAATTCAAAGCTTAGGACGTAAGGTTTATACGTTAGTAATCGTTGATGACTACTCGTGTTTTACTTGGGTGTTCTTTATGAAACACAAGTCAGACACCTTCGCGTCTTTCACTAATTTTCTCTGGCAAATTCAGAACGGACTGAACTGCTCAGTGGTCAAAATCAGAAGTGACCACAGAACAGAGTTCGAGTCTGGTGCCATGACAGAATTCTGTGAAAGTAAAGGTATCTTTAATGAGTTTTCCTCCCCGCGCACTCCACAGCAAAATGGAGTTGCTGAGAGAAGGAACAGAATCGTAATTGAAGTATGTACAACCATGTTGAATGACGCTTCACTTTCGGAATACTTCTGGGTTGAAGCAGTCAACACGGCTTATCACATGCAAAAACAGAGCACTCATCAACAAAAGTTATCGTAAGACCCCCAATGAGCTATTGAAGGGCAGAAAACCGACTTTGACCTACTTTAGAATCTTTGGACGCAAATGCTTCGTACTTAATATTGGGAAGTATTTGTAACGCCCCAAAATGTTGTAGGAGCGACGGGGATCGCTTTTGGCCAAGACAGTTTTTTTGAGCAGGTGACACGGGTCCAGACACGGCCGTGTCGAAGGCCGTGTCGGCCGTGTCGAGCTGGCCGTGTGGTCGACCATATTAAGGTCGACGATAGTCGGGTATGGAACACGACCAGGCACACGGCCGTGTCCCAGGCCGTGTAGCATCGGGTCGTTTTGAATTTTCCTGAGGTATGGCACACAGGGCTTGACACGGGTCTGGACACGGCCGTATCCCAGGTGACACGGGCGTGTCAGGGGCCGTGTCAGAGGCCGTGTACTTCTCTGACTGAAAATGTTGAAAACGAGTGCCGTGACACGGGTCACGACACGGCCGTGTGGAGCGAGACACGACCGTGTCGAAGGCCGTGTCGAAGGCCGTGTCAGGAGCCGTGTGCTGGTTTTCGAATCGATCGAGACGGCGAATGGCTAACACGGTCATGCACACGGCCGTGTTGCAACCCGTGTTCGGCCCAGATTTTCTAATTTGGGTTCCGATCGTGGCCGTTCGTTCTTTTCCTTGGAAGATCCAATGGTGGGGGGCCTCCCTGGGCGGTTTAAGACCGGGAATAGGGTTCCAAACCCTCATTCCCCATTTTCTTTTATCTCTCTAAGTTCTAGAGAGAAGGGAGAGCAAGGAGGCCAAGTTCCGGCCGCCGGCGAAGCTTCGGAGGTCCGTTTCGCGAGCGGAGTTCAGATCCGCGAAGGTGGGAGTGTTGCGGTGGTGATCAACCGAGCAAATCTTCTCCATGGCTAGGAAGAGGGGACGGAAGGTAACGACACTCCTCCTCTCGGTTTTTAGGATTTAGGATGCATGAATAGCATTCCCTTCATTTCGTGTTTTGAGCACCGGATCTCTCAAATGAGAGAGATTCGTGTAGCCTTGGTTCAAAAGGAACCTCCGGGTTGATCGTGTTCATCCCGACATGCTTGCATTAGAGATCCGCTCCGTTAGCGGATTAGGCATTGTGGGTGAAGCCGTGGTCACGACCGATAGTCCGACCCGGTGATGTTGCATAGCGAGCTTCGGTAGAAAATCCGTTGCGGCAATACGCCGTTGTATGTATGCGTTTTCCCCCTTGTATTTGAGTGAGTACTCGTAGTCGGAACCGGACGAGGTCTCCGTGGTTGGCTGGCTATCCCGTGACGCGCAAGTCATGTGGGGAAAGTGTCCCAGCGAGACTAGCCCTTGTGTGAGACTGACGAGAATGCCGAGCGGAGGGCAAGCTCGGGCATTGTGGCCATAAGCGGGTGGGGTCCAGCAAAGCTTCTTAGAATCGGTTTGTGTGAGACGGAACCCTGACATGCGAAGTCAGAATATGTGGGCAAGCCCGGGGTTTAAGACCCATGTGCGGGTGGGGCCATTGCAAGGTTCCGTGTGACGGCCTGTGTGCCGTTGGGGACATGGTGTTTCCCTTTTATTTGCGGCTTTAAGATAATGGGGAAACGGAAGTACCCAATGTTTGATGTTGTGCTAGATGCATACGAGCTAGCGTGCCTTGGGTGAAACCCGGGTTACATTCATGTTGCATAGTAGGCCCCTTTTACTTTGTACAAAACATAGAGAACATGTATGCTATATGAGACATCCAAGCCTGTTTACCGCTTTAATATATATGCTCTTTTGGTATACAAAGTGTTAACTTGCAGGTGGAGTGGTACCCCGGGGTCCGTTAGGGACGGTCGGGAGGAGATGTGTTTGTTACACAGTAGAGGTCAGCCTTTGCTGACCCACGTTACTTCAAATCCTTACATGGCAAGGATCGCATGCAGGAGCTAGCGCGCCGGGCGAAAAGCCCTAAGCCTCATGAAGTGTTGCTGTGCTTGGCTAGTTTCTTTTCCTTGTTTTGCTGATGTTGTTTGATCATGTCCGACCTGCATGTCGAGGTAGCCTAGGAGTGCTTGGCACTTTTATATTTTGTTTGGACTATTATTGTGTAAGGCCTTAAGGCCATTTGATACTCTATCATTAGTGGATAACTTCTGTCGGTTTGTTCTGTTTCCGCTGTGTATGTCTGGAGTTTTGAGTTTGGGTAGTTTCATATCATCTTTTAATACTAAAGCTGTGGTGCCCGTATGTTGTGGGGCCCCGGCCGGACCCATATTATATGGTCTTTACAGGGGAGGTGTTACAATTTGGTATCAGAGGGAGGTTCGCGTTCCAGTGAGAAGTTTCGCGGTCAAAAGTATAAGTCGAGTCGCGTATAAGAAGTTATCCACATAGGAGTATCACAGGACCATGAGTGTCCTGGTGTTCGAGTCTTGCGATTAGAGACTGATTTGTGTTTTCTTGCTTGTGTTTAGAGTGCAAGCAATGAGGTTGGGACCTCGAGGCCAAGAGAAGAGCTCTCGGCAAGTAGTGCGACTGCGTAAGGTCCGCTAGGGATGGGGGTCACACCGGCCGACTTCTGCCGTATGCTTGCAGAAGCAATGGTGGCGGCCCAAGCTGCAGCGACAGCACAGGTAGCAGCTCCCATTTCTCAGGTAGCAACTCCTGCTACCCCGGTCACGGCAGCGACCGTGCAGGTTGAGGAGGCCAGGCGGGCGGAGCCGCAGGCCGAGAGAGTAGTTGTCGGGCATGGGGACAGTAAAATGAAGTACTTTTTGAGTTTCCACCCTCTAACCTTCAAGGGAATCGGCACGCCCACAGATGCAGAGGATTGGTGGGCTAGGATTCAGGAGCTTCTGAGGGCGGCAGAGGCGCCAGATGAGAAAAAGGCAGAGTTCGCAGCCTTTATATTGGAGGGAGATGCCAAGTTTTGGTGGGTGAGCCACAATGGTCGGCAATTCCCAGGACGCACACCGTCCATCGAGGAATTTGGGAATGCCCTTCTAAAGAAGTACATTCCCGCATCAACAAGGTTAGCCCTCCAGAGGCAGTTTCTACATCTTGTGCAGCGAGACAAGACAGTGGATGAGTATGTTCAGGAATTTACTCGATTGGGTCGTTATGCGGGGACGACCATGGCGGACGATGAAGAGAGGGACAATCTCTTCTACCATGGATTGAGGGAAAAATCTAAAACAACCCCTCATATTGATGAAGCGTGCGGGCTTCAACGAATTGGTGGAGGCGGCCCGAATTTTGGAGAGCGATTTGGAGCGATCCCAGCGCCAAAAGGGTTTCACACCCAAGCAGGGGGAAGAGAAGAAGTCAGCTCAGTCCCATGGAAAGGCGGAAGGGAGCCGATGGAAGAAGAAGCCTCCCCCGTTTAAGTCGGGCGAGAAAAGTAATTGGACGTCCGGAGGGTCATGCTCTAAGGGACCGCAGACGTGTTACAGTTGTGGCAAGCCAGGTCACATAGCAAGATTTTGTACCCAAGGGGGCGCTGAGCAAGAGCCAAGGCAGGAGCAGACTGTGCGCTCCGGCCCCAGTGCTGCAGAGAAATGGAAGATGGCGGAGTCGAGTGCTTCCCGGTTTCAACCAGTACAGCCAAGGGCCTACAACCTTGGGCAGCAGGAAGCAATCCGTCAACCCGATGTTGTGACAGGTACGAGAATTCAACCTGCACCTTAGATTTCTTCCTTTCAATCCTTTTTATATTTGTTGCATGTGTGTAGGCTTTGTAGTGGTATCAGGGTACCCCGCTAGGGTACTTTTCGATACAGGAGCGTCGCACTCCTTCCTTGCGGAAAGTTTCATCCGGAGGATTGGAGTTGAGTCCTTCTCAACGAACTCAGAGTTGAAGGTGTGCATGCCCAATGGGTCATCTATGACTACCAGGGCTAGAGGCCGGATTTGTTAGAGTCTTGAGGGGGTCGACTTCATGTTGGTAGCGGCGATCTTGCCATTGTCCGAGTTCGATGTGATCTTGGGGATGGACTGGCTAGCGGAGCAGCATGCCAGTATCGACTGCTTGTCCAAGGTGGTAACCCTGAGGGGCGTGGGGCAAGCGGAAGTCAAGTTTGAGGGCCTGCATGGAGTGGCCTGTTCCTAGTTTCGGCACTTCAACTAGTGCGAACTGTTAACCAGGGAGGTGTAGCTCTAGTAGCGTTGTTGGAGGTTAGCCTTTCCAGGCAGTCTTTTGGGGAAGTGCCCGTGGTGGCGGAGTTTGGAGATGTTTTTCCCGAGGAGCTACCGGGAGCACCTCCTCGGTGGGAGATTGATTTCTCCATCGAGTTAGTGCCCGAGGCTAGACCGGTGTCGCGTCCACCATTTAGGATGGCACCAAAGGAGTTGGCCGAGCTCAAGGTTCAGTTGCAGGAGCTTTTGGAGCAAGGGTATATCAGGCCCAGCTCTTCACCGTGGAGTGCGCCGGTGTTATTTGTAAAGAAGAAGGACGGCAGCATGCGTCTGTGCATAGACTACCGAGAGTTGAACAAATTGACGGTTAAGAACAAGTATCCGATTCCTCGGATAGACGACCTTTTTGACCAGTTGGTGGGGTCGGTGGTGTACTCTAAGTTGGACCTGAAGTCCGGTTATTATCAGTTGTGGATTCGTGACGAAGACATACCCAAGACCGCGTTTGGTACGAGGTATGGTCACTTTGAGTTCTCGGTGATGCCGTTCGGGCTGACGAACGTGCCGTCCGTGTTCATGGACTTGATGAACCGAGTGTTTCGCGAATATTTGGACTGGTTCGTAGTCGTCTTTATCGATGACATATTGGTGTATTCCAAGTCGGAAGCGGAGCACGAGGTGCACCTGAGGACAGTTTTGCAAGTATTGAGAGAGAACCAGCTCTATGCGAAGTTCTCCAAGTGCGAGTTTTGGTTGGAGAAGGTGGCGTTTTTAGGCCATGTGATTAGTGGGGATGGGGTGGCGGTAGATCCAGCGAAAGTGGAAGCCATCAGAGATTGGCCAGTTTTGAGGACTGTGGCGGAAGTCCGGAGCTTTCTTGGACTAGCCGGGTACTACCGAAGGTTTGTGGAAAACTTTTCGCGGATAGCTCTAACCCTCACTTCTCTAACTCGCAAGGATCAGAAGTTCGTGTGGACTCAAGAGTGCAGTCAGGCGTTTGAAACCCTGAATGAGAGGCTGATGATGGCACCGATCCTAAGTCTACCAGAGGGGACCGAAGGATTTCAGATTTTCAGCGACGCATCCGGATGCAGTTTAGGGTGCGTGTTGGTGCAGCATGGCAGTGTGATAGCTTTTGGGTTGAGGCAGCTGAAGCTTCATGAGAGATATTACCCCGTCCATGATCTGGAATTGGCGGCGGTAATTTTTGCTTTGAAGCTGTGGAGGCACTACGTTTACGGTGCGAAGGTGGAGATCTTCACGGACCACAAGAGTCTATAGTATCTCCAAGACCAGAAGGACCTAAATATGCGGCAGCGCTGGTGGGTCAAGTTCCTTGGGGACTACGAGGTGGCGATTCAGTACACGCCAGGAAAAGCCAATGTGGTGGCGGATGCTTTGAGTAGGAAGTACTCGGGGCAAGGAAATTGGATTGAAGCTCACGATGAGCGGTTAAGGCGGGACTGGGAGTCCCTTGGTTTAGAATGTGTGGCAAGAGGTGAGTCTAGTGTGGCTCGTCTAAACTGGATTGAGATGCAGAATGACTTATGCGATCGTATTCGGGAAGCGACCCGTGTGGATGAGGAGTTCCAACCCTTCGTGGAGGAAGCTCTTAAGGGCGAGGGTAGCGCCTGGGAGATGGTTGATGGGGTTCTGAGGAAGGGCGGAAGGATTTGTGTACCGCAGTTCGGCAAGCTCCGCGAGGATTTGATGTATGAGGCCCACTTCACTAAGTACTCCGTTCACCCGGGTGGTACAAAGATGTACTTGGATTTGAAGAAGTCCTATTGGTGGCCTGGGATGAAGCGGGATGTAGCTTTGTGTGTGAGTCGGTGCCAAACTTGTGCCTTAGTGAAGGCCGAGTGTCAGAAGCCGGGCGGGTTCTTGAAGCCTCTTCCAATCCCCGAATGGAAATTTGAGGACATCTTCATGGATTTTGTGCATGGGTTGCCTAAATCGCAGTAAGGCAATGATGCCATTTGGGTGATTGTAGACCGCTTGACCAAAGTGGCACATTTCATCCCAAACCGGAAGGAGGACGGTGTAGAAAAGTTGGTGGAGTTGTACGTCCGCAATATTGTGCGACTTCATGGGATTCCGAAGAGTATAGTCAGCGACCGGGATGGACGTTTCACGTCTAAGGATTGGCGGTTGGTGCAGAAGAGCTTGGGCACAAAACTCAAGTTCAGTACGGCTTTTCATCCTCAAACCGATGGGCAAACTGAGAGAACGAACCGTACTTTGGAAGATATGCTAAGGATGTGTACTCTCGACTTTGGCAAGAAGTGGGAGGATCACCTCTTCATGGTGGAGTTTGCGTATAACAATAGCTACCAAGCTAGTATCAAGATGGCGCCATATGAAGCTCTTTATGGGAGGCGGTGTCGAACACCGATGTCTTGGACAGAGGCGGGAGACACAAAGCTTTTGGGGAAAGAAGTGGTAGCCGATGCTAGTGAGCTAGTGCGGACCATCCAAGAGCGCATGAAGGTAGCTGGGTGTATCTTAAGATCAAGCCGTTCAACGGCGTTTCACGAATTCGCCGACTCAAGAAGCTGAGTCCGAGATTTTTGGGACCATTCAAGGTCACCGAGCGAGTGGGAGAGGCAGCGTACCGGTTGGCGCTGTCCACGGAGCTAAGTGGATTGCATGACGTTTTTCACGTCTCTGTCTTGAGGAAAGCCTTGTTAGAGGCCAGCGTGGTGATTGAACCGGCGACGGTGCCGGTAGAGGAAGACTTGAGGACGCGAGTACGTCCTGTCGGGATAGAAGATTCGGAGGTTCAGCAACTGCGGAACAAGGAGGTCCGACTCGTAAAGGTCCGTTGGGACAATTGTGGCTGCGAGGAGCTCTCATGGGAGCGAGAGCAGGCCATGCTGGAGGAGTACCCCGAGCTTTTCTCCTCAGGTATCGTTTAGAATTTGTGTTCTTTCCATGTTTTAAATTTCGGGACGAAATTCTTTTAAGGGGGGGGGGAGAATTGTAACGCCCCAAAATGTTGTAGGAGCGATGGGGATTGCTTTTGGCCAAGACAGTTTTTTTGAGCAGGTGACACGGGTCCCGACACGGCCGTGTCGAAGGCCGTGTCGGCCGTGTCGAGCTGGCCGTGTGGTCGACCATGTTAAGGTCGACGATAGTCGGGTATGGAACACGGCCAGGCACACGGCCGTGTCCCAAGCCGTGTAGCATCGGGTCATTTCAAATTTTCCTGAGGTATGGCACACGGGCATGACACGGGTCTGGACACGGCCGTGTCCCTGGTGATACGGGCGTGTCAGGGGCCGTGTCAGAGGCCGTGTACTTCTCTGACTGAAAATGTTGAAAACGGGTGCCGTGACATGGGTCACGACACGGCCGTGTGGAGCGAGACACGGCCGTGTCGAAGGCCGTATCGAAGGCCGTGTCAGGAGCCGTATGCTGGTTTTCGAATCGATCGAGATGGCGAATGGCTAACACGGCCATGCACACGGCCGTGTTGCAACCCGTGTTCGGCCCAGATTTTCTAATTTGGGTTCCGATCGTGGCCGTTCGTTCTTTTCCTTGGAAGATCCAACGGTGGGGGGCCTCCCTGGGCGGTTTAAGGCCGGGAATAGGGTTCCAAACCCTCATTCCCCATTTTCTTTTATCTCTCTAAGTTCTAGAGAGAAGGGAGAGCAAGGAGGCCAAGTTCCGGCCGCCGGCGAAGCTTCGGAGGTCCGTTTCGCGAGCGGAGTTCAGATCCGCGAAGGTGGGAGTGTTGCGGTGGTGATCAACCGAGCAAATCTTCTCCATGGCTAGGAAGAGGGGACGGAAGGTAACGACACTCCTCCTCTCGGTTTTTAGGATTTAGGATGCATGAATAGCATCCCCTTCCTTTCGTGTTTTGAGCACCAGATCTCTCAAATGAGAGGGATTCGTGTAGCCTTGATTCAAAAGGAACCTCCGGGTTGATCGTGTTTATCCCGGCATGCTTGCATTAGAGATCCGCTCCATTAGCGGATTAGGCATTGTGGGTGAAGCCGTGGTTGCGACCGATAGTCCGACCCGGTGATGTTGCATAGAGAGCTTCGGTAGAAAATCCGTTGCGGCAATACGCCGTTGTATGTATGCGTTTTCCCCCTTGTATTTGAGTGAGTACTCGTAGTCGGAACCGGATGAGGTTAGCTCCGCTTTGTGCGGTAGATGGTTTCCTTGGAGCACGGGAAAGACACGGTGCGAGTGGTAATTGGGGTGGGGAAACCTTGTTTTGTGCTGTGCAAAGGTGCGGCTAGGTCTCCGTGGTCGGCTGGCTATCCCGTGACGCGCAAGTCATGTGGGGAAAGTGTCCCGGCGAGACTAGCCCTTGTGTGAGACTGACGAGAATGTCGAGTGGAGGGCAAGCCCGGGCATTGTGGCCATGAGCGGGTGGGGTCCAGCAAGGCTATTTAGAATCGGTTTGTGTGAGACGGAACCCTGACGTGCGAAGTCAGAATATGCGGGCAAACCCGGGGTTTAAGACCCATGTGCGGGTGGGGCCATTGCAAGGTTCCGTGTGACGGTCTGTGTGCCGTTGGGGACATGGTGTTTCCCTTTTATTTGCGGCTTTAAGCCAATGGGGAAACGGAAGTACCCAATGTTTGATGTTGTGCTAGATGCATACGAGCTAGGGTGCCTTGGGTGAAACCCGGGTTGCATTCATGTTGTATAGTAGGCCCCTTTTACTTTGTACAAAACATAGAGAACATGTATGCTGTATGAGACATCCAAGCCTGTTTACCGCTTTAATATATATGCTCTTTTGGTATACGAAGTGTTAACTTGCAGGTGGAGTGGTACCCCGGGGTCCATTAGGGACGGCCGGGAGGAGATGTGTTTGTTACACAGTAGAGGTCAGCCTTTACTGACCCACGTTACTTCAAATCCTTACAGGGCAAGGATCGCAAGCAGGAGCTAGCGCATCGGGCGAAAAGCCTTAAGCCTCATGAAGTGTTGCTGTGCTTGGCTAGTTTCTTTTCCTTGTTTTGCTGATGTTGTTTGATCATGTCCGGCTTGCATGCCGAGGTAGCCTAGGAGTGCTTGGCACTTTTATATTTTGTTTGGACTATTATTGTGTAAGGCCTTAAGGCCATTTGATACTCTATCATTAGTGGATAACTTCTGTCATTTTGTTCTGTTTCCGCTGTGTATGTCTGGAGTTTTGAGTTTGGGTAGTTTCATATCATCTTTTAATACTAAAGCTGTGGTGTCCGTATGTTGTGGGGCCCCGGCCGGACCCATATTATATGGTCTTTACAGGGGAGGTGTTACAGTATTACTGCACAAAGTTTAGTGAAAAATGTTTTAAAGTTATTTTTGTAGGTTATAGTAGTCATAATAAGGTATATAGGATTTTTAATAAGAAATCCCTAGTGGTAGAAGAGTCTATAAATGTTGTATTTGATGGGACAAGCCTACTCCACAACAACTCATCTAGTATTATTGGTACAGATACAGGTACCAGGTTCAAGGAGCTAAGCTTGGATGAAGCTGTCAAGGAAGACCGTCCAAGCTCAATAAAGATCGTCGATCCAGGCTTGGTGGATGAAGAACCTCTAGAGGAAGAAGTGACTCAACCCCTAGAGTCTACATAAGATATTGTAAAGCCTGCTAGAGAGAGGGAAAGGAATCTAAGGTTTTGACACCTTAGAGATCACCTAGCTGATCTAATCATTGGAGAGACAGGAGACGGTGTGAGAACCAGAAGAGGTACAGCTAACGAAGTTTTGCATCTAAGCTTTCTATCTCAGGTTGAATCGAAGAAGTTCGAGGAAGCGAACAAAGATGCCTCTTAGATAATGGCAATGAAAGAGGAGATCAACCAGTTTGAATGATGCAAAGTCTTGGAGCTGGTACCCAGTCCCAAAGGATAGAACATGATAGGCACCAAGTGGATATTCAGAAACTAGCTGGACGAGGACGGAGTAATCATCAAGAATAAAGCTCGGCTTGTATCTCAAGGATACCGATAAGAAGAGGGGATCGAATTCGACCAGACCTTTTCTCTAGTTGCCAGGCTCGAAGCGATTTGGTAGTTTCTTGCATATACTGCCCTCAAAGGCTTCACTGTCTATCAAATACACTTGAAGTCAGCATTCCTGAACGAGGATTTGAAAGAGGAAGTATACGTAGCGCAACCCCCAGGTTTTGCAAACTGTAAATTCCCTGATCATGTTTTCTTTTTAAATAAAGCTCTATATGGTTTAAAGCAAGCTCCCCGAGCTTGGTACGAGACGTTTTCTAGCTTTCTTATTGAAAACAAGTTCACAAGGGGAAAGATAGACAAGACATTATTTCATAGGAAAGTTAAAGGCAAGATATTTCTAGTGCAAATATATGTCGACGACATCATATTTGGCTCTACGGAAGACAACCTTTGCAAAAAGTTTTCCAATTATGTAAGGGAAGTTTGAAATGGGCAGTATGGGAGAGCTGAAGTATTTATTAGGTCTTCAGGTGAAGCAATCTGAAGATGGAATTTTCATCTCTCAGACGAAGTTCACCAAGGAGCTCCTTAAGAAATTTGGAATGGAGAGCGCAATGGGTTCAACTGTGTCTCTGGACAAGGACGAGAAAGGGAAAACTTTTGATGAAACTAAGTATATAAGCATAAATGGATCCTTGCTCTACCTGACTGCCAGTAGACAAGATAGAATGTTTTCAACATATGTCTGCGCTAGATATCAGGTGAACACTAAGGAATCACATTATGTCGTTGCAAAGTGGATTTTAAGATACCTTAAGGGTACACCTAATCTTGGCTTATGGTACCCAAGAAGTAATTATGTCAAGCTAATTGGCTTTTCAGATGCTGATTTTGCAGTTAGCATGGACGATAGGAAAATAACTTTCGGGTCGTGCCAATTCATCGGAAGACGGCTTATTTCTTGGAGCAATAAGAAGCAGAATTGTGTGGCAACAACTACTGCCGAGTTAGAGTATATCTCTGTGTGTAGCTGTTGCGCACAGATTCTATGGATAAGGAACCAACTAGAAGATATAACTTGAAGTTCAAAGAAATTCCGATGTTCTGCGACTCCTCCAGCGCAATTGTAATCGCAAACAATCTAGTCTCCCACAACTGGACTATGCACATCTAGGTGTGCTACCTCTTCATCTGGGAACATGTGGAGAATTAGGACATAGCCCTCAGTTATGTCCCGACGGACAAGCAGGTTGCCGATATCTTTACAAAGCCGCTGGACGAGACCAAGTTCTCATTTTTCAAAATGGAGCTCAGTATGCTGAACAAGGACGCGTCAAGAAGGTCAAGCAAGCAAAATTTGTCTCGGGATTGTTTTCAACAAATCAGGCATTTCTACTAGTCCAATTCGGTGAATATCGACTAACACGTATCATATTCATGCAACACTCGTCGAATCGGACTCCTCCAAAAGCTAATTTTGGAGAAGTCTCTTTGGGGCAATATTTCACATTGTCTATATTGGATCTGAAGATTCGACGATCAAATTTGAGGTATGCGCAGTCTAAATGCAATTTAAAAATCGATATATAAATATATATATATATATATATATATATATATATATATATATTCATTTATAAATAGAAACGGGAGGGCACGACGGTTTTCCTCAAACTCTAAAACAGCGGAAACCCGACGATTTGCACGACTGTGCTACTCGACCTTTCGGCTCCCGATTCATCGATTCCCATAGATAGCCTCCCTCCTCCCGTTCCCTAGCTCTCATCGACCGTGGAAAAGCTTGCTGCAAAGCCCTAATTTCAAGCTTATCGCCTCCTACTGTGTGTTGTCATCGGCTACCGTATTTTACTGCCACCTGCCAATAGAAATGTTCCGATTTTCGCCGTCTCTTCATTATAGTGAAGCCTTTAGTTCTTGCAGCCTTCCACAGGATCTACAATATAGTGCTTGCGTCAACAACAGAAGCTTCCTCAGACCCGTACAGTTTGCTCTCCAGAGTTTCAAAAATTTCCGTTTTTCGTAATTTTTAATTGCTCCTAGAAGCACCAGTGGATTGCTAGGGGGAGGTGAGTTGGTCCGCGTAGGATTCGCTCAGGCCTCCGATGAATTCAGAAACAACATTCTGATGTTGGAGACCGTTGGACTCTCCTTCATCTTCGAACACCCCTGCAAGGTGCTCGACAAGGAAGTCTTGGAGTTCTTCAATAATGCCCAATTACGTCATGAGGACTCTGTGATAAAAAGCAAGGTTCAAAAAATCAAAGTGAAGATGAATGCCTCCCGTCTATATATGTACTTGCGGCTACCCATCTGTGATCAGGCAGACTACCTAGCGGAGGCAGATTTTGCCAGAACGTTATCATTCTGTAGTTTGCCCTGAGGCACCAAGGCCATAAAGCGCAAATTAATGAGTGAGGAGGGCAAACTCCTCTCAGACATAATTGGCAAGGTGCTTATTTGCAAGACGGGCTCGCACGACTATCTGTCCACAGAAATGTTCAAGATACTAGTTGAAATAGTCTGCAGGAAGATGATGGATTAGGGTGCTCTACTGTTCGCCAAGATAAAGGACAACCTATAAACTCCCAACTTTGGGAGGATTATCACTCTATACCTGAATAAACTCGATGGTGATAGATTTGATATGACCAAAGAAGTTCCTATCCATCACCTTAAGAAGATAGACTCTATAATCTTCTCTAGGTGGGATAGGAGGATCATCCAGCGAGGGGGAGCCCTAGTACCCCCAGTGGAAGAGGAAGATCATGTTCCTTATGATAGGACCCCTTCTCCTCACCCTAGTTATATTCCTGCTGGATTGAGTGCAGGAATTGAGGGGGAGACAGCTGCTCATTCAGATACAGTTACAGTGCTTCCAAACTCAGGTTCAGGGGATATCCTAGCAGAGGTTATTGCTATTAGTGTTGCTATTAGTGTTGTTGCCGCTGCTGAGGTTTAGACAGTTGTGGATTCAGAAGTGTATGCTGAGTAAGAGAATCCAGCTTCTTCTGATCATGATGAGGATGTTGATGCTGATGTGGTTGATGATGATGCTATTGATAATGATCTGACAGTTGAAAATTATCAGATTGAGACTGCTGATAAGTCTGTTGATAACAATTCTTCTATTATGATTTTAGTGCCTACATCTATAGACACTCTGGTTTCTCCTCTCCCTAAGACGGTCTCTACTCCAGTGTCTGTGGGGGATGCAACTCAGTCCACGATATCTATCTCCACTCAGATTGACAGAATGATGCGCAACCTGGGGAAGCTGATTGGCAAGATGTCAGGTGCCCCTCCAGTTTCTCCGGAGGAGGTGGTCACCATTTCTGAGGTGGAAGGAGATGATGTTATACATTTTCCTATCCTAGGTGTGGCGGAGCTAGCTCGTATTTCTCCATCTACTTCTATACAAGTGCTTCCAAGCATTACCAGTTCAAGTGATCAGCTGTTGAAAGTTTTTGAAGAAATGATAGCTAGGCAACTGGCTAAATTTGATGCCTTGTTGCAGAATGTGGTCAAACAATTTAAGCAATCAGAAAAGTTTATGCTTGATGGTCTTCCTGCAGTTCAAGTGAAATTTGATAAGCTAGAGGAAAGTTTTGATGCAAAGTATAACGAAGTTGCAACTATAGTAACTCTTATGATGAGAAAACTTAAGCAAAATGATGGAGTACTGAAAAATGTTGACACAAATGCTCTCTCTCTAATTGAGTCCCATAACAGATCAATGTCACACTATGACTCTTCATTGAAATCATATGCCAATATAATTGCTGCAGAAGCCAAAAAGGGGGAGGAAGCCTTTACAGGTAAGATTGTCGGTGTTGAAAATACTATGCTTGACCAATTCAAACAAACAAATGATTATAGCTATGACAACATAGTGTGGTTACACGGTCAATTTTTCTCGTCTCAAGTTCTTGCTGAGCCTGTTCATTTTGATGTTCATCCGACTCCGGACTACACTAAATACTGGACAGACTCACAGGACTTCTCTCAGGCTCATGTTGATTCTGTAACTCCAGAGGTTCAAGCTGCTATTGATGCTTCTCTTACTGCGTTCTCAGAGGCTCAGGTTCTCAAGAAAAGGAAATTTGGAGAAGGTTCTTCCAAAGTCAAACCAGAACCGGCCAGGCCATCTCAAGTCAGAGAAGGACCTAACCGTAAGATAGATGAAGTTTGGAGCCCTACTTCAAAAGGAATTATCTTGGACACCTTTGCCTTATACGAGCTCAGAGCGGAGAAGCATGAGGATCACTACAGTCCAGAAGAATGGAACAAATACAAAGAGGCATGCATAAGGAAAGGACTCATTTTTGGAAGTACAAGAATGTTGATCATATTCCTCCTCCTCCACCAAAGTACTATCTGAAGCCCATAGAATATTTTGAGAGACATCTATTGAAAAGGAAGAACAAGAAGACCTAAATTGTTATATATATTTTAATGTTGTGTAGTGGGCTGCCCTCCCTGATCAAAAACACTTTTGATATATATATATATATATATATATATATATATATATATATATATATATATATATATATATATATATATATATATATATATATATATACACGAGTGACAGGCACCGGCCTTTGGCCCGAGGCGCATTCTGCGGGGGGCGACATTTGTCATGGGGGAGGTATTTGTCGTGGGGGCGGCATTTGTCGTGGGGTGGCATTTGTCGTGTGGGTGGCATTTGTCGTGGGGGAGACATAAATCGTGGGTGCGATATTTATCGTGGGTGCGACATTTGTTGTGGAGACGACATTTGTCGTAGGGATGACATTTGTCGTAAGACCAACATTTGTCGTGGGAGTGACATTTGTCGTAGGGGCGACATAAATCGTGGGTGCGACATTTATGGTGTATTTAGTATTATTACCACCTCTACATTTGATAAAATCTCAAAAAAAATATGCCTGCAGATTTTCTAAAAAATGGAATGAACCTGCTTTAGCAAATTGCACCGACCTCAAATGTCTTTGCACAATAAACCAATAGAAAGATGACAAATCGTATCACCTCTAATCCACCAATTATTTGATAGTGTCAATAAGCAAGACGATAAAAAAATTTCTTAATACTTCCAAATGATCAAAGTACAATGAATCAGGTTAGCATATGTGAGATGAAGAAAATGGAGATTCCTAATCTGGAGAGTGCTCTAATCATAAAGGATAAACACCAAATCTTGCGACCTAAATGAAAAAAAAAACGAACCAAACATGGCAGCATAAAAAAAACACTTGCAAAGGTCCATCCCTTGCATCAATGGAACTGATAACATGTCAGTGATGGATCAGTTGATGGGGGTTTAGAAACAGTCAATTAAAAAGCACTGAGAAGTCTCTATACTCTCTCTCTCACACACACACACATGAAACCTAAACCTAACATTGAACAGAAGCAATAGAGGAACAAAATTAGAACTCGGGAAATTCAATTGCAAGTAGCTTCATCTTTTTCTCCCCTCCTAATACCTTGATCGACTTCACATTGAGCATCTTCACAGCATCCTTGGGAAACGATAATAGTAAGAACGTCATTCTTCATAGATGGAGTCCTCGTGTGCCCTTTGTAGGAAGGATAAGTTCCTGAAATCGTGATTTGGAGGTGAAAAACTGAGTGAATCTGAGAAGAATCGTGTGTAAACGAAAAACAAAAACCAAAACAAAAAAATTAAAATAAAGGACGATGATGAGGGAAAACGAAAAGGAAAAAAGCCCTACCAGTGATCCGATGATGAAATCGAGCCAAGCAAACACCGGTTGGAAGGGAGGGCGATGGATTTTAGAGCACGGCTACAACCCCCGCACAAAAAAGAAAAAAAAGGCTTTCCAGTGATCGACGACGGAAGGGGATTAGGGCTATCGGGTTTTGGAGGAGAAAGGGAGAGACCTAGGCAGCCAATTTTTGATTTTATAAATAAATAATTGAATATAATGTTTGATCCAACGGTGGAGATGATCTCAATGTCTTATTTACCTTACCATAGAACCTAAAATGATATTTCTTTTTAATATAGTATAGATAATATATATATATATATAATTCATCTAATTGTCTCGAAATGCGCGTTATTGTCTTTTTATTTTCATTTATCTTTTCAAGTCTTATTTTAATTTGATTTGGTATGTGCCATTCACCTTAGCTTGTAGGATTTTGCCTTCTTCAAATAGGGGGAGAATGTTGGGTATTGTATCCACAATAACCCTAATTTGAAGAAGGGTCCAGTCAAGCTAAGATGAATTGAGTCGGTATTTGATATTGCATTTTAGTTATGTACTTGCAGGTTTACAATGCCAAGTACACACCAATGTCAGGTTACAATGAGTCAGTAAACACAGGACTACACAATGTAATCCCTCATTGCGTAGGCCATCGTGTTGACGCACGTGTGTTGGAACCTCTGTTTTGATTTGGGCTAGGTTCACTTCTTAGGTTGTGTTGACCCATGATGTATAGTTATGGTCGCTATTTTTTTCTTCTTTCTAGGTTTTAGGACAGTCCCCAAGTGTCAAACTTCATGGACCTGCCTGACTTCAGATTCAAAATTTAAAAGATTTTTAGTTGTCTGGAAATTAGTTCGACGTTCGTCGAACTCAGCTCGACGAACTTAGAGCTCAGGTCGACGATATTCATCAGAAGGGTATATTTTGTGGTCGACATTTTCTCCCAAACAGGTTCTCAGCTCGACTTATTCATGTTTGTTCAAGTTCTGTGGTCGACGTTCTCTGAGTGCAGGTCGACGAAATCTATTCTCTGGTTGACAAATTCTATAAGTTGTCTGTTCTTTGTTCTTTCCTTATCTGTTCCCTCTTTATTATTATTTTAAGTCATAAATTCCCTGAGTAATAAGTTGTCTGTTCTTTGTTCTTTCCTTATCTGTTCCCTCTTTATTATTATTTTAAGTCATAAATTCCCTGAGTAATCAATACTTATATTCCCTATGAATATAGCCATTCCTGTAAGCATTGATTATTGTATTCATCAGAGGATTTATTTTACATATTTCTCGGGACAGTTAAGGAAACGAATAATGACAGATTTGCTAGCCATTTTCCTTCCCAGTTTTCTAGCAAGGCATTAATTGCAGTTATTCAAATTTCTAAGGAAGATTGGTTGTCGAATAGAACACAGAGAGAATAATTTTCAAAAGCGATAGAGACTGAGAACAGGAACACATTCTTACAGAGCAGAAAAATCACAGAGAGATATTCTTAGCAAGAGCAGAAAATTCGCAGCAGCTCTCAATCTTCATATCTCATTTGCTCTCAAGAAGATAGAAGAAGAACAACACAAACTGATCAAGAGTTTTCTTCATCTTCTCTTTCCAGGAATTTTCTGAGACAATAAAGATCCATCAATCTAAAGTTCCTAAATCTGCTTTATACAAGCTGAAGACCTACACACTCCTGAACAAAGCTTCTCAATTCTGAACAACTCTATATCTCAGGGGGAGCTTTGACAAGATCTGGAATCCACACAAAGTCTTCTCAAATTGTTTTTGAGAAAAGAGATGACTAACATCACTTTCTTTCCCACCCCCACTGTACAGGGTTTTAACTCCCTTCAAAAGTTTGCCTAGTTTTCAAGTCACCTTCAAAAAGACTTGAGTTTGGCTTTTAGGCACCTGATCAAAAGCTCAATGGGTTGCAATATCTCCCTGTAATTAGATATTGTGGTGGCAGTAACCTGATCAAAACTTGTAGTGGATTCCTACTAGGGTGGTAGAAGAGTGGATGTACCCAGTTGGGAAACCACTATAATATTCTTATATTGTCTGTGTGTTTGCTGTTTTCTTTTTGTGTTGTGTTGTTGTAGCTTAGTGTAGCTTTTCTTTGTTCTTGTTAACATCTCCTAGCTATTACTATATCACCTATGTTATCATTTAACTTTATATTTGTAAAGAGTTGCAAAGAATTTTTTTATTAAACTCTATTCACCCCCCCCCCTCTAGAGTTAATCAGAGCTTACTCTCCCTTTTATTTCAGTTGGTATCACAGGGAGGTTAGTCATTTTTATTTAAACAGGCTAACACCTAGACTAACAAAGATCCTAAGATAATCTCTGAATAAATCTTGTTCCTTTTATATTTTATATCATGGCACAAAATAAGGATTATGCTAGCACCAGACCTCCAGTTTGCAACTTAACCAAGTTTGCCATATGGAAGGCGAGAATAAAACTTTATATGAACTCTATTGATGAAGACATATTCAACTCAATTTTAACAGGACCACCAACTCCAGTGGCCTCCACTCCATCTACTTCAACAAATCTGAGTGTTATTCCACCTCCAAATTGGACAGATATACAGAGGAAAGCTAATATTGTAGATGCCAAAGCCATGAACATCCTAGAACAGACTATGTCTGATGATATATTTCAAAAGGTGGCTGAGTGCACTTCAGCCAAAGCCATCTGGGATTCTCTAAATCAGATGGCGGCTAGATCTACAGTTGAGAGAAAGGATAGGAGATCCAATCTCATCTCACAATATGAGAACTTCAAGAAGGATAAAGCTGAGTCAGTGAGTGATATGAACAATAGGCTTAGCTCAATCATCAATGAGATAAAGACCTTGGACAAGGACATCACTCTGATTGAATTCAATGATAAAATCCTTATGTGCTTCCCTAGCTCATGGGATTCAAGAATCTGGCCAATCATAGAAGCTAGAAGCATGATAGAAATCTCAATTGAATCACTTCTTGGAAAGCTCAAATCTTATGAGCAATTAATGAAGACTAGAGAAGCAGCAGCTGAACAGAAGACTCCAACACCTATCAGGAAGGAGCACAACATTGTATTCAAGGCTGCTTAAGAATCTGAAGGGACTCTAGTCAATGAAGAGCTGATGAGCCTCTTTGCCAAAAGATTCTTCAAGATGGAAAAGAAGGACTTCAGAAGAAAGTCATCAAGGCAAGATGATAAGCAAAGGTATGACAAGACTCCATCTAAAGAAATTGTTTGCTTTGGTTGCAGGAAGCCTGGACATTTCATCTCAGAATGTCCAGAAACTCAGAAGAAGGACAAGAGAAGAGAAAAGGATTCCAGAAGAACACATCACATCAGGCCCTCCTCCAGCAAACATAAGAGGAAGGAGAAAGGCTTTGTTGCATAAACCTAGAGTGAAACTGAGGAAAAGACATCATCCTCCAGCCATAGTGATGATGAAGAAGAAGATAAGTCAAAGGAGGTTTGCCTAGTGGTAATAGATGATTCCAGCAGTAAGCCAGAGGCTGAAGCTTCAGAAGATGAAGAACCTCTATCTGCAGAGGACCAGGTAATAGCATCCTATGATTTTGATTCAGAAAAATTTAAAACTGAATTTAAAAATCTGTGCTTAGATCTAATAGGCTCTGAGAAGGAAATCAAACTTCTCAGAGAAAGATTAATTGAACAAGATAAGTACATTGCTGAAAATGCTAAACTAACAGATGAACTTACCTCAGCAAATGAACAAATTGCTTTCTTATATACTGAATTAAGAAAAGCCAAGATATTAGAAGAATCACTTAATGGTAGAAGATTACAACTATTAGACATAACTAGTACTCTAAATGCTAGGGAAAATAACAGTAAACTAGGACTAGGTGCATCATCTAGTGAACCACCTATAATCCAGAAAAATAACTTATTTAAACTTATAAATTTCATTTTATATAAGGGTAAGAAGAATACTGAACAAGTAGACAAAGTAAATGAAGTCTTAAAATAAATGGAAATCAAACAAAAATCTAAGAAAAAGAATAAAAGTAACTACAATAATGTTCAATAGATTTCGTCGAACTCAGATCGACGAAATGTGTACAGTTCGTCGACCTCAGAACGACGAACTCTGAACGCCAACTACAATTATAGTTATTCTTTGATCCACGATCGACGAAACCTGTACGGTTCATCGACCAGTGATCGATGATATTGGTGCCCTGAGAATGAATATCTTCATTCTTCGAGAAGAGATCGAAGATCTTATCCCAATTCGTCGACCTCAGGTCGACGAACTTACCAGAGTTCGTCGATCCCAGATCAATCTTACAGAAACTTCAACTCTAATAGAAACTTTAATAATAACCTTTACCAACCTAGTGATAATATCAATCCATACACCCAATGGAGAATTCCTCTCAGAAGATTTCACCCCTTAGGTTACAAAAGCCAACCTGAATGTTCTTAAATTTCCTGCTTTTCTTATGAAAAGATATAAGGACCCAAGGTGACCTGGGTCAAGAACATCTAACTTGTTTCCTTGTAGGTGAAGAACTATCCTATCACTCAGAATAAGTGGTATCTGGATAGTGGGTGCTCAAAATACATGACTTGATGCAAGGGCAGCCTAATCAATTTCAAGCCAAAGCTGGGTCCAAGAGTGATCTTTGGAGATTCCAGCTTTCGACAAACTGAAGGCTATGGAGACTTCAACAGTGGAGCTGTCACTTTCAGAAAAGTAGCATATGTTACTAATCTTAAACATAACCTAATATCCATAAGTCAGTTATGTGATACAGGTTATCACGTTTGCTTTAAAAATTCCAAATGTATTATTTCTTCAAATAACCAAACTATTTTAACAGGTTGTAGACAAAGGAATATATACCTAGTAAACTTTAACTCTGCTAGTTCAGAACAATGCTTATTCAATCAAGTCAGTAATAACAATATTCTATGGCATAAGAGACTAGGTCATATTAACCTTAGAAATATCTCTAAGCTATCTAGGGATAACCTTGTCAGAGGATTGCCTTCTGCCCCTATAAGAAGGAAATCCTATGCAAGGCTTGTCAAGAAGGCAAGCAAACTAAAAATAGCTTTAAGTCAATTAATAAGAGTGACTCACCTAAGATTCTGTACTTGCTACATATGGATCTTTTTGGACCCATTGATGTACAAAGCTTAGGAGGGAAGTCTTACACTCTAGTTATTGTAGATGACTTCTCTAGATTCTCTTGGGTGTTCTTTAGAAACAAGTCAAATAACTTTAAAGTCCTTACTGACTTTATTAAGAGCATAAGGATTGAATATTCTACTCCAGTTGCATTGATCAGAAGTAATCATGGTACTGAGTTTGAATCTCTTCCCATGCAAAGATTCTATAAGGAGGAAGGTATCACGCATTGTTTCTCTGCTCTTAGAACTCCTCAACAAAATGGGGTAGCAGAAAGGAAAAACAGAACCCTCATTGAATCTGCAGGAACATTGCTTGCAGATGCATACATGCCCCTATCCTTTTGGGCAGAGGCTGTGAGCACGGCAAACTATTTGCTGAACAGGAGTTTGATACACAAACTTAAGGGTAAGACCCCCTATGAATTACTCAAAGGAAAGAAACGAAAAAATGATTACTTTAGAATCTTTGGGTGTAGATGTTTCATTCATAACAATAATAAGAAACACATTAGAAAATTTGAAGCTAAAGCTACAGAGGGAATTTTTCTTGGATATTCCCAAGATAGCAAGGTTATAGGATATTTAATAAATCATCATTAAAAATGGAATAATCTGTACATATTTCTTTTGATGAAGCTAACATGTATTATAAGGAGAAGGATTCTTCTACCACAGATTTATTGCAGGTACCTCACATGTATGAGAAATTGGGTGAGTTAAACCTTACACAAAAGGTCATATCACATCCTCCTACAGAAGGTGATGAAGATAGTGAAGAAAAAATTTTGGAAGTGGTTGAACCTCCTCCAATAGCAGACATTATTCCATAAGAGGAATTAATTCCAAATATTGTTGCTGAACCAACTCCACCCACTAACCTTTTCACACTAAGGGATCACCCTAAATCTCACGTGATTGTGGACATGTCAGTAGGTGTACATACAAGGCATCAACTCAACCAAGATGTGATGCATGCTTGTTTCCTCTCTTAAGTTGAGCCTCAATCCATAAATGATGCAGAGCAAGATCCCCACAGGATTATTGCAATGCAAGAGGAGCTCAATCAATTTGAGGGATGCAGAGTTTGGGACTTGGTTCCAAGGCCCAAAGGCTATCCAGTATTTGGAACCAAGTGGGTATTCAGAAACAAACTTGATGCCCAAGGTATAATTGTGAGGAACAAGGCTAGGCTTGTTGCTCAAGGCTATTGGCAAGAAGAAGGCATTGACTATGATCAAACCTGTTTGTACCCTAGTTTGGATTTGAGTTTAGTCTTCTCTTTTAGTTTCTTGACCCAAGATTTATCTATGGTCAAAGGTTAGTTGATTAGTTAGATTGCTCTAGTTGAAGAGTTGTCACTTATCCAGATGAATATTTGGTTAAGTTGTTTTTGGTTCGACTATGGTCGAACGCCGCTCGACTATCATCTATCAACTGTTCGACGATCGTCTATCAGTTGGTCGACTATCGTCTGTCAGCAGATCATCTTTCTCTGAGTTAGTTCAACTCTTGTTAGCTCGACGTTCTGTGGTATCTGCCTCGTCGATCGTCGAACCCCGCTCGACTTCTTTTGACCAGAAAGATTTCTTGATAGTTCGACTATCTGCTTGGATAGCTCAACTATCTGATAGCTTGACTATCTATTTGATAGGTCGACTATCTGTTCTGTTTGATAGTTCGACTATCTGCTTGGATAGTTCAACTATCTGATAGCTCGACTATCTGCTTGATAGGTCGACTATCTGTTTTGCGTGATAGTTCGACTATCTGCCTTGATAGCTCAACTATCTGATAGCTCGACTATCGGTTCTGATAGGTCGACTATCTGCTGTGGTAGTTCGACTATCTTCTTTGATAGTTCGACTATCTGTGTCGTTCGACTATCTGTTCTAATAGGTCGACGATCTCTGTGCTTCAGTCAACGATCTCCGAGGATCGTTCGACGATCTTTTGTCTACCTTTAGTAATTTTGTACTCCTTCTGTTCTATGATTTAATTGCTATTTATTTGGCATATTTTATTAAAGATTATTTCATTGATTTTATGCATACATCTCAAGGCAATCTTTGCCTCATCCTTTTTGCATAAGTCAAGCTTTATCTGACAAAGTCTTTTGTCTTATTAGTTGAAATATCTTTTTGCTTTATCTGCCATGCTGTCCTTTATAGCCGTTAGACTCAAAAGTCTTCTTTGGCCGTAAAGAGTTTGTTCTGATATGACTTTCTATAGTACTCCTTTTATCAGATTGGATATGCAGCTTCTTAGAAAGCTTTATCCCTTTATAGGATGTCTTTCTGCAAGATATGTTTTTGTATTGTGCTATTTGCAGCCCAGATTGCAGATTTCAGAAGAAGACAAAATTCAAACAAAGATTAGAGCCGTTACAAAGGCCAATATATAAAGTGCTTTCAAAAGACAGCAGATAACAACAACACACACATATACAAAGATAATAGAGAGATACACAGATTCAAAGCAAGAAGAAATATACAGCTCTCAGTCATTGATACATTCAACTGAGAAGATCATCCTTCTTCAACTCTCTCTTCTACAATCTTGAGTTCATCCTGCTGCCAGGAACATTCACTCAGAGTCTCTAGAAGAAGAAGAAGAAGAAAGAAAAGCTATAGAAGAAGAATAATCATTCTCAATCAAGAGTCTTCTTCAAGCTGCCCCTTCAAGAACTTCAAGACAGTTCTCTTTCTCAAGTTTAGAAGAGTTCCAGCACCCTGAAACAAGACTTCTTCCTGGATATTCTCTAAGCCAGGGGGAGCCTTGATTCTTTAGAGCTTTCTAGCTCTGTGCAATCCACTAGCTTCTTTAATCTGTTTTAACAATAGAGAACAAACTTTAACTCTGTCAACCTCCTGTATAAAGGGTTATTACTCCCTTCAAAAGTGAACCTTGGTGGCAGGGCACCTGATCAAAAACCTGTGTTGGATTTTGAGCTCCTGATCAAAAGCTCAAAGGGTCTACTTGATCTACCTGAAGCAGATCAGTTCGTGGCAGGGCACCTGAACAAAAACCTGTAGTGGATTCCTACCAGGGTTGTAGAAGAGTGGACGTACCTATTTAGAGGGAACCACTATAAACTTCTTGTGTCGTCTGTGTTGCTTAATTAATTTATTGCACTGTGGCTGTGAGTAGAAATAACTAGGATTGCTAGTTGCTGTGATAGGACCAAAGCTCAACTGTAATTACAGTTAGCTTTCTCTAGTGCACTTCACTTTGTGTTAGGGTCTAGGGTTTCAAATATCTATAAACTCATTCCGCAAATTAACTCTAAGGGAGTTGAGTAGGGTATCATAATTTTTGAATACTCTATTCACCCCCCCTCCCTCTAGAGTTATATCAATCCTCATCTTCAATTGGTATCAGAGGGAGGTTGACTGACTGTACAGGCTAACACCTGAGTCACAAGATCTAGATAGATACCAAGCTTATAGATATTTACTTCATGGCCTAGTACAAGGATTATTCTAGCACCAGACCTCTAATTTGCAACTTAGCCAAGTTTAGCATCTGGAAGGCAAGAATCAAGCTATATATGAATTCTATTGATGAATATATTTTTTTCTTCTATCTTGATAGGGCCACCAACACCTCCTGCTGCAACCACTGCAACAACTTCAACAAATCTGAGTGCAGTGCCACCACCAGATTACAATGACACTTACAAGAAAGCAAAGATAGCTGATGCAAAAGCTATGAATATTCTGGCTCAGACCATGTCTGATGAAACCTTCCAGAAAGTGGCTGATTGCACCTCTGCAAAAGCCATGTGGGACTCACTGAACTAGATTGTAGCTGGTTCAGCTGATGAAAGGATGGACAGAAGGTCCAACCTTATATCCCAATATGAAAACTTCAAGAAGACTGAAGCTGAATCAGTTGAAGGAATGTACACAAGGCTCAGCTCAATCATCAATGAGTTGAGAACCCTTAACAAGGAGATAACATTTACAGAGGTCAATGATAAGATACTGATGTGCTTCCCTAGCACATGGGATCTTAGGATCTGGCCCATCAAAGAGGCTAGAAGCACAACTGAAATCTCAACTGAAGCTCTCCTTGGCAAGCTCAAATCTTTTGAGCAGTGATGAAGTCCAGGGAAGCTGAGGCTGAAGCCAAGACTCCAACTCCAACAAGGAAAGAGCAAACCCTTGCTCTAAAAGCTACTGATGCTTCTGAAGGAAGCCAATCAAATGAGGAGCTGATGGCACTCTTTGCCAAAAGGTTTCTCAAGATGGGCAGAAAGGAATTCAGAAAGAAATCTTCAAGATATGAAGATAAACTAAGGTATGACAGATCTCCTGCTAAAAAAATTATTTGCTATGGCTGCAGGAAACCTGGACACATTCTACCTGAGTGTCCAGAGGAAAAGAACAAAGAAAAGAAAAAAGAAAAAGAACATCACAAGAAGCACTCCAAGTCCTCCTCCTACAAAAACAAGAAGAAGGAGAAAGGATTTGTTGCTGAGACCTGGAGTGACACAGATGAGGAATCTTCCTCCTCAATCTCCAGTGAAGATGAGGAAGAGAAAAAGGCAAAGGAAATTTTCCTAATGGCAATTGATGCCTGCAGCAACCACTCAGCTGCAGAGAGTTCTGATGATGATGAAGAAATGCTTACAGAAGATCAGGTATTATCTTCTTATGATTTTTCTTCTGTTGAATTTAAATCTGAATTTAAATCCATGTGTTTAGATTTAATTAGTTCATAAAAGGAAATTAAGGAGCTTAGAAATTGGATAGCAGAATCAGAAATCCTCTCCATTGAAAATGCTAGGTTAGAAGCAGAACTCACTAAGTCTAGTGAAGAAATAAAATTCCTTAAAAATGAACTAGCTAAATCAAAAAGATTAGAAGAATCTCTAAATGATAAAAGCCTTAAGCAGCTAGAGATCACTAGCATGACAAACACTAGGTCAGGCAATAATAAGCTAGGCTTAGGAGCCTCATCAAGTGAACCCCCATTGGTTCTTAAAAATCATCTTTCAACTCTAGTAAACTTTATTTCAGCTGATGGAATAAAGAATACTGAGCAAGTAAATCTAGTTAACAAAGCCTTAAATAAAGCTTAGAGAGAAAAGAGAAAGCAAAAATTTAAAGAGCTACAAAAAGCGTCGAACGCTGCTCGACGATCGAAGGCTCAATGGTCGAACGAAGCTCGACGATCTGAGCATCAATCGTCGAACGATGATCGATGATTTCAATATGATTTTCAAAATAATCACCTGAACCTTAGAAATCCTAATGTAAATAGAAACCCTAGGTTTATGGACCCATTAACTGCATGGAGTATCCCACCTAGGAGATCTTACCCTTTAGGATATAAACCCCAACCCGCTTATTCTTTTATTTCAAGTTTTCATTATGTGAAAAATAATGGACCCAAGGTTGTCTGGGTCCACAATGTCTAATTGTTTAATTTGCAGGTGAAGACCTATCCATATACTAAAGACAAATGGTACTTGGATAGTGGCTGTTCCAAACACATGACAGGAAAGAAAGACAATCTGTCAAGATATAAGGCCAAGCTTGGACCAAAGGTGATCTTTGGAGATTCCAGCTGTGGTCAAACTGAAGGATATGGTTGGACTACCATTGGAGCAGTAACTTTCAAAAGGGTTGCATATGTAACTGGACTAAAGCATAACCTTATCTCAGTAAGCCAGTTATGTGATTCAGGATATCAGGTATCTTTCACTAACACTCTCTGTAATATTACTTTAAATAGTAATGTTGTGTTAGTAGGCATTAGACAGGGTAATGTTTATCTAGTAGATTTTAATTCAACCCAATCTGAAATCTGCCTGTTTAATGAAGTAACAAATAATAACACCTTATGGCATAAGAGGCTTAGCCATGTTAACCTCAAGAACATATCTAGGTTATCTAAATACAACCTTGTTAGAGGTTTACCTTCTTGCCCCTATAAGAAGGAGAGCCTATGCAAGGCTTGTCAATTAGGCAAGCAAACCAAAAACTTCATTAAATCTGTAAATAAAAGTGATTCACTTAGAATCCTGTATTTATTACATTTGGATCTTTTTGGCCCAATAAATGTACAGAGTCTAGGAGGGAAGTTTTACACTTTAGTGATTGTAGATGACTTCTCTAGGTTCACTTAGGTGTTCTTTCTGAGAACTAAGGCTGATAACTTCAAGGTTCTTACAGATTTTCTGCTATATGTGCAGACTGAGTATTCTACTCATGTTGCTTTGATCAGAAGTGATCATGGTACTGAGTTTGAGTCTCTTCTCATGCAAGAATTCTGTGAGAAAGAAGGTATCAAACATAGCTTCTCTGCTCCTAGAACTCCCCAAAAAAATGGGGTAGTGGAAAGGAAGAATAGAACCCTGATTGAAGCTGCTGGAACATTATTGGCAGATGCTAACATGCCTCTTTCTTATGGGGCAGAAGCTGTTAGCACAGCCAATTATGTCTTGAACAGATGTCTTATACACAAGCTTAAGAGTAAAACTCCTTATGAGTTACTTAAGGGAAAGAAACCTAAAATTAATTATTTTAGACTCTTTGGTTGTGTAGTGTATATTCACAATAACAACAAAGAATATCTTAGAAAGTTTAAAGCAAAAGCTTCAATGGGAATTTTTCTTGGATATTCCCAAGTAAGCAAAGCTTATAGGGTATTTAATAAATCATCTTCTAAAATTGAGGAGTCTGTGCATATTTCTTTTGATGAGTCAAAGATGTTTTACAAGGAGAAGAAAACTTCTCCTTCCTCAAGCTCATTGCAGGTACCAGATTCATGCAAAGATGTCATCCAAGAGATTCTCCCTCTTTCAACTCTCCATATCACTGATTCAGACAGTGATGGAGACACTGTGGAAGCAGTTGTTGCACCACCAACAGTTGATCCTATTCCTCAGGAGGAATTAATCCCAACTGTTTCTGAAGATCACATCCCACTTGCTGATCTTATCACACTTAGAGATCATCCTACATCTCAAGTGATTGGTGACATATCAGTAGGTGTGCAAACAAGACATCAATTAAGACAGGATGTGATGCATGCTTGTTTCCTTTCACAAATTGAGCCCCTCACCATAAAAGATGCTGAGCTAGATACCCACTAGATCATTGCTATGCAAGAGGAACTCAATCAATTTGAAAGATGTAAAGTATGGACTTTGGTTCCAAGACCAAAAGGCCAACTGATCATAGGCACCAAGTGGGTGTTTAGAAACAAGTTGGATGCAAAGGGAATTATTGTAAGGAACAAAGCTAGGCTTGTAGCTCAGGGCTACAGACAGGAGGAAGGTATAGATTATGACCAAACCTTTGCTCCTGTTGCAAGGCTAGAGGAAATAAGGATCTTTCTAGCCTATACAGCCTATATGAAGTTTAAGGTATTTCAAATGGATGTCAAGAGTGCATTCTTAAATGGTGAGCTAAAGGAAGAGGTGTTTGTTGAACAACCTCCTGGGTTTGTTTCTTCAACTCAACCCTCATTTTTTTACAAGTTGCAAAAAGCTCTTTATGGACTTAAACAAGCACCAAGAGCCTGGTATGAGACTCCAGCTAGTTTCCTGTTAGAGCACAACTTTGTTAGGGGAGTAGTTGATAGAACCCTTTTCGTTAAGCATCATAAGGACACAATCCTGTTAGTTCAAGTGTATGTGGATGATATTATTTTTGGCTTTACTGATCCCAAACTTTTCAAAAGGTTCTCTGACCTGATGCACTCTAAGTTTGAGATGAGTAGTATGGGTGAGTTGTCTTACTTTCTTAGTCTCCAAGTAAAGCAAGATGCTGATGGCATCTTCATCTCCCAATCCAAATATGCCAAGGAATTGGTAAAGAAGTTTGGGATGGCTGATGCTTCAGCAATGCATACACCTATGGCTACTAATGTAGTTATAGATTCTGATGATCAGGGTAAGTCAGTTGATCAGAAAAACTATAGGGTCATTGTTGGTTCCCTATTGTATTTAACTGCAAGTAGACAAGATATAATGTTTGCCACAGGCCTATGTGCTAGATTCCAGGTCAACCCCAAGGAATCTCATTTGATTCTTCTCAAGAGAATTTTGAGATACCTGAAGGGTTGTCCAAATTTAGGACTATGGTACCCAGCTGAATCCGAATTTGAGTTAATTGGATACTCGGATTCTGACTATGCTGGTTGTAGAGTTGACCGGAAAAGTACCTCAGGAACTTGTTAGTTCCTGGGAAAGAGATTAGTCTCTTGGTTCTGTAAGAAACAGGCTTCTGTCTCAACTTCAACTGTTGAGGCTGAATATATAGCAGCTGCCAGTTGTTGTTCATAGATCTTGTGGATTCAAAACCATCTTTTGGATTATGGGTACACACACAAGAACACAAAAATCATGTGTGACAGTACCAGTGCTATCTCTATTTCACAAAATCCCGTGCACCACTCTAGAACCAAGCACTTTGAGATCAGACACCATTTCCTGAGAGATTGTGTGGAAAAGAACAAGATCAGCCTCTAATTCATATCCACTGACCTTCAGAGAGGTGATATTTTCACCAAGCCCTTAGATGAACAAAAACACCTGTTCTTTTTGCTTCAACTAGGCATGATTAATGGAAAAGACTAAGTGTGACTTCTGCCTTTGTTGAAATCTGTTTGGAGATCGTCGAACGACGTTTGACGATAGTCGAACAGGTCAAGCCTATCGTCGACCTTTGGGTGATGATGGCTTATTTGTTTGTGAAGACAGAAATAGTAGAACGATTGATCGACTACTCTGCTTCAGGAAACGATCGTCGAACGACCGTTCGACCATCGTCTCCAATATCTGTAAAAATAGATCGACGATTGCTATTTTAATATAAAACCGATGGTCGACCTAGGTTAATAGATCGTTCTATTTGTAGTCGACAGAGCTCGTCGTTTCATATTCCTCACTCCTGCTTGTGAGTTTTGACTTGAGCTCTACCCCGCGCCTTCTTCCATTTCGTCTTCTTCGTCCTCTCCAACCAAATCAATGGCGGTTGCTCCAGCTTTCCTGACTGCGATGAAATTTGATGCCGGGTTCAGTGTAGATTTTGATTCGTTCAGCGCATGCGATGCAGAGATTTTAGAGATGCTCCAGCTCTGCAAGGACCAAGGTTTGGAAAAGCTGATGTCCACCAGGATCAAGATCAACATCCCAGAAATCAAAGAATGGGTTTATTCTTCGTCTTCCAGCGACGTCTCAAAGACCGGGACAATATGAGGAGAAGAGGTAATTCTGACTCCCGCCGTTCTGACTGAAATTTTCGGACTGTTGAATGGTCAAGAAGAATACGACCAAGATACTCAAGAATATGGAAGGATGCTCGTCGAGCTAGGTCATGCTGAGGGCATCCCTACAAAGCTGCTGAAAGTGAACTTCACGTTGAGGATTAAGTTTTTGGCTGAACTGGTTGGAAAAGTGCTTTTGGGCAAGCACTCAGCTCATGATAATATAACCAGGCAATAGTTTGCCTTGATGAGCCCGATTATCAGTAAGAAAGAGATAGATTGGGCAGGAATATTGTTTGATTTGATAAGAAAGAAGAACAGTAAAAAGGAAGTAACCCTTGGAAGGGTGATAGGAATTTTCTTTAGGGAGAAATCCCTCAACTGTTGGGATCAGTTGCTACTTCTATCAATGCTAGCAAAAAAATGGATCCTACCTTGTTTGTTATGTGGACAAGGAGCATTCAGAAGCCTTCTCCTGTTGGGGTAGCTCCTGTGTTATCTCAGAACACTAGGACAGTTTCAGTCACTCCCCACCTACATGAAGAAGGCTCCTCCATTCCCCCCATTTCTTCTACATCTGCATTACCATCCACTTCTACTGAAGTGCCATCCACATCTGCACTACCATCTACATCCACTGCCTCTCTTCCTCTTGATTCCTCCACAATTCTCCATGCATCACCAGCATCTCCACTTCCTTCTCATCTTGCTAAGATTTCTCATCCTAGTTTTGATTTATTGGTTTTTGAGCTACCCACTCCTCCTCAGTCACCAATTCATCATTCAAATCATATTGATCTTCCTGCATCCACCCATCAATCCCCAGTTCATAATATATCTCATCAGGAGACAATCATCCCTGATGATCTTCCATCTACTGAGCTTCCCCCATCCACTTCATCTTTTGAAATAACTCCAGCTTTCATTGAAACCATCTTGGATCTAATTACTCCTTCAATAAAAATCATAATTGAAGAAGCAATTGCCCCTCTCGTTTCTTCCATCTCTTCTTTGTCATCCTCCATCTTATCCCTCTCTAAGTCTGCTGAGCCATCTTCAGTAAGGGGCATGACTTCAGTATCTACTGAAATCAGGCAGGGGGAGATGTTCGAGGAAGATGCCTCAGGATTGCCCCTTGTTACTCTTCCAGCAGAGCCCCAAGCTGAGATTCAAGAAGAAACAACAGTACTAGTTGACATCACAACATCTTCTGTAGTTCCAGCACCAGTTCAGAAGCCTTCCGATATCATAATGGAAGTAGAATTTGCTTTCAAAGTATGCCTTGAAGAAGCTTATACTCCCTTAGTTGCTTTATTCCTAGAAGGAGTCATTATCTCCTTTCTAGATGACTTGTGGGAGTTAGGAAATTCTGAAGAAAATCATGAAGGTAATTCATTTACTCATTTCCTTGACATGTTAACTGACATGTTAGTCTGTGAATACCTAGAAGGGATGTTTCAATTCCATTTAGCAAATCTGTGTTCCTGATGCTATAGATCTAGTGGAAGAAGTTCAAGCTGTCCAAGAACCTGGTCAACAACCAGCTCCAGAACCAGTGCAAGAACCTGCTATTCAAGATCATGTATCGTCTCCTCCTGCTCAGGTAGTTGTGCATGATGAACTGGTCCTTATGACAGTTGCAGTTGAGAAAGAAAAAGTTTCAGATGTTCAAGAAGAAAAGTCTATAGTCTGGGATGACACCCCAGGACTAGATCTGGACACTCTTCTGGCACAGGATGCCTTAGAAGAAGAGAAAGAAAAAGCTGCATTAAAAGACAAAGAAAAAGCTATGCAAGAGGCTTTTGATCCTTATGATCAACCTCTATCATCTCATACTGAGGATGAGGATGACTCTGATGATTCAGAAGAGTCTAACAAGAAGAAAGCAGCTAAAAGGAAAGGAAAGCTGCTGCTCCTCCTCCTCCTAATCCTGATCATGATATTCCTTATTATATACTGAAAGGGATAGATCCCAAATCCAAAGAATATCAACATTGGATGGGATTATCCAAAAATCAACAAAAGCGGCGAAAGAAAAGTAAAAGATATGATAGTCCAGCTCCAAAGTGGACCCCTAGAGGTCCTCCTCCTCCACCTCCCAGTGCAGGAGCTTCTGGTAATATGTCTGCAAATCCTTCAGCCCCTTCTGCTAGATTCACTCCATCTCAATCTCATCAAAGGAAAAGCAATCCAGGATATCAAAGCAGATCCCAATCTGGATATCAAAGGCAAGAAGCTGATACAAGAGAGCAAGTAAAGGAGGTATTATATCAGAAGCCAACTTTTTCTTCTCCTCCTTCTCCCAAGAGAAGAGCATCACCTTCTAAAGAAACCAAAAGCATATCTTCCTTAAAGCCAGCTCAAGCAAAGAAAACTGATTCAAAAGGTAAAAGGATTATTTTCTCTGAAAATTCAAGTAAGAAATATGCTGAGTTTGCTCCTCCATCTTCCTTAGTTATTCAAGACAATAGAGAGCCAGCTGCAAGCATGCTAGAACTATCTACAAAATTTAAAGCTGTAAAACCTCTAGATCCAACTAGTGAAAATGAATATGAATGTCAAGAGCTTAATCCTGATTTCAGGATGGCTAGATTTCTCAAACTAGTTGGATCAACGCAGATCAGAAAAGCCAAAGCTGAAGGAAAAAATATTACAGGATTAACAACCATGTCTAAATTCAGAAAGAAGGAACTAAATAAATTCCAGATCATACCTGAGGTCTTTGATCCTTCAAAATATATGGAAAAGCACCCAGAAGCAGTAGTACTAAGATCAGGAGAATCTAAAATTATTGGAGAACAAGATTTAAAGATATCAAAGAAGGAAGCTTTAGATCCTTTCAGAAAAATTTCTTTTCTTCCTGGTTCCTCTATATCTAAATTAGATTCTGATGCTTCTTAAGTTTCATTGATTGACAGTTGTTTATTTGTCTGTTTGATTGATGTTATTTGCTGCTTAGATATTTCCTTTCCTATGTTATATTTATTTCCTGTAACTTTTTATTTTGAGAGACTTAACCCAAATAGGGGGAGATTATTGGTACCCTAGTTTGGATTTGAGTTTAGTCTTCTCTTTTAGTTTCTTGACCCAAGATTTATCTATGGTCAAAGGTTAGTTGATTAGTTAGATTGCTATAGTTGTAGAGTTGTCACTTATCCAGATGAATATTTGGTTAAGTTGTTTTTGGTTCGACTATGGTCGAACGCCGCTCGACTATCGTCTATCAACTGTTCGACGATCGTCTATCAGTTGGTCGACTATCGTCTGTCAGCAGATCGTCTGTCTCTGAGTTAGTTCAACTCTTGTTAGCTCGATGTTCTGTGGTATCTGCCTCGTCGATCGTCGAACCCCGCTCGACTTCTTTTGACCAGACAGATTTCTTGATAGTTCGACTATCTGCTTGGATAGCTCAACTATCTGATAGCTCGACTATCTGTTTGATAGGTCGACTATCTGTTCTGTTTGATAGTTCGACTACCTGCTTGGATAGTTCAACTATCTGATAGCTCGACTATCTGCTTGATAGGTCGACTATCTGTTTTGCGTGATAGTTTGACTATCTTCCTTAATAGCTCAACTATCTGATAGCTCGACTATCTGTTCTGATAGGTCGACTATCTGCTGTGGTAGTTCGACTATCTTCTTTGATAGTTCGACTATCTGTGTCGTTCGACTATCTATTCTGATAGGTCGACGATCTCTGTGCTTCGGTAGACGATCTCCGAGGATCGTTCAACGATCTTTTGTCTGCCTTTAGTAATTTTGTACTCCTTCTGTTCTATGATTTAATTGCTATTTATTTGGCATATTTTATTAAAGATTTTTTCATTGATTTTATGTATACATCTCAAGGCAATCTTTACCCCATCCTTTGTGCATAAGTCAAGCTTTATCTGACAAAGTCTTTTGTCTTATTAGTTGAAATATCTTTTTGCTTTATCTGTCATGCTGTCCTTTATAGCCGTTAGACTCAAAAGTCTTCTCTGATCGTAAAGAGTTTGTTCTGATGTGACTTTCTTTAGTACTCCTTTTATCAGATTGGATATGCAGCTTCTTAGAAAGCTTTATCCCATTATAAGATGTCTGTCTGCAAGATATGTTTTTGTATTGTGCTATTTGCAGCCCAGATTGCAGATTTCAGAAGAAGACAAAATTCAAACAAAGATTAGAGTTGTTACAAAGGCCAATATATAAAGTGCTTTCAAAAGACAGTAGATAACAACAACACACACATATACAAAGATAATAGAGAGATACACAGATTCAAAGCAAGAAGAAATATACAGCTCTCAGTCATTGATACATTCAACTGAGAAGATCATCCTTCTTCAACTCTCTCTTCTTCAATCCTGAGTTCATCCTGCTTCCAGGAACATTCACTCAGAGTCTCTAGAAGAAGAAGAAGAAGAAAGAAAAGCTATATAAGAAGAACAATCATTCTCAATCAAGAGTCTTCTTCAAGCTGCTCCTTCAAGAACTTCAAGACAGTTCTCTGTCTCAAGTTCAGAAGAGTTCCTGCACCCTGAAGCAAGACTTCTTCCTGGATATTCTCTAAGCCAGGGGGAGCCTTGATTCTTTAGAGCTTTCTAGCTCTGTGCAATCCACTAGCTTCTCTAAAGGGTTATTACTCCCTTCAAAAGTGAACCTTGGTGGCAGGGCACCTGATCAAAAACCTGTGTTGGATTTTGAGCTCCTGATCAAAAGCTCAAAGGGTCTACTTGATCTACCTGAAGTAGATCAGTTGGTGGCAGGGCACCTAAACAAAAACCTGTACTGGATTCCTACCAGGGTGGTAGAAGAGTGGACGTACCTATTTAGAGGGAACCACTATAAACTTCTTGTGTCGTCTATGTTGCTTAATTAATTTATTGCACTGTGGCTGTGAGTAGAAATAACTAGGATTTCTAGTTGTTGTGATAGGACCAAAGCTCAACTATAATTACAGTTAGCTTTCTCTAGTGCACTTCACATTGTGTTAGGCTCTAGGGTTTCAAATATCTATAAACTCATTCCGCAAATTAACTCTAAGGGAGTTGAGTAGGGTATCATAATTTTTGAATACTCTATTCACCCCCCCCCCCTCTAGAGTTGTATCTATCCTCACCTTCAAAACCTTTGCTCCTGTTGCAAGGCTAGAAGCAATCAGGATTTTTCTTGCTTATGCTACTTTTAAGAAGTTTAAAGTCTACCAAATGGATGTCAAGAGTGCTTTCTTGAATGGAGAACTAAAGGAAGAGGTTTATATTGAACAACCTCCAGGTTTTATCTCTTCTACTCATCCCTCATATGTTTTTAAATTACATAAATCTCTCTATGGTCTAAAGTAAGCTCCAAGAGCTTGGTATGAAACCTTAGCTAGCTTCCTTTTAGAACACAAGTTCTCTAGAGGCATGGTAGATAGGACCCTTTTTACTAAGATGCATCATGATAAAATTTTAGTAGTACAAATATATGTAGATGATATCATATTTGCCTCTACCGATCCAAAACTATGCAAGAGATTCTCTGATCTAATGCATTCAAAGTTTGAGGTCAGTAGCATGGGAGAGCTATCATACTTCCTTGGCCTACAAGTGAAGCAATCCCTTGATGGCATATTCATATCCCAATCTAAATATGATAAAGAGCTTATTAAGAAATTTGGGATGGCTGATGCCTCCTCTATGAAAACTCCCATGGTTTCCAATGTCGTGATTGACTCTGATGAACATGAAAAACCATTTGATCAGACAAAGTATAGGGCTATTGTTGGATCCTTACTTTATCTCACAGCAAGTAGACCAGACATCATGTTTGCTACATGTCTTTGTGCTAGGTTCCAAGTGAGCCCTAAGGAATCTCATCTTATTTTCATTAAAAGAATTTTAAGATATATAAAGGGTTGTTCTAATCTAGGACTCTGGTATCCAACAGAGTCAGTATTTTAGCTTACTGGATTTTCTGATGCTTACTATGTTGGATGTAGAGTGGACAGGAAAAGCACATCAGGAGCATGTCAGTTCCTTGGTGATAGGCTTGTGTCCTGGTTTTGCAAGAAGCAATCTGTGTCCACATCAACTGTTGAGGCTGAATACAAAGCAGCTAGCAGCTGCTGCTCACAGATCTTGTGGATACAAAATAAACTCCTGGATTATGTGTTCAATCTAAATAATTCAACCATATTTTGTGATAGTGCCAGTGCAATCTCTATTGCACATAATCCAGTGCATCATAGTAGGACAAAGCATATGGATATAAGACATTTTTTCATAAGAGCCTGTGCGGACAAACAGAAAATTAATCTTGAATTTATCTCCACTTATTTGCAAAGGGCAAATATTTTCACCAAGCCCTTGGATGAATCTAAACATTTGTTCTTTCTGAATTAGTTAGGAATGATAGATGGAAAGGCTTAATTTCAAATTTGTCCTTAGTGTAAACGATCTGGAAACAATTCATCGACCTGAGATCGATGATTTGCAAACTTTTCGTTGGGAGTTCGTCGACTGGAGATCGACGAAATCTCTGTGTGAAGTCAGTTTCGTCGACCTGAGATCAACGATCCTATTTCAGGAAATATTTCTGAGGATGGCGAAATATCTCCGTATCTTCAGTCTGAGATCGACGAATTTATCTCTTCATGAGATTTTTCGTCAACCTGAGATCGAAGAGTTTTCTTTTTCGCCGAACGGAGCTTGACATTTTATATTCTGAAAAACCTTATAACTAGGTTTTCTTCGATCTCCATCCCGCACTTTCAGTTCCCTTACACTTGATCTCTCTCTTTCTCTATTGCAGGTGATCATGGCGATTCCAGCAAGTGCTATCACAGCAATGAAATTCGATATGGGTTTTGACATTGACTTCGAGTCTTTCCAACACTCAGATCATGTTTTTGTTGATATTCTAAAGTTGTTTGAAGATTTACAGTTAAAGAATCTAATGACTACCCGGATGAAGATTGTTGCGACTGAGATCCGAGAATGGGTTTTAAGTCTATCGACTCCAGATGATGATATGCTGATTGGAACAATATCGGGTAATGCCGTTTCACTTACCCCTAATGTTTTAACTGAAATTTTTGGTTTATTGAATGGAGAAGATGACTTATAAACTTATTCTGCTGAGTCTGATGAAATGTTGAATCGAATGGGTTAATCTAGTGACTACCCTAATAAAATTCCTAAAGAAACATCTATCTGCGGATTATAAGTTTCTGGCAAATGTTGTAGGAAAAGTTCTGCTGGGCAAGCACACCGCCCACGATTACATAACTAGACAATAGTTCCTTGTGATGTGTGCAGTGGCAAACAAGAAGGCCATGAACTGGGCCAAAATTATGTTTGAACTGATTAAGAAGAAAACACAAAGAAGGAAGTGTGTTTTGGAAGGATTTTGAGAATTTTTCTTCAGGCCAAGGCTGCTGAATCACTAGTCTCCCCAATCATATTCATAAATGCCTCCAAGAGGCTTACCTGCGCCATATTTGGTAGATGGGAGAGGAACATCCCTAAACCATCCAGGGCTTCCTCTTCCAGACCTTCTGAGGATACAAGGGCTGATCAAGTCACTCACCACCCTACTGAGGATGTTTCCATTCCCCCTCCACCTCCTCTTATTCAAACTACCTCAACAACCCTCCAGCTTTCCTCCATATCCCAAGAACATCAACCTACACCTCCTATTTCTCCAATTCATATTTCCTCACCAGCACTTTCTCCAGACCATCAACCTTCACCATATCAATCTCCTCAACATCAACCTTCACCTGTTCAATCTCCAGAACATGCTACAACACCAAAGCATGCTACTCTTCCTCTATCCCCTCCTCCATCACATCTTACTGACATCCCCCTTCTCAATCTATCATCTTTACCATCATTCAATCTGTTATCATCACCCATTCAGTCCCCATCTTCACCAGATGAGAAAATGCCACACTCCATATCCTTCCATCCATCATCATCCAACCTCAAGCCATCTGTCTCTATTCAAACCCCAGCTGAATTCATGAACATAGTTTCACCCTCCATTTCATCCATTCTGCAATCCATCACACCTCTCCTACAACAACTCATAGCAGAGGCTATTTCACCTCTTGCTTCTTCTATTTCATCTCTTGCTGCTCAAATTTCTGCCTTCCCTATCCCTCCTTCTTCAGTCAGGGGCCTGGCTCTAGTGCTTACTGAACCCAGGCAGGGGGAGATATTCCATGAAGAAGTAGCTCCAGCAGCAGCAGCAATAGCAGCAGAGATAGATTTTGTTGATACTGAGATACCAGATGTTGATCTCATAGAATTTTTCAAAACTGATTCTGAGACAGTTGATTTAGTTCCTTCTTTGGATATTCCTTCGGAAGACTGTTCCATTTCTCCAACAATTGAACTGAAGTCACTTCTAGATTCTTTTGATCTCTTATATAGAAACATTATTTTATTTGTTTATCCAAAGTATTGCACAGATATTATTTTCTATATAGCTCCAGTTAGTACAGAAACTCTTCAGGCCATTCAGGCAAGCTTTTTTACTAACATAGTTGTGGAACCTGTTAGCCTAACTTATGTTATGGATGATAATCCTATACAAAATCTAGATGATTTAATTGCACAAGATATTGCACTAGAGATTGAATAAATGCAAAAACATCCTGAGATAAATGATTTTCTTCTGACTGATAAAGACACAGATGATTCACAGATGCTTTCAGAGATTGTTGTCCCTCCTCAAGCTGTTCTACCTCCACCTCCTCCTCAAGAAGACAAGCAAATTTCATAAGAAACAATAGAAGAAATAGATGCTTTATATGGCAATCCATAAAGTTCTTCTGAAGATGACCCAGTTGATGATTCTGATGATTCTGAATCTGACAATGCCAAGAGATCCAAATCAAAGAAGAGGAAAGCTCCAGCAAAGGCTGCTCCCAAGCCCAATCCTGATAATGATGTTCCAATGATGTAGGCGAACACATTTCGAAAGAAATATAATTACGGACGTGCACGACTATCTCTCTACGAACTAAATTCTACGCTCACATAATCGTTATACGCCGCACCACTATATTACGTCCAATCAATTATACGTTAGTGTATGGGTAGCCAAACTATTTGGAACCGAATAGAGGCTATAGCCCATTATACGTTTCGGTTAAAAGGACTAATATTGGATCCGACCGAGCGGTGTTGTACCAAAAGAGATATACGGAATAAAACATGATTCAGAAAAGGTAGATATCTCCCAACAAAAGAAAATGAGGGCTCGCCAAACCGTTTTACGAAAATTAAATCAACCAAGAAAAACGCAAAACAAAGGAACGCTATAAATTCCACCACAAGACTATCTAAAGAAAGGAACACACGAGAGTGGAAAAGTTCGTTACCCAACCGGAATGGATTATTCCAGTTCTCTCGGCGAGGATCGTTCTTCAACGACTCCACCAGAGTCACGCCGGTAGGAGAGAAACTCATCCACCTTCATCGCGTCACAATAAAAATGGAAAGTCCCACGACGAAATCATCCAAATATGGTAGTATATCTCCAAATATAGCAGGAGAGAGAAAAGGTGGTAGGATTTAGGGATATTTAAGGAAGGTGATATCTCAGGTTATTTGTGGAGGGAAAGGGGTGGCGGCTAGGGTGGTGGCAAGGTAGGGATAGGGAGATAGAGAGGGTGGCGGCTAGGATGAGGGGCTCAGGTTAACTAGAGGAGGAGGTGGCCGATGACTAGGAGGGTTATAGAGGAGGGGGCTCGGGTTTGAGGAGGGGTCGTTGGAGGTTTGTGGCCTTGTGGAGAGGAGGTCGGCTTCTTGAGAGGAAGGAGAGGTCGGGTTTGGGAAAGTTGGTGGTGGCCGAGTTGGTTAGGGATGGAGGTGGGGTGGCGGCTTGATGGTAGGTTGATGAAGGAGGAGGAGGTCGGCGGCTTTGGTTGATGTTTGAGGTGGCTCGGGTTGGAGGGAGAGGGAGGGGCCGGGTTGGAAGGTGGTGGCAAGGGCTCGGGTTGCAAGGGAGTAGAGGGGAGGAAGAAGTAGGAGGGAGGCCGAGATTGAGAGGGGAGGAGAGGTGGTCGGCGGCCAAAGAGGAAGAAAAAGGAGGAGGGCCGAAATTTTCCTAGGAAGAGGAGGAAATTTCAAGGTTGAAATTTAGGTTTTTTTTCTTATTCATTCACTACTCAATCCTTCATGAAAAGGCCTATATATAGGCTACACCACTCAATCTCCACCATATAAAATTAAACCACTCATGATGGCTAATGACACCCATCATGTCATAACAAAATAATAATTAATGACATTAAATAAAGATAGCAATTGATGGTTATAGGCATCTATCATACATGAAATTATAACAATGCGACAAAAATACCAAACATAGAAATGACTTATTAATTAATAATAATTTATTAATAATTATTATTATTAATTAATAATATATGGGCTGGCGTTCTGGACGGCTATTATGCCGACGCTCCGCATGGTCGTCCGCAAGCATGCCTTCGCCGTCCTCGAAATGTTTTGGGCCGTCGTCTCCATCAATCCTCCCCCGCTCAAAAGTACTCATCACCAATGAGTTGGTCTGAGAGTACCATTATAGGAGAGCATCATCCACAAGAGACATGTAGCAGCGAACAGCACCACTTGGAGAATAGACACTTCAACCTGGAGTATCCTGTCATGCAAAATGTTGGTCCTATGGACCCTTGGAAAAGCATTAGGCAATAAAGGAAGAAAAGTTTCAACATCAACAACCAACGTACCTCCAGTGAAGACCGAAGAAGAGAGTGATCCAAGCACAAACTCACTACCCAAACCATAAGAGAATGAAGTGGAACCAAACGGACAGGCAGATAATTCAAGTGGTGGAGAAACATGCAGCGTTAAATCAGAAATATTAAAAATAGGGGTATTACTCCAATCAGTGGAAAACCTCAAAAGAAATGCGTGTTCTCCAAATTTCATTAATGTCCACAAAAGGTACAGCTCGCCAACTCACCAACTTTCTATACTGCCTGAAGGCAACCGTTCATGGACGAGAGGCACCAAAACAAAATCGCCAATTATACCGTAAGACGCCCTTTCATGTAAGCTAGCAAACAATTGATAAGGATTTTGTGACGTGGACAGCGTTTCACTCAAGTGCTTATGTAAATAATGTTCATGGCGAGCATAATCTTGTACAAACGTACTTAATATATTTGGTGGTAACGGAACTAAATAAGGTGGCACCAACGGAACTAAATCTGGTGGCGCTGATTGAATTACATCAGGAGGCACTATAAATGGCTTCATCATAAATATATAATTTGATATGTGATAATTTTTAAAGATTAAGGGGGAATAAACTAGGATAAAAGGCATCGTCGCCACACAAACAAAATGTAATGCAGCCGAGGGTATGACCAACGATGGACATATAGGATAATGGGCAGTCAAAGGTGACATGTCCAAAGGAGGGGCCAGTGAGGGTGGCCCAATAAACGGACTCATAATAGGATTACAAAATGTGCATCCTAAAGTTCCCACAAGACGAGTCAACAGAACAGGAGGGAGACTTCGTAAATCTAAAATCGAGAGAGAGTTGAAATCTAATTTAAATTCACCCAACGGGGATAGCGTCAGGGGACGCTCATCCGGTTCTACTTCAGTAATGTCATCCAAAAATATAACTCTCTCACTTGGACATTCTTCCAACACGCTTGTTAAGTCATCCAAGTCAGAATCAGCAACATTCTCCGAAGTATGCAACATCAAAGACAAGTCTATCGGGTTCTTAGTGCTACCGTCATCCAAAATTAATCCTGCCACACTAGGTAAATTTTCCAAAACGACACATCCTTCGCTAACCAAATCTTCCCATGAAGTGGGTACATCACCTAAATAAGGATAGAGGGATGGACAAATCGAATCCTTGGGAGAATCTAGATTAGCTTGAACCTCAAGCAACGTTGATAACTTCAAAGAACTAACTCCCAAATGTGCCTCACTAAGATCATCCCAAGCTAAACACCCATCCCAAGGTGACTCTTCCAACACCGTTGAAATATCTACCAATCCTGGGTCAATCATAATAATATTGTGATCCTCACTCGCACTTATCCGACTGGATTGATCTAACGGGGAAGCTAAATAAATGGGCACCTCAATTTGTTCCGGGCTAGAAGGAACTAGCTCGTGTTCTAGCAGGTGATCACCTAAATTAGTAATCAGTAAGCTCTCAATATAGGGTGACTCTACCGACTCAGTCGGAATGTCTTCTGACTCAGGGTCATCAGAAGACTCCATAACTATCAAGGGAGATGCCTCAGATATATCGCCGAAAGGAAGAGGATATGATTCATTAGAGGAGAAATCCTCGTCCAGGTCACTAGGGTTACCAATCTCCTCATCGTCACTCAAATAGCCAACGTATTTAGCCTCGTCCTCAGTGATGGGCACAGTCCTAGACACAGCCTCAGACTCAACAGGAGAGTCAACGACTAATTCAGGCAACACAGGGAGAGACTTAATATGGCCTATTGGCGTAATCGGGGAAGGATGCTCAATAGAGCTAAGATCAGGTGCGCCACTTGACACATATGTCGTAATCGTTTGACTACCTTTATGGGTAGGATTACTCTCACCCCGCGGTCTCATGGCAGTCCTAGTAGTCATATGTACAAAACTCGGGATAGGGGACCTCACTGTTTCCTTCCTCTATAGGTGGGTGCAGATACGCTGGGGGTAGCTCTACCAACCTGGGGAAAGGACCTATCTTGGGATAATATGTCACTCCTATGATCCGGTTTGGTTCTAGTGCCATAACAATACTGGCTATCAGATGTTGGGCTAGTACTAAGGCGGTAGGGTGAATCAAATTTCACTGAGAGAATTCTTCGCATGTGTGGCCAAGCATAAGGATAGCTACCATGAGCGGTGGAGGGGAAATTCAAATTTTGAATTCTTGGTTTTAAATTTTTCATTCTCTTCATTCAGCCAAAACTTGCGGCCTCGACATCTTAACCGCTCTCGGACTACACTAACCTTTTGGTATTCGCCCAATTGGTAATATTCGAAATAAGTTTCTACCCCCTCAAGCCAGTATCTAGAATACTTGGGATCCCCATAACCATTATAGGTAAAAATATTAGTGTGTAGATAAGTAAGGGGATGATTGGAAGCGTTAACGTCGAAAGCCATTTAAGTGTGAACTGGAGAGGACACTCGATCCGGATTTTGTGCGAATACAAAGAAAAGGGTACCTGGACAACTAATTCTAGGAAAGATGGAATTGTTCCCGCCTAATAGCTAGGGTAAAAATATATATTTTTGGTTTGCTTGCAGGAAATAATATGAAGATTATTAAAAAAAAAAATTTGATTTTGCTAAAAAAAATAAAAAGATAGGCCGCTATTTGCATACCAAAATTAAAAATTTATAAAGATTTAATAAAAATAATGACTTAATAAAAATAAAATATTTTTTGATTTCTTACTAATAAAATGATAGAGAATTTCTAGAATTTTATTTTTTTGAAATTTGAAAAAATTTGAAAATTTTAGACCACTATTTGCAGACAAAAAATTTAAAAAATGATTTTTATGAAATACCATGCAACGAGTGAGTGCATGTTAACGTGCCAAATAAGAGGGGGAGTGTGCCAATTAGGAAATTGACGTGAACCTCCCTCTGATACCAAATTGATGTAGGTGAACACGTTTTGACAGAAATATAATTACGGGCGCGCACGACTATCTCTCTACGAACTAAATTCTATGCTCACACAATCGTTCTACGCCGCACCACGATATTACGTCCAATCAATTATACGCTAGAGTATGGGTAGCCAAACCGTTTGGGACCGAATAGAGGCTATAGCCCAATATCCGTTCCGGCTAAAAGGACCAATATTGGATCCGACCGAGCGGTGTTGTACCAAAAGAGATCTACCGAATAAAACACGATTCGGAAAAGGTAGATATCTCCCAACAAAAGAAAACGAGGGCTCGCCAAACCCTTTTACAAAAATTAAATCAACCAAGAAAAATGCAAAACAATTAACACTAGCCACGATGTTTTCAATGATATCAAAATTAACGCTGGAAATTCCACCATAAGATAATCTAAAGAAAGGAACACACGAGAGTGGAAAAGTTAGTTACCCAAATTGATATAGGCCAACACGTTTCGACCGAAATGTAATTACAGACGCACACGACTATCTCTCTACGAACTAAGTTCAACGCTCACATAATCGTTCTATGCCGACCCACGAAATTACGTCCAATCAATTATATGCTAGCGTACGGGTAGCCAAACCGTTTGGGACCAAATAGAGGTTATAGCCCAATATCCGTTCCGGCTAAAAGGACCAATATTCGATCCGACCGAGCGGTGTTGTACATAAAGAGATCTACCGAATAAATCACAATTCGAAAAAGGTAGATCTCTCCCAACAAAAGAAAATGAGGGATCGCCAAACCCTTTTACGAAAATTAACTCATCCAAGAAAAATGCAAAACAATGAACGCTAGCCATGATGTTTTCAATGATATCAAAATTAACGCTAGAAATTCCACCACAAGACTATCTAAAGAAAGGAACACACGAGAGTGGAAAAGTTCGTTACCCAACCGGAATGGATTATTCCGGTTCTCTCGGCGAGGATCGTTCTTCAATGACTCCACTAGAGTCACGCCGGTAGGAGAGAAACTCGTCTGCCTTCGTTACGTCACGCTGGAAATGGAAAGTCCCACGACGAAATCTTCCAAATATGGTAGTATATCTCCAAATATAGCAGGAGAGAGAAAAGGTGGTAGGATTTAGGTATATTAAAGGAAGGTGATATCTCGGGTTATTTTTGGAGGGAAAGGGGGTGGCGGCTAGGGTGGTGGATAGGTAGGGATAAGGAGAAGGAGAGGGTGGCGGCTAGGATGAGGGGCTCGGGTTAACTAGAGGAGGATATGGCCGATGACTAGGAGGGTTGTAGAGGAGGGGGCTCGGGTTTGAGGAGGGGTTGTTGGAGGTTGGTGGCCCTGTGGAGAGTAGGTCGGCTTCTTGAGAGGAAGGATAGGACAGGTTTGGGAATGGTGGTTGTGGCTGAGTTGGTTAGGGATGGAGGTGGGGTGGCGGCTTGATGGTAGGTTGATGAAGGAGGAGGAGGTCGGCAGATTTGGTGGATGTTGGAGGTGGCTCGGGTTGGAGGGAGAGGGAGGGGCCGGGTTTGAAGGTGGTGTCTAGGGCTCGGGTTGCAAGGGAGTAGAGGGGAGGAAGAAGGAGGAGGGAGGCCGAGATTGAGAGGGGAGAAGAGGTGGCCAGTGACCAAAGAGGAAGAAGGAGGAGGGCCGAAATTTGCCTAGGAAGAGGAGGAGATTTCAAGGTTGAAATTTAGGTTTTTTTTCTTATTCATTCACAACTCAATCCTTCATGAAAATGCCTATATATAGGCTACACCACTCAATCTCCACCATACAAAAATAAACCACTCATTATGGCTAATGGCACCCATCTTGTCATAACAAAACAATAATTAAAGACATTAAATAAAGATAGCAATTGATGGTTATAGGCACCCATCATACATGAAATTAAAACAATGCGACAAAAATACCAAACATAGAAATTACTTATTAATTAATAATAATTTATTAATAATAATTATTATTAATTAATAATATATGGGTTTGCGTTCTGGACGGTTATTATGTCGACGCTCCGTATGGTTGTCCGCAAGCATGTCGTCGCCGTCCTCGAAATGTTGTGGGTCGTCGTCTCCATCATCCATATTACATTCTGCACAACATTCCTCTCACTCCAAAAACTCCTCAGTGGATGAAGTTGCCTAGAAATCAAGTTAAAGCACAGAAGAAGAAGAATTATGGATCCTCTTCAGTGAAGAAATTCAGGAAAGATCCACCTCCTCCTCATCCTCCAGCTGCTGGTGCAACTGGAAATGTTTGCCAGAGATCCTCATCAGTTACTAAAACCTATAAGAGGCAAGACAGACCCCATCAATCTTTTGGAAGCAGATATCCCCAACAGCAACATCATCACTCTTCCAGAAGCCATGCTCCTCCTCCTACCAAGCATCTAAGCCCTCCCAGAACCTCTTCATCTCCTAAAATAGATAATAGTCCTGAAAGCCCTCCTATTGTAGCCTATGATCCTGAAATGGATCCTAATACAAAGATGGCTAGGTTTAATGAGCTAGTTGCTCTATCTGAGATCAAGAAATCAAGAGAGTAAGGTAAGGATACTTCCAAATTCTCTATAATGTCATCTTACAGGAAAGGAGAATTGATCAGGTATGCTAAAGCAAACAAGTTCTTTAATACTGATGAGTATATGAAATTGCATCCAAAGGCTGTAGTACCCAGAACATCTTCTCTCAACATTATTGGTGCATCTGACATGTTCATGTCAAAGAGAGAAGCTGCTAACCCTAATAGAGAAATCTAATTCAAACAGTCTGCTAAAAAGTCTTAGAAAGTAATTCCCAAGCATAAACAGTAATTTTGTTATTGTAATTGTATTTTTTAAACTCTATTTCTGCATATATCATGAAGCATATGTTGTGAATATCTGCTGAATGTATTATTATTGTCAGATATATATTTTCTTGCTTTATGATTGTTTTTTATTTTTTTTATGAAGTATCCTCACCCAAATAGGGGGAGATTGTTGGAACCCCTATTTTGATTTGGGCTAGGTTCACTTCTTAGGTTGTGTTGACCCATGATGTATAGTTAGGGTCACTATTTTTTTCTTCTTTCTAGGTTTTAGGCCAGTCCCCAAATGTCAAACTTCATGGACTTGCCTGATGTGGACTTCAGATTCAAGACTTAGAAGATTTTCAGTTGCCTGGAAATTAGTTCGACATTCGTCGAACTCAGCTCGACGAACTTAGAGCTCAGGTCGATGATATTCATCAGAAGGGTAAATTTTGTGGTCGACGTTTGCTCCCAGACAGGTTCTCAGCTCAACTAATTTTGTTTTTTCAAGTTCTGTGGTCGACGTTCTCTGAGTGCAGGTCGACGAAATATGTTCTCTGGTCGACAAATTCATTAAGCTGTCTGTTCTTTGTTCTTTCCTTATCAGTTCCCTCTTTATTATTATTTTAAGTCATAAATTCCCTGAGTAATCAATGCTTATATTCCCTATGAATATAGTCGTTCCTGGAAGCATGATTATGGTATTAATTAGAGGATTTATTTGACATATTTCTCGGGACAGTTCAGGAAACAAATAATGACAGATATGCTAACCGTTTTCTTTCCAAGTTTTCCAGCAAGGCATTAATTGCAGTTATTTAAATTTCTAAGGAAGATTGGTTGTCGAATAGAACAAAGAGAGAATATTTTTCAAAAGCGATAGAGACTGAGAACAGGAACACATTCTTTCAGAACAAAAAAATCATAGAGAGATATTTTTAGCAAGAGCAGAAAATTCATAGTAGCTCTCAATCTTCATCTCTCACTTTGCTCTCAAGAAGAAAGAAGAAGAACAACACAAACTTATCAAGAGTCTTCTTCATCTTCTCTTTCCAGGAATTTCCTGAGATAATAAAGATCCATCTGTCTAAAGTTCATGGATCTACTTTACATAAGCTGAAGACCTACACACTCCTGAACAAAGCTTTTCAATCCTGAACAACTCTACATCTCAGGGGGAGCTTTTACAAGATCTGGAATCCACACAAAGTCTTCTCAAATTGTTTTTGAGAAAAGAGAATACTAACATCACTTTCTTTCCCACACCACTGTACAGGGTTTTAACTCTCTTCAAAAGTTAGCCTAGTTTACAAATCACCTTCCAAAAGACTTGAGTTTGGTTTTTGGGCACCTGATCAAAAGCTCAAAGGGTTGCAATATCTCCCTATAAATAGATATTGTGGTGGCAGTCACCTGATCAAAACCTGTAGTGGATTCCTACCAGGGTGGTAGAAGAGTGGATGTACCCAGTTGGGGAACCACTATAATATTCTTGTGTTGTCTGTGTGTTTGCTATATTCATTTGGTCCTGTGTTGTGGTAGCTTAGTATAGCTTTTCTTTATTCTTGTTAACATCTTCTAGCAATTATTATATCACCTATGTTATCACTTAACTTTATATTTGTAAAGAGTTGCAAAGGAATTTTTTATTAAACTCTATTCACCCCCCCTACCCCTCTAGAGTTAATCAGAGATTACTCTCCCTTTTCTTTCAACGTGTAATCTCTTTATTGGGGTGTACTACTATCCCAAGTACAGGAGAAGGATCAAGGAAGGCCAAAGTTAAGAAGTCAGAAATGGAGAATTTTACCTAAGTAAAATTCGGCGAGTACGGTATGCTTCCCGATACCCATCTAATTCGTCATATATGCTTAGGGAAAATTCGCAGAGAAGCAAAAAAATCGCCAAGGCAAATTCGCCGAGTATCACTGGTGATACTCGCCGAATTCGTAGAGTATCACTAGCGATACTCACCGAATTCGTTGAGAACCACAAGTGATACTCGCCGAATTCGACGAGTATCCCATGCGATACTCGCTAAATTCGACAAGTATCCTAGGCGATACTCACCGGGTATGTTGGGCCTTATGTCAACTTTTCTTCTATTCTATCTAAGGCATTTTCGGCGAATATCATCTTCATATTCGGCGAGTAACATACTGATACTCGACGAAACTCGCCGAAAAAGACTCGTCATTTTTCCGATTTTTCTTCCTGGTTCGAAACCGACGGCTATGTACAGTAATTTTCTAGGTTTTAATTTTGGAAACCTTTTATAGCCATTTGATTTTGAATCTCCCTATATATACCTAAGATGATTTTGAAATCAACAAGAGATCCAAAAACCTAATTTCTAAAATCAAATTTTCAATCTTACCGAAATAGATTTCCGTCGGCCGCACGATACCTATTTCACGATCTTCTTCCGATCGGTCGTGACTTCGCGCAACCATCTTCTTCGTCGATGATATTGTTGACTGGATCGCTTCTTCATTCAAGATTAGTTTTTCTCCAGTCCTTGTTGGTCGAAGATCAAGGTTCTAGATCAAAGATTTCAAGGTTCCGAGTTCTCCAAGATTAAACTTCGAACCTTCAAAGAACGTCGGATCAAGATTGGAATCGTGTGTTGTTGTTGTAATTTTCTTTTGAATATTGTAGGATATTTTTCTTTGAGTTTTGTAGATCCGTTTGTGGATTGAGAGAGTAGATCTGGTTGTGGATCGAGTGTGTAGATCTGGTTTGTGGATCGAGTTGTAGGAGAGTTTGTTCTCCGAGTGGTAGGAGCTTCGTCTCCGAGGTGTAGGAGTTGCAACTCTGAGGTGTAAGATTTGATGAGATCTGAGTTTGGTGAAGTAGCCGAATCTGTCCTTCGTGGGAGATAGGCAAGGTGGTACAGTGGACATACCCAAATCGGGGAACCACTATAAATTTTTTGCAGTTGTGTGCTTGTTATTTACGATTATTTTTATTCCACAAAAGATACAAACATCACCTATTCACCCCCCTCTAGGTGATTTAGGTAGGCGCTAGATACTTTCATTCTCCGGCACGGAAATATCAATATAATCATCAGCAATCCAGACCAACTTGTCTGAAAGGGCTTCACACAGCATGCCTATGTTCATATTTCGACTTCGAACTCTATATGCAACTTATGTCTAGGACGGACTCAATCGACCCAGAGAAAGTCTAGTCGTAGCTACTTAGCGAAATAGGCACTTTCACATGAGTATATAGAAATAAAAGAGGACACGCACGTCCTAATGAGAGGAGGAAGATAGTTACCCTTGAAGTCCTCTTTGGCACCATAGACCAAAAATCCAAACGGATGAAAAGAACCAAACAGGGCCGATCTCCGTAGAGCTAAACTCGACTCGCGATTTGGGGTTCTAAAGCTCTAGCAATGGCATGATCTCTCCTTCTCCTTCTTTTATTCTCCCCTCTCTCTAACTCTTTAGAAAGTGAAAACCTAGGTTAGAATGAGTAATAACTCTCAACCCATGCCCTTAAACCAATAGAAGCCACTGCCCACCATTGGATCATATTAGATGCTGACAAATGGCCCTGATTCAAAATTGTTTTCCTGTACATAGCACTATCGCCGAGCTGTAATAAGCTATCGTGGCATGGTACCTCGAAAGGTGGCTTGCTCGGCAAGCCAACCGTTCAAACTCTCCATAATATGTTGATATGTGGTCACGTCATAACTGTCATGCTACTGCCCCGTGGTACCATACAACTGCAGAGCGGCTGGTGATTTGACGTGTCGTTATACCACCTACATCAAAAGGTCTACTACAGCCACCGGTAATACTACCGTCAGGCAGTAACTCACCGAGAGCTATAGCAATTAAATCAGCTACGCTACTCCCGGTGCAAGAACTACCGTCGGGTAGTAGCCTTCAGTGAGCTATTACTGGTAAATTCTGGGGTGTTACAAATCTCTCCTCCTTAATGAAATTTTATCCTGAAATTTAGTCGTACAGGCAATAGTAAAGAAGTAAAAAACACATAAAACTTTATACCTCAATGGAACAGCTCGGGGAACTCTTTAAGAATGGTTTGCTTGCAGTCACATGTGAGCTCCTGATGGCCATAGTTGTCCTACCGGACTTTGACCATCCGATCACCTTGTTTCATAAATGCTTGATCTCCGTGTCTACGATTTGAATAAGCTTGACTTTCTTATTCAACCCACTATCAACCGGTACTTAATCCACAGCAACGACTTGTGTAGGCTCCAAAATATCCTTCTACAACATCAATATGTGAAACACATCGTGCAACCCACTTAGCTCTACTGAATGAGCCAGCCAATAGGCAGCTTCGCCCACTCGTTCAATAACCTCAAATGGTCCAAGGTATCTCGGACTTAGCTTTTTCAAGTGCTGAATCCTGAAAACACCTTTGAACAGATTGATCTTTTAATATACCCAATCGCCAACCACAAACTCAACGTTTCAGTGCTTAGCATTGTATTACTTAGCTTGCCTATCCTGAGCAATCAATAGTCACTCCTAAATAAAACGTATAGTCAAATTTTCATTTTCGACCTCTTTCTATTTGTACAGCTTATTCTCGTCAGTTTTCGCCCAAGCTAAAGGTGTACAACACTTCCTATCATTAAGGGTCTCAAAGGGCATCATCTGAATACTCGGTTGGTAGTTGTTGTTATAAGCAAATCCAATCATGTAGAGAAGGTCCTCCCACTTCTTTATGAAATCCAGGGCACATATACGGAGCATATCATCCATTGTCTTGTTGGTCCTTTTGGTCTGACCATCCATTTGAGGATGAAAGGCCATACTAAACTTCAATTTTGTACCCAATAGTTGATGGATTAGCCTCCAATCATTTGATGTGAAATGCCCATCTCGGTCACTTACGATGCTACGGGGCACACCGTGCAATCATACTATGTTATCAACATAGAGCTTTGCTAGCTTTTCCCCAGAATCCCCTTTCTAGTTCGGAATGAAGTGTGATACCTTTGTCAAACGGTCTATGATAACCCAAACGGCATCATTCACATACTGAGATCTCGGTAATCCATGCATAAAATTCATAGATATATCATTAAACTTTCATTCAGGAATCGGCAAAGACTTTAGAAATCCTCCCGGTGTTTGACATTTTGCCTTCACTTGTGAGCGAGTATGAGACTTTGCCACATAGCGAGCTCTCTTTCTTCATACCTGGCCACCATAATAGTGTTGTCATGTCCTGGTACATCTTCATGCTCCCGTGGTGGATTGAGTACTTGGTATTGTGAGCCTCATAAATCAACTCCTCCCATAAAGTGCCAACCTTTGGGACGCACAAACGATCACCCTTTCGCAAAAGACCGTCTTTATACAAGAATTCTGCATAAAACCCATCCACGGTCTCTGCCACATAGCGCTTCATGCTCTCGTCAAGCTCCAATGCATGTCGAATTCTATTCCCAAGGTCACAATACACCTCCATCCAGTTCAGGCATGCATTCATTATTGTGCTTCTCTCGACGCAATAGATTCCCAATGCTTCCAAATCACTGATTAGATGCTCATTATGCATCAAAATCTAGTTGGCTTGTGTAGAAGCCCGCCGACTCATCGCGTCCGTAATGACATTTCCCTTACCTGGAATTGAAAGTACCTAGTGTCTACCTAAATCACTTAGAGGGGAGTGAATAGATGAGGTCTGTGTCTTTTTGCAGAATAAAAATAACTTAAAAAAATAAACCACACTAAACACAGAGATCTATAGTGGTTCCCCGAGTTGGGTACGTCCACTATCCCGCCTCACCTATCTACCACGAAGGGCTAGATTCGGCTACATCACCTTTATTAGATTTAAATAAATCTTACACCTCAGAGCCTCAACTCCTACACCTCGGAGACAACGCTCCTACCACTCGGATAACAAACTCTCCTATAACTCGATCCAAATACGGATCTACAACTCGATCCAAACACAGATCTACAACTTGGAGGGAAAACCTCCTACAAATGTAAAGAAATATCTACATAATAAAGATTACAAGTAATCCTATTCATATTTATCGTCTTTAATCTGTCATTTTTCAAATAGGTTGATCTTGAATATCTTGGAGAATACGAAAAATCGGAATGCTTTGAATACTTTGATCACGGATCAACTAGATCTGAGAGAATCAGAAATTTTTGAGAATAATGATCCAGTCAATTAGGTTGAAGACGATTGAATCGTGCAGCACAGTCGTTGGCCGAGCGAAAATCGCGAAATAGCGTTCGGCAGCCGACAGACGTTCTTTGTTCGGGAAGATTCTTGATTTGAGCATGATTAGGTTTGATGAAAAATCCACCCTAAATATATATAGGAATCTTCCTTTGCAATGGCTAGAAAAGTTATTCCATACCGGGAAGGTTGTGGGTTACTACACATGGCGATTGGGAAGAACGAACCGGAAATTTGAAATTAGGAAGAAAATAACCCTAAGTATAATTCTTCGAGTATCGTTGAGTATAGCCGTGTATACTCGTCGAACTATATATGAATCTTGACGAAAAACACTTGGAGAAAATCAGCCTGATCGAACTTATCACTCGACGCTTAGCAGAAGCCATACTCGACGAATTCGACGAGTATCGGCTGATACACTTGACGCATTCGATGCATGCACTAAGCTATAATCAACGAATCTGACTTTAGAAAATTCTAGAGATGTAAATTCGGAAACTCAAAGGTATACCAAATAAATCTCGACGAATTCGTCTTGTATCGACATGTATATTCAATGAATTCGTCGAGTATCGGAAGATACACTCGACGATTCGACGAGTATAGTTGATGATACTCGACTATTTTTACTTGACATATTTTCCAACTCTCAGAGAATTTACCCTAAGTAAATACAACGAATTCGACAAGTACAAGTAGGTATACACAACTAATTCGATGAGTAGTATGTGTACACTCGATGAATTCGACAAATATCCCTTACGATACTCGACGAATTTTACTTGGGTAAAATTATGTTCTTCTGATTCTAAGTCCTTGTCCTTCCTTGATTCTTCTAATGAACTTGGGATAGAAGTACACCCTAATAGAGAGATTACATATGAGTCAACACATTGGCCTACACAATGAAGGATTACAGTATATATGCATGTGTTTACTGGCCCGTAGTAACCTGACATTCGTTTGTACTTAGCAATATGTTCCTGCAAGCACATAACTAAACACACACATCAAATATAATCCCAATTCATCTTAGCTTAAGGGACCCTTATTCAAATTAGGGTTATTGTAGACACAATACCTAATAGGAATATAATGTATCATGAAGGTGTAGTCCCCAAGAAACTCCATACACCTCTGTTATCGCATGTTAAAGCCCGTCTGATCGATCAGATACTTTAGGCTCTTATGGTCCGTAAAGATATCAATCTTCACATCGTATAAGTAGTGTCGCCAAAGCTTAAGAGCTAATATCACAGCCGATAGCTCCAAGTCATGCACCGAATAATTACTCTCATGCACTTTCAGTTGGCGAGAGTCATAAGCTATCACCTTTTCATGCTAGAGTAGAACGCATCCTAATTCGCTCCCTGATGCATGACTGTGGATTTTGTAGCCTTCCATACCTCATAATGAGCACAAACTAGGCGTCATGGTCAGACAACTTTTCAATTCCTCAAAATCTTGTGTGCATGTCGGCGACCAAACAGATTTATGATCCTTCCACATCAAGGTAGTTAGGGGTAACGATATCTGCAAGAAGTTCTCTACAAAGCACCTATAGTATCCGGCAAGCCCTAGGAAACTCCGGAATTCCGCCATCATAGATAATACAGGCCACTCCCGTATCGCAACTATCTTTGCTAGGTCCACCACAATTCCCTCTCTGATAACCACATGACCAAGGATTGCTACTGATGATAGCCAAAACTCACACTTTAAGAACTTGGCATATAATTGACTCCTCCTTAGGGTCTCCAACACATTGCGTAAGTGATCCACATGATCTTCCTCTGATTGAGAGTACACCAGGATGTCGTCAATGAAGACTATCACGAACTGGTCCAAATACTCCCAGAACGTTATGTTTATCAAGTCCATAAATACTAAAGGTGTATTAGTTAGGCCAAACGGCATAACCGTGAACACGTAATGCCCATAATGTGTATTGTACTTCGTTTTGGGAATGACCCTTTCCCTAATTCTAAACTGATAATAGCCAGACTTCAAATCGAGTTTTGAGTACACAGTAGAACCTACTAGCTGATCGAACAGATCATCGATTCTTAGAATCGGATACTTATTCTTCTCTGCCAGCTTGTTCAACTCTCGGTAATCTATACATAATCGCAAGGTTCCATCCTTTTTCTTCACAAAAAGGACCGGTGCACTCCAAGGTGATGAACTTGGACGCACATAACCTTGGTCTAGCAACTCTTGAAACTGCACCTTCAGTTTCGCCATCTCCTTTGGCGCTAATTTGTATGGAAAGTGTGACACATGCTTTGCACCTGACAATAGCTCAATAGTGAAATCAATATCTCGCTAAGGTGGAGCACCAGCGAGATTTTCAGGGAATATGTCAGCAAACTCCGTTACTACAGGTGTAATGCCCTGAAACTTAAAAGTGAAATGGACGGTGTTCGAATCAAGTTCGGGTCTTGGTAGGGTGAACACGGTCTGTGACACGGGCCTGTCACATGGCCGTATCGTGCTCAGTTAGTCGAGTCAAGGCCGACGAGCATTGAGTGCTCGAACACGGCCTGTAACACAGGCGTGTCACAGGGCATGTCAGGCATACGGTATGTGACACGGGCGTGTCACATGGCCGTGTAATCCTCTGAAAGTTTTGTCCTGTGCCGACTGAGGGACACGGCCCTGAACACGGGCGTGTACTGTATGAAACGGGCGTGTCAGATTCGGCACGGGAGTGTGGCCACCCGTGTCCACCAAGGGACGTGACGGTTGGCATGGCGGTTATACGTGACACGCCCCTGGTCACGGGCGTGTCGATGACCCGACACGGGCGTGTCAGGTTGGGACACAGGTGTGTCCTAACCCGTGTTCTTTTCTGTACTCAAAAATCGTGTCTGGATCAAGGCAAACGACCTAGGACACGGCCGTGTGCAAAGCCGTGTTCGGCCTATTTTAGTGACTTTTTGGCTGGATCCGAGCCGTTTGTTTTCTTTAAATCAGATCTGACGGCTTATGATTAATCATCCTTCCTTACGGCCGGTAGTGGGGGTTAAACTCCTCATTTTCTTTTGGCCTTTCTCTTTCTTTAGTCTTATAGAGAGGAGAAAGAAAGGAAGAAGGAGGAGGAGGATCCAAGCCGCTAGCAGAGCATCAGAGCAATGAATCAAAAACTGAGGCCGGATCCGCGGAGGCGTTCTCGTTGTGAAGCTTTCCATCCGGCTAGTTTTTTCATAGCGCCAAAACGGACTTCAAGGGTAACGATTCTCAACTTGGACATGTGAAGTCCTCTTCCTTTCTGCATGGTAAACCCGCTCCCGTGAGTGTGCGGTGAGTGCGCAATGTTCCTTGGGGTAGATATGTGAAGTCCCCCTTATTTAGAGTCCGGAATCAAAGTACGGGCATAGGCATTGTGTGTGAAGCCTACCCGGACATGTTTGTCTGGATCGGTGATGTTGCATTGTGCATTGATTGTCGGATAAGACTCCGTATTATGTAGTTTTTTGGGTTTTCTACACGGTAGATTGCAACAGGGAGCCTTGGGGATTAACTCTAAGGTGCACCCGGAAAACTGGGCGGAAATGAATTCCTGCCAACTAGGTAGCCTGGGGCAACCCTTGTATAATTGGGATTGCATGTGCGAGGCCTGTCTCCAGGAGACATGTAGGGTCTTTCTTTTGAAAATGGTGAGCCCATGGGGTTCAGAATTATTAGGCCAGGGAGCCGAACAGGAAAGGAAAAACCAACCCACGCCCTGCAGGTTTGTCCATGAGTACTACGGTATTCGAAGACGGTAGGGAGACTTGAGTAAAGGGAAATGGTGGAGTTGTACCTGCGTTATGTGGACTATGACATGAGAGTAGAGGAAATTGGATCTCGTCGGTGGCATAATGAGAGTCTCAGGCCAGGGCTGTAAAGACTGAAATGCTCAAAGTAATTCGTCAAGTCAAGGACCTTTGAACGGAGGTGGTATCCGGGAAGTCCGGTACAACGTCAATGTGCCCTGAGTGAAAGGGGTGGGCGGCCGTGTGAGCCTCCACATGTGGTTAACTGTGCTAGGTTGTACTTTCACTAGGATTTTTTGATGGTAGTGAAGCCACGGAAATGACTGGATTCACTAAGAATGTGCCATGAGTGCACGGGGTGTTTGGCCGAGCGAGCCTACACCTGTGGCGAAATATACTTATGCACTTAATTGTTTAGTTGGGCTAATGAAATGTAGGGAAGGAGCATTTCCATCCCGAATAAGGGGCGGGGTCATTATAATTTTGTCAGCTTTAGCTGACCGTTGCTTTGTTTGCCATCGTACAGTGGAATCTTTCTTGCAGGTGCAGAGGAACCAAGTACCAAATAGCTGGGTTAAGACCAAGATGTTGTGTTGTCCCTCGAAGGCCAAAGTGAACTGTTGTTTTATTTCTGTCATGTGTGGTCGGCCTGCGAGTCGATGTCTGTAAAACACTATGTTGTTAAGTGAACATTTGTAAGGCCATAAGGCCGAGTACTTTTATGTATTGATGTATTTCTTTCCTACTGTGGTTAGTGGACATTCATGTTTCATACTATCTATTATTTGGGTTCTTTCAAATAATTAAAAGCTTCCATTAGTTGCTCAGTATAGGATGTTTATATTTGGGAGAATGGTTTCATTCTATAACCCTTCGGTCTATCTGTAGTATATGGCGTCAGGCCCCGGCCGGACCTACTGCTATATATCATGCGACGGATTGGGGTGTTACAATTTGGTATCAGACTACCAGTTCCAGTCTTGCTTATTGGAATTCGTGGGCAAATTCTTTTAAGGGGTGGTGATAACATGTATGTGCGTCTTCGTTATAACATAAAAAGAACCCATGAATGTCCACTTTGGAATGAAAATACACTTGTTTTTGAGGAACCTGAGTGTTCCAATGATTGCTTTTAGCAATTTATAGGTCGCCTAATCGATAGTTATGCTTTAGAGGGGACTACGAGTGGTGCGGGGCAGTCGCAAGGTCAGCACTCCACGGAGAGTAGTGCACTTAACAGCGTGCCTGAGACCCTGCTTTTTGTTGAAACCATAAGAAGGATAGTTGAAGTTGTGTTCGCGGTGACTAAAGCACAACTTGGATGGCAAGTGCAGCCCCTTGTCCCTGGGGTGACTTCAACACCGAGTGGTGTGATGGAACAACTGGCATGTATAAGACCTTTGGATCAGCAGTTGAACATGCTTTTAGTGCAGGGTACGCACTCAGTTGAGGAGTATTTGCAGGCATTTCTTATTATAAGGCGCTACCCAGTGTTTGATTTGGATAACGAGCATACCATAGTTAATAGATTCTACAACGGTCTGTGTGATGAATGACGACTGCTACTCGTAGGACCAAAGCTACTTGGATTCCGAGCGTTAGTGGAGGCGGCTAGAGCTCTGTAAGCAGATCTGGCCAGAAACTACCAGATGTCAGTGCGCAAGTTACCAAACTCCCCAGGTCCCGCAAAGTCTGTACACCGAAAGAGGAGTAAAGTGAGGCCTGACGTATCTGTTGGGAATTGTCTTCACAATACCCCAGATTTGTGGGAAGTCAGACCTGAAACTAAGATGAATTAAGTTGTATTTGATGTTGTGTTTAAGTTGTGCATCCAGGACTCTATTGCCAAGTGTAAACCATTGTCAGTCTATAGTGGGTCATCAAATACAGGACCATACAATGTAATTCCTCATTGTGTGATCCAAGGTGTTGACTCATGTATAGCCTCTCTATTTGGGTACACTTTGTTTCTATGCACTTGGACTACTGTACTCTAGAGTATTGAAGACTTTCTCAGAAAAAAAATTTTTCTCTAAGTCCACATACTCGAGTAGTATCTTCTATATACTCGAGTAAGTGACTTAGTACTCGAGTAGTTCTCAAGTTACTCGAGTAAGTGCTCGGATCGTACTCGAGTTGATCTGGACTTCTCATCTCAGAAAGTTTCTAAGTTCATATACTTGAGTAAATCCATTCATATACTCGAGTACCTCTTTTCCTTACTCGAGTAGGTGTTTGTGTACTCGAGTAAAGCCTTAATCATACTCGAGTAGTCTCTTAGTTATACTTGAGTAGGGCTAACTGTTCAGTCTAAATATTTCTAAGTCCACATACATGAGTAACTTCGCTCATATACTCGAGTAAGTGGCTTAGCACTCGAGTAGATCCTTCTTATACTCGAGTAGACTGGCTTAGCACTCGAGTAGATTTTTCTTATACTCGAGTAGTTTGGATTAGTACTCGAGTAGATGTTTCTACTTACTCGAGTAATCTGTCTAGAGTAACTCGGGTAGTTCTTCCAAGGCACTCGAGTAGTCATTTCTATTACTCGAGTACATGTTTCTCTTATCTACTCGAGTAGCAGACCTTTATACTCGAGTATCTTATCTAACCCGAGTATGTTGGCTCAGAATTCCAGAAATCGTTAAGTCCAGAATTGACGGAGATTTGAAATTAACCTTTTTCTGATTGGTCCATGTGTCAATCTTAATTATGATTATGACCGTTGGAGATAGCCTATAAATAGGTCTTTTCAGATTTTACTAATCATGCGTTTTACAGAGATTATCTTTTTAAGAAAGAGAAAATCCCGAAAACCCTAATCTTTCTGTCTGCCGCCATTACCGTTTTCGGGAGAAGCTCTGGATCGTCGTTCTCACGCCGCTGCTATCGATCTCAGTTTTTCTAGCGATCCAGACTCAAGAAGAATCATCTGATCTCTCCATGCTTCATCGTCTCTGATTTACTTTCTTGATCATGGTGATTCCAGATCTCAGAATTGTGGATCTCAGTCAAGTCTTCTTCAACTATTTCTGTTCAAACCGAAAAGTTCTCAAGAAGAAGATTACGTCAAAGATCCAAATCTGTGATATTCTTGTTGTAAATTTTACTCAAACAAATTTCATTGTAGGATATCTTTCTCCGAGTGGTAGGAAGGTTTATCTTCTGAGTGTAGATCCATTTGGGATCGAGTTTTGTATGAACGTGGTTCCGAGGTGTAGGATTGTTTTTACAATCCGAGATAGTGGAGTAGCCGAGTCTAGTGATTTGCTAGATCGGTGAGAAAAGTGGACGTACCCATGATTGGGGAACCACTATAAATCTCTTGTCGTCTGTGTGATTGCTTGATTACGGATCTGTGCTGTGTTATATTTTTTATTCCGCATTTGACACGAAATTCACCTATTCACCCCCTCTAGGTGATTTAGGTTGACAACTTAGCGCTCTCAATTGGTATCAAAGGGAGGTTGATCGTTAAAAGGTTAACACCTTGATCTAATCCTCACCAAGTTGTCTCAAGAGAAGTATCAAGCATGAGTAAGACCAAGGATTTTGTTAAGCTCCCTATCTGCACCAAGAATAATTTTCCTATGTGGAAGGAAAGAGTTAAGTTCTTCATGGAAGTAGTAGACCCTCGGATCTTCATGATTGTGGAAGAAGGTCCGCATGTTCCTATGACTGCATCAACAATAGACCCAACCAAAAAGGTCCCAAAGAAGTTGATGGACTTGGATAAGGACGAGATTGCACTTGTCTCCCTAGACAAGAAAGCTAAAAATATTATCGCAAGTGCAGTCGATGACTCAATGCTGCAAAATCTTATACATTGCCAATCTACCAAGGAAATGTGGCAATCCCTGGTGAATCTGATGGAAGGGACTGAGGAAGTTAGGGATGATCGGAGATCCCTCTTAAATCAGAAGTATGAAGCCTTCTGACAAGGTCACAAGGAACCCATAGCTGACACATTTGAAAACTTCTTTAAGATAGTCAATGGACTGAGAGTGTATGGCCGAGTCTTTACTAATGGGGAGCTGAATGATAAGTTTCTTAGATCTCTCACCAAAGAATGGGACAATAAAGTCTGTGCCATCCGAGAGTTTGGCAGACTAGTAGAGACAGATCCACAGAACCTATTTGGCAAGCTAATGTCCTATGAACTGCAAATCAAATCCAGAAAAGCCGAAGAAGAGATAAGTCGCTTCCCCTCAAAAGAGAAGTCGGTTGCTTTAAAGGCTGACAATTCAAGGAAGGGCAAAGCTGCCTCACCAGCACCTCCTCAAGAAGTAAGTGAAGAAGAAGGCTCCGAGCCAAGCACCTCAGGCTCAGAACTATCTGAAGGAGAGTTCTCATTGCTCTCGCGGCAGTTCAAGAAGTTCTTGAATAAGAAGAAGCAATGGAGAGGCAAAGATACCTCATACAGAAGATCACGACATAACGGTGATCAGCGAAAGAATGGCTCGAGCAGCCATGACAGGTATAACTCCAAATAGAACAAACAAATTTCAACTGACATCGTTTGTTATTGTTGTAATAAGCTAGGTCACGTCATCGCGGACTGCCCTCATAAGAAGAAAGAGGGTGGAAGAAGAGAGGAAAAGAAATCCTCATACCACAAGAAGAGGACAGAGAAGAGCTTATTTTCAAAGAAGAGCAAAACTCTCAGCAACTCCGACTCATCTGAGTCGAGTGAAGAAGAGGAAGCTTACTTCAGGCTCATGGCTAAGTCTGATGATGAACAAGTCCCCCAGTTCACTGGGGAGGTAAAATCTCACACTCCTCTCTCTGAATCTGATGATGATAGTGAGCAAGAGGGCTATTCCTCTGAAGATGAATCTGAACTCATGGGACAGTATAAGGAGTTACTCACGGCTTACGAAAGATGTCGCAGAGTCGTGAAAACTCAAGCCAAAGAGATAAAATCTCTACAGGCTATTGAGAGCAGCTTGAGAGAAGAAGTCACCAAGACTAATTCTCTTCAAGAGAACTTCAATGCTGCTATGGAAGAATACAATCAAGCTCTCAATCACCTCGACCTTAAAGATGAAATCATCAAAGAATTGGAACAACTACTCGAGGCTAAGAAGAAACTTGTTGAGAGTTTCTCCAAGCCTAAGACAGTTCTTCCACTCGTTGCTGAGTTCTCAGCTAAGGCCAAGGGTGCTGGTATAGGCCACATTGGTGCTTATAGTAAATCGTCTAGGAGAAACAAGGCCAAGAGAAAGAATAAGGCTGCCCGGAAGGCTCTCGCTGAAGAAAAGGGGAAAGCTCCCTTGGAACCGGTTTTGTTCAAGAAAGTTATCTTTCTTACGAACGAATACGACTATGAGTCCACCTATGGACACTTCTCTAGGCCGATCCCCGAGAAGCCTAAGTCAAGATACCAAAGTTGGACTCGTCCTCGTAACTTTGGCGAGAGTGTCTTTAAGGCCCCTTATGAAGAGGTTAAACTTCAAAGCTATGGACCTTATGCTCATGGTCATAACATCAAGAAGACACCAAAGGTAAAACCTATTGTGGAAAAGCCTATGAAGGAGAAGACTTCATGTAGCTGCCATCATCATGAAGCTTCTTCCTCCAAGAGTGAAGTTCCTGCTGGAGCATCACTTAAGAAAATCAAGCAGGAATACACTAGGCAAAGAAACAACAGGTTTGACTATTGGTGTTGTGGCAAAATTGGTCATTTTGGCATCGATTGTTGGTTCAATCCTAGAAATGTTGCAACCCCTCAAGTTAGCAACGTGAGAATGACCACTCATGAGGCTAATGCTCGTAGGGGAAGTATTCTAACTCGAGACCAAGGACCCAAACTTGTTTGGGTTCCTAAGTCTAAGTGATTGTAATTGCAGGTATGTCCAAAGACCACCAAAATGCCAATCTGGTACTTGGACAGTGGATGCTCTCGGCATATGACCGGGACAAGAAGCCTACTCCAGAATTTCATCTCAGTCTACAACGGACCAAAGGTCATCTTTGGAGGTTCAGATCGAGGAATAACTAAAGGCTACGGTATGATTACTAACGGTAGCGTATCCTTTTCGGATATAGCTTATGTTGAAGGATTGGAACACAATCTCATCAGCATAAGCCAACTATACGACAAAGGATACGTGGTTGAATATCATGCTGACAAGTGTTTGATAAAATCGGTTGACAACATGGAAACTGTTTTATCAGGCACTCGAAGCAGAAATATTTTCTGTTTAAACTTCATTTGTATAGACTCGTCTACACCAGTGTGTCTTTTAGCAAAAAGTAGTGCATCTCTTGCTGACCAATGGCACAAGAGACTAGCACATATTAATTTCAAAACTATTAATAAACTATTCTCTCAAAACTTAGTACGTGATGCACCAAGCGTTAAGTGCGTTATGGACAGTCTTTGTCACGCCTGTATCAAAGGCAAGCAAACAAGGAGTTCATTTAAAAGCATAATAGGCAAGGATTCCAATAGAAGCTTACAACTTCTCCATATGGACTTGTTTGGTCCACTGCAAGTTAGAAGTTTGGGAGGTAAGGAATATACGTTGGTTATTGTGGATGATTACTTGCGCTTTGCGTGGGTGTTCTTTCTGAAACACAAGTCAGACACCTTCAGTACTTTCACTAGTTTTGTTAGGCAAATCCAGAATGAATATAACTATTCCGTAGTCAAAATCAGAAGTGACAATAGAACGGAATTCAAGTCTGGATCCATGACAGAATTCTGCGAAAGTCAAGGTATCTTTCATGAGTTTTCCTCTCCTTGCACTCCACAGCAAAATGGAGTAACTGAGAGAAGGAACAGAACACTCATAGAGGCTTGCCGAACTATGTTGAGTGATGCCTCACTTCTAGAGTATTTCTGGGCTGAAGCCGTCAACACCGCTTATCACGTGCAAAATCGAGCTCTCATCAACAAGAACCATGATAAGACTCCTTACGAACTTCTAAAAGGCAGGAAACCAACCATTTCATATTTTAGAATCTTTGGCTGTAAATGCTTCATACTTAACAACGGCATGTATCGCACTACCAAGTTTAGCGAGAAAAGCTTTGAAGGTATTTTTGTAGGTTATAGTAGCCATAGTAAGGCCTATAGAGTATTTAATAGAAAAACTCTTGTGGTAGAAGAGTCGATACACCTTGTATTTGATGAGACGAGTTTGCTGTAAAGCAACTCTTCTAGTGTGCTCATTGAAGATGCAGGTACCAAGATGAAGGAACTTATCTTGGATGAGCCTACTCAAGATAAAGATGAGATGTTCATCAATATCACCTCTACTACCCCTATTGGAGAGGTAGATGATCAAGATGAAGAACACATCCCAGCTAAAGATGCAACACCAGTGGCTGAAGAGATCCCAGATGCAAGGACTCTAGAGTTCAGACACTTGAAGGATCATCCCTTAGATCAAATCATAGGAGATCCTCAGGATGGTGTCAGAACCCGGAGAGGTACAACTAACGAGAATTTATTCTTGATCTTTCTATCACAGGTTGAACCTAAGAAGATCGAGGAAGCAAACTCGGATGCATCCTGGATACTAGCCATGGAAGAAGAGTTGAATCAGTTCAAACGTTGCAAAGTTTGGACACTTGTTCCTAGACCCAAGAGTAAGAATGTCATCAGGACAAAATGGGTCTACTGGAATAAGATGGATGAAGATGGAACAATTATAAAGAATAAAGCAAGACTTGTCGCCAAGGGCTATCGTCAAGAAGAAGGAATCGACTTTGACCAAACATATGCTCCACTGGCAAGACTGGAGGCGATCATGTTATTTCTTGCCTACGCTGCACTTAAGGGCTTTACTGTCTATTAGATGGACGTCAAGTCCGCCTTCCTGAATGGTGACATAAAGGAAGAAGTGTATGTAGAGCAACCGCCAGGTTTTGTTGATTCAAACTTTCCTAATCATGTTTATTTACTGCAAAAAGCTTTATATGGTCTTAAACAAGCTCCCCGAGCTTGGTATGATACGCTGTCTAGCTTCCTTCTTGAGAGCAAGTTCACAAGAGGATAGATAGACAAGACATTATTTCTTAGGGAAATAAAAGGCAAGATTTTGCTGGTACAAATATATGTTGACGACATTATTTTTGGCTCTACGGATGACAACCTCTGCAAGAAGTTTTCTAAACTTATGCAAGGGAAGTTTGAAATGAGCAGTATGAGAGAGCTGAAGTATTTCTTAGGGCTTCAGGTGAAACAATCTGAGGATGGAATTTTCATCTCACAGACTAAATTCACCAAAGAGCTACTTAAGAAATTCGGAATGGAGAACGCAACCTCTATGAGGACTCCAATGGCCTCAGCTATGTCTCTGGACAAGGATGAGAAAGGGAAACCTTTTGATGAAACCAAGTACAGAAGCATAATTGGGTCCTTGCTCTACCTTACCGCAAGTACACCAGATATAATGTTTTCAACATGTGTATGTGCTAGATTTCAGGTGAACTCTAAGGAATCTCACTACATTGCTGCAATGCGAATCTTGAGATACCTCAAAGGTACACCAAATATTGGCTTATGGTACCCAAGAAGTAATGATAGTGAACTAATTGGATTTTCAGATGCAGATTTTGTAGGAAGCAAAGACGACAGGAAAAGTACTTCCGGGACTTGCCAATTTCTCGGAAAGAGACTTATTTCCTGGAGCAGTAAGAAGCAGAACTGTGTAGCCATCTCAACAGCTGAATCAGAGTACTCGAGTAAGTGCTCTGATCGTACTCGAGTTGATCTGGACTTCTCATCTCAGAAAGTTTCTAAGTCCATATACTCGAGTAAATCCATTCATATACTCGAGTACCTCTTTTCCTTACTCGAGTAGGTGTTTGTGTACTCGAGTAGAGCCTTAATCATACTCGAGTAGTCTCTTAGTTATACTCGAGTAGGGCTAACTGTTTAGTCTAAATATTTCTAAGTCCACATACTTGAGTAACTTCGCTCATATACTCGAGTAAGTGGCTTAGCACTCGAGTAGATCCTTCTTATACTCGAGTAGACTGGCTTAGCACTCGAGTAGATTTTTCTTATACTCGAGTAGTTTGGATTAGTACTCGAGTAGATGTTTCTACTTACTCGAGTAATCTGTCTAGAGTAACTCGGGTAGTTCTTCCAAGGCACTCGAGTAGTCATTTCAATTACTCGAGTATATGTTTCTCTTATCTACTCGAGTAGCAGACCTTTATACTCGAGTATCTTATCTAACCCGAGTATGTTGGCTCAGAATTCCAGAAATCGTTAAGTCCAGAATTGACGGATATTTGAAATTAACCTTTTTCTGATTGGTCCACGTGTCAATCTTAATTACGATTATGACCGTTGGAGATAGCCTATAAATAGGTCTTTTCAGATTTGACTAATCATGCGTTTTACAGAGATTATCTTTTTAAGAAAGAGAAAATCCGGAAAACCCTAATCTTTCTGTCCGCCGCCATTACCGTTTTCGGGAGAAGCTCTGGATTGTCGTTCTCACGCCGCTGCTATCGATCTCAGTTTTTCTAGCGATCCAGACTCAAGAAGAATCATCCGATCTCTCCATGCTTCATCGTCTCTGATTTACTTTCTTGATCGTGGTGATTCCAGATCTCAGAATCGTGGATCTCAGTCAATTCTTCTTCAACTATTTCTGTTCAAACCGAAAAGCTCTCAAGAAGAAGATTACGTCAAAGATCCAGATCTGTGATATTCTTGTTGTAAATTTTATTCAAACAAATTTCATTGTAGGAGATCTTTCTCCGATTGGTAGGAAGTTTGATCTTCCGAGTGTAGATCCATTTGGGATCGAGTTTTGTAGGAACGTGGTTCCGAGGTGTAGGATTGTTTTTGCAATCCGAGATAGTGGAGTAGCCGAGTCTAGTGATTTGCTAGATCGGTGAGAAAAGTGGACGTACCCAAGATTGGGGAACCACTATAAATCTCTTGTCGTTTGTGTGATTGCTTGATTACGGATCTGTGCTGTGTTATATTTTTTATTCCGCATTTGACACGAAATTCACCTATTCACCCCCCTCTAGGTGATTTAGGTTGACAACTTAGCGCTCTCAGTATCTGCTAGTCAAACTCCATATTACTATTATAAATGTGGAAGGTTTGGTCACTTTGCCCGAGATTGTCGTAAAGACGATCAGGGGACAGAGAAAGCTATGAAGGGAGTACAAGAGAAGAAAGACTCCAGTGCTGAGAAGATAGAGTTCAAAGCGCTACCCACCTCGAAGTCCGGTTTCCGAAGATGGTGTAAGAAGGCAAGGAGGTCGGGTCTAGTTCCATCTTTTGGTGCGTCTGGAACAAATTATTGGCCGAGACCCGGACGCATGCTTTTGTTGTGGAAAGCTGGGACACTTTGCCCTAGAGTGTCGAAGCGGACTTCTGGAGTCCGAGAAGAAGCCTAGAGCGACTAACGAAGAGCAGCGCAAGGGGTTGGAGACTGCTACACCTCAATATGCTCCATCGCAACCTAGAGGATACAACTTTGGCCATCAGGAGGTTATGAAATATGCTGACATGGTGACAGGTATGGTTTAAATTTTGGTATGTAATTTTTAGATACTTGTTGCCTTACACATATTAGCTTATGTTTGGTTATGATAGGATTTGTATTGATTTTCTGAGTGTCCGACGAAAACACTGTTCGTTATTGGAACTTCCCATTCCTTTTTGTCCGAAGGACGTATATCGTGCATCGGAGTTCCTTCTTCGATGGCAAGAGTCAAATCGAGGTTACTGCTGCCTAACGGGTACTCTTTACACCCGAATAGAGCCTGTTGTTTGAAGTTACGATTAGGGAGTCAGGAGTTTTGACTTGCAAGCGTCGCTACTGCTGTCTGTAGAGTTCGATGTAATCTTTGGAATTATTGGCTCTCGAAGCAGTGTTAGTACATCAATTTCAAACGTAAGGTGGTCAGTTTTGTACTAGCTATGGTTGTGAGATATCGGAACTGAAGTATTACTTCAAGAGCTGGTAGAATAGGGTTATGTGCGTCCAAGTTTATTGCCTTGGAGCACATCGATCCTCTTGTTAAAAAGAGGATGGAAGCTTACAACTATGTAATGGTTGCTAGAAGTTGATTAAGTTAACGGGAAAAGATTAAATATCCAACCCAAGGAGTGATTATCTGTTCGATCAACTCAATGGTTCAAGTGTGTACTCAAGTTGAATCGGAAGTCTGGATACTATTATTTGTCGTTAAGGGAAAGTGATATTCCCAAAACGACGTCCAGCACATGATATGGGCATTATGAGTTAATCGTTATGCTGCTTGTGCTGACAAATGTGCCATCTGTGTTATGGATTTGAGGTATAGGGCGTTCAGTGAGTACCTAAACAAGTTCGTGATTTCATTTATCGACGACATACTGGTATACTTTCGGTATGAGGGTGATCATTCCAAGCATCTTGATTCGGTATTGGAGACGTTAAGGAGAAATCAGTTGTATGCCAAATTCTCCAAGTGCGAGCTTTGGTTACCCTCAGTAGCGTTTCTTGGTCACGTCTTAAGTGGAGAAAGTGTCATGGTGGACCTGTCAAAGATATTTGTGATACGTGAGTTGCTTGTGTTATCTGCGTTGGCGAAAAGTTTGAAGTTTATAGGATTGGCCAGCTAGTATATACGCTTCATAGAGAACCTCTAGCGGATAACATTACCCCTCACGACTTTGGCGAAGAAAGATCAAAAGTTTGTGTGGTCACTAGAGTGCGCGCAAGCTTTCGAAAAGCTGAAAAGACGGTTGACCTCGGCAACTATTCCATGTCAACCGAGTAGGATCGAAGAAGTTGAGATTTACAGCGATGCTTGGGGTAGTGACTTTTATTGTATTCTGCTCCAGCATGGGAGTGTAATAATTTATAGCTCACATTAGTTGGAGGTACGCGAGAGGATTTATCTGGTCCATAACTTCAAGTTAGCGGTCGTGATATTCACCCTGAAGCTTTAAAAGAGCTACCTAAACGGCGTGAAGGACGGTATCTAAATCGATCTCAGGAGCCTGAACTTCTTATTGGATAAAAAGGATTTAAATTTGTGGCAGTGGAGGTGGATGTATTTATTGGGGTACAACACCTTCGACATACATTTTGGCACAAGTTTTGGAGATATTGGAAATCTCTTGCGTGGACAAGCAGATCACGGATGATGCTTTTGATAGGTCAAATCCCCAATATGGTTTTGAAGACGGACTGTTGTGGAAGGACAGTCGTCTGTGCGCCCCAAGTGTGGAGAGTTAGTGGTAGGACTTGATGTACGAGGCTCATTATACAAAGTACTCAATTCACCCGAAGTGCACAAAATGTTTAGAGGTTTGAAGAAGTTATTTTGATGGCCCGGACTGAAAAAGGATGATCTGGTGGAAAAGTTAGCCAAACTCTACAAGGATAACATTTTTTGGTTATATGGTGCACCCCACAGTATTATAAGTGACTGAGATGAATGCTTCACATCCAACGATACCAGGCTGGTGCATAAATTGTTGGGAACTAAGCTAAGCTTCAGTACGGTCTTCTATTCACAGACGGATGTTTTGACCGAATGGGCCAGCAAACGATGGAGGACATACTTCACATGTGTGTCTTGGATTATTGAAGACAGTGGAAAGATCACATGTATATGGTGGAGTTTGCGTATAACAACCGCTACAAGGCGAGTAAACAAATGGTGCCTGTCGAGACCTTGTATGGGAGAAAAAGGTTGCACGTCGTCGTCTTGGTTGGAGACGGGTGAGTCGATGTTGTACAAACGTCAGACAATGGAAGACGCCACTTCAACGGTACATACAGTTCAGGAATGGTTGCAGATCGATCATGACAGACAGGCAGAATACAATAATGCCAAAGCATAGGAACGTGGAGTTCGCTGTTGTCGATTGAACATAGTTGAAAATCAAGCCGTTCAATGGTGTCTCGCGAGCTTGACGCCTGAGGAGGCTGAGTCCGAGGTACCTTGGACCGTTTGAGCTCCTGGAGCAGAGTGGTGAAGCAGGGTATTGACTGAAGTTGTCAGTGAACTTGAGTTGGATATATGATGTGTTCCACATATCGGGGTTGCGGAAGGCGGTGCTAGAGCCTTCGCATGTGGTTGTGGTCGATCAGGTGCCGGTTGATTGTGGGGTGACGACGAAGGTCAAGCCCGTATGTATTGAAGACTTTGAAGTCACACGACGCCGCATTAAGAAGTTTCTGTATGGTTAAGGTCCGTTGAAATAATTGCGGTCGTGAAGATCTTTCATGGGATCGAGAGCAGATTATGTTGGAGGAATACCCCGAGTTATTTCATTTGGGTAAATCTTAGGTTGTGTATCTTTACATAATTTCATGGACGAAATTCTTTAAGGGGGGAGATTTGTAATGCCCCGAAACATAAAAGTGAAACGGACGGTGTTCGAATCAAGTTCGGGTCTTAGTAGGGTGAACACGGCCTGTGACACGGGCCTGTCACATGGCCGAGTCGTGATTGGGTAGTCGAGTCGAGGCCGACGAGCGTTGAGTGCTCGAACACAGCCTGTGACATGGGCGTGTCACAGGGCATGTTAGGCACATGGTATGTGACACAGGCGTGTCACATGGCCGTATACTCCTCTGGAAGTTTGTTCATGTTCCGACTGAGGGACACGGCCCTGAACATGGGCATGTACTGTATGACACGGGCGTGTCAGATTCGTCACGGGTGTGTGGCCACCCATGTCCACCAAGGGATGTGACGGTTGGTGTGGCGGTTATGCGTGACACGCCCTAGTCACGAGCGTGTCGATGACCCGACACGGGCGTGTCCAGGTTGGGACACGGGCGTGTCCTAACCCGTGTGCTTTTCTGTAATCAACAATCGTGTCTTGATCAAGGCACACGACCTAGGACACGGCCGTGTGCAAAGCCGTGTTTGGCCTATTTTAGTGACTTTGTGCTGGATCCGAGCCGTTCGTTTTCTATAAATCAGATCTGACGGCTTAGGATTTATCCTCCTTCCTTAAGGCCGGGAATGGGGCTTGAGCTCCTTATTTTCTTTTGGCCTTTCTCTTTCTAAAGTCTTAGAGAGAGGAGAAAGCCAGGAAGAAGGAGGAGTAGGATCCCAGCCGCCGGCGGAGCATCGGAGCACCGAATCGAAAACCGAGACCGGATCTGCGGAGCCATTCTCGTTGCGAAGCTTTCCATCCGACTAGTTTTTTCATGGCGCCAAAACGGACTTCAAGGGTAACGATTCTCAACTTGTACATGTGAAGTCCTCTTCCTTTCTGCATGGGAAACCCGCTCCCGTGAGTGTGCGGTGAGTGTGCGGTGTTCCTTGGGGTAGATATGTGAAGTCCCCCTTGTTTAGAGTCCGGAATCGAAGTACGAGCATAGTCATTGTGTGTGAAGCCTACCCGGACGTGTTTGTCTTGATCGGTGATGTTGCATTGTGCATTGATTGTGGGAGAAGACTCCGTATTGTGTTATTTTTCGGGTTTTGTACACGGTAGATTGAAACAGGGAGCCTTGGGGATTAAATCTAAGGTGCACCCAGAAAACTGGACGGAAACGCAGTTCCTACCAACAAGGTGGCCTGGGGACAACCTTGTATAATTGGGATTGTATGTGCGAGGCCTGTCTCCAGTAGACATGTAGGGTCTTTCTTTGGAAAACGGTGAGCCCATGGGGTTCAGAATTATTAGGCCAGTGAGCCGAACAGGAAAGACAAAACCGACCCGCGCCCTGCAGGTTTGGCCATAAGTACTACGGTATACGGAGACTGTAGGGCGACTTGAGCAACGGGAAATGGTGGAGCTGTACATGCGTTATGTGGACTATTAGATGAGAGTAGCGGAAATTGTCTCTCGTCGGTGGCATAATTAGAGTCTCAGGCCAGGGGCTGTAAAGACTGAAATGCTCAAAGTAATCCGTCAAGTCAAGGACCTCTAAACGGAGGTGGTATCCGGGAAGTCCGGTACACCGTCAATGTGCCCTAAGTGCACGGGGTGGGCGGCCGTGTGAGCCTCCACCTGTGGTGAACTGTGCAAGGTTGTACTTTCACTAGAATTTTTGGATGGTACTGAAGCCACGGAAATGACCGAATTCACTGAGAATGTGCCCTAAGTGCACCGGGTGTTTTGCCGAGCGAGCCAACACCTGTGGCGAAATATACTTATGCACTTAATTATTTAGCTTGGCTAATGAAATGCAGGGAAGGAGCACCGTCGTCCCGAATAAGGGGCAGGGTCATTATAATTTGGTCAGCTTTAGCTGACCGTTGCTTTATTTTCCACCGTTTGGTGGAATGTTGTTTGCAGGTACGGCGGAACCAAGTACCAAATAGCGGGTTGAAGCCCAATATGCTGTGTTGGCCCTCGAAGGCCAAAGTGAACTGTTGTTTTATTTCTGTCATGTGTGGCCGGCCTGCGAGCCGATGTCTGTAAAACACTATGTTGTTAAGTGAACATTTGTAAGGCCATAAGGCCGAGTACTTTTATGTATTGTGGTATTTCTTTCCTAATATGGTTAGTGAACATTCATGTTTCATACTATCTATTATTTGGGTTCTTTCAACTAATTAAAAGCTTCCGCTAGTTGCTCTGTGTAGGACGTTTATGTTTGGGAGAATGGTTTCATTCTGTAACCCTTCGGTTGTCTGTAGTATATGGCGTCGGGCCCCGGCCTGACCTACTGCTATATACCATGAGACGGATAGGGGTGTTACAATAGGAATACTAATCAAACTGGGCTTAGGATATGAAGCCTCTACTAGTGCGGTATAACGACCCCACCCTATACCGGGGCAGTGGTATTCCTTCCCTACATGTAAGTAAACAACACCAGTGTATATAGAAATAAGCCATAAAGTGCAACGATAAATAAGCCAAGCACTAACGTTATACGCACAGTCATCAAAACGTTGGGACGCATGTCCACACACATTGTGCTCTCATGGCACACTTTCGATGTACTCCATGAGTCCCATCACCATCCCTTGTCCCAGACACGGATGGTCCCACCTTGGGCATTATTCTAATCAAACCTAAATTCAAGGACTCTCTCCTGTGCCAATGACGAAAGCCAGTTACGTTAGGCACTCTAGTTGAACGATATAGTGCGGGTATAATTAAGCTCTTCTTCGTTGCTCAAATCGTCTTGCCAATCACAGACAATGACGTAAGTCAGCCTCCCCTTTCCCGTACATGACATAACAAACATTATATTCTAATGTTGGCACATACGGCCAACACAGCTGGGCATTCCAAGCTCAATAACTCAACAAGCTTCCCACCTTGTCTCATGGACACAGGCTTCGTAACCACAAAATAGCTAATTAGGAGCTACTGACGGCGGTAGCACTACCATCGAGCGGTATCTGGTAGAACTTCAATTCTGTCCACTAGTTCGGGTATTTTCTGGAGTTTGCCTCCAGGACACCCTTTAGCACTCTTCAGCACTGAGAACCTGAAAATGGCATAAAACATAGAGTCTTCTCCGGCATGCAAATATCAATATAATCACCACCAATCCAGACCAACTTGTCTGGATGGGCTTCATACATCATGCCTATGTTCATACTTCGATTTAGAACTCTATATGCAACTTATGTCGGGGACGGACTCAATCAACCCGGAGAAAGTCTAGCCATAGGCTACTTCAAGAAAGAGACACTTTCATATACGTATATAGAAATAAAATAGGACTTGCACGTCCTAACGAGAGGAGGAAGATTGTTACCCTCGAAGTACTCTTTGGCGCCATAGATCAAAAATCAAAATGGACGGAAAGAACCGCACTGGGAATCTCTCCGTAGATCTGGACTCAGCTCGCGATTTGGGGCTGTAAGCTCCGGTAATGATGAGATCTCTCCTTATCCTTATTCCTTTGCTCTCCCCTCTCTCTAACTCTTTAGAAAGAGAAAACCTAGGTTAGAATGAGGAAGAACTCTTAACCCATAGCCTTAAACTAACAGAAGGCACTGCCCACCATCAGATCATATTAGAAATTGACAAATAGCCATGATTCAAAATGGTTTTCCTATACAAAGAGCTATCACCACATGGTAATAAGCTACCGATATGCGGTACCTCGGACAGTGTCTTGTTTGACAACCCTATCGTTCAAACTCTCCATACATACGTCGATGTGTTTCTGTGCCATAACTATCATGTTACCACCTTGCGGGACCATACTATTGCCAAGTGGTAGATGATTCGATGTGTCATTATGCCACCTACATTGAAAGGTCCACTACTGCCATCGGTAATACTTCTGCCGTGTGGTACCTCACCGAGAGCTCTGGCAATTAAATCAACTATGTTGCCGCTGGCAGTAACCTTTAGTGAGCTATTTCTAGTAAATTATGGGGCGTTATATTGGTTGTGCATGTTGGCCCTCGGTTGGCTGTATAGGCATGTCATCGATAAGTTTTTTGGGTTGCAAGGACAGACGTCTAGTTTTATAAGCAGGGGTATCGTGACCTTCATCCAAGCCAATCTCATTCAGGATCTCATGCGCTTTGGTAGGCGCTGAAGAGTGCTTGAATGGATTTTAGGGATCGTCAGTAGGAGCGCGAACATTTTAGCCCCAGGCTTTACAGTTTTCTTCTTCTTCCCATAATGTTCTCCCTTATCATCCTCAGGGTGGCGACGTTTCGAATAACCCAGACCCAGAAGGTTCCCCCAAAATGCGTAGGTTTGGCGCCAACCTCTCTTCTCTTCCAGAAATCTCGTGCGATTTAGGAACAAGTGTTTAGTTTGAGTCCCCTTTCTATTTATAGAGAATAATGGGCTACCCGTGGGACATGTCAAACATGTTAGTTACTCACCAAAAGGCCTTGTCGAATAGGGGGTTGGTTGTTTCTTTCTAATCTCCATGAGTGCTCGCAAAGAGCGAGGATTATGTACAACCCATATTCTTTAAGGGTGGGTTTATTTGTGTCATGTAAACTAGGGTCAAAGTTAATGACAAGTCAACATCAGTAAGGAATATGAGCATTTATAGCTAGGTGTGAGTATCAGAGGTATTCGTCAAGCAAGTGATTATTAGCATTATTGGCGAGCATCAGAGTTTCTTACCTAGTTGGTGACTACCCACAACATCTCGCCAAACGTATGCAAGATCCTCCAATAGTAGTCGGATCATAAGTTACTAGACCGTTATATCCAGTGAGCCAACCTCACGAGGGCTGGGTATTCTCTCTAATATACCCCCTAGGATTGCATATAAATAGGACCTCAGGGGTACTTGGAATGTCACCTTGAAATCTTGACCCCCCCCTCCTCTTAAGCTCATAACTTTCTAAGTGGTGCCTTCTTCATACCTTGCTCAGCCATTTTTGTTGTGGAGGGGAAATTTTCTCTCAAACTTTTGAGTACGTGGCGGGATGATGGCCGCAGAACAGAGACCGGTTGTGAGTGGTTTGAAAGAGTCAGATTCCGCGGGCCGAGTTAGAAGATCGAGTTTTCTAACGAGAGGAGGCAAGTGTACCTATCGCGTAGTACTCGGTATTCGGGAGAATACCGAGGTCGTATTGTTCTCGGGGGCGCGTTGATTATATTTACTCTTCCAGGAAAACTATTATCTTGCTATCAGTAAGGTGGGATTTTTAGTTTAATTAAAACGGAAAGAAAGAGGGCGGAATTTTACTAAGTTAGTTCGATTACGGGTTAACGCTCGACATTGATTCGGATTAAGACTAAAATAATTCTTAATAATTATTGAACTTTGTTTTTAAATTAATAAAAGTCACTTGGCCATGGAGGTTCCAAAGACATGAGCTCACCTTGGTCTAGGGATATCGCTCATCTGGGCGCTAAGGCTATTCGACCGAACGTTAGTCTGACGAAGGATTCCCCTTAACGCCCGCATTATGCTAAGAACCCCACTATTGGGTGGGGAACCCAATCCAGTAGAACTACGCTTCTCCTCTTTCGAGGGGGCGTACGCAGTTCTCTTTACCCAAGAGGGATCGGTCCATACATACGGCCTCTCAGTGTTGCGTATGGATAACTGAAATAGAGCCCACACATCGATTATGTGGTCCTATGCGTCGTTAACCCGGGGCAAACCTTAAGTCCTTAAATTAAAATAAAAATAAAGTTCTTTAATTATTTCAAATCATTTTATATGTCCCAATGCTCTTCGATGTCGAAGTCTAATAGAGATTAGCCACTCATCGGTATGGGGACGGCTTTATGTTTTTTAGTGAACCGTGAGTTTGAAATTAAGCACTAAATAATTATAAGAGAAAACATAGAAAAAAATAGGACATTTAGATAAATTGAAGGAAAGCTAATTGATGCAGGCACTCACACACACTTCAAAACCATAAAGATATTAAATAAAGCAAGTCCTACTCAAATGAGTATGCGGGAAATAAATGCAAGTACAAGTCCTACTCAAAACTAAGAGGCGTTAAATTAAAGCATTGCGCCATTTAACTCTTAACGAGTTGGCAGAAATTAATGCATAAATAAAAAGAAACTAAGTTACAAAAAAATGAAAATTACAAGTCCCACTCAAATGAGTGGGCGGAAAATTAAAGCAGAGCGTCGTTTAACTCTTAACGAGTAGGCGGAAACAAATGCACACACGCACACACTCTACATAAATAAAGAAAGCAATAAAATTGCGAGTCCTGGCTCGAATGAGTGGGCGGGAGAATGAAAGCAATAAAATTATCACATACACGCACGCACTATACATAATTGAAGAAAGCATTAAAACAAAGCAATAAAAGTTATCACCTACACTCACGCACTCTACATAAATGAATAAAGCAATAAAGAAAGCATGAAAAGTTAATCTCATACACTCACACACACTAAGTAAAAACAAGAAAAACAAAGTTACCTAAAAAATTAAAACTATAACTTTTCTACCATTGAAACTTGCCAAAAACAAATAAAAAGATGAAATAAAAATTAAAGAAGCAAAAATTTTTTTTAAAACAAAGTTGAAATCAAAGTTATTGAAAAATTAAAACGTTTACATTTTCATCCATAGGATTTCATAAAAGTGATGAAAAAGTGAAAAGAAAAATAAAAGGAACAAAACGGATTTTACAATCCTAAAACAAAGCTAAGTAAAAAAACAAAACACTTTGAAACCCCTTTTACAATTTCATAGGAATGAAAACACAAGCCTTTAAAAAGTTTTCAATACAACTTTGATTTCTTTTAAAAGAAGACTTAAACTAAATTTTGTCATTATAACGGCTCATTTTTTAGATAAAATCCTATAATAAAACCTAATATTACAACATATTGCATGAAAAATTAAAACATGTTACACTCATACACACACACACACTTTCATAAAGATGAACAAAGATGAACATTACAACCAACAAAAAGCATGAAAAACTACAAGTTACACTAATTTATGAAGAGGTAGACTAAGTAAAATAAGAGGATAAAAAGGAGAAAGAAAAGGAAGCACCCAAATACACATTCATTCCATATAGAGAGAGAAAGAGGAAAAACATTTTTTTAATTTCATAATTTAAGCTATTACAAACTATTACAAAGCAAAAGGAAAAGCTAAAACAAACATAAGAAGGGGGGAGAGAAAGTCTCCTTACATGAAATGAAGTGCACCAAGGCAGCCCACAATACACAGCAAAGTTTGGCTCAAAAAAGTGAACCCTTGGGCATTACAGAAAATTTTAATTTATCAGCAAAATTGTAGGTGTGACACGCCCTGGTCATGGGCGTGTCAGGGGGTGTGTCACAGCTGCCATGTTTGACTTGGCATCTTCTGGCGAGCTGGCGCCGTTCTGGAAGGTTCGGGAAGGGCCACGTGGCGGTCACGGGCGTGATATTCATGTCATGGGCGTGTCAGGTAGTGGTCGACGATCTTTGAGCACTGATCGACGATCAGGAAGCTTTTGGAAGGAACACGTGGCGGTCACGGGCGTGACAATCATGTCACGGGCGTGTTGGGGGGGCGTGACTTGGACAGCTGGCAGTCCGACGCCGACAGCGTTGAGTGTGAAAAAGCGTTGAGTGTCAACCTCGACACGGGCGTGTCGGGCTTGACACGGGCGTGACATGATGGCATTGAGTGTTGAATAGTAAAATCATTGAGTGTCGACTAGCTGAAGGCGTTGAGTGCCTATCACGGGCGTGTCGGGCATGGTCACGGGTGTGACAGGTTAAATTTTGACTTTTTCTGAAATTTTTCAGAAAACAAAAAAAACTAAGTTAGAATTGTTTTTTTACAAAAAGAAGCATATTTATTAAACAAAGCAAACAAAAAAAGTAAAAATAAAGTAAAATGACTTAATAAAAATACTATAAAAGTAGGTATATTTACAACTCATCAAATTCCCTCATACTTAAGCTTTTGTTATTCTAGAGCAAAAGTTTGAGGTGAACTTATAAGTAATAATAAAAAAAAACCCTAGGTTCTGCTACCGCTAAATTAATTATCAAAGAGATCTAAATAAATATACGGGGTATAAGAGTTAAGTCCTAAAATTATTTAGATGATTTAAACAGGGCAAAAGTTTTGGCCAAAAGTCTTCTTGATGTAATCAAATAGAAAGCAATAATTGTATTGGTTAGATTAACAGAAAATAGTTTGGAATTATATGAACTTTAGCTTATAGGAGTTTTATCGGAAATAATGCAATTTAAGAATTATGCTCTCAAAAAGATTTTTGAATTAATTCTAGAGTCATGAAATTGGCTAAGGGGGGTTGATGTTGGTTTATGAAGATGCTTGGATTTTGAGGCGAGGTAATTTTTTCTCGAACCTCCAATTTTTTTGATATTGATTTGGATGTTAAAGGAAAACGAAATCTTATTTTCCTTAACATTAATTTTTTTTTCTTTTTTCTTTCTTCATAATAAGAATTAACCCAATGTATATGTGTAGGAGTAATGAATTTTATCCTCTTACTCCGTAACATATAATCTTTTAATTTATTGGGTGCCTATGTTTACGGAATGAAATCTTATTCCCATTGACATAGGATCTTTTTTTGGGGGGGGGATTTTTTTATCATATCAAGTAGGTTATGATAAGTAAGGGGAGAAAAGAGGACTAGATTTTTAATTGAAAAATTTTTTAGAGCAACCTTTATAAATTGTACATTCTAATTTTTCAGAAAGCTAAAAGCAAGCATAATTGAATTCTATAGTCATTATTTTCTAAAATGGTACACGTGCTCCTATCTATGAAAAATTAGAAGTAGTGTCTAAAGCGAGACCCCTATTTTTAACAAAGTATAAAAAATTCTTTAAAACTTAACCCCGGCTATTTAGATTTTTCAATTTATAATTAACAAATGAATAGTGAACAAAGAATTGATCAAATTCGCATATAAATAAACTCAAAACAAAAGTTTTGGATAGCAAGAAACTTAAGAATGATATATTTGATTTATTTGTTTCATAAATTTTATATATATTTTTTTTTTAAAAAATTTTGAAGTTATTATCTTAAATTGTTTTTTGTATTTTTGTATTTATATCTTTAATATATACATACTAAAGAAAGAAAAATGCAAAAATAAAAAAAAATTTGGATTTTTAGGTTTTGCGAAATTTTTTATTATTATTTTTAAGAAAATTTTCATTTTATTTACAATGATTTGGTAGAAAAAGAGAAATTATTTATAAGGATGAGAGGGAAAAAGGGAGAGGGGAAAGAGAAAGAATATTTACCAAAAGTACTTACAAAAATTACTTACAAAAAATATTTACAAAAATATTTACAAAAATATAAACTAGGTTGTCGCGAGATGACTCGTTATGTGGATGGCTCGATGAGCCGGATCTCGCGGACCGAGTTAAAAATAAATTAAAGTTTCAAAAATGAAACTTCAAAAAAAAAAATTATTTTTGTGTTTTATATATATATATTTTTTTAAGTTTTGTTTATAAGTTTTTTTTGTTTTGTTTTTTTAAGTGAAGAAGAAAGTACGAAAATACGAAAACACCCTCATACTTAGTTCCAACATTGTCCCCAATGTTGTATGCTAAGCATGAGGAATAAGACAGCAGGTATATGTACAAAAAAAGGAAAAAGAGGGGGGCAGAAAACGTCCCTGATCTGTGCTCGGGGAAGCCCATTAGAAACCCTGCAGTTATTTAGAAAAATAGAAAACATGATAAATAAAGACGTAAAAAAAATAAGCGTGGGGTGCCTCCTAGGAGTGCTTTGTTTATAGTCACGTAGCTTGACTATATTGGCGGGGATTATATATGAAGAAGGGTTATGGTTTTGCTCCTACCGATCACAGGGTCGCCCGCTATATAAGACATTAACCGATGACCGTTCACCTTAAAAGTGCCTTTTTCAGGGTGGGAGACGAGTACGGTCCCGTATGGAAAAACTTCTTCAACCTTGAAGGGGCCTAACCATCGCGATTTTAGTTTACCCGGGAAAAGCCTAAGACGTGAATTGTACAGAAGGACTAGATCGCCCGGAGAAAAAAAATTGGGGGCTTTAATTTTTCGATCGTGGTATAACTTAAAATGCTCCATATAGAATTTATTGCTCTCGTAAGCGTTCACACACCATTCATCGAGCTCATTTAGTTGCAGTTTTCTATTCTGAGCGGCTAAGTTAGCATCGAGGTTTAAGAGTTTTAATGCCCAAAGTGCGCGGTGCTCCAGTTCTACGGGTAAATGTCACACTTTGCCATAGACTAATCGAAACGGAGTACAACCGGTAGCAGTTTTGTACACTGTACGATACGCCCATAACGCGTCGTCAAGCTTAACTGACCAATCTTTCCTATTAAGTGAAACTATTTTTTCTAATATGCGTTTTATCTCTCGATTTACTACCTCAACTTGGCCACTTGTTTGCGGGTGGTAGGGGGTGGCAAGTTTGTGTGTGACTCCATATTTAGCTAATTTCTTTGCCATTAGAGCGTTACATAAATGCGTTCCCCTATCACTAACAATAGTGTGTGGCATGCCGAAGAGAGAAAATAATTTTTTGAGAAATATAACGACGACTCACGCATCGTTCGTGGGGAGAGCTTGCGCTTCCCCGGCAACGGCGCCAAAAACTTGATGGTCGTAGAACAGAGACCGGCTATGGGTGGTTCGAAATGGTCATATTCCGCGGGCCAAGTTAGAAGATCGAGTTTTCTAACGAGAGGAGGCAAGTGCACCTATCACGTAGTACTCGGTATTCGGGAGAATACCGAGGTCGTATTGTTCTCGGCGGCGCGTTGATTATATTTACTCTTCAAGGAAAACTATTATCTTACTATCAGTAAGGTGGGATTTTTAGTTTAATTAAAATGGAAAGAAAGAGGGAGGAATTTTACCTAGTTAGTTCGATGACGGGTTAACGCTCGGCATCGAATCGGATTAAGAATAAAATAATTCTTAACAATTATTGAACTTTGTTTTTAAATTAATAAAAGGCGCTTGGCTGTGGAGGTTCCAAAGACATAAGCTCACCTTGGTCTAGGAATATTGCTCACCTAGGCGCTAAGGCTATTCGACCGAACGTTAGTCCGACGAAAGATTCCCCTTAACGCCCGCATTACGCTAAGAACCCCGCTATTGGGTGGGGAACCCAATCCGACAGAACTACGCGTCTCTTCTTTCAGGGGGGCGTACGTAGTTCTCTTTACCCATGGGGATTTGTCCATACATGTGGCCCCTCGACGTTGCGTATGGATAACAGAAATAGAGCCCACACATCGATTATGTGGTCCTATGCGTCGTTAACCCGGGGCAAACCTTAAGTCCTTAAATTAAAATAAAAATAAAGTTCTTTAATTATTTCAAATTATTTTATATGTCCCAATGCTCTTCGATGCTGAAGGCTAATAGAGATTAGCCACTCATCGATTTGGAGAAGGCTTTATGGTTTTTAGTGAAGCGTGAGTTTGAAATTAAGCACTAAACAATTATAAGAGAAAACATAGAAAAAAACATGACATTTAGATAAATTGAAGGAAAGCTAATTGATGCAGGCACTCACGCACACTTCAAAACCATAAAGAAATTAAATAAAGCAAGTCCTACTCAAATGAGTAGGCGGGAAATAAATGCAAGTACAAGTCCTACTCAAAATTGAGTAGGTGATAAATTAAAGCATTGCGTCATTTAACTCTTAACGAGTAGGCGGAAATAAATGTATAAATAAAAAGAAACTAAGTTACAAAAAAATGAAAATTACAAGTCCCACTCAAATGAGTGGGCGGAAAATTAAAGCAGAGCGCCTTTTAACTCTTAACGAGTAGGCAGAAATAAATGCACACACGCACACACTCTACATAAATGAAGAAAGCAATAAAATTGCGAGTCCCGGCTCGAATGAGGGGGCGGGAGAATGAAAGCAATAAATTTATCACATACACGCATGCACTCTACATAATTGAAGAAAGCATTAAAACAAAGCAATAAAAGTTATCACCTACACTCATGCACTCTACATAAATGAATAAAGCAATAAAGAAAGCATGAAAAGATAATCTCATACACACACACACTAAATAAAAACAAGAAAAACAAAGTTACCTAAAAATTAAAACTACAACTTTTCTACCATTGAAACTTGCCAAAAACAAATAAAAAGATGAAATAAAAATTAAAGAAGCAAAAGTTTTTTTGAAAACAAAGTTGAAATAAAATTTGTTCAAAAATTAAAACATTTACATTTTCATCCATAGGATTTCAAAAAAGTGATGAAAAAGTGAAAAAAAAAAATTTAAGGAACAAAACGGGTTTTACAATCCTAAAACAAAGCTAATTAAAAAAAACAAAACACTTTGAAACCCCTTTTACAATTTCATAGGAATGAAAACACAAGCCTTTAAAAAGTTTTAAATACAGCTTTGATTTCTTTTAAAAGAAGACTTAAACTAAATTTTGTCATTATAACAGCTCATTTTTTAGATAAAATCCTAGAATAAAACCTAACATTATAACATATTGCATGAAAAATTAAAACAAGTTACACTCATACACACACACACACTTTCATAAAGATGAACAAAGATGAACATTACAACCAACAAAAAGCATGAAAAACTACAAGTTACACTAATTTATGAAGAGGTAGACTAAGTAAAACAAGAGGATAAAAAGGAGAAAGAAAGTGAAGCACCCAAATACACATTTATTCCATGTAGAAAGAGAAAGAGGAAAAACTTTTTATTATTATCATAATTTAAGCTATTACAAACTATTACAAAGCAAAAGGAAAAGATAAAACAAACATAAGAAGGGGGGAGAGAAAGTCTCCTTACATGAAATGAAGTGCACCAAGGCAGCCCACAAAACACACCAAAGTTTGGCTCAAAAAAGTGAACCCTTGGGCATTACAGAAAATTTTTATTTATAGGCAAAATTTCGGGTGTGACACGCCCTGGTCACGGGCGTGTCAGGGGGTGTGTCACACCTGCCGGGTTTGACTTTGCATCTTCTGGCGAGCTGGCGCCATTCTGGAAGGTTCGGGAAGGGCCACGTGGCGGTCACGGGCGTGACATGCATGTCACGGGCGTGTTGGGAAGTGGTCGAAGATCTTTGAGCACCGATCGACGATCAGGAAGCTTTTGGAAGGAACACGTGGCAGTCATGGGCATGACAATCATTTCACGGGCGTGTCGGGGGAGCGTGACTTGGACAGCTGGCAGTCCGACGCCGGCAGCGTTGAGTGTGAAAAAGCATTAAGTGTCGACCTCGACACGGGCGTGTCAGGCTTGACACAGGCGTGACTGGATGGCGTTGAGTGTTAAACAATAAAATCGTTGAGTGTCGACTGGCTGAAGGCGTTGAGTGCCTGTCACGGGCGTGTTGGGCATGGTCACGGGCGTGACAGGTCAAATTTTGACTTTTTCTGAAATTTTTCAGAAAACAAAAAAAACTAAGTTAGAACTATTTTTTTACAAAAAGAAGCATATTTATTAAACAAAGCAAACAAAAAAAGTAAAAATAAAGTAAAATGACTTAATAAAAATACTATAAAAGTAGGTATATTTACAACTCATCACGGGACCTCCCTATTGATGTGCTTGGGGTGCTTTAGAAGTTTTTCTCTCTTTTGCTTTATCTTCAAAACTAGTCAGCCAAATCACGGGACTAGTAACCACGGGTTGCACTTAGATCAAAATATTTGGAGTAGGGATATTCCCTGCTTCAACACCTTTACCTAGCAATCTTCTCATCCCAGTTCCTGCACATTTATACAAATGTTAGAACCATATATGGTATCTAAAACCCCAGATGTACCATAAATGTTCATCTTTATAATATAAATACCTATAGCGGGAGTCACACTTCCCTTCTTCTATTATGGATCCTCCAGATAAAGAGGAATGTTCCTCCTATAGTGTACTACCTTACCATAATAGTGGCATTCCCTTCCTTGGACAGTCCCTTCTTCTTCGTTGCTGAAGACTTGGGATCAAAATTAGACTTTGATCCTGTCATCTTCTTCTTTGATCTCATACCCTTTTCTTTATGCACTATCAGTATGGGGCTTGTAGGCTTGACCTTCTTCATTTTTATTCTTGGCAGTTCTAAACATGCCTAAGTGCTCGAGTGGTGTCTTCTCAATCTCATTCATATTTTAGTTCAAGAGAAACTGTTCATAACTATCTGGCAATGATTATAGGATCAGAAAAGTGGTCAACTCTTTGCCTAAGGGAAAGCCAAGACTCTAAAGGTTCTTAATGTACTCAATCATCTTGAGCACATGAGTCCCTACTAGGTGTTGGGTCCATTGATCACAATGTCCCAGATTTGAAGAACGCCCTCAAGTCAATAGTATACACATGATTGTATTTGATATATGCTCAAGTTCAATATTTGCAGGATGTCTACTATTCTATGATTAGACAGGTTGTCAGGGTCAGAATAATATTGGACTCAAGGAAGGATGCTGGAAAAGCAGAAATCTGGCTAAGTCCGGAAGCATTGAGTGAGTTCACTTCACTAAAAGCCAGGAGGCTAAAAGCATTGACAGAACATCAAGCATTCAAAGCCTCGGTATTGCAAGACTCAATTCTAGCTAAGTACAAAAGCGTTAAGTGAAGGTTGTTCACTCAACTCCTACTCAAAAGGATTTTTGTCTTAGTAAAAAAGCGTTGAGAAGAAGGCTCACTCAACATCTTATCAATAATTCAGAAGAGTCCGAAAGCGTTGAGTGAAGGTTGTTCACGCAACGCCTTCATTCAAAAACTCGGTGCAAGTCCATAAGCATTGATTGTAGAAGGCTTACTCAATGCCTACAGTCAGGATAATTGCCAAGTCCAAAAGCGTGTAGTAAAGTGGCTTCACTCAATGCCTTCAACCTAATGAATTCTTCCAAGTATAAATGCATTGAGTGATGAAGGTTCGGTCAATGCCTAATTAGTTTAACTGTCTGAGACAAAAGCGTTGAGAGATGAAGGCATACTCAACTCCTCAAGAAGCAGATTTTCTACTAAGTGTTTTTATGTTGAGTCGCATACCTTCACTCAATGCTTGTGCAGAATGACTATGAAAACTGCTAAGTCCACAGGTGCAGAGTAATGATGAAGTCACCCAAATTCAAATTAAGCGGGATTTGCGCACTGGAAGCCAAATGGCACCGAACTCTTTCTGAACAACAGTTAAAGCTAAAGTACTATTATAGTTGTTATTTTGGCTTGCCCATACAGATCAAAGAGCCATTGTATGACAAAAGATAAAAGGACTTTATAGAGAAATTAAAAGTAGTCCTCTTCATCTTCTTCTAAGAGTAGTCTTCTTCTTCTCAATCGATCATTCTGGTTTCTACAAAAGAGTTACAGAAGACAGTGGAGTAATAGAGCCCTCAAAAGAAAGTTGTTGTTCATCTTCAAGGCTATTGCTTTCAACTATAAGATATTAACGCTTGAAGATATAGAGCTCTGTATCAGGTCTTTTCAGCACAAGCAGAACTACATTAAAGATCAAGAATCTTTTTGTTGCAAAGAGTTAGGATTGAGTTTACTCAATTCAGGGAGACGACTCAGAGGACCATTTCTCTTGAGTATATAATCACCAAATCATTACTCACTCTGTAGGATCATAGTTTGATCTGAGCTTTAAGCTTGAGTTATAAAGACAGAGTGTAGGAGCAGTTTCTCTGTGTAGGATCCTATTTAGGATCTGAGGTAAGGATTGGGACTGAGGAAGGATCTTTGTGTAGATCTGAGGTAGGAGATATATGCATCTTTGAGTGTAGGGATGCTTAGCATGAGGTAGGAGTTGTTATACTCTAAGTTGTAAGACTGAGCTCCACTCTAAAGTATAGGATCCTGAGGGATCTGAGGTGTAAGCTCAAGGAGCCGAGTAAAAGGAGAAGTTGGCAAAATATAACTCACTACTAGATTGGTGAAGGGAGAAAGGGGATGTACCCTAGATAGGGGACCAATATAAACTCTTGTGTTTTATGGTGTCTCTTGAAAGTTAATAACAAATTCTAACACACAGTTAGACCTAAACTCAAAAGAATGAAAAATACTTAAACATACCTATTCACCCCCACCCCACCCCACCCCCCCCCCCCCCCACCCCACCCCCACCCCCACCCCCACCCCCACCACCACCCCTCCCCACCCCTCTAATTGTGTAACTACTTTTGAACAAAGACTTTCAAGTGGTATTAGAGGGAGGTTGTTCAAAAAGGACCAAACAGAATGAACAGCTCTCCAAGAGTAGTAGAAGATTATCTCCATGGGTTCAGGTGAGAACCATAAGGAGTTGAGCTCTATGGAACTTCCTATATGAAGGAAAGAAAATTTTGGGATCTGGAAGGAAAGTGTAAGGTTATTTATAGTGTACAACCCCATATCCGGCGAGTGGAGATCGACGGGAGGCAGACCAGCTAAGTCGTGTCCAAGACACAGGCGAGCCAATACCCAGGCGTCAAGTCCACTCAACTCCATCTGCTACGACGTCAAGTGAGGCGAGCTCACTTAATTCTTCCGCCCCGGTGTCGAGTGAGGCGAGCTCACTTAATGCTTCTTACTTGGATTGAGTGAAGCCCATACACTCAACGCCTCTTCCTTGCTGTTGAGTGGTAACTCGACATCCGTCATCTTGCCTAGGTATGGTGGGGCATTTTTGGGCTCGCACTCGCCCAGGTCAGAATGAGGCGGCGAGTGCCAGCCCCATCGAGCACTCGCCACCTCGGGCGAGTGGAGATTTTAGAGGTCCTCTGGCCAAGTTATTATATGATGTATTCTTAATATTTTGCTCTTGTTGGCCTTCCCATAGCCTTTCAAAACAATGGAGTTATGATGTTGGCAGGCCAATATGGCCTGCACATAGCTGTTTGGAATAACGGAGGTCAGCTATTTGTAGACCATTTTCAGAAAATTATAAATAAGACCCAAGGTGTACCTCAGAAGGTATGCTTACTTGTGCCCTGGTCTTCTTGCGCTCTCTGAGGTATCCTTAGCTCAACACTTGGCTAAGGAGGGGAAGCACTCTAAGATATTCTGGGTGTGTGGTGGGCCATCCGTGCTGGAGCCTTTGGTTTATTCCTTGTTCTAAGTACTTGGTTATTTAGCTTGTGAGAGAGAAGTAAGTGTGTGATCCCCCCTTCCCTAAGGGTTGACTCCACAAAGACCAAGTCTTTGGTTTCAACATTTTGTTGTGGTCAATGTGGAGTGTGATCAGCACTGAATTCTTCTACGAGCTCAATGACTGGAGGATAAGGACAAGTTTCGGGCAGGGCCGACTCGCCACCCCCTCCCTTTTCGCCACTATCGGGATGTTCGAGGAGTTCACACAGGAGGTGCTCAGCCTCATCAAGTTCGCACTATACACGTGTGTTGACTGCTCGATGTCGGCCATTCCAGTCTCCATTGAGCAAGCCCTAGGCGAGGAAATCCTAGCTAGGAGAGCTGAGAAGGAGGTAGTAGAGGAAGGTAGTTGGAGAAATCTCCGCGGGAGGGTGTTGTTCCCCGGCACGACAATTGGAGGTTGGATCGGCGAGATGAGCGTGCGAGAACCCTCTGCTCGTCCAGCAGGGGGAGGCAGCCCCTTTAGTGAGTTTGTTTAATCCGCCCCAGTTCCAGAGGGGTTTCGGGAGATGGAGATATCCTACTATTCTAGTAGGGATGACTCAGTCCAACATATCTAGTGGTTCTAGGATGTGGTTTTGATAAAGCAGATGTTAGATGCCTTCAAGTGTCGATTCTTCGCAATCATCCTCAAGGATAAGGCGAGGGATTGGTTCCACTAGCTACCGACCATCTCTATATACTGCTTCAAGGACCTACATCGGGGGTTCATGCTGAGATTCACCACCTCCAAGAAGAGGAAGAGGGAGTCTGAGTCCCTGTTCCATATCAAGCAAGGGGTGAACGAGACCTTGGGGAACTACATGGACCAGTTCCAAGAGGAAGTCACCCAGGTCCAGGATATGCCATGGCACACCCTAATGATGGCCTTCACCTTGGGGCTCTAGCAAGGCTTCTTATGGATGGAGTTGAAGAGGGTGTCGCCTCTCTCCTTTGAGGAACTGATGGAGAGGGAAGTAAGGGAGGTCGACGAGGATGCGTTGAACCTTGAGTGTGTAAGGAAGATTTCCAGGTGGGCCTGGTGGAGGAGAAGATTCCAGGAGTTAGCAGAGGTGAGGAGGTGAGGAGAGTTAAACCCAGACAGAGGGAGCAGCAACAGTAGCAACTACCGAGGTGGGGGCTAAGAGCCGAACAATCGGCTCAGTTGGAGGCAGCAGGAGGTGCAGGACCAAGGCCAGAAGAGAGGTTTCCATGGATGAGACAACTGCCAGGGGGGCAGGGTCAGTTCCACCCTCCAGACTGGAGGCAGGGCCAAAGACCCCCTCTCCCCAATCAATGTCAGGTTATGGAAATAGCCCAGAGGAGGAGGGATCAGTAGAGGAGAAGACAGGAAGTCAGGGTGGAATTGCCCTATAGTGATTTCCACCATGAGGAGGGCCATGCTACAGCCACGTGCCTGGAATTCCTCGAGATGAGGGGAAACATGTAGTAGAAACAACAACCCCTCCAGGAGGTGCGGATCGAAGAAGTCCTACCCAGGGGGGAGGACAGGTGTGAGGACTAGGCTGATGTCGGAGCCCATGGAGGGATCAGAGTGATCCACGGAGGTGTGGGAGTTGATGTTGCCCGGAAGGCAAGCCTCCATACTTTGTATCGTGGGAGCATTGTGTAGGACCCATCTCCCCCTTTTGTGGAGTAAACCCGGATCTTATGCCCAGAACCGCCGCCTTACGATGACACTAACACACGAGTTAGTCGACACCGCAAGTCGTCTATTCTGCCGGCTAGTACGATCATAAACCTGTTCGACCAATATGAGAAACAAAAGTAAACAAAAGAGTAAAACATCATAGTCCACAGCCACAGTACTAATAATATATATGTCAAATGAAAAGTACAACAATATGTAGTCTAATAATGAGTAGAATAATAAAAGAGAGTAATAAGGGCTAATGCCCAGTACATCAAATCAAATCTCTCACTCTCTCAAATCAAAAAGTAGGGGAATATAATCATCTAAACTCATCATCTGGTCTCGTCCTACCTGAGGACACGCAGTAGTAGTAGTATCCGGTAGTAACGGTATCTGCTCCTCAAGTACTGCCACCCCATCGTGCTAATGCTCCATCTCCTCGAGCTCCTAAAATGATATGGTCACTGACCATTAGTCAAAAAAGACTAAGTCATTTCCTCCGCACCTCACCCCGTAACTCCTAGGTACCGTGCGGGAGGACGAAGCGGAGGACAACAAGGGGTATCAATGTAAAAATAGGTGATAGCGGCACTAGCTAGCAGTTTGTAAATAGTATAAATGATTCTATTCTAGCAGTTCTATAAATGAAGTAAGTGCAGTAGAAAAGAACAGTAAGAAGTAAGTACAGCAGCTGAAGTATGAATAGTAAGAAAACTATACTACTACTATTCTACAATCACAGAAGTACCCTAACTTATATGAATGCCCATACAAACCTTTAAGTTAGAGTTTCAAAAATTAACTTATCATATAAAAGAGCCAATACTAGTTTATATGATAAGGATCCATGTAGCGTATGACCTAATAAGTATGAATGATTATGCTATGGTTATGCAACATGCAAGTGCAACACACGCAAGCGACTCTGAGATCCCAGACCTTTAGTTCCCACTTTTCGAGAGCTAGAATCACTCTCAGGTACCGTCATCGTGGCTCTGGCAGCAGCAGAACGGGCGCTTCCGCTTTCTAGGTGGGTGTTCACACCACCAAGCCAAGACCTCTCTTGTACGCCTCTGTACACGTACCAAGTGCACTCTAGAGTCTCTGCGTACTAAATACTTGCTGTCTACTAGACTTTTAGGTCGGGTATACATCTTCGGGGATTGTCTGCCTGACTGTAGTAATAAACAACATACTGGCTCTTCCACCCGTACACCTCACCTGAGTCACCGTACTGCCATCAGTGTGACGATTGGCCAGTACCGTATGACCCACCACAATTTGTTTACTCACATGCAATGATTTAACCCGAGCCCCCGGCTCTCAGGACCAACCTGTCCTGGTATAAATCTCCCGAGCCTCCAGCTCGCAGGACTAACCTGTCCTTAATCTCTCCAACCCATCACGGGTGAGAATACACATCAAGTTCACTCATGTGTACCATTTTCCTTAGCCTAATATACTACTCTTTTTTACCGATTATTAAACTTAGTAGTTTAGGGTTAATCCCAAGACTGCCCAAGGTATGCCCAATGAAGGGGTCTCGAAGGCACTAGGAACCAAGATGGGATGACAAGCCAAAAGTTCCCTTTCGCAAGGATAATTATTCTTGTTAGTATCTACCCAGGATTATCACCCAACTCTCATTTTTACTTTAGAATGAACCTAACGACTTAAGGTGTTATTAGGAGCTCGGCGGTCTTCCACCGATCCCCGTTATTGTTGTTATCACGGACTTGCACTCTTCCACACATGGTTAGGGAATCCTCTAGGAGACCAACCAGGGTTATTTCCTCTACTAAGATCCTCACCTTGCTAGTTTACCATATTACTCCCTGATGGCCCTACTAGAACGAACATTGGTGTTATACTCTTACCCATGTTCTGCACTCAACTCTTCTTATTACTCTTGGGCGATCCTAATGACGTAAGTTGTTATCGGGGAGGGCGACGGTCTTCTGCCGACCTCCACTCCAATTGTTACCCAATGACTTGCACTTTACTCTCATCACTAAGACAATACTATCCACCAGGGTTATACTTCCAATCGTAATCTCTAGCTCAATTGTCGATCTTTCCCCCGGTGGGCCTTATGGTATAACCTATTTTTACTATGCGCAGCCCATGACCTAATACCACCCCAAAGTCGAACTTCCAATTCCTTGGGCCACCAACCCCTAATTATTTATCCTAGGGTGGTATGCACTAATGAAATGAGCATGTTGATTTTCATAACTTTCCTAGGTCATTAAGGCTTCTAATTAAATCATTTAAATTAATTCCCTAGGTCACTTTACACATGAAGTAGTACAATTTTAATCCACTGACCTAAGGAATTTTTCTTGGGCTGTATATTGATAAAATATTGTTGTCTATAGAGTTTCATAATTTTCCTTTAATTAGTTATATTTATTCCTTAATTAATACAAAATCCACATAATTACCATTTTCCAAATGAAGTATATGGAATACATAAGCCAAAATTCCAGGAAAATTACAGAGCATATATATAATTAATTCAAGACTAATGGCAGAGTTTTATTAACCTCTATAGTGTAATGGCCTATCAAATTCCATTCTTAAGTATTTACCAAAATGCCATTATGCAAATTTAAAAATTATCAGTACATCCAAAAATTTTGAGATAAATACACAAGGCTGATCATACAAATATACATTGCTAGAAATAATTCCACAATTTTCTAATATGTATTTCCATCAATTCATGAATAATTGCAATAAGGGTAAAATGGTAATTTCAATGCATTTTACTCCAAAGGTTCTCAAACAGAAGGATAAAATTTTCATAAGTCAATTATAACCTCTATTTTAACTTGACAGAATTTGGGGATTTTTACTTGATCAAAACCTATTTTTCCAATTTATTTTCCAAAAGGGCTATATTTTTAAAAATTCAAAATAATGGGATTTTTGATCCCAAAAATCCCATAATTAATCTCAGGGGTGAACTTTACCCTAATGGACCTCTGGAATCCATTCCATGATTTTTGGATGCCTCAATTAGGGTGAATGTACAACATATCATTTATTGTTATTTGCACTCCAAGGCTATACATAGCCAACACATGCAAGTGGATTAACCCAACATGCAGTGGTCCAATTATGCTGAAATTTGTATCTTGAACATATGATGTCCTCAAGGACCTGTCACAAAAATTTGGGGCCATTTGGAGGCATATTACTCCAATTATTTCATTTATTTAATTTTAAGTATTATGACAAATACTATAGAAAAATTTGTCCCAAATATTTCCAATTTTTGGCAGGGGCTAGATATGCCCTAGTCAAGCACATGCCCAAAATTTTGGGACATGTGGACTTTTGGTTTGGCATGGGCTTAATTTTTACTTTCTGCCCTAGCCTAGGACCAGCCCTAGCAAAATAACCCTACAGGTCAGACCATTGGACTAAAACTCAAGTTAAGGGTGGCAAATTAAAGTTAACACTACTGGCTACATTTTCTATGTTGATCATAATTTCAGGGGATGGCTTTAAGAGCCCTAAATTTAACATGCAAGACTACTGTATAAGTGTGACAATATCAAATATTTATAACATTTATATTATATCATTTATATATAATAATGCACGAATCTTAAAGCGGCCTGGACGGCATCTGGTCATCGTCCCCAAGCAATCAACAGCCCAGATCCATTCTTCCTAGGCCATCATTGCTGGTGGTTTCCGGCCAGCTGAGCCACCACCACTACCGGTAGATGTTGCCACCACCTTCACTGAGGTGGGGTCTTGCGTTTCCCGACGGTGAGGCCGCCGGAGTTGGCTCTTTCGGCGAACACGAGCAAGAAGTAAAAGCTCAGAATTTCACACCTTGATCTCATGGCATCGGGCTCAATTGAGCCTGATATCTCCCCTAAATGATCGAGACGGCTAGTACAGAGAGAGGGGCGGCGAAACGAATTGGAATAGAGGCTTGGCGGCGAGTTTAGCGGCGAGTTTGGCGGAGATTTGCCATGGTAGAGGTACTCTGGCGATCTCCTTCCCGAAAGCTTGTTTCTCCACAAAATTCCTTGCTCCAGCTATCGAACTCCAGTCGTTTCCTCCTTCTGAAGCTAATGGTGGGGTTATTTTGAGCTGGAGTGGGCTGTACAAGGCGTTAACTCCAAGGTGAGCTCGGGCTCACCTTGGATGTTTCACCATGGCTGCCATGTGGCCATACCAGCCTCCTAATTCTCTGTAATTCCTCTGGGAAGTCTGCCAGCAGGCTTTGGGCAGAAGGAGGGAGGGCCATATGGCCTTTATCCCTTCTTTTCCTCCTTTTTCTCTCTCCTTTCCACCAAAATTCCAAAACTACCCCCATGCATGTACTCTCTCTCCTAATTCTGAGGGTTAGTGCAGTAATTGGTGCCTTTGGCTGCTAATGGGCCTCATTTGGTGGGCTTGGCCATTATTTTCCTTCTTTAGGTCAAAATGTTGACTTGGTTGACTTTTTGGGTTGACTTGGTCAACATGGTGAGTAAGCTGACACCACTTGTTGGTCATGAGCCTAATGGCACCAACCAACTTGGGTTGGGTCAAGGGGGTGCCCTACTTAGGCTAATTAGGCCTATGAGTGTGGGTTTGACCACTTTAGGCCCAAGGTTGACTTGGGTCAACTAGGGTCAAAGTGTTGACCTAGTGGCATGCCCTAGGGTCCAGTTAAATTGTTTTTAGGGTTAGGGCAATGTGGTGGGGTCATGGTGTGGCTAGGGTCCCTATTTATTCTAGTTTGACCTAGTTTGACTTTGGTCATATAGTGGGCCCCACATGGCTACAACCCACTACCTAGGGTCAAACCTAGCTAATTTCCCTAACAGCCACCCTATGCCTAACCCAATCTAAGTTAAAGGGCCTAGAAGTAACATGGGATGTTACAAATCCTATAAACCAAAAAAAATAATTTCGTCCCCGAAATTTATGTTCGGGTCTACGGGGTTCTACTTGCAAGAATTATAAGAAACTTTAAAGCATAAATTAAAATGTACCTGATGAAAATAACTCCGGGTGTTGCTCCAACATCAGATCCCTCGGCTCCCAGCTGTGCTCCTCCCATCCATGGTTGGACCACAACACCTTCACGAGAGGGACCTTCTTCTTCCGCAACACTCGGACGGCCGTATCGTCAATCCGGATCGGCTCCAGTCTAACTGATCTGTCAGGCGCTACTAGTCCGGCTGTGGTAGTAATGTGCTATTCTGGCCGAAGGAGAGCTCTTCGCAAGGAAGAGACATGGAAGACGTCGTGTAAGGTACTCAACTCTGGTGGCAGCTACAATCGGTAAGCCAAGGGGCCGATCCGCTCCAGGATCGAGTATGGCCCAATGTATTGCGGACTGAGCTTCTTGTGTCTCCGCACCCGAGAGACACCGTGTACTGGATGAATCTTCAGGAAAACTCTATCTCCAACCTGGAACTCCACCTTCTGGTGTCGAGCATCATAATACTTTGCCTGCCTACTCTGGGCCTCTAGTAGCCGATCCCTGATCAAACGAATCTGAGCCTCCGTGTCTTCCACAAAATTTGAACCAAGAGCTTGAGTGTCCACGTCCTAAACCCAAGATAGCGGTGTCCAGCACTTCCTCCCATAAAGTGCCTCATATGGATCCATCTCGATGATAGCCTGGTGGCTGTTATTGTACGAGAACTCAATCAGTGGTAGCAGCCTCTCCCAAGGCTTCCCCGTATCCAATATGCATAGTCTGAGCAGGTCCTCCATAGTCCTATTTGTCCGCTCCGTCTGGTCGTCGGTCTGCGGATGGAAAGCAGTGCTAAAAGTGAGTCTTGACCCAAGTAAGCATGCACTATCCTCCACTCCCTGGATATGAAGCGACCGTCTCGGTCCGAGACAATAGACCTGGGGATGCTATGATATCTGATGAACTGCTCCACGAACACTCTCACCAAAACTGCAACTGGAGCATCCTTCCTGACCAGAATGAACCGCACTACCTTGGTCAGTCTGTCTACAATGAACAAGATGGAATCGTGCCCAGAGTGGGAGCGAGGCAGTCCGTGTACAAAATCCATAGTAATGTCCTCGAACTTCCACTCTAGGACTGGCAGTGGCTGTAATAAACCTCCCGGGCTCTTGCACTCCGCCTTCATGCGCTGGCAGGTCTCGTAGTGTGTCACAAAATAGGTGATCTCCCTCTTCATCCTAGGCCAGTACATGGTCCTCTGTAAGTCTGCCCATATCTTGGTGATGCCGGGATGCACTGAGTATCTGGAGCAATGTGCCTCTCTGAGTATGTCATCCCTGATATCATCTCCTGCTGGTATGTATACTCGACAACGGAATTGAAGGAGACCATCCTGCAGCGTGTAATCCTCATACTTTCCCCCTTCCAAGGCGCTGAAAATAGGCTCTAGTGCAGCATCCAGTCTCTGATGTGTAACAATGCGCTCTCGAATATCATCATCACTGATCAAGGAGCTCAGGTACTCTCGATACACCACTGGCTTGGCCTACGAAACCATGGTAATATGCATATCTTCCATCATGCGTAGCAACTCTATAGACATCACCTGAGGCTCCGGTCCAGAAGTGTCGGCTCTCCTGCTCAAAGCATCCGCTACAGTATTTGCCTTCCCTGGGTGATAATGCATCTCATAATCATAATCACAGAGGAACTCTAGCCATCTCCTCTGGCGCAGGTTCAGATCCTTCTGCGTGTCAATGTACTTGATATTCTTGTGATCCGAGTAGATATCACAATGAATCCCGTATAAGTAATGTCTCCACGTCTTGAGGGAGAATACCACAGCCCCGAGCTCGAGATCATGTAATGGATAGTTATGCTCATGCTTCTTCAACTGTCGTGAAGCATAAGCAATAATATGCCCATGCTGCATCAGGACAGCACCCATCCCCTAATAAGAGACATCTGTATAAATCTTAAATCCTTCACTCCCAGATGGGAGTGCAAGGATAGGGGATGAGGTGAGTCGGTCCTTCAGTTCCTTAAAAGCTGCCTCGCACTGCTCTGTCCAATCAAAAACTGCATCCTTCTTCATCAAGGACGTGAGGGGGAGGGCTATCCTCGAGAATCCCTCCACGAACTTGTGATAATAGCCTGCTAAACTGAAGAAGCTGCGGATGTCTGACGCTGTCTGTGGTCGTGTCCAATCCTGCACTGCCTCTATCTTGGATGGATCCACTGCCAATCCAGTCCCGCTGATAGTATGCCCAGAAAAGCGACCTCCTGCATCCAGAACTAGCACTTTGAAAACATTGCATACATCTGAAACTCCTTTAGCCTCTATAAAACCTGTGCCAGGTGCTCTGCATGCTCCTCCTGAGTCCGAGATTAGATAGGGATATCATCGATGAATACTATGATGAAGCGATCTAAATAAGGCTCGAATACACGGTTCATGAGTGTCCTGAATACCGAGGGGGCATTCGTGAGTCCAAAAGGCATCACTGTGAACTCGTATAGCCCATAGCGTGAACTGAATGCCGTCTTCGGTATATCTTCTTCCCGGATGCGGAGCTGATAGTATCCGGACCGCAGGTCTAGCTTAGAGAACTAAAAAGCTCCCTGAAGTTAATTAAACAACTCGTCTATTCGAGGCAGTGGATAGGTATTCTGAACCGTCAACCGGTTCAACTCTCTGTAATCTATACATAACCGCAGTGATCCGTCTTTCTTCTTCACAAACAGAACGAGTGCACCCCACGGCGATGAGCTCGGCCGCACAAATCCTGACTCCACTAGCTCCTGAAGCTGAGTCCTGAACTCTGCCAACTCCCAGGGAGCCATCCTGTAAGGTGCCCGGGACATTGGTCTCGCTCCCGGCACCAACTGAATCCTGAAGTCCAAATCCCTGGCTGGTGGTAGTCCGGGCAATTTCTCCGGGAACACATCGGAGAAATCTCGAGCCACCAGGATGTCATCTATGGAACTCTCTACTACATCCATCTCGAAGCAAATGAGGTACACCTCCTCCCCTTGCTCATAGGCCTTGACAGCCTGTACAGAAGATAAAGAAAGGTGGGGGATGGGATGGATACCTTTAATGGTAACGTAGGAATCTCCATGTCTGAGTGTGATCCTCTTCGAGGGGCAGTCGATCTAGGCATGGTTCCAATGGAGCCAGGTCATGCCCAAAATCAGATCAAAGTCCGGCAATCTCAGGACCGCTGCTGGAGCTTCGAATGCCTTGCTTACGATCTCGGCCTCCATGTTGAAGCTATCCGTGGTCCGTAGCTCTGAGCCATCAGGAAGACGCACCCTCATTTCCAGGCCAGGGAACCTTTCCACACCCTCTAGTCCTTCAATAAACGTGTTAGACACGAATGAGTGGGAGGCACCCGTGTCGAAGAGAGTATGGGCGGGCTTGCCGCTGATCATAACTATCCCTGGGTTTTGTTTGAGTTCAAAGATAAAGATTATTTCTAAGGTTCTCAAGGTACTTATTAAAGTTGAAAATTCTAAATTTTGCAATAATTAAAGTACCTGTAATCACTTCTTCAGGGTTCCTCTGCTCCGTGAGGACCAGCACATACATTTGTTACTAGCCACATCCTCGGCCATGATGTCCACAACCTCGGCCTCGACCTCGTCCTCGGCCTCGACCTTAGTGTGCTGGAGGGGCCACTGGAGGTGGAGGAGGAGGGAGTAGGTGGATCTGATGTGGGCACTGCGACCTGATATGCCAAGCTTGGCCGCATCCAAAGCATGTGATTTGCCTCTGGCCACGATCCTCCTATCTTATCGGGCCGTGAGTCTGTAAAGGTGGTGGAGCTAGCACTGTAGGAGGCCTCCGCTCCTGTCTGAAGTTGGGACGATGATGTCCCCCACCCCTCCTGTATCCAATAACTTTGCCTCTCTGAGATGCCCTACTACTTTCTCCGGATGATGACCCCTCTGGCGGTCTCTTTCCTCTACCTTCCACCATTAGCTTGTCAGCTTTCAGTTTCTTTGCCATCTCAACGATCTGTGTAGTGGTGCCATGAGATATGAACAATAAGGGCTGCCTTAAGGAGTCTCGGAGTCCATGGTAGAACCTTTTTGCATACTTCCGGTCATCCCAGTCATGGAATCCCGCAAATCTAGCCAAGTGGGAGAACTCTCTTTGATATTCGATAACGGATCTGCTCCCCTGCTGGAGGTTCAGAAATCTCGCTTTCAAGGAATCTCTGTCTGTGGAGGATACATAGTGATCTAAGAACGCATAACTGAATTCCTCCCAAGAAATATCCATCAGCTCCATATCAGCATATGTAGAGTCTCGCACAGACTTCCACCACCTCTTCGCATGAGCCTCCAGTACTGAGGTGGCAAGAGGGACTTCCTGTCTGACTGGGCAGCTGATGTCAGCTAATAGCTCCTGAATAGTCTCCAGCCACTCCTCCATCATCACAGCATCTTCTGTCCCGCGGTACACTAGTGGAGAAAGACTCTTAAAGGCATTCAACCAGCTCGACCCTAGGTTTGGCAGCTGTGTCGGGGCTTGCTGGGCTCTGAAGGCATCTAGGATAGCCGTCAGAGTTTGTCCCATCTCTGTCTGCATGAAAGGAGTGGCAGCAGGAGGGGGAGGAACCACATTCTGCGGAGGCTGCACAAAGGTAAGGTAAACGTCAAAATTTACCTAACTCATTGCTTAGTGGACTGTTTTATGTGACTTTTGCACATGGGCACACCATTACTTCCGCTGCATAGTTTGTCTGCAAAATAATGCTCGAGCGGGGTGTTCCAGTGTTGTGGACTTCTTTCTTATATGATCGTTTGTTCAAGTGATACCAGTTTGTAGGATCCATCTCCCCCTTCCGAGGAGTAACCCAGATCTTATCCCCAGAACCGCCGCCTTACAGTGACACTAACACACGGGTTAGTCGACACAGCAAGTCGCCAATTCTGCCGGCTAGTAAAATCATAAACCTGTTCGGCCAATATGAGAAACAAAATTAAACAAAAGAGTAAAACATCATAGTCCATAGCCACAGTACTAATCATATATATGTCAAATGAAAAGTACAACAATATATAGTCCAATAATGAGTAGAATAATAAAAGATAGTAATAAGGTCTTATGCCAAGTACATCAAATCAAATCTCTCACTCTCTCAAATCCAAAAGCAGCGGAATCTAATCATCTAAACTCATCATCTAGTCTCGTCCTACCTGAGGACGCGCAGTAGTAGTAGTAGCCGGTGGTAACGGTATCTGCTCCTCAAGTCCTGCCACCTCGTCGTGCTGGTGCACCATCTCCTCGAGCTCCTAAAATGATATGGTCACCGACCATTAGTCAAAAAGACTAAGCCATTTCCTCCGCACCTCGCCCCGCAACTCCTAGGTACCGTGTGGGAGGACGAAGCGGAGGACAACAAGGGGTATCAATGTAAAAATAGGTAACAGTGGCACTAGCTAGCAGTATGTAAAGAGTATAAATGATTCTATTCTAGCAGTTCTATAAATGAAGTAAGTGCAGTAGAAAAGAACAGTAAGAAGTAAGTACAGCAGCTGAAGTATGAATAGTAAGAAAACTATACTACCACTATTCTACCATCACAGAATTACCCTAACTTATATGAATGCCCATACAAACTTATAAGTTAGAGTTTCCAAATTAACTTATCATATAAAAGAGTCCATACTAGTTTATATGATAAGGATCCATGTAGCGTATGACCTAAAGAGTATGAATGAATATGCTATGGTTATGCAAAATGCAAGTGCAACACACGCACGCGACTCTTAGATCCCAGACCTTTAGTTCCCACTTTTTGAGAGCTAGCATCACTCTCAGGTACCGCCGTCGTGGCTCCGGCAGCAGCGGAACGGGCGCTTCCGCTTTCTAGGCGGGTGTTCACACCACCAAGCCAAGATCTCTCTTGTATGCCTCTGTACACGTACCAAGTGCACTCTAGAGTCCCTGCGTACTAAATGATAGCTGCCTGCTAGACTTTTAGGTCGGGTATACATCTTCAGGGATTGTTTGCCTTACCGTAGTAATAAACAACATACTGGCCCTTCCACCCGTACACCTCACCCGAGTAACCGTACTGCCATCGGTGTGACGATTTGCCAGTACCGCATGACCCACCATAATTTGTTTACTCACATGCAATGATTTAACCCGAGCCCCCGGCTCGTAGGACCAACCTGTCCTGGCATAAATCTCCCGAGCCTCCAGCTCGCAGGACTAACCTGTCCTGAATCTCTCCAACCCATCACGGGTGAGAATACACATAGAGTTTAGTCCCCTCCAACCCATCACGGGTGAGCATGTGTACCATTTTTCTTAGCCTAATATACTACTCTTGTCTACCGATTATTAAACTTAGTAGTTTAGGGTTAATCCCAAGACTGCCCAAGGTATGCCAAATGAAGGGGTCTCGAAGGCACTAGGAACCAAGATGGGATGACAAGCCCAAAGTTCCCTTTCGCAAGGATAATTATTCTTGTTAGTGTCTACCCAGGATTATCACTGAACTCTCATTGTTACTTTAGAATGACCCTAACGACTTAAGGTGTTATTAGGAGCTCGGCGGTCTTCCGCCGATCCCCGTTATTATTGCTATCACGGACTTGCACTCTTCCACACATGGTTAGGGAATCCTCTAGGAGACCAACCAGGGTTATTTCCTCTACTAAGATCCTCACCTTGCTAGTTTACCATATTACTCCCTGATGGCCCTACTAGAACGAACATTGGTGTTATACTCTTACCCATGTTCCACACTCAACTCTCCTTATTACTCTTGGGCGATCCTAATGACTTAAGTTGTTATCGTGGAGGGCGACGGTCTTCCGCCGACCTCCACTCCAATTGTTACCCAATGACTTGCACTTTACTCTCATCACTAAGACAACACTACCCACCAGGGTTATACTTCCAATCGTAATCTCTAGCTCAATTGTCGATCAATCCCTCGGTGGGCCTTATGGTATAACCTATTTTTACTATGCGCAGCCCATGACCTAATACCACCCCGAAGTCAAACTTCCAATTCCTTGGGCCACCAACCCCTAATTATTTATCCTAGGGTGGTATGGACTAATGAAATGAGCATGTTTATTTTCGTAACTTTCCTAAGTCATTAAGGCTTATAATTAAATCATTTAAATTAATTCCCGTGGTCACTTTAAACATGAAGTAGTACAATTTATAATCCACTCACCTAAGGAATTTTTCCTGGGTTGTATATTGATAAAATATTGATGTCTACAGAGTTTCATAATTTTCCTTTGATTATTTATATTTATTCCTTAATTAATACAAAATCCACATAATTACCATTTTCCAAATGAAGTATATGGAATACATAATCCAAAATTCCAGGAAATTTACAGAGCAAATATATTATTAATTTAAGACTAATGGCAGATTTTCATTAACCTCTATAGTGTAATGGCCTATCAAATTCCATTCTTAAGTATTTACCAAAATGCCATTATGCTAATTTAAAAATTATCAGTACATCAAAAAATTTTGAGATAAATACACAAGGCTGATCATACAAATATACAATGCTAGAAATAATTCAAAAAATTTTTGATATGTATTTCAATCAATTCATGAATAATTGCAATAAGTGTAAAATGGTAATTTCAATGCATTTTACTCCAAAGGTTCTCAAACAAAAGGATAAAATTTTCATAAGTCAATTATAACCTCCATTTTAACTTGACAGAATTTGGGGATTTTTACTTGATCAAAACCTATTTTTCCAATTTATTTTCCAAAAGGGCTATATTTTTAAAAATTCCAAATAATGGGATTTTTGATCCTAAAAATCCCATAATTAATCTGAGGGGTGAACTTTACCCTAATGGACCTCTGGAATCCATTCCATGATTTTTGGATGCCTCAATTAGGGTGAATGTACAACATATTATTTATTGTTATTTGCACCCCAAGGCTATACATAGCCAACACATGCAAGTTGATTAACCCAACATGCAGTGCTCCAATTGTGTTGAAAGTTTTATCATGCACATATGATGTCCTCAAGGACCTGTCACCAAAATTTGTAGCCATTTGGAGGCATAATACTCCAATTATTTCATTTATTTGATTTTAAGTATTATGACAAATACTATAGAAAAATTTGTCCCAAAAATTCCCAATTTTTGGCAGGGGCTAGATATGCCTTAGTCAAGCACATTCCCAAAATTTTAGGACATGTGGACTTCTGGTTTAGCATGGGCTTAATTTTTACTTTCTGCCATAGCCTAGGACCAGCCCTAGCAAAATGGCCCTACGGGTCAGACCACTCGACCAAAACTCAAGTTAAGGGTGGCAAATTAAATTTGACACTACTGGCTACATTTTCTATGTTGATCATAATTTCAGGGGATGGCCTTAAGAGCCCTAAATTCAACATGCAAGACTACTGTATAAGTGTGACAATATCAAATATTTATAACATTTATATTATATCATTTATATATAATAATGCACGAATCATAAAGAACCCTGGACGGCATCTGGTCGTCGTCCCCAAGCAATCAACGACTTAGATCCATTCTTCCTAGGCCATCTTTGCTGGCGGTTTCCGGCCAGCTGAGCCACCACCACCACCGGCAAATGTCGCCACCACCTTCACTGAGGTGGGGGCTTGCGTTTCCTGGCGGTGAGGCCGTCGGAGTTGGCTCTTACGGTGAACCTTAGCAAGAAGTAAAAGCTCGGAATTTCACACCTTAATCTCATGTCATCGGGCTCAATTGAGCCTGATATCTCCCCTAAATGATCTAGACGGCTAGTACAGAGAGAGGGGCGGCGAAACGAACCGGAATAGAGGTTTGGCGGTGAGTTTGGCGGCGAGTTTGGCGGCAGTTTGCAAGGTAGAGGTGCTCCGGCGATCTCCTTCCCGAAAGCTTATTTCTCCACCAAATTCCTTGCTCAAGCTATCGAACTCCAGTCGTTTCCTCCTTCTGAAGCTAATAGTGGGGTTATTTTGAGCTGGAGTGGGCTGTACAAGGCGTTAACTCCAAGGTAAGCTCGAGCTCACCTTTGATGTTTCACCATGGCTGCCATGTGGCCATCCCAGCCTCCTAATTCTCTACAATTCCTCTAGGAAGTTTGCCAGCAAGCTTTGGGCAGAAGGAGGGAGGGCCACATGGCCTTTATCTCTTCTTTCCCTCCTTTCTCTCTCTCCTTTCCACCAAAATTCCAAAACTACCCCCATGCATGTACTCTCTCTCCTAATTCTGAGGGTTAGGGCAATCATTGGTGCCTTGGGCTGCTAATGGGCCTCATTTGGTGGGCTTGGCCCAAGGGAAATGGCTTGGCCATTATTTTCCTTCTTTAGGTCAAAATGTTGACTTGGTTGAATTTTTGGGTTGACTTTGTCAACATGGTGAGTGGGCTGACCCCACTTGTTGGTCATGAGCCTAATGGCACCACCCAACTTGGGTTGGGTCAAGGGGTTGCCCTACTTAGGCTAATTGGGCTAATGAGTGTTGGTTTGACCACTTTAGGCCCAAGGTTGACTTGGGTCAACTAGGGTCAAAGTGTTGACCTAGTGGCATGCCCTAGGGTCCACTTAGATTGTTTTTAGGGTTAGGGCAATGTGGTGGGGTCATGGTGTGGCTAGGGTCCTATTTAGGCTTGTTTGACCTAGTTTGACTTTGGTCCTATAGTGGGCCCCACATGGCTACAACCCACTACCTAGGGTCAAACCTAGCTAATTTCCCTAACACCCACCCTATGCCTAACCCAATATAAGTTAAGGGGCCTAGAAGTAACATGGGGTGTTACACATTGCCTCCACATCTCTAACCCTACCCCCGGAGGGGAAGATCACCTTCTCTGGAAAGGATATGCTGGATCATGAGGATCCCTTTTGCCATGCATTGGTCATCCAGACTGCGGTCGAAAATTTTACTTTCTCCCGAATCCTCATCGATTACGAGAGTTTGGTCAACGTCATTTTTAAGAAGTCGTTTGATGCAATGAAGGTGGAGGCCCGGAGGGTACTGTCCTCAGATGGACCTCTCTTCGAGTTCTTAGGAGAGAGGAAGGATGTGGAGGGAGGAGTAGGACTCCATGTTACCTTAGGGGTAGTCCAGAAACTTCAGGTTCATCATTGTGGATGCGCCCAGTAGTTACAATGCTAACTTCGGATGGCCCCTCATTAGTGCCTTCCGCTGCGTGCCCTCATCTTTCCACCAATGCTTGAAGTTCAACGCTTAGGGCATGACAGGAGTGTTATGTCATGGCAGTGAACTCTATCTCTTGGCAGGGAGGATCCGAGGAGATGGAGAAGAGGATGGAGGAGCTGTCCATGCAGGAGGGAAAAGGAGGGGCGGAGGATATGGAAGTGGAGGAAGAGGTTTTCACCTTAGTGGAGGTGGCGGAAGGAGTTCTAGAGGAGCCGGCAGAGGTGATGGTCGTGGAGGAAGTTGAGTAGGAGGTCCCGGTCCCAGGTGAGGGAGCCATTGGAGAATGGGGAGAGCAGTCCTAGTTGGAGGTTGCCATGGAGGTGTTTGAGATGGAGGTTCTCACCCAAGGTTGCAGGGTGGAGAAAGTGCGGATCAGCGAGGGGGCTGAGCCTAGAGGACCAGGGGAGGATGCTGGAATGCATCCAGAAGAACGTGGACATCTTCGTATGGAGTGCGGTCAAAATGTCGGAGATCGATGCAGACATTATCTGCCACCACCTCAACCTGGATCCAGAAGCCCGCCCTATCCAGCAAAAGAAGAGGTCCACCGTGGACAAGTTGGCTGAGCCCATCAGGGAGGAGGTGGCCAAGTTCTACAAGGACGCTTTTGTATCCAAAATCCAATACCTCAGTTGGGTCTCCAACATTGTAATGGTTAAAAAAGGAGACGGCCATTGGAGGATGTGTGTTGATTTTTCCTTGTTAAATAAATCATGTCCTAAGGATTATTATCCCTTGCCTCGGATTGACACGCTGGTTGACTCAGCCATCAGTTTTTTTGTGATGAGTTTTTTGGATGCATTTTCTAGATATCACCAAATTAGGATGCACTCACCCAAAATCAAGGATGTCACCTTCATCACTGAGGATGGGTGCTACTACTATAAGATAATGCCCTTTGGGCTGAAGAATGTTGGGGCAACGTACCAAAAGATGATGGACCAGGCGTTCCGAGAGAAAAAGGGGAGGAACCTGGAGGTGTACGTAGATGATCTTATGATCAAAAGTCGGGAGGTGGACTCCCACCTTCGGGATTTGGAGGAGACCTTCAGTACCCTATAGAAATACAAGATGAGGTTAAACGCCTTGAAGTGTGTCTTCGAGGCAAGAAGGGGTAAGTTCTTATGCCATCTCCTTACCTTTGTAGGTGTAGAACCCAACCCTGATAAGGTGAGGGCGATCATGGAGTTGGGGTCGCCTCGGAATGCCAAGGAGGTCCAGAGGATGACAGGAAAGTTGGTCGGGCTGAGCGGGTTCCTCTCTCGGGTAGGAGAGAAGTGCTCTCCCTTCTTTAAAACATTGAGGGGGGTCAGAAGTTTGAGTGGTCCAAGGAGTGTGAGGATCATTCCAAGCTTTTAAGAAGAAGTTGACCCAGGCTCTGCTCCTCCAAGGGCCCAAGGAGGGGGAGGACCTATCCATGTATCTTGGGGTGGGAGCCGAGGCCTTGAGCTTCGTCTTGGTCCGGGAAGAAGAGAAGAAGCAGCTGCCAATCTACTATGTGAGTAGGGTATTGAGGAAGGCGGAACTCTGATATCCGAACTTAGAGAAGCTAGCTTTTTCTCTAGTAATCTCGGCCCGGAGACTCTGACCCTATTTACAAGCACGCTCCATCCGGGTGGTGACTGACCACCACCTCCACAACATATTCGAGGGGGTTGATCATTCTGGGAGGTTCAAAAAGTGATCGTTGGAGTTGAGTGAGTTCAACATATCCTTCGTTCCCCACCTCTTGATCAAGGCCCAGGCGATGGCCGACTTCCTTATTGATTATGTGGTCGAGGTGGCGGAGGCGGAACTCACTCGTCCGGTCGCTTGGAAGGTGATGGTGGACGATACTTTAAGAAGGCATTCCTTGGGGGTGGGGGTAATCTTGGAAAGCCCCCAGGGAGCAAGGATCGAGCAAACGGTGGTAGTGCATTTTCCCATCACCAACAATCAAGCCGAGTATGAGGAAGTGATAGTAGTATTGCTCCTAGCTGGGGAGCTAGGTGATAGTTTTACTTTCAAGACAACCTAAACACCTAGAGGGGGGGGTGAATAGGTTCTAAAGCTTGTTAACACTTTTTGGCAGAATTCAATTACAGAATTAAAACACACAGCACAGCAGTCACAGAAATTTAACCATCACAGATTGCATACTATTTTATAGTGGTTCCCCAAGGTCTGGGTACATCCACTTTCCCCCTTCACCTATCTAGCAGTATGCTAGATTCGGCCAAACTTCCTCTTTACTCAGATCCACAGATCCTACAGCTCAGAACCTGAAAAGGTTCCTACAACTCAGGCTCAATAGCCCTACCTCAGCCTTATCACAAAGCCTACAACTCAGAGAAGAACCTTCTCCTACACTCAGGCAAACAGCCCTACCACTCAGAGATCAACTCTCCTACACTTAGCCTTTATAACACAGGCTTACAACTCAGATCTGTATTGACAGATCCTACAGAAATTAGAAAAGAAGTTTTTAATGTCTTGCAATTGTTGAGAGAGAAAAGAACAAGACAAATCTTGATCAGCTGATGAAATCAACTGAATCTGAGCTTTCTTCAAAGCTTCTTGAATCTGAACTTAGCTGAGTTGATTTCCAAACAGCTTCTTGAGAAACCAATGATGGCTTCCTTCTTCTTCTTCAAGAGGTTGGATCCCTCTCTATCCAACACCTTTGATGATACTTCTGAATTCTTGAAAAAACTCTACTTAGACAGATCCTGAGATCGTCTTCTTAGATCTTCTGATGAAGATCTTCTTTTGTGTATTACTCCTTCTTGATTTTATTTCTCAAATTGATTGCCAAAATTCAATCTATTACTTCTCTCTGAATCTATCTATTTATAGATCTTCTTCATGGTAACCGGCTGATCCGGTTTCTAACTGACTTCTGACAAGTTTGACAACATCAGTTAACCGGTTGCAACCCAAAGATGTCAAGTCTTCAAACAGATCCTGTGCCTTAGTCTTGGACAGCAAAGTGTTGAGACAGACTGTCAGAAAGTGTCGAGACCAACTGTCTATATGTGTCGACACAAGTGACTTTGGTGTCGACACAGCCTTTGATGATGTCGACTAGTTTGCCTTTAAGTCGACACTGCTTCTTCAGAACTTCATCTTGAGAATGAGTCGACACAGAGAATTTGTGTCGACTCAACACTTCATCTTTCTTCAGAAAATAACTTGGTCTTGGCTTTGCAGTGTGTCGACACAAGTCCTGTGTGTCGACACAGTTGTTGTAGATTCAGAACTCAGTATGTGTCGACTCTGCCTTCAGGTGTCGACATAGTTGAGGTCGACTATCTTTCTGTGAGTCGACACTGCTTCCCAGTGTCGACACAAATATGGTCGACTAACTTTCTGTGAGTCGACACTGCTTCCCAGTGTCGACACAAGTGTGGTCGACTATCTTTTTGTGAGTCGACACTGCTTCCTAGTGTCGACACAAATGTGGTCGACTATCTTTCTGTGAGTCGACACTGCTTCCTTCAAGTGTCGACACAATTATTCTGAAGTGTCGACACAATTTCTTCAGGTGTCGACATATGGACTTAGAATAATTTCCTATATTCTTTAATACTTCTTCACCTGCACATGTCAACTTAAAACAACATCAAATACACCTTGATGTATATCATTAAGCTAAGTTAGGCTTCTTCAAATCAGGTACACATTTTCCAATGTACCCAACAATCTCCCCCTATTTGGAGAAGTCATAACCCTTTTAGTTAATGATATACACCATTTATAACAAATATAATATGATGATGTATGACATTACAGGAATGCTTAATATAAACAAAATATTAACAATTCATCACAGAGTGAACATGAATATATGATTCCAAACAAAATTTTGTTTATAACTTGGTAATGTTTGATTACAAATGTTTACATTGAATGATTAAACAAAACATTACAAAACACTTTTGAAAGAACTCAGAACTAAGACTGATCAGGCTCTTTTATGACAATTCCTTTGCCAGATTGGATTTGAGCCTTCACAGGAGCTTCATCAACTTCAGCTGGCTTCTTGCCTTTTAGCTCAGCGTTCTTCTGTGCTTCTTCCTTGAGCCTTTGCCTTTCAAAGTAATGAAAGGGCTTTGGAAAGTACTTGCTCGGCTCCTGAGCATCTGGTGGCAGCCTTCCCAGCTTGGCTTTTCTCTTGAACTGTACTATAGCTTCTTGCCTAGCTTCATGCTTTTGCCATTCCATTTCATTATACCACTTCCCTCTATCATGTACTTGGTCCTTTACAGCCTTCCATGCAGTTAGTATAATATTTCTTGAAGTAGGGCTCCACTGCTCAAAATCTGGCTTAAGTTCAGCCTGCTCTCTAAATCTTTTCTTGGATAGTAGAGCATCTTGCTGTTCTTGCAAGTTAGCATCAGGCTTATCAACTTTTTCAATAACAACCTTGGTAACCTCCTTTGGAGGACTATACATATCCTGAACTTGCTGATCAATCATATCAAAATCAGGAGGAGGGTAAATGACTTGGGCAATCTCAGGTTGATTGCCTTCAAGTAGACCTGTTTGAATTCCGGACTCAGCCACCATAGCATCATCACACAAAGGTGGATATCCCAATGTGGCTAGAGTACTATTTGTCACCCATTTGGTGTGCTCTGAGCCAACATGAACTAACAACCTCTCCCCCTTTATGACTTCTCTGGTAATATGATCTCGTAGATCATTCTTCTGAAATCTGATCTGGCCATCTAGATAATTCACACCTTCTGTAAAATATGGTTTCAATTTTTGTAGTTTATCAGATATGTCCTTCTGAGATGTAGTGATGGCATTCTTAACTGATTCAATGGCTTCTTGAAGTTTCTTATCAAACTCTTCCATCTCCTTTGCTCTTGCTTCAGTCATCCTTGTAGTAGCCTTTGTGAACTCTTCAAGAATTTCATGGTGAGATTCAGTCAAATTATCATTCATCCTTAGCTGATTCTCCAAAACATAACCTTGCTTTAAAGCAATATCATCCACTTTAGTGAGGAGAGACTGTTGTTGTTTAGCCAAAAACACTACAGCATGACCTCCCTTATGGAAGCAATCTGTCATCTCCTTCTTATTCATATTTACTTCAAATCTAATAGATTTAATATCTTGAGCCAAGTCAAATTGAAGGGATTTATTGCTCTCATCAACATACTTTTCAACAGCCAATCTGTGTTCATCCAACTTAACTTGCAAGTCTATTATAAACTTGTTATAATTAAATTCAGAAGGAGATTGGAGAGGTGTAGTTTGTAGAGTTTGCTTATAGCTTTTGCTCCTTCTCTTAAAGACCATGAGCATTTTCTTCTTAGCCAGTCTGGCTTCTTCATTCTCAGAATCAGATGAACTTTCAATTTGAACTCTGTCAGGAGAAGTAGGAGGAATATCTGTCTCAGTGCCATGTTGTTCAGCCTCAACATGCATAGGCTCCCCCTCAACTACTTGCTCCTTCTCAACTCCTTGTTCCTTCTCAGCTTCTTGCTCTATCTCCATATCTAGTGCCTTCTCATTGTCTTGCTCCTCCTCTATTCTATCAGTAGTAATTTCAATATTAGGAAATAACTCATCTAGAGTGTATTCCTTCTGAGCTTGAACAGATGTTGAATCATCCAGATCTGCAATATTCAAATCTTTTGATAAATCAATTTGTTCTTCCTCTTGCACTTGTTCAGACATTTTCACCTCCTGCACTTGTTGAGTATGTGGAATTTCCTGTGTAGGAGAATGTACTTGCTCCCCCTGTACCTGTGCAGGAGTAAAAATATTAGGAATGTCCTTGGCAGGAAAACTCACTTGCTTTCCCTTTACCTGTTCTGAAGTAGATACATTCTGGGCAGGAGAGTGAGCTTGCTCCCCCTCCATTTGGGCAGGAATGGTTTCATCTTGAACAGACTCAGGCTGATCTTCAACCTGCTTTCTCACTTGCTCTTCTTGATGCTGGGCAGTGCCTAGATCATGTGCAGGGGATCTCATAGGGGTGTCCTGCCTGTTCTCATAAGGCACATCTTTAGACAGCACCCTATCCCACCTTGAAAATAATGTTATATCCATTTTCCTCATGTGATTAATTTTTGTCCCAGGCAGTTGTTGCATAACCTCAGGGATCACTTTAGTCAGGTATAAACTCACAATTCTAGCCAGATTTGGCTTCTTGATTCCTTCCTTGATCTTATCAAATACTACAGCTGACCAGTCAGTTGGAATTGTAAATACAATTCTGGTCATTAGGCTGAACATATAGGCTGAAATCCTATCATGTCCACCTGGTTTGCACAAAATTACTTTCCCAACTACTTCAGACAAAAATTTTCCTTGTTGATTCATTCCTTTTCTGTTGAAAGCAGCTCCAATCTTCAGGGTTGGATCCAATCCACACCATTGGAGAGCCTCCCTTGACTTAGAAGCTGGGACCTCTTCTTCATTCTCAACTATAAGCAATTGTAGAATCTTTCTCAAACTTCTTCGTGTAATTTTCACCTTTGTCCCATGAACTGTGGATTTTATCTTGAGACCAGCTGAATCCACTGATGCAGAGGTAAAGAATTCAAGCACCTCCTTCTTCCATATCTTGGAAGGTTCAGGAACTAGAAACTCTATTCCATATTCGGAGATTAGAGTTATAACCCTTTGAATATCTGTCGGGGCATCAGCAAAGGCATTGCGTACCAACTCATATCCTTCGTTGATGTTATCTTCAACCTTTGGTGCCATCGATCAGACGAGAAAACTTGAGAGAAGTGAGAGAGAGAATGTTGACACAGGGTTTCAGTCTCGAAAACCTTGTAAGCGTGTCGACAGAATAAGTTCTTGACCTATTTATACCTTCTATTGAAAGAAGATCAAAAGGCGGGCAAAAACAGTCTATATGTGTTGACACAGATGGAGTGTGTCGACACAAACTTCTATTGTCTTGACAGCAAGTCTGTCTACTATGTGTCGACACCAATTGTGGATATGTCGACACCTGAGAGACATAGTAGAGCATCAGAAATTCTGTGTCGACTCTTAGGATAAGTGTCGATACAAAATCTGTAAGTGTCGACACCACTATTCTGGTGAAGTCGACACTACATTCCTGGATGAGTCGACTATTTGATTCTTAAGTGTCGACACAAATTCTCTGTGTCGACACATATTCTCTGACTAGTCTACATGACTTTACTAAGTCGACACATTTTCACTGAATGTGTCGACACAATTTTACTTAGCCAATTTCTGTTTTTGTCAATACCACTTGATAATCTAATGCCACTTGTAAGTTTGTTGATAACCTAATCAATGGTCAGCATGCCTAATTCAATTTTAAATTTATTGAATTTTATTTCATCCAGTGGCTTAGTAAATACATCTGCTATTTGATAATCTGTTTTAACAAATTCCAATGAGATGTCTTCTCTTTCTACATGTTCTCTAAGAAAATGGTATTTTATTTCTATATGCTTTGTTCTACTATGAGAAACAGGATTATTAGCAATAGAAATTGCACTCTTAGAATCACACAAAAGAGGTGTTCTACTTACTTGAATAGCATAATCTTTAAGCTGATGCTGTATCTACAATAGCTGTGCACAGCAGCTGCCAGCAGCAACATATTCTGACTCAGCTGTGGATATTGCCACACTGGTCTGCTTCTTACTACTCCATGATATCAATCTTCCTCCCAAGAATTGACAAGTACCTGTTGTACTCTTTTTATCCTCTCTACAGCCTGCAAAGTCTGCATCTGAATAACCTGTTAGTAGAAAATCTCTATTCCTAGGGTACCAAAGGCCTAGATTAGGTGTGCCCATAAGATATCTCAGAGTCCTTTTGACTGCAGTATAATGAGATTCTTTAGGGCAGGCTTGGTACCTAGCACAGACACATGTAGCATACATAATATCTGGTCTACTAGCAGTGAGATATAGTAGAGAGCCAACTATCCCTCTATACAAAGATTCATCAACAGGTTTACCTGCATCATCTTTGTATATAGGCATACTTGTTCCCATAGGAGTTCTCATAGTGGAGGATGACTCCATACCATACTTCTTAATTAATTCTTTGGTGAACTTAGACTGGGATATGGACAGGCCATCATCAGTCTGTCTTACTTGGAGTCCCAAGAAGAACTTAAGTTCTCCCATACTGCTCATCTCAAACTTCCCTTGCATAAGTTTGGCAAACTTTTTACAAAGGTTGTTTTCAGTAGATCCAAAGATTATGTCATCAACATAGATCTGAACTAAGATGATCTTACCTTTGGATTCCCTAAGGAATAGAGTTTTGTCTATTTTTCCTCTTGAGAATTTATTCTCAATAAGAAAAGTAGACAGGGTTTCATACCAAGCCCTTGGGGCTTGCTTTAACCCATACAATGCTTTCCTAAGCTTATAGACATAATCTGGTTTAAGAGGATCTACAAAACCTGATGGCTGCTCTACATAGACTTCCTCTTTTAAATCACCATTCAGGAATGCTGATTTCACATCCATCTGGTACACTCTGAAGTCTTGATAGGCTGCATAGGCAAGGAACATTCTGATTGCCTCCAGCCTTGCTACTGGGGCAAAGGTTTGATCAAAGTCAATCCCTTCTTCCTACCTGTAACCTTTTGCAACCAATCTTGCTTTATTCTTCACTATTATTCCACTCTCATCCAATTTGTTCCTATAAATCCACTTTGTGCCAATTATGTTGTGGCCTCTTAGTTTAGGAAAAAGCTCCCAGACATTGCACCTTCTGAATTGATTCAACTCCTCTTGCATAGAATCAGTCCAGTGCTGGTCTTGGATGGCTTCTTCAAACTTCTTAGGCTCCACTTGACACAGGAAACTTGAATGCAGGTCTGTGCTTTGATTTCTGCTTCTAGTCTGCACTCCCTGTCTTGGATCACCTATAATCTGATCAGCTGGATGATCTCTTAAATGTCTTGTAGCTAGAGGAAGGTTCCTTTCTGGTTGAACATCTCCAGCTCCTTCTTCATGCTGAACCTCTTGGTTTTCATCAGCATCTATTGAGTTTTGTTCTCCTCCTAGACAGTAGCCTTCATTTTCCAATGCTCCATCTTCCTTTGATGCTTCAGCAATGGAGAGCTTGTCCATTCTTTTGCTTATACCTGTTGAATCATTTGATCTACAAGACAACTCACAGTTGATTAATCTTGTTTCATCAAACACAACATGTACAGATTCTTCAACAACTTGAGTAGTCAAGTTGAAGACTCTATAGGCCTTACTATTTATGTTGTACCCAACAAATATCCCATCTTGGGATTTGGCAGCAAACTTAGTTAGGTATGTCTTGCCATTGTTAAGTATATAGCATTTGCAACCAAAGATCCTGAAGTAGGATAGATTTGATTTTCTACCTTTCATAATCTCATAGGGAGTCTTTTTGTGGTTCTTAGTGATAGAAGCCCTATTGATCACATGACATGCAGTGTTAACTGCCTCAGCCCAGAAATATTCTGGAAAAGAGGTGTCACTCAATAGAGTTCTACCAGCTTCAATTAATGTTCTATTCTTTCTTTCAGCAATGCCATTTTGCTGTGGTGTTCTAGGTGAGGAGAACTCTTGGAAAATCCCAAAGTCTTCACATAACTTTGTCATGCTTTCAGATTGAAACTCAGTACCATGGTCACTTCTGATTTTGACCACTATACTATTCAGTTCATTCTGAATCTGCTTCACAAAATTAAGTAAGACACTTGGGGTTTCTGATTTCTGTCTCAGAAAGAACACCCATGTAAATCTAGAATAGTTATCTACAACCACAAAAGTGTAGACCTTCCTACCTAGACTATGAACTGGCATAGGACAAAAAGATCCATACGCAAGAGGTATAAGCACCTCACAGAATCCTTGTTTTCAAGGTTATGAAAGGAGGATTTTGTCTGCTTGCCCTTTTGACAAGCTGAGCATGTCCCTTCCTTTATACACTTAACTTGAGGACCATTCCTTACTAACTCTTTGCTAAAGAGTTGGCCAATTGTCTTGTAGTTAAGATGAGCCAATCTCTTGTGCCACTTGACACAATGAGAAGCATTATCATCAGCTACAAGACAGATGGAAGAAGCCTTGCTCTTACATACAAAATTAAGACAATATACATCTCTCTTCCTATATCCAATCAATATGATCTCTTGATCACTTGACCTTTTGATATGACATCCATTCTTAACAAATGAAATGTCATATCCTAAATCACTCAGCTGGCTTATGCTTATTAGATTGTGTTTCAAACCTTTTACATAAGCCACTTGGGTGATAGTAATTAGGTTAGTAGAAATGTTACCAAACCCTTTGATGATTCCTTTTTCAGATCCACCAAAGATCACTTTAGGTCCATTTTGACAGATGTATACTCCTTCAGCAGCCCCTTTGTTCCAGTCATGTGCCTGGAACAACCACTGTCCAAGTACCATATAGGGGCATGGCCACTTGGACTTTCCTGCAACACAGATTTACTTACCCTTAGAACCCAAGTAAGTCTTGGGTCCTTGGTTCAGGTTAACATTAAAAAAGCTACCATTATCTCTTCTAACAGGTAGACTATTGTTCTTTCTAACACTTGTGTTATGCCAGCAGTCTAATGCAAAATGGCCTCTCTTGCCACAGCACCAACATTCAAACTTATTGTATCTAGTTCTAGATACACCCTTGACAGAGGAATTTCTGTCCATTGCTGGTGCTACAGCAGCTTCACCCACTGATTTCTTATAACCATTGGGTTTATGAACATAGATAGGCATGTTGGCATTTACACCCTTGTTTATCAGAACATTAGTCTTAAAATGACCATGAATATCTTCATGATCATATTGGTTAGAAGGTACTTGCACCTTTCTAAACTTAATAGGGACTGAAAAGTTCAGTGGCTTAACATGAGCTTTGCCTTTCCTCTTGAATTGGGCTGCCCTGGGGTTACCTTTGAATCCTAATCCTGCCTTACCCTTTTGAGTAACAAATTCATCTATCAAGGGTAAGACAGACTTTGGCTTAGAGTAACTTACCACTAACTCCTTTTCTATTCTAAGTCTGGCCTCCAGACTCTTCACTTGATCATTGGTATAATTGATTGTGCCCATCTGAATAATAGTTATATTCTTCAGTTTGGCAATTTCATTTAACTTCTGATCAATTACTTTTTCAAACTCAGTTGCAGCTACCTTTAAATCAGCAATTTCCTGAGCCTGAGATTTAACCAGGTTCTTGCTTTTCTTAAGGGCCTGCAACAAGTCCCCATACTTATCTATCAATTGATAGACATCTCCTTCAGATTCAGATGCATCTACATCACTTGATGCAGATGTAGCTGATTCTGCACTTGTACTATAAACAGATTTTATTGAAGGACATAGTACCTTACTAGAACCAGACATATTCTGGTACATGTCTTCTTCTAATCCTGCCATCAGTCCCATGCACTGATGATCTTCTTATTCATATATGGAGTCTAGCAATTGCATGAACTCCTCTTCTTCAGTAGCAGCATACAGTCCAATATATGCTTCAGCTTCAGATTCTGATTCTGAAGTTGATTGATCTGTTAGGCTCTTTTCCTTCTTTGCAACAAAGGATTTCTCCTTCTTGCCCTTTTGATAAGTCTTCTTCTTGTCTGATGACTCCTTTCTCTTATCAGGACAGTTAGCCACTACATGTCCAGGCCTATTGCAATAATAGCAGACAATCTTTGAAGTAGTGGCCTTGCTGGGCATTGTTCTGCTCTTCTCTTTCCTTGATGACTTTTTCCTCTAATAATAGTCATCAACTTGCTGTGATGAGGAGGGCCTAGACTTTCACTGCTTCTTCTTTAAGAATCTCTGGAATTGCCTTGTAAATGCAGCAAAATCTGCATCTGACTCACAGCTTTCTGAACCCTGATTATCTGAATTTTCAGAACTAACTTCTGCAACTTCCTTAGGAGGAGATGGTGATATCCTCCTATTCTTTCTAGTGGCTTCTGCCTTGAAGGCCACTGTCTTCTCTCTATGCTCTCCTGTTGAATTCTTTTCCTCCTCCTTCCTCACCATAAGTTGCATTTCATAGGATAGCAACTTTCCAAATAAGGTTGGAGGAGAAATCTCTGCCAGTTTAGCCACTTCTCTTATGGCAGAGATCTTTGTGTTCCAATCCTTTGTCAAGGATCTTAAGAATTTGTCATTCAATTCATAGGTACTGAATACTCTTCCATAGGACTTTAACTCATTCACAATTCTATAGAATTTCTTATAGCATTCAGTTATGCTATCAGTTTTTCCTTGTCCAAAACTTTCATATTCCTGGTTGAGCATAGACTTCCTATCCTGTCTTACTTCTTCAGATCCCTCCATGTAGACAATCAAGGTGTCCCACATCTCTTTGGAGGTCTTGTAGTGAATCAGATTCTGAAATGTAGAATCATCTATGGCACTTACAATAATATTCTGAGCTCTCTTGTCCATGGTTGCCAAAATGATTTCATCCTTGGTCATTTAAGAATAACTCTTTGGAGTTTGAATATTAGCATCAAGAACTGATACCTTCATTGGAATGAAGGGTCCTTCCTGAACTGTGATGTATATCCTTGGGTCAGATGCTTCCATGAACAATCTGACTCTTTCTTTCCAAATTCCAAATTCCAAAGATTTCCTTCCTGCAGATGGGTAACTTCATTGACCCTAACTCCTTGTGATTTTCTCCAGAACCCATCTTCTTGAATCTTGATTCTGCCTTTCAGATCTACCTCAGACTGTTAAGTCCTTTTTGAGTAACCTCCCTCTGATACCACTTGATAGTTTTACTTTCAAGATAACCTAAACACCTAGAGGGGGGGGTGAATAGGTTCTAAAGCTTGTTAACACTTTTTGGCAGAATTCAATTACAGAATTAAAACACACAGCACAGCAGTCACAGAAATTTAACCATCACAAATTGCACACTGTTTTATAGTGGTTCCCCAAGGTCTGGGTACATCCACTTTCCCCCTTCACCTATCTAGCAGTATGCTAGATTCGGCCAAACTTCCTCTTTACTCAGATCCACAGATCCTACAGCTCGGAACCTGAAAAGGTTCCTATAACTCAGGCTCAACAGCTCTACCTCAGCCTTATCACAAAGCCTACAACTCAGAGAAGAACCTTCTCCTACACTCAGGCAAACAGCCCTACCACTCAGAGATCAACTCTCCTACACTCAGCCTTTATAACATAGGCTTACAACTCAGATCTGTATTGACAGATCCTACAGATATTAAAAAGAAGTTTTTAATGACTTGCCTTTGTTGAGAGAGAAAAGAACAAGACAAATCTTGATCAGCTGATGAAATCAACTGAATCTGAGCTTTCTTCAAAGCTTCTTGAATCTGAACTTAGCTGAATTGATTTCCAAACAGCTTCTTGCGAAACCAATGATGGCTTCCTTCTTCTTCTTCAAGAGGCTGGATCCCTCTCTATCCAACACCTTTGATGATACTTCTGAATTCTTGAAAGAACTCTACTTAGACAGATCCTGAGATTGTCTTCTTAGATCTTCTGATGAAGATCTTCTTTTGTGTATTACTCCTTCTTGATTTTATTTCTCAAATTTATTGCCAAAATTCAATCTATTACTTCTCTCTGAATCTGTGTATTTATAGATCTTCTTCATGGTAACCGGCTGATCCGGTTTCTAACTGACTTCTGACAAGTCTGACAACATCAGTTAACCGGTTGCACCCCAAAGTTGTCAAGTCTTCAAACAGATCCTGTGCCTTAGTCTTGGACAGCAAAGTGTTGAGACAGACTATCAGAAAGTGTCGAGACCAACTGTCTATATGTGTCGACACAAGTGACTTTGGTGTCGACACAGCCTTTGATGATGTCGACTAGTTTGCCTTTAAGTCGACACTGCTTCTTCAGAACTTCATCTTGAGAATGAGTCGACACAGAGAATTTGTGTCGACTCAACACTTCATCTTTCTTCAAAAAATAACTTGGTCTTGACTTTGCAGTGTGTCGACACAAGTCCTGTGTGTCGACACAGTTGTTGTAGATTCAGAACTCAGTATGTGTCGACTCTGCCTTCAGGTGTCGACATAGTTGAGGTCGACTATCTTTTTGTGAGTCGACACTGCTTCCCAGTGTCGACACAAATATGGTCGACTATCTTTCTGTGAGTCGACACTGCTTCCCAGTGTCGACACAAGTGTGGTCGACTATCTTTCTGTGAGTCGACACTGCTTCCCAGTGTCGACACAAATGTGTTCGACTATCTTTCTGTGAGTCGACACTGCTTCCTTCAAGTGTCGACACAATTATTCTGAAGTGTCGACACAATTTCTTCAGGTGTCGACATATGGACTTAGAATAATTTCCTATATTCTTTAATACTTCTTCACCTGCACATGTCAACTTAAAACAACATCAAATACACCTTGATGTATATCATTAAGCTAATTTAGGCTTCTTCAAATCAGGTACACATTTTCCAATGTACCCAACACTAGGAGTGCATGATGTGGAGGTCCTCACCGACTCCATGGTGGTATCCTCCAAGATCAAAGGGGAGTTCAAGGCGAGGGAACCAACTCTTCAATTGTACTTGGCAAAGGTTAAGGGAGTAATTGGCATGTTATAGACATTCTCCAACTAACACATTCTAAGGGAAGAAAATGTGCAGGTTGATCAATTGGCCAAGCACGGGCCCCGAATGGGTGGCACCATTACTTACTTGTTCCGCCCATCCATTGATGAAGGGGACCTAATGTTGGTAGACCAAAACCCCTTGTGGATGGATCTTTTTATAACCTTCTTATCCACAGGAGAGTATCCAGAGGGGAAAGACAAAAAGCGATTCAAGTATAAATCAGCATACTACCTCATGTGTGACGGTCAGCTATATAGGAAGACCCTCTCGAGGATGTTGGAACGTTGTGTGGCTGAGAGAGTGGTCTCAAGGATTTTGGAAGAGGTCCACTCCGGGGAGTGCGGGAGTCACTCTAGGAGCCGGAACTTGGAGGGGAGGATTGTCAGGATAGGATATTTTTGGTAGACCCTGGTCTTTGATGCCGCTGAGTTTGCAAAGAAATGCCACAAATTTCAGTTATTCACCCCTCTCCAACTTCAACCAGCTCAGCGGCTCAAGAGTATTACGGCACCCTGGCCCTTCGCCATCTGGGGGATTGATCTTGTGGGACCTTTCCCCAATGCCAGCGAGCATAGGAGGTTCCTATTGGTAATGATCGATTATTTTTCTAATTGGTTGGTAAAGGCGCTTGACAAGGTGACCTCCCAAGTGATCAGGAACATTGTATGGGGGGGGGGGATCACCTGCCGGCATGGCTTGCTACAGGCCTTTATCACGGACAATGGGCCTCAGTTTTCCAGCACGAAATTCATCAGCTTTTATAGACAACTTGTGATTGACCTTAGGTTTGCCTCAGTTCACCATCCCAGGAGAAACGGGCAGGTGGAGGAGGCAAACAAGATCATTGTAAACCTCTTAAAAAATAAAGTAGAGAACTTAAAGGGGAGTTGGGTAGAATGGCTTCCTTCAGTTCTCTTAGCCTTGAGGACCACCCCCAACACAGCCACAGGGAGACCCCTTTTAAACTCTCCCATGGTTGTGAAGAAGTACTTCCTATAGTGTTCGAGGTTCGAACACCGCAGGTGGTAGCAGCAGAGGAAGGTAAAGAAGAATGGCGGGTTGATAATGAGGATGAGCTTCATCTCTCCCTTGACATGGTAGAGGAGTTGTGTGACCTGTCAGCTATCCGACAGGAAGAGATCAAGCGAAGAATGGCTAAGTATTTCGAATAGCACGATCGAATCAAGCAGTTCACGGAGGGAGACTTGGTCCTGAAAAAGGTGGATGCAGCCGGAAGATCAGCTGTCATGGGGAAACACAACCCCAACTTGGAAGGTCCGTATATTGTATAAGAAACATTGAGATCAGGAGGATATCGCCTCCAAAATGTGGAGGGAGAGACCCTAAGTCACACCTGGAGTGGTGATGACTTGAAGAGTTTCTATCCATGAAGCATGTACGTATTTCCCTTTGTTGAGTAATGAAATCCTTTAATCTTTCATATCTTTTTGGAAATGAAATGCATGACAGGCCGAAGTTTCCTGAAGTCCCGAGCTTTCTCCCGCTATCAGGCTCTCATCTAGCTGGCAGGGAAGGGGTCCTCGGTGGGCATCTTTCTTTCTCTGGGGTTAGGTTATGGGATGCTCTCGCTGTTAGGCTTCCATCTAGTTGGCAGGGCCGGGATCCTCGATGGACGTCGTTATGTCCGCGGAGCTAAGTCTGGTTGATGCTCAACACCCGCCGTCGGGCTCCCATCTAGCTGATTGGGCTGGTGGTAGCGCCCGGTCATTGTCAAAGGAAAAGTCCCGAGCTTTCTCCTGCTGTCAGGCTCTTGATAATACGTTATGTAGACTAAACTATTAGGGTACTTTTAGGTTTTTAATACACAAATCAAATCTTGTAACCTTATATGTTGACCTCTTTTTGTATATATTATTGTCACTAATGTTTTCTTATCTTTTTGCAGGTTTTCACAACTTTGGACCAAAATGACCTGACACGCCCTCCCTGGGCGTGTCACCAGGCGTGTAACCCGATCCCGAGGAAGATTGATGTCAAAAACCAAATCCCGAGAAAAACACCTGACACGCCCCCCTTACACGCCCTCCCTGGGCATGTCTTTGGGCATATCACCCTCATCCTGAAGCCTACTGCCGCATTTAAATATTTTTCATTGTTGCACGTCAACATTACTGACACGCCCCCCTATACGGGTGTGGCCCTAGGGCGTGTTCCTCCTCTTCTGATGACTGACGGATTTTGGACCAATAATTGATACTTGACGTGCCTTACATGCCCCTCTACACGGGCGTGTCCCAGGGCGTGTCTGCCATTGTACGGAAGCAATCATCATTCCCACTAGAATTCATATCCTGAGGTCAACTCTATACATGTCACGCCCCCCCTAACACGCCCTCCCTGGCGTGATAGAGGGCGTGACCAACCCGTGAGAAATTATATAAATTCAGTGCCTCTCCCTTGTGTCCAGCAAGAAGTTTTGGGATGAGAGGGGAGGTGCTGCCCCTTTATTTCTTAGTATTTTATGCTCTCTCTCTCTCTCTCTCTCTCTCTCTCTCATTTTATGCTTTTCTTATCCCTAGCTTAGTGTACTCCTTTTGTTGTAGTTTTTGTAACTTCATTTGTAGCCTAGTGTTAATGCTAGCATAGGTTTTTAATTTCCATGCAAGTGTAATCCTTTATTCCAATTTGTAACTCTCTTTTAGTATTAATATAAAGTGTCATTTTGCTTTGTGTTCTTAATGTTCTTCTACTAATCTCTCCTCCTCCACTTCTCCATGATTAACTAATCCTCCTTGTTCTCGATCTTGATGATCCGAGGTTCGAGTTGATTAAGTTATGATGCTTTGAATTTACTTTTTCTTTTTATGGTTTAGGCCTTCGATTTACTCTTGATTATTCATGTTTGGAGTTATATCATCGATATATAATTTCCATCTTTTTTTCACTCTTAGCTAGCCGAGAGGCACGTAGTTTGAAGTGAACACTCAAGAGTAAAGAGAGTTTCATGCACCCCTCGAGAGAGACAAACGTTAAATCTCCCGGATTGGAGTGAAATCCGATAGTGGGGTTCACCGCGTAAAGCGAGCTTTAGGCCACAAATTTGGACGAGAGTTCGGTCAGACCTTCCTAAACTCAATTGGGCCCGACTTCGAGAGAAGCGTGTTGAAGCTTTGGGAACCTCCACGGTCAAGGACCTTTACCCTATTAAGCTTAGGTTTATTATCGTATTTTAATCAACTTTTGCCGAGGTGATTCTCGATCGAGTGCTTTTCCATTTCATCGTTTCAACCCTTCATTATGATCGCTTTTAATAGCTCTTTATTTAATTGCAAGTAGTTCTCTTATTAGCGTAATATTTCTTTTCTTAATCGCAATTAGCTTTCTCTTAAACCCTCAAACATTCCTTCGATAAGATAATAGTTTTCGTGTGAGTAAGATTATTCGACGGTTCCCGGATTTTAATACGATACTTGTGTCCCCTAGCTAGAGTTCGATAGGTACACTTGCCTAGTTGGATTGCTAGTTCGGCTCTCTTTTCTCTAGCACGAAAAGAGATCACCAAGTTTTTGGTGCCGTTGCCGGGGAGCAACTTTGTTGATAATTTGAAAACACAAACCTATTGCTCTTATCTCTTCTTTTTCTCACCCTCTTTATTAAAGATTTTAAAAAAAATATCAACGCTCTTAATAGAAACCACTTCAAAATTTTTCTACACAACCTAACTCTCTCGAAAAGGGCAAAGTGGCTTAAATACCACTATCTTGTCTAGTACCTTGTGAACCCTTTATTGGGTAGCCCTTAGGAAGTTCGGGAGTTAAAACATTAAAAAAAATCTATTTCAAAAACAAAATTGTAGTTCTCTTTTTTCTAGTTTATTTTCTCTTTTTTTATCTTCTCTTCTCCTAGTGCATGACTCGCGAAAATCCATCAGTTATTTTGGACTTGGACCACGAAATTGAGCATACTCTTCGGAGAAGATCTCGATTTCAACGTCATACTCTCCAAATACCGGTAGAGGATTTCGAGTCATTTTCTACTTTAAGAATGGAAGAGCCCATCGTAGAGGAAGCCCTACATAGGCCTATGTCCTATTATGCACGACCGAATCTAGAGGGTATAGAATCAAGCATAGTTCGCCCTGCTATAGCTAATAATAACTTCGAACTAAAGCCTAGCATAATTCAAATGATGCAGTAGTATGTGCAATATGACGGACTTTAAGATGAAGATCTAAATGCGCATATAGCAAGCTTTCTAGAGATTTTTGACACCTTAAAGATCAATGGTGTTACAAATGATGCTATTAGGGTAAGATTATTTCCCTTCTCCCTTATAACTATATCTATACATTGGTTGATGACTCTGCCAAGAGGGAGCATCACCACTTGGGACCAACTAACCGAAAAATTTCTGATGAAGTATTTTCCGCCAGCTAAAACTGCAAAACTTAGGAACGATATTTCTGCATTTTTTCAAATAGATTCTGAATCTCTTTATAAAACTTGGGAAAGATTTAAAGAACTCTTAAGATGATGCCCCCATCACGTGCTGCCTGTATGGTTACAATTGTAGACGTTTTATAACGGGCTAAATCAAAATAAAAAGCAAATGATAGATGCAGCTTTCGGTGGTACTTTAAACCACAAAACCCCGGAAGCAGCTCTTGAGCTTTTCGAGGACATGTCCATGAACACATATCAGTGGAATGTTCCTAGACCTCGCCCAAACAAACCTGTAGGTATATTTGAAGTAGATAACGTCTCCCAACTAGCTCTGTAAGTGGAAGTATTAAGTAAAAAAGATAACGGAGATGAATGCTCCCTCTGCCCCTCAGGAATGGGAATCTGCAACTCCTGCTCCTGAATAATTAGATTATGTTAACAATATGCCTAGGAATGCTTTTAATAATTTTTCTGCTGCAAATTTTCATGAGCCGGGTTTTGGCTTTCCGAATAGTTATAATCCCGCATTACGAAACCACCCAAATTTCTTGTGGAGTAACCCTTCGAACGCAATGCGCCCGCCACCACAAAATGATTTTTCTGCACCACCTCCACCTCTTCAAAATTATCAAAACCCTCCAAGCTTGGAGGAAATGTTTTCAAAATATATGAATGTTAATGACGCAATTATAAGAACCTTAACCGGAAGCGTTAAAAATCTAGAAAATCAAGTAGGACAACTCGGAAAAATTATTTCTGAGCGACCAATAGGGTCTCTTCCTTCCAATACCGAGCCCAACCTGAGAGAGCAAGCGAAAGCTATAACTCTTCGGAGTGGGAAGCAAGTTTCTGGTATGGTTAGTAAAGAGCCCGAGGCAAGCTCCGCTCCTATTTTGAATATTCTGCCACCTACTGAAAAAGAAGTTGTCACTCGGCTCTCTGCTTTAGAAAAAGATCTCGCTCCACCACTTATTTTTAAAAATGATCCAAATCCACCATACCATTCCCAACTTAACAAACAACATATTGATGATCAGTATACCTGCTTCTTCAAATTGTTTAAGCAAATCCACATAAATCTGCCTTTCCACGAAGCAATCTCCCAAATGTCGAAGTACGCTAAGTATCTTAAGGACCTTCTTACTAATAAGAAGAATTTAGAGAACTTGTCGCACGTCACGCTAAATTTCGAGTGCTCTGCGGCCTTTACAAACGTTTTTGCCAAAGAAGATCAGTGATCTGGGTAGTTTTTCTATTCCGTGTGTCTTTAGTGATCTTTTTTTCAAGCATGCATTGGCTGACTTAGGTGCAAGTATCAACCTGATGCCCCTCTCGTTATTTATGAAGTTAGAAATTGGTAGCCTCAACCCCACACGCATGAGTATCCAGCTCACTGATAGATCAGTTAAGAACCTGTTAGGAATTGTGGAGGATGTTCTAGTCAAAGTCGACAAATTCATCTTCCCGGTGGATTTCGTCATATTGGACATCGAAGAAGACGTCGAGGTTCCCCTGATCCTTGGCCAACCCTTCCTTGCCACCTCCCGAGCTATCATTGAAGTAAGCAATGGCAAGCTCTTCCTAAGAGTAGGCGACGATGAAGTGACCTTCTCTATCACCCCTTCGATGAAAAAAAATCTGGAGAATGACGACTCCTGTTTCTTCTTAGATACCTTAAGTGATTAATCTTCCTACAACATTTCTGGCGATGAATTTTACGATTTTTGTACTTCCTCAACTCCTCCTACTGAAAACCTACATGAAACCGTCATGGCCATTGATTCACCCACTTCAAATTTTTCATATAAGTTAAAAGTCTACGAAGATATTACTTTTGAAAAAGAAAGAACTTCAAAAACATCTTATGAAGAACCCCCTACCCTAGAATTAAAAGAACTACCTGAACATCTCAAGTATGCCTTCCTAGAAAAATTCCAAACTGCAAGTGATAGTTTTGACCTACTTATCTGAAGTACAAAATGACAAACTCCTTCTAGTGTTACGTAAACATCGCCGAGCTATTGCCTGGAAGGTATCTGATATCAAGGGCATAAGCCCATCTTTCTGCACCCACAAAATCTTAATAGAAGATAATTCGCATAACTCCATCAAACCTCAGCGCCGTATAAATCTAAACATGAAAGAAGTCGTAAAGTGCGAGGTTATGAAGCTGTTAGACGCAGGAATTATCTATCCTATATCTGATCGTAAGTGGGTTAGTCCTATTCAGGTAGTGCCAAAAAAGGGACGGATAACTGTAGTTGTAAATGAAAATAAACTTAATCCCGATACGGACGGTGACGGGGTGTCGAATGTGTATTGACTATTGTAAGTTAAACAACGCCACTCGGAAGGGCCACTTCCCCTTGCCGTTCATCGATCAAATCTTCGAGCGATTATCCGGTCATAGCTTTTACTATTTTCTCGATGGTCTCTTGGGGTATTTTAAAATCCCCATCTCTCCCGAGGACCAAGAGAAAACTACGTTTACTTGTCCCTTCAGCACCTTCGCTTACCGAAGAATGTCGTTTGGATTATGCAATGCGCCAGCTACATTCCAGCGATGTATGTTCGCTATCTTTGACAAGTACGCAGAAAGTATTATGGAGATATTTATGGATGATTTCTCCGTGTTCGGCGATGCCTTTGATAGTTGTTAAGAAAACCTCGAAAAAGTCTTAGAAAGATGCGAAGAAACTAACCTTGCCCTAAATTTGGAAAAATGCCATTTTATGGTGAGGGAAGGGTAATTTTTGGGTCATAAGATTTCTGCGAGAGGAATTGAAGTAGACATAGCTAAGATAGAAGTTATCGAGAAGCTGCCGCCGCCTCCGAACGTAAAAGCTATTAGAAGTTTCTTAGGACACGCTGGTTTCTACCACTGCTTCATAAAATACTTCTCCAAAATTACCAAACCCCTTACTCAACTCTTAGAAAAATATGCCCCGTTTATTTTTGATGAACCTTGCATATCTGCCTTTGAAACAATTAAAGATAAGTTAATTCATGCCCCTATTATGATAGCTCTTGTGTGGGACCTTTCCTTTGAAATTATATGCGATGAAAGTAGTTTCACGGTGGGAGCCGTACTACGAAAACGATTATCTAAAAACTTCCACCCCATCTATTATGAAATTAAAACACTTACATTGGCACAAGAGAATTATACCATAACCGAGAAGGAGCTCCTAGCTGTTGTTTTCACTTTTGATAAATTCTGTCCTTATATTAAGCTTTCAAAAATTATAGTTTTTACGGACCACTCAGCCCTCAAGTATCTTCTTGCTAAGACGGATGCCAAGCCGCGCTTGATTTGCTGGGTCTTACTCCTCCAGGAGTTTGACTTAGAAATTCGTGATAAGTGAGGGGTCGAGTATTTGGCCGCCGACCATCTCTCACGATTTGATAATCCATATATAGAAAATTTAGATGAAAAATCTTTTAATGATTATTTTCCCGATGAAAAGCTGCTTTTAACTAACACTTCTCCTTCTTCTTGGTTTGCACACATAGTCAATTATTTAGTGGCTCGTATGCTCCCAAAAGAGTTCTCCTCTCAACAAAAGAAGAAATTCTTTTCTGAGTTGAAGAACTATTTTTGGGAGGACCCGCATCTTTTTCGAGTTTATGCGGACAAGGTGATAAGGAAATTTGTCTCTCTTGAAGAAGGATTAGATATTCTAAAACATTTGCATGAAGGACCAACTGGAGGTCACTATCAAGCTGCTCCCACTGCCCATAAAGTTCTTTGCGTGGGTTTTTACTGGCCTAGCATGTTTAAAGACATGCAAACCTGTGTGAGTAGGTGTGATAGTTACCAATGGTCGGGAAACATTTCCAATAAAAATGAAATGCCGCAAAATTATTTCCTCGAGTGCGAAATTTTCGACCATTGGGGAATTGATTTTGTTGGCCCCTTTCCTTCTAGCTTCAGAAACAAATACATCTTAGTTGTCGTCGATTATGTTTCATATTGGGCTGAAGCCCAAGCTCTTCCTACTAACAACGCCCTAGTCATAATTACTTTTTTGAAAAAATTATTTTCTCGATTCGGTATGCCGCGAGCCATCGTTAGCGATAGGGGTTCACATTTTTGTAACGCGCAGTTTCAGAAATTTTTATTAAATACGGTGTTACACATAAGCTTTCAACTGCCTACCACCCCCAAACTAACAGACAAGTCGAAGTAGTGTGAATGTGAGGGTTAGATCTAATATACTCTAGAGGGGGGTGAATAGAGTATATCTGGTGATTAAAACTTTTTGCTGAATAAGATACCTTATTCTAAGACTGGGTGATATATCACAGCACAGCAGATTAGACTAATAAAAATAACAGTATCCTAACTAACACATCCACATCAAGAACAAAAGAAAAAGGGCAGCCAGATAACACAAGAACTTTATACTAGTTCCCCAACCTGGGTACATCCACTCTTCTACCACCCTGGTAGGAATCCACTTAGGTTTTTGTTCTGGTGACTGCCACCAATGAGCTTTTGGTAAGGTGCTCAAAAACCAAACCTCAAGTCTTTTGGTTAGGAGACTTGCAACCAGAAATCACTTTTGAAGGGAGTAGAGAACCCTTTATACATTGGGGGGATAAGAGATTTATTATGTCTTCTCTTTCTCAATATACAACTGAAAAGACTCATGTGGATCTGATGTTAGCAAGGGCTCCCCCTGAGATAATGAATTGGTTCAGGAGGTTGGAGCTTTTCTTCATGGTCATAGGCCTTCAGGCTTTATCTTTGACCAAAAGATCTCTAGGAACTTCTTTGACTGATGCAATAGTTATTGTCCTTTGAAGATTTCTGAGATGATGATAGAAGAAGAAGACTCTTGATTTTGAATGGTTATTCTTATTCTTCAGATTGTTTTTTTCCTTCTGGTCTAACAGTTCTTTCTTTCTATCACTTTGTTGTCGAGAGATCAGGAGTAGAGAGAATGCTTGTTGTGAGACAATGATGTTCTACTCTTCCTGACTGGTTTTTTGTGTGTCTGTATCAGTAGTATATCGTCTACTATATTCCAGGGAGCAGAAGAATCTATCTTGTTATCTTTTTGATATAAGCATCCATTTGAATTTTGAAATTCTTTCTGCATTCAATGTTGACGGCCAGAGAATATTTTGCATTGATTAATTTCTCCAACTATCCCTTTGGAAAACGGCAGACAATAATCCTGATGAAGACCATAATTAATGCTCTTGTCTAACGGTAATATTAAGAGAATATTAGAGCATTAATTACTAAGGAATCATTGCAATATAATAGGAATAGAAAAGGGAAACAACCAAGTCTGGATATGTCGACCTGAGTCCATAGTTTGTCGAGCTGAGCCCCAAGTTCGTCGAGCTGAGCTCCAAGTTCGTCGACCTCAGAATGGCTGACTTCTGCTTGACAACATTCCTATTCTGTGCACCAAGATCATCGATCTGATGTCCAATATAGTCGACCTGAGACCTGAGAACTGAGATCGTCTAGCTGAGGTCCAAGATCGTCGACCTGAGTTTTGATTCTGTACTTAGACTGTTTTCTGGTGCTGAGTGTTGAAACATCATTTTGGCGTTGAGTGTGATGTTCTCTGGCGTTGAGTGTTGAATCAACATTCTTGCATTGAGTGTCGAGACATTATCTGGCGTTGAGAGTCGAGACATTATCTGGAGTTCGTTGAACTGAGAACTGGGAACAAATAACGGAGTTCGTCGAGCTGAGCATGACTTTCGTCGACCTGAGATCGACAAACGTATAGCAGCGTTTCTAATTCTTGAATTTTATCTAAGTCTTGAGTCTCTAGCAGTGTTGGAGGCTGGTCCTTTGTATTGTTGACTCTAAGGACATGACCTAGACTCTAGTACACAACCATGACCCTTGTCTATACATGTTGGGTTATATCCTAACTTAGTGAACCTAGCCCAAATCCAACTAGGGATCAACCAATCTCCCCCTATTTGGGTGAGGTCAAAAATTACAGACTCAATAAAAGGAAATGTACAAAGCAAGAACACGATATATATCCGATAGAGAATTAAACAATAAGTATGCAGCAGATATATTTACACAGTTAGCTTTGTAACATAAAACATAGTTTATCAAAAATATACCACAAACATATAGCAGTTTAGGTTCTAGTTCTTCTGTTTCTTCTCCTTTGGTTTTGCTTCTTTGCTCTTGTCCCCAGGTTGAGTAAAGATGATTTCCCTGTTAGGATTAGCAGCATCTTTCTTTGACGTGTACATATCTGCTGCACCAATCACTATCAGGGTGGAGGTTCTAGGTACTACAGCCTATGGGTGTATTGCCATATATTCTGCAGAATTAAACACTTTCTTGCTTACTTGAAGTTTATCCAACTATTTCTCTCTGTATGAAGACATAGTAGTAAACTTAGTTGGATCTTCTCCTTCTTCTCTAGCCTTCTTAATTATTGACAGACCAATTAACTCTTGGAGCCTATCCATCCTGAAGTTGGGATCAACATCCTTACTGACAGATGAGTGATCATCTTGAGGGGGTAGCAGGGTAACATGCCTGAATTGAGTGGACTGTGCTTGGAAATTTGTTGTTGTTTGGCTTTCATCACTCTGAGTGTATAGAGATTTAGGAGGAGGAGCTTCACTGAACTTCCCTTTAGGCTTATAAGATTCACTATGCCTTCTGGGTTGATGTTGAGGAGCTTGATATTGAGGAGGAGAAAATAAAGGCTTTTGGTAAACTATTTCCTTTATCTGCGCAGCTGAACTTGTATTTCTATGCTGCTGACTGCCACCTTAAGATTGATGTCTGGATGACCTTTCTTGTCTTTGATATGTTCTGGTGAAGGATATAGGATTGGAAGATACATCTAAACTTTGAGAAGTGGCTCCTAAGGCACCAGCAGCAGCAGGAGGAGGAGGAGGACCTCTCTTGAATTTCTGTGGGGGAGGAGAATATCTTCTGCTCTTCTTCCTTGCCTTTTGTTCATTTTTAGACAGCCACATCCAAACTGGCATTCCTTTGTATGGAGTTATGTTTTGTAGAATATAATAGGGACTGTCATTTGCTGGATTGGGTTTTGGGGCAGATGGTGGAGGAGCTTTCCTTTTCTTTGAAACTTTCTTCTTCTTAGGTTCCTCATCAGAATAATCATCATCATCATCATCATCTGATTCTTATGGATTGTCATACATTTCATCAATTTGTCATATTGTATCTTTGGGAGTTTCTTTACTACCTGGAGTAGGGACAACTTCAGCATGGACTGCTTCAGTTTCCATAGCAATGTCTTGAGCTATAATATTATCAAGATTGGGGAGAGGGCTATCATCCATAATATTGGATGGCCCGGGAGAGCTAGATGTCTGATCATCAGACTTATTTGCTGGAGGAGCTGTCACACTTGTCTTTATAGTGTCTAACATCTCTGAGCTGGCAGGAGAGGTATAACACACTATGGCTTTAGATGATAGAGTGGGGAAGGAAAGACAGAAATAAATTTATGACCCAAATACTTTTAGCAAAGCTGCTAGATTCACTTTGGGATTAATGAAATAAACCCTTCCAGGCAAAATCTCTGGCAAAGCTATTGTTTCTGCATCATCTGTTTCCATATCAGATTCAAGAAAATTCAAGAAGTCTGTTTCCATATCATCACCTGTTCCTACTGCCGGTACTGTTATTGGTTCTGCTGGTGCAACTACTGCTGCTTCTTCATTGAGTATCTCCCCCTTCCTAGGTTCAGTAGTAACTGAAGCCAGGCCCATTTCTGAAGAGTGAGCAGTAGTGAGAGCAGAAACTTGGGCAGAAAGGATGGAAATGGATGCAGCAAGAGGGGAAATTGCCTCTATTATGATGGTCTGGAGGAGTGGTTTGAGGAGTTCAAGGAGCGGTTGTATGATGTAGGTATCTAAGATTATAAAGGCCGAGGTTGTGGCAGGAGGTGGTCAAATGGGGATAGAGCTGGTGATAGTAGTGGTTGGTGGAGTGAGAGGTGGCATCTGGCATATGATTGTCTTGTGACGGTTCATTTGGAGGAGGAGTATTTAAGGGGGAAGATAGTAAATTGAATGTGGGGAGGGATGACAGGTTGGATAGGGGAATGTCATCCAGGTATGATGGAAGAGCAGATTGAGGTGGTGTTGGCATGGATGTATCAAGTTGGGGGGAAGGTGTAGAGGAGGGAATATGGGTTGGAGATTGAGGAATTGGAGATGATGGAGGTGTGGGAGTAGAGACTGTAACATGGGTGTAAGCTGGGGTTTATTGAGTTACAAGCTGAGTTGGAGTTTGGAGAGTTGGAGACTGTGGAGGGGCTAGAGTATTGGTGGATGGAATATTGTTGGATGGAAGCTCTTCAGAAGGGTGGAAGTGGCTGGTGCAGCCCTTGTACTCTCAGAAGTTCTAGTGGGAGAGGAAGGAGCCTTGGTTGGCCTAGTGATTGTCCTCTCCCACTTGCTAAATAGAGCACAAGTGAGTCTCTTGCTAGCATTAATGAATATGGTCGGGGAGACCAGTGATTCAGCAGCCTTTTCCTTCAGGAAGATCCCTAGGACCCTTCCAAAACAAACCTCCTTTTTGTTATTTTTCTTTTTAATCAGATCAAATAATATTGTGCCCAGTTCACTGTCTTTTTATTTACTATAGCACACATGACCAGAAACTGATGCCTGGTTATGTATTCATGTGCAGTGTGCTTCCCTAGCAATACCTTCCCAACAATATCTGCGAGAAATTTGTACTTGGCGGACAGATATTTCTTGAGCAACTTATTGGGGGTTTGTCCCGAATACCCCATAATGTTAAGCATCATATCGAACTCCTCTAAATCTATCTCGAGTTCTTCATCACCATGACTCAATCCAAAAATTGCAGTTAAAATATCGGGGGTAAGAGAGACAGCGTTACCCACGATTATTCCAGTCATCTTATTCTCCTCTATAGTCGTTGTATAAACCCACTCCCTGATCTCGGTTCCTGATATTTTGATGTGAGTAGAAAGCAGAGTCTTCAGCTCTTGGTCTTCGAGCAATTATAGAATACTCAGGAAGATTGGATTAGAGTACTGGAAAGATTCGAGTCCAAATCGAATCCAGTATCAAACTTCATTGCTGCAAGAGTTCCTGCTAGAATCGTCATCAGAGCACCTGCAAAGGAAAACGAGGATTAAGTGCAAGAGAACTGAAAGCGCGGGATGGAGGTCGAAGAAAACCTAAATATAAGGTTTTCAAGAATATGAAACGACAAACTCCGTTCCACTAAAAGAAATAGTTCTTCGATCTGAGGTCGACGAAATAATTTGTAGTTAAACAATTCGTCGATCTCAGTCTGAAGGGTTGAAGAATTTTGCCGGGCTCCGTTCGACGAAAGTTTTCTGAAGTAGGTTCGTCTATCTCAGGTCGACGAAACTAACTTTACTAACAAGGAGTTCGTCGATCTCAGATCGACGAAAGCTGAAGAGTTCTTTGAGTGCAGACAGAAACTAAACTAAGTCTTCTTTATTGATCATTCCAAGCTGATTTACAAAGTAAGTGATTTCTTTCATCCAAGGGTTTGGTGAATATGTCAGCTTTTTGCAAATCAGTGTAGATATAGATAAGTTTAATTTTGTTTTTTTTCTACACACTCTCTAATAAAATGATGCCTAATGTCTATATGTTTAGTCCAACTGTGATGGACAGGATTTTGTGTTATGGCAATAGCACTTATGTAATCACATAGTAGAGTTGAATTATTTAAGTTGAACCCATAGTACAGGAGTTGGTTTTGAATCCACAGTATCTGGGAACAGCAACTGCCAGCTGCAATATATTCTGCTTCAGCAGTTGATGTGGACATAGATGATTGCTACTTGCAAAACCAGGACACTAATCTCATACACTAGAACTAGCAAGTTCTTGAGGTACTCTTTCTGTCCACTTTGCATCTAGCAAAGTCAGCATCTGAGTATCCAATTAACTCAAACTCTGACTCAGTAGGATACCAGATACCTAGACTAGGACAACCCTTTATATATCTTAAAATCCTTTTTAGAAAAATAAGATGAGATTCTTTAGGGTTCACCTAGAACCTAGCACAAAGGCATGTGGCAAACATAATATCAGGCCTGCTAGCTGTAAGGTATTATAGGGACCCAACAATGCCCCAATATAATTTCTAATCCACAGGTTTCCCATGTGCATCAGAGTCTATTACAACATTTGTAGCCATAGGTGTTTTCTTTGCTGAGGCATCAGCCATCCCAAACTTTTTAATAAGCTCTTTAGCATATTTAGACTGGTAAATGAAGATGCCATCAGGGAGCTGCTTAACTTGGAGACCAAGGTAGTAGGAGAGCTTACCAATGCTACTCATCTCAAATTTTGAATGCATGAGGTCAGAGAACCTCTTGTATAATTTGGGATCAGTAGACCCAAATATAATGTCATCCACATATATTTTTACTAACAAGGTTTGATCCTTATGATGTCTAGTTAACAATGTTTTTTCTACAATGCCTCTAATGAACTTATGCTCTATCAAAAAGCTAGCTAAAGTATCATACCAAGCTCTTGGAGCTAACTTTAGACCATAGAGGGCTTTATGTAACTTAAAAACATATAGGGATGGGTTGGAGAGATAAAACCTGGAGGTTGTTCAACATAGACTTCTTCCTTTAGTACTCCATTAAGAAAGGCACTCTTCACATCCATCTGATAGACTTTAAACTTCTTGTAGGCAGCATAGGCAAGAAATATTCTTATTTCCTCTAATCTTGCAACTAGTGCAAATGTTTGGTCATAGTCTATTCCCTTCTCTTGCCTATAACCTTGAGCAGCAAGCCTAGCCTTGTTCCTCACAATCACACCTTGGGCATCCAGCTTGTTTTTGTATACCCATTTCGTTCCAATGACTGGGTAGTCTTGGGGTCTTGGAACCAAATCCCAAACTCTCCATCTCTCAAACTAGTTGAGCTCCTCTTGCATAGCAATGATCAAGTGGGGATCTTGCTCAGCATCTTTTAATTTTTGAGGTTCAACTTGAGAGAGGAAACAGGCATGCATCAAGTCTTAATTGAGTTGATGTCTTGTCTGTACACCTACTGTTATGTCTCCAATCACTTGGGATCTTGGGCGATCCCTTAGTGTGACAAGTTCAGTAGGTGGAGTTGGTTCAGCAACAACAGTTGGATTTAATTTCTTCTATGGAATTATGTTTGCTGTTGGTTGAAGTTCAGTTACTTTTATGCTTTCTTCTTCACTTTGTTCTTCATCTTGTGGAGAGGGATGTGTTGGATCCTCTTTGGAGAGGCTTAGACCATCCAAGTTTTCACACAAGTGAGGTACCTGCAGAGGGTTATTGGTAGAAATTTCTTTCTCCTTGCAAGACATGTTAGTTTCATCAAATGTCATATGAACAGACTCTTCAATTTTCAGGGATGATTTATTCAATACCCTATAAGCTTTGCTTACTTGGGAATATCCTAGAAAAATTCCCTCTTCAACCTTAGCTTCAAACTTTCTAATATATCTCTTGTCATTATTATGTATATAACAAATACAGCCAAATACTTTAAAATATGTGATTTTAGGTTTCTTCCCTTTAAGTAATTCATAGGAAGTCCTATTCTTTAGCTTATGTATCAAGCTTCTGTTCAGTACATAGTTTGTTGTGCTTACAACCTCTGCCCAAATGTATAGGGGCATGTAAGCATCTGCAAGCAATGTTCTTACAACTTTAATTAGCGTCCAATTTTTCCTTTCAACTATCCCATTCTACTGGGGAGTTCTAGGAGCTGAGAAATAGTGCCTGATACCTTCCTTCTCACAGAAATCATGCATAAGAAGAGACTCAAACTCTGTACCATGATCAATTCTGATCAATGCAACATGAGTAAAGTACTCAATCTGTATGGTCCTAAGAAAATCTGTAAGAACCTTAAAGGCATCTGACTTAGATCGCATAAAGAATACCCAAGTGAACCTTGAGAAGTCTTCCACAATAACTAGAGTGTAGGATTTCCCTCTCAGGCTTTGTACAGCTATGGGTCCAAAAAGATCCATGTGCAGCAAGTATAAGATCCTAGGTGAATCACTTTTATTTACTAATTTAAAACTAGATTTAGTTTGCTTGCCTAGTTGAATAGCCCTGCAGAGGCCTTCCTTCTTGTAGGGGCCAGAAGGTAAACCTCTCACAAGGTTGTCTTTAGATAGCCTAGCAATGTTTTTCATATTAACATGCCCTAGTCTTTTATGCCATAAATCATTCAGATTACTTATAATATTAAGTAGGCAGATATCTGAATTGGCAGATAGAAAATTAACTATATATATGTTTCCTTGTCTATTCCCCATTAAAACAGTTTGTTTTTCTTTATTAGAAATAATACAGGCAGTTGAGTTAAAGTGTACCTGATAACCTTCATCATATAATTGACTTATGGAGATGAGGTTATGCTTGAGTCCTCTTACATAGGTTACCTTATTGAATGTGACTGCTACAATCCTTATTTGTCCATAGCCTTCAGATTGCCCACACTTTTAGTCTCCAAAGATTACCTTTGGTCCAAGCTTGGGCTTGTAGTTGAGTAGACTTCCCTTGTTCCCAGTCATATGCTTAGAGCAACCACTGTCAAGATACCATACTTGATTCTCACCTGGACAGCTCTTCATTTGAAAATAAAACAGATAGTTGTTCTTGACCCAGGTAACCTTGGGTCCTTGTTGATTTATATAACTGTAACTGGAAATGTAAGAATATACAGGTTGATCTTTGTAACCTTTAGGATGATATCTTATTGGTGGTATTATCCATTGACTAAAGGGATTAAAATTATTATTAGATTTTAAGTTTCTATTGTTAAGATCTGGGATCGACGATTTCTGGTTGGATCGTCGACCTGAGCTCGACGATGTTGGATGAGATCGTCGATCTATGCTCGAAGAATGAAGGTATTCATTCTTGGGGCACCAAAATCATTGATCTCTGGTAGACGAACCATACTGATATCATCGATCGTAGATCAAATATTGATTATTACTGAGGTTTGCATTCAGAGATCGTCGTTCTGAGGTCGACGATCTGTTCATGTATCGTCGATCTGAGCTCAACGATAACTGCTGAACATTGTTACCTTTCTTATTCTTCTATTTTTTAAGTTTGTTCTTGGTTTCAATTTGTTTAAGGACTTCATTAACCTTATTGACTTGATCAGTATTTTTCTTTCCTTTGTCAGACACAAAGTTTACAGGTTTTGAAAGATGATTCTTCTGGATTAGGGTTGGTTCACTAGATGAAGCTCCTAATCCTAGTCTGCAGTAATTGGTTCTTGCATTAAGTGTGCTAATTATATCTAGCAATTTTAAGCTCCTGCCATTTAATGATTCTTCTAGCACTTTTGCTTTGCTAAGTACAGATTTTTAGAAGAGCAATTTGTTTATTTGCAGATTTTAATTCAATAGTTAGGTTTTCATTTTCTGAAGTGAGTTTATCTAGAGCATTTAATTTTTCTCTAAGAAGTTTGATTTCCTTCTGAGAGCTTATCAAATCTAAACATAAATTTTTAAATTCAAATTTGAATTCATCAGATTCAAAGTCATAAGAGGCTAATACCTGATCTTCAGCTGATAGGCTTTCTTCATTATCAGATTTATCAGTATCTGATCTGCTACTGCTGGCATCAATTGCCATAAGGCAAACTTCCTTTGCCATTGCCTCCTCTTCTTCTTCATTGGAACTTGAAGATGAAGATTCATCTTCAGTTTCACTCCAGCTTTCAGCCACAAACCCTCTGTCCTTCTTTTTTATGCTTGATGGAGGAGGGCTTGTTGTAATGCTTGCTCCTGGAGTCCTTCTCTCTTCTCTTCTCCTTCTTCTAGTTCTATGGACATTCTGAGAGAAAATGTCCAGGTTTCTTGCAGCCAAAACATACTACCTTTTTAGTAGGTATCTTATCATACTTGGGCTTATCATCCTTTCTGGATGACTTCCTCCTGAAGTCCTTCCTAGCCATCTTGTAGAATATTTTGGCTAACAGACTCATCAGATCTTCATTTATAGATGGAGCCTCAGTCTCCTCAGCAGCCTTGAATGTAATGTTGTGCTTCTTCCTTTCTGGTGGAGGTGTTCTTTCCTCAGTTGCTTCCCTGGTCTTGATCAGCTGTTCATAGGACTTTAACTTTCCTAAAAGAGATTCAGTGGAAATCTCATTTAGGCTTCTGGCCTCCTTGATGAGCCAGATCCTTGAATCCCATGAGCTTGGGAAGCACATAAGAATCTTGTCATTCACCTCATTGAGGGTGATGTCCTTGTCCAAGGTTTTGAGCTCATTAATGATTGAGCTTAACCTATTGTACATATCAGCCACTGATTCTGCTTCCTCCTTCTTGAAGTTCTCATATTGGGATATGAGATTTGATCTTCTATCTTTTCTTTCATCAGTAAATCCAGCCACCATTTGATTTAGGGAATCCCAAATGGCCTTGGCTGATGTGCACTCAGCCACCTTCTGGAAAATATCATCTGACATTGTTTGGGACAATATATTCATTGCCTTGGCATCAACAATCATGGCCTTCTTTTGAGCCTTAGTCCACTCAGGTGGTGGAATAGCATTGTTATTGGTTAATGTTGTTGAACTTTAAGCTTGAGGGCGACCTGTCAAAATAGAATTGTAGATATCTTCATCAATGTAATTTATATAAAGCTTTATTCTTACCTTCCAGATGGCAAACTTATTCAGATTGCACACTGGAGGTCTGGTGCTTGTATAATCCTTGTTCTGGGCCATGATGTTTATGTGAATCTAACATAAATAGGGAAAGATCTAACTTAGGATCTTTGGTTCAAAGGTTAGCTTGTACAACCAAAAGAACTCCCCTCTGATACTAATTGAAAGTGAGGGTTAGATCTAATATACTCTAGCGGGGGATGAATAGAGTATATCTGGTGATTAAAACTTTTCGCTGAACAAGATACCTTGTTCTAAGACTGGGTGATATATCACATCACAGCAGATTAGACTAATAAAAATAACAGTATCCTAACTAACATAGCCACAGCAAGAACAAAAGAAAAAGGGCAGCCAGACAATACAAGAACTTTATAATGGTTCCCCAACCTGGGTACATCCACTCTTCTACCACCCTGGTAGGAATCCACTAAGGTTTTTGTTCAGGTGACTGCAACCAATGAGATTTTTGTAAGGTGCTTAAAAACAAAACCTCAAGTATTTTGGTTAGGAGACTTGCAACCAAGAATCACTTTTGAAGGGAGTAGAGAACCCTTTATAAAGTGGGGGATGAGAGATTGATTATGTCTTCTCTTTCTCAAAATACAACTGAGAAGACTCTTGTGGATCTGATGCTAGCAAGGGCTCCCCCTGAGATAATGAATTTGTTCAGGAGGTTGGAGCTTTGCTTCAGGGTGATAGGCCTTCAGGCTTTATCTTTGACCAGAAGATCTCTAGGAACTTCTTTGACTGATGCAATAGTTGTTGTCCTTTGAAGATTCCTGAGATGATGATAGAAGAAGAAGACTCTTGATTTTGAATGGTTGTTCTTCTTCTTCAGATTACTGTTTTCCTTCTGGTCTAACAGTTCTTTCTTTCTATCACTTTGTTGTCGAGAGAGCATGAGCAGAGAGAATGCTTGTTGTGAGACAATGATGTTCTACTCTTCCTGACTGGTTTTCTGTGTGTCTATATCAGTAGTATATCGTCTACTATATTCTAGGGAGCAGAAGAATCTATCATGTTATATTTTTGATATAAGCGTCCATTTGAATTTTGAAATTCTTTCTGCATTCAATACTGACGGCCAGAAAATATTTTGCATTGATTTATTTCCCCAACTGTCCCTTTGGAAAACGGCAGGCAATAATCCTGATGAAGACCATAATTAATGCTCTTGTCTGATGGTAATATTCAGAGAATATTAGAGCATTAATTACTCAGGAATCATTGCAATATAATAGGAACAGAAAAGGGAAATAGCCAAGTCTGGATTTGTCGACCTGAGTCCATAATTTGTCGAACTGAGCCCCAAGTTCGTCGAGCTGAGCTCCATGTTCATCGAACTCAGAATGGTTGACTACTGCTTGACAACTTTCCTATTCTGTGCACCAATATCATCGATATGATGTCAAAGATCGTCGACCTGAGACCTGAGAACTGAGATCGTCTAACTGAGGTCCATGATCATCGACCTGAGTTTTTATTCTGGACTTAGACTATTTTCTGGTGCTGAGTGTTGAAACATCATTTTGGCATTGAGTGTGATGTTCTTTGGCGTTGAGTGTTGAATCAACATTCTGGCGTTGAGTGTCGAGACATTATCTGGCGTTAAGTGTCGAGACATTATCTAGAGTTCGTTGAACTGAGAACAGGGAACAGAGAACAGAGTTCGTCGAGCTGAGCACGACTTTCGTCGACCTGAGATCGACGAACGTATAACAGCTTTTCTAGGTCTTGAATTTTCTCTAAGTCTTGAGTCTCTGGCAGTGTTGGAGGCTGGTCCTTTATATTGTTGACTCTAAGGACTTGACCTAGACTCTAGGACACAACCATGACCCTGGTCTATACATGTTGGGTCATATCCTAACTTAGTGAACCTAGCCCAAATCATACTAGGGATCCAACATAGTGAACAGAGAAAAAAAAATATTAGAAATGACTGTTTCAACTTCTAGAAAAGACTGGTCAACCAAATTATACAATGCTCTATGGGCCTACCGAACAGCGTACAAAACCGCCATCGGATGTATGCCGTATTGGTTTGTTTATGGAAAATCATGTCATTTACCCATAACATTAGAACACCGCGCTTTTTGGGCCTTGCGATTTTTAATTTTCGATCTCCACTCTATCGGCGACCTTAGAAAATTTCAACTTAACGAGCTCGACGAGTGGCGCTCTTACGCATACAAAAATAACAAATTTTATAAAGACTGGACGAAACGTTTTCACGACAAACACTTAAGGCACCCAAAAACCTTCAAACTGAGCGACCAAGTTCTTCTTTATAATTCTCGTTTATGTTCATTTCGAGAAAGTTAAAGTCTCATACGCCTGGACCATTTTCTATTAAACAAGTTTTTCCGTACGGAACTATTTTAATTTCACACCCTGATAAGGGAGATTTCAAAGTAAATGGGCAGCGTCTTAAACTCTATTTTTCTGGTGATGATGATGTCAGTCCGAACAATGTTAAGTTTCTTCTTCATGAACTTTAAACTAACTTGAGACTATTTATATTTTAATAAAAACTTTAATTATTATTTTGGACAATAATCTTTTGGACAATATATTATTATGTTGCATCGAGTTCAAACGATGTTTTAAATAAAGGGCGCTCTTGGGAGGCAACCCAAGTTATTTTTTTTGTTTTCTTTATTTTATACTTTCTTTTGCCCCAGATGGCTCTGACAAGCTGATGCCTCTACGATCGCCTGCTCCAACACTTCTGAATCCATCACTAAGACCAAAGAAGACATTTCATGAAGTTCCAAAGCGCTAGCATGGGGGAGTGGCATCAATCAACATTCGCGGCGCATAAATACGAGGAAGTTCCTGTTTTTCAATTCTGTACATTTATTTATTTTTTAAATTTTTCTCTCTCCTTCCACTCTTTTCTCCATTGAGGACAATGTCCATTTTAAGCTTGGGGGAGGATTTCCTCTTTCTCTTTTCTTTATTTTCTTTTCCCTGTAAAAATCAATCAAAAAATCAAAAAAAAATCTTGTGCTTTCTCCTTTTTCTTCTTAAAGAAAAATCTCAAAAAAGATAATAACTTTAAAAATCCAAAAAAAGTGAATATTTCAAAATAAAATAAAATAAAATTATTATGCTAATTTTGGTATTTAAATAGTATCCCTTGTTTTTGTTTTGTTTTTCTCGACATTCCATATAATGATTTCGCTAACTATAATATTTCTAATCGTTCTTTTTAATTATGTTTCACAAGTAAAATGTTGTCCATGCTGTGTTTCTAATTCACGGTAGCATGTTAACGTGAAATGTTTTTTTCTAAAACTCGCATTTTTATTATGGTTTTCGTTCTTTATTTTCTTTACTTTCTTAAAAATATTTAATCCGCTATTTTCCTTTTTATTTTTGGATAATTTTTGTAATGTCAACTTTTGATTAGCGTAGTAGATGTGAACGATACAAGTCACCTATTATTTCTATTTTCAAGATAATTTCATTAGTCTTCTTTTATTATCTAGGATTTGCTTTTTGAAATTTTTCAAAACTTATGCTTTAGATAAATTTAAAAACATTAAAATGATTTAGGCCGTTTTTGTTTTCGTTTGTGTCTTCTTGCCAACATAAAATTTTTATCTCTAGTTAGCCGCTTTTGAGCCTTTTTCCGATTTCAAGTGTTAGCTCCACTTCTAATTTTATGTTCAACAAAGCAAAAATTTTCCAAACTATCTAATCACACTAACCTTTTGAGTTTCATAAAAAAAAATTCATGATTATGATAGGGTTATTTTGTGATATTTTTGGAGAACTTTTTGAAAAAGTATGCTCAAAAAAAGTGTTTACTTTTGTTTGGCCAATTTCAAAATGAAAAAATATTTTATTTTTGGCCTTTGTTTTGAAAAGAAAAAAAATTGGAAAATAAAAAGAAATAAAAAATTTTATTTATAAAATTTTTGAAACTCTTTGTTTTGGTTTAGTGTGATTTTTGAGCCTCATTATTTATATTTGAATTCCACTCCTAATCATAATCCTAAACCAAATGTTTCGGTCCTAATAAGCCCTTTTGATTCATGTTTTTGAATTTTATTTATTAGCTAAGTAAAGAAGAAAAGTAAAATAGTAAAGTTTTGGATTTAAATTTAGTTTTTTGTTATTTGATTGGTATAGTTAAAATGTGTCTCTTGGATCTAGTAACAACTCAATTCGTTTTTTTCATTTTGTTGCCTTGCTTAAATTTATTTAAAGAATTTTGTTAAAATTTTGGATGATTTATTTTAGTTAGTAAAGTTTATAAATTGTTAAACCATGTTTAAGTAATTGTTTTAGGTTTACGTTTCACCTTCTACCTACTTAGAATTTCTTATAATACTTGTGTAAGCATAATTAGAACTTTTTGATTAGTCACTTTTTATGTTAGCTAGTTTTTATATCTTTGCTTGGGGACAAGCATAGCTAAAGCTTGGGGGAATTTGATAATACGTTTTGTAGTCTAAACTATTAGGGTATTTTTAGGTTTTTAATACACAAATCATGTCTTGTAAGCTTATATGTTGACCTCCTTTTGTATATATTATTGCCACTAATATTTTATTCTCTTTTTGTAGGTTTTCACAGCTTTCGTCCAAAATGACCTAACACGCCCCCCTGACACACCCTCCCTGGGCATGTCACTGGGCGTCTAACCGGATCCCGAGGAAGATTAATGTCAGAGACCAAATCCCGAGAAAAACACATGACATGCCCCACTTACATGCCCTCCCTGGGCGTGTCACCCTCATCCCGAAGCCTGCTGCCTCATTTAAAGATTTTTCATTGCTGCACGTCAATAATACTGACATGCCCCCCCTCCACGGGCGTGGCCCTGAGGCGTATTCCTTCTTTTTCGATGACTGACAGATTTTCGACCAATGATTGAGACTTGTTGTGCCTTACACGCCCCTCTACACGGGCGTGTCTCAGGGCGTGTCTGCCATTATATAGAAGCAATCATCATTCCCACCAGAATCTAGAGCCCGAGGTCAACTCCGTACATGTTACGCCCCCTGACACGACCTCCTTAGGTGTGACAGAGGGCGTTACCAACCCGCGAGAAAGTCTATAAATTTAGTGACTCTCCCTTGTGTCTAGCAAGAAGTTTTGGGTTGAGAGGGGAGGTCCTGCCCCTTTGTTTATTAGTGTTTTTATGCTCTCTCTCTCTCTCTATCTCTTTCTCATTTTATGCTTTTCTTACCCCAAGCTTAGTGTACTCCTTTTGTTGTAGTTTTTGTAACTTCATTTGTAGCCTCGTGTTAATGCTAGCATAGGTTTTAAATTTCCATGCAAGTGTAATCCTTTATTCCAATTTGTAACTCTCTTTTAGTATTAATATAAAGTGCCATTTTGCTTTGTGTTCTTAATTTTCTTCTACTAATCTCTCCTCCTCCACTTCTCCATGATTAACTAATCCTTCTTGTACTCAATCTTGATGATCCGAGGTTCGAGTTGATTAAGTTATGATGCTTTGAATTTACTTTTTTTTTTTAGGGTTTAGGCCTTCAATTTACTCTTGATTATTCATGTTTGGAGTTATATCATCGATATATAATTTCCATCTTTTTTTCACTCTTAGCTAGCCGAGTGGCACGTAGTTTGAAGTGAACACTCAAGAGTAAAGAGAGTTTCATGCACCCCTCGAGAGAGACAAACGTTAAATCTCCGGGATTGGAGTGAAATCCGATAGTGGGGTTCACCGTGTAAAGCGAGCTTTAGGCCACAAATTTGGACGAGAGTTCGGTCAGACCTTCTTAAACTCAGTTGGGCCCGGCTTCGAGAGAAGCGTGTTCAAGGACCTTTACCCTATTAATCTTATGTTTATTATCGCATTTTTAATCAACTTTTGCCGAGGTGATTCTCGATCGAGTGCTCTTTCATTTCATCGTTTCAACCCTTCATTGTGATCACTTTTAATAGCTCTTTATTTAACTGCAAGTAGTTCAATTTTTAGCGCAATATTTCTTTTCTTAATCGCAATTAGCTTTATCTTAAACCCTCAAACATTCCTTCGATAAGATAATAGTTTTCGTGTGAGTAAGATTACTCGATGGTTCCCGAATTTTAATACGATACTTATGTCCTCTAGCTATAGTTCGATAGGTATACTTACCTAGTTGGATTGCTAGTTCGTCTCTCTTTTACCTAGCACGAAAAGTGATCACCAGCTCTCATCAAGCTGGCAGGGCAGGAGTTCTCAGTGGACATCTTTCTTGCTCTAGGGTTAGGTCATGAGATGCTCCCACTATCAGGCTTCCATCTAGCTGGCATGGCCGGGATCCTCGATAGATGTCGTTTTGACCCTTGAGCTAAGTCTTGTTGATGCTCAACACCCGTCGTCAGGCTCCCATCTAGCTGTTTGGGCCGGTGGTTGTCAAAGGAGAAGTCTCGAGCTTTCTCTAGTTATCAGGCTCTCAACTAGCTGCCAGGGCAGGGGTCCTCGGTGGACATATTTCTTTCTCTAGGGTTAGGTCATGAGATGCTCCCGCGGTCAGTCTTCCATCTAGCTAGTAGGGTCGGGATCCTCGATGGACATTATTATGACCTCGGAGCTAAGTTTGGTTGATGCTCAACACCCGCTGTCTGGCTCCCATCTAGCTGATTGGGTCGGAGGTAGCGCCTGGTGGTTTTCAAAGGAAAAGTCCTGAGCTTTCTCCCTCTATCAGGCTCTCATCAAGCTGGCAGTGCAGGGGTCCTCAGTGGACATCTTTCTTGTTCTGGAGCTAAGTCTCGAGATGCTCCCGTTGTCGAGCTTCCACCTAGCTGACAGGGTCGGGGTCCTCGATAGACATCATCTTTGCTCTGTAGCCAAGTCCCGGGATACTTTTGCCAAGTTACCACCAGGAATTTGAATTTACTAGGGATAGAGGCTGGGAAAACATGACCTCCAGCAATCTTTGGGCAAGCTGGAGGTGGCGAGATGGGATCTCGGCAACTACCGTGGGGTGACACTATCTGAGCAGGGCAGGGTCAAAGATGGCGAGTTGAGATCTCAGTAGAAGAGTAGGCCAAGGCTATGCGCGGCAACTACGCTCTATCCCGGGGAAATTTTACTTGGAAAATTTCTAAGAAATTTTTGGGGCATGGGACAAATCTCTGGAAAGGAGAGATCTCGCAGGAAAGTTGGGTGTTCATGGGGCCAGCACGGCGAGTGGTCTATCTCCTGATGGTCTAGGGGTGGCAAGACCTCCAGGTCTCTGCGCGAATACGTAACGTAATTCAAATACATTCTAACAGTGAATACTACCCTAGCGAGATCGCATAGTGAAGGGGGTGATGCGCGTGCGAGTGCAACATACAAAATGAACACAGAATAGAAAAAAGAATATTGGTAAAGTGATTTTTCATTACATGAATATCATTACAAACAGGGGCTTGCCTCAGCAAGATTACAATATTACGGGGGGAAGAGATCATTACAAAGAGAAAATTAATATTAGCTAGCTCTCGCCCTCCCCTACAGAGTTGTCATCCATATAGCCGGCAATGTCCTTGAATAGCGACTCGAAGCTATCTTCCTTCTCGCCGAGTGAGGAAGCGGGAGGGGAGAACAACTTCGGCCCTAAGTCTCTCACGATCATCTCCTTGCATCCTTCTATCAACACCAATATATCTCATATGACTTGTAGGGTGAAGTAGGAGGTACTGATGGAGTTGACGCATAGCCTCTTGGCGACCTCAGCCTCAGTGAAGATCTTTGGTCTCTTGATTGGGCCGCCTAGCTCGGCGCCAAATGGGAGGAGGACGATGTCCATTAGGCGAGTGACCTTGCCTTGGAAGGCCTTTGTTCTGCTCCTCCAACATCTTGTTTCTCTCCTCCAGCTCGGCGGTGCGAGCACGCATGCGATCCGCAGTCTCGACCTCCTGTCATGCAAGAAAAGATAAGCAACTATGGGAAATTTAAGTCAGAAAGAGAAGGGGTCCGCCGATACTTACCACCCCGCTGGCCGCTTTGGCGAGGAAGCTCTTGGCGACCTCCAGTCACTTAGCCATGACAGCGGTGTCATCCTTCACGATGTTTTGCTCCTGCTCCACCATCGCCAGGTAATAGCTGAGCTGGTAGCAACGGCAAGTCGATATATGCACGAGCTCCAGCACGCGCATTTGAGCCCACGAGCTCTCATGGGCGAGCCAATGGAGGTACATGGCATCAAAGTCCACAATGTCCTCGCGATCAATGGAGGTACATTTGACCTCCAGTCACTTAGCCCGCTGGGGGGTGGCACTCTAACTAGGAGGGGATGAGTGAGGGGATGAAGACCTTGTGGGCATGCTCATCCCATCAAACCATCGGCTCACCGAGCCGGTCCTTGGCCTTCTTGCCATGGCCAAAGTTGCAGTGACCTTTTGGCAGGTCTAGCTCGCCGGCCGTGAGCTCCTCAGCAGTATTAGAGGCAGGCGGGTCTCCTCCGCCCCAGTCCATCTCTGGAGACTTATCCAACATAGTCTCAGGGGAACTCAGGTATATTTGATGTTGTTGTTGTTTCCAATAAGAGACCGCCATCACCTTCTGCATCTTATTTAACGATGTGAGTTGGCGAAGCGAGCTGGATCTCATGTGGTCGGGTCGCTTCTTGCTTCTAAAAGTTTTCCCGACCCCAGCTCGCTTCAGTAGGCTGCTACGGCTGCTCGCTTACATGCGCGTGGGTATGGGTAGAGTCCTGAGTCTGCAAAGGGAGGGTGCTTGGGAATCAACCGCTACCCTACAGAAAGAGACTTGGAGTTAGAAATCATTATCAGTCATAAGTGAGCCCATTGAGGAGGAAAGAAAGGAAAGAGCCATACCTTTGCCGGGAAGTACCGAGGGGAGCGAGTTGAGGCCCCTTCGGAGGAAGGCGACGTCAAAGTCCTCCCCGAGGAAGAACTTGTGAGGCTCTGTATCATCGCCCGTCACCGTCGGGGCCAGTACACCTCCTCTCTCCTCAGCCAAGGCGAGAAGGGTATGTTGCCAAGCTCGCCCTTGATGAAGATGAGCTTAGAGAACCAGTTATAGTTCTTATTTGCCATCTCGTGGACCTTGAACTACGAGCCGGCCAGAAAGGCGAACCCATCGTTTGTCGTGCGGAAGATTTAGAGTTTCCTGAAGACGGTCAGGTTGAACTTTATCCACTCGTGGCAGAGGTAGAAGGCGAATGCCATTATCATAGCGATGACATTCGGGTTCAGCTGGATTGGGACCGCGCCGAAGTATTTCAGTATCTAGCAGATTTTCGGCCATAGGGGGAGGCGCAATGTAACACCCCAAATTTGATAGCAGACTATCGTCGGGCGATACTGGGTATCGCCTGATGGCAATAGCAATACAAAGTTCGTAGAGCTACACTCAACGCACTCATCGTGTTCGACGAATAAGGAGTTGTCTCATTTCTTCGAACGTCGAAAAGAGTTCGACGAACGTCAAATAGAGTTCGATGAAAAAATTGAACAACATTCGACGAACGTTGAACAGAGTTCGACGAAAATGTCGAACGGAGTACGAAGAACGTCGAACGGAGGTCGGAGAGTGTGGTTCTGTTATATGTCATGAACCGAGTTCGACGAATAGTTATCTGAGTTCGACGAACGTCATAAGTATTTGCTCGAGTATTAGCGGCACAGGCTGGCTGGTCAAAGCGGTTTCAACTCAAATCTTGGCTTTTGCTTCGTTTTGATGGATTGATCGTGTGGCTGGGGTTTAACCCGAGGCCACATATGCAGTGGGGTTGGGATGAGGAAATCATTATTTCCTTCTCACTCTCTCTCTCTCTTCATTCATCCAAGTTCTGGAGAAGAGAACTAACGGCTAGAGATAAGGGTTTGGTTTGATCTTTGTAAAGGAGCTGAAGGAGATCTTGTGGTCGGAAGCTAGATCTTAGGCCAGATCCGCAAAGGGGAAAGTGAGGCGCTCACTTCCATCCGCGTAGAAAAGCTTCGCCTTAGATCCGAGGAGAACTACAAGGGTAACGAGTTTATCCTGGACAAGTGAAGTCCTCAATATACAAACTTGCATGGATCCCCTCACCAAAAGGTGAAAAAGGGTGGATCCCAATGAGTAGATCGATTTGATCCCTATATAATCCTGTATATAGATCCATAAATGTGGAGTACGGAATAGGGATGTTGTGAGAAGCCCATCCAAACAGGTTGGTTTGGTTTGGTGATGTTTATTTTGCATGCTGGAGAAGACTTAGTGGATATGTGTGTGATGTACGTGTGAAATCCAGAGTCTAGGGGTGTGCAGAATGCTGCATCAAAGTACTTGAAGCATTTCAAGGAAAATACCTAGAAAAGATCACAGTTGGAGAACTGTGGATGTCGCCTAGCGATATTGACTATCACCGGTGATAGCTCCCAAGGAGCTAAAGTGTTGTGAGGCCTGTCTTTAAGAGACCTGGGGGCCATTGTATGCAAAGCTGTGAGCTTAAATTGCTCAGCAATGGTGGGTACCATCTTGAAATGATAAAGTATGATGAGTTGTGTCATGGAGGCCAACTACTTTGCTTACAAGTTAAGTACCTTTGAATGACTGGGTCATCAAGTTGAGTACCTCTGAATGGGCAGTCGATCGTCAAGTTAAGTACCTCTGAACGACATAGTCGTCAAGTTAAGTTCCTCTGAATGACAAAGTTACCGCCAAGTTAAGTTCCTCTGAACGGTGGTGTTACACGGGAGAGGCAAGTACACTGACAATATTCCCTGAGTGCACGGGGCGTGCGACCGTTGAGCCTACATTTGTGGTGAATGGTGCTTAAATTGCACATTGTACATACCACAATATATATATATGATGCCTTGTTTGCAGGGATGGAAAAATGCCACCCCGAGTAAGGGGTGGGATCGTTATAAACGGATCAGCAAAATGATGACCGTTGCTTTGTTTGCCATGTTTTGGTGGGCCCTTTTGTGCAGGTGCTGGAGAGCCAAGTGGGAAGTAGCGGGATAAAGCCCTTATGTTGCGAGTGGTTGGCCCTTGAACGCCCAAAGGCAAACTTTACTATTTTCATGTGTGGTCGGCCTGCATGTTGATGTATGAAGTCACTTTTTGTTAATTTAAATAGTTGTAATAAGGCTATGGCCAAAACATGTGTTATATGTATATATATATATATATATATATATATATATATATATATATATATATATATATATTTCATTCCTGTCGTGTAGTGGGCATTCTTGTTACGTCTGGGTTCATAAACTAAAATGCTTCTACAATAATGCTCTGAGTTAGGGTGCGCTCATAATTGAACTTGGATTCGGAACCAATATGTAATCTCCTTACCTGTCTGCAGTATATTGCATCAGGCCCCGACCGGACCTTATGTCCTATACTATACAATGTATGGGGGCGTTACAACATTGGTATCAGATTCCATTCTCGGTCTTTCTTATTTGAATTCGTGGTTGAATTCTTTTAAGGGGTGGTGAGCACGTGTATGTGCACTACCGTGATAACATAACTGAACCCATGAATGTCCACTTAGGAATGAAAATACACATGTTTGTGGAACTGGTATATTCCTGTGATTGCTTTTGGCAATATTGGTAGTTGCTTAATTGTGTGTTTCATATTATAGGCAACTAGAATTGGTGAGGGGCAGCAAGAACCCCAACACTCGGTGGAGAGTAATGCACCAAATGAGGTGCCAGCACCTCCTCCTTTGGTGGAGACTGTACGACTGGTTGATGAAGCCGTGTTCGCAATGATGAATGCGCAACCAGGGGGTCAGAGATAACCTCCTATTCCTGCGATGGTTCAGGAACTGGTTGGCATGGATGTGCACGTAGCAGTGAGACAAGTGGTAGTTGAGCCAGTGGCCACAAGGCGAGCAACAGAGAAGCAGCTGAAACACATGATGAGTTTCAATCCCCCTGTGTTTATGGGTACTTGAACCCCTACACAAGCTGAGGATTGGCTCTCAAGAATAAAGAGGGTCCTGACGGAAACTGAAATAGAAGAGTGGCAAAACGTCATTGTGACTACCTTCTTGTTAGATTGTGAGGCAAGACTTTGGTGTGATGAGATAGAGCTATACCAGTTTGGGTGTCGGACATTGAGCGAGATCTCAATGGAGGAGTTCTCAAGGTGTTTTTTGGCGAGATATGTTCCATCGGAACAGTGGATTGCGATGGAGAACCAATTTCAAAGGCTAAGGCGAGAGGTCAGTGGATGACTACTTGCACGAGTTTTTGAGATTGGGAAGATATGAAGGCTTTACGTTTGTAGATGAGGAACAGAAAAAAAATCGGTTCTATGAAGGGCTTAGAGATGACCTGCGGTTGCTTCTCTCCGGACCGATGATGCAGGGTTTCATTACCTTGGTCAATACGACCCTTTCCCTTAAGCTAGACATGAAGCGTGTACAGCGTAAGAATCATTTGGCAGGGAAGACGATAGAGTTCAAGGTACCTAATTCTTCAAAGTCTGGGTTTTAACGGTGGAAAAAGAAGCCTAAAACTTCTGCGCCGGCTCCTTCTTCTCCTCCGTCTGAAGCAACTTCGGGGAGAGGTCCGCCCACATGTTATACATATGGCAAGGTGAGTCATATAACTCTAAATTGCTGGAGTGGCCTTCCAAAAGGGGAGAAAAAGAGGGGTGTGTCTTATGTTGAAAAGGGAAAGGCAGTGGTGGAATCGACCGCATCCCATGCGCAACCCCAAGTTTATAATCCTGGCCAACAGGAGGCCATAAAACAAAGTGACGTCATAACAGGGATGAGTTAAGATACAGTTTTTACTGCTTTCTATTCATAATACCTTGTGTGTTGCTTGTGTATGATTGGTTTGATTTAGGCTTTGTCCTTATTTCAGAGTGTTCGGCGAGAGCACTGTTCGATATAGGTGCTTCTCAATCTTTTCTGTCAGAAGACTTCGTGGGGCGTATTGGAGTGCCTTCGTTTACGCAGACAGATCGAGTGAATGTGCTTCTACCTAATGGGTGCTTGATGTGTGAGGATCGAGCATATTGTGTTGAGGTGCGAAAAGGAAGTCGGGACTTTGGATTGGAAGCATCAGTGCTATCAATATCGGAGTTTGATGTAATCTTTGGTATGGACTGGCTCTCGGAGCAGCATGCCTATATAGATTGCAACTCTAAAGAAGTCAAACTGGGGCAGGACACCGAACGAGAGACAAAATTTGCTAGTATGTGAGGATCGATCAAGACATTGATGTCTGCTATCCAAGTAGTCAAGGCAGTTCGAAAGGGCACGGAGTTGTTCTTTACATTGTTGGAGGTTGTTGAGCTGAGGCCCAGTGTGAGTGTTCCTATTATATTGGAGTACACTGATGTGTTTCCTAAGGATCTTCCGGGATTACCTCCCCAGTGGGAGATTGACTTCGCTATTGAGTTAGTTCCAGGTGCGAAACCTGTGGCCCGCTCGCCATAACGTGTTGCGCCAAAGGAGATGGCGGAACTTAAGGTTCAATTGCAAGAGTTGTAAGAGCAAGGCTTTATACGCCCAAGTATGTCACCTTTGAGCGCCCCGGTCCTATTTGTGAAAAAGAAGGATGGAAGCTTGCGGATATGCATTGACTATCGAGAGGTGAATAAGCTAACGGAAAAGAACAAGTATCTGATTCCACGGATTGATGACTTATTCGATCAGCTAGTGGGCTCAACTGTCTACTCAAAGCTGGATTTGAAATCTAGCTATTATCAGTTGAGGATTCGGGAATGTGATATTCCCAAGACAGCATTTGGAACACGCTATGGTCATTACAGTCTCACGGTAATGTCGTTTGGGCTAACAAATGCGCCATCGGTATTTATAGACCTAATTCACCGAACTTTTCGAGAGTACTTAGATTCGGTGCTTGAAAAAGTTGAGTCCGAGGTATCTTGGTCTATTTGAAGTGGTGGAGCAAATTGGAGAAGTTGCCAATCGGTTACCTCTATCGGCAGAGCTAAGTGGTTTGCATGATGTGTTTCACATATCGGTGCTGTGAAAAGCTGTGAAAGAGCCATCTCAAGTGATTGTGAATGATCGAGTACCGGTCGAATCTGGTCTAATGACAAAGGTTAGGCCCATTTGGATCGAGGATACAACGGTTAAGCAGTTGCAGAACAAGACAATCGGGATGGTCAAGGTCCAGGGGGAAAATTGTGGCCGTGAGGAGTTGACGTTGGAGTAGGAGCAAACCATGCGTGCTGATTTCCCGAGTTGTTTGTATAAAATATTGTAACATTTTTGTGAAGGGCATATAAGTTGTAACATATTTTTTGTTGTCTTGTATATAGTTGTATCCAAATTTCGGGATGAAATTTCTTTAAGGAGGGGAGGATTGTAACACCCCAATTTGACAGCAGACTGTCGCCGGGCGATACTGATAGTAGACTATCGTCGGGTGATACTTGGTATCGTCTGATGGCGATAGAAATACAGAGTTCATCGAGCTACACTCGACGCACTCATTGTGTTTGACGAATGAGGTGTTGTCTCCTTTTGCCGAACGTCGAACAGAGTTCGACGAAAATGTCGAACGGCATTCGACGAACGTCGAACGGCGTTCGACGAACGTCGAACGGCGTTCGACGAACGTCGAACGGCGTTCGACGAACGTCGAACGGCGTTCGACGAACGTCGAACGGCGTTCGACGAACGTCGAACGGCGTTCGACGAACGTCGCGGCGTTCGACGAGAACGTCGAACGGCGTTCGACGAGAACGTCGAACGGCGTTCGACGACCGCCAAATGGAGTTCGATGACCGCCGAACTCCCCGTCGAACGGAGTTCGACAACCGCCGAACTCCCCGTCGAACGGAGTTCGACGAACGTCGAACGGAGTTCACGAACGTCTCCATTCGAAGAACGTCGAACGGAGTTCGACGAACGTCTCCGTTCGACGAACATCGAACAGAGTTCGACGAACGTCTCCGTTCGACGACGTCGAATAGATTTCGACGAACGTCGATTGGAGGTCGACGGAGGTCGACGGAGGTCGACGGAGGTCGACGGAGGTCGACGGAGGTCGACGGAGGTCGACGGAGGTCGACGGAGGTCGACGGAGGTCGACGGAGGTCGACGGAGGTCGACGGAGGTCGACGGAGGTCGACGGAGGTCGACGGAGGTCGACGGAGGTCGACGGAGGTCGACGGAGGTCGACGGAGGTCGACGGAGGTCGACGGAGGTCGACGGAGGTCGACGGAGGTCGACGGAGGTCGACGGAGGTCGACGGAGGTCGACGGAGGTCGACGGAGGTCGACGGAGGTCGACGGAGGTCGACGGAGGTCGACGGAGGTCGATGTCATGAACCGAGTTCGACGAATGATTATCTGAGTTCGGCGAACGTCATAAGGATTTGCTCGAGTATCAGCGGCGCCGGCTGGCTGGTCAAAGCGATTTCAACTCAAATCTTGGCCTTTGCTTTGTTTTGATGGATTGATTATGTGGCTGGGGTTTAACCCGAGGCCACATATGCAGTGGGGTTGGGATGAGTAAATCATTATTTCCTTCTCACTCTCTCTCTCTCTTCATTTCATCCAAGTTCTAGAGAAGAGAACTAATGGCTGGAGAAAAGGGTTTGGGCTGATCTTTGTGAAGGAGATGAAGGTGATCTTGTGATCGGAAGCCAGATCTGAGTCCAGATCCGCAAAGGGGAAAGTGAGGCGCTCACTTCCATCCACGTAGAAAAGCTTTGTCATGGCTCCGAAGAGAACAACAAGGGTAACGAGTTTCTCCTAGACAAGTGAAGTCCTCAATATGAATACTTGCATGGATGCCCTCACCAAAAGGTGAAAAAGGGTGGATTCCAATGGGTAGATCAGTTTGATCCACATATATTCCTGCATATAGATCCGGAAATATGGAGTACGGAATAGGCATGCTGTGAGAAGCCCATCCGGACGGGTTGGTCTGGATTGGTGATGTTTATTTTGCATGTCGGAGAAGACTCTGTGGATATGCGTGTGATATATGTGTGAAATCCGGAGTCTAGGGGTGTGCAGGATGCTGCATCAAAGTATTGGAAGCATTTCCAGGAAAATACCCAGAAAATATCAAAGTCTGGAGAACTGTGGATGTCGCTGGGCGATAGTGACTGTAGCCGGCGATAGCTCCCAAGGAGGTACAATGTTGTCAGGCTTGTCTTTAAGAGACCTGGGGGCCATTGTATGCAAAGCTATGAGCTTAAATTACCCGGCAATGGTGGGTACCATCCTGAAATTGTAAAGTATGATGAGTTGTTTTGTGGAGACCAACAACTGTGCCATCAAGTTAAGTATCTCTGAACGACTGGGTCGTCAAGTTAAGTACCTCTAAATGGGCAGTCGGTCGTCAAGTTAAGTACCTCTGTACGATGTAGTCGTCAAGTTAAGTACCTCTGAACGATAAAGTTACCATCAAGTTAAGTGTCTTTGAACGGTGGTGTTACACAGGGGAGGTCGGTACACCGAAAATGTGCCCTGAGTGCACGGGGCATGCGGCCGTTGAGCCTACGTCTGTGGTGAATGGTGCTTAAATTGTACATTGTATATAACTCTATATATATATATATGATGCCTTGTTTGCGGGGATTGAAAAATGCCGCCCGCGTATGGGGTGGGATCGTTATAAACAGATCAGCCAAATGCTGACCGTTGCTTTATTTTCCATGTTTTGGTGGGCCCTTTTGTGAAGGTGTTGGAGAGCTAAGTGGGAAGTAGTGGGTTGAAGCCCTTATGCTGCGAGTGGCTAGCCCTTGAAGGCCCAAATGCGAACTTTACTATTTTCATGTGTGGCTGGCCTGCGTGCCGATGTATGAAGTCATTTTTTGTTAAATGAAACAGTTATAATAAGGCTATGGACAAAACATGTGTTATATGTATATATATATATATATATATATATATATATATATATATATATATATATATGTATATCATTCCTATTGTGTAGTGGACATTCTTGTTACGTCTGGGTTTATAAACTAAAATGCTTCCGCTAGAATGCTCTGAGTTAGGGTGTGCTCATAATTGAACTTGGATTTGGAAACAATATGTAATCCCCTTACCTGTCTGCAGTATATGGCGTCGGGCCCTAGCCGGACCTTCTGTCATATTCTATACGACGGATGGGGGCATTACACGTAACCCCATCTCGAAGTGCGAGATGGGAAAGGCATCCTCGTTAAATGTATTAATGGCCTCGCCTGCCGCGTCTCACTGCGCAGAGAACCCCGCGGGGATGTAGTCGGTGATTAAATCGATGAGCTCCTACTCGCTGGTGGTTCCTTTATAAAAGCTGTACTCAGCAAATTGCCGAACACACTTCGACCTCTCATCAGCATCGGGTCATGTTTTGCCCGTGGTTCCAATAGTTATGGCGTGAGTCGAGGTGGCAAGAAGGGCAAGAAGAGGTGAGTAAGAGTCCGCAATAAAGGTGATAGCCAGAGGGTTGGGGAGGGGCCTATTTATAGAAAATAGAATTAATGGCCTTGCCGACCATTTAGTCCGGCTCGCCGGCCCCGGCTCGTTGACCCCTGCTACTCATTCTATCCTATGACAAGCTGAATCTACAGCGCAGCGTGTTATGTAGAATCAATAAATAATGAAATCTAAAAATTGTTCCAAGTTATTACAGACAGGTGGTTCTCACGACTCAGAAAAGAAAGAACAATAAGGAGAATTATTTTAGTGTGCGCGAGGTGGGGCAAGGGGGCGAGTGTCGGTAGGCTCAACTAGGGAGCCATTTCAACCTAACCCGGCCTCGCGTCCCCATCCCGGAAATTCGACGCAAGTTGTTGAACTCGCGAACCAGCTCCAGATCATGATGGATGAATAGCATATTTTCACTGATCCTATCCATAAGCAGTGTAGGGGACGTCATCCCGCTCGCCAAGCCGCGCTTCACCTCATCCATGAGAAGCATGTAGTCCCACTCTAGTTCCTGCAGCCTCTGCTCGTCGAGGTCATTTTCCTCCTGCATCCTGCACAGCGTGCGCCCCTACTTCTTGAAGACCTCAACGACTCGCTTCCTAAGCTCTGCGGACTCTAGTGATATGTCCAGGAAGTTCTCTATTATGTTAGGAGAAGGGGTGGCGAGTGTTGGGCTGGCTCAGAAGATTCTTTAGCATCAAATTGGACGGAAAGATCTGCAAAGACAAGTAATCAGGATGAGTATATATCAAGCAAGTGCTTAAAAATAACTAAGCAGGATGGTCCAATAGAAGTGGAGCTTATAGGAGAGGCTCGGCTAGCCTAGATGGGTTTATGAAGGGGGTCAGGCTAGGTACTTACAGCGACCAGGGCGTCGAGTCTTTTGGTGGATGAACACGAAGCTCGGGATCGGGATGAACCCGACATCTCCCCCGCAAGTGCAGACGCAGTTATGGGTTGTCGAGAAGATTTGCGAGCTGGTGACTCCTACCTCTGTAAGTCCAACACCGTGGTCCTGAGAGGAGGCGACGGGTCGCGCAGGTGAGTAGGGGGAGTTTTGGGCTGCGAGTCATCAGGCGGGATTCAACTCGCGACGTGGAGGCTTCTCGATCCGTTGGTCTGATGGATCTCCGGGTTGGCAGGGACCTCGATGATCTCCTTTCCTTTTGGTTTGGAGGCTAGCCTAGAATCTCGGGTAGAGGCTGGATCACGGTAGACTGACGTAGCCACCTTTGGAGTTGGCTTGGCTTTCTTGGTGGGTTGAGGATTTGAAGATTCGTGTGGCGAGGTGCTAGGATTTTTGGCGACCAGGCTGGCAGCACGAGCGGAATTGAGCCCGCGAGCCTAGTCCTGCCTCTCTTGAAGCTCTTTGGAAAGAGGCATCTCAGCAATATCAAAGTAAGGGGAATGGCAAAGGTCGCCCAGGTATGCAGGCATGTATATATAACTGCTGGTGGATCCCACCAAAAGATTCCCTTGAGCTCGCCGACCCCACTCACCGATATCTTGGGGTTGGATGTTTCTTTCTATGTTTGGGGAAATATCACAAAGAGTGGAGATTGTGTACAACCCCATATCCGGCAAGTGGAGAAAAACGGGAGCCAGACCAGCCAAGTCCTGTCCAAGCCCCAAGCGAGCTGTCCCCAAGCGTCGATTCCACTCGACTCCCTCTGCCATGGCATGGAGTGAGGCGAGCTCACTCAATGCTTCCGCACCAGCATCGAGTGAGGCGAGCCCACTCAATGCTTATTCCTTGGAGTGGAGTGAATCACAAACACTCAATGCCTCTTCCTTGGCATTGAGTGGCATCTCGACATCCGTCGGCTTGCCCAGGTGGGCTGGAGAGGGACAGTCGGTGAGTAGAGTGGCAGGCTCGCACTCGCCTAGGGATCTCGACATCCAGTTAGCGGGTGGGGCATTTTTGGGCTCGCATTCGCCCAGGTCAGAATGAGGCGTCGAGTGCCAACCCCATCAAGCACTCACCACCTCAGGTGAGTGGAGATTTTAGGTGGCCACTCGCCCAGTGATTGTATGATGCATTCTGACTATTTTGCTCTCGTTGGCCTGCCCATAACCTTTCAGAACAGCGGAGTTATGTTGTTGGTAGGCCAATATTGCCTGCACATAGCTATTTGGAACAGTGAAGGTTGGATGTTTGCAGACCATTTTCCGAAAACTATAAAGAAGACGCAAGGGGTACCTCAGAAGGCATGCTTACTTGTGCCTTGGTCTTCTTGCGCTCTCTGAGGTATCTTTAGCTCAGCACTTGGATAAGGAGTGGAAGCGCTCTAAGATCTTCTAGGTGTGTGGTGGGACCTCCGTGCTGGAGCCTTGGGTCTGGTCCTTGTGTTAAGTCCTTGGTTGTTTAGCTTGTGAGAGAGAAGTAAGTGTGTGATCACGCCTCACCCAAGGGTAGTACTCCACAGAGACCGAGTCTTCGGTTATAACATATAGAAGCCTCAGACCCTAGGATATTCATAGTAGTTCAATAGGGACCTTCCATTCCCATAAAGTTCTCTGCTATAGATGCCAATATTCAGACACCCAAGAAATACACTAAAATGACCAAGGATGAAGTCATTCTGGTAACCATGGACAAAAGTGCTCAAAATATTATTGTTAGTGACATAGATGACTCCATATTCTAGAATTTGGTCCACTGCAGAACATCTAAAGAGATGTGGGATTCTCTGATAGTATACATGGAAGGGACAGAGGAGATAAGGGATGATAGGAAATCCCTCCTAAATCAGCAGTATGAGGCCTTAAAGTAAGGCAAGTAAGATTCCATAGCTGATTGCTATGAAAAATTCTTCATGATAGTGAACAGTCTAATCACTTATGGCAGACAGTTCACAAACTATGAGTTGAATGACAAGTTCTTGAGATCTCCCAATAAGGAGTGGGATATCAATATCCGTGTCATTAGAGAGGTTGGCAACTTGGCCAACACTATGCCTCAAATCCTATTTAGGAAGCTGCTGTCTCACGAGATGCAGCTGAACTCCAGAAGGGCAGAAGAAGATCCTAGCATACTCTCAACAAAGAGAAGGTTGTGGCCTTTAGAGTTGAAGCAACAAGGAGGAGCAGAGAAAAGACTCCTTCTCCATCAAGGAGAGCTGCAGATTTTGAGAGTTCTGATCCCAGCTCCTTGGGAAATGAATTGTTTGAGGGAGAACTGACACTGTTCTCCAAATTGTTCAAGAAAATCTTGAGCAAGAGAAGATAGTGGAAGAACAAGGGCTCTTCAAACTCCACTTCAAGAAAGCCTTATTCCACCAAGGACAAGTCCCAAAAAGACCCCTCTTGGAAAAGGTATGACTCTAAGCAGATCAAACACATTAAGACTAACGTTGCTTGTAATTATTGCAATAGGAGTGGACATGTCATTGCTGACTATCCAATCAAGAGGAAGGAGCACAGTAAATCTGTTGATACGAAGCACTTCAAGGACAAGAAGGCTAAAAATAGCTTCTTGGCCAAGAAGAAAATCAGCTTATCAGATAGTGATTCTGAATCTTCAAAATCAGAGGAAGAAGAGGCCTATATTGGTCTCATTTATGTTGAAGAGGAGGCTGATCATCCAGCTGGCTCAACTGGCATAAGAGCTCCACTGTCCTTTATTGATAGTGAGTTTGAAGAGGATGATGAATTCAGCCTCATGGCCCTAACTGAAGGCAATCAGGACAATTCGATTCCTGATAAGGTACACTCTCTACCTAACTCTCCTTATGTCTATGAGACTGGCTCAGACTCTGAAGCATCCAATTCATCTATAAGGGATGATGGATTAGAATCTTATGATGATGTCAATCAACTGATTGACAAGTATGGTGCAATTTTTGATGCTCTGAAGAAGAGCAAGAAGCTTGTCAAAAGACAATCTAAGGAGATTGCCTCTCTTTAGCAAGCTTCTTCATTGTAGTCTGAGTCAGCTCCTTTGCTAGCTTAAATGAGGAGGGAAGTCAGTTAGCTGAAGATAATCTTAGTCATCCAAATTGGCACCATTATCCAGAAGAACAAGATCATCAAGGATCTTGAAGAGAAGCTCCTCAAAGAGAGGATGCTAGTGGCAGAATTTTCTAAGCCAAAAACTATGTTTCCACTGATTGATTCCTTCCCCTCTTAAAAAGATAAGAGATGTTTAGGGTTCAAATGTAATACTAGAGCTGTCCATTCCAAAGGGAAAGGCAAGGCTCCAGTAATGCCTTGGACCCCCTTTCAGAAGGTAATTATCCCTTCTAATAGGTATGACCATGAATGTATGTATGGTCACTAGAAGAATGGTTGCTCTTCTTGTAAGGATACCAGTGTATCTTGCAATGGAAGAAGAAAGGGCATGGGATTGAGTGCATTGAAGGCTTCCCATGTGGAAATTCAAATGGCCCATCATGGACCATTTGTGTTTGGTGCTACCAGCTCCTACTCTCAAGGAAAATGTTGTGGCAAATTTCCATATTCCTTCAGCAAAGAGCAAGACTGTGAGAATATCAATTAGTAAGCCTCACTTAACTATTTTTAATGCCATCAACACCATGTCAGCTGAAAAGAAGACATTTGTTGGTGTAATTCAGAATCAACCTAGTGTACCTACTGGCAGACTTACTTTCAGTCAAATACTTGTTGAAAGAAACAGAAAAAAGGTTGTTGCTCTCCTCTCTGAATAGACAAAACCTGATAGCTTGCATACTTCAAAGGCTGTTCAGAAGAGGAGATATAATATCCATGAGTTCTAGTGTTGTGGCAAGGTGGGTTGCTTTGCCATAGACTGTTGGCAGACCCCAAGTGTTCCAAGGGTAAGGGTGAGTCTTCCTGTCAGGGCTATAATATGTGGACATAGTCATTCTCAGGCTAACATGAACCAAGGACCCAAACCCTTTTGTGTTCCTAAGGTAAACTAATCTGTGATTGCAGGATAGTCCAAGTACACATACAATTCCAATATGGTACTTGGACAGTGGATGTTCCAGACATATGACTGGAACAAGGAGCCATCTAAAGGATTATACTCCAATGAGGAAGGGACCTAAAGTCATCTTTTGTGGTTCAGATAGAGGAGTTACTAAAGGCTATGGTATGATTATTAATGGCATAGTCTCCATTACAAAAGTATCTTATATGGAAGTATTACAACACAATCTGATCAGCATAAGCCAACTATGTGATATTGGTTATGTCATTGTCTTCCACAAGGATAAGTTTCTGATCAAAAGGTCAAGTGACCAAAAAGTCATTTTGATAGGCACTAGGAGTGGAAATATTTATTGTCTAAATTTCTTTGTATTAGTATAGACCCTTTTGTGTGCCTAGTTGCAATTGAGAAAGTTTTTTATTGTGTGCAATGACATTAGAGGCTTGCTCACTTTAATTACAAGGCAATCAGCATGCTCTTTAATGAAGGGTTAGTCAGAAATAGACCCCATCTGAGATGTACCAAAGAGGGACTTTGTTCTGCATGCCAAAAGGGAAAATAAACAAGGGAATCCTTTAAGAGCATTGGGTCCAAGGAATCTGAGAGGCATTTATACCTCTTGCATATGGACTTTTTTGGTCCTATGCCAGTTCATAATCTAGGTAGAAAATTCTACACACTTGTGATAGTTAATGACTATTCCAGATTTGTTTGGGTTTTCTTTCTAAAGAAAAAGTCTGAAACTCTTAACACCTTTGTGACCATTGTTAGGCAAGTTTAGAATGAAAAAGATAGTTTTGTGATCAAAATCAGAAGTAACCATGGTATTGAATTTCAGACTGAAGGCATGATAAAGTTCTGTGGAGAGCAAGGTATTCATTAGGAGTTTTCTTCTCCAAGAAAACCTCAGAAAAATGGGATTACTGAGAGGAAGAACAATACTCTCATAGAGGCTGGTAGGACATTACTCAGTGACCCTCCCCAGCCCAGAATACTTCTGGGCTAAAGAGGTAAATACTACTTATCATGTCCTGAATAGAGCATCTATCAACATGTATCACAAGAAGACTCCCTATGAGATTATGAAAGGCAAAAAACCAAATCTTATTTATCTCAAGATCTTTGGAAGCAAGGGCTTTGTGCTCAAAAATAGGAAGTCCTACTTGACAAAGTTTGTAGTCAAATCCTATGAGGGAATTTTTGTTGGGTACAACAACCACAATAAAGCATATAGATTCTATAACTTGAAAAACTAAGTTGTAGAAGAATTTTTCAATGTAGTATTTGATGATTCTTCCATGATTCACAGTAAGCTACCAAGCTCCTCTAAATCTGCAAATGCAAAATTGAAGTTAAACAAACTAAGCATCAATGACACTCCTCTTATTATACAAGAGGAATGTGATGGTGTGATCATTCTTGAAGAAGGTCTAAGTGCACTGGACATTGATAAAGATCTTCAGGATCAAGTGACTGAAGTTCAAGGTGCTGAGGATAATATACCAGCTACTGTCAGACACTTGAGAGATCATCCTAGAGATCTAATCATAGGAGATGCAAACCAAGGAGTTACAACAAGGAGCAGAAGCCTCAACATTGTCATGTACTCAAGTTTTCTGTCTCAAGTTGAACCAAAGAAGTTTGAAGATGCCAACATAGATCCATTTTGGATTGTGTTTATACAAGAGGAACTGAACCAGTATAAGAGATGTAAGGTCTGGAAGCTGGTTCCTAGACCTCATGGACAGAATATCATTGGAACCAATTGGATTTATAGGAATAAACTTGATGAGAATGGTGTTATCATCAAAAATAAAGCTAGACTGGTTACCAAGGGATACATGCAATAGGAAGATGTTAATTTTGATCAAACCTTTACACCAGTTGCTAAACTTGAGGCATACAAGGGATTTAAGGTCTACTAAATGAATGTTAAATCAGTTTTCCTAAATGGTGACCTAAAATAGGAGGTCTATGTTGAGCAACCCTCAGGTTTTGTTAATCCTAACTTTCCTGAATATGTGTTTCAACTTAGAAAAGCTTTGTATAGGATGAAATAAGCCCCTAGGGCATGATATAAAACCCTGTTTAGCTTTCTCATTGAGAATAAATTATTAAGAGGGAAGATAGACAAAACATTATTCCTTAGGGAAGTCAAGGGTAAGATCATACTAGTCCAAATTTATGTAGATGACATAATTTTTGGGTCTACTGATGATGGCCTCTACAAGAAGTTTGCTAAACTTATGTAAGGGCAGTTTTAAATGAGCAGTATGGGTGAACTCAAGTATTGTTTGGGCCTCCAAGTAAGACAATCAGAGGATGGGTTATTCATTTGTCAGTCTAAGTTCACCAAGGAGTTAATTAAGAAGTTTTGAATAGAGAGTGTGTCCATAATGAAGTCCTTTGGGGTCAAGTGGATCAAAAGATAAGATGAGACTGAGAAACCTGTTGATGAAACCTTGTATAGAGGCATAATTGGCTCCCTCCTCTACTTGACTACTAGTAGGCCTGACATCATATATGATACATGTGTTTGTGCTAGGTAATAGGCATGCCCTAAAGAGTCTCATTATTGTGCTGCAAAAAGAATTCTAAGATATATTAATGGCACACCTAATCCTTGTCTATGGTACACTAGGAATAATGATTTTTATCCAATTAGGTATTCAGATGTAGATTTTGTAGGGTATAGAGAAGACAGGAAAAACACATCTAGAACCTGTTAGTTTCTAGGGAGAAGACTGGTATCATGGAGTAGCAAGAAGCAGACTAGTGTAGCCATCTCCACTATAGAATCAGAATACATTTCAGCAGGAAGCTACTGTGCACAGCTACTATGGATTCAACATTAAGTCCAAGACTACAATCTTCAGCTAAGTAAAACTCTCATGTACTATGATTCTTCTAGTGTTATCTCTATTGTTAGGAATCATGTGTCTCATAGCAGGACTAAACACATAGAGATTAGATATCATTTCAAAAGAAAGCATACAAAAAGGGAAGAAATTAGTCTTAAGATTGTCCCCATAGACAAACAAGTGGATTTCATCTTCACTAAGTCACTAGATGAAGACAAGTTCAACACCTTTAAATTTGAGTTTGGTATGTTGAACTTAGTGTAGCTTCATGGTCCTTACATGCATATGTACATTAGGTACGATTAATCTTTTGCAGGTAATAAAGAAAGATAAACTAACTGTCCAGGCTTCGAGTGCATTGAGACAACTCTAAGCGTCAAGTGTGTCGAGTGCGTCGAGACCACTCAACAAATTCACTCTCGCAGTTCTGATTACGTCAATCTTCCGGGATTAATCTCAATCGTTAATCGAATTGTGTTAATCACGATAGGTACGCGCCTCTCAACATTCTTGAATATGGGTAATTATAAATAGAAATGTGTGCTTAAAATAAATCACATAAATCCAAGCAATATTCGACTGTCTACATCCCTGCAAAGATTTCTCGAGCAAGTTATTCAAATCTCCAAAAATTCAAAGTTCCAATGGCTCCCAAAGGAATGATTTCCTTTTTGAGGGTTCTGAACTCGTTAGGAATGGGTTCAATGTTGCACCTGAAGAAGTTCATTTGGTTCTTCACTTATGGCAAGTCGCCGACCTAGAGTTTGTCTTGTTTGAACCGAGTTCGATATGGAAATGAGAAATATTGGAATTATATTCAAATGCCTAATTCGAGTCCTCTTGCAACAAGATCAAGACTTCTATCAGTGGACATAAGATTAAAATTATTCCAAGAAGGCTGAGCAAAGCTCTAAATCTGACAAAGTTTAGACCAACAGATGAAGATGATGAACTTTTCTAGGAGGATGTGAAGTCAGCTCTGAAATTGTGTGGCCTTTCAAAGCATATCACTAGCTCTATACCGAGGAAGGAAAAAAATCTAAATGGGAAGTTCCAAGCTTATGTAATAGGCAAAGACATGATATGCAAAATAGGGTCACATGACAAAATCTCCAGGAAGATGTTTAAGACAATGACAAGAATAATTATATCCAAAAGGACGGATTGGTGAAGGGTTCTATTTGAAAGAATTGTGGAATGTGTTCTAGAACCAAACATGGGAAGAATATTGTCCTCATACTTACATAGTTCTGTTCTAGGGATCCTCAATGTGAGGTTAGGAACTAAGATACATCACAGGAGGAAGATGGATTCCAAGATATTTGGTGGGTGGGAAAGGGTATTGCTCCCACACCAATAGGCTGTTGATAAGAAGAAAAGGAAAACTATCACCATCACTGAAGAAAGTTTTAAGAGCAGCTCTTTTGAGAGCAGAGAAGAAGAACCACATGACCCATAGTTGCCTGAATCTTCTACAGACACTAGAAGAGATGTTAGTGCTCAGGTGTCTGTGTCATCAGAACCTGTAGTAAGGACTCTACCCAGTAATGTTTCTCAGTCTAAGGACATTCCAGCAAAAATAACTGAAAATTTGATGGAGATGTGGTGGATAAGATCTGTATAGAGATTGAGGGGGAGACTCCCAGGTTGGATGCTCCTGCTGAGGGGGGCAGGTTCAATCATTACAGGACCAGATTGATTCCTTCTTGGATAATCTAAAGAGAAGGATAGATCAGACTACAGATGAGTCTCAATTGCTGCCCTCCAGTACTCCTGCTGAGGGGGACCAAGTTCCAGTTACAAAAGAACAAGATCTACTCAACACAGTTGCTGAAGACTAGCAAGTTACTATGGATAGTATTGAGGTTGAGGGGGAGATTCACACAGATCTCCCTACTCCAGAGACTGTACATACAATTGAAATATCTTAATCTGACAAGCCAACTGCTGATGTTGATGATCATTCCTCTGAGTTCATAAGGGCTGACTCAGAAACAAGGGGAGATAAAAGGAAAGAGGATAAGGATGTCTGCTTCTAAGGGGCATCTCATCAAACCGATGCTATGTATTCAACCTTCCTAGCACAGCTGAAAGGTCTTCTAGATTACCAGAGGAGATATCTAGAGCATTATGTTGATGATTTTATCAAATATTAAGACAAGATTTATCTATTGATATCAAGTCTATCAGATTTGAGGTAAATTTGTTAAAGGCCAACACTATGGCATTCTTCATGAGAGCTACTAATGATGTAACTTATACTGAAGGTAAGCTTGAGGAGATTAGACAAAAATGAATGATATAATTCAAAATCAGAACATCACCTCTAGCAATAAGGAAATGGTGCATAATGTGCAAACGAAACTCATAGAAACACATAGGATCACTCTAGAGAAGACTATGGATGCATGCACACAGATTCTAGATGACCATATTCTTGAAGTCAAAAATCATGTCACCAAAGGAGTCAACTATTTGGATGATATAATCTCCCTCACTAAGAACTCCCTAACTACTGTGATCTGTGAAGAAGTCATAAAGGGGAAGAAACCAATGATCAAGGTAGATACAGACAATGTTATTTGGATGACAAATGTCATCAGAGGATCATTGGGTCTAGATCAGTATACATATGATAATGCTCTTGATCCATAAGAACAGATTGATAATGATGGGTTTGAACTCTCAGTAGCTGATGTTCCTACCTTCAACCCCACCACTGATCAGATATCAAGAATGAAAGGCAAGTCTGCTACTGAAGAGGATGAAGAGATCATGCAAAGAAAGAAGAGATATATATTAGAAATGGAATTCGGGCCTGACTTTGAGAGATGGAGTCATCAATCCAGGACCATCATTCTGTCAGCCTAGGACCAAATCAAAGAAAACAAAACTGAAAGAGGAAAGTTATACAGCTCCCTAGAATGGGCAAAACTTGAAAGGAATAAAGAGTTAAGAAAAGAAAGTTCAAAAGAGAAAAGAAGACTGGTGTAGTACCATCGGATGCCACAGAGCCTAGCAAGTACTTCCCCAAGCCTTACAGTTATTTAAAAAGGCAAAGGCAAAAGCAGATTGAAGCTGATGAGAAGGCTGTCAAGAGGCTAAGCAGGGGCATAGTCATTAAGAAACCAGAAACATAAACTGTTTTATGTACTAGGATTTTTAGGGCATTAGGAATATGAACTTTATTCTGAGCACACATTTTGTTTTGTAATTATCACTTTATGCGTCAATTAATCATATCTTGATTATGTGTCATTTATTGTTCTTGTTAGCTATGAAAATTATCTCTTTTATGTGGTAGTGTATATCATTGACTAGGGTTCTGACTTCTTCAAATAAGGGGAGATTGGTGGGTCCATTGATCACAAAATCCAACATTTGAAGAAGACCCACAAGTCAATAGTATACACATGATTGTATTTAATACATGCTCAAGTTCAATATTTGTAGGATGTCTACTATTCCATGATTATATAGGTTGTCAAGGTCAGAATAATATTTGGACTCAAGACAGAATGCTAGAAAAGCAAAAATATGGCTAAGTCAAGAAGCATTGAGTGAGTTCACTACACTCAATGCCAGGAGGCTAAAAGCGTTGACAGAACATCTGTTGGGTCCATTAATCCCATTATCCCGGATTTGAAAGAAGTCAAACAAGTCAATGACATACACATAGTTGTATTTGATGTGTGTTTAAGATCATGCATGCAGGATAGTCCTTGTCGCATTGATTGGATAGGTGGACACAAAAAAGGATGTTGGAAAGGCAGGAAATTTTCTAAGTCCACCGGCGTTGAGTTAAGCCAATTCACTCAATGCTAGAGGTCAAGGAGAATACTGACAAAGGGCAGGTTTCTGGTTAAGTCCAGAAGCATTGAGTGAGGATAGCTCACTCAATGCCAGATGAGCTAAAGCGCTGATTCAGGTGTGGATAGTCAAAGCCATGCCTCAACAAGCAAGAAGACCGACTAATTCCATAGGCATTTAGTGATGTCAACTCACTCAACGCCATGTTGCATATTCGTTGAGTAAAGCTCAGTATGTCAAATCCACAGAGTTTCTGGCAAAGAAAAAGATTCTAAGTCCAGAAGTGTTGAGTGAAGCCAGTTCACTCAACTTTTTGTTGTTTCTATCAAAGCCAAAGAAGATAGACAGAAAAATCTGTCTAAGTCCAGAAGCATTGAGTGAAACCAGTTCAATCAACGCCATATGACAGAAGCATTGAGACAAGCTCAAGTATTCAAAGCCAGAAGGAGGGACAGTATTTGATTAAGTCCAGAAGCATTGAGTGAAGCCAATTCACTCAACGCCTAGTCCAAAAATAAGGCTGAGGCAGGAAGCGTTGAGTGAAGTAAACACACTCAACGCCTCCATTCAGAAGAAAAAATTCTAACTACATAAGCATTGAGTGAAGCTAGTTTACTCAACTGCTCAGTAGTTGGCAGAGTTCAGAAGGAGCTAAGGCAAATAGCGTTGAGTGAAGGCTAACTACTCAACACTCTCAACGCCATGGATGCAGAAAGAGCTGAAGAATAAGTTAAGTCCAGAATCGTTGAGTTAAACCAGTTCACTCAACGCCTGGAGTGATTCTGTGAATTTGGCTAAGTCCAGAATGGTTGACGTCAGCAAAAGTCAACAAAGTCAACGCTGTTCAAATTTTTTGTGGGAAAGCTGCAGTATGCCTTTAAGGGCGCCGGCGGACAGCTGTTATCGTTTTCAGCAAATGGAAGGCCGTAACTCATCCTCTTTAGGGTGGGCCCACAGTACAAAGAGTCATTGATCAACTGACTATAAAAGGATAAGATTGGCTGAAAGGAAAGTAGCTTTTAGGGTTTTCTGATTACGCATTGCGGCCGAACATCATCGTCTTCCTCGCCATTATTGACGAGCTTGAAGGATTTGTTGTAATAAGTGAACCTGAAAGCGATAAGAGTTAGTTGTTGTAATCTTCACCAGCGACAGCAGTTCAGAAAAACATTCTGATAGAGAAGAGTAGCAGTGTCATCAGATTCTGCAAGTCCAGTTGCTGATTAAAGAAGAAAAGCACTATCAAATCTACAGTCTTAAATAGCAGTTACTTCCAGCACAAGTTGCAATCTTTCTGAAGATATTTTTCATCATGTTGCTGATAAGAAGTTGGGTCGATTCAGTATCAGCCAGGAAGTAAACACAAAGAAATATCTCTGGTGTCAAATCATGTCAACATAATTCTTTCTATAGGATCCATTCTTGGATTTGAGTGTAGGATCTTTTAGATCCGAGATTGTAGGCTTGTGTTATGAAGGCCGAGTGTGGGATCTCTATTATAAATCTGAGGTACGGCAATTGTCCTGGGCTATAGGAGAGTTATCTCTCTGAGTTTGTAGGGCTATCCTTCTAGCCTAAGTTATAGGGCTTTTGAACCTAAGGTAGGTGATTGGCTAATCACTGAGCTGTAGGTCTTTGTGCCTGAGTTGTAGGTCTTGAAGGAGACTGAGTGGTCCTTTGGTAGCGAGTTTTAAGCTCTTTGGAGCCGAGAAAGGTGGGAGGGACAATGGATGTACCCATAATTTGGGGAACCACTATAAATTGCATGTATCTTCTATGAGTGTCTTGAAAGCCTAAGTGAACTAATCACAACTTACATATAGGAGAATAAGTTATAAAATGAAATTATAAAGACCTATCCCCACCGCTAGGTGTTTAGCTGACCTTAAAAGCAAAGACTTTCAAGTGGTATCCGAGGGAGGTTACTCAAAAAGACTTAATTATCTGTGTAGATCTCCAAGGTCAGCAAAAAGATTTTCCTTATGGGTTCAGGAGTGAACTATAAGGATTTGGGTGCCATGAAGCTTCCAATCTATAGGAAGGAAGGGTTTGGCATCTAAAAGGAGAGGTTTAGGTTGTTCATGGAAGCAGCTGACCCTAGGATCTTTATTACTATCAAAAAGGGACCATTCATCGCCATGAAAGTGTCAATTCTAAATGCAAATGATCAGACACCTAAAACTTATGCAGAGATGACAAAGGATGAATTCATCCTTACCACCATGGATAAGAGGGCTCAGAATATCATTATTAGTGCTATTGATGATTCTACCCTTCAGAATCTGATCCACTCACAACTGCAAAGGAAATGTGGGACACACTTTTGATCTACATGGAGGGGACAGAGGAATTAAGTGATGATTGGAAGTCCATGCTCAACCAGGAGTATGAGGTTTTCAGGCAGTCCAAAGGAGACAGCATAGCCACCTGCTATGAAATGTTCTTTAGGAGTGTGAATGAGCTGAAGACCTATGGGAGGGTCTTCAATCATTATGAGCTCAATGACAAGTTCCTAAGATCTTTCACTAGAGACTAGGACACAAAGATATATGCCATCAGAGAGGTGGAAAAGCTGGGTGATACTCCACCTCACACCCTATTTGGAAAACTAATATCATATGAGATGCATCTATCTGTCAGGAAATAAGAGGAGACCAATAGCAAGCCCCAGGCCAGAGAGAAGTCTGTGGCATTCAAAGTAGAAGCCACAAGGAGAAGTAGGAGAAAGGCTTCATCTCCATCAAGGAGGGATGATGATTCTGACTCAGATGACTCAGAGACAAGTACATCAGACTGCCACATGTCTGATGAAGACTTTGTTGTCTTCTCCACACAATTCTAGAAGTTCATGAATAAGAAGTATTGGAAGATCATTCCTTCTTCCTCCTCTCACCACAGGAAGAAATCCTTTAAGGAGGGCAGGTATGGTTCTAAACCTGGTAAATAGATTTCTACTAATGTTATCTGCTACTACTACAGCAAGCCAAGGCATGTTATAGCTGACTGCCCAGTAAAGAGAAGAGAGGATGGTGAAAAGAAGCACCACCATCAGCATAAAGGCAAGAAGGAGAAATCCTTCATTACTAAGAAAAAGAAGAGCTGGTCTAACTCTTCCTCATAAGAGTCAGAAGAAGAGGAAGAAGATGAAGCCTACACTGGGCTAATTACTGCTGTGCTGGAAGAAGAGGAAGAGTATCTTGATGCCAGAATTGGAATCAGGGCCTCTCTATCACAGTCAAATAGTGATTCAGAGGTGGATGAATAAGAATAAGAAGACTACCGCTGCTATAGTTGATGGCTATGACTGATGAAGTATCCAGCTAGGATCAGCCTGGTCAACAAAAGGTACATTCTCTGTCTAAGTCTTCTTCTGAGTCAGGCTATGAGACCAGCCCATAGTTTGAAGCTCATTCATCAAGAGATGAAGGAGACTCTGAATTTAAGGAAGATGTCAATTCTTTAATTGACAAATATGGTGTCTTACTGAATGCTTTCAAGAAAAGCAAGTTGTTGGCTAAGAAGCAGGCTATGGAAATTTCTTCTCTTCAGCTTATTGCTTCCCAGCATGTAGACTCAGCTTCCCTATTAGATCTGAAAATGAGGGAAAATAGTGAATTATAAACCATTTCCTTCATCCAGATAGGCACCATAGAGTACCAGGATAACCGAATAAGGGACCTAGAAGTATTGCTCGAGAGGGAGAAAAAGATAGTGTCTGGCTACTCCAAGCCCAGTTCAGTTCTGCCCTTGATAGATTCCTTCTCCTCCCAAGAGGGCAAGAAGGGGTTGGGATTCAAGGGACCTACAAGAGTTGTCAATCCCAAAGGAAAGGGCAAAGCACCAGTATAGCCACGAGCCTCCAAGCCTCCTGTTCCATTCAAGAGAGTGTTGCTACCTTCAAACAGGTATGACCAAGAAAGCACACTGGATGAATGTTAGATCCACCAAAGGGAACAAAGATGTTCACCACTATGGTGGAAGATATAGCAGGGGTATAAGTGCCTTCAAGGCCCCCTATGAGAAAATCCAAATGGCCTATTATGGACCATTTGTGTTTGGTGCACCAGCCCCTACACTTAAGAACAAGTAAGCTGCTTGTTCTCTAGATCTCCCTACCCAAAATCAGACCAGGGGCAAGTCTGTCAGTAAGCCAGACTTGGGCCTATCTGAGTCCATCAACAGTATGTTTTTTGAAAAGAAGACTACTGCTGGTAGGGCTCAAGATATTCCAATTACTTCTATTGTTAAACACACCCAAGTCAGACAGTGGTTGGAAGATATAAGAATAAGACTACTATTGTACCTTCTGGATTGAGAGCTACTGCCAGCACAGCTACAATACCAGCTCTAAAAAGAAGGTACAACATTTATGAGTGTTGGTGTTGTGGCAAAGTGGGCCACTATGCTATTGATTGTTGGCACAATCCAAGTGTGCCAAGATCAAGAGAGAGCTTACATGTCAGAAGAACTATAGGTAGGCAGGTTCATTATCAAACTAACTTGCACCTGGGACCCAATAAGAATTAGAGTCCTAAGGTTAACTAATTTATGTCTTGCAGGTTAGTCCAAGTGGCCATTCCCCTATATGATACTTGGACAGTGGATGTTCCAAGCACATGACTGGAATAAGGAGTATTCTAAAGGACTACACTCCAGTAAAGAATAGACCCAAAGTCATCTTTGGTGGTTCAGATAGGGAAGTGACTAAAGGGTATTGTAAGATAACAAATGGCATAATCACTATCACACAGTTAGCTTATGTGGAATGTTTGTAACACAACCTCATAAGCATAAGCCAACTATGTGATCTTGGCTATGACATTTCATTCCTAAAGGATGAGTGCCTAATTAGGAGGTCAAGTGACCAAGGGGTCATCTTGATAGGCACTAGGAGAGGAAATTTTTATTGTCTTAATTTTTTATGTGTAAGCAAGGACTCTCATATATGCCTAGTTGCAAATGTGAAAGTCTCATATTATGTCCAATGGCACAAGAGGCTGGCTCATTTAAACTACAAGACCATATGCAAGATCTTTAATGATGAGCTAGTTAGGAATGGTCCAAAGTTCAAATGCATTAAGGAGTGTATCTGCTTTGCATGCAAGAAGGGTAAACATACCAAGACCTCCTTCAAGAGCATTGGGGTCAAAGACTCAGTGAGGTGTCTATACCTCCTGCATATGGACTTTTTTGGTCCTATGCCAGTTCAAATTCTAGGTAGGAAAGTCTACACCCTTGTGGTTGTTGATGACTTTTCCATATTTGCTTGGGTGTTCTTTATTAGGAAGAAATCTGAAACCCTTCAAGACATTTGTCAAGCAAATTCAGAATGAATTTGACAGTACTGTGGTCAAAATCAGAAGTAACCATGAGACTGAATTTCAGTCTGAATGTATGACAAGGTTCTGTGAAGAGAAAGGGATTCACCAAGAATTCTCCTCTCCTAGAACACCCCAGCAAAATGGGATTGCTGAGAGGAAAAATAGAACTCTCATAGAGGCTGGAAGAATATTGTTAAGTGACACATCTCTTCCAGAATATTTATAGGTTGAGGCAGTAAATATTACATGTCATGTCCTTAACAGAGCCTCTATCACCAAGAGCCATAAGAAGACTCCCTATGAGATCATGAAGGGCAGAAAACTAAACCAGGACTATTTTAGGATCTTTGGCAGCAAGTGTTATGTGTTGGACAATGGAAAGTCCAATGTGACTAAGGTTGCTGTCAAATCCTATGAAGGGATCTTTGTTGGGTACAGCAATCACAGTAGGACATATAGAATCTACAACTTGATAAGTCAAGTTATAGAAGTGTCAGTTCATGTTGTCTTTGATGAATCAAACATGATTAACAGTGAGCTGTCTAGCTCTTCTTCTAGTTCTGCAGGCATGGAGAAGGTGATGGAAAAGCTCACCATTAAGGAAGATGATCCAGCAGTCCAGGATAAGGATGGGGATATGTGCTGTCTAGAGGGTGCACAAGACACAAAAGTTGTGGATGAATTTCATCCAGATGGAGCCACTGATGCTCAAGAAGGTGAAGAAAGGTTTCCTCCAGCTGTAAGGCATCTAAGGGATCATCCAGCACACCAAATCAATGGTGAGGTAAGCCAAGGACTTTAGAACAGAAGTAAGAGTATAAGCATAACACTCTACTCAAGTTTTTTTCACAAGTAGAACCCAAGAAATTTGAAGAGGCCAATATAGACCAATTCTAGATTGGAGCAATGTAAGAGGAACTGAACCAGTTAAAGAGGTGTAAAGTCTATAAGCTAGTTCCCAGACCTAAGGGACATAATGTTATAGGAACTAAATGGATCTACAGGAATAAGTTAGATGAGAATCGCATTATTGTTAAGAATAAGGCTAGGCTGGTGGCTAAAGGATACATTCAAGAAGAAGGTATTGATTTTGATCAAACCTTTGCCATAGTAGCCAGATTGGAAGCAAACGGACTGTTCCTTGTATTTGCTGCCTACCAAGAATTCAAATTCTACCAAATGGATATGAAGTCAGCCTTACTGAATGGTGACTTAAAAGAGGATGTCTATGTAGAACATCCTCCAGGTTTTGTTGACTCTAACTCTCCTGATTTTGTTTATAGACTTAGGAAAGCTCTATATGGGTTGAAGCAAGCCCCTAGAGCATGGTATGAGACCTTGTCTAGCTTCCTCATCGAGAACAAATTCTCAAGGGGGGAGATAGACAAAATCCTATTCCTAAGGGAATCTAAGGGCAAGATCATCCTAGTCCAGACATATGTTGATGACATTATCTTTGATCTACTAATGACAATCTTTGCAGACATTTTGCTAAACTTATGCAAGGGAAGTTTGAGATGAGCAGTATGGGAGAGCTCAAGTTCTTCTTTAGACTCCAAGTTAGACAGACTGATGATGGCTTGTCCATATCCCAGTCCAAGTTCACTCGGGAGTTGATTAAGAAATATGGTATGGAGAATGCCTCCACCATGAAAACTCCCATAGGATCAAGTATACCTGTAGGCAAAGATGAGGCAAGGAAACCTGTTGATGAGACTTTGTATAGAGGTATAATTGGCTCCCATCTATATCAAACTGCTAGTAGGCATGACATCATGTATTCTATATTTTTCTGTGCTAGGTATCAGGCCTGCCCTAAAGAATCTCATTACTCTACTGCAAAGAGAATTTTGAGGTATCTTAAGGACACACCGGTTCTTGTCCTTTGGTACCCTAGAAATAGGGATTTTGAACTAATAGGCTATTTAGATACAAATTTTACAGGCTATAAAGAGAACGGGAAAAGCACTTCAAGCACCTGTCAGTTCTTTGGAGGAAGACTAGTGTCTTGGAGCAGCAAGAAGCAAACAAGTGTTGCAATATTAACTACAGAGTCAGAGTATATTCCAGCAGGTGATTGTTGTGCTCAGTTATTGTAGATCCAGCATCAGCTCCAGGATTATAACCTCCAAATAATTAGAACTCCTCTTTATTATGATTTTAGTAGTGTTATTTCTATTGCTAGGAATCCTGTCTCACACAGCAGGACTAAGCACATAGAAATTAGGTATCATTTTATTAGGGAGCATGTGGAAAAGGAAAACATCTGTAACATCTCATTTCCAACTAAACCCTTAAGAGTGGTTTTGGTCATGACTAGGTCATGACAAAACCCTAGGAAGCTAAAAAGGGCCAGGTAATAAAAGGCCAAGGTGAGAATCACTTTGGTCTACCAATGGCACAACTTCATCACCAAACCTAGGGATTGACCTTAGGGCTTCACCAGGACTCCATGACCCCACCACAACATCACTAGCCTATTAGAGGGTCCACTAGAGCCTTAAGGGTCCATTAGAGTTACCAAAAATGGCCAATTTGACCTAGGACCACCAAAGGCCTAAATTGGGCAAGGTGTCCTAACTAAGGGCAGTTGGCCTCAAATGTGCCCAACCAACCCTGCCAAGGCCTTCCTAGACCTAAAGTGGTGTCAATGGGTCACCAAGGACACATTGGGTTCAGTCCTAGAGGCCAAGATGACCCAAGTAAACTCTAGCCCCAAAGTGGTCAAAGTTCCCTTACCAAGGGTCATATGACCCTCAAGGTGCCCAGTAGGTCTGTCCCACGCCACCAAAGCCTTAGGAGAGACTAATGGATCACCAGGGACCCATTAGGGTCAACCCAAAAGGTCAAAGGGACTAAAGTCAACCCAAATCTACTTTGGGTCAACCTAGCCCAAATAAGCTAGCATGAGCTCAAGCCTCCTCATATAGCTTTATTAAGAATATTATGTGTATGTGTGGGCTTCCAATAAACCCCCAAGGTTGACCAAGTCAACTTAGTGATTAGGAGAGAGAGAGGAGCTCCATTCCATGGTAATATAGGAGAGAGAAAAAGGAAAGAATGAAGGGGCAAGTCAACCCGGCCAAGGGAGGCCAAAGGCCACCCTTGATGGCTGGATTCAACTCCCCTGGGGAAGGGGAGAAGTTTCCAACCGTTTCCCAGCCACCAAGGGGTTGGTTCAGCCCCCTCCTCCGAACCCGAGCCCAAGCTTTCAATGGCATTAATGGTCATTGAAGTGTTGGTCTCTCCCCTCCTCAACCGAGCCTTTAAACACTACCAGTGGCCCAAGAGGAACATTTCCCGGCCTTTTACTGAAGATTTCGAGCCCTCCCACTGTACTATTGTAGAAGTCAAGCGGCGCCACCATCGGAAATGGTTTCCCAACGATCGCCGCGCCTTCAGGCCGCCGGCATGGTCCTCCTCCTCTCCTTGTCTCATGGGTAGATCATAGGAATGCTTAGGTTCAAGGTTCGGGCTCAATTGAGCCCGAACGAATTCTTGATTTTCATGGTTTCGGGCCGAAAAACTTCCTTGCAGAACCACCAGAATCCGCCATTCCGGCGGCTGCGCCGCCGCCAGTCGATAGCCCAACGGAAGTGTTGGTGGCGGTGGCTGGCCATGGAGGAGGCCGGATGGTCGGCTGTGGAGGTTTTAAGTTCACCCAGGCGCGCACAATCGAGACTGTTGGCTGTAGGTAGACGATAAGCCCGTGTCGCAGGATCCGCACCAAGATTCGTGCCGCATTAGATTTCAAACTATAGGATTATATATTCCATTTTATTTCATTTTTCACACATTTTGTATTTAATTTCTTTAATTTTTAAAAATACTTAGAGGCAATTTCAGAGGAAATGGTCAACATAAAAATTGTAGCCTGATGAGTCTAGTTTACTGCAAAATTAGTTTGAACCAATTTTGGTGCCTGGGTTGACCAAGGCACTCATTTTGGTGGGGTCTATACATAGGGTTGGACAGAAATCGAAATGGCTACCCACACCTCATCTTTGGTCCAAATGACCTGAAATTTTGGTAGGGAGCCACCCTAGACCATATCTAGACCCTGCCCAAAAATGGGAATTTTTGGGAACAATTTTTCTATAGTTTTGTAAATAATTTAATTTCTCAAGGATAAATTAATTTAGGGGTCAAATGGACCCCAAACTCATCCAAATTGGTGTAGAATGATGCATGGGGTCATTATTAACCTTTGGTTAAAATTTTATTACATTTGGAGGTGGTTTGAATTGAAATCTTGCAAACCCCAGTCTTGTCATAATAAGGGTAATTTGGTCCAAATGCTCTTTTGGTGTTTAAGTGGTCCAATCACCTCAATAGAGGCCTATTTTTTGGCCACTAGTTTTATATGGCTTGTAACACCTTCCTATTGGATTTGGCGTGGTTTGGGGTTGGGTAGCCCTGGAGACCTAGGGTAGGACCCTTTATGGAGATTTATAGGGTTTGAAGGTCATGGGGTCAAATGACCTTGGAATGACTTGACACTTGGTGGAAGGGATCATAGGGTAGCTATGGCCCTCTGGTTGAAATTTTAGTTAGTTTGAAAGCCTTTGACCCCCTCAAAACCCTAACCCTAGCTTAGGGCACTCACCTCATCGTGATAGAAAATGTCACTAAAACTCACTGAATAGTGATGAGATTTGGGTAGAGTAGTGTTTAAGTCAGAACAAGCTCTGGAGATTTTGTTATGAATTTAGGATTAATATTTTGGAAACTTCATTAACAATCTAGTAGTTTGTATTATTTGCTTAGAAATTTATTATGAAGTAACTACTTGCTAGAAATTGATAAAATTTAGCCAGAGGACTTTTTATTATGTTTTAAAGCTCTATGAATTTTTATGGGATTTTTGAAAGACTATTTCTAAGCGTTGCTTCATTAAGTATTGTTTCCCATGAAAACTTAATTAAAATTATTTTGGTGTCTAGCAAGTCTGTAAAGTTATGATTTTTGCACAATGACCCTTTCTGTACCATGTTAAGATTCTGTAATTTTTATATAATTTTCTGATGAATAATTTTGGTACTTCCTTCTTTACATATGATTAAGGAAATTATTTTGGATAAATTAATTATAGGTCCAAAGGTTTCTGGAAAATTACGGAAATTAGTATCTAGTAATATATCACTGTTATTACGAGATAAAAATTTTTGGGGGGCCATTACTTGAGTAGATCATATAGTTCATGTTCAAAATATCCCATGGCCAAACATTTGGGAAAATGCAATAAATATCAAATTAATTAGAAAAATTATGAATCTCTGATTTTAGACTAAACTTGTTATGGTAGACTTCTGGTAAATTTTAAAGATGATTTGGAAGACAATCCGATGTACCTCATTTACACATCTTATATAGTATAGGGTGGTCTGTATATAGTAACTATGGAAACTGAACTAGAGTGGGTAGTGAATTTCAAGTGTTGGAATCCTTGGTAGGTTGCTGGTTTGGATAAATAAATGAGTTAACTATTGGAAGACGGGATTAGAAGAGTGTGAGGTTGACTAGTGTAGGTGGTGCTCGGGACCGACGAAAGATCGTCTTATCCCGTGGAGTGGGAAGGTCAAAATCACCCTAGGATAGATCTAGCATAATATGAAATGGGAATAGGTAAGGGAAGAAACCAATAACAATAAGTGCCTTGCAAAAGGGAACGATGTGCTTCAACTACCATCATAGTTCCTAGTGCCCTTTGAGAACCCTTCACGGGGTATACTGGGGGCAGTCCTGGGCTAACGTAAACTGTAGGAGTGATAAACCATAAAAAGCAACTAGGATAATTAGGGATTCACTTTCACTCGCCTTGATGCCTCAGAATGCTAGGTTGGTTCATTAGGGCTGATGCCCTAGGGGTTTTGGAGATGGGCTGGTTGGCCCGGTGAGCTTTGGCTCGGTGGGTTATTTGAGACGGACGGGATAGTCCGATGAGCTTTGGCTCTGGGATTAGATTCATAATTATTGCATGTGCATAAAAGGAAAGGTGGTGGGTCTTCGGTATTGGAGGGTCGATGCACCGACACCAATACATGGACTCGGCAAGTGTAGTTTAGCACTTGGCCAAATAAAGTCTGGTGCGCCAGCCGGCAAGAGTACGCAGGAGTCCGCTTCGTGCACCAAGCATTGAGGCGTACGATAGGTCTGAATGGTAGTGCTTTACTTGTTTAGAGGTGGGTGAGGCCCAACCCACCGCTTCCGTCTGTCACTACGGAGGTATCCTGGGAGGTGAGGCTCTAGAAAGGGGGAACTAAAGGTCTGTGTACACAAAGTAGGGTGGGTGAGTTGACTTGCATGATCGCATCATAACCACTTGCATGTCATAACAAAATCATTGCATATAACCCCTGTCACTTATTATGTAAGTGGTATGGGACGCTTACACAATAGGACTTGCAAAATGACCCCTTGATCTATAAGCTTGTATGGGCAAGTTTATAAATTAAGGTCAAAGTCTTCATATATATATTGATGTTAATAACCGACACCCCAACATATAAATTGGTATGGGACTCTTTATACGATGGGAGCCCTGCAGAAGATCCCTTGGCTTATGCATTTTCGCACATAAGTTAAGGTTAATTTTCATACTTTACTCTACTGCCACATATACTATAAAATTGCTAGTATAGGTCAGCTGTCATATGTTTCTTATTTACTCTCCACCTTCAAGTCCTTCCCTTTCTTCCTCTCCTCTCGGTGCCTAGGGGGCATGGGGGAAGGGGTGGGGGATGATAGGGCTTAGTCTTATAGACTAATGGTTTTCGGACCACATCATTTAGGGGATTGTGGAGCCCAACATGGAGGAGCAGCCCCGGAGGTCAGCCCGTTTGGAGATAGGGCAGTCTAGCTCAGGAGTTCAAACAGTTGGGACTGTGAGTCCCTGATCTCAGTAGTGATTTATTTTGCTCCCGCTTGAGTGACTATGTAGTGAGGATTTGATGTATTGGGCTTAAGCCCTTAGTTTCAGTACTTTTAGATTTTGTGGACTCTCCCTTCGTGGAGATCTTATTACTCTGATGTGATTTTATTGTGGACATTCGGTTAGAGTTTTTACCTCACTTGTATTTACTCTACTTTGGTTTCTTTTCTGTGATCGAATTGGCCGGCAGAATCGGCGTTTTGTAGTGACGACCTTCCCGGGCGTGTTGGTGTCACCGCAAAGCGGCGGTTCTGGGCCTAAGACCCCGGTGTTTTGAAAGAAAAAAATGGGGTCTTACAAGTGGTATCAGAGCGGAAAACCGTGATCGGGAAAATACCAATCCACAGATCCCTGGGTCACCCCCGCGCGGGTTTAGTTTGAGGACAAACTAAGCATCGGAAGCGTGGTGTGCCCATGTTGGGGATCACATGTAATTGTCAACCCCTTTTATAGGTTTAGGGTCATTGCTTATTATATTTTGTTGTGTAGTCTTCAGCACAACCCACACCACAGGGTGGGGTCCAGTATGTCCTAGGTGTTACACCAACTCCTCCGGCCCCCTTTCCGTTCCACACATCGGAAATGGGACAGACCTTGACAGCAATACTGGATGTGTTCAGGGCCCAACAGGCCACGGCTCCGCAGCCAAACCCGGGGGCCAACTGGTTGAGTATCTTCAGAGGTTTGTCTCCCCCGTCATACTGGGGAACAGAGTCAACCATTCGGACAGAGGAATGTCTTGACATCATGTATGAGATGCTGACTAGAATTCGGTTCCCTTGGGAAGAGAGGGTGCACTTGGTGGTCTCCTGCCTAGAGTCGCATGCAAAGAGATGGTGGAAGACCTCGCTGGACACGACATTTGCGGACAGGGAAGTAGAAGAGATTTCTTGGGAGGATTTCAGGGGAACGTTGTTGGAACACTTTGTTCCACAGTCGGCCAGGTACGAGCTAGAGGATAGATTTTTATAGTTGAGACAGGGGAACAAGACGGTGGTGGAGTACCACCGAGAGTTCAACCATCTAGCTCGGTTTGAGGACTCATATCAGTTAGAAGAGGCAGGATATACCAAGAGGTTCTATAAGGGCCTACGAGAGGAGCTGAGGGATACTCTATTGTTTGTATCCGACGGGCCCATTTCCCGGATACTAGAGATGGCTAAAAGGATAGAGGCTGATTGGCAAGCTACTCGCGGGCGGAAACGGCCAGCGGAGGATCAGGGTCGAGGAGCAAGGAACGATCAGAGACGAGCCCGTATCACTGACGGGAGAAGGGTCGAGGACCAGCCTCGTTAGGAGGCAAGACAGGAAACAAGGGAGCCAGTGGTGGTGGCTCCACCACCTCTTCATATACGGGAGGGCCAGAGACCCAGGGGAATGGCATATCCCCCGCCAGAGTGCTTCCACTGTCATCAGGTTGGGCACATTCGCAAAAATTGCCCTATGAGAGGGGCACCCCCACCAGCTCCACTGGTTGCCCAGCCAGCGTAGTATTTTGGAGGCCGAGGTCGTTGCCGAGGACGTGGATACAAAGGGGGAGATTGTATACAAGAAAGGGAGCAGGTGTATGCTTTGGACCTTACTCAGCCTCGAAACCCAGAGCAGGTCATAGTAGGTATACCGAGATGTTTAATTGTTTAAAAAGAATTCCCCTTTCTCAGTTGACAAATTTGTAGAAATGCACTAGATAGAATAAATAGGAAAGAAAACTCATTATAGAATCCTAAGACATTTAACCACCCCAGGTATAGTCTTCATCAGCGGCAGGCCTGCCCGCATGCTTTTCGATACCGGAGCTTCTCACTCCTTCGTGTCGGAGACGTTGGTAGAAGGATTGGAAGGCGTGGAGCGATTCACGGGCTCGAAGATGAGGGTGTGACTACCCGATGGATCTGAACTCCTTTCCTCGGACCACTGCAACATGGAGGTAGAAATCGGTGGAAAGGCGTTTGAGGCTCCAGCGATGCTTTTGAAGTTGACGGACTATGACTTGATCCTGGGCATGGTATAGCTGCATTGGAACATGGCCCATATTGATTGCCAAGCAAAGAGGATCACCGTGAGGCACGGGGACTCTTTCATTATCATCGAAGGTATAAGACCTGCCTCTCGTATACTCTTATCTTCAGTACAGGCCATTAAGGTCCATCTGCAGGGAAAGGAGGTTTATCAGATATTATTTGAGATGGCGGAGGTCAAGGAGTCTGTGACAGACATCCCGGTGGTGCGAGATTTTGCTGACGTCTTTCCAGAGAAACTGTCAGGACTACCTCCACACCGAGAGCAGGACTTCCAGATACAGCTTGTGCTGGGGGCCAAGTCGGCATCTAGGGCCCCATACCGGATGGCCCCGAAAGAGTTGACAGAGTTCTGAAGTCAGTTGTAGGAACTAGTAGAAGCAGGGTTTGTCCGGCCAAGCTCTTCACCGTGGAGAGCCTCGGTACTATTTGTCAAGAAGAAGGACGGAAGTCTCCGCTTGTGTATTGATTATCGAGCGCTGAACAGACTGACGGTCCGGAATACATACCCGCTGCCACGGATTGACGAGTTGTTTGATCAACTGGAGGGAGCGCATTTCTTCTCGAAACTTGACTTGAGGTCAGGTTATTATCAAGTACGGATTCGAGAGGAAGACATTCCGAAGACCGCCTTCAGTAGTATGTACAGACTATTTGAGTTTACAATGATGCCCTTCGGTCTCACAAATGCGCCGTCAGCATTTACAAGCCTCATGAACAGGGTATTCAAGGAGTATTTGGATGTATTCATCTTCATATTTATTGACGACATCCTCATTTACTCAAGGACGGAGGAGGAGCATACCTGGGAACCGCAGCACCTGATGCGGCAAAAGTATCAAGAGTTGTTCAGTCAGGAATACCTCACAACCTCTCAAGATGTTCGATTTACCTTCCTATTTTAAACTAGTAGGACTGGAGTTTCAAGAGTAGGGGCTAATCATTTTTTTATTGGGGTCTAGACTTTGCCAATTGGGCGAATTAGTCATAGATTTGATTTTTCCCTTTAAACCTCACTTAGCAAACATGGCGTCGTGATGTAATCTATCACTTCTCATGGGATGTTATAAGTTTCTTTTTCTTCGATAGGATTCCCCGTATGCTTAACCTTTATTTTGGGGACAAAATCTTTGTTTTGTTTATTGGGATTTGTAACATCCCATTTCCAACTAGACCCCTAAGAGTGGTTTTGGTCATGACTAGGTCATGACAAAACCCTAGTAAGCAAAAAAGGGCCAGGTAATCAAAGGCCAAGGTGAGAATCACTTTTGTCTGCCAATTGCACAACTTCATCACCAAACCTAGGGATTGACCTTAGGGCTTCACCAGGACTCCAAGACCCCACCACAACATCACTAGCCTATTAGAGGGTCCACTAGAGCCTTAAGGGTCCATTAGAGTCGACCCAAAATGGCCAATTTGACCTAGGACCACCAAAGGCCTAAATTGGGCAAGGTGTCCTAACTAAGGGAAGTTGGCCTCAAATGTGCCCAACCAACCCTAACCAGGCCTTCCTAAACCTAAAGTGGTGTCAATGGGTCACCAAGGACACATTGGATTCAGTCCTAGAGGCTAAGATGACCCAAGTCAACATTAGCCCCAAAGTTGTCAAAGTGCCCTTACCAAGGGTCATATGACCCTCAAGGTGCCCAGTAGGTCTGGTACCACCCCACCTAAGCCTTAGGAGAGACTAATAGATCACTAGGGACCCATTAGGGGCAACCCAAAAGGTCAAAGGGACTAAAGTCAACCCAAACCTACTTTGGGTCAACCTAGCCCAAATAAGCTAGCATGGGCTCAAGCCTCCTCATATAGCTTTATTAAGAATATTATGTGTATGTGTGGGCTGCCAATAAACCCCCAAGGTTGACCAAGTCAACTTAGTGATTAGGAGAGAGAGGAGCTCCATTCCATGGTAATGGAGGAGAGAGAAAAAGGAAAGAATGAAGGGGCAAGTCAACCCGGCCAAGGGAGGCCAAAGGCCACCCTTGATGGCTGGATTCAACTCCCCTGGGGAAGGGGAGAAGTTTCCAGCCGTTTCCCGGCCACCAAGGGGTTTGTTCAGTTCCCTCCTCCTAACCCGAGCCCAAGCTTTCAATGGCATTAATGGACATTGAAGTGTTGGCCTCTCCCCTCCTCAACCGAGCCTTTAAACACCACCAGTGGCCCAAGAGGAACATTTCCCGGCCTTTTACTGAAGATTTCAAGCCCTCCCACTGTACTGTTGTAGAAGCCGAGCGGCGCCACCATCGGAAATGGTTTCCCGACGATCGTCGCGCCTTCAGGTCGCCGGCAAGGTCCTCCTCCTCTCCTTGTCTCATGGGTAGATCATAGGAATGCTTAGGTTCAAGGTTCGGGCTCAATTGAGCCCGAACCAATTCTTGATTTTCATGGTTTTGGGCCGAAAAACTTCCTTGCAGAACTACTGGAATCCGCCCCTCCAGTGGCTGCACTGCCGCCAGTAGATAGCCACCACCTGAACGGAGGTGTTGGTGGCGGTGGCTGGCCAGGGAGGTGGTCGGATGGTCGGCTGTGGAGGTTTGAAGTTGGCCCACGTACACGCAATCAGGACCATTTGCTGGAGGTAGATGATAAGCCCGGGCCACAGGATCCGCGCCAAGATTCGTGTCGCATTAGATTTCAAACTATAGGATTATATATTCCATTTTATTTCATTCTGTCACACTTTTTGTATTTAATGTCTTTAATTTTTGAAAATACTTAGAGGAAATTTCAGAGGAAATGGTCAACATATAAATTGTAGCCTGATGAGTCTAGTTTACTGCAAAATTGGTTTGAACCAATTTGGGTGCTTGGGTTGACCAGGGTACTCATTTTGGTGGGGTCTATACATATGGTTGGACAAAAATTGAAATGGCTTCCCACACCTCATCTTTGGTCCAAATGACCTGAAATTTTGGCAGGGAGCCATCCTGAACCATATCTAGACCCTGCCAAAAAATGGGAATTTTTGGGAACAATTTTTTTATAGTTTTGTAAATAATTTAATTTCTCTAGGGTAAATTAATTTAGGGGTCAAATGAACCCCAAACTCATCCAAATTTTGGTGGAATGATGCATGGGGTCATTATTAACCTCTGGTTAAAATTTTATTACATTTAGAGGTGGTTTGAATTGAAATCTTTCAAACTCTAGTCTTGCCATAATAAGGGTAATTTGGTCCAAATGCTCTTTTGGGGTTTAAGTAGTCTAACCACCTCAACAGAGGCCTATTTTTGGGCCACTGGTTTTATATGGCTTGTAACACCCTCCTATTGGATTTGGGGTGGTATGGGGTTGGGTAGCCCTCGAGACCTAGGGTAGGCCCCTTTATGGAGATTTCTAGGGTTTTAAGGTCATGGGATCAAATGACCTTGGAATGACTTGACACCTGGTGGAAGGGATCATAGGGTAGTTATGGCCCTCTGGTTGAAATTTTAGTGAGTTTGAAAGCCTTTGACCCCCTCAAAACCCTAACCCTAGCTTAGTTCACTCACCTCGTAGTGATAGAAAATGTCACTAAAACTCACTGAACAGTGATGAGATTTGGGTAGAGTAGTGTTTAAGTCAGAACAAGCTCTAGAGATTTTGTTATGAATTTAGGATTAATATTTTGGATACTTCATTAACAATCTAGTAGTTTATATTATTTGCTTAGAAATTTATTATGAAGTAACTACTTGCTGGAAATTGATGAAATTTAGTCAGATGACTTTTTTTTATGTTTTAAAGCTCTGTGAATTTTTATGGGATTTTCGGAAGACTATTTCTAAGGGTTGTTTCATTAAGTATTATTTCTCATAAAAACTTAATTAAATTTATTTTGGTGTCTATCAAGACTGTAAAGTTATGAGTTTTGCATAATGACCCTTTCTGTACCATGTTAAGATTATGTAATTTTTATATAATTTTTTGATGAATAATTTTGGTACTTCCTTCTTTACATATGATTAAGGGAATTATTTTGGATAAATTAATTAGAGGTCCAAAAGTTTCTGTAAAATTATGGAAATTAGTATCTAGTAATATATCACTGTTATTTAGAGATAAAAAATTTTTGGGTGGCCATTACTTGAGTAGATCATATAGTTCATGTTCAAAATTACCCATGGCCAAACATTTGGGAAAATGCAATAAATATCAAATTAATTAGAAAAATAATGAATCTCTGATTTTAGACTAAACTTGTTATGTTAGACCTTCGATAAATTTTATAGAAGATTTTGAAGACAATCTGGTGTACCTCATTTACACATCTCATATAGTATAGGGTGGTCTGCATATAGTAACTACGGAAACTGAACTAGAGTGGGTAGTGAATTTCAAGTGTTGGAATCCTTGGTAGGTTGCTAGTTTGGGTAAATAAAGGAGTTCATTATTGGAAGACAGGATTATGAGAGTGTGAGGTTGACTAGTGTAGGTGATGCTCGGGACCGACGAAAGATTGTCTTATCCCGTGGAGTGGGAAGGTCAAAATCACCCTAGGATAGATCTAGCGTAATATGAAATGGGAATGGGTAAGGGAAGCAACCAATAACAATAAGTGCCTTGCAAAAGGGAACTATTGGCTTCAGCTACCATCATAGTTCCTAGTGCCCTTTGAGAACCCTTCACGAGGTATACCGGGGGCAGTCCTGGGCTAACGTAAACTGTAGGAGTGATAAACCATAAAGAGCAACTAGCATAATTAGGGATTCACTTTCACTCGCCTTGATGCCTCAGAATGCTAGGTTGGTTCATGAGGGCTGATGCCCTAGGGGTTTTGGAGATGGGCAGGTTGGCCCGGTGAGCTTTGGCTCGGGGATTAGATTCATAACTATTGCATGTGCATAAAAGGAAAGGTGGTGGGTCTTCGGTATTGGAGGGTCGATGCACCGACACCAATACGTGGACTCGGCAAGTGTTGTTTAGCACTTGACCAAATAAAGTCCGGTGCGCCAGCCGGCAAGAGTACGCAGGAGTCCGCTTCGTGCACCAAGCGTTGAGGCGTACGATAGGTCTGACCGGTAGTGCTTTACTGGTTTAGAGGTGGGCGAAGCCCAACCCACTGCTTCCGTCTGCCACTACGGAGGTATCCTGGGAGTTGAGGCTCCAGAAAGGGGGAACTAAAGGTCTGTGTATACAGAGTCGGGTGGGTGAGTTGCACTTGTATGATCGCATCATACCCACTTGCATGTCATAACAAAATCATTGCATATAACCCCTATCACCTATTGTGTAAGTGGTATAGGACACTTACACAATAGGACTTGCAAAACGACCCCTTGATCTATAAGCTTGTGTGGGCAAGTTTATAAATTAAGATCAAATTCTTCATATATATATATATATATATATATTGCTGTTAATAACCAACACCCCAACGTATAAATTGGTATGGGACTCTTTATACGATGGGAGCCCTGCAGAAGATCCCTTGGCTTATGCATTTCCGCACATATGTTAAGGTTACTTTTCATATTTTACTCTACTACCACATATACTATAAAATTGCTAGTATAGGTCCGCTGTCATCTGTTTCTTGTATACTCTCCACCTTCATGTCCTTCCCTTTCTTCATCTCCGCTCGATGCCTAGGGGCCATGGGGGAAGGGGTGGGGGATGATAGGGCTTAGTCTTATAGACTAATAGTTTTCGGACCACATCATTTAAGGGATCGAGGAGCCCAGTATGGAGGAGTAGCCCCGGAGGTCGGCCCGTATGGAGATAGGGCAGTATAGCTCAGGAGTTCAGACAGCTGGGACTGTGAGTCCCTGGTCTCAGTAGTGATTTATTTTGCTCCCTCTTAAGTGACTATGTAGTGAGGATTTGATGTATCGGGCTTAAGCCCTTAGTTTCAGTACTTTTAGATTTTGTTGACTCTCCCTTCGTAGAGATCTTATTACTCTGATGTGACTTTATTGTGGACATTCGGTTAGAGTTTTTACCTCACTTGTATTTACTCTACTTTGGTTGCTTTTCTGTGATCGAATCGGCCGGCAGAATCGGCATTTTGTAGTGACGACCTTCCCGGGCGTGTTGGTGTCACCGCAAAGCGGCGTCTAGGCCTAAGACCCTAGTGTTTAGAAAGAAAAAAAATTGGGTCTTACAACATCAGTCTAGAGTTTGTCCCCACGGAAAAGCAAGTGGTTGATATCTTTACTAAGCCACTAGATGAAGCAAAGTTCAACACCTTTAAGTTTGGGTTGGGTATGTTGAATTTAGCATAGCTTCAGTTACTTCCTAGGATATTTTTGGTGCAGGATTTTTTCTTCTTGCAGGTGATGAAGACCTTCAGTGGAAATAGAGACAAAAGTGTCTATCATGAACATGATGATAGAAGATGCTACTATTAAGGGAGAGCAAGTACAATAGTTATAGAAGCAAATTCAGCCTCGTGTAGAGAGGAAGCAAGCAGCTGCACCAGTGGTATCATCTGCAATCAGCTAGGGGAGAAGATAATCAAGGCAGACCAGCTCCTCCCTGAATATTCAGAATTCAAAAGGGGGGAGAGGAGAGATTGATCAAGTAGCATCAGAGGTTGATCAAGTAATCAAGTGCATCAAAGAGAAAAGAAGATGATCAATGTCATATAGCAAATGCAGGAGGAGAAAAATATGTCCCCATACAGGGTAATGGGGTGAAGGTAATCATGGCCTTCAAGTGGTATCACATACCTTGCAGTAATTAAGGGGGAGTAGGTGATGCTCACCATACAGCCAGGGAATGTAATAATCTTCCTAGATCTGTTTTATCATTATAGTATATTTTGTTGTTGCATATGTTGTGCATGTCATTGACCAAGAAAGTTGATAGTGGGTTTTGACTTCTTCAAATAAGGGGAGATTTTTGGGTCCATTGATCCTTATGTCCCAGATTTTTAAGAAGTCAAACAAGTCAATGACATACATATAGTTATATTTGATGTGTGTTTAAGTTCATTCATGCAGGATAGTCCTTGTCACATTGATTGGACAGGTGGACACAAAGAAGGATGTTGGAAAGGCAAGAAATTGCCTAAGTCCACAAGCGTTGAGTCAATCCAATTCATTGAACGCCAGAGGTCAAGGAGAATTCTGACAAAGGGCAGGTTTCTAGTTAAGTCCAGAAGCATTGAGTGAGGATAGCTTATTTGGCGCGTTGATTCAGGTGTGGATAGAAAAAGCTAAGCTTCAGCAAGAAAAAAGATCGACTAAGTCCACAGGCGTTGAGTTATGTCAACTCACTCAACGCCATGTTGCATATTCATTGAGTAAAGCTCAGTATGTCAAAGACACAGAGTTTCTGGCAAAGGAAAATATTCTAAGTACAGAAGCGTTGATTGAAGCTAGTTCACTCAATGCCATGTTGTTTATTTAAAAGCCAAAGAAGGTAGCTAGAAAAATCTATCTAGGTCCTGAAGCATTGAGTTAAACCAGTTCACTCAATATCATATGACAGAAGCATTGAGACAAGCTCAAGCAGTCAAAGCTAGAAGGACTGACAGGATTTCACTAAGTCCAGAAGCATTGAGTGAAGCCAGTTCACTCAACGCCTAGTCAAAAGATGAGGCTGAGGTAGGAAGCTTTGAGTGAAGTCAACACACTCAATGCCTCCATTTAGAAGAAAATTTTCTAAGTATAGAAGCATTGAGTGAAGCCAGTTCACTCAACGCCTCTACTGTTGGCACAGTTCAGAAGGAGCTAAGACAATTGCATTGAGTGAAGGCCAACCACTCAACGCTCTCAATGCCATGGATGCAGAAAGAGCTTAAGAATAAGATAAGTCCAGAATCGTTGAGTGAAACCAGTTCACTCAACGCTTGGAGTGATTCTGTGAATTTAGCTAAGTCTAGAATGGTTGATGTTAGCAAAAGTTAACAAAGTCAACGCAGTTTAAATTCTTTACAGGAAAGTTGCAGTATGCCTTTAATGGCGCCGGCGGGCAGCTGTTGTCATTTTTTGCAAATGGAAGGAGGTAACTCGCCCTCTTTATGGTGGGCCCACAGTACAAAGAGTCGTTGATCAGCTGATTATAAAAGGATAAGATTGGCTGAAAGGAAAAGAGCTTTTAGGGTTTTTTGATTACGCGTTGCAGCCGAACATCATCGTCTTCCTCGCCATTATTGACGAGCTAGAAGGTTTAGTTCTGATAAGTGAACCTGAAAGTGACAAGAGTTAGCTGTTACAATCTTCACCAGTGATACCAGTTCAGAAAAACTTTCTGATAGAGAAGAGTAGCAGAGCCATCGGATTCTGCAAGTCCAATTGCTGATTGAAGAAGAAAAGCACTGTCAAATCTACAGTCTTCAACAGTAGTTACTTCCAGCATAAGTTGCAATCTTTCTGAAGATATTTTTCTTCTTGTTGCTGAGAAGAAGTTGGGAAGATTCAGTCACAGTCCAGGAAGTAGACACAGAGAAATATCTCTAATGTCAAATCATCTCGACCTAATTCTTTCTGTAGGATCCAGTCTTAGATCTGAGTGTAGGATCTTTTAGATCTGAGATTGTAGGCCTGTGTTATAAAGGCCGAGTGTAGGATATTTGCTATAGATCTGAGGTAGGGCCATTGGCTTGAGCTGTAGGAGAGTTATCTCTCGGAGTTTATAGGGTTGTCCTTCTAGCCTGAGTTGTAGGGCTTTTGAGCCTTAGGTAGGTGATTGCTAAATCACTGAGTTGTAGGGCCTTGTGCCCGAGTTGTGGGTCTTGAAGGATACTGAGTGGTCATGTGGGATCGAGTTGTAAGCTCTTTGGAGCTGAGAAATCGGAGAAGTGCCTTGTCTAACATAATATTAGAAAGGTGGGAGGGACAGTGGATGTACCCATAATCTGAGAAACAACTATAAATTGCTTGTGTATTTTGTGAGTGTCTTGAAATCCTAAGTGAACTAATCACAACTTACATCTAGGAGAACAAGTTCTAAGAAGAAATTAAAAAGACCTATTAACCACACCCCCTTCTAGGTGTTTAGCTGACCTTAAAACAAATACTTCCAACATCAAGCATTCAAAGCTTCATTATTGTTGGACATAATTCTGGCTAAGTCTAGAAGCGTTGAGTGAAGTTTGTTTACTCAATGCCCACTCAAATGGAATTTTATCTAAGTACAGAAGCGTTGAGTGAAGAAGACTCACTCAATGCCTTATCAATAATTCAGCAAAGTCCAGAAGCGTTGAGTGAAGGCAGTTCATTCAACGCCTTCATTCAAAAATTTGGTGCAAGTCCAGAAGCATTGAGTGTATAAGGCTCACTCAATGCCTATAGTCAGGATATCTGCCAAGTCCAGAAGCGTTGAGTAAAGTGGCTTCACTCAATGCCTTCAACCAGAATAATTCTGCTAAGTACAAATGCATTGAGTGATGAAGGTTCACTCAATGCTACAAATGCGTTTAGTGATGAAGGTTCACTCAACGCCTCGTTAGTTTAATTGTTTGAGACAAAAGCGTTGAGAGATGAAGGCTTACTCAATGCCTCAAGAAGCAGATTTTCTACTAAGTGTTTTTGTGTCGAGTCACATAACTTCACTCAATGCCTGTGCAAAATGATTGTGAAAACTGCTAAGTCCACAGGTGTTGAGTCATGTTGATGCTACCCAAATTCAAATTAAGCAGGATTTACGCACTAGACTAGAAGCCAAATGGCGTCGAACTCTTTCTAAACAGCAATTAAAGCTAAAGTACATTTATAGTTGTTATTTTGTCTTACCCATACAGATCAAAGAGTCGTTGGATTGCGGAAGATAAAAGGACTTTACAGAGAAATTAAAAGTATTCTTCTTCATCTTCTTCCAAGAATAGTCTTCTTCTTCTCAATCAATCATTCTGGTTTCTACAGAAGAGTTATAGAGGGCAGTGGAGTAGCAGAGCACTCAAAAGAAAAATGTTGTTTATATTCAAGGTTTTTGCTTTCAGCTCTGAGATATTAAATCTTGAATATACAGAGCTCAGCATCAGGTCTTATCAACACAAACAGAACTACATTGAAGATCAAGAATCTTTTTGTTGTGAAGAGTGAGGACCGAGTTTACTCAGTTCAGGGAGGGGACTCAGAGGACCATTTCTCTTGAGTCAATAATCACCAAATCATTACTCACTCTATATTATAATTGTTTGATCTGATCTGTAAGCCTGTATTATAAAGGCTGAGTGTAGGAGATGTGTCTCTGAGTGTAAGATCCTGTTTAGGATCTAAGTTAAAGCTTGGGCCTGAGGTAGGATCTTTGTGTAGATTTAAGGTACGAGATCTATGCATCTCTGAGTGTAGAGCTGCTTATCCTGAGGTAGGAGTTGTTATACTCTAATTTGTAGTAGTGAGCTCCACTCTAAGGTGTAGGATCCTGAGGGATCTAAGGTGTAAGCTCAAGGAGCCGAGTAAAAGAAGAAGTTGGCCGAATCTAGCTCACTACTAGATAGGTGAAGGGGGAAAGTGGATTTACCCTAGATAGGGGAACCACTATAAACACTTCTGTGTTGTGGTGTCTCTTGAAATCTAAATAACAAATTTTAACGCACAACTAGACCTAATCTCAAAAGAATCAAAAAGACTTAAACATACTTATTTATACCCCCCCACCCCCCTCTAGGTGTGTAGCTACTCTTGAACAAATACTTTCACTAGGTCTCGGGTTCCCATCTTACACTAAAGCCATGCCTTGAATATATCAACCCTCTATTATCGAGCTTGCTCCTCAAACATATTCTTGAGGTGCTTAAGTATCTCATAACCACCCATGCTCTAATGTTACTTTTGAAGCTCAGAGGTCATAATAGCAAGCATGAGTCATTCAACATCTAGGGAGTCATTTTGATACTTCTTATAAGTATCTTTGTCTGCTTAGGATGCAAATCTGGTTGGCTCCTTGTGGGGATCCTCTTCTAAGATATAAAGCTTGCGCTCTTACTTGAGGGCAATCTCCAAGTTTTATACCAGTCCTGAAAGTTTATTCTATTGAGCTTGTCCTTCTCAGGGATGGCTCTCAAGGATAAGGTGGTGTGTGATCCACTTGCCATGAAAATTCTACAAGAATTATGCAAAATTAATTTGAGTACTATATTTCAAAATTCATTATATTTAATAAGGCCTTTCATTAATTTCTCCCATAATTTTCTTTAAATTTATAACCCTTAATATCAGTTTGGAGAGTTCAGGCTAGTTACTCTTTAGTGGACAATATCCATATTTCATATCTATCATAAGTCATCCTTGGTTGATCACCAATAATATGGCTATTTAGGTAGTCAATCTTTGCCAATTGCATAATCATGCAACTCTTGTATGGTTGGTGAATAACTTATATTCGCATCCATCTTATGATGCTTGCCAACCTTATGCCTCTAGACCCTCAGCCATTGAGTTCACCAAGTAAAGTTAGACTTGATGTTGACAGCAGGATATCATAATTATCCACTTGCACCCTTACCAAGATAGATTAATGCACATTGCTTTGGCATGCCCACACTTCATCAATCGAGACAAGAAGAGTGTTGGCCATCAAAAAGCATGGATACACTTAATATTAGGTTTAAGGGATTTTCATGATATTTGATTAATGATTAATCGTGATTAACATTTAATCATGAACACACATTTATAATATACTTAAAAAACTAATTACAACATTCTCATTCCAGATGCATTTCAGATGTGCATTTAAGAAAACCATCAACAATTGATGGTAAAAGAGGCTAAATCTGAACATTTAAAACACTTCTAAATCTTCAAATTTACATGTATCACAATGAAATCAAAGACGCTCATGGTGGGTTTCCAAGGGGTTGCTCCCCGGTTGGTCCTTAGGGGCAGAGTCTTTATGGGGTTCGAGGCACCGTCCCGAAACCTAAACGAAATCCACTACAATTTTTATAGAAGAAAATCATCAATATTTGATGTTTCTGGAATAAATCATAACATTTAGAACAATTCTAAATCTCTTAATTTATATGCATTGGATTCAACAACCTTTTGAAAAATGGTCATTGCAATAACCTACCTTTTATACCACTGTTAGGTTTTCTCTATGGCTTGACACATCAGATGTGCAAAGCAGAATAGAGTTCAAGAAAACCTCAAGCATTACTAGATCTAGCAAAAACCATTGATCAAGAAATTAAAAAGCATAATACCTATGCAGAATTGACTCTTAACTCGATAGAGATGCTCTAGAAATTTCTTTGTCGGAGTTAGAATCTTATTTTTAGTCTTTTTATTCGGACAATCTGAGTTCGTAGAATGTAGATGTAGATTTGTACCTTTACAGGATTTCCATACTAATGGGAGAAATGGCTCGCTCTCGTCACACGATAGCAGGCTGGAAGAATGATCAGCTTTTTTTTCTCCATGAAATGCAAGATTTGCTTCCAAGAGAGGACTGCTAACTCTAGTTTGCAGAAGAACTCGTCGTAGGCATTGCGTCGCTCTTTATAACAGTTTTGAAAAGGGCTCGGGAGAATAGTGAAAGCTTCTAACCCTAAATCTAAAATTATATTTATATATTATTATCAGCAAATCAAGTTTAGCTTCTACAGGAATTACCTTAAAAACAGGTGAATCAGTTCAGGGTTTAAAATCAAATAAAAAAGTTCTCTTTAGCTATGTCAGCTAGATGTCTAGTAGATCGGCTAAATGTCTAGTTGAATTCATCTAATCGATCGGCCAGTCTATCTAGTCTAATCAATTCAGTCTATACTAAAGTCGTTGATGCATAAAATTTAGGCCGCAAACGACAAAGGCAAGTGTACCTTATCGAGAGTAGTATATGATTTTGAAGATCAAGGTCGTATTAGACTCAAGGCTGTTGAGTACTTTCACTTTGAGTGAATTATTATTATCTTATCGACAGATAAATTTGGGGGTTTGAGAAGAGAAATAAAATAAAAGAACTAATAAAAGGCAAAGCATTCAATCAAGAATCAATCTTAAAGAAAATATAATTTGTGCGATTAAAACTCAAAAGCTCGAAGAAAGAAAACTTGACCATGGAGATTCCCGAAGCATGAGCGCACCTCTCTCGAGGACTACGTCCAACTGAGCTTATGAAATATTGGCTGAACTCTCGTTCAAATCAATAACATAAAACTTGCCTTATCGCGGTGAATCCCTCTATATAATTTCACTCCTATTCGAAAGAGTTTTGCCAATCTATCTCTAGGGTTAATGTTGGGTCCATTGATCCCAATGTCCTGGATTTGAAGAAGGTCTAGCATAAAATATATACACTTGTGGTGATCTAACTTGTGCTCAAGTTTAGTGATTGCAGGTTGTCCTATAACGTTAATAGGACAGATAGCCTAAGTGGCTAAGTCAGGTAAACTCTTACCTTAGGTGTTGATAGGCAGAAATCTGTCTAAGTCCACGGGCATTGAGAAGGCTACTCACTCAATGCTCGATGACTTATAGTGCTGAGTGGAGTCTATATAGTCAAAGCCAAAGTAATGGCAGGCTGGAAAAGTGGCTAAGTCCACAGGCATTAAGTGAAGTTAACTCACTTAACGCCATAAAGCAAAAGGATGTGAGACAGGCTAATGTTGTAATAGCCTAAGTAGAAATGAGCAGAAAAGTGGCTAAGTCCACAAGCGTTGAGTGTAGCTCACTAACTCAATGCCATAGCTTCATAATCTTTGAGTATAGCTCAGTCATTCAATGCCATAGGAAAATTATGATTATTTACAAAGTCCATAGGCGTTGAGTGAGGCAAGCTCACTCAATGCCATGAGATAATGTGTTGACTAATTCTCAAAGGGAGTGTTCTTTTTAGACACAGAAATTTGGCTAAGTCCAAATGCGTTGAGTGTAGCTTACTCACTCAACGCCAGATAATAGAAATTTCTATTAAGTAGTTTTGTATTGAATGGAGCTTACTCACTCAATGCCAAGTAGTAGTAAATCTGGCAAAGGCAAAAAGTGTTGAGTGAGACATGCTCACTCAACGCTCTCAACACTTAAGATGCTGAAGAAGCAGTAAAATGACTAAGGCATAAGGCGTTGAATGAGGCGTGGTCACTCAACGCTCTCAATGCCAAGCATGCAGAAAAGGCTAAAGAATGAGCTAAGACAAAAAGCGTTGAGTGAGGCTTGATCACTCAATGCTGTCAACACTTAATGGCAAAATGATTGGATAAGTGTTTTGGCGTTGAGTGAGGCTTGCTTACTCAACGTTGTCAATGCCTAGATAGACAAAATTCTGTATAAGTGCTTTGGCGCTGAGTGAGGCATGCTCACTCAACACTTATATTGCTGATGCTTGATTTTTGGCAAAGTCCACAGATGGTGATATCAGCAAGTCAACAAGTCAACCTTATTTAAATTATTAGCGGCAAAGCTACAGTACATGACAAAAGGGGCCACAGAGCTACTATACAACAGTTGGCGTTAAAGCAAGGTTGTAGCGGCCCGTCAATGGTGTGGGGCCCACTGCTAAAAGAGCTGTTGGGTTACAATCAATAAAAGGATAACCTTTTTAGATAAAGAGATGGTGTTGGTGTCATTCTTCCTCACTGCCATTGTTGTTGTGACTGAAGAACAGGAAGCTCAAGTCAGCAAGACTAAGCGTAAAACAAGTTAGTTGGTTTGTATTCATCATCAACTACAGCAAGATCAGAGCAGATCTCTGAAGAGGAAAAAGAAAGTTAGTTGGTGTCATTCTCAATCTACACTAGCAAGTTCTTCACAGATCCAGCTTCTACTCTGAAGATCTTTTACTGGAGGCTGTGAAGAGGAAGTCAGGGCTGAATCTCCTCAGCCCAGGAAAGAATGTGAAAGAAGAACTTGTTGTCTACAAATTGCTTCCAACATAAGTCTCCTCATCCTTGTTACTATGAAGAAGTTGAGCTGAGAATCCTTCAGCTTAGTTAGCAGCAAGTTTTATTGTAGTCACTAAACAGTTCCAGTAGGAAAAATCCCTGGTACTGTGAAGAAAAAGTTAGGACTGAGTATATCTCAGTTCAAGTAAAGGTAGACTCAGGAAATATATTCATGGAGTCAAAGTTGGGCTGAGTCTATCTCAGTCAAGGTAGATTGGCACAGAGAAATTTCTCTTGTGTCCAATCAAGAATCACCAACCCACTTCCATCTTGTAGGATCCAACTGGATCTGAGTTGTAGGGCCACTGGCCTGAGGTAGGGCAATATTGTCTGAGTTGTAGGAGAGTAAAGTTCTCTGAGTTGTCGGATCCTTTTGGATCTGAGTGGTAGGAGCAAGTTTACTCTAAGGTAGGATCACTAGTCGATCTGAGGTAGGGTTGTCCTCCCAGCCTGAGTATAGGGCCTTTGGCCTGAGGTAGGTGATCTGCTGATCACTGAGGTGTAGGCCCATGTGGCTGAGTTGTAAGTCTTGGAAGAGATTAAGAGATCCTTAGGGATATGAGGTGTAAGCTCTTTGGAGCAGAGCTTTGAAGAAGTGCCTAGTCCAACAATATAGTTGGATAGGTGGGAGGGAAAGTTGATGTACCCTTGTTAGGGGTACCACTATAAATCTGTGTGTGCTTTTCTGTGTGGTTTTTTTTTACAAGTTATATGTCTTGAAAGCAGAATTTAATCAATTAATAAAGCTTCCAACACAAGGAAAATAAAAGATAGTCACTAAGGACTAAGAAACCTATTCACCCCCCCCCCCCTAGGTGATTTAGCTATCCTTGAAAACAAAGACTTTCAGTTAATATCAACTACTTTTATTCTCAAGCGATCAATTAGTTTGCACAAACCTCTCGGCTAACTAGAATACAAAAACAAATACAAAATTATGCGTAGACATATGAGATTGAGATTAATCAAAAATAAATCGTAAGTTCGCAATCAAAGCCCTCGAGAAATAATTACACAAATAAAATTCTGAAAGGAATCATCTGATCAAATGCTAAAATAAATCTATCTAAACATGATTCGGATTTACAAGACTATAATTAAAGGAGAAGAAAAAAATTTTATTAGCAAAGAAAGTGAATTGCAATTGCATGAAAAAGAAACCTAAACTATGAATTGAAAAGTACAATGCATGAAAAAGAAAACTATAACTAAGTAAAAGAAAAATACAAGAAATGAAGCTAAAAGTGGCACAAAAGTGGCTAGAAATGGACTCCTAGACTTCTGGAGAAGATGGAATTTTATAGCTCAAAATTTCAGGTTACATGCCCCAGGTACACGCCGGTGACCTGGGGGCATAAATATTGGCTTATGTAGCGGGTGCAATATGCATCAATGCGGGCGTTATGGGAATATCACGCCCCTTGGTCATGCCCGTGATAGGGGGTGTGACCTAGGAAAACGACTTCTGGCGAGAAATTTTGGCAGGTTACCGTGCAACAACAAATCTATGGCACTAACATGGGTGTGAACTTTGATGGTCACGGGCGTGACCAGGGAGGGATCTGAGGCATGACTTTATGGTTGACTGTAGGATCATTTGAAGGCATGTCAAGAGTGTACAATGTGCAAGTCACGGACGTGACTTTTGGAACACGGGCGTGACCTATGGAAATTGCACAATCCAGCTGAAGGCATCTCACAGGGCATGGTTAAGTGTAATTCACATGCGCAACTCCTATAATACGGGCATGTTGTTTAACTTTTTCACAATTTCGGCTCTGGATCATGTCAGTAGTTGGGCCATGTCTGCTTATGACTACACGCCTCTAGGTCAAGCTAGTGACATAGGGATTAAACTTTATTTGAACTAAAATTATAAAAAGAAAGGTTGTGTTATTAAAATAACTATAAAAAAGCTAAATAAATATTATTAATAATCTAAATACTATACTAAAATTAGGTCAAAATACTATATATCAAATACCCTCATACTTAAGATTTTTTTATTCCAGAGCAAAAGAATGAGAAGTATTCATAAGACATTAATAAAAATTTTAATTTAAACAAAAAAAATTTTAATCAAAAGAAAGCTAAAGACAAATTTAGAGATTTAAAAATTAAGTCCTAAATTATGAAATTAAAATGAAAAGAGCAAAAAAAAAGCTAAGAATTCTCAAGTAAATTCACTAACTAGCAAGACCGGGTAATTTTGCAAATAAAATTAAATTGGAATTATAAAAACTCTTTACTTAAAAGAAACTTAAAGGAAAATTTTCAAGCTACAACTTATAATCTCTTAGTATTTTAATTTAAGTCTAAAGAAATTTTATTGGCTAGCAGTTTTTTGGGGGGACAAGGATTTTGAAGAGGTTTTGATTAGAGGTGATGAATTTTATCCTCTCAACTCATTCGATTTTTCTTTTACAAATTTGCATATGTTTACCAGAAAAATAATGAATTTTATCCTCTATTTTTCATGACATAAACAAATATTTTTTTCTTTCTATTCATATAAAAATAAAATGATTAGGAGTAATGAATTTTATCCTCTTACTCCATTTTTTTCCTTTTGGTGGTTGCATTTGTTTACTAAGGAATATTAAATTCCCATGACATATGATCTAACAATAAAAAAAATCATATGTTTACCAAGGGATGATGAAATTTATCCTCTCATCCCCATAACATCTGATCTAACAAAAAATTAAAAAAACAAGGGGAACTAATTAAAATTAAAGAACCACAAAATTGGAACTAATTAAAATTAAAGAGAAAAAGTGTTAAAAATTTACTCTAAACAAATTAAAATCATAAGATATTCCTCATAATTAAATCACCTAAAAATGATCTAACTAACTATGATAAAATAAAGTATTAGCAAATTAAAAATAATAAAAACGCTTATAAATAAGCTCAAATTAGATTTTTAAAATTATTAAAAAGTTATGAAAGGGTTTATTGAAAACAAATTTTTTTTGTTTTTTCTAAGTTTTTCATATTTTTTGAATTTTTTAAATATAATAATACGAAGATAAAGGAAACTAAAATGCTAATCCTAATTTTTTTGTTAATTCTTGGATTTCCCGAGATCTACCCTATGAAGGGCTCGCAACGATACTAGGAGATATGATGGACTAAAAGCCCAAACCTCCCTTTCCAAAAAATTAGTTTTTGATTTTCTAAAATTTATTTGAACTTTTTGTGAATTTTTGTAAAAAATTATTGAAATAAAAAGCAAAAAAAATAAGATGCGCCATCAAACTTAAAGTTAAACATTGCCCTTAATACTTAAAACAAAGTATGAACCATAAGAAAAACAAATAGTTACATTTTTTTATTAAAAAACATTATAAAATAAAACATAATAAAAAAAGATAAACAATTGGTGCCTTACAAGGGCGCTTTCTTTTTACCGTCTATGAGCTAGACAGTTAAGGGTTAGCTAAAAGGAAAATAACAAGAGAAATGCACAGACAACTCCCTTAATTCGCGCTACGGGGAATAGGTCGAAATCTGTTGCTCAGCGACTCCTCCACTTAATTGTTGATCTTTTTTTTTCTTTGTTAGCAAAAAAAATGCAAATCTAAATCACCTATACATACCTGAGGTAATTTGAATTTTTGTAGATAAGCGACAAATGGATCGTTGAAGATGGTTGGGTGCAACGGCTCGCCTTCTACATGAAAATCATTAGAATTAAAAGAATTAACAATAAGCGTGCAGTAACAATTTCACAAGGATGAGGTTCTTGTGAAAGAAAATGACTAAGTTCCGATTTTTATTCTTAAAAATTAAAATGTTATCTGAAAATTCATTTGAAAAATCAAGCGGAATAAATTCATGGAAGAAATTATTTTCATGAATTTCGTTTTCAAAATTATTAAGCAAATTTTCTTGAAAAATAGGATTGGAATCGGGCGAAGATGAAGAGAAAACATGTTCCACTTCAATTTCCTCTGGCGCTTCCATGACTCTTTTAAAATTTTTATTTAAAATCACTTCCTGATTTTTAAGAAAATTATTTAAATTTGACAAATTCTCAATAGTAGAAGAAAAAGAATTTTACAGTGCTAAAGAGGAATGAAAATTCTGATTGAATGAATTTTTTTTATTTCACCGAAAACTATATGGGTTATCTTACCACCATGAATAGTCGATATCAGAGGATGAAGAGAATTCATTAGAATTATAATAATTATTTTCATTAGAAAGATTATTTTTATTATAAAAATCATTTTCATTATAATTATAAAAAATATTTTTATTATAAAATTTATTTTCATAAGAATTTTGAAAAGAATTTTCAAAAGAATTATAAAAATTGTTTTTATTAGAAAAAATATTTTCATAATTATTATAAAAATTATTTTTATTGTTAAAATTTTGTGAATTAGGAGTTTGAAAATAATAATCATTTTTACAAAAATAATCATATCCTTCGGAAAATTTATTTTAATTAGAATTTTGTGAATGAAAATTAGAACATACCTCACTATGATGATTTTCACCACCAAAATTACAAATAAAACTACACTTCCTTGTGACTTCCAAAATATTAAGTTTATTTTAAAACTTGTCAAGAATAACGGCTAATTTGCGATAACATTTTTTAAAATGAAAAATCAAACAACAGTTACTTAATGGAAAGGAATTTAAGAAAAAATAATAATTTTTTAGGTGATTTAAAGTTAGTCCTAGACTTCCCGAGGTATATCCTATGAGAGGTTTGCACTAGTACTAAGAGATCCACTGGGATGACAATCCTAAACCTCCCTTTCCGAGAATTTAAGTTGCACCTTAAAAGATTGTTTGCTTAAACAAACTAAAAAAAGAAAAGAAAGTGATAAAATTACTAAAATTTGCTTTTTTCAAAATATTAACAAAAATTTCACGGCAACGGTGCCAAAAATTTGATGAGTAAAATTTAGCCTGCAAACGACAAAGGTAAGTGTACCATATCGAGAGTAGTATAGGATTTTGGAGATTAATGTCGTATTTGACTCAGGGATACTGAGTGTAACACCCCAAGGTTTTGTAGGAAGGAAAAGAGGGTACTGCACGGCGGTAGGCCAATATCGTGCCGTTGTAGCACCAGGCATCCAGAGGGCCGAGTAATTCGAGTTGACTCAACGCTTTGGTTACTGCGCGACGGTAGACTGATACTGCATGGCGGTAGAGTCAGGCATCGAGAGCGTTGAGTGAGGTGAGGTGACTCAACGCCCAGTCTACCACGCGGCGGTATGTTGCTATCGCGCGGCGCTAGCCAATTTATTGGTCGGGTTCTCGGGGAGTTATCACCTGGTGGTACTGATACCGCAGGCGTTAGCTTGACAATTTATTTGTTGAAGCTCTCGAGTTTCTATCGCACGGTGATAGTAACTATTGCGTGGCAGTAGCGGGTGCAATTGTGTCATAACCATCCCCAGCTATCGTGAGACACTAGTATCCTATCGTGCGGCTATAGCGAAGCTGTAATAATGCGACCATGTATTGGCATGTGGTTGGAGGGTCTAGGCTGTGGCACGTGAATCGAGGCGTCGATTAGCGGTATCGCGCAGCGGTAACTCTGCTTTTACTGTTTGTTTAGACGTTTTCTCTTCATTTCTTTTGGAGTTTGAGAAACTTGGGCTGGACATTTGGAGGAGGAGAAGCAGCGCAGGACAGAGAAGATCTCGTCGTCATTTGAGACTCGGAACTCAGATTCTCAAGGCGAGTTCGGATCTAAAGAGGCAAAGCCGATACGACATTTTTTCATCCAGCTAGAATCTTTTCCATGGCGCCAAAGTAGACTTCTAGGGTAACGATCCTCTTCCTTAGACATGTGAAGTCCTTCTTTTTGGAATTAGAGGGTAGACACTCTACAAACACATGGATGTGGTTCTCCCGACGGGTAGATCCATGTATCCCCGTTAGTTTTTTCATTTAGATCCGGAATCGAAGTATGGAATATGCATGTTGTGTGAAGCCCATCCGAACAGGATGGTCTGGATTGGTGATGTTTCTATGTTTTTGTATGCCAGATAAGACTCTGTGGTTATCACGTAGATTTTGGAGTCACTAGGTGTATAGATGGTTGTGTTTAGAGTAATGGATGTAGACTCTTGGAAAACACCTGAGTGTAGGGAAGAATCAATAGTATTTACCCCTACCACGTGACAGTAGCGCTACCACTAGCGATAGCTCCCAGTAATCATTGTATTGTTTTTTTAGGCATGTTTCTTAGAAACCTTGTGGCCGTTTGTTGAAGCCTACCTCTGGGACACCTATGGGCTAATTTGTGAGGCTTGTCTTGTGAGACCTGGGGCCTGTGGGTGCATGTCTCTCAAAGCCCTGGGGGCCAACTATGTGTAGTGTGAGCTTAATTTGCTCGGTTTTGGTAGCAATGTGTGCTACCCTAGGATCATTATAAAGTTATGGATCACGCGAAAAAGAGAAAGGGGATGCTGACCTACATCAGGCCTGCGAGCCGGGCGATTTGAGCACGGGATATGGCTAAACTGTACCCTCCCCTATGCCGGTCGACTTGGAGTGGTCAAAGTATAAATCACATGACTTGTTATAGCACCGGGGCATTATCTCTAGACTTGGCCCTTGTGAGACTGAAAGCTTAAACGTTGTTTACCGTCACAAAGAATGGCGGTGCGACCCTTGTGGTCTTGTGCACCAAGAATGTGCCCTGAGAGCACGGGGCATTGTGTGTTTGCGCCAACTTCTGTGGCGAATGGTGCTTAAGTTGCACGTTTTGATTTCTAATATATGATTTTACTAATGCCTACAGGGAAGGAGCACCCCTGAGTGAGGGATAGGGTCGTTATATTTTGGTCAGCTAACGCTGACCGTTGTTATTATTTGTCACCGTGCGGTGAAATTTTTCTAGTAGGTGCAGCCGAGCTAAGTGGGAAATAGCAAGTTGGAGCCCTGGAATGCTAAGCTGGCCCTTGAAGGCCAAAGCGAATTACCCGTTTATTTTATTGTTCATGTGTGGCCAGCATGCGTGTCGATGTATGCAAGACATTTTAATTTGAGTTGAACAATCTAAGGCCTTAAGGCCAAGAATATTTGTCTATTTGTTTATCATTTCCCACTTTTATGTTAGTGAATATTCAGTTAGTTGGGTTCCTGTTTACTTTTAAATTACTTCCGCTAGAATGCACTTTGTGATAGGATGTACGTATTTGGATCATGATTTCAATTAGTAACTCCCATGACTATCTGTAGTATATGGAATTGGGCCCCGACCGGACCTCCTGTTATATGTTATATGACGGACAGGGATGTTACACTGAGTACTTCTACTTTAAGTGAATTATTATTATCTTATCAACAGATAAATTTGGGGGTTTGATAAGATAAATAAAATCAAAGAACTAATAAAAGGCAAAGCATTCGATCATGAATCAATCTTAAGGACATTATAATTTGTGCGATAAAACTCAAAAAAATGAAGAAAGGGAACTTGACCATGGAGATTCCCGAAACATGAATGCACCTCTCTCGAGTATTACGCCCAACAGAGCTTAAGAAATATTGACTAAACTCACGTTCAAATCAATAACTTAAAACTCGTCTTATTGCGGTGGATCCATCTATAGGATTTTACTCCTATCCGAAAGATTTTTGTTGTCCTCTCTCTAGGGTTGCGATCAACTCCTTTTATTCTCGAATGATCAATTTGTACGCATGCACCTCTCAGCTAACTAGTGAACAAAATCATGCGTAGACATATGAGATTGAGATTAATCAAAAATAAATCGTAAACTTACATTCAATGCCCTCGAGAAATAATTACACAAATAAAATTCCAAAAGGGAACATCCGATCAAATGTTAAATAAATCTAGCTAAACATGATTCAGATTTACAAGACTATAATTAGAGGAGGAGATAAACATTTTATTAGCTAAGAAAAGGAATTGCAATTGCATTATAAAGAAACCTAAATTATGATTGAAAAGTACAATGCATGAAAAATAAAACTATAACTAAGCAAAATAAAAAAATCAAGAAATGAAGCTAAAAGTGGGCCAAAATGGGCTGGAAATGGACTCCAAGACTTTTGGAGAAGCGGGCATTTTATAAATCAAAGTTTCATGTTACATGCCCCAGGTACATGCACGTGACCAGGGGGTGTGTAAGGGGCGTGAATGCTATCTTGCAGAGCGGGCATGATCTCTAATAATATGGGTGTTATGGGCATGTCATGCCCCATGGTCATGCACGTGACAGGGGGCGTGACCAAGGAAAACTGCTTCTGGCGGGAAATCTTGGCAGGCTAGCATGTAACAGTTAATATGTGGCACTTACAAGGGTGTGACCTTTGATGGTCATAGGCATGACCAGGGCGGGATTCAAGGTGTGACTTCGGGTTGATTGCAAGATCAGTTGTAGGCATGTCACAGGTGTGTCACATACAAGTCATGAGCATGACTTCTAGAACACGGGTGCGACCTCTAGAAATTGCACAGGTCGGCTGGAGGCGTCTCATGGGGTATGGTCAAGTTTAATTCATGGGCGTGACTCCTGGAACATGGCCGTGTATTTGGAATTTTCACGGTTTTGGCTCTAGATCACATCAGTAGGCGGGCCACATCAGATTATGATTACACGCCCCTAAGGCATGCCTATGACCTAGGACGTGTTCTGTCATTTTTTTGCAAAATCTCTAAAAACCTGCATAAAATAAGATTAAACCTTATTAGAACTAAAATAAAAAAGAAAGGTTTTGTTATTAAAATAATTATAAAATTGCTAAATAAATATTAATAATAATTTAAATACTATACTAAAATTAGGTCTAAACACAACCTATCAATCATTTAGTCGAATTCATTTAGACAATCGACGATACTATCTAGTCGAAACGGTCCAGTCTATACTAAAATAGTATAGTCGAATTCATCTAGTCAAATCATCTAGTTGAATGACTTGACAATCTAGTCAAATTCTTGACATGTCTAGTCGAATTTGATAATCAACTTGACATAGACTTTCTCCCACTTATCCAAGTTTGGCTCTCCACTTATTTCTCATATGAGTCGATCCACCCTAATTATTTATCTAATTTCTCATGGGTTTTTTGCACGATCTCATAAGTTCATATTACGTTGGCAGCGAGACTAACTCATTGATAACTTCCATATCACATAAGATCCTAACATGTTGTAGTTGCCTGGTATTCCACCTCCTCTAGTTGAGCTCGCTCGTCTAGCAAATAGTGTAATGGCCTATATATTTGATGATTAAAACAACACTATGTTACTGGAAGTTACTGTAAGGCAGTAGATCAACTGTTAGAGGTAGCCAATGAATTAATTCAATCATTATCTCTGGAAGTTACCTCCCGACAGTAGAGGTATCACTGGCGGTAGTATGTCACGTATCATGGCGTGTTGAGGCGGTCGTTGAGTGGCAGAGCAGTGCTGGATGAGACCACCACAACCTCCTAAGTTATCGCACGGTGGTAGCGAGTTACCGTATGGTGATAGTGAGTTACCGTGCGGCGGTAGCTATTTTAAAATGAACATTCAAGTGAATCTTGGTCATCCACTCCTTAGGAGGTGGAGATCATGTGGCTGAGAGTATAACCCAGATTGGTAAAGGGCTGAGGGGCTTATTTTTAACTCATTCTCTCACTCACACTCTATTTCTCTCTCTTTTGCACTTTGAGAAGAGAAGAAAGAAAAGAAAGAAGAAGTGGAAGGAGAAGGTTGAACCGGCCCTAGAGAAGAGCTTGGGAGGCTTTCTTGTGATCGGGGTAACAAGTCGAAGCTAGATCCATGGAGAGGAAAGCGTTGCGGTCATTTCCATCCAGATCAAGTTCGTGTTCATGGCTCCAAAACGATCGACAGGGGTAACGATCTTCCTTCTTGGATATGTGAAGTCCATAATTTTACATAGTTGCATAAATTCACCCATTAATTGGTGGAGAGCGAAGAGATTTCAAACAGGTTGATCGATGATATCCCTGGTAATAAACTTGCATATTGAATCCGGAATCAAAGTATGGAATAAACATGTTATGAGAAGACCATCCAGATAGGTTGGTCTGGATTTTTGATGTTTATCCTATTAATTTGCGTGTCGGAGAAAACTCTGTGGTTAAAAGTGTAGTTTACAGAGTCATGGCGTGTGCAGGTTGCTGTAGTGAGAGTACCGGAGTTGGTCTCCATGAAAACACCCAAATTTGAGGAAGAATTGGTGTTATGTCCCCTACCGCGTGATGGTAGTGCTACCTCTAGCGGTAGCTTCTAGTGAGCTATATGATGATGATTGCAAGCCCAGGTCCTTGGAATAAAGTAGGTAGCAAGTTATGATATTACGCCTAGACTACCAAACTATGGTGGCCATGAGTTCCATTCTTGAAACATAACAGGGTTATGTATATTTGTTACGGGAAAGGGGAGGCTGAGTTGTGTAGTGTCTTCCTCCTTGATTGCATTGGCTTTTAGTGTTGGCATGGCGGTTTGAGCAATGGGAAATAGCTGATCTGTACCTGCACTATATCGTGCTGGTACCTGATTGCCTAAAGACTAGGCTTTCTTCATTGGCATAGTTATAGTCTTAGGTTACGGGCCAGAAAGAGTAGAATGCTCAATTTTTACCATCGGTATGGGACTGAGAATGGTGCTGGGCTTGAGAAATTCTAGAACATTGAAAATGTGTCCTGAGTGCATGGGGCATATGGTCATACATGCCAACGTTTGTGATGGTTGATATATATATATATATATAGTTATTCTGATGTTTGCAGGGAAGGAATTATGTCGCCCCGAGAAGAGGGTGGGATCGTTATAAAATGGTAAGCTAAAGTTGACCGTTGCCTTGTTTTGCCATATCTTAGTGGTCGTGTTTGTGCAAGTATTGGAGAGCCAAGTATAAAGTCCCTTATATTGTGTTGGCTGGCCCTTGAAGTCGCAAAGGAGAATCTTTTTTGTTTTCATGTATGGTCGACCTATTTGTCGATGTATGTAATATACTTTTGTAAAAAAGAATAGTTGTAAGGCCTTAAGGCCAAAACACTTTATGTATTTTGAATATCATTCCTATGGTGTTGTTAGTGGACATTCAATTGTTTAGGTTCTAAGTAAATTTTAAATACATCCGCTAGAATACAACTCTGAGTTAGAAAGCGTTAATGAATTGGTTTCAATGCGTAACTCTGCTGACTTGTTCATGGAATATGGCATGGGGCCCCGGTCGGACCTTCTGTTATATTCTACGTGATGGATGGGGGGTGTTACAATTTGGTATCAGATTCTTATGTCAGTCTTTCTTCTTCGAATTCGTGGTCAAATTCTTTTAAGGGGTGGTGAGAACGCGTATGTGTGTTACTGTTATAACATGAAAGAACACATGAATGTCCACTTAAGAATGTAAATACACATGTTTAAGGATCCTACGTGTTCGTATAATTGTTTTTTGTAATATTATTAGTTTCTTAATTATGTGTTTCACGATTATAGGCAACTAGAAATTGTGAGGGGAAGTTTGAACCCCAGTGTTCTGCAGAGAGTAGTGCACTAGTTAAGGTGCCTACACCTCCTCCTACTAAAACTATAAGATTGATCGTTAAAGTCATGTTCGTGTTAATCAATGTACAACCAGGAGGGCAATTACAGCCTCCAACCCCTAAGGTTTCCTCGCCGTAGGTTGGCGTAGTTGAGCATATGGCAGTGAGACAAGTGGTCATGGAGCCAGTGGCTGCAAGGCTAGCAATAGAAAAGCAATTGAAGCATATGATGAGTTTTAACCCTCCTATGTTTGCGGGTACTGGAACCCCAATGCAAGACAAGGATTGGCTCTCAAGAATAACAAGAACCATGATGGCAATAGAAATGGAGGAGTGGAAGAAAGTCACTGTGGCTACTTTCTTATTAGATGGAGAGGCGAGGCTATGGTGGGATGAATTGGAGTTGCACCATTTTGCTGGTCCGTCATTGGCAGAGGTCTCGATGGAAGAGTTTTTGAAAGTCTCTAGTGTCGACTAAATCCACCTATGGGTGGGGGGAATAGGTGTCGTGCAGTCTTTAGCGGAATTAAATTTACCTGCACAAATTAACAAACAGAGCACAGAAAACACATAAAGAATTATAGTGGTTCCCCGATTTGGGTACGTCCACTTTCCCCCTTCGACCTATCTCCCACCAAGGGACGACTCGGTCACTTCTCCAAACGGATTGAAATCCAATCCTCACACTACGGAAGGAACCCTTCCAACAAAGGAATCACAACTCCGCCACCACGGGTTGCACCCAACCCTTACAATAAGGAATGAAAATTCCTTTACAACAAACCAAAATTGAATGTAAAAGAAAATACAAACAAAGCTTTTGGAGATTCTGATGTCCTTCTTCGTTCGTTGTAGCTTGCACGAAAAATACGAAGAGTCCACAACCAGATTTCTCTCTTGGAATTGGTCTTCTTAAGATCTGCGGCGGCAAATGATTGCAGCGGTGATACTTTGTAGATCCAAACTTCTTGACGAAGCAAGCAAGGTCTACGAACGATCTCAGTTGGATCAGTCGTCTCAACCAATTCGGAATGGAGAACAAATCTCATTCAACGAATCGAAAGACAAGAGATCTCAAGAGAGATGCGTGAGATGCTCGGCTTGCCTCGGTACTTGATGTGCATTACTAAGCTTCGATGAGAATAAAGCAACTGAACTAGCAATCCAATGAGGCAAGTATACCTATCGAACTATAGCTAGGGGACAAAAAGTGTCGTATTGAAATCCGGGAACTGTTGAATAAACTTACTCACACGAAGACTATTATTTTATCGATGAGAAAACTCGGTTTGAGAAACTAATTGCAACAAAAGGAAGAAGGCTAATGCTAGAAAGAGAACTACCACAATAAATTAGAGAACTATTAGAAGCGATAACAACGAAAGGTTGAAACTATGAAATGGAAGAGCACTCGATCAAGAATCACCTCGGCAGGATTTAACTAAGAAATACTATAAACATTGAACCTAAACTTAATATGGTAAAAGTCCTTGACCGTGGAGGTTCCTGAAGCTTAAACACGCTTCTCTCGAAGTCGTGCCCAACTGAGTTTAGGAAGGTCCGATTGACTCTCGTCTGGATCGGAGGCCTAAAGCTCGCTTTACATGGTGAACCCCACTATTAGAATTTACTCCAATCCGGGAGATTTGGACGTCTGCCTCTCTCGAGGGGTGCATACAAATCCCTTTCCTCTTGAGTGCTAACTTCAAACTATCGGCCTCTCAGCTAGCCAAGAATGAAAACTAAGGTGGAGAGTATATATCGATAATATATCTCCAACCCAAAAGAAATCAAGAGTAATTCAAGGCTAAACCCTAAAAAGAAAAGGTAAAATTAAAGCATCATAACTTAATCGCTCGAACCTCGGATCATCAAGATCGAGTACAAGGAGAATTAGTTACTCATGGTGTAGAAAAAGAAAATTATATTCAGAATTTGAAAACTAACAGCGAGCAGAATTGAAAGAGAAAGACGAGCTATTTTATTTCTTAGTGACGAGTCAAAAGGAGGGCATACATATACTATGAAGAAAGCTTCCACACACACTATAAGTATAGTAAAAGAGTAATACATAAAGGCTACAAGTATTTGCATAAAAACTAAATAACTAAAAAGCTTGAAATGAGGCGGGAGAGAAAAGCTCGAAGCTACAACACTAAATATCAGCACCTCTCCTCCCAAAAATCTGCTGGCAAACCCTAATGGATGATCCCTATTTATAGATTTTTTCCTGGCTGGGTCACGCCCTATGACACGCCCTTGGAGGGCGTGATAATAGGGCGTGTCTGATTCGGTGTGACATATGGGCCATTGGAAATTAATTCTGGCGCGGTTGCTGGGTTACACGCCCCTCGAACACGCTTGTGGAGGGCGTGACACCTGGGCATGTCGGATTCGGCGCGGCTTTGGTGTGCTGAATTTAAACTCTGCACTGACTTCTCGGGACTTGGTGGGACACGCCTGGCAGACACGCCCGGGGAGGGCGTGACAGTAGGGCGTGTCAGCTGACTTTTGCTGGAGATTGGCTTCGGACCGATGGCTTCATTCCCCTAGGTTACACGCCCTTGGTACATGCCCGGGAAGGGCGTGACCAGGGGGCGTGTCACAGCAACAATCTGGCAAAAACCTGAAAAATAGAAAGAAACTTGTTAACGATGAAATTATATACAAAAAGAGGCCAAAATATGAGAATACAAGACATGGTTCGTGTATTAAAACCTAAAAATACCATAATAGTTTAGGCTACAAGCGTATTATCAGTACTGTCGTCGGAAGATCAAAGAAGATCGGAGTTCAGTGGCGACGACGAGCTTGCAAGCAGCTACAGGCGATCGGCGGTTTCCGCGATCGGCTAGGGCACGACGTGGGCTGCTTTCATTTCTGCGTGAATGTCTGTCTTTAGAGGTTCAAAATATGCGTATATATATACCAGGAGCCAACCCTAATGACCATTGCGGGGACCACAAGGAGAAACCCTAGCCCCGGCCGAAACAGCGCACGGCAAGTTGGTTCGGTCCAGCGAACGAGGAAATTTGCCTAAGGCAAAATCGGCGGGAATCGTTGGTGATTCCCGTCGATGTCGGCGGGAATCACTCACGATTCCCGTCGATTCTGCCTTGGCAGAATCCCTGATGAAATCTGTCAGCTGGAAGAAGTCGGCGGGAGAGGCTATTTAATACTCGACGAATCGGCGGGAATCACTAACGATTCCCGTCGAAGTTGGCGGGAATCACTAGCGATTCCCGTCGAAGTCAGCGGGAATCACTTAGCGATTCCCGTCGATTTTAACTAAGAAGAGTTTTGTTCCTTCTTTTGAAAACTTGGTCTTTGACCCATCCTTGCTCCTTCTTCTACTCTTGATCTTCCTTGACCCTATACTTAAAAATAAGTACACTCTATTAGAGAGAGCACACGTGAATCAACACACTGATCTACGTAACGAGGGATTACATTGTGCAGACCCGTGTATATTGACCCAATGCACCCTGACATTAGCATGTACTTAGCATGGAATAGCTGCAAGCACAACTTGATAGAATTATCAAATACATTTTCAATTCACCTTAGCTTGTTCAGGGGCTTCTTCAAATCAGGTCTATTGTGGATGCAATACCCAACAATATCCCCCTATTTGAAGAAGCCTAAACCCTAGAGGCTAAGGTGAATAGAACAGATGGGAATAAAAATCATAAACTGAAAGTTCAGTTGAGAGTGAAATTCATTACCATTTTCCTGAGAGCAACATAGCCTTTATGGCCTACTTAGCATTGGCAGCCACCTTAGTCTTGGTCAAGAGGGTAATCTCCCCCTTTTCGGCTTCTGCAAATCTGGGACTTCACTTGGAGCAAAATGCTTCCCCTCAGTTCTTGCATCTATGCTCGATCTTGAGCTCCTAGCAGATACTTCCCATAGATCCAAGAGCCTTGAGCCCTTCAGTCTTCAATCTTCATAGTTCAGCATGTCGAGTTCAGTTTTGAAGAGACTGAACTTGGCCTCGTCTAGGGGCTTTGTGAAGATATCTACAATCTGCTTATCCGTGGGGACATAGCAGAGAGATATATCTTTGTTTTTCACATGCTCCTGAATGAAGTGGGAGCGCACTTCAATATGCTTTGTTCTACTGTGCGACACTGGATTGTTCGCAATTGCAATTGCGCTCGAGGAGTCGCAATACATAGGAACTTCTCTGAACTACAAGTCATAATCTTTGAGTTGATTTCTGATCCATAGAAGTTGTGCGCAACAGCTGCCTACTGAGATGTACTCAGATTCAGCCATAGAGGTTGCGACACAGTTCTTCTTTTTACTGTTCCACGATATAAGCCTTCTTCCTAGGAATTGGCACGTCCCGGAAGTGCTTTTCCTATCATCCCTACTTCCTGCAAAGTCAGCATCTGAAAATCCTATCAGCTCGACATCATTGTTTCTTGGGTACCACAAGCCAAGATTTAGTGTACCCTTAAGGTATCTAAGAATCCGCTTTGAAGCGACATAATGAGATTCCTTAGTGTTCACCTGATATCTAGCACAAACGCATGTGGAAAACATAATATCCGGTCTACTAGCAGTAAGGTAGAGCAGGGATCTAATTATGCTTCTATATTTGGTTTCATCAAAAGGTTTCCCTTTCTCATCCTTGTCCAGAGACACGGTGGATCCCATTGGAGTCCTCATAGAGGTTGCGCTCTCCATTCCGAATTTCTTGAGGAGTTCATTTGTGAACTTCGTCTGAGAAATGAAAATTCCATCCTCAGACTGTTTCACTTGAAGTCCCAAGAAATACTTTAGCTCTCCCATACTGCTCATTTCAAACTTTCCTTACATAAGTTTAGAAAACTTCTTGCAAAGATTGTTGTCCGTTGAGCCGAAGATTATGTCATCGACATAGATTTGCACCACCAAAATCTTGCCTTTGACTTCCCTAAGAAACAATGTCTTATCTATTTTTCCTCTCGAGAACTTGTTCTCAAGAAGAAAACTAGACATAGTCTCATACCAAGCTCGAGGAGCTTGTTTTAAGCCATATAATGCTTTATTAAGAAAGTAAACATGATTAGGGAATGTTGGATTAACAAAACATGGGGGTTGCGCGACATATACTTCCTCTTTTAAATTTCCATTGAGAAAAGCTGATTTCACGTCCATTTGATAGACAGTGAATCCTTTGTGAGAGGTATACGCCAGGAACAATCTGATCTCTTCGAGCCTTGCAACTGGTGAAAAGGTTTGGTCGAATTCTATCCCCTCCTCTTGTCTGTAACCTTGAGCCACCATCCTGGCCTTGTTCTTGTTGATGACCCCGTATTCATCCAGTTTGTTTCTGAAGATCCACTTAGTGCCGATCACATTCTGTTTCTTTGGTCTGGGAACTAGCATCCAGACGTTACATCGTTCGAATTGATGCAGTTCATCTTGCATTGCCAATATCCATGACGCATCTTTATTCGCTTCGTCGAACTTCTTTGGCTCAACCTGTGACAGAAAACTTAGGTGCAGAATCTCGTTAATTGTACCTCTACGAGTTCTGACACCGTCCCGAGGATCTCCTATGATCTGATCTCTTGGGTGATCCCTCACGTGTCTTAGCTCTAAGAGTCTGGCATCTGGATCTCCAACAGCTTCTCAGGCTCCTCCCTCTTCTGGGAGAATTTCCCTATCCTGACCGTTATCTTCTCCAGGTGGCGTTGAGGTGGAGACCTTGACGTACTTGGGAGTTTCATCTTTAGCAGTCTCATCTAGACTTAACTGTTCAAGCCTTGCACCTGCATCTTCAAGAATGCCACTGGAAGAATTGTTATGAAGTAGGCTTCCTTCATCAAATACAACATTAATGGACTCCTCTACCACTAGGGTTTTCTTATTGAAAACCCTATATACCCGACTATGGCTACTATAGCCCATGAAGATGCCTTCGAAGCATTTTTCTCCGAATTTAGTACGTGGGTACTTCCCATTATTGAGTACATAGCATCTGTAACCAAATATCCTTAGATAGGACATGGTCAGTTTCCTGCCTTTCAATAGCTCATAAGGCGTATTACGATGATTCTTGTTGATCAAGGCCAGGTTTTGCACGTGACAGGCTGTATTGACATCCTCTGCCCAGAAGTACTCTGGGAGAGAAGCGTCATTCAACATTGTCGTAAATGCCTCAATGAGCGTTCTATTCCTCCTCTCCATAAATCTGTTTTGCTGAGGAGTACGCGGGGAGTAAAACTCATGAAATATAGCATGTTCTTCACAAAATTCTGTCATAGCTCCAGACTTGATTTCTGTTCCATGGTCACTTCTGATTTTGACCATGGAGAAGTTAAGTTCGTTCTGAATCTGCCTGATAAAATTAGTGAAAATGTCAAACGTATCTGACTTTGGTTTCAAGAAGAACACCCACGTAATCCGAGAGTGATCATCAACAATCACTAGCGTATAGGATTTGCCTCCTGAGCTATGAACTTGCAATGGACCGAACAAGTCCATGTGCAGAAGATAAAGACATCTGGAAGAGTCTTTGTCAGCAATCCCCTTAAAGGTAGCCCGAGTCTGTTTTCCCTTCCTACATGCAGGACAAGGGCTATCTTTGATGCACTTAATAGTAGGGGCATCCCTTACTAAATTCTTAGAAAACAACATACTAATAGTTTTGAAATTAATATGTGTCAATCTCTTGTGCCATTGTTCACAGAGAGATTCACTGTCTTTTGCTACTAGGCAAACGGGGGTAGAAGAGTCTAAGCTAAGAAAATCTAAGCAAAAAATATTTCTGCTCCTAATGCCAGTTAATACCATCTTCGAAGAGGCACACGATATTATCAAGCACTTTTCCTTGCAGAACTTAACGTCGTATCCCTTATCACACAACTAGCTTACACTGATCAGGTTATGGTTTAACCCTTCAACATAAGCCACGTCTGTGATAGAGAATACACAGTTGGAAATCATACCATAACCCCTGGTGACTCCTCGATCAGATCCTCCAAAGATGACTTTGGTTCCATGTTCGACTGGGGAGTAATCACGCAATAGGCTTCTTGTCCCGGTCATATATCGGGAACATCCACTGTCCAAGTAACAGATTGGCATTTTGGTGGCCTTTGGACATACCTGCAAAACAGAATTAGTTTCCCTTAGGAACCCAATCAAACTTGGGTCCTAGATTCCTTGTTAGCACACTCCCCCTCGGTTGGTTAACCCTACGAGTGGTCGGCCTCGTATTGCTAACAAAAGGAGTCTCATTGTATCTCGGATTAAACCAGCAATCCACGGCAAAGTGGCCAACTTTGCCACAACACCAACAGACAAACCTGTTGTACCATTTCCTTAGCTCTTACTTCACCCTTGGAATGGTGGGTCCAGCCGATGCCTTGGATCTGTAGGTGGAGGCATCATGATGACAGCAGTCACACGATTTCTTCACTTCCTGTTCCTTCAGTATAACAGGCTTGGCCTTTGGTGCCTGCTTCCTATTATGGTCATTAGAGAAGTGGCCATAATTCTCCACTTGGTTTTCCTCATAAGGTGCCTTGAAGATACTCTCACCGTAGTTGTGGGTGAAGGTCCAACCATCATACCGGCTCTTGGGCTTTTCAACCAAGGGACGGAATAAGTGGCCAGAGGTTGACTCAAAGTCCTGCTCATTGTATGGAAAGCCAGGCTTTCTGAATGAAACAGGATCGAGTGGGGCCTTTCCCTTTTCTGAAGCAGAGGCCTTCTTAGTAGCCTTATTTTTCCTTTGATTTCTGTTTCTCCTGGATGATTTACTAGGCACGGCCACATGCCCTAAGCCAGCCCCCTTAGCCTGAGAAGAGAATTTATCAACCAGAGGAAGAATGGTCTTGGGCATAGAGAAACTTTTGACAATCTTCCTCTTAGCCCCAAGCTGTTCTTCCAGCTTGTTGATTTCTTCTTGTTTTTGGTCAAGGAGCCTTAGAGAATCTGAGTGCTTAGAAGTCAGGTCCAGGTGTTCCTGTCGGAGAGAAATTAAGCTAGTGATCTCTTCTCTTAGGGACACACCCTCAGCCTTAAGGAATTTGACTTCCTTTTTCTGAGCGCTCAACCTCTTTCGGCACTCTTCGAAAGTATTGAGCAGAAGCTCATACTTTTCGAGGAGTTCAGCCTCACGGGTAGATGGACTGTCCTTGTGGTCATCTTCAGGAGACTCAGAGTCAGAGTCAAAGTCAGAGAGGGGGGTGCGATCTTTTACCTTCCCAGTAAATTGGGGACAGTCTCCATCTGAGTCGGAGCGACCCATTAGCTCGAAGTAGGCTTCCTCATCATCACTGGAGTCTGAAGAGTCAGATTCACTCAGTGTCTTTGGCATTTTAGTAATGTAGCTCCTCTCCTTCTTTGTATCTCTAGAGAACTTGTGCGCCTCTCCTTTCCCCTTATCTCTCTTGCTTTGGTGACAGTCAGCAATGAAGTGACCTGGCTTATTGCATCCAAAGCAGATAATGTTAGTAAAACGATGTTTGTTATGTTTAGACTCATACCTGTCAGAAGAGTAGTTCTTCTTCTGATGTCTGGAGGAGGAGCCATCCTTTTTTCTCTGATTCCTCAACTTGAGGAACTTCTTGAACTCTCGAGTGATGAAGGAGAATTCTTCCTCAGATAGCTCTGAGCCGGATAAGCATGGCTCAGAGTCTTCTTCCTAAGCCTTTCTCCAAGAGCGGGACGAGGCTGCACCCTTGCCTTTCCTTGAGTAATTAGCTTTCAGGGCCACAGTCTTTTCTTTGGCTGCGGCCTTATCGGCTTCTTCTTCAGCTTTTCTGGTGTTCAGCTGAAGCTTGTAGGACATTAGCTTTCCAAACAGAATCTGGGGATCAGTTTCTACCAGTTTGCCAAATTCTCTGATGGCTTAGATCTTGGTGTCCCATTCCTTAGTAAGGGATCTAAGGAATTTTTCATTTAGTTCACCATCGGTGAACACTCTGCCATAACCCTTTAGAGCATTGACGATCTTTAGGAAGTTCTCGAATGTCACTCTGATTTCTTCCTTGGGACCTTGCCTGAAGGCCTCATACTTCTGGTTCAGAAGGGATCTTTGATCATCCCTTACTTCATCTGTGCCTTCCATCAGAATGATCAGGCAGTGCCATATATCCTTAGCAGTCCTGCAGTTGCTGAAATTCTGCATCATGGAATCATCGACGGTGCTTACTAAGATGTTTTGAGCTTTCTTGTCTAGTCCGACAAGCATCATCTCATCCTTATCCATTTTAGAGAGATTCTTGGGCACCATCTTGGTCGGATCAATGGTGGAGTCCTTAGTGGGGATATAAGGGCCCTCCTCCACTATCATGAAGAGTCGGGGATTGACTGCTTCCATGTAGAACCTGATCCTTTCCTTCCAGATGGAAAAATCAGCTTGGTGCATACTTGAATCTTTCCTGAATACTTGAGTCCGTCCATTCCTGAGATCTTCTTTCTTATTGACACTAGACATAGGATCTTACTCAAGGTGTTAACCTTATTGATGAGCAACCTCCCTCTGATACCACTTGAAAGTCTCTAGTGTTGACAAAATCCACCTATGGGGGGGGGGGAATAGGTGTCGTGCAGTCTTTAGCGGAATTAAATTTACCTGCACAAATTAACAAACAGAGCACAGAAAATACACATAGAATTATAGTGGTTCCCCAATTTGGGTACGTCCACTTTCCCCCTTCGACCTATCTCCCACCAAGGGACGACTCGATCACTTCTCCAAACGGATTGAAATCCAATCCTCACACTACGGAAGGAACCCTTCCAACAAAGGAGTCACAACTCCACCACAACGGGTTGCACCCAACCCTTACAACAAGGAATGAAAATTCCTTTACAACAAACCAAAATTGAATGTAAAAGAAAATACAAACAAAGCTTTTGGAGATTCCGATGTCCTTCTTCGTTTGTTGTAGCTTGCACGAAAAATACGAAGAGTCCACAACCAGATTTCTCTCTTGGAATGGTTCTTCTCAAGATCAGAGATGGAAAGTGATTGCGGCGGCGATATTTTGTAGATCCAAACTTCTTGACAAAGCAAGCAAGGTCTACGAACGATCTCAGTCAGATCAGTCGTCTCAACCAATTCGGAATGGAGAACAAATCTCGTTCAACGAATCGGAAAACAAGAGATCTCAAGAGAGATGCGTGAGACGCTCGGCTTGCCTCGGTACTGTCGTCAGAAGATCAAAGAAAATCGTAGTTCAACGGCGACGACGAGCTTGCGAGCGGCTACAGGCGATCGGCGATTTCTGCGATCGGCTAGGGTACGGCGTCGGCTGCTTTTGTTTTTGCGTGAATGTCTGTCTTTAGAGGTTCAAAATACGCGTATATATATACAAGGAGCCAACCCTAATGACCGTTGCGGGGACCACAAGGAGAAACCCTAGCCCCGGCTGAAATAGTGCACGGCAAGTTGGTTCGGTCCAACGAGCGAGGAAATTTGCCTAAGGCAAAATCGGCGGGAATCGTTGGTGATTCCCGTCGATGTCGGAGGGAATCACTCACGATTCCTGTCGATTCTGCCTTGGCATAATCCCTGATGAAATCTGTCGGCCGAAAGAAGTCGTCGGGAGAGGCTATCCGATACTCGACGAATCGGCGGGAATCACTAACGATTCCCGTCGAAGTCGGCGGGAATCACTAGCGATTCTCGTCGAAGTCGGCGGGAATCACTAGCGATTCCTGTCGAAGTCGGCGGAATCACTTAGCGATTCCCGTCGATTTTGACTTAGAAGAGTTTTCTTCCTTCTTTTGAAAACTTGGTCTTTGACCCATCCTTGCTCCTTCTTCTTCTCTTGATCTTCCTTGACCCTGTACTTGAAAATAAGTACACTCCAATAGAGAAAGCACACGTGAATCAACACACTGATCTACACAACGAGGGATTACGTTGCGCAGACCCGTGTATATTGACCCACTGCACCCTGATATTGGCATGTACTTAGCATAGAATAGATGCAAGCACAACTTGATAGAATTGTCAAATACATTTTCAATTCACCTTAGCTTGTTCAGGGGGCTTCTTCAAATCAGGTCTATTGTGGATGCAATACCCAACAGTATTCGAGGCTGTTTTTGGCAAGTTATCTTCCATCAGCGCAGAGGATTGCAATGGAGAATCAGTTCTAGAGGTTAACTTAGGGCGAGAGTAGTGTTGATGACTACTTATATGGTTTACAAGATTGGGAAGGTATGCGGTCTATACGTTTTCTTACGAGGAGCGCAAGGCAAACAATTTCTATGAATGTCTACGTGATGATCTAATATTACTTTTTTCAGACCGAATGATGCAAGGATTTTTGATGTTGGTAAATACTGCTCGATCTTTGGAGCAGTATATAAAGCGCATACAGCGTAAGAATGACTTGGGTGTGAAAAAGCCAGAGTTTAAGGTGTCGTGTTCCGCAAAATCTAAGTACCGCAGTAGGTGGAAAAAGATGTCTAGGTCTTTGGGGCCAATTTCTTTTGATACTTCTGGAGCAACTACTTGTCGAGGTCTGCCCACTTGTTATACTGTGGCAAGCCAGGACACATTGCTTGAGATTGTTGGAGTGGTCCTCCAAAGGGGAATAAAAAGTCGAGTGTGACTTATGCGGAGAAGGGGAAGGCAAAGGAGACGTCTACATCCCATTATACTCCAGCTCAGCCCCGAGTGTACAATCTTGGCCAACGGGAGGCCATAAAATAAAGCGATATGGTGACAGGAATGTCTGCATCCCATTATACCCGAGTGCATTGCTTAACTTGTTTTAATAAGGTTTCCTCCTAATCCTGGCTATCCGGCAAGAGTACTGTTTGATGCAGGCACTTTTCATTCCTTTCTATCTAAGTACTTCATGTTGTGTATCAGAGTGCCATCTTGTATGTCAACAGAGAGATTGGATGTTTTTCTACCTAATTGCTGCTCGATGTGTGCGGATATAGTTTATTGTGTACATGTGCAGATAGGAAGTCATGACTTTGGATTTGAAGCATCAGTACTACCAATATCGGAGTTTGATGTGATCTTTGGCATGGACTGGCTCTCAGAGCAGCGTGCTTGTATTGATTACAACTCAAAGGAAGTCATGTTGGGATAAAACACTGATCGTGAGACTAAATTCACTGGTTTTGAGGATCGAGCAAGATACTTTTGTCTTCTCTCCAAGTGGTCAAGATAGTTTGGAAGGGCGCGGAATTATTCTTCATGGTATTGGAGGTTATAGAGCCAAAGTCCAATTTGATTAAATTCCTATTGTGTCAGAGTTTGCGGATGTGTTTCATAAATATCTCCCAGGGATTTCACCTTAGCGAGAGATTGTTGGGAATATTGCCCTTCAATGTTCCATGGATTTGAAGAGGCATCACCATTCATATAAAGAGCATAGATGTATTGGATGCATGCTTTAAGTTCAATGTATGCAGGATGTTCTTTGGAACCATGATTAGACAAGTTATCTAAGTGACAGTGATTGGTGGACATAAGTAAGAATGTTGGCAAGATAGAAATTTGTCTAAGTCTACAGGCGTTGAGTGAAGGCAGTTCACTCAACACCAGATTTCAAGAAGCGTTAAGTAAAGCATGAGCAGTCAAAGCCTAACTGTTGACAAAGCGGAATTTTGGTTAATTCCACAGACGTTTAGTGAAGGCAGATCACTCAATGCCATATAATAAGAGGCATCGAGTAAAGCTCAGATAGTCAAAGCTTCAGAATTAGCAAGGAATAAATATGGCTAAGTCCAAAAGCATCGAGTGAGGACAAATCACTCAATGCCTGAAGATAGAAGCATTGAGTCAAGCTCAAGAAGTCAAAGCATCTGAGAATCAGAGCAGGATTTTTTTAAGTCCAGAAGCATTGAGTAAAGGTAGTTCACTCAACGCCTAAAGAAGAAAGCGTCGACAGAACTGAGTGATGTCAAAGCTTAAGAAGAAGTAGACCGAAATTTTGTCTAAGTACAGAAGCATTGAGTGAAGGCAGTTCACTCAATGCTAGCTCAACAAGAAATTTTGGGTAAGTCCAGAAGCATTGAGTGAAGGTAGTTCACTCAATGCTTAAATAAGAAAGCGTCGACAGAACATAGTGATGTCAAAGATTAAGAAGAAGTGGATAGAAAATATGTATAAGTCCAGAAGCATTGAGTGAAGGCAGTTCACTCAATGCCAACTCAATGGAGAAATCGACTAAGTATAAAAGCATTGAATGAAGGCAATTCACTCAACGCCTCATCGAGAAGATAGACAATGGCAGAAAGCATTGAGTGAAAACAACTCACTCAATGCTTCATAAAGATGAAAATCAACTAAGTACAAGAGCATTGAGTGAAGGTTGTTCACTCAGCGCCTCATCAAGATGACAAGAAAGTCAAGTAAGCGTTGAGTGATGAAGGCTCACTCAACGCACTCAACGCCTATCAACAGAAAGTTTTGTCTAAGGACAAAAGAATTGAGTGATGAAGGCTCACTCAATGCACTCAATGCCTAGTGAGACAGAAATCTGTCTAAGTGTTTTTGCGTTGAGTGATGAAGGCTCACTCAACGCACTCAATGCTTATACTCAATTGCTTGAATTTGGCTAAGTCCATAGATGCTGGCATCAGCAAAATTCAAAATCGTTGCGGGAAGTCTACAGTATGAGACAAACGGCACTGTACGCCTACTGTAGGACATTTACTGATTAAGCAAAGTTACATCCAATAACTAAAGTGGGTCCCACTGCTCAAAGAGCCGTTGGATAGCGGAAGATAAAAGAGACGGATTAGATAATAGAATATTAACTTTTAGATAAATTTTGGATAACTTTTGGAAAAGCTCTGGACTTCGTCTTCTTCCTCGTGACATTGTTGCAGAGCCGGAAGAACGAGTTCTAACTTCTGATCTAAGAGTTTAACAAGTTAGGTGTTGTCATTATCACCTGCAATAGCAAGTTCAGAGATACTTCTTTGAGAAAGAAGAAGTAGCATGGCAAGCCCTATATACAGCAACTTCATAGCCCAATCAGATCATTTTTGAAGAACACTTTATGGAGCTGTGAAGAAGATCTGGACTGAGATACATCAGTTCAAAAGAAGAAGATACAGAGAACATTTCTCTGGGTAAGATAATCATCAACAAACCATTCTTACTTCTATAGGATCCTTTGGATCTAAGTGTAAGCCTGAAATTATAAAGGCTGAGTGTAAGGCTTGTGTGCTTGAGTTATAGGACTTGTTCTCAAGTTTGAGGTAGGGCAGTTTGCCTGAGGTAGGAGAGTCATTCTCTCGGAGTTGTAGGGCCTTTGTGCCTGAGTTATAGGATTCCTCTGTGGATCTGAGGTAGGGCCTTTGTTCCTGAGCTATAGGAGAGTCATTCTATCCGAGTTGTAGGATTATCCTCCTAGCCTGAGTGTAGGACTTATGCTCAAGTCTTAGATAGTAGATCTTTGGATCACTGAGCTGTAGGAGCAAAGCTTGCTTTAAGTATTAGGGCCTTGTGCTTGAGGTAGGTCTTTGAGGAGACTGAGTGATCTTGAGGGATCTGTGTTGTAAGCACTTTGGAGTTAAGTTAGAGAAGTTGCCTTGTCTAACAAACTGTTATAAAGGTGGGAGGGACAGTGGGCGTACCCATAATCTAGGGAACCACTATAAAATTCTTGTGTGCTTTGTGTGATTATCTTAAAAGCAAAATATAACTAAATCACAACTCACCTAAAATAGGAAAAAGCACAAAAATGCATAAGACCTATTCACCCCCCCCCCTCTAGGTGTTAGATATCCTTGAAACTAAAGACTTTCAGAGATTGACCCCACTATTGAGTGTTGGATCCGACGGTTCACATTCCCTTAGTTTGGTAATATCAACTCCCTGGTTGTATTTGATTACATCTTGTGTTTGGTAGAGTGTGCAGGTTTATAGGTCCAAGAAATTCAAGGAGCCCTCCATAGGAACCTACCGCCGAGTGATAGTAGTTAACGTCGGTCGATAGCCTGAATTAAATGGACAAAGCACTCGGGAACCTACTGTGCTACGCTAGTCCTACCGCCCGCGTTAGCTCGATGAATTAATGTAATGCCTCCATCCGTCACATGGAATATAATAGAGGGTCCGTCCGGGGCGCCATGTCATTTTTCACAGACAAACGACGGAATCACGTATGAATATCAAAATTACTTTCTACTCACATCTTAACTCAGAGCATTCTAGCGAAAGATTTTAACTTGCAAGAACTCAACACATTGAATGTCCACTAAATATATAAACAACACATTTATATATATCACCAGGAATGTATACAAACACAAACGCTCAAGGCCTTAAGGCTTTACATATTTCTCTTAACAGCTGTGGTTCCATACATCAGCACGCAGGCCGGCCACAAATGAAAATATAATTCTTCTCACGGCCTTCAAGGGCCTACAAGCAGCAAGGGCTTCAGCCCGCTCAATCCAATTCAGTCCGTCAGTACTTGCATATGGACATCCACCCTAAGGGTGATAAACAAAGCAACGGTCAACATTCAGCTGACCAATTATAATGACCCTACCCCTTACCTGGGGTAGTGGTTCCTTCCCTGCATGCATCACAATCATAACATATATATTTATATATAACAATAAGTGCTCTCACCCACAACATCATCACAAACGCTGGCATCACGGCCAGATGCTCCATGCACTCAGGGCACGCTTATAGTGTACCAAATTATCCTTGGTATCACCACCGATTAGAGGTTCTTAACTTGATGGATATGGGCATTAGTCTACTACAACACGCATGCTGGAGACCCCCTCACCCATCCCAATCAGAGGTGTTACCTCACGGTAATAATTGAGCATTCTAGATCGACCCACCACAGTAGTGTAATAACCCGGGAATTGGCCCACAGCCCCCCATTGCATTACCACCAATCGATCTCTCATAACGTAGGTATAGGTCAGCACTTTCCCATTGCTCAACTCATCAATAGCGGACATCTTGACGCAGGTCGGCTTTCCCTTTGCTGTCCAGCACACAGCTCACTCAGAGCCCCTTTCCTATTCAGCACACAGCTCACTCAGAGCATACAGTTCACGCAGCGCACACAACACAAGGAGCTCACGCAGAGCTTCTTGGGTATTTTGGAAGTACTTACAATTCACAGGCATCCTCAAAAACTCCGTAAACTACTCGTTTCATACACGGAGTCTTCTCCGGTTCGCAACATAAACATCACCAATCCAGTCCAACCGTCTGAATGGGCTTCACATAGCATGCCTATTCCATACTACACATTTCCGAATCTAGATGCAGACTCAACCGGGGATATCAACTATCAACCCACTAGAATCACTTACGCTTTCCATCTCTTGGTGGAGGATTCCATGCACATGCATAAAGGAGGACTTCACTTGTCCAAGAAGGAGATCGTTACCCATGACGATCGCTTTGGAGACATGGAAAACTAGCCGAAAGAAAAGCACTGCAACGTCCTTGCCTCCAAAGATCCGGACTCGGCTCGTGATTCGGGGCTCTGAAGCTCCACCGGCGACCGGATTCCTCCTTCCTCTTCCTTCCGTGCTCTCCCCACTCTCTAACTCCTTATAAAGATAAAGGCCAAAGATGAATAAGAGTTTATCCTTCAACTCTCATCCATATGATAGCAAGAAGATCTCTGGACCGTTGGATCCTAATTGAAGGAAATGAACAGCCACGAATCGCCCTGAAACTCAATTTCCTGGGCTGAACACGGCTTGGGACACGCCCGTGTCACAGGCAGTGTGCCTTAAGCGGCAAAGAAACTGACTCTGCCAAAACAGGACACGGCTTTGTCACACTCCCGTGTCACAGGCCATGTGCCAGACATAGCTTCGGGCGTGCCCGTGTACAGCCCGTGTCCAGCCCGTGTTCAACAGCCCTCACAGACCTGGCCACAACCAGAGAAGAACACAGTCATTGACACGCCCGTGTCACAGGCCGTGTGCCCAACTCGACTTGCCTCTCGAGGATCATCGAGTGCATTTCATCGAGATCACTCCGTCGAACTCATAGGACACGTCCCTAGACACGCCCGTGTCACAGGTCGTGTGCCCCACTCGAGGCCCACTCGAGACCCACTCGAGTACACAGAGTATGATACGGCATTAGACACGCCCGTGTCCCAGGCTGTGTTGCTCAATCTACAGTCCAATGAGATTTTGGGGTGTTATAATCCTCCCCCACTTAAAGAAATTTCGTCCCAAAATTTAGCTCAACAGTAGACATCAATACAACCATGCCTTTGTTGCACTTTTTATAGAATGACCCGAGTTTAGAGCTCAGAGGCTGAAGCTTGTCTCGCCCCACGGCATCACACAAAAACAAGTCTTTAACAAACATATTATCAGACATACATACAACATGTACTTTATTACATCACGAAGACAGTAAAGTGCACTCTTTATTTTATTTCCGCTCATCCGCATCCCTCATACTCCGCTTTATGGCCTCCTGTAATTCCAGATGATACACGCGAGGCTTCTATTCTTCATCATTTGAGATTTGTGGTTACTGTAATTCAAGATTGTACACTTAAGGTTGCGCCCTTGATGCAGATGACTCTGTCACTGCCTTGCCCTTTTCCTCATAAGACGCATGATGGGCCAAAACCCGATCAGGCAAGCGTACCTATCGAATCATAGTATCAAGGTCGTATTTAAACACGGGGCTGTCAAGTACTGCTACTCATGCTTGAACTATTATCCTACCGGAAAATTGTTGGATTTTGAGAATTTTTAAAAGTGAAATAAACGATAATTTGCGAGACAAAAAACTTATATTAAAAAGCTAGCATTCGATCATTGATTCACCATAAAATGAAACGAGAGAGATAAAAGGTATAGTTTTAAATTTACAAATCAAACTCGGCCGTGACGGATCCTAAAATGAGACAAAATCTCGCTAGAGCATTAGGTCTCCTAACTTATAGACTCTTTGATCGAAATCTCTTTACAAACCAAAGAAGCCTAAAGTTGCATTATCGATGTGATCCGCACTATTGGATTTGACTCCAATCCAGAAGATTTACGTCGTCCTAACTCTAGGGTTGCGTTCAACTCCTTCCTTCTATGAGTGATCTTTCACATTCACGAGCCTCTCGGCTACTCAAATATGAGATCCTAAGCCTATAACCGTATACCGGAAATACGGAGTCGACGAAATAAAAATCAAAGAAGGACCGAGTAGAATTAAGCAAAAATAAAACTATGAAATAAAAGAAACCCTCATCTCATTTTATGGATCCTCACGATCGAATGCTAAAGGAAATTTAGCTACGCATATTCGAAAGGAAAGACAAAGTAAAATAAGAGAAGAACATGTTTTATTACTTGAACAAAGAAAGAGTACAAAGCAAGGAAATAAAAAAGCCAAATTATGCTACTACAAGGAAAAGAAAATTATAACATGAAATCATAAAAAATAAAGCTTGCACTAATGAAACACTATGACAATAATGAAAAGAGAATTACAACTCACAAACACTCAAAATCTCCAACTCAACACTCAAACTTGCTTAGAACTTCACTCCAACAATTTTTTTTAATCCTTTGGCTTGAGGGATGGAGAGGCTTATATAGAGGATGGAGAGGATTCTAGAATGAAGAGGAGAAGAAGGGACACAAGGGGGGCTGGCCATGTGGATGGAAGGAGGTTCATGCATGCAATTATGGAGGGGAGAGAGGAAAGAGGTGGGTTCATGTATTTCATTTAATGGGAAGTGAAAATAAAAATATAAAATAAAGAGGGGGAATGAATGGAAGTGTGTAGAAGGGAGAGAGAGAGTAGGGTTCAATGTAGATGGAGAGGGAGAAAGGTGGCCGGCCAAGCATAGGGGAATGAATTCATTTGGATTTAATGAGGAGAGAGGGAGATGCATGCATGAGAGAATAAAGGGTGGCCGGCCATGCATGAAAATATTCATGCATGACATTTAATGAAAGAGGGGGGCTGCTCTTGAATGTGTGAAGGGGGCCGGCAATATAATGTGCTGGATGCAAATGGGCTCGGGTAGAGGGCTAGGTGCTGCTCCAAGTGAGGTGGGCTGCTCCAATGGGCTGCTCCAATGTTATGAGGCTCGGGTAGACCATGTTGGGTTGCATGTTGATGAACTTGGGCTTGAGCTGCACATGAGGGAGGGGCCGGCCAACCTACAAAATAAAATAAAACATTAGACACTTATTATAATAACATATCATGATATAAATTTAAATAAAACTAAACATAAAACATAACATTAATCATTATAACATTACATTAGTCATGTAAACCTAAACTATAACAAAGATAATAATATTTAAAAATAAAACAAGACATAACAATAACATAAATATAACATAAAATAACAACAAAACATAAAATAAAACTATAGATTTATATAAAATAACACAACAACAACAAACAAGCATACAAAAACATAAAATTATAATAATACTTAGGAATTTAAGCTACTAAATTACCCCAAAAACGATGAATAAAACTAGTCATCAAATTCCCCCATGCTTAGACATTTGCTTGCCCTCAAGCAAAGAGAAATAAAGACTAGGGAAAAACAAAAAGAAAGCAAAAGATATATATATTTTAGGTTCCATAGTTAAGAAAAGCAAAATATGAAAAATTAAACTATCCTAATTTCTATGTTATCAACTAGTGGGGTGAGAAGTCCACAATAGAAAACTTGAAAGTGGAACCCTAAAAATTTCATTAAAACATAAGAAAAGTCTACACATTTCTAAATCTTAAAACAAGGCATCCAAAATAAATGAAAGTAAGGAAAACAAAAGTAGAGGTTCTAAATAAACGGCGCATTAACAAACTACTAGGTTGCTAGATAAACATTAACCATAAAACACTCCAAGGTAACCTCCAAAGAAATCCATCAATGATGGTGGCCATAGGCTTGTACGTTCACACTTTCTCCACTACGCGAATTTACGTTCTAAGATCAATAGGACTTCTAATAGGCATTAAAACTTGGCTTAGGTAAATAATTAGGAAGTGAAAATAAGGATAAACATGAGGGCTTAAACACTAAACCAAGGTGAGCTCAAAAATAATAAAAAACATGATAACAAAATGAGAAATGACAAGCAAGTCATTTCTTGAATTTATACTACAAAATAAGGCCATAAAATTTTCTTTTATAAACTTGGCCAAACAAAAACTTTTTCTTTCATTCATTCATTCATTTTTTTGATTTTCATTTTTTTCATTTTTTTTTATAACATTTGGATAAGAAAGCTCCAAAAATTGGCTTGAGAATTTCCTATTCATTTCAAAGATAATACCCCCTCTCAAAATAATTTTTAAGCTCAAGGTTATAGTATGAAAAATAGGAAAGGCATTTGGCTTTGGTGAACATAATGAAATGAAAGGTGGAGCTAAAAACAAAGAAAAGATGAAAAATTTTGGGACTTGTCTCCACAATACCTCAGATTTGTAGGAGGTCAGACCTTGAACTAAGATGAATTAAGGTGTATTTGATGCTGTGTTTAAGTTGTATGTGTGCAGGTCCTTAATGCCAAGTATAGACCATTGTCAGTCTATAATGGGTCACCAAACACAGGACCATACAATGTAATCCCTCATTGTGTGATCCAAAGTGTTGGCCCATGTATAGCCTCTCTATTGGGATACACTTCCTACATGCACTTGGAATGGTGGACTCAAGTATTGAAGTATGATTTTCAGAAGAAATTTTTCTAAGTCCACATACTCGAGTATGTACCTTCATATACTCGAGTAAGTGACTTAATACTCGAGTAGATCCTTAGACATACTCGTGTAGACTCTATATACTCGAGTAGATAAGTTTATACTCGAGTAGATAGTCAATCACTCGAGTAGGTCATATCTTATACTCGAGTAAATCCTTCTGTTCTTAATCCAGAAATTTTCTAAGTCCACATACTCGAGTACTTCTCTAGTATACTCGAGTAAGTGGGTCTGTACTCGAGTAAGTTAGTTTACATACTCGAGTAGGCTGTATTCACTCGAGTAAGTGATAACTTGTACTCGAGTAGTTAGTTAGTTACTCGAGTAAGTGCCTTGTTTATACTCGAGTAGTTCTGTTCTTCCCATTTCAGAATTATTCTAAGTCCACATACTCGAGTAGTTCCCTATATACTCGAATAAGTGACTCTGTACTCGAGTAGTTATTTTTCATACTCGAGTAAGTCAATGTTTACTCGAGTAGTTGTTCTAAGATACTCGAGTAGTTCTTTTTCCCTTCACTTGAGTAGCTCTCCTAATATACTCGAGTAGTTCTTTTTCTCTCACTCGAGTATCTGCAACTCTTGTACTCGAGTATTTATTCACACTTTATCTGAAACTTTTCTAAGTATTTTCACTCGAGTATTTACTCTGATACTCGAGTAGTTCCCCTTCACTCGAGTAAGTTATTTTCTGATACTCGAGTAGTTTAAGTTTCACTCGAGTAGATTTCTCTTCTTATACTCGAGTATACTTCTCATTGCCACTCGAGTATCTAACTTCTCATACTCGAGTATATCTTGTCTCTAACTCGAGTATAGTATATCCATTATTCCAGAATTTCTCTAAGTACAATTTCGCCATGTGTATTTAGAATCGGTTATTTCTGATTGGTCCACGTGTCATCCCTAATTAAGATTATGACCGTTGGAGTCCACCTATAAATAGGTCCTTTCAGATTTGACTAAAAACAAGATTACAGAGATTATTATTTTAAGAAAGAGAAAGAGAAAAATCCGGTGAACCCTAATTCTTCAAGTCGCCGCCGCCGCCATTAACGTTCACGGAAGAAGCTCTGGATCGACAATCTCTAATCTCTGTTTGCAACTCTGATTCTTCAGCGATCCAGACGCAAGTCAATCACTCGATCTCGCCGCGCCTTAAAGATTCCAGATCTATTTTCTCGATCGAGGTGATTTAGTTTTTCAGATTTGTGGATCTCTCTCAAGTCATCTTCAACTTTTCTGATCAAGCCAAAGCTCTTAAGGAAGAAGACTGTCAAGATCCAGATCTGAGATTATTGTTTGTATTTATTTTAAACAAATTATTGTGTAGGAGTTTTTCTCCGAGATTCGTAGGAAGGCTTTTGCTTCCGAGTTTTGTAGATCCAGTTGGATCGAGTTTTGTAGGAACGTGGTTCCGAGGTGTAGGATTGTTTTCAATCCGAGATAGTGGAGTAGCCGAGTCTAGTGATTTGCTAGATCGGTGAGGAAAGTGGACGTACCCAAGGTTGGGGAACCACTATAAATCTCTTGTCGTCTGTGATTGCTTGATATGTGCTGTGTTAGTTTTTAATTCCGCATTTGACACGCATTTCACCTATTCACCCCCCTCTAGGTGATATAGGCTAACAACTTAGACCTCTCAAAAAAGGCCCAAAATTGTTTTTGCAATGGTAATGTTTTTGGTGGGCAGGAAAAGCTCAAACTATTCAAATGGTGGCCTACATCATTTCTAAAGAACGTAAAAATGACGCAAATGCTTCGAGAGTAGCTTGGGACAAGTTCTTGACACCAAGAAAGACCACCCCGCAAATGAAAAAGAGCTAATGATACCTAGCAACCATTCGTAAGCAACTAACCGAATAAAAAGACATAACTACAAATTGCTAAATTATAACGTAAAAAAGCGGATGCCTATATTTAAGAAAGAGAAACTAGTAGAACTAAACTATGTTAAAATGATAAGTTTAGAAAACATTTTCAAAGTAATCTATATAGAACTACAAAAACCGCACGGGCCTACACATCACTAGAAGAAACATAAAATAAAGATAGAAATAATTTTAGATTTTGTTTTTCAAATAGATTTTAGCACAAATTTTTTTGATTTTTTTTTTCTAATTTTTTTTTTGGGGTTTTATAGTTTATAATTTTTGGATTTTTGTTTTTGATGAAGTTAAAATAAAGTACTATACTAATTTAGAACATAATTTTTTAAAAAAAAGGAAAGAAGAAGGAAAATAAACCCTCCCCCATGCTTAAACTCTTCATTGCCCTCAATGAAGGAAACAAAAAGAAAAAGAGAAGGGGACTGAGAGGAAGAGAAAAAAGAAAAAAAATGCAGAAAGTAAAGTAAAAAAAACAGGACTTCCCCGGGGTTGTGAGATGAAGGCGGATGTCGCTCCCCCATGCTTGCTTTTTAGTGCACTTGTTCGTCAGCAGGTTTGACTTGATCCATTTGATATCAGCAGCGGTGGAGCGGCGACCACGAACTTGTAATTGATTGGCCTCCGGTGGGAAGAGCAAAATAAAAGAAGAAAAATAATAGAGTCTATGGGCAGATGCCCAATAGTGTTCTTTATTACAATAATCCAAATAATAGAGTTTCATAATAATAATAATAATAATAATAAGTAGTCCAAAAATAAAAATGTCCATAATAAAATAACAATCTAAGAGTCCAGAATAAGATTCTCCTTTGCAGGAGACACGAAATCATTAGAAAAATAAAGTTTAAGTCTATGGCCATTTACTTTAAAATCCCCCTTATCGGGGTACAAAAGTAACACAGTGCCGTAAGGAAAAACGTCCTTGACCGTAAACGGTCCAGACCATCTAGATTTAAGTTTTCCAGGGAAGAGACGTAAACGCGAATTAAAAAGAAGAACCTGATCGCTTGGTTTAAACGTTTTAGGATGGCGCAGGTTCTTATCGTGATACAATTTCGTGCGTTCTTTATAAATTTAATTATTTTCATATGCGTACGCTCGCCACTCGTCAAGCTCATTTAGTTGGTGTTTTCTATGCTCTCCGACCGAGTGTGGATCGAAATTAAAAAATTTTAACGCCCAATACGCACGGTGTTCTACTTCTACCGGAAGATGACACGATTTTCCATAGACTAATTGGAAAGGAGTACAACCGATGGAGGTCTTGTACGTTGTCCGATAGGCCCAAAGAGCATCGTCTAATTTTAAAGACCAATCCTTATGAGAAGTAGAAACGGTTTTTTCAAAAATTCGTTTAAGTTCGATTAACTACCTCGACCTGACCGTTAGTTTGGGGGTGATAAGTGGTGGATAATTTATGCATAATGCCATATTTAGTTAAAGCTTTAGCGAGTTGGGCATTGCAAAAATGACTTCCCCTATCACTAACGATCGCTCGAGGAAAACCAAAACGAGAAAATAATTTTTTAAGAAAAGCAACAACAACACGAGCATCATTATTTGGTAATGCTTGGGCTTCCGCCCACATGGAAACGTAATCAACTGCGACTAAAATATATTTATTACCTAAACTAGAGGGAAATGGGCCGACGAAGTCTATGCCCCACAGATCAAAAACTTCACACTCGAGAAAATAGTTTTGTTCCATTTCATTTTTATTAGAGATATTACCAGTCCGCTGGCATCGATCGCATCCGCCCACAAAGATTTGTGCATCTTTGAATATGCTTGGCCAATAAAAGCCAGCACTAAGTACTTTGTGTGCGGTGCGGTTTGCTTGAAAGTGCCCGCCAGTCGGACCTTCATGAACATGTTTTAAAATTTGATGACCCTCTTCCCGGGAAACACATCTCCTTACCACTTGATCCGCACAAATGCGAAATAGAAATGGGTCTTCCCAAAAATAATACTTCAACTCAGAAAATAATTTCTTCTTTTGGTGAGTTGAGTATTCTTTTGGAAGGACCCAGGCCACAAGATAATTGGCAAGATCGGCAAACCAGGGGGTAGAAGAAGAAATATTTAAAATACGCTCATCCGGAAAAGAGTCATTAATAAAAGTTTCATTTAAAATATGAAGATCGGGATTTTCAAGACGCGAAAGATGATCAGCTGCTAAGTTTTACGCTCCTTTCTTATCCCGAATCTCCAAGTCGAATTCTTGAAGTAAGAGGATCCAACGGATAAGACGCAGCTTGGCATCCGGTTTAGAAAGGAGGTACTTCAAAGCGGAATGATCCGTGAAAACAATAACATTATAAAGAGTAACATACGGTCGGAATTTATCAAAAGCAAAAATAACCGCTAAGAGTTCTTTCTCTGTTGTAGTGTAATTTTCTTGAGTAGAAGTTAGAGTTTTACTAGCATAGAAAATCGGATGAAAGTTCTTAGCGATTTGTTGACCAAGAACCGCACCTACCGCATGATTACTCGCATCGCACATTATTTTGAATGGTAAATCCCAAACTGGGGCGATCATAATAGGAGCATTTATAAGTTTTGATTTTATTAATTCAAATGCCTCGAGACAAGATTCATTAAAAACGAAAGTAGTGTCTTTTTCGAGAAGGTGGGTGAGAGGCTTAGTGATTTTTGAAAAGTCTTTATTAAATCTACGATAAAAACCCGCGTGCCCTAAAAACTTCTAATCGCTTTAACAGTTGTAGGTGGCGGTAACTTTTCAATTATTTCAATTTTTGCCTTATCCACTTCAATTCCCTTAGCGGAAATTTTGTGGCCAAGGACTAAACCTTCACGTACCATAAAGTGGCACTTCTCCCAATTTAAAACGAGATTCGTTTCTTCGCAGCGTTTTAAAACTTTTCCTAGATTATTTAAACACAATTCAAACGAGTCGCCAAAAAGTAAAAAGTCGTCCATAAAAACTTCCATTATATTTTCTACATATTTATCGAAGATGGATAGCATACACCGCTAAAAGGTAGCTGGTGCGTTGCATAGCCCAAAAGGCATCCTACGGTAGGCAAATGTTCCGAAGGGGCAAGTGAATGTTGTCTTCTCTTGGTCTTCGGGTGCAATAGGGATTTGGAAATATCCCGAAAGACCGTCGAGAAAACAATAAAAACTATGCCCAGATAAGCATTCTAAGATTTGATCGATAAAGGGGAGGGGGAAGTGATCTTTACGAGTGGAATCATTGAGTTTACGGTAATCGATGCACATCCTCCATCCCGTTACCATCCTAGTTGGAATTAGATCGTTATTTTCATTTGTTATTACCGTGACCCCACCCTTTTTAGGAACAACCTGGACCGGACTTACCCACTGACTATCCGAAATAGGATAAATTATTCCCGCATCTAATAACTTAAGAACCTCACCCTTCACAACCTCTTTCATGTTGGGATTAAGATGACGTTGAGGTTGGACTACACCGTTAGAATTATTTTCAAAAAATATTTTGTGGGTGCAGAAGGAGGGGCTTATGCCAGGAATATCAGAAATTTGCCACGCTATAGCTCGGCGATGTTTTTGTAGTACTTCGATCAACTGATCGTTTTCGGATTTAGAAAGATAGGCCGAGATTATAACGGGCAATTTCGAATCTTTTGCAAGAAAGGCATATTTGAGATGCTCAGGAAGTGGTTTTAAATCAAGATGGGGTGGTTCATCATAAGAGCTTTTTAAATTCTTTTCTTTTTCAAAAATGAGATTTTCATACTTTTTTCTACCAAAGACGGAATTATTTTCAAAATTTTCTTGTATTGACATCACCGTGTTTTCAAAATCATTTGAAGAAATTTCAGAAAAAGAAGAGGAAAATTTGTTAGAAGAAATGTTAGAAAGGGAAAGGGAAGAATCTTCATTTAAAACATCAATAAAAAAACATGAGTCATCATTTTTTAAAGAGTTTTTCATGGATTGATTAAAAGAAAATGTGACCTCATCATCTCCCACACGCAAAAACAACTTTTCGTTACTAACATCGATAACTGCTCGAGAGGTGGCTAGGAATGGTCGGCCAAGGATAAGAGGGACCTCGACGTCCTCTTTAATATCAAGAATGACAAAATCCACCGGGAAGATGAATTTGTCGACCTTTACTAGCACGTCCTCAACGATACCTAAGGGATACTTAATGGACCTATCAGCTAATTGGAAACTCATTCTTGTAGGGCTAAGAGTGCCCAATTCTAGTTTCTTAAATAAAGAAAAAGGCATCAAATTGATGCTCGCACCAAGATCTGCTAACGCATGTTTAACAAATAAATCACCAAAGATGCAAGGAATGGAAAAACTACCCGGATCGTTTATCTTTTTAGGAAGGTTAGAGTTTTTAATGACCGCAGAGCATTCTTCATTTAATGTTACCTGTGATAAATTTTCTAATTTCGTCTTGTTTATTAATAGATCCTTAAGGTATTTCGCATACTTAGGCATTTGACTAATCGCTTCATGAAATGGAAAATTTATATGAATTTGTTTGAACATTTCAAGGAAGCGTTGGTACTGATCGTCTAGTTTTTCCTTCCTAAGTCGAGCCGGATAAGGAGGTGGCGAAAATTCCTTTATAATAACAGGAGCATCATTTTGAAATTCAGAAAGAACAGAAATATCTTTTTCTTTGTCAAAAATAGATTTTTCATTTTCAAGAGTTGATTTATCATTTTCCAGTAGGATAATAACAGGAGGGACAATCACCCTTGGCTCTTCCCTTGTGGTGGGCTCGTTAACAACCTTACCGCTCCGAAGGGAAATCGCATTTGCGTGCTCCCTTGGGTTAGGCTCAGTGTTCGAGGGAAGAGTTCCAGGTGGTCTCTCAGAAAAAGCCTTGGCGAGTTGGCCAACCTGATTTTCTAAATTTTTCATTGATCCCGTTAAGTTTCTAATAGTAGCATCGTTCGAGCTTATATACTTAGCGAGGATCTCCTCCAAATGGGAAGGTTTTTGAAAATTTTGTTGTGGTGGTGGTGGTGTAAAATCGTGCGGTGGGCGTACAACATTAGCATTATTACTCCAAGAAAAATTAGGATGGTTACACCATCCAGGATGATAAGTGTTCGAAGAAGAAGAAAAACCAGGAGGAGAAGAAAAATTCGAAAAAGTAGAAAAATTATTGGCAGAATTATTTTGAGCAGGCCTGGGTATGTTCCCCAGATAATCCACCTGCTCGGCAGGAGCAGCATTTTCATATACCTTAGCGGTGGAGGGAGCAGTCATCTCCGATATCTTCTTGTTGAGCATTTCCACTTGTAGCGCCAGTTGCGACACCGAACCCACTTCATATATACCTGCAGGTTTAGATGGGCGAGTCCTAGACGAATTCCACTGATAGGTATTCATCGTCATGTCCTCGATAAGCTCAAGAGCGGCTTCCGGAGTTTTGCGGTCTAAAGAACCAGCGGAAGCAGCATCTATCATCTGCTTAGTTTCTTGGTTTAGCCCATTATAGAATGTCTGGACCTGCAACCATACAGGCAGAGCATGGTGTGGGCATATTCTCAAAAGTTCCTTGAACCTCTCCAAAGTGTCATAGAGGGTCTCGGAAGCAATTTGAGAGTATGAAGTAATATCATTTCGTAGCTTAGCAGTTTTGGCGGGGGGGGAATATCTTGCAAGAAATTTTTCAACTAAAATGTTCCAAGTAGTGATTGATCCTCTTGGAAGAGAACTCAACCACTATTTGGCTTTGGTCCTTAAGGAGAAGGGGAAGAGTCTTAGCCTTATAGCATCGTCTGAGACACCATTGATTTTAAAGGTATCACAGATTTCAAGAAAACTAGCAATATGTAAGTTCGGATCTTCATCTTACAATCCGTCGAACTGTACATATTACTGCACCATTTGTATGATGCTAGGCTTAAGCTCGAAGTTATTGTTCGCGATCGCAGGTCGAACAATACTCGTTTCAGTCCCCTCCAGATTGGGTCGAGCATAATCGGACATGGTCCTTTGCTGAGCCATTTCTGGGTTAGGATCTCCCATTTCAGAATTGAAATTGCAATCCCCGAAAGAATTCCTCAACCGTTGTTTGAGAAGTGGAAACCCCGAATCATAGTTGTCTTCGAAAGGAGCGTTCGATTTCTGGGTCCAAATCAACAAGTAGCGACGGATTCGCTCGGGTCATTCACTAGCAAAGAAGACGAAGGGGAATGAAAATGAAAACTTGGAAAAGAAAGAAAAAAAGAAGAAAGGATTTTTTTTTTGAAAATAGATTTTTTACGGTTTGGCTCTCGAACTTCCCAAGGGCTACCCGGTGAAGGGTTCGCAAGGTACTAGGCAAAATGGTGGCGCTTAAAGCCCCTTACCCTTTTCAAGAGATTTTAGGTTGGGTAGAAAGTAAGATGAAGTGGGTTGATTATAAATACTTAAATAAATATATTTTTTTTGATTTTTTTGCAGAAGTAATAGCGCAAATGTTTTCAAAATATTAACGAAGAAAAGTCCCCGGCAACGGCGCCAAAAACTTGATGGGCAAAAACCCGAACAAGCAAGCGTACCTGTCGAATCGTAGTATCAAGGTCGTATTTAAACACGGGGCTGTCAAGTACTGCTACTCACGCTTGAACTATTATCCTTCCGGAAAATTGTTGGATTTTGAGAATTTTTAAAAGTGAAATAAATGATAATTTGCGAGACGAAAAACTTATATTAAAAAGCTAGCATTCGATCATTGATTCACCATAAAATGAAACGAGAGAGATAAAAGGTATAGTTTTAAATTTGCAAATCAAACTCGGCCGTGACGGATCCGAAAATGAGACAAAATCTCGCTAGAGCATTAGGTCTCCTAACTTATAGACTCTTTGATCGAAATCTCTTTACAAACCAAAGAAGCCTAAAGTTGCATTATCGATGTGATCCGCACTATTGGATTTGACTCCAATCCGGAAGATTTACGTCGTCCTAACTCTAGGGTTGCGTTCAACTCCTTCCTTCTATGAGTGATCTTTCACATTCACGAGCCTCTCGGCTACTCAAATATGAGATCCTAAGCCTATAACCGTATACCGGAAATACGGAGTCGACGAAATAAAAATCAAAGAAGGACCGAGTAGAATTAAGCAAAAATAAAACTATGAAATAAAAGAAACCCTCATCTCATTTTATGGATCCTCACGATCGAATGCTAAAGGAAATTTAGCTACGTATATTCGAAAGGAAAGACAAAGTAAAATAAGAGAAGAACATGTTTTATTACTTGAACAAAGAAAGAGTACAAAGCAAGGAAATAAAAAAGCCAAATTATGCTACTACAAGGAAAAGAAAATTATAACATGAAATCATAAAAAATAAAGCTTGCACTAATGAAACACTATGACAATAAATAAAAGAGAATTACAACTCACAAACACTCAAAATCTCCAACTCAACACTCAAACTTGCTTAGAACTTCACTCCAACAATTTTTTTTAATCCTTTGGCTTGAGGGATGGAGAGGCTTATATAGAGGATGGAGAGGATTCTAGAATGAAGAGGAGAAGAAGGGACACAAGGGGGGCCGGCCATGTGGATGGAAGGAGGTTCATGCATGCAATTATGGAGGGGAGAGAGGAAAGAGGTGGGTTCATGTATTTCATTTAATGGGAAGTGAAAATAAAAATATAAAATAAAGAGGGGGAATGAATGGAAGTGTGTAGAAGGGAGAGAGAGTAGGGTTCAATGTAGATGGAGAGGGAGAAAGGTGGCCGACCAAGCATAGGGGAATGAATGCATTTGGATTTAATGAGGAGAGAGGGAGATGCATGCATGAGAGAATAAAGGGTGGCCGGCCATGCATGAAAATATTCATGCATGACATTTAATGAAAGAGGGGGGCTGCTCTTGAATGTGTGAAGGGGGCCGGCAATATAATGTGCTGGATGCAAATGGGCTCAGGTAGAGGGCTAGGTGCTGCTCCAAGTGAGGTGGGCTGCTCCAATGGGCTGCTCCAATGTTATGAGGCTCGGGTAGACCATGTTGGGCTGCATGTTGATGAACTTGGGCTTGAGCTGCACATGAGGGAGGGGCCGGCCAACCTACAAAATAAAATAAAACATTAGACACTTATTATAATAACATATCATGATATAAATTTAAATAAAACTAAACATAAAACATAACATTAATCATTATAACATTACATTAGTCATGTAAACCTAAACTATAACAAAGATAATAATATTTAAAAATAAAACAAGACATAACAATAACATAAATATAACATAAAATAACAACAAAACATAAAATAAAACTATAGATTTATATAAAATAACACAACAACAACAAACAAGCATACAAAAACATAAAATTATAATAATACTTAGGAATTTAAGCTACTAAATTACCCCAAAAACGATGACTAAAACTAGTCATCAACGCACCTATCTTTTTCTCACCCTTTGGAGGGCCACTCTAACAATCATAGGCTAAATGTCCCTACTTCCCACAATTAAAACATGTACGTGTCTCAACAAGTCATTGCCCATATGTTGCTCCCGTAGCAACATTCGAAGAAGTTTGTTCAGCAGGCCTGAACCTCTTCTTGTATCGTTTCCTAAACTCCGAATGTTCCGACTGCGACACTTTGAACTCCGGCTTTTCCATCGCCAAGTTCTTCTTATCCTGCACCCGTTTCAAATCCTTCTCCACCGCACGGGCTGTATCTACTAACTCTTAGAAGCCCTTGTTCACCGAACTTGGGAGCGCCAACCTCAGCTCATCACGAAGTCCCTCATAGAACCTATTCATCTTCCGCTCCTCCTCAGCGAAAGTAGATCCCGCATAGCGCCCCAGCCTGGTAAACTCATGCAGGTAAGTATCAACATTACTATCACCCTGCACCGGACGTTAGAACTCATTTTCCATTGCAATTCGCTGTGACACTGGCAAATACTTTGCCCAAAATAACCTTGAGAATTCCTCTATCGATATCTCCCCTAGTCCTCTGCCTGCCAAGTGGTGCAATTCCACTTAATCGCACCAAAGCCTCGCCTCTCCTTCCAGCAGGAAAGTGGCTAAGGTAACTTTCAGCTCCTCCTCAGTCCTGATTGCTGTCAGGATCCTCTTCACTCTTGCGAGCCAGTCCTCAGCCTGCATTGAGGAACCCGCCCCTATAAACATAGGTGGATTAAAATCCATAAACCATTTCAGTTGCTCGTCAGCTGCTTGCTTGTGAATCAGAGCCTCAACACGACCTTGCCTCGCTACTAGCACCACTGCAGCCCTTGCTAGCCCAATAGGCTGTGCATTTAGTGTTGCGAGCACCGCCTCAGTAACTAAACATATGGTCTCCGCCAAGGGAGGAGGTGTGGGCGCCTCAGCTGGTGCTGCACTCTCTGTAGATTATTGGGGCTCTGATCGCCCCGCACCACTCCTCGTCACCTATAAGTTTACAAAACACCATTAACGTCCATTACATAACGGCAAACATACCTAGTATACATGCTCACGCTCCTCAAACACATGTATTGCATTCCTAGTTGACATTCTTGAGTTAAATTATGTTATCCCAACTAAACCCGATCCTCGGATACCAATTTTTAACGCCTCCATTTGTCACATAGAATATAACATAGGGTCCGGTCGGGGCCCCACGTCATATTTCACAGACAAACGGCAGAATCACGTATGAATATCAAAATTACTTTCTACTCGCATCTTAACTTAGAGCATTCTAGCGGAAGATTTTAACTTGCAAGAACTCAACACATTGAATGTCCACTAAATATATAAACAACACATTTATATATATCACCAGCAATGTATAAAAACACAAATGCTCAAGCCCTTAAGGATTTACATGTTTCTCTTAACAGGTGTGGTTTCATACATCGGCACGCAGGCCGGCCACACATGAAAATAAAATTCTTCGCACGGCCTTCAAGGGCCTACAGGCAGCAAGGGCTTCAGGCCACTCAATCTAATTCAGTCCGTAAGCACCTGCATATGGACATCCACCCCAAGGGTGATGAATAAAGCAACGGTCAGCATTCAGCTGACCAATTATAACGACCCTACCCATTAACCGGGGCAGTGGTTCCTTCTTTGCATGCATCGCAATCACAACATATATATTTATATATAACAACAAGTGCTCTCATGCACAACATCATCACAAATGTCGGCCTCAGGGCCAGACATTCCGTGCACTCAGGGCACGCTTACGGTGTACCGAATTATCCTTCGTATCACCACCGATTAGGGGTTATTAACTTGTTAGTTATGGGCATTTGTCTACTACAACACGCATGCTGGAGACCCCCTCGCCTATCCCAATCAAAGGTGTTAACCTCACGGCAATAATTGAGCATTCTAGATCGACCCACCACAGTAGTGTAATAACCCGGGATTTTGCCCACAGCCCCCCCCCCCCATTGCATTGCCACCAATCGATCTCTCATAACGCAGGTACAGGTCAACACTTTCCCGTTGCTCAACTCGTCAATAGCGCACATCTTGACGCGGGTCGGCTTTCCCTTTCCTGTTCAGCACACAGCTCACTCAGAGCCCCTTTCCTATTCAGCATACAGCTCACTCAGAGCATATAGTTCACGCAACGCACACGACACAAGGAGCTCATGCAGAGCTTCCTGGGTATTTTGGAAGTACTCACAATTCACAGGCATCCTCACAAACTCCATAAACTACTTGTTTTATACAGAGAGTCTTCTCCGGTTCGCAACATAAAAATCACCAATCAAGACCAACCATCCGGATGGGCTTCACACAGCATGCATATTCCGTACTACACATTTTCGGATCTAGATGCAGACTCAACCGGGGATATCAACTATCAACCCACTGGAATCACTTACACTTTCCACCTCTTGGTGGTGGATTCCATGCACATGTATAAAAGTGGACTTCACTTGTCCAAGAAGGAGATCGTTACCCTTGACGATCGCTTTGGAGCCAGGGAAAACTAGCCAGATGAAAAGCACCGCAACAGTATTACCTCCACAGATCTGGAGTCATCTTGTGATTAGGGGCTCTAAAGCTCCACCGGCGACCGGATTCCTCCTTCCTCCTCCTTCCTTGCTCTCCCCACTCTCTACTCCTTTGAAAAAGAAAGGCCCAAGATGAATGAGAGTTTATCCTTCAAATCTCGGCTATATAATAGCAGGAAGATCTCTGGACCGTCGGATTCTAATTGAAGGAAATGAACGGCCACGAATCGCCCTGAAAATCAATTTCATGGGCTGAACACGGCTTGTGACACGCCCGTGTCACAGACCATGTGCCTTAAGTGGCAAAGAAACCGACTTTGCCAGAACAGGACACGGCTCTGTGACACGCCCATATCACAGGCTGTGTGCTAGACATGGCTTCGGACACGCCCGTGTCCAGCCCATGTTCAACAGCCCTCACAGACCTGGCCACAACCAGAGAAGGACACGGCCATTGACACGCCCGTGTCACAGGTTGTGTGCCCAACTCGACTTGTGTCTCGAGGATCGTCGAGTTTATTTGGTCGAGATCACTCCATCGAACTCATAGGACACGGCCCTGGACATGCCCGTGTCATAAGTCAGGCCCCACTGAGCCCCACTGAGACCCACTGATTACATAGAGTAGGACCCCTTGGACACGCCTGTGTCGATATTGCTCAGTCTACTTCCATGAGATTTTGGGGTATTATAATTAATTTGAGGCTCTCGGGAACCTACCGCGCAGGCGCTCTTTCTACAGCACCACGCTCCCTTTCAATGCCCGCTTGAGGCATTTAAGTGAGAGCATTGTGAGGCTGGAGCGTGAGATAGACACCGCGTGGCTCTATCTACCTACCGAAGCGCTAGCATATAAAAAGGAAGATTTCATTTTTGAAATTATTCCAATTTGAGACAGCTGGCAGAATACTGTTGGGCGCATCTACCTACCGCGTCGCGCTATCTTTGAAAAAGGAAAACTTTTATTTTGAAAATTTATCCAAATTTGGAACAGTTGTCACATAATCGCATAACCAACCGTCGGGCGCTATCTTAACTGGCAGCTCTTTATATTATATAAAGGCGCCTCATTTTCTTTTTATTGTACTAAGACAAAAAGAGACAGAGATAGTCTTAGAGTTCCCGCCTCTCTTGTGGTCCACTCTTCTGTCGAAGAGAGAAGAATTCCTCCCTCCCATTCGCACAAAGAACTCCGGTGAGCCTAGAACTCGCATAAGATTTGATCGGTTGCAACAAATCTCTAGCTATCACGGCAACGGAGGAGTCGTAAGGGAGATTTGAACTTAAATCTTTTTATTTCTTGTGTTCTTTTTCTCTTCTTTGTAATTGTGGTGAATCGCCCATAGGTGGTCAATCCGGGTAGTTCCGTGAGAAATATTCCTGGGGAAAAATAGATTGGGTGATCAGTGGCTCTACCCTTCCATGTAGAGGAGAAGAGCTTAAAAACTTTCTTGGAAAAAGGGAGAGAGCCAACCGGTTAGGAGCGAGTGATAGAATAAAAGGTATTTTATTCTCCGCCTTCACTCACGACGGAATACTTTGTAACTTTAAAAACAATTGTTGATTTTAGTTTTTGGCTAATTCATTTCAACTTTTTACCTGTGTGTATTGCTGTAGTTGTTAATTGTGCTGTTCTAAAAAGTGTATAGATCTCCAAAGGAGAATCTACCAAGAAAGAGTCAGAGACATACCGTTGAGCTATAGCACCCTGCGGAATTCCTGTCATTCTCTGGGTTGGATACAAATTTGTAATAAACTCTGTTAACTATTCCCCGCCCCTCTAGTTGTCAATCAACAAGTGGTAGGAGTTATTCCAAAACGGTTTCAATCGGGAAATGACCAACCCTGATCTCGAAGAATAGGGGGAATGAAAAATGGTATACAGAGAATTCGTGCACCGCCTATTTAAAGATGAGCTAATGAATGGAGAATAATAATGAGGAAATTTCTTATATTATTAAATATAGAAGTTTGGAACATGGCTTGTAAACAGAAAAACGAATCATTTAAATCAAAGCTTTGATGTTTTGTGGGCTTGGTTAAGATATTTTCCAACTAATCAAGTCACTATATATGATATATGAAAATTTCTTGAGTTCCAGTTTCTTTCTAAAATGAATCAAATTCCTTATGAATGAAGAATCAAATAAATTTTGAAGGAAGACATGACAAACACATCAAGGGAAAGGGAAAATGAAATCAAAGAAGGAAACACATGAAGAAGTCAAAGAAACTACACTTGTCTCATCCAAGAGCACTGTAAGGAAGTCAAATTTTTGTTTGCTTGTAATTCATTCTGCACTGCGTAGCAAAAATACAGACGTAATAAGAAACTAAAAAATATTACTAAAGTAGAAAACAAAAATTTAAAAGCACAACCTAATGTTGAACCCTAATATGATGTGACTTGTTCTCCATATGCTTTTTAGATAACATTTATACACCTTGATAGATTATAATGAATTAAAAGAAAAATATAAGTTTCTTGAAAAAGAGCTTCATTTTGCAAAAGAACAAAACGATAAACTATGTTTAAAAACTCTCGTTGAAAAGGATTGTGCTGGAAAGAATTATAAAATTGAAATTAAAGAGATTAATGAGACTTTTGAGGAATACAAAATAAGTATAAAGCATATTGAATCTAATCTCCACTCTTAATAGCATAATCGCACCAAAGTAGGCATAATCTTAAAATTAAAATATAGAATGTTACAAAAATCAACATGAAGGAAATATGATTAAACTCACGAAATCATTAAATTTCAAAAAACACGAAAGCATGTTGAATATGAATTGTCATATACCAACTAAGCACAATAGGAGTGAAAAATGTCAAGCACGTTAAATGAAATTCCAAAACAGAAAAATCATTTTCATTTGAAACCTCAAGTCACTCCCAGTTTAAAATCAAATGAATTTAAATTTCCTTCAAAGAATCACTACACTATGAGTCTTTACATTAAGCAACATAATATTAACAAAGTTCCACATAAGGACCAGAAATCAAAAGGAAATGCAACATAAAAATACAATTAAACCAAAGTGTATCATCATTCAAAATAGCGCACACATTCCACTCAAAAGGGTCCATTCATCGTCACCTCCACATGGTGTAACATGTTTTTTTAGGTACCCAAAGGAACCGTCACCTCTAGCTCCTTTTGGATACCTAAATCTCTTATATGTTAGCATCCACAGTCTGCGTGAAGTAGGTTCCAAAAGAACTACACGATATCCTACTTCACGATATACCTACTAGATTGTCTTGTTTTTTTTCTTCTGTTTCTTTTTTTTTAATTAGGTTTATCGCATGGTGTTTCTTTTATTTCAGTTTTGTGTTTTGAACTAACATGATAGATAGTCTCACAAGAGTAAGAGGAACAATAATAGTCATGATATGCAGAGGTGTCGACACAAATATAATCAATAGAAATAAAGCTAATTCCATTATTGATATATAGTTCAACCTGCTTTGTTACAAAATAAAATATGTATAAATAAAATGAAGAAAGATACTCCTCTGAAGAAGTAGGAGAAATGTTGAACTTGCTCATTATCTTCTTGAGCTTCTTCTTCATTCCCTTTACTTCTTTTATCGTTTGCCTGATCTCCCGGCCCTGATCCTCCACCATATTGTAGATGTCCATGTTGGTTTCCTTGAGGGACCCGGTATGGTGTAACGGTGACTGTGGTGTAGGTGGTCGCGACCGTGAGGAAGTAGGACTCTCACCTACTTTATAGACTAGAGGGCAGCAATCTGTAGGGTATGCCGACCAGTCTATGGCCGGGTACTTCTCCATCAGGATACTCTGGATCATACCGCCCAACGGTAATGTGTTCACCTGCTGGCGATCGAGGGATTTGTGGCGAAAGGTGTAGTGCATCATGGAGAGGATGAGATCTGATACACTGAAGGCTTTCTCAGCCAGGATATAGTATGTCACCATTGACAGTTGGGCCGTGATTTTCCGGGTGTCCCCAGCCTTAAACATGAGAGAGTGACGTAGGACATCCTGGATGATGCGAGCATCAGGAGTGAGTGTATCTACCGAAGTGATGAGATCTAAATGGCCCTCCACGCCATGAAGAATCTCATTCACCTCTCTCCAGTTTCGAGTGGTTTTGAAGGACACCATGATGTCGATGAATGGACAGTTTGGCATCCAGACATATTTTCTATCGAGATCCGAGTGGAGTATCGTCACTATCTCAGTCCCGATACAGGACTACACACCTCCACCTAGTTGTGTGTGAGCGGGATCTTTGAGATTATTATAGAACTCCCGAGTGAGGACCGAGGAGAATGGAGCGCCAGAAGAGATCACAGAAAACACGCCCGCATTATCCAAGTATTCATAAATATGAGCTTACCGATCATCAATATCGATGATCATGGTCACACTCACTATGGCCTCATCTATAGCGGGGTAGGTCGATATAGGCACTCAGGAGCGATTTGAAAAACTATGGCGAGGAGGCTGGGAGCTTGATGAAGCCATAACCTAAAAAAAATGAAATCCTTCAGTCAAAAATATATTAAAAAAACAAAAAATAAAATAATAAAGAATTTAGGTTCTGGATCCTACCGCGAAGCGGTAATCTGTTACCGTCGCGCGGTAGTATGGCGGACTGCTATTCATCTTCCTCTGCCGGATGGTTTCCAAAACTCCACTTTTGTAAACATTTTACTCAAAAACAGGTAGAAGGCTTAGATCTAAGCTCATGCAAGGTAGATCGGTAAGAATATTCAAGATCCGTGAAGGAAAATAACAAATCAAACATGGAAAATCGTTGAAATCTAACAGCCTTATATTCCAATTTTGGATCTCACAAAAAACATAATTTTTAAGTAGATCGCTCACTTGAATATGTCAAGGATGTGAGATCCAAGCTTACAAAAGCTAGATCCGTGAAAAAGACCATGATCTGTAGAAAAAATTCACATATCAAACTTAAAATCATCACAAAAACGCCACGGATTGCATCCAAAATGACTTGGGATCTACAACCTACACCTCCAAATCTCATAACACTTGGAACTAGAGAGAGGGAGAGGAGACTACCTTACACTGTAGATGAAAGCACCAGTGAAGGAATGCGTCGGCAGAGGAGAGAAAGAAAGGGAGTAGAAGTGTGGAACTAGATCTGAACCCGTATTATATATATCCTGAAGCTACTGTGGCGCGATAACTATACAGCCGGCAGTAGCACTCTTTTTCGCTCTATTTTCTGAAAATTTTGAGCTAGTATCTTCATTATCCCTGAGGTTGATACAAACGACAACACAAGACTCACTGTGTTGTATCTCACAATATCGGTGGCATAGGTGTGTCATAATTAGGATCACTAACTTGTAATCCACGTCTTGTCCTTAATCGGGGAAGGGTTCCAGTGGTTCCTTGTGTGATGCTGGGGGGAACGAGTGTTAGGTTGAGCGAGTTCTTGTGTGGGCATATGGGATTGACACCCCCACCTTACGGCACTTGTGCAGCTCCTCATTCCCATCTGTCACTAAGTACGGGGCTAGAGTGATGATACATTGCTTGGGTCAAGTGTGTGGTGAACATTCTCATGGGTTCTCCATCATAGCACGAATGTTATTTCATGCCTCATAGTATTAAATCTCATGCATAATACTATAACGTGCGGTTCTATTTCTGTTGCATTTATTTTTCATTTATTTGTTTGAGTTGTCATTTATTTCATGTTTTCTATCAAATCTTTAAACAAAAAATATATAACCAAAAAGAAAATAATAAAAAAATCTGTGGATTGATCATTCTTAGGATACTCATGGCTATAACTTAGAGCATAACACGTATGTATAATGTTTGAGTTAGACTTGTTAATCCCTGTAAACATTGTTTATATTTGTCATGATGTGTCAAATCTATAGGTGTTTATCTACTGAGTGCGAGTAGATATGTTAGTGTTCGTCGAATATGCCTCTAGGTATGTGTGAGGATTTAGATAGCTGAATGACGTCACACTATTCACACATCCTTAAATGGAGCACGCTTGTAGAAAGTATATGCTTACATGTTATAACTCGTGATATTATGTTTACCACGTTAGAAATACCTTGAATAATCAATGTCACGATACATATGCGTGTCAATAAAAGGTAGAACTTTGGGTAGAATCTATAGTGGTAAAGTCCTATGTATATAAGTTAAAGTGTATCTATCTATGTGGATAGATTTCGAATTTTTTGGGGATCTTGAACCATTAAATGTAAAATTTGATAGCCCAACGCGTCTAAATTAAAATGAACGATATCAATCCTTGTGTTAAGTATTCCCTGCAAGCACTACTCACTCCTCCTGATAAATCTTTATGAGCATTGTGAGGATGAGAACCTTGGTCCAAAAAATCATTTCGGTCTTGTGCACGGACACGAACCTTAAGCTGAATGCCTCTAGGTTTATCCTTTGTATAACATGGATAGCAACATGATGTGATTTTTCACTCTATTCCTTTCGCGATAGCATATTTAATTATTGGGATAAACATGTAATGAATGTTAATTATACTTGGTGTTTGTCTTCTGATGCTACACGCTCACACATCATTGCTCTGTCTAATGCTTCCATGCATAAGAATTGGACTGACACGGCACTACATATCTATAGCACGTACATTCTTACACACGATTTTTATTCATGACTTGTACAATGTTCCTCTGCATTAAATATATAACTCTCGTAGTATTGTCCTTTATATCGGTATGTGCTTAGTCTACTAGTGTTATCCAATATTTTGTAACTCTGAATGGTTATTTTAAAGAAAACTATTTCTACGTTTTACACGCATCCATGTGACCTCTATGAGTAATAGTCTCTAATTTCATGCTTGGTCATCCCTATTGTTTTCGCCTCTCGCTTCACTTTCTCATGCTCATTATATATTGCATTTTGTGTCTCTCGTTGATGTGTATGTGTGTTTCTTGTTTGGCCCATCTAATTTCGATAATATCAAAGGGGGAGAATGGATGGTTCATGAGCCATGGGAAAGTGTAGATCTAGGGTGAGCTTCATTCAATGTGTGCACGTAGATAGGGGGAGCATATAGAACACATATATAGGGGGAGTGAGTGTAGGGAGAGATATATAGAACCTGAAACCTGAACTTTTAAGCCTATCCCTTATCTATATACGATGTATCATTATTATATCTCATGAACATGACTTGATATTATTAAAAAGGGGAGATTTTTGGAGCCGACGATTCACATTCCCTTAGTTTGATAATATCAACTCCCAGGTTGTATTTGATTACATCTTGTGTTTGGTAGAGTGTGCAGGTTTACAGGTCCAAGAAATACAAGGAGCCCTCCTTAGGAACCTACCGTCGAGCGGTAGTAGTTAATGTTGGGCGGTAGCCTGAATTAAATTGACAAAGCACTCGGGAACCTACTGCGCTGCGCTAGTCCTACCACCCGCGTTAGCTAGATAAATTAATTTGACAGGCTCTCGAGAGCCTACCGCGCAGGCGCTAGCTTTCTATCGCACCGTGCTAGCCCATTCAACGCCCGCTATCAGAGGCATTAAGAGCATCGAGAGCGTTGATTCAGAGGCATCGAGAGAATCAAGACTAACCTACCGCGTGGCGCTATCTACCTACCGCGCGACGCTAGCATTATAAAAATGAAAATATTCGTTTTTGAATATTGTTCTAGATTTGGAGGACAGCTGGCAGAATTACCGCTGGATGTTATCTACCTATCACACCACGCTATCTTTGAAAAAGGAAAACAATATTCATTTTGAATATTTGTCCAAATTTGGAGGACAACTGTCATATCAAGCGCGAGAACCTACCGCCGGGCGCAAGCCTTACCGTCGGCAGTATCCTATCTTCATGAAGACGAATATAAATATGACTCGTTTTCTATGTTCTGTACCTAAGACGAAAAGAGATAGAGATCTACAACTCCGAGGGTTTGGACACCTCTTTTGTGGTCCGTTCCGCCATCTCCATCAAAGGAAAAGAAGACTTCCTATGTAATGACTCCACCCGTTAAATAACATATAATAGAAGGTCTGGCTGGGGCCCCACACTATATGCTACAAACAAACGGTGAGGTCACAGGATAATACCATCAACGCATCCTAACACAGAGCATGCTAGCGGAATAGATACATAATTAGTTGACTCATAGCAGGAATATCCACCAAATATATATAAACAACCATTATATATACAACCACTCAAACGAGGGTACAACAAATACTACAGTTTGGCCTAAAGGCCTTATAGTTCCTCTTTAAACAGTATGGATTACAGACATCGGCGAGCAGGCCGGCGATACATGAATAAAAGAAAATACAAAAGCTAGCCTTCAAGGGCTAGCAGCAACAGTAAGAGCGGCAACAGCAACAGCAGGGGCATCAGCCTTTCATTTTCCGCTCGGCTCTCCAGCACCTGCACAGGGACAATCCACCCAGAAGGGGGCAAACAAGGCAACGGTCAGCATTCAGCTGACCAATTTATAACAATCCTACCCCTTTCCCGGGGCAGAGGCATTCCTTCCCTGCAGAGCAATACAGCAATTGATGATAATATACATATTGTGCTCTCACGCACAAGCAATCCTTCACAACCTTCGGCCACCCGGCCCGACGATCTGTGCTCTCAGGCACACTTTGGGGTACACTGGCAAACCGGGATCAATACCAATGAGCATTTAGTCTTAATGGCGTGCAGGCCTAAGACTCTCATTATGCTACTGACGAAAGCCTAATGCCTTGGCACTTCTTTGTACAGTCAACATAACGGAGGTACAGATCCACCACCCCCGTTGCTCAACTCGCCTTGCCCTCACCAAGCACATCGTACTTGCGGCTATAATAAAATGTGCGGGTCGGCTTCACCTTTCCTATTCGGCACGAAGCCTTTTCAGAGCTCGCAGCTCACAATAGCCATAATGTCCGCCAAGGACTGGCTTCACAATCAAAAAGGGGAGTTAATGCCGGCGTACTTCGCGGTTGCTAAGCGGGTTCAGCAGAACTCTCTATCTGCACCCAAACTCCACCCAACCCCTGCAGTTCATGCAGTGCCAAAAAACTGGTCTTTCATAGCATACAATACAAGCGTTACAAGGGTGTTTTCCTGGAATTCCTCATTCCAGTACTTCCCGCTACTTCCCTTCACAGGCACAACCAATTGACCCCATAAACTACACGTTTATACATGGAGTCTTCTCCGGTGCGCAATATGCAACATCACCAATCCAGTCCAACCTGTCCAAATGGGCTTCACACAGCATGCCTATCCCGTACTACACATTTCCGGGTCTAAATGCAGACTCAAGCTGGGGATAGCAACTATCACCAACTGGAATCACTCACTTTTTTCACCTTTTGGTGGAGAGGATTCCTTACTCATGCATAAAGGAGGACTTCACATGTCCAAGAAGGAAGATCGTTACCCTTGACGATCTCTTGGGAGCCATCGAAAATCTGGCCGGTTGGAAAGCACCATAGCAGCTTTGCCTCCACTAAACTAGCCTCGGATCTCGAATCGGACCGCGGGAGCACCACCAAAGCCTTGCTCTTCTACTCCTTCTCCTTCCTCCAAGCTCTCTCTCTTTTTCTCTCTTGATAAGAATGAGAGAAGAGGCTAACACTCAGCCTTATCACTGCAGGAAATGACCTTGGCCATTGGATCCAAATAGAAATAATTGGATGGCCAAGATCTGCCCAAAATTCCATATTTGACTTGACACGGCCTGTGACATGCCCGTGTCCCAGGTCGTGTCCCCCAAGCGGTGTACGAACCGACTCAAAAAGAACCAAAACACGGGCTCCAACACGCCTGTGTCACAGGGCAGACACTCCCGTGTCAACTTTGATATGGCCGTGTGACTGGCAGTGTCACCCGTTGTAATACAAGCCCAAATCACCCGAGCAGGACACGGCTAAGTCACATGCCCGTGTCCATGGCCGTGTGCCCAACACGCCCCTATGACATGCCCGTGTCACAGGTCGTGTTCCACACTCAACGCCACTCAATGCCATTCCTCTCAGCGCCACTCAATGCCACTCAATATTCTCCCGAGCAGGACACGCCCTAGGACACGCTCGTGTCCCAGGCTGTGTCGCCTCTCAAAGATCAGTTCTCGAGAACTCGAGTCGACGCCTCGAGAAAAGGACACACCCGTGTCCCAGGCCGTATCACCCAGCCTGACTCCATCTTAAGATTTTGGGGTGTTACAATCCTTCCCCCCTTAAGATAAATTTCGTCCTGAAATTTTTACGCAGCAAATAAACAGGAATCACAAAGCTATAATGTTAAATGAGCTATTATAACAAAATGTACACGGTCAACAGTTTATACAAAAAGTTCAGGAAACTCAGCTCGTATGGTCAGCTCACGCTCCCATGTTAGCTCCTCTCAGCCACAATTGTCCCATCAGACTTTGACCATCCCAATTATCTTGTTCCGCAACTATTTCTCGGTACGATCCTCGATCCGAATGGGTCTAACTTTCGTCGTTCGCCCATAATCGACCGGTACACGATCATTCTCAACTATTTGAGCTAGATCCTTGACGGCTTTGCGAAGTATTGAGATGTGGAAGACATCATGCAATCCACTCAACTCTATTGAAAGCGCTAGCCGATAAGCAGTTTCCCCGACTCGCTCCACCACTTCAAATGGACCAAGGTATCTGGGACTTAGCTTTTTCAACCGCCAAATCCGAGATACGCCTTTGAATGGTTTGATCTTCAAATAGACCCAATCGCCCACTGTGAACTCCACGTTTCGATGCCTGGCGTTGTAGTACTTTGCTTGTTGATCTTGGGCTATCAATAGCCTCTCCCGAATAGAGCGTATTATCGAGGTAGCTTCTTCGACTTCCTTTAGCCCATTCAGCTTGGATTCGCCTACCTCCGCCCAAGCTAATGGTGTACGACATTTACGACCATATAGTGTAACACCCCTATCCGTCGGATAGCATATAGCAGTAGGTCCGGCCGGGGCCCGACGCCATATACTACGGACAGACCGGTTGGTTACGCGTTGAAACCATTCAACCAATCACCACGTCCTACACAACACCTAGCGGAAGCAATTTTATACAGTTGCAAAGAGAACAAGAACCCTGCTACAAAGCATGAATGTCCACTACAAACTCAGGAATGTAATCATACACAAAAGAGAACTGGCCTTAAGGCCTTACATTGTTCACTTTTCAAAATAGTGTTTTCCAAACTTCGGCACGCAGGCCGGCCATACATGAAAAACGGGAAAGAAACATAAGCAATTAGGCCTTCAAGGTCCAGCACAGCAACAAGGGCTTTAGCCCACTATTTCCCGCTCTGCTCCGCAGCACCTGCAAGCCACAAACCACCGCCCGGTGGCAAACAATAGTAACGGTCAGCAATGTCGACCAAATTATAACGATCCCGCCCCCACACTCGGGGCGGCAATGCTCTTTCCCTGCACTTTATTAGCATAGGCAATTATATAAAGTATATGCACTTCACCACAGGCGTAGGCTCGCACGGCCACACACCCCGTGCACTCAGGGCACATTCTCGGCGAACCGGACAACGTCACGTCAATTCAAGCCATAGACGTTCCCAATCCACCACCGCCTCTTGGACGGTCATCCATATGAGCATTTTGTCTTATTGGCCTTGGTTACGGCAATTTAAGCCATAGACCGCCGAAGACCCTCATCCATGCCAACGGTCCTACCGAACGACATAGACCGGGTACGGTTCCGCCTGACCCGTGCTCACACCGCAATAACAATTTAAGCCATATGCGCAGTCCAAGACTAACTGAGTCCCGTTTCCACCACAATAATCACATAACCCGGTTATGTTCACGTTGGCTCCCCGGCCACCGTGTTGGCAAAACCCGCTTTTGCCCAGTTTTCTGGGTGCACCTTGGAGTTAATCTCCAAGGCTCCCTGATGCAATCTACCACGTAGAAAACCCGAAAACACCCAAACATCCGGATTCTTGCCTGGTTCAAATGCAATGCAACATCACCGATCCGGACCAACATGTCCGAGTAGGCTTCACACACAATGCCTATGTCCGTTTACGCATACGGACTTTACACAAGGGGGACTTCACATATCTACCCCAAGGAACGCTCCAACTCTTCGCTCACTCGTGAGAGAGGTCTTCCTATGCAAAAGGAAAAGAGGGCTTCACATGCCCAAGGATGAGAAATCGTTACCGTTGCATTCTTCCGCGGCGCCATCGAAAACTATACGGTTGGAAAGCACCGCAACGGCGTCGCCTCCGCGGATCTGGACTCGGATCGCGATTCGGAGCTCCGAAGCTCTTCCGGCGGCCGGATCTTGGACTCCTCCTTCCACCTTGCTCTCCCTTCTCTCTAACCTTTAGTGAGAGATTGGCCAATGGAAAAATGGGTTTCTAAACCCTATTTCTCAACTATAACCACCCAGGAGCAGCCCCCACCGTCGGATCCAAAGCCAAGGAAACGAACGGTCCGGATTAAATCCAAAATCATAAAATCTGGGCCGAACACGGGTTGGCACACGGCCGTGTGCCTGGCCGTGTAGCTCATTTGCCGTCTCGACCAAGATTGAAAACCAGCAACATGGCATGTGACACGGCCTCTGACACGCCCGTATCGCCTGCGACACGCCCGTGTCGGGACCCGTGTCACGCCCCCCGTGTGCAATTTATCAACACTTCGCAGTCAGAGAGGTACACGGCTTGGTGACACGGCATCAGACACGCCCGTGTCAAACAAGACACGCCCGTGTTCGTGCCCGTGTCATTACCCGTGTACCCAACCGCACAGCACAGGTGTGACACGGCCTGGGACACGCCCGTGTCCTAGGTCGTGTTCCACCACACGACCATCGTCGACCTGCACTGGTCGACGACACGGCCAGCTCGACGGCCCGAGCTCGACACGCCCGACACGGCCTCCGACACGCCCGTGTCGGGCCCGTGTCACCTGCACCAAAAATCTGTCTTGGCCAAAATCGATCCCCGTCGCTCCTACAACATTTTGGGGTGTTACAATTCTACCCCCCTTAAAGAATTTCATCCATGAAATTAATAAAGGAAAACAGGACTTAACGTAAAACAGTACCTGAGCGGAACAATTCCGGGTATTCCTCGAGCATAGTCTGCTCCCGTTCCCAAGAGATCTCCTCACGCCCGCAATTATCCCACCGGACCTTAACCATCCGGATCTCCTTGTTACGAAGCCTCTTGACCTCAACATCTTCAATATGAATGGACCTGACCCTAGTCGTCAACCCTTCGTCCACCGGCACTTGGTCAACCGCGATCACCTGCGAAGGCTCTTGCACCGCCTTCCGCAACACAGAAATGTGGAACACATCATGTAATCCACTCAACTCCACTGATAGCTTCAAACGATATGCAGCTTCGCTGACTCGCTCCAGAACCTCAAAAGGTCCAAGGTATCTTGGGCTCAGCTTCTTCAAGCGTCTCACCCGCAAAACCCCCTTGAACGGCTTCACTTTCAGGTATACCCAATCGCCCACCGCAAACTCCACGTTCCGGTGCTTGGCATTGTAATACTTTGCCTGCCGGTCCTGATCGATCAACAAGCGCTCCCGAATGATCCGCACTAACGAGGTAGCACTCTCCACCTCCTTCTTCTTGTACAACCTTGCCTCACCCGTTTCAAGCCACGATAACGGCGTGCGACACTTCCTACCATACAGGGCCTCGAAGGGCACCATTTGTATACTCGCTTGGTAGCTGTTGTTGTACGCAAACTCCACCAAATATAGGTGGTCTTCCCAATGCTTCTCGAAGTCTAGAACACACATGCGGAGCATGTCCTCCATCGTTCTATTGACCCTCTCGGTCTGCCCATCCATCTGCGGATGGAAAGCTGTGCTGAACATTAACTTTGTTCCCAACATCTGCTGCACCAACCTCCAATCATTTGACGTGAACCGCCCATCGCGATCACTCACAATGCTACGGGGCACACCATGCAGCCTAACAATATTATCAACATACAACTTTGCCAATTTCTCCACTGGATCATCCTTCCTATGCGGAATGAAATGCGACACCTTGGTTAGCCGATCTACGATCACCCAGATGGCGTCGTTCCCCTTCTACAACCTTGGCAACCCGTGCACAAAGTCCATAGATATATCGTCGAATTTCCACTCCGGTATAGGCAAGGACTTCAGAAATCCTCCCGGCTTTTGGCATTCCGCCTTCACCAAGGCGCACGTTTGGCATTTAGCTACGTACAACGCCACATCTTTCTTGAGCCCCGGCCACCAAAACAACTTTTTGAGATCACGATACATCTTCGTGCTCCCTGGGTGGATTGAGTACTTGGTATGATGAGCCTTGTACATCAATTCCGCCCGGAGGTCACCCCCACTCGGGACGCACAACCGATGATCCTTCCTTAATAAACCATCTTCCACCGAGAACTGGGAATTTGACCCATCCAGAGCGGCCTCCATAAGCTCCTTCATGGAGTCATCTAACTCCAATGCCTGCCGAACCCGGTCAGCCAGGTCATACTGCACCTCTGTCCAGTTTAACATTGCCTTGGCGCTCGTCTGCTTGTCAACGCAACAGATCTCAAGCTCCTCCAACTCCCGTACTAGCCGCTCATCATGTACCGACAACCAGTTGGCTTGGGCGGGAGCCCTGCGGCTCAGCGCATCTGCAACTGCGTTGCCCTTCCCGGGTACATAATGTATTTTGAAGGTGTAGTCCCCAAGGAACTCCATCCACCTCCTCTTCCTCATATTAAGGTCCTTTTGATCCAACAAGTATTTTAGGCTCTTGTGATCGGTGTATATATCGACCCTTACGCCGTAAAGGTAGTGCCTCCACAACTTGAGTGCAAATATCACGGCCACCAACTCCAAGTCATGCACAGGATAATTTCTTTCATGCACCTTCAACTGACGCGATCCATACGCTATCACGCTCCCATGCTGCAACAACACGCAGCCCAAACCACTACCCGAAGCGTCGCTATACACCTCAAAGCCCTCGGTCCCACTCGGCGAACTAAGCACTGGCGTCGTGGTCAACCGTCTCTTCAGCTCCTCAAAAGCTTGCACGCACTCTTGCGTCCACAAGAATTTCTGATCCTTCTTGTCAACTTTGTGAGAGGTAAAGCTATCCGCGAGAAGTTATCTACGAAGCGCCTGTAATATCCGGCAAGCCCGAGAAAACTACGGACTTCCGCGACAGAAGACAACGCAGGCCACTCCCGTATCGCAACGATCTTCGCCGGATCCACCGCCATACCTTCCCCACTAACAATGTGACCAAGGAACGCTACCGAGGGTAGCCAGAACTCGCACTTGGAGAACTTCGCATAAAGCTTATTCCTCCTCAAAGTCTCCAACACCAAATGCAAGTGCTTGAAGTGATCTTCTTCGCACTGCGAGTACACAAATATATCGTCAATAAAGACGATCACAAAGCGATCCAGGAAGTCTCGGAACGTCCTGTTCATCAAATCCATAAACACTGATGGCGCATTCGTCAGTCCAAATGTCATGACCATGAACTCGAAATGCCCATACCTCGTACTGAACGCCGTCTTCGGGATATCACACTCCCTGATCCTCAGCTGATAGTACCCCGACTTCAAGTCCAACTTGGAGTATACCGACGATCCGACTAACTGATCAAAGAGATCATCAATCCTCGGGATCGGGTACTTATTCTTCTCCGTCAGCTTGTTCAATTCTCTGTAGTCGATACACAACCGTATACTTCCGTCCTTCTTCTTAACGAAGAGGACCGGTGCGCTCCAAGGCGAAGAACTTGGACGCACATAACCTTGCTCCATCAGCTCCTCCAGCTGAACCTTCAACTCCGCCATCTCCTTTGGCGCCAACCTATAAGGAGCACGTGACACGGGCTTGGCACCCGGCACGAGCTCGATGGTGAAATCGATCTCCCGCTGCGGTGGGGCTTCGGGAAGACTATCCGGGAACACAACGGGGTATTCGCAAACCACGGGAAACTCAACCAAAGCGGACTTTGGCTCCACAGCCCCCACTATTGCGAAGAACAGCTCTGCACCAGCATGAACTGCCTTCACCACCTGAAGAGCAGACATCAGTGTCTTGCTCGACCCCTTCAGCCCCTCGAATGTAATCTCCCGCCCTACACCCAGCTTGACCTCCTTCCGGTCACAGTCAATCCAAGCTTTCTGCTCCGAAAGCCAATCCATTCTAAAGATCACGTCGAACTCTACTAGCGGCAGCAATGACGCTAGCCAGTCGAACTCTTGGCTCCCAATGCGAACCTTTACGGCGCACACCCTGTCCGCACGCATCGAGCACCCATTCGGTAGCAGCACATCCAACTTGTCCTTCGCCATCGAAGAAGGGACTCCGATGCGCGATATGAAACTTTCGGATAAGAAGGAATGTGAAGCTCCCGTGTCGAACAGTGCCCGTGCCGGACTATCACTAATCACAACAAAGCCTATACAAATAATATTAGGCTAACAAGCAATAGATAACGGTATTAAAGCTAACTTGCTATAAATTAACTCATACTTGTCACCACATCCGCCTGCTTGATGGCCTCCTGCTGGCCCAAGTTATAGACTCTAGGCTGAGTCGGAGCATAGTGGGACGCGGTTGACTCCACCGCCTTGCCCTTCTCCTCGTAGGTAGCTCCTTGCTTCCTTTCAAACTTTGAGCGTCCACTCCAGCAATCACGGACAAAGTGCCCCGTCTTTCCACGCGTGAAACAAGCACCCGGGGTTCGATTGGTAGTTTCCCCTGAGGCACCTGAAGCAGCTGGACCCGACGTCTTAGCTTTCTTATAGAATCTGCGGTAGCCTGACTTCGACGTAGTCGGTGCCTTGAACTCCGCTTTCTTACTACCGGATTCCTTCTTCGCTTGGACATTCTTCATGTCCTTCTCCAAGGACCGGGCCGAACTGACCAGGGTCATGAAACCCTGCGCCTTAGGCCCCGACAGTAGCAACCTTAAATCATCTCTTAGCCCTTCATAGAAGCGGCTCGTCTTGCACTCCTCGTCTGCGAAGGTATCGCTGGCATATCTCCCCAGCCGAGTAAACTCGTGGAGGTACTCATCAACGGTGCAATCCCCTTGCACCAACTTCTGAAATTCGCTTTCTAGCGCAATTCTCTGCGCCGAGGGGAGGTATCGAGCCATGAATAGTCTTGCAAACTCCTCCATCGAAACTTCGGCCAACGGCCTTCCCCGCAACTGATGTAGCTCTAGGCCTTCCCACCATAGTCTTGCGTCCCCATCCAAAAGGAAAGTCGCTATAGTGGTCTTCTGCCACTCTTCTGTTTCCGTCGCAGTCATCACCCAGTTGACCCTTGAGAGCCAATCCTCTGCTTGGGTCGGGGTTTCTTCCCCTGTGAATACCGGTGAATGAAAGCCCATCACGTGCTTCAGTTGTCTTTCAGTTGCTCTTTGAGGCAACTCTGGCTCCAAAACTACTTGCTCAACCCTCCTTTGCTCTGCCGTCTGAAGCGGTACTTGCTCCACAGCAGGAGCAGGCTGCTGTACCTGCCTTGTAGGCTGCGCATTGATCATTGCCATGACCGCTTCTGCCACCAACCTAATGGTCTCGGCAGACGGAGGTGTTGTAGGCGCATCGCTTGGCGCACTGCTTGCCTCAGAACCTGGCCATTCAGACGGCCCAGCACCACTTCTGGTCACCTATAATCGTGCAAAACACCGATAAGCGACCAAAAATTACTGCAAACAGCAATTATAGGAACACGCAGGTTCCTCAAACATGTATATTTTCATTCCTAAGTGGACATTCATGGGTTCTTTTCATGTTATAACGATGACGCACACATGTGCTCACCACCCCTTAAAGTGAATTCGCCCACGAATTCATTTAAGCTTGACCGAAACCAGAAGTCTGATACCAATTTGTAACACCCCTATCCATCGGATAGCATATAGCAGTAGGTCCGGCCGGGGCCCGACGCCATATACTACGGACAGACCGGTTGGTTACGCGTTGAAACCATTCAACCAATCACCACGTCCTACACAACACCTAGCGGAAGCAATTTTATACAGTTGCAAAGAGAACAAGAACCCTGCTACAAAGCATGAATGTCCACTACAAACTCAGGAATGTAATCATACACAAAAGAGAACTGGCCTTAAGGCCTTACATTGTTCACTTAACAAAATAGTGTTTTCCAAACTTCGGCACGCAGGCCGGCCATACATGAAAAACGGGAAAGAAACATAAGCAATTAGGCCTTCGAGGGCCAGCACAGCAACAAGGGCTTTAGCCCGCTATTTCCCGCTCTGCTCTGCAGCACCTGCAAGCCACAAACCACCGCCCGGTGGCAAACAATAGCAACGGTCAGCAATGCTGACCAAATTATAACGATCCCGCCCCCACACTCGGGGCGGCAATACTCTTTCCCTGCACTTTATTAGCATAGGAAATTATATAAAGTATATGCACTTCACCACAGGCGTAGGCTCGCACGGCCACACACCCCATGCACTCAGGGAACATTCTCGGCGAACCGGCCAACGTCACGTCAATTCAAGCCATAGACGTTCCCAATCCACCACCGCCTCTTGGACGGTCATCCATATGAGCATTTTGTCTTATTGGCCTTGGTCACGGCAATTTAAGCCATAGACCGCCGAAGACCCTCATCCATGCCAACGGTCCTACCGAACGACATAGACCGGGTACGGTTCCGCCTGACCCGTGCTCACACCGCAATGACAATTTAAGCCATATGCGCAGGCCAAGACTCACCGAGTCCCGTTTCCACCACAATAATCACATAACTCGGTTATGTTCACGTTGGCTCCCCGGCCACCGTGTTGGCAAAACTTGCTTTTGCCCAGTTTTCCGGGTGCACCTTGGAGTTAATCTCCAAGGCTCCTTGATGCAATCTACCACGTAGAAAACCCAAAAACACCCAAACATCCGGATTCTTGCCCGGTTCAAATGCAATGCAACATCACCGATCCGGACCAACATGTCCGAGTAGGCTTCACACACAATGCCTATGTCCGTTTACTCATACAGACTCTACACAAGGGGGACTTCACATATCTACCCCAAGGAACGCTCCAACTCTTCGCTCACTCGCGAGAGAGGGCTTCCTATGTAAAAGGAAAAGAGGGCTTCACATGCCCAAGGATGAGAAATCGTTACCCTTGCATTCTTCCGCGGCGCCATCGAAAACTATACGGTTGGAAAGCACCGCAACGGCGTCGCCTCCGCAGATCTGGACTCGGATCGCGATTCGGAGCTCCGAAGCTCTTCCGGCGGCCGGATCTTGGACTCCTTCTTCCACCTTGCTCTCCCTTCTCTCTAACCTTTAGAGAGAGATTGGCCAATGGAAAAATGGGTTTCTAAACCCTATTTCCCGACTATAACCACCCAGGAGCAGCCCCCCACCGTCGGATCCAAAACCAAGGAAACGAACGGTCCGGATTAAATCCAAAATCATAAAATCTGGGCCGAACACGGGTTGGCACACGGCCGTGTGCCTAGCCGTGTAGCTCATTCGCCGTCTCGACCAAGATTGAAAACCAGCAACACGGCATGTGACACAGCCTCCGACACGCCCGTGTCGCCTGCGACACGCCCGTGTCGGGACCCATGTCATGCCCCCCGTGTGCAATTTATCAACACTTTGCAGTCAGAGAGGTACACGGCTTGGTGACACGGCATCAGACACGCCTGTGTCAAACAAGACACGCCCGTGTTCGTGCCCGTGTCATTACCCGTGTACCCAACCGCACAGCACAGGTGTGACACGGCCTGGGACACGCCCGTGTCCTAGGCCGTGTTCCACCACACGACCATCGTCGACCTGCACTAGTCGACGACACAGCCAGCTCGACGGCCCGAGCTCGACACGCCCGACACGGCCTCCGACACGCCCGTGTCGGGGCCCGTGTCACCTGCACCAAAAATCTGTCTTGGCCAAAATCGATCCCCGTCGCTCCTACAACATTTTGGGGTGTTACATATAGAGCCTCAAACGGTGCCATACTGATGCTTATTATAGGCAAATTCAACCAAATAAATATACTCTTCCCATTTCTTACCGAAATCGAGGGTGCACATACGAAGCATATCTTCCATCATACTGTTGGTTTGCTCCGTCTGGCCATCCGTTTGGGGATGAAAGGTCGTACTGAATGCTAATTTTGTACCCAACATTTGATGAATAAACCTCCAATCAGTTGAGGTGAATCGCCCATTACAATCACTGACAATGCTCCGAGGAACACCGTGTAGTAGAACAATCTGTTCCACATAGAATTTAGCCAAGGTTTCCCCTGAATCGTTTCTCTTGTTTGGAAGGAAGTGAACTACTTTTGTCAACCGGTCTACAATCACCCAGATAGAGTCATGACCGCGTTGAGATCTCGGTAATCCGTGCACGAAATCCATTGAAATATCATCAAACTTCCACTCCAGAATCGATAACGACTTCAGGAAACCACCAGACTTCTGGCATTCCGCTTTTATAAAAGCACAAGTGTGACATTCTGCCACATAACGTGCTATGTCTTTCTTTAGCCCAGGCCACCTGAATAACTTTTTTTTCATGTCTCTGTACATTTTTGTGCTCCTAGGGTGAATTGAGTACTTGGCAAAATGTGCTCCGTACATCAATTCTTTTCTCAACTTCCCTGTACTTGGGACGCACAATCGACCATCTTTTCGCAAAAATCCATCATCCCAGGAGAATTGGTCACCGGTACCATCCTTTGCATAGCGTTGGAGACTTTCATCATGCTCCATTGCTCGCCGAACTCTATCCGCAAGGTCATATTGTACCTCCGTCTAGTTCAAACATGCGTCGGTCGTAGCATCCTTGTTAACATAAGATATCTCTAACGCTTCCAACTCCTAGACTAGCCGCACATCAGGCCTCTGCAACCAGTTTGCCCATACGGGCATCCTACGACTCAAAATATCAGCGACCACATTTCCCTTCCCGGGAGTATAGTGAATATCGAAAGTGTAGTCCTTAAGGAATTCCATTTACCTCCGTTGTTCATATTCAGATCCTTTTGATCTAACAAATACTTTAGGCTCTTATGATCTGTATAGATATCTACTTTAACGCCATAAAGATAGTGTCGCCACAACTTTAGCGCAAAGATTACCGCCGCCAACTCTAAATCGTGGACGTGGTAGTTTCATTCATGCACCTTTAGCTAGCATGAGCCATAAGCAATCACTTTACCAAATTGCAGAAGAACGCAGCCTAAGCCGCTCCCTGACGCATCACTGTAGATCTCATAGCCGTCTGTACCACATGGCGATGTCAACACAGGCGCCGTGGTCAAACGACTCTTCAGCTCTTCAAAAGCTCGAGCACACTCCGGTGTCCAAACAAACTTCTGATCTTTTCTCGTCAATGTGGTCAGAGGTAAAGCAATCCGTGAGAAGTTTTCTACAAACCGTCTATAGTAGCCTGCCAGGCCAAGAAAGCTCCTGACTTCGGCCACTGAAGACATCACTGGCCAATCCCGTGTGGCACTTATCTTTGTTGGATCTACTGCTATGCCCTCTCCCCTTACAACATGGCCCAGAAAAGCCACTGACGATAGCTAGAACTCATAGTTTAAGAACTTGGCATACAGCTTATTCCTCCACAGAGTATGCAACACCAACCGCAAATGGTTTACATGATCATCTCCCGACTGAGAGTACACAAGAATATCATCAATGAACATAATTACGAATAAATCCAAGTACTCTCGGAATGACCGGTGCATTAGATCCATGAATACCGAAGGCGCATTACATAAGCCAAACGACATCACCGTGAATTCATAATGACAATAGCGTGTCCCAAACGCTGTCTTGGGAATATCGCCTTCCCGAATACGCAATTGATAATATCCCGATTTCAAATCCAACTTTGAATAGACGGTTGACCCCGCTAGCTGATCAAATAGCTCATCGATCCGTGGGATTCCGATATTTGTTCTTTTCCGTCATCTTATTCAATTCTCGGTAGTCAATACACAAACGCAAACTATCGTCTTTCTTTTTCACAAATAGAACAGGCGCGCTCCAAGGTGACATACTTGGGCGTATGTATCCCTGCTCTAACAACTCTTGCAATTGGGCTTTCAATTCAGCCCTTCCCATTGGCGCGATGCGCTATGGCGAGCGGGCCACAGGTTTCGCACCGGGCACTACCGCAATAGCGAAGTCAATCTCCTATGGACTTCATCACTCATAAAGGTCATTAGGAAATACATCTTTCTAAACCGATCACACACGAGAAGGGTCACTCAACCCATCTTCGGCTTGTAGATCACTAGAGGCATGACGACTCGCTTCAAACATGACTGAACAACTAGCAAGCAAACACGCACTCTTGGTCCTTCATTCAGCACAGATGGTCCTATGGTCAATGACCTCTACCCATATGCATTCTTTCCACTATGGCCATGTCGTTTCACTAGTATCTCTGATACCCAGATTAATACATAGGGTGGACCAAGCTATACACCAATGTTTTGCTTATTCATCAACAAAACATAATTATACATTATACATATACAAAACAAGTTTTAAAGCCAGCATAACACACGCGGATATGTACAGTACATAGTGACAATTATTTATGTACAGTTCTGAAAGTGAGATAAAGATCTATCTAAACTCTAGAGGGGGGGTGAATAGAGTATTTTTAAAATAGCTTTACAATTTAAACAAATAAAGCAATTAAGATTTAATTTATGTATAGGTGTAAGGTGTCTTACTAGATAAATCAGAACTAAGACAGCAAAAAGAAGAATCACAGCACACAATAAAGAAAATACTCAAGCAACCAGAAGACACAAGGAATAATAGTGGTTCCCCAAAAACCTGGGTACATCCACTCTTCTACCACCCTTGGTAGGAATCCACTCAGGATGAGTTGATCAGGTGTCCTGACACCAATGAGCTTTTGATAAGGTGCTCAAAAACCAAACTAGATTTTTTGATCAGGTGTCTTGCCACCACTGAGTTTTGACAAGGCTCTCAGAACCAATCTCAGAACTTTTGAAGGGAGTTTTGATAACCCTTTTACAGCAGGAAAAGAAAAAGTAAAGAGGTGAAGTTGTCTTCTGTGTTCTCAAATCAAATGAGAGAAGACTATTAGATTGTTGATGATGTCAAAGCTCCCCCTGAGATGTAGAATGGTTCAGGAGTGAGAGCTTTGCTTCAGGGTGATAGGTCTTCAGAAGCTTCATATCTCTAGCAGAAGATGATTCCTGCAGATGCTGAAAAATTTGGTGTCTGGAGTTCTTGATGTTGAAGCTATGATCACTTTTCAGTAAGTCAAAAGGATTGTTCTACTAGTTCTTCAGAAAAAAAAATGATCACTTGTGTCTGTTACTGTTAATCTTTTGTTGTTGTACTATAGGTTCTATATTGTTGACTGAAGACAAAAAGGAGGATCTTATTCTCTGAAAAATTCCTTTTCAAAGATAGTCGTTGGCAGTCATAAATGTCTTCTATAAAAGTCTTGTCTTCTAGAGGAAAGTCTCATGTTCCAAAAAGAATTCCTTAAAACTTGCTCCAGAATAAAGAAAAATGGCTGGCAGATCTCTTGAGATAAATGCTGAGAGAATTCAAAAACATTCCAAAGACTAACAAAATTTGAATTCATAAAAACATCGATCTCTCAGAAGATCGTCGATCTGAGCTCTACGATCGTCGATCTGAGCTCAGAGATGGAATAAGATCAACAGACAGAAAACGTCGAACTGAGCTCGAAGATCGTCGAACTGAGCTCAGCGACCTGGAGAATAAACTGAGGAGAGATCGTCGACCTGAGCTCGAAGACCGTCGACCGAAGCTCGACGACTTTAGCAAAGGTTGAGCTCAGAGAGCGTCGAATGGAGTTCGACGTTCCGTCGACCTAAGCTCGACGATAATTGTCTTTGCCTCAGCTTGAAGTCTGATTCCTTGAATGGTCCTGGGGGCAGCTCAAAGCTAAATTCTAAGCCCTAGACACATTTTAATGTTGACCTTTAAAACTATACAACTAGGTCAAACTGGTTTCCTAAGACAAACATAGTGATCCTTACCCAAATTAGTAATAGAGTGTTCCAACAATCTCCCCCTATTTGGGTTAGGATTACTATTTATAGACAAAAATAGGAAATAAATAAGCATACAGACAAAACAAGAACTAAACCAATCAAAGCAAGAAAATGTCATAGCAGCATTGCAGATCACAGATAAAATATCAGCAAATGTTCAGAGGTGGATGTTTGTTTAGCTTACACAAATCACTTCTTCTCAGTTCCCTTTTTAAACAAAATTTCCCTGTTAGGATTGAGGGCTTCTTTCTTTGATCTTCTGTCATCTTCTGCACCTAAGGAAGTTTGAGATCTAGGCCTTGGTACTATAGCCTCAGGGTGCAGCTTCATATAATCTTCTGGATTAAAGAATTTCCTTGAAGCATATCTCTCTAGTTCTTTCTTTCTTTGATCTGATAGGGTTGTAATGTTGGAAATGTCTTTGTCTTGCTCTCTGGCCTTTTTTTATTTGATCTAGAGCAGCAAGCTCTTTCATTCTGGCAGTCCATGACAAAGGGTTGTTCTCAGGATCCTCAAATGGAATAGGAAGTTCATATCTGTTGATAGACTCAGAATCAGTATTAGGAGTCCTGGAGACAACTGTATCTTTTAGCCTATAAGGGAAAGGACCTGAAGTAGATTCAATATGACCTTTTCCTTCCCTTTGTTGTCTAGAATATGTTCTGTAATCTCTTTGCCTTCTGCTAGACTGATATCTCTTTGATTGATATCCTCTTTGAAATTGTTCTCTTGGTTGATGTTCCTGAGAAGGTTGGGAAGAGCTTTGCTTTGAAGCAGAGGATGGAAGAGCTGAACCTCCACCAGATCCTGAATCTGGAGGAGGAGGAGGAGGAAATTTAGAAGATCCTTTTTCATATCTAGCCAATTTTCTTCTTTTCTTCATAGCTTTCAATTGATTTTTAGAGAATTGCATCCATGGCTCAGAGATTGGGCAATCATGCAAAATATAATATGGAATATCATTTGCATCCTTGGCTTGAGCAGGAGGAACTTTCATCATGGCCTTGCTTCTGGCCTTCCTTTTCTTGGCAATGGTACCAGAAGAGTCATCAGAATCAGTATGAAACTGATCACTTTCTGAGCTTTGGGGTCTATCATATAAATCATCAATGCTCTTAATATATTTCTCTTGTAATTTCAACTGATCTAGAGTCAGGGTAGGAGCAGCAACGCCAAAAATTTGAGCAGAAGCAGCATCAGGAGTTGGAGCACAAACAGCAGTAGGTTCTTTCAGATAAGTGGCAAGTTCTTGAGTAGCAGTAACCTCAATAACAGAAACCATGTCAATATCTTCTGATACACTTGTAGAAACATCAGTAGCAGTAGGGATGGAAACAGCAACATCCACAGCCTTGAAAGAATTTATGTATGAGGTAATTAGGCTGGGATCACAAACAGAGATAGGCACAATGGCCTTAGTCAAATCTTTAACTTGTTCAACTGGCAGAGAACTGAAGAAAGCAAGATCAAAAACTGAAAGCAATTTCTGGAGATCCACTACAAATGTTGGAGCAGGAACTGCTTCATAAGGCATCTCCCCCTGCCTGGATTCAGTGGTAGCTGGATTAAGGCACCCAGAAGAAGTGATTGCCTGAGAGGAGATGAAGGAGGAGAGCTTGGTAGACAGCTCCTGAATATGTGTCAGGAGTGGAGCCAGGGTGGTCTCCAGTAATGAGGTTAGCTTGGGAGCTAGCAGCTCATATAACCTGTCTGCCAGGGCTGAGATATCTACATGCTCAAGAGGGGCTTGAGTAGAGGTAGGAGAGAAGGGTGTTGGAATGATGTTGACTGGAGCTGATGGAATGGAGAATGTGGAGGTAGGAGGTGAAGAAATGGATGGTCTAGGGGTAGGAAGTGTTGAGATTGATGTAACTTGGTTGGGGAAGGATGAGATGGTAGGGGAAAAAGATGGTTGAGAGAGGATGTCTTGAAGAATTTGTTGGAATGAGGAAGTAGAGGGAAGCTCAGGAGGAGTTGAAGGAGAATCATCCATGAAGGAGTCATCTAAGAGAGAATATGATGAAGTGGTGGCAGGAGGATAGTAGTATAAGGGATGGAATTGCTCTGAGGTAGATGCTGGAGAAGGTGAGATTGGGGATGAGATTGTAATGGGTAATGAGATGGCTATGGTGGTGATTGGTGGTGAGGATGAGATGGCTGGGGTAGAGACAGCTGGAGGAGGAGAAGAAGCAGGCAAAACTTCTGCAGGGGCAGAGACCTGAGGAGGAGTGACTAAGGCAATCCTTGTGCCTAAAGCAGGAGTTGATGCAGTAGCCCTATTGGGGTTAATAATTTGCCTGTCCCACCTGCTGAAGAGGGCACAGGTAAGTCTCTTGGATGCATTGATGTGCATCCCACTTGAGGTCAGCAGCTCAGGGCACTTGGAGTGCATGTAAACCCCCAAGATCCTCCCAAAGCTTACACAGCTTTTGCTCAGCTTCTTTTTGATCAAAGTGAAGAAGATGGGCCCCCAGTCCAGATGTTTCTTGTCAACCACAGCTCCCATTAGACAGAACTGATGTCTGGAAATGGTGTCATGGGCTGAGTTCTTTGCCAGAAGCACCTTTCCCACAACATCAGCCAGAAATTGATATTCAATCGACAAATTCTTTTTCAGCAATTTTTTAGGGTTCTCAGCAGAGTGACCCATTCTATCTAGCATTGCATCAGACTCTTCTTCAGATAATTCAATAGAGTCATTTTCAGTGCTGAGGTTGAACACTTCTGTTAGAAGGGTGGGGGACAATGGTACCTGAGTCCCTTTGATAGAGCCGACTACAGAATTCTCATTCTCAGTTGAGGCAGAAAAACACCATTCCTTTATCTCATCTGCGGTGATCTTCATCCTGATGGACATTATCTGAACTAACTGTTGTTCTCGAAGCAGATTTAAAATGTCCTTGAATCTCTGGTCGCTTCCATCGAAAGAGTTCATGTCGATGTCGAATCCTGTGTCAAATTTCATTTTTGAAAGTGCAGCAACAGTCAGAGCCATCTGTACCTGCAAAAATTGAACAAACACGACCAAGTGTAGAAGGTTTGGAGGGAAAAAAAATTGCATAGAGTATGAAGGCGTAAACGACGAGCGGCGGCCAAATAATGATTTTATATTAGGGTTCGACGCGAAAAAGGAAGGATCGTCGACCTCAGATCGACGATCAGGACTCCTGAGGGAAGCTGAAAGGTCTTCAACATCGTAGATCTCAGTTCGACGATCAAGAGAGCGTCGAGCTCAGGTCGACGATCAAAGACCTGAAAGAGATAGTATACAACTATCTGGCAAGCTCTGAACTTAGGTCGACGTTTAGTGAAAACGTCGAACTCCATTCGACGATTTCTGGGAGAAACATCGAGCTCAGTTCAGAGACAGAAGCTATCCTATAGACACAAAAGGAGATGATTTTTTTAGCCTAATCTTGGTCTGTTTTTAGCTTTTCAAAATCTTGTAATTTAGTTTAGGCTTCCTCCATCTAACATGCCTAACTGATTTAGGAAGACATTGTGTTTCTTTTCATCCAGAGGCTTGGTGAAAATATCTCCCCTTTGCAAATCAGTTGGGATATATTGAAGTTCAATTTTGTTCTTCTCTACATTATCCCTTAGAAAATGATGCCTAATCTCTATGTGTTTTGTCTTACTATGGAGGACTGGATTTTTTGCAATGGAAATAGCACTGGTGTTGTCACAAAATATTTTTGACTTCTCTAAGTTGTAACCATAGTCTAGGAGTTGGTTTTGTATCCACAATATTTGTGAACAACAACTGCCTGCAGCCATATATTCAGCTTCAGCAGTTGAGGTTGACACAGATGTTTGTTTCTTACAATACCAAGAGACTAGTCTATCACCAAGGAACTGACAAGTTCCACTGGTGCTTTTCCTGTCTATTCGGCATCCAGCATAATCAGCATCTGAGAATCCAGTTCAGTCAAATGCTGAGTCTTTTGGATACTAGAGTCCTAGATTTGGACAGCTTTTAACATACCTAAGAATCCTCTTAACTAAGGTTAAGTGTGACTCTCTAGGGCTAACTTGAAATCTAGCACATATACATGTAGCAAACATTATATCAGGCCTACTGGCTGTAAGGTACAATAGAGAGCCAATCATTGCTCTATATGTTGTCTGATCAACTGGTTTCCCATGTTCATCAGCATCCAGTACAGCATTGGTAGGCATGGGTGTTTTCATACATGATGCATCAGACATACCAAATTTCTTAACCAGCTCTTTTGCATACTTGGTTTGAGAAATAAATATGCCTTCAGCATGTTGTTTGACTTGCAATCCTAAGAAGAAGGATAGCTCACCCATGCTACTCATTTCAAATTTAGAGTGCATAAGCTTGGAAAACTTTTTGCACAAGTTTGAATCAGTAGAGCCAAATATAATATCATCTACATAGATTTGTACTAGTAGGGTATGGGACTTATGGGTTCTAATAAAAAGAGTTTGGTCTACTCTCCCCCTAACAAAATCATTTTTTAGCAGAAAACATGCTAGGGTCTCATACCATGCTCTAGGAGCTTGCTTGAGACCATATAATGCTTTGTGTAGTTTAAAAACATAATCAGAATGGGTTAGAGAGATAAAACCTGGAGGTTTTCTGACATAGACTACTTCTTTGATCTCCCCATTAAGAAAAGCACTCTTGACATCCATTTGATAGACTTTGAATCCCTTGTGAGCAGCATAAGCCAGAAAGATTCTTATGGCTTCTAATCTTGCAACAGGTGCAAAGGTCTGGTCATAGTTTATCCCTTCTTCCTGAGAGTACCCTTGAGCAACTAGCCTTGCCTTATTCCTTACAATGATTCCTTGATCATCCAGCTTATTTCTGAACACCCATTTGGTTCTAACAATGGGATGATCTTTTGGCTTAGGCACTAGTTCCCAAACTTTATTTCTTTCAAATTGATGCAACTCCTCTTGCATTGCAATAATCCAGTGTGGATCTTGTTCTGCATCTTGAATGGTTTGAGGTTCAATTTGAGAGAGGAAGCAAGTGTGCATCAGGTTCTGGTTGACCTGATTTCTAGTTTGCACACCAGCTGAGATGTCTCCAATTACTTGAGAAATTGGATGATCTCTTGTTGTTACTAGATCAATAGGGGGTGTTGATGGTTCACCAACCTGTGTTGTTATGTCCTCTTGTGGAACAACAACTGGTTCTTCAAGAAGATTTTCTTCCTGATGGTGAGCAGCTTCTTCATCTTCACTATTGTCATCCTTTTGTGTAACTTGTAATCTGTTCATGTCTTTAGCTAGAGAGTGCACCTGCAAATGTTCTATGGTAGAAGCATTCTTCTCCTTGAAAGACATGTTAGCTTCATCAAAAGTAATATGGACAGATTCTTCTATTTTTTGAGTAGTTTTATTATACACCCTATAAGCTTTACTGATCATGGAGTATCCCAGAAACACTCCTTCATCAGCTTTAGCTTGGAATTTTGCTAGATATTTCTTGTCATTATTATGGATAAAATAAGTGCAACCAAAAACGTTAAAATAACCTATTTTAGGTTTCTTCCCTTTGAGCAATTCATAGGGAGTCTTACCCTTTATGTATCAGGCTTCTATTCAACACATAGTTGGAGGTGTTCACTGCCTCAGCCCAAAAGGATAGAGGTAGGTGAGCATCTGTCAATAATGTAGTTGCAGATTCAATGAGTGTTCTATTTTTCCTTTCAGCTACACCATTTTGTTGAGGGGTTCTAGGAGCTGAGAAAGTATGCCTGATCCCTTCACTTTGACAGAACTCTTGCATGAGAAGAGAATCAAACTCTGTCCCATGATCACTTCTGATCAGGGCAATGTGAGTGTTGAACTCAATCTGAATGCATTTGAGAAAATCTATCAAACACTTAAAGTTATCAGACTTCTTCCTCAGAAAGAGTACCCATGTGAATCTTGAGAAGTCATCTACAACTACTAAAGTATAGGACTTCCCTCCTAAGCTTTGTACTGTAATGGGTCCAAAAAGATCCATGTGTAACAGATACAAGATCCTAGGTGAATCACTCTTATTAATTGATTTAAAACTACTTTTAGTTTGCTTGCCTAATTGACAAGCCTTGCAGAGTCCTTCCTTCTTGTAGGGGCCAGAAGGCAGTCCTCTGACAAGGTTGTCCTTGGATAGCCTAACAATGGTTCTAAGGTTAACATGTCCTAGTCTCTTATGCCATAGAATATTAGGTCTAGATATGGAATTAAACAGACAAATATCTACCTTAGATGAATGAAAGTCTACTAAGTAAATATTACCTTTCCTGTTACCTGTCAACACAGTTGTGTTGTTTTCTGACTTGACCTTGCATATTTCTTTGTTGAAAGTCACTTGATATCCTTCATCACACAGCTTACTAATGCTTATCAGGTTGTGCTTGAGTCCTTCAACATAGGCTACCTTCTTGAAGGTGACTGTCCCAATTTGGACTGCACCATATCCTTTTGTAGTTCCAAAGTTTGAATCACCAAAAATTACTTTGGGTCCAAACTTGGCTTTAAAGGATGTGAAGTTGTCCTTATACCCTGTCATGTGCTTTGAGCACCCACTATCCAGATACCATAACTGGTTTGATGTTGGATAGGTCTTCACCTGCACAAAATCAGCTTATATGTTTTTGACCCAGTTAACCTTGGGCCTAGGTTGATATCCCTTAAATTCAGAAATAGAAGACATCCCGGGTTGATCCTTATAACCTTTAGGATGGTATCTCCTAGAAGGTATTATCCATTCAGTATAGGGATTAAAGCATTGGGATGAAGCACTTCTAGGATTGAATTGAGATTTGCCACTGAAAGAAGGTTCAAAGCTCTGAACTTCATTCGACGATCGTCGAGCTGGGATCGACGATCTTGGGTAAAATCGTCGAGCTCCATTCGAAGATCGACTGTGAGGGAGTTCAGAGTTCAGGAAACGTTGAGCTGAGTTCGACGTTTCAGCCTGAGATCGTCGACCTCTGTTCGATAATCGTCGACCTCTGCTCGACGTTTTCTGTTGAGCTTTCTTTTTATTAGGTAGATCTGAATTTTTCCTAGCTACCTCTACAACACCCTTTCCTTTGTCAGAAATAAATTTGATTGGGGTTATTAATACTATGGGTTGGCTAGATGAGGCACCTAAGCCCAGTGTACTATTTAATCTTGAGTTCACTGTGCTTGTGATGTCCATTAATTTGATACTTCTCCCATTAAGGGATTCTTCAAATTGCTTGGCCTTGGATAGTTCACTTTTTAGTGAAGCTATCTCCTCTTTATAGCTTTCCAACTCTTCAGAGAGTTTGAGGTTCTCTGATTTTATAGTGCTATACTCAGATAGTTGTTTTCTGAGGGAAGTGATTTCCTTCTCAGACTCCAACAGATCTAGGCATAGTACCTTAAACTCATGTTTAAAATCCCCAGAACTGAAATCAAATGAATTGATTACCTGATCTTCTTCTAGTTGAGCTTCTGAATCTGATTCTGACTCTTCTGCTTCTGAGTCTGTTTGAGAGGCATTGATAGCCATCATGCAGAATTCCTTTTCATCAGCATCATCCTCATCATCACTGGAGCTGGATGAGGCTTCAGAGTCCTCTTCAGTTTCACTCCATGTCTCAGCAACAAATCCCTTCCTTGTATGTTTGTTCTTGCTGAAGGAGGGTTTGTCTGAGCTGTTCTTTCTGAAGTCTTTTTCCTTTCTTCTTTCTCTTCTATCTTTCTTGTCCTTGTTCTTATTTTCTGGACAGTCAGGCACAATATGGCCTGGTTTCCTGCAACCAAAACATATGATTTCTTTATTGTTATTTGATTTATCATACCTTGGTTTATCATGACCCTTGTATGATCTCTTTCTGAAGTCTTTTCTGGCCATCTTGTAGAATCTTTTGGCCAATAGACTTAGGAGCTCATTATTTCCTGTAGCTTTATCTTCAGGCTCCTCTTCTGCAGCTTTGAAGGCTATGGTCTTTTCTTTCCTTGTGACTGGAGAAGTAGCCTTTTGTTCTTCTTCTCTATTTTTAATGAGCAGCTCATAGGATTTGAGCTTGCCAAGGAGAGCTTCAGTGGTAATCTCATTTAGACTTCTGGCATTTTTGATTGGCCAGATTCTTGAATCCCAAGTGCTGGGGAAGCACATTAAGATTTTGTCATTCAGCTCAGTCAATGAGATTTCTTTATCCAAAGTCTTTAACTCATTGACAATCAAACTTAGTCTATTGTACATGTCAGCCACTGATTCAGCTTCTCCCTTTTTGAAGTTCTCATATTGGCTTATCAGATGGGATCTCCTGTCTTTCCTTTCATCAGCAGACCCTGAGACAATTTTAGAGAGCTTGTCCCAAATTCCTTTGGCTGAGTTGCAGTCAGCTACCTTCTGAAATATCTCATCAGACATTGTCTGAGCAAAGATGTTTATGGCCTTTGCATCTGCAGTTTTCCATTTCTTTATGTCTGCATCTGTTCCTGAGGGAGGTGGAACAGTACTTGTACTTGTGGTCTCTGGAGGTGTTGGGCACACTGTCAAAACAGAATTAAATATATCCTCATCAATAGAATTCATATAAAGTTTACTCCTTGCCTTCCAGAGTGCAAACTTGGAAAGGTTGCACACTGGAGGTCTGGTGCTTGCATAATCTTTGTTCTGTGCCATGTCTATATAAATAGATAGATATAGTGAAAATAACCCTCTTAAGAGATTGATCTTATCAAGGATCTTTTGGTTCAGGTGTTAGCCTGTATGAGCAACCAACCTCCCTCTGATACCAATTGAAAGTGAGATAAAGATCTATCTAAACTCTAGAGGGGGGGTGAATAGAGTAATTTTAAAATAGCTTTACAATTTAAACAAATAAAGCAATTAAGATTTAATTTATGTATAGGTGTAAGGTGTCTTACTAGATAAATCAGAACTAAGACAGCAAAAAGAAGAATCACAGCACACAATAAAGAAAATACTCAAGCAACCAGAAGACACAAGGAACTATAGTGGTTCCCCAAAAACCTGGGTACATCCACTCTTCTACCACCCTTGGTAGGAATCCACTCAGGATGAGTTGATCAGGTGTCCTGACACCAATGAGCTTTTGATAAGGTGCTCAAAAACCAAACTAGATTTTTTGATCAGGTTTCTTGCCACCACTGAGTTTTGACAAGGCTCTCAGAACCAATCTCAGAACTTTTGAAGGGAGTTTTGATAACCCTTTTACAGCAGGAAAAGAAAAAGTAAAGAGGTGAAGTTGTCTTCTCTGTTCTCAAATCAAATGAGAGAAGACTAGTGGATTGTTGATGATGTCAAAGCTCCCCCTGAGATGTATAATGGTTCAGGAGTGAGAGCTTTGCTTCAGGGTGATAGGTCTTCAAAAGCTTCAGATCTCCAACAGAAGATGATTCCAGCAGATGCTGAAAAATTTGGTGTCTGGAGTTCTTGATGTTGAAGCTATGATCACTTTTCAGTAAGTCAAAAGGATTGTTCTACTAGTTCTTCAAAAAAAAATGATCACTTGTGTCTGTCACTGTTAATCTTTTGTTGTTGTACTATATGTTCTATATTGTTGACTGAAGACAAAAAGGAGGATCTTATTCTCTGAAAAATTCCTTATCAAAGATAGCCGTTGGCAGTCATAAATGTCTTCTATAAAAGTCTTGTCTTCTAGAGGAAAGTCTCATGTTCCAAAAAGAATTCCTTGAAACTTGCTCCAGAATAAAGAAAAACGGCTGGCAGATCTCTTGAGATAAATGCTGAGAGAATTCAAAAACATTCCAAAGACTGACAAAATTTGAATCCGTAAAAACGTCGATCTCTCAAAAGATCGTCGATCTGAGCTCTACGATCGTCGATCTGAGCTCAGAGATGGAATAAGATCAACAGACAGAAAACGTCGAACTGAGCTCGAAGATCGTCGAACTGAGCTCAGCAACCTGGAGAATAAACTGAGGAGAGATCGTCGACCTGAGCTCGAAGACCGTCGACCAAAGCTCGACGACTTTAGCAAAGGTTGAGCTCAGAGAGCGTCGAACGGAGTTCGACGTTCCGTCGACCTAAGCTCGATGATAATTGTCTTTGCCTCAGCTTGAAGTCTGATTTCTTGAATGGTCCTGGGGGCAGCTCAAACCTAAATTCTAAGCCCTAGACACATTCTAATGTTGACCTTTAAAACTATACAACTAGGTCAAACTGGTTTCCTAAGACAAACATAGTGATCCTTACCCAAATTAGTAATAGGGTGTTCCAACAAGTTCATCCTTTCTCTTCTTGTTTCCACTCGTCTAAGGGCCAACTCTACAGTCTCGAGCTTTATGCCCGTCTATACCACACGAGTAGCAAATGGGTGGAACTCATCCTGCCACCACTTGTAAGACCCCCCTCCCGGAACACAACACACGGCACGAGGGGAGTCTTATGCCCGAAATAGCCGCCTTGCAGTAGCACTAACACACGGGTTAGCCTTTACCATAAGATGCCTATTCCGCCGGCTACAATCCATATCATAACAATTATGCCAACCCAACCATAACAGGAAAGTAAAGCAGTTCAATTCACAGCTAAGTTTAAGTCCAAAAGAGCGGAAGATAACAAGCACAACAGGCTTGTACAAAAGAACAAGAGTCTAGAAATGTTTTGCCAAACGGCTACATGAAAACACTCCCGACTGTCACTGACGGTGCCGATGGCACCACCACCTCAGGTCCTATCGTCCGGGCCTGGCTGTCCTGCTGCATAGTCCGTTGCTGCTCTACCTGCGGGGTTTCCTCCTAAAAAGGAAGACGTAGCAACCGTTAGTCATAAGACTAAGTGGCTTCACATCCGCTCCCCCGGCGACTCCTCGGCACCGGGCGGAGAAAGGAACAAAGGTACAATATGTATATATATAAGCAAGTAAACAAGCAGGTGACTGTAAATATGGTGGAGTACAAACTACGCTACACAACTAGCAGTTCTACAAATATCAATAATATATGACAGCAGGTATAAGTAATCAGAATAGTAACTTAACCTATAAGAGTGCCCATACAAACTTATAAGTTAAGGATCGGCTTAACAGTAAAGTAACTCATCGTATAAGAGTGCCCATACAAACTTATACGATGAGGATCTTGTGTATGCAATGAATGACATGATATGAATGTTATGCTATGACCGAATCATGCACACACACATGCAAGTTGCTATGTCGACACAGACTTGAAGTTCCCACTTTTCGAGCAGGTAGCTAACCTCTCAGGCGTCGTCCGTCGTGGCCAGACGGCGACAGTGGAGCGGGCGTCTCCACTACTAGGTGGTATCACACTACCTATCCTAGGCCCCTGTACGCCTCAACGCTAAGAACACAACAGCGGAGCTCACATGCATACTACGGCTCAGAAGGGGTCTTGGGTAGATGTGCACCAAGAACACAGCCCAACCTGGCCTTCGATTTCGAACCGGATGGAACCTCGGAAACGCACGAGGTGCAAGCCCAACCGTTCTCATGGCGCGGAGGAGATCTCGGGTTATGGACACCAAGTATCTAACCCTACCGCCCAAGGTCTACCCATTGGCTCCCATCGGTGTGACGACTGGCGAACCTGTAGACCTGCCACAGTCATTATCTCAATATCGCGACACGATGAATCGTCGCACATCACATGCCCCAAAACAACTCACTCGATGCTACCCGTAGGGAGACTTCAACTCTAAGCATCGGTTGTTAATAATCCCCTTGGGCTCGGATTACGGTTCCAAAGTACTCTTCACATAGTGTTCATCATATTCACGCCCACCTATTCAATGAATTCATCTCAACACTACGCATAATAGATATGTTCAACTCCCAACTATATAAATATATTTTATACCACTCTCAACCCTTAGTTTCTAGCCTTCTCATCCGCTTCATTTCTCTACCAATACATGGTTATACCTTATTACACAACCAGATGAGTAATCATACTAAACTATGGTAACAACAACCTTATAGATATATGGGAGCAAGACAACAAATGAGCAAATCACAACCATTGCAAGAGTGCTAGCATTATAAATTAACAAGTGCACTAACATAGGATAGTCCAATACTAAAACTGGGATTCCCGGAGCTACAGGAATCCGATCACAATGTTCAACCCCTCGTTGGAAAGGTATTCGCGAGGGCTACGACTTTCCTGTTGAGTCGATCGCCCAGATCTGGTCGCAACATACCAGAAATTCAACTCGAATACGTGCAGGAAACAGTTTCCTGTACAGGATTTTCCCGAACGCAGCGGACTCGAACCCGCTTTCCCGTGGCTACAGGTATCGCATGGAAACGTGCAACCACTCGTTCGAAAGGTAATTTCAAGGGCTACGACTTTCGTGTTGAGTCGATCACCCAGATTTGGCCAGAACACCTCTGAAATTGGCCACGAAGGTCGCCGCGTGCAGAAATCAGATTTCTGCACGCATCTTAAGGCGAGATGAACGGCATCCGTTCATCTTCTTCCTTGCAACGACCTCGCATAAACTCCTCCAGAATTCACACCCAACCTTATTTCTCCTTTCAAAGCCAAACCCTCAACGAAAACCCCTCTCATCTCCGCTTTGAATGATGAGAAGGTTGAGGGAGACTAAGCCTAGAAAACCTAGGCATGGCTTATCCTAAGAGCTCTCCTCCTCACCATCAAGACTCTATGGAGTCGATGTCTCTCCTAAAAATAACTATAGATCTAACACCAAGGGAGAGGGGAGGAAGCTCACCTCAAGTCCAGCGGTACCACCATGGCCGGCCATGAGCCTCGCACTCCTTCGCGGCGGCATTGTTTTTCCCTTGACGGCGGCGGCGTTTCGATTCCTCCAAGGATGGCTCCGGCAAGCTCTTCCTCCTCCAGCCAAGAGAACTCCCTCAGAAATTTCGGGGCTGAAGAAAGGGGATGAAATGCTAGGGTTTCACAACTTTTTCCTTTTTATACACCGCAGACACGGGTAGGCACACGGCCGTGTTCCTACCCGTGTTCAGGTGACACGGCCGTGTCGCCTGCCGTGTTTAGGGCCGTGTTCATCCCAGAACATCTTTCCGCCGGTTCAGGGTTGCGGCACACGGGTAGAGACACGGCCGTGTCTCGACCCGTGTCCTCGGCACACGGGTAGGGACACGCCCGTGTCCCAATACCCGTGTACCTCTCTGACTGGAAACTTAATATTGGCATGAGGCACACGGGTATGGACACGGCCGTGTCCATACCCGTGTCGGCCAAAATCACCGTTTTGCCTTGTTTTCCTCATTTCCCATACGTTCGCACCTGTTCACCCACACCCCCATTGGGCTCACCACAGCCCCCTTGACTCAAATACGCAATCAAGGGGCCTAGCACGAATTGGGACGTTACACCACTCCAGCCTTAGCTTTCTTTATCCTTGGTGCATTACCATGGCAGTCCCGGGCAATATGCCTTACGTTTCCGCACGCAAAACAAACACGCCTTTCTTTTACTCCCATGGTGGTAGAAGAGGTCGTCTCCTGCATATGTCTGTTCTTCTTCCGCTTATGAGAACTTGTTGTTGGCATCTCTGTAACGGTGGGCACACTGGCACCGTACCTTGCCTTGAACTGATTTAAGTCCATTTCCAAAGACTGAGCTGTCGTGACCAAGGCACAAAAGCCAAGTAACTTTGGACCCACTAATAAACTTCGCAGTTCTTCGCACAGACCATTATAAAATATGTTAATCTTCATCTCCTCACTTTCAACCACACACGATGCATGTTGTCTCAGCGCCACAAATGCATGAAAGTACTCCTTGACCGTATATGGTCCTTGGATCAGATGCATATTCACCGGCAGGGCTGATGCTCGTTTCCTTGCTATCTATTCAGGCACACAAACCGGCATGAGAGGCTCCATCGGAACAGAGGGTTGTACATGTCCCTCGTGGCGGGCATTGATCATTGCAAAAACCACATCAGTGATCAATCGGACCGTCGCTACCGAAATAGGGAGTGTTGGCTCATTAATCCCCATTGTATGCTGGGGTTCGTGTTGTCCCTCATTACTACTAGTCGCCTACAAGCGTGAAACACATAAGTAAGCAACTAAAATGTTGCATAAAGTAGAAGCAGGAACACCCAAGGACCCCAAACAGAGCACACATTTGCGCCCTCGTGAAAGCAAGAACAACAATTAGGAACGCGCAGGTTCCTCAAACAAGTGTATTTGCATTCCTTAGTGGATATTCCAGAGTTCACTAGGGTTACAGCGGTTCGCACAGACACGTGCTCGCCACCCCACAAAAGAATTCGACCATGAAAGAGGAAGACCGAAACAAGCTGATACCAAAATATAACGACTCCACCTGTTAAATAACATATAATAGAAGGTCCGGCTAGGGCCCCACACTATATGCTACAAACAGATGGTGAGGTCATAGGATAATACCATCAACGCATCCTAACACAGAGCATGCTAGCGGAATAGATACACAATTAGTTGAACTCATAGCAGGAATATCCACCAAATATATATAAACCAACATTATATATACAACCACTAAAACGAGGGTACAACAAATACTACAGTTTGGCCTTAAGGCCTAATAGTTCCTCTTTAAACTGTATGGATTACAGACATCGGCGTGCAGGCCGGCCATACATGAATAAAAGAAAATACAAAAGCTAGCCTTCAAGGGCTAGCAGCAACAGCAAGAGCGGCAACAGCAGCAGCAGGGGCATCAGCCTTTCATTTTCCGCTCGGCTCTCCAGCACCTGCACAGGGACAATCCACCCATAAGGTGGCAAACAAGGCAACAGTCAGCATTCAGCTGACCAATTTATAACAATCCTACCCCTTTCCCGGGGGAGAGGAATTCCTTCCCTACAGAGCAATACAGCAATTGACAGATAATATACATATTGTGTTCTCACGCACAAGCAATCCATCAAAACCGTCGGCCAACCGGGCCGACGATCTGTGCTCTCAGGCACACTTTTGGGTACACTGGCGAACCGGGATCAACACCAATGAGCATTTATTCTTAATGGAGAGCAGGCCTAAGACTCTCATTATGCTACTGACGAAAGCCCAATGCCTTGGCACTTCCTTGTACAGTCAACATAACGCAGGTACAGATCCACCACCCCCGTTGCTCAACTCGCCTTGCCCTCACAAAGCACATCGTACTTGCGGCTATAACAAAAGGCGCGGGTCGGCTTCAACTTTCCTGTTCGGCACGAAGCCTTTTCAGAGCTCGTAGCTCACAATATCCATAATGTCCGCCAAGGACTGGCTTCACAATCAAAAAGGGGTGTTAATGCCGGCGTACTTCGCGGTCGCTAAGTGGGTTCAGCAGAACTCTCTATCTGCACCCAAACTCCACCCAAACCCTGCAGTTCATGCAGTGCCAAAAAAGTGGTCTTTCATAGCATACAATACAAGCGTTACAAGGGTGTTTTCCTGGAATTCCTCATTCCAGTACTTCCCGCTACTTCCCTTCATAGGCACAACCAATTGACCCCACAAACTACATGTTTATACGTGGAGTCTTCTCCGGTGCGCAATATGCAACATCACCAATCCAGACCAACCTGTCCAGATGGGCTTCACACAGCATGCCTATCCTGTACTACACATTTCCGGGTCTAAATGCAGACTCAAGCTGGGGATAGCAACTATCACCCACATGAATCACTCACTTTTCCCACCTTTTGGTAGAGAGGATTCCTTACTCATGCATAAAGGAGTACTTCACATGTCTAAGAAGGAAGATCGTTACCCTTGACGATTTCTTGGGAGCCATCGAAAATCTGGCCGGTTGGAAAGCACCACAGCAGCTTTGCCTCAACTAAACTAGAATCGGATCTCGAATCGGACCGCGGGAGCACCATTAAAGCCTTTCTCTTCTCCTCCTTCTCCTTCCTCCAAGCTCTCTCTCTTTTTCTCTCTTAATAAGAATGAGAGAAGAGGCTAACACTCAGCCTTATCACTGCAGGAATGGACCTGGGCCATTAGATCCAAATAGAAATAATTGGATGGCCAAGATCTTCCTAAAATTCCATATTTTACTTGACACGGCCTGTGACACACCCGTGTCCCAGGCCGTGTCCCCCAAGCGATGTACGAATCGACTCAAAAATAACCAGAACACGGGCTCCAACACACCCGTATCACAGGGCAGACACGCCCGTATCAACTTTGACACGGCCATGTGACTGGTCGTGTCACCCATTGTAACACAAGCCCAAATCACCCGAGAAGGACGCGGCGAAGGAACACGCTCGTGTCCATGTTCATGTGCCCAATACGCCCCTGTGACACGCCCATGTCACAGGCCGTGTTCCACACTCAACGCCACTCAACGCCATTCCTCTCAGCGCCACTCAATGCCACTCAATATTCTCCTGAGCAGGACATGCCCTGGGACACGCCCGTGTCCCAGGCTGTGTCACCTCTCGATGATCAGTTCTCGAGAACTCGAGTCGATGCCTCGAGAAAAGGACATGCCCTGAGACACGTATGTGTCCTAAGCCGTGTGCCCAGGACACGCCCTGGGACACGCCCGTGTCCCAGGCCGTGTGCCCTGGACACGCCCTGGGACACGCCCGTGTCCCAAGCCATGTCACCCAGCCTGACTCCATCTTAAGATTTTGGGGTGTTACATCCTCCCTCCCATTCACGCACGAAGAACTCCGGCGAGCCTAGAACTATAAAGCCTACGACGAGTTGATCGATTGCAAGCCCATGAAGATATCTAGCACTGATCATGGATCGCTCAACGGAGGATTCGTATTGAGGGATATTTTAACTTAAATCTTGTTATATTCTTGTGTTCTTTTTCTCTTCTTTGTATTGATTGTGGTGAAGGAAATCAACCAGGGAAGGTCATCGGAATCCGGGGTACGATTCTATGAGAAATCATCCCGGGGAAGGGACGTCTAGATCAGGTGATCTAGAGGGGCTCTAAGACCCTTCCTTGCATGGGAGGTGAAGAGTCGGCTCAAAGACCTTTATTCGAGGGAAAGGGAGAGAGCCAACCAGTCCATGGAGTGGGTCGGTATAGAAAACCAGAAGTTATTTTTATTCACCGCCTTCGATCTCCGGCGTCACGGAGATCAACCTTTGTAATCTTTAAAAACTTTATTGATTTTAGTTTTTGTCAATAGAATTCATTTCTTGTCTTTTTACCTGTGTGTACTGTTGCGGTTGTTAAATTGTGCTATTTTGAAAAGTGCATAAATTTCCAAAAGAGAATCTGAGTAGGAAAACGAGTCCAGAGACATACCGCCGCGCGCTAGCTACCTAGCGCCCCGCGGTAGCTTCCTGTACTAGTTCTCTGGGTTGTAAATATTTCAAATTTGTAATAAATTCCATTAGAACTTATCCCCCCCCTAAGGTTTGCCACTAGATCCAACATTGAGTTGGTGTCAGGTGCGAAGCCTATGTCACGCTCACTGTACTGTGTAATGCCAAAGGATATGGTGGAACTAAAGGTTCAGTTGTAGGAGTTGCTTGAGCAAGGCTATATACCTCCAAGTATGTAACCTTGGAGTGCACCGGTTCTCTTTATGAAGAAGAACGATGGAAGCTTGCGCCTATGCATTGACTATCGTGAACTGAACAAGCTGACGGAGAATAATAAATATTTGATCCCGAGAATTGATGATTTATTTGATCAGCTGGTTGGATCAACTGTCTATTCGAAGATGGATTTAAAGTTCGGTTATTATTAGTTGAGGAACAGGAAGAGTGATATTCCCAAGACAGCATTTGGTACATGTTATGGACACTATAAGTTTACTGTGATGTTGTTTGGGTTGACGAATGCATCATCGATTTTTATGGATTTGATGCACAGGACCTTTATAGAGTATTTAGATCGATTTGTGATGGTATTTATAGATGACATATTGGTATATTCTCAGTCTGAAGAGGACCATGTGAATCATTTGAGGTTAGTTCTACATACCCTAAGAAGGAATCGACTTTATGCCAAGTTCTCTAAGTGTGAGTTTTGTCTATCGACAGTGTCTTTTCTTTGTCATATAGTTAGTGTAGAGGGTATTGTCGTGGATCCAGCGAAGATAGTTGCAAAATGGTAGTGGCCTGTGTTGACTACTATGGAGGAATTCAGGAGTTTTCTTGGACTTACCGGCTACTATAGGCGCTTCATAGAGAACTTCTCGAGGATTTATTTGCCTCTCACTACTTGACAAGAAAGGATCAGAAGTTCATTTGGACGCCAGAGTGCGTGCGAGCTTTTGAGGATTTGAAGAGTCATCTGACCACGGTGCCTGTTTTGAGTTTATCATATGGTACAGAAGGCTATGAGATCGATAGTGATGCTTTAGGGAGCGTCTTAGGATAAGTTCTTCTACAGTTTGGAAAAGTTATACCTTATGGCTTTCGCCAACTGAAAGTGCATGAAAAAAACTATCCAGTCCATGACTTAGAGTTGGCGGCATAATATTTTCCATGACTCTGTGGCGGCATTACTTGAATGGAGTGAAGTTTGACATCCTTACGGACCAAAAGAGCCTAAAATACCTATTGAACAGAAGGGATTTGAATATACGACAAAGGAGGTGGATGGAGTTCCTTGGGGACTATACGTTTGAGATTCACTATGTTTCCGGGAAGGGAAATATTGTCGTAGATGTATTGAGTCACAGGGCTCTGGCGCAGGCTAACTAAATACAGATGCATGATGGCGTATTATTCGATATATGGAGGCGTAGGAGATCACTTATGTTGACAGGAGCTCTAGTGCAAATGCATGTTTAAACTGGATAGAGGTGCAATATGACCTCGTGGACAGGATTCGTCAGGAATTGGAGCTTGACGAGAGCATGAAGCATTTTATGGTAGAAACTGTGGATGGGTGAAATTCCCAATTTTCTATTGGCAACGGTTTTTTGTGGAAGGATAGTCAGTTGTGGGTCCTAAACGTTGGCAAATTATGGGAGAAATTGATGTATGAGACACCCTTTACAAAGCACTCAATCCACTCAGGGAGCACAAAGATGTTCGAGGATATGAAGAAGCTTTTCTGGTAACTAGGGATGAAGAAGGACATAACTCTTTATTTGGCAAAGTGTCATACTTATGCCCTAGTAAAGGCTGAATGTTAGAAACCTAGTAGTTTCCTGAAGTCATTACCAATACCAGAGTGGAAGTTTGCTGACATATCTATGGATTTCATGCATAGTTTGCCGTGATCGCAAAAAGGGAACGATGCTATTTGAGTGATCGTTGATTGATTGACAAAGGTGTCACACTTCATTCCGAACAGAAAGGGACGATTAAGTGGAAAAGTGGGCAAAACTATACGTTGACAATATTGTATGATTGCACTGTGTGCCCCATAGTATCGTTAGTTATCGAGATGTGCATTTCAAGTCAAATTATTGGAGGCTTATTCATCAACTATTGGGTACCAAGCTGAAATTCAACACGGCCTTTCATCCTTAGACGGATGGTCAGACCGAGAGGGTAAACAGAACGATGGAAGATATGCTTCGCATGAGTGCCTTGGATTTAGGGAATAGGTAGGAAGACCATCTCTTTATGATCGAGATCTCCTACAACAATAACTACCAAGCAAGTATTCAGATTGCACCTTTTGAGGCCTTATATAGTAGGAAGTGTCGTGCTTATTGGCTTGGGTAGAAATTGGTGAATCGAAGCTCTATAAGAGTAAAAACATCAAAGATGCGACTTCGATGATACATTTGATTCAGGAGCGACTATTGGTTGCTCATGATAGGCAAGCAAAGTACTACAATGCCAAACACCGAAACGTAGAGTTTGCGGTAGGTGATTGGGTGTATCTCAAGATAAATTCATTCAAGGGCATATCTAGGATTCGACGCTTCAAAAAGCTGAGTCTGATATAAATTAGGTCATTTGAAATCATTGAGCGGATTGGTGAAGCGTCCTATCGTCTGAATCTTTCAACTAAACTTTGTGGTTTGCATGATGTGTTTCATATATTGGTGCTGCGGAAGGTTGTGTAAGAGCCTGCACAAGTGGTTATTACGGATCAAGTGTTTGTCGATAGTAGATAGATGATGAAAGTCAAGTCCATTTAAATCTAGGATATGGAGGTCAAGCAGTTGCGTAACAAAGAGATTGGAATGGTCAAAGTCTGTTGGGACAACTGTGACCGTGAGGAGCTGTCATGGGAGTGTGAACAGACCATGCGAGAAGATTTCCCTGAGCTATTCTGTTGAGGTACATTATACATATTTTGTACATCTGTGTTGTTTTCTATTAAGTGTAATTTCAGGATGAAATTTCTTAAAGGAGGGAAGATTTGTAATGCCCCAGATTTTTGATGACTTAAATAACACTGTTTAAAGTCTTTAATTCAAGGATAGCTAAATCACCTAGAGGAAGGTGAATAGGTTATTGGTCTCTTTTTAAGTTCTTTTTGTTGTTTCCTTACTAAGTGATCTAGAGTTGTCCTTAGTACCTGCAATATAAAAGAAGAACAAACAACACAGCACACAGATATTTATAGTGGTTCCCCAACTGGGTACATCCACTTTCCCTTCCACCTATCTAACTATCTTGTTAGACTAGGCACTTCTCCAAAACCTGCTCCAAAGAGCTTACACCTCAAATCTCTTAGGATATCTAAGTCTCCTCCAAGACTTACTTCTCATCCATAAGGGCCTACAACTCAGTTGTCACAACCCACATTTTCTCAACATTTAAATTATATCAGAGTAAGAGAAAATACACGTCGTGATGCCACGTCGTGCAGGGGATAACTGCAGGCGCTCAGGCAAGACTCCAAACTCTACAATTTTATATGAAATCCATAAGTTATTAGGTAAAAACCAGTTTAAATTGGTTGGTTGTATCCCTCGGCACAGTGGATCAACTAGTCCACGAGTAAAAGTATAGTTATACGCTGCGTAAAATACTTTGGTTACGTTGATTAACACCCTACAAGATTATAAACATCCCCAAAGGACAACTCATGGCATGTAAGACTCTAGATTTATTATGAGTATGAAAATAGAATTTGCGTTAGCTAGGAAATAGTATTTTAGTTTTAGAAATATGAGATGTATGAAGTACTAGTAGTTATGCTTTTATAAGTGAAAATACCTAACATGCAACCTAGCATAAAACATTCTTAGAGAGCAAGTAAAAACAACCACAAACGGTAAAACTAGCAGCTTAGCAAAGTATTCAGTAATTCAAAAGAAAACCACCAGTGGGCATCAACAAACTAACACGAACCCACTGGTCAGTATGTGTGTCTATACTAATAAGAAAACGACAAAGAACTACCTCTCAAGGTAGTGGAAAACCTCTGCAACACTACAGTCCTCTAGCAAACACCAAACCTTGCCGCTCAACCGGCTACTGCTACGAACCTGAGGCATTCAAAGAAAGAACACCTCAGTAATAAAAATACAAGTGGCAAACCAAACTGTCAGTAAACAAGGGAGTAGTAAGATTACTAATCCAAACCTGAATAGCTATCAAAACACAACAATCTAACAAGAAATTAAGAACGAAAGAATTAACTTATAAGGTTAAAAGTAATGAAATTTGTACCAAGTGCGAACAGAGCCATACTCCGAGAACATCTACGAGATTAGGCAGAAATAGCATAAGTTTAATCCTCAAAATGAGACAAAGGCTCAGTAAACACGTGAAAAATTAACACCATAACGCAACCGAATCTGAGTCGGGACCAACCGGTCAAATTCGGACTAACAGACCCAAATGTCTCAAAAAAGTGACTACGGTGGTGGCCATCTGGTCCAACACAACTCAACATCCCAAAAACAAGACCCAAACATGCCCGGGTGTAATGATTCACGAACTAAGCCAAACAAACCAAACCCCATATACCAAATACCCATAAAAACCCAAACTCGACGAATTAAGCAGAAACTCGATGATTCTAACTTGGCAAAACTAAGCCTTTAGAGATGCACGTCATTACGGTGAAACAACACAAGTCTATGGGAAAAGCGTCGAGTACACTCGACGCCGCATCGAGTGCAGTCAATGCACTCAACGCCACATCGAGTGCTGGGAAAGCGTCGAGTACACTCGACGCCGCGTCGAGTGCAGTCAAAGCTCTCGACGCCACAACTTAGCTGGGAAAAGCATCGAGTACACTCGACGCCGCGTCGAGTGAAGTCAATTCTCTCGACGCCATTACTCAGCACACTCAACTCTTTACCACTTAACTGCCAAAAACATATGACGGCGTTAAGTGAGTTTAGCTCACTCAACACTGTCAACGCTTTTCTAACTAAGTGGCGGCGTTGAGTGAGTTCAGCTCACTCGATGTTGTCAATGCTTTCTACTTATTTTACAGATTAAGAGACGACGTTAAGTACGCTGTCTACACTTTTATACTAAACTTGCCGATTAAAGTGACGGCATTGAGTGAGTTATGCTCACTCAACGTTGTCGATGCTTTTAGACTTAGCTTCTAAAATTAACAGAATGGCGTTGAGTGTGCTAAGCTCACTCAATGCCGCATTTAGTGAGTACCACTCACTCAACGCTTTTTAACTTAAGCTAGAAACCGACTATCAACTAAGGCTATACTCAATGCCTAAGATAGAGATTTAGTAGAAAAGCTATCCTACCTAAACAGAGGATATTAGGCTTACCACCACCACTAACTTCTAAATAATTTAATTATTAGTGTAAATAATAGTTTTTTTTGTCAATGTCTAAACCTAGACCAAGAACAACCTGCTGTCATGCTCACACAGGAAGGGATTTCTCCTGCAATAATGCTCCCTCCCCACAGCCACTAGTTGGTTGCTAAACAAAGCACTAATCGGCCTTCTAGGACAGAAACAATAACATGAAAGCTTGGCAAGGGTGTAAATCTCCACTTGCCCCAAGATCTACAGAAAATCATTTTGACATGGAAGAAAATCCTACTCTAGTCCAATCATTTTGCAAGTTGGAAATCCTACATGAAATCATTCCTTATACAAATCAAGGAAACAAAAGAGAAGGAAGAACAAGCAAGGGGAAAATCACCACTTGCATCAAATCTCCAGAAATTCGACCAAGCAACACCCCTCCTCATAGATCTGGCCGCAAAAACACTTAAGCAACAAAACATGAAACTTTTGAGAGAAAAATAGGGTAAAAACCGCATACCTAGATCTCTAAAAATCCAAGAAACTGGAAAAGTTTACCGTAGAAACGTAGATCTAGGCAAGATCTACCCGGATCCACTCTCCAAAAACAAAACCGAGCACCAAAGCTCCAGAAATCGGTGGCCGAAGGCTTAGGAATGTCCGCCGCTCTCGTTCTTTCGTAATAGGCCGACGGTTTTCACGAAGGAGACAATGAATAGGGTTTTGACGCAATGGGTTTCTATTTATACTACTTTATCCTATTATTTTAATATAGGATAACATAATTAATTAAATAAAACGTCAAAACGACCCGAAAACCAAACATACCCGGAATTTTACGAAAATCGCACCGTAGCTAAATACCGACGTTACGAATCAAAAGGCAAACTCGAAATCAAAATCTGACTAACCAATATTAGGTAAACACCTTTTGAAGACAAAACACAAGCATTCCCAAAAAGGCTCCATCGAGCCACCAAAACAAACCCGGCACACTAGGAAATCTTGCAACAGGCTAAACCCAGCCTCACATAGAAAACTCAAGAGCAAAAACCCACGCTCTAACAATGGTATACGCCAACCACGCGTTAACGTAACGCATTGACGTCATAAATACACAAAATAAATGAATTAACTAAACATCGAAAAAAATCAGGGCCGTTACAGCCACTCCCCCTAAAAAGAAGTTTTGTCCCGAAACTTTATGCACCAAAATATTCAACAAAAAGAAGAATATAATCAAGGATTGTAGAAGGGGAAATACATACCGTAAAAATCTAGGAGAACAAATGAGGATGAGCCTCCCTCATAGCTGACTCTAACTCCCAAGTGGCACTTTCCACGTCTTGGTTTCGCTACAAAATTTTAACCATTGGCATGCTTTTCCTCCGTAATACTCGATCTTGAGTATCCAGAATGCGGACAGGCATCTCAACATAGGTAAGATTAGGCTCCAACAAAGGCACAACATCAAGAATCTATCAGTCGCTGAGCACACATTTCCACAACTGGCTCACGTGAAACACGTCATGCACACCAGGAAAGTTTGCGGGCAAATCCAGCTTATAAGCCGATACACTAATACGTTCAACAACCTTAAAAGGTCCCACATACCTCGGGTCCAACTTATGATTCTTACCAAACCTTTTAACGCCTGACATCGGGGAAACTTTGAGGAATACCATGTGTTAACCTAACGCCCTGATGTCATAAATACGCCAAATAAAATAACTAACTAAACATTGAAAAAAATCAGGGGTGTTACATTAGTGGTCAACAGACCACCTACCTCAGGCTATTAAGCCCAACACTCAGGCTGGGAGGATAGCCATACCTCAGATCCACTAGGGATCCTACCTCAAATCTCTACAGTGCTCCTACACTCAGTGACCCTCAAGCCACCTACCTCAGCCTTATCTCTAAGGCTTACAACTCAGGCTTCTCAGCCCTATAACTTCAGGCACAAGGCCCTACTCTCAGAGTGCTGCAGCACTCTAATAGCTCAGTACCCAACAGGTACCTACCTCAATGCCCTTCCTGACACCTACAGCTTAGTGACAAGCGTGTCACCTTCCTCAGGCCAAAAGGCCCTACACTCAGATCGACACTTGGATCCTACCTTAGAGAACAGCACTCTCCTACCTCAGGCAATTAAGCCCTACAGCTCAGATCAACACTTAGATCCTACCTCAAAGAGCAGCACTCTTATACCTCAGTCAATTAAGCCCTACAGCTCAGATCCACACTTGGATCCTACAAGATGAATTTGGATTGGTGTGATGATTGGCCACAGGTGAAATTTCACAGTGCCAATCTACCTGGACTGAGATAAACCCAGCCCAACCTTGACTCCAGGAAATATATTTCCTGAGTCTACTTATCTGGTCTGAGAGAATACTTAGACCTAACTTCTTCTTCTCAGAACCAGGGATTTTATCCAGCTAGAGATAGAGAAGCAACTGCAGCAGATCTTGCTGCAACCTAAGTTGGGAGAATCCTAGCCCAACTCCTTTCTTCACAACAACAAGGATGAAGATCTCTTTGGCATGTGCTGGAAGTAACCTGCAGATCAGCTTCTCTGCCCCTTTCTGAACTGAGCTAACTGCTCAGCCCTATCTCCTCCCCAAGAGAATGTTCTTTAGGTTTGTTGGTCTAGCCTATGAAGCACCTGCAGCATGGGTCGGACCAAGCTGCTACCTTTTTCTCAGAGAATCCTTTTGAGCTAACTTGCTAGTGCAGATGAAGATCACACCAGCTATCTTACTGTTGAAGAGGTTTTTCCAACAGCTAACTTGCTCTCTGTCTTGTAGACTTGAACTTCCTATTCTTAGCTCCACAACAATGGCGGAGAAGAAGAATTGCCTGATTCTTTTTCCTCAAAGCTCTCTTTCTCTGTAAAAGCCCTTTTCTTTTATTGATTTTGTCCCAATGGCTCTTAAGCAGTGAGCCCCACATAATTAATGGCCAGCAGTAACATTGCTTTAACGCAAACTGTCGTACAGTAGGTCTGCGGCAACATTTATCGCATACTGTAGTCATCCCGCCACTTATTTGAAATATGTTAACTTGTTGACATGCTGATGTCACCAACTGTAGACTTAGCAAAAAATCAAGCAACATTAGCATAGGCGTTGAGTGAGTAAGCATCACTCATTATCAAAACACTTAGAAAGATTTACTATCTCTTGGCGTTGAGTGAGTAACCTTCACTGAACGCCAAACTACTTAGAATATAAATCTGTTTTTAGGTGTTGAGTGATTCAGCTTCACTCAATGCCAACTTGCTTTATTAGCTTTTTGCTGTTTGGCGTTGAGTGAGTGAGCATCACTCAATGCCAAACTCCTTAGACAAAATTGTATCTCCACTAGGCGTTGACAGCGTGGAGTGAGCAACCTCCACTTAATGCTTTTTGCCTTAACCATATTTCTGCATTTATAGCATCTTAGGCGTTGAGAGCATTGAGTGAGCACTCCTCACTCAACGCTTTCTGCCTTAGGCATTTTCCTGCTTAACTGTCTCAGCGCTTTCTTGTTCTCTGCTGAGATAAACACATGTCTCAGCGGTTATGCTGAGACAAACACTTGTCTCAGCGGTTATGCTGAGACAAACACTTGTCTCAGCGGTTATGCTGAGAATAACACTTTTCTTAGTGGTTATGTTGAGACTAACACTTGTCTCAGCGGTTTTTGCCTTAGACAAAATCCAAAACTTAGTTCGACGAATGTTGAACTGAGTTCGACGAATGGTGAACTGAGCTCGACGAACTCTGAACTCAGTTCGATGAATTCTCAACTAAGCTCGACGAACTCAGAATATCAAGCTCTGAATTTAGCTCAACAAATGGTGAGTTGAGCTCAACAAACTCTGAAATCAGTTCGACAAATTATAACTGAGCTCAACTAATTCTTTCTCAGCTGTCTCAGCGGTTATGCTGAGATATTCTTCTTAGCTATCTCAGCTGTCTCGACATTTTTTTCTTAGTCAAATTAGCTGACTTCCAGCTTACTCTTTTTGTTCATCTCAGCGGTTATTGTGAGACATTCTTCTTAGTTGTCTAAGCTATCTCGACGTTTTTGACTTAGTCAAATTATCTTACTTCTAGCTTACTCTTTTTGTTCACATGTCCAATCAAGGATAACCTGCATGCATGAACTTAAGCACACATCAAATACACTATGCTCTTAGTCTTGATGGCGATGCCTCTTCAAATTCACTCTAGGGAACATTGTGGGCAATGGACCCAATAATCTCCCTCTATTTGAAGAAGGTAGAACACCCAGTAATACTAAGAGACATTATCATGATAGGCAGAATAATTTCATGCGGTTGTAGACATTTCTACACACCTGCTGGCTTATGTTATATTAATACAATGTGCTCTAATTAATTGTATTGACTTAATAAGTTAAGTCAATGCATCCTCATACTATTTGAGTAATTGCTCAAGTAATATGAACTCTCCTTTATACCACTTAATATTTAAATGGAGCATCACTAGAAGCACTTGCCTCAAAATATGTACTGACACAATCATGGCTTGACATGTAGTCAGTAATATGCACTGACTCAACATGACCTCGTCATGTCAAATATTGCTTTTATATATCCCTCTTATGTATTGCCATACATCTCCCCCTTTCTGTCTTCTTCAATAGGCATATCTATTGAGGGAGTAGAAAATATCATGGGAGAGATTATCTCTTGATACTAGTCAAAGTCCTATGTTGATACTACTAAGAAAATCATCCTAGTATTCAATCTACTTGATTAGGAGTCATACCTTTTGTGTTGATACATTGATACAACACAACACTGCAGCATTTGAGCTTGCTGCACACATAGTTCCACTTACTGATGTTGTATCTACAGAATCAGCTTCCACCTGTGGTGATATCATTGATACACCACATCACTGCAGCCCCTTGGCACTTGAGTGAACCATGGATCCACTTAAGCTGGCTGCTAGCTGTTCCTCTTCTCATAATCTCCCCCTTAGTATGTGCATTTTCCTTAATACAAATTGATTAGCAGTTGTGAAAGCTGATCTATTGCAGTAGCTTCCTGCTCCCCCTCAACTGAGGCATCCTTTATCAAATTCCTGGTAGACATTCTAGTCTATGCCAGTCTTGATACCACTTGATGGTCTTTATAGTCATGATGTCACATCAAGGACTTATCTACCTGCAAGAAAAGTAAATCCTGCAACATAAACTAGAGTTTGGAGCTTCTGAAGTTATCATAAGTTCCACATACCCAACTAAACTAAGAGGGTGTTGAACTTGACTTCATCTAGTGGCATGATAAGCATGACAGCCACTTGTCAGTCTGGACAAACTCAGGATTGAGTTCATCCTTATGCTCCCAAACTTATTGATACTTAATCTACAAATGCATAGTCCTACTATGACAATCAGAATTCCTAGCAACTTAGATTACACTAGTAGAAAATCAATTTAAAAGAGATTCTACTTATTTGGAGGTTATGGTTTTGATGCCATAAAATTTTTGTTTGACATTTTTTTTGAGTTCGACGAAATATTCAGATTTTTTCGAGCTCCGTTTGGTGAATTACTCTGATTTTGTGGAGCTCCGTTTGATGAATGAAGGTTATTTCGTCGAGCTCCATCCGTGCTGATGCTTAGCAACTCTCTTGCACCTTGCACAGTCTCTTTTTGCTGAGCCAGATCTTCTCCCCTTCTTTAGCAACAGACTTGCCTTTGGCTTTAGCTTTCTGATTAGCAGTACAAGAGTGTCCATCCCACTGAGTACTATCTTAATCATTACATTAATCTCCACACTTGATCACCACTTGATCAATCCCTTCTTAGTTTCTGAATAGATAGGGAAGAGCTGGTCTACTGTGATTCTCTTATCCCCCTAGCAAATTGCAGATGATACCATTTGTAACATCTTTTAGACAACTAGACCCTTAGGAGTGGTTTTATCATGACTAGGTCATGACAAAACCCTAGGAAGCCCAAGAAGACCAAGTGAACCTAGGAATGTAGGTGAGATCACTTTGGTCTGCAAATAGTAAATTTCTAAACACTAGTTTAGGATGATCATGGGGCATCACCATGACTCCAAGACCCCGCCATAACCTCACCAACCTATTGGAAGGTCTATTAGGGCCCTAAGGGTCCATTGGAGTCAACCTAGGGTGGCCAAGTTGACTAAGGATCATCCTAGTCCTAAATTGGGCAAGGTTCCCTAACTAAGGGTAATGTGCCCCTAATGTGCCCAACCAACCCTATCTAGGTCTTTTCAGACTTAATGTGAGGTCAGTGGGTCACCAAAGACCCATTAGGGACAACCTTAGAGGCTAAGTTGACCCAAGTCAACCCTAGCCCTAAAATGGTCATAGTGCCCTAACTAAGGGGCAAGTGACCTCCAAGGTACCAATTCAACCCTACACAACCCTTCCTAGACCATAGGGAATCCAAGGGGTCACCAAGGATCCCTTGGGGTCAACCTAAATGGTCATGTTGACCAAAGTCAACTCATAGGTCAAAGTGGTAACTTAGGTTTACCTAGCCCAATTCAAGTGGGCTAAGCCCAAGTGGTGTGGCCCATTAGCGTAAGGAGTGGAGAGACACATTTTGGGCCCACCAAATTCAGAGAGTGATGATTAGGAGAGAGAGAGAGGAGGTTACCCCACTTTGGAGGAGAGAGAAAATGGGGGCTTAATGGCCATCATGGCCATAGAGGTTTCATAACACCTCACCTTGATGGGGCCTTTACTCCTTGGAGGCAGGGGAAGAGTTTCCAGGATGTGCCTTGTAACAACTCGACCCGTTAAATAACATATAATAGAAGGTTTGGTCGGGGCCCCACACTATATGCCACCAATAGACGGCGAGGTTACAGGTTAATACCAAAATACCAATGCATCCTAACCTAGAGCATTCTAACGGAAGTTTATAAGTTGCACGAACTCAATCCATGAATGTCCACCACTATATAAATAACACATTTATATAAAAGACCAGGAATGTATACAAGCCCACCGCTCACGGCCTTAAGGCCTTACAAGTTTCTCTTTACAAATATATGACTTCATACATCGGCACGCAGGCCGGCCACACATGAAATCCAAATCTTCGCACCATCTTTGAGGGCCTACCAGCAGCAGCAACACAAAGGGCTTTAGCCCACTCAATCTATATCAGCATCAACAAGGGCAGCACCTGCATGTGGACATCCACCCCACGGGTGACAAACAAAGCAACGGTCAGTATTCAGCCGACCAATTATAATGACCCTACCCCTTACCCGGGGCAGTGGTTCCTTCCCTGCATGTATTCCAGTCTCAACACATATATACAATACACAATATCATCACAAACGCCGGCCTTCGTGCCAGACGTTCCGTGCACTCAGGGCACGCTTACGGTGTACCAAGCTCCTCAAGGGTCCACCACCGATTCGAGATGTGTACTTGTTGGCCGGGCATAAGCCTTCAAACCCCTGTGGAAGACCTCATGCACCCGTCCACTCAGAGGCACGCACCTCATGAAAAACTGTGAGCGCAATCAGTCGACCTACCCCCGTAGTGTAACAAGCCAAAGTAAATCTCCCCGCTGCATTGCTACCAATCAACCGCTCACCTGATCCTACCACTGAACTTGTTGGGTAGCCCACCCACTCAGAGGTTCTTAACTTGTTGGCTATGGGCATCAGCCGCCAAACCCCTATTGGAGGCCTCTCATACCCACCCACTCAGAGGTGCTCGTAATCCATCTCATATTCATCTCATAATACAGGCATACAGTGCCACTTTCCATTCCATCAATACAGCTCGTGCCTAGCATACAACCAAAGGAGCTATGCAAAGCTTCCTTCTCACCATCACAATCATCCTCGCAATCTCCGTAGGTTAACCGATGTATACACGGAGTCTTCTCCGGTACGCAGCATCACCAATCCAGACATCCATCCAGATGGGCTTCACACAACATGCTTATACCGTACTACACATTTCCAGCTCTAGATGCAGACTCAACCGCTGGAATCACTTACGCTCTTCCATCTTTTGATGGAGGATTCCACAGATGTACATGCATAAACAAAGGGCTTCACCTTCCCAAGGAAGAAAGACTGTTACCCTTGACGATCGCTTCGGCGCCATGAAAGAACTATCCGTATGGAAATCACCGCAATGGCCTTGCCTCCGCAATGCTGAGCTCGGCTCTCGATTCGGACCTCTGAAGCTCCACTAGAGGTCGAAAATCTTCTCCTTCTTCCTCCCTTGCTCTCCTCTCTCTCTTCTCTTTAGAAAGAGAATGGCTAACATAAGAATGAGACATTCATTTCCATTCTCAGCCTTATAATGGCAGGAATGAACTTGGACCACAAGATCCAAATAGAAGGGAACGAACGGCCTCGATTGCTTTGAAAAGAATCTAAACAGAGCTGATACGGCCTGTGACACGCCCGTGTCACAGGACATGTTCCTTGAGCAGTTAGAGAACCGACTCAATCTGGAATAGAACACGGGCTATGACACGTCGGTGTCACTCCCGGACATGCTCGTGTCAACCAGTACACGGTCGTGTGGCTGGCCGTGTCACCTCATCAACACTAGGCTGAAACACCCGAGAAGAACACTGCTAAGGCACACGCCCTTGTCCTTGGCCGTGTGCCCAACACGCCCATGTGACACGCCCGTGTCACAGGCCGTGTCCCACACTCAACACCACTCCACTCAATGCCACTCAATGCCACTCCACTCAACGCCGCCCGAGCAGGACATGCCCTGGGACATGCCCATGCCCCAGGCTGTGTTGCCTCTCGACGAACGTCGACCATGCTATCTCGAGAACTCGACTCGATGCACACCGCAAAGGACATGCCCTGGGACACACCCGTGTCCCAGGCCGTGTGCACCGAACATGCCTTGGGACACGCCCGTGTCCCAGTCCGTATCACCCAGCCTGACCCCATTTTGGGACTTAGGGTTTTTGGGGTGTTACAATCATCCCCTCCTTAGAGAAATTTTGTCCCGAAATTTAGCGCACCGTAGAAACCAACACAACCACTCCTTTATTGCAAATATACACGATGATCTGGGGTTACTCTCCCCACGCCCTCGCACCAACATAAGTGTTTTCACAAACACACATACATACAATATATACAAAATACAACATACAAACAATAAAGTGCACACTCCACTTTATTTCTGCTCATCTGCGTCTCTAAGCAGCTTCTTGACAGCCTCCTGCAACTCCAGGTTAAACACTCGAGGCTATTGTACTTCATGATGTGATCTTTGTGGCTCCTGCACTCCGAGATTGTATACTCGCAGTTGCGCCCGGGATGCAGATGACTCTGCCATTGCCTTACCCTTTTCCTCATAGGACGCGCCTGTCTTTTGCTCACTATTTGATGGGCCTTTCCAACAGTAACGGGCTATATGCCCCTGCTTCCCACAAGTGAAATAGGTACGCGACTCAACACATCCTTGACCAAACATCGCGCCCGAAGCCACATCCGAAGACGTTTGTTCAGCAAGCCTGAACCTCTTCTTATCCCATTTCCTAAACTCCGACTGTTCGGACTGCGGAACTTTGAACTCCGACCTGTCCGTTGCCAAGTTCTTCTTGTCGTGTACTCATTTCAAATCTTTTTCCAGCGTACAGGCTTTATCTACTAAGGCTTGGAATCCTTGGTTTATTGAACTCGGAAGCGCCAATCTCAACTCATCTCGGAGTCCCTAATAGAATCTATTCGTCTTCCGCGCTTCTTCCGCAAAAGTCGACCTCGCATAACTCCCCAACCTGGTAAATTCATGCAGGTAGTCATCCACAGACTTCTCCCCTGCACCAAATGTTGGAATTCGTTCTTCGTAGCAATTCTCCGCGATACTGGCAAATACTTTGCCCAAAACAATCTGGAGAATTCGTCCATCGAAATCGCTCCCAGGCCTCTGCCTACCAACTGGTGCATCTCGACTTCATCCCACCACAGCCTCGCCTCTCCTTCCAGTAGGAAAGTGGCTAATGTCACTCTCTGCCTCTCATCAATCCCTGTCAGTATCCTCTTCACTCTTGAAAGCCAATCTTCCTCCTGCATTGGCGAATTTGCTCCGACAAACGTAGGTGGATGAAAATCCATAAACTGCTTCAATTGCTCGTCAGTCGCTCGTTCGTCCACCCGAGCTTCCACACGCTCCTGCCTTGCACCAACCCGAACTGGCTCCACTACATGCCTTTCCTGCCCAACAGGTTGTTCTTGAATCATGGCAAATACCGCCTCCGCAACTAGGCGTACAGTTTTCGCAGATGGAGGAGGTGTGGGAACCTCGGCTGGTGTCATACTCTCATCCGAATGCTAGGGCTCAGACTTCCCGGCACCACTCCTTGTCATCTATATGTGAATAAGATATCAATAATCAACCTCCAATCCAAAAGGGCAAACATACCAAATACACACGCGCACATTCCTAGTGGACATTCTTGAGTTCAATTATGTTAAAACAGTTCGCACGTACACGTTCTCGCCACCCGACAAAAGAATTCGGCCACGAATTCGAATGCGTAAAACTGAGGGGCCTCTGATACAAAAATGTAACAACCCGACCCGTTAAATAACATGTAATAGAAGGTCCGGCCGGGGCCCCACACTATATGCCACCAATAGACGGCGAGGTCACAGGTTAATACCAACGCATCCTAACCCAGAGCATTCTAGCAGAAGTTTATAAGTTGCACAAACTCAATCTATGAATGTCCACCACTATATAAATAACACATTTATATAAAAGACCAGGAATGTATACAAGCCCACCTCTCATGGCCTTAAGGCCTTACAAGTTTCTCTTTACAAATATATGACTTCATACATCGGCACGCAGGCTAGCCACACATGAAATCCAAATCTTCGCACAACCTTCGAAGGCCTGCCAGCAGCAGTAGCACAAAGGGCTTTAGCCCGCTCAATCCATTTCAGCATCAACAAGGGCAGCACCTGCATGTGGACATCCACCCTACGGGTGACAAACAAAGAACCGGTCAGCATTCAGCTTACCAATTATAACGACCCTACCCCTTACCCGGGGCAGTGGTTCCTTCCCTGCATGTATTCCAGTCTTAACACATATATACAATACACAATATCATCACAAACGCCGGCCTTTGTGCCAGACATTCCGTTCACTCAGGGCACGCTTACGGTGTACCAAGCTCCTCAAGGTTCCACCACCGATTCGAGATGTGTACTTGTTGGTCGGGCATAAGCCTCCAAACCCCTGTGGAAGACCTCACACACCCGTCCACTAAGAGGCACGCACCTCATGGCAAACTGTGAGCGCTATCAGTTGACATACCCCCGTAGTGTAATAAGCCTAGGGAAATCTCCCCGCTGCATTGCTACCAATCAACCGCTCACCCGATCCTACCACTGAACTTGTTGGGTGGTTCACCCACTCAGAGGTTCTTAACTTGTTGGCTATAGGCATCAGCCGCCAAACCCCTATTTGAGGCCTCTCGTACCCACCCACTCAAAGGTGCTCGTAATCCATATCATATTCATCTCATAACACAGGCACACGGTGCCACTTTCCATTCCATCAATATAGCTCGTGTCGAGCATACAACCAAAGGAGCTATACAAAGCTTCCTTCTCACCATCACAATCATCCTCACAATCTCCGTAGGTTAACCGATGTATAAACGGAGTCTTCTCCGGTTCGCAACATCACCAATCTAGACATCCATCCAGATGGGCTTCACACAGCATGCCTATGTCGTACTACACATTTTCGGCTCTAGATGCAGACTCAACCGCTAGAATCACTTACGCTCTTCCATCTTTTGATGGAGGATTCCACAGATATACATGCATAAACAAAGGGCTTCACCTGCCCAAGGAAGAAAGACCGTTACCCTTGACGATCGCTTCAACGCCATGAAAGAACTATCCGGATGGAAATCACCGCAGCGGCCTTGCCTCCGCAATGCTGAGCTCGTCTCTCGATTCGGAGCTCTGAAGCTCCACTAGCGGTCAGAAAGCTCCTCCTTCTTCCTCCCTTGCTCTCCTCTCTCTCTCTCTCTTCTCTTTAGAAAGAGAATGGATAACATAAGAATGAGAGATTCATTTCCATTCTCAGCCTTATAATGGCAGGGATGAACTTGGACCATAGGATCCAAATAGAAGGGAATAAATGGCCTCGATTGCTTTGAAAAGCATCTAAACAGAGCTAACATGGCCTGTGACACGCCCGTGTCACAGACCGTGTTCCTTGAGCGGTTAGAGAACCGACTCAATCTGGAACAAAACACGGGCTACGACACACCCGTGTCACTCCCTGACATGCCCGTGTCACTCCCTGACACGTCCGTGTCAACCAGTACACGACCGTGTGGCCGGCCGTGTCACCTCATAAACACTAGGCCGAAACACCCGAGAAGAACACGGCTAAGGCACACGCCCGTGTCCTTGGCCGTGTGCCCAACACGCCCATGTGACACGCCCGTATCACAGGCCGTGTCCCACACTCAACGCCACTCCTCTCAATGCCGCCCGAGCAAGACATGCCCTGGGACACGCCCGTGTCCCAGGCCGTATTTCCTCTCGACGAACGTCGGCCGTGCTATCTCGAGAACTCGACTTGACGTACACCGCAAAGTACATGCCCTGGGACACGCCCGTGTCCCAGGCCGTGTGCACCGGACACGCCCGTGTCCCAATCCGTATCACTCAGTCTGACCCCATTTTGGGACTTAGGGTTTTTGGTGTGTTACATGGCTGGCCAGTGGGGTGGCTCAGCCCCCTCAATTTAGCTGAAACCGAAAATTAGGGTTAATGGACATTAATGGTGCTTTGATGAATTGGGGAGTTACAAGCCTCCTCTCCCCAATTCCTCCTTTAAGAACCTTCACTAGGACAAGAGCAGACGTTTCCCCCATTCCAATCTCGATTTCCTTGATGTTGCTATGAAGGTTGCAGAAAAGCCCAAACCGACGGCTGGAAATGGAAAGGAGTCACATCACTCGCTCTCCGGCCGCAATTCAGGTCCTCCCTTGCTCCTTCCATGGGTAGATAGTAGAAATCTTTTAGGATGAGAATTGGGCTCAATTGAGCCCGATCAAAGGGATTGTTTTCCTGGTTTTTCCGAGAAAAATATGTTTGCGGGATCGCAGGAATCCGCCCCTCTGGCGGCTGTGCTGCCGCCTGGTGATAGCCACCACCTCGATAGAGGTGGTGGTGGTGGTGGCGGTGGCCGGCCAGGGAGGTGGTCGGGTGGCCGGGAAATGGGGATGGAATAAGCTCCAGGTCAGGAGAATCATGGCCGTCGGCTGGAGCTTGAAGACAACCGGATGTCATCCATCTTTGCGCCAAGATTCGTGCGCCGTGACTTAGATCTTAAGATTTATTTAATATCATTTCACTTATTCTGTCACAAATAATGCTGCTAATGTTTTTGTTTATTAAAAATACTTAAAGGCCTCTACAGAGAAAGTGGTCAACATGAAGTTTGTAGTTCTGGGTGTCTAGTTTATTTTAAAATTTATTTAAGTCAATTTGGAGTTCAGGTTAGACCCCGGCACTCCATTTGATGGGGTCTATACCTAGGGCTAGTCAGAGATTTAAATGTGTACCCCCACTTCACCACATGTCCAAATAATCTGAAATTTGGACAGGGAGTCAATCTTACCAATACCTAGGTCATGTCCAAAAATGGAAATTTTTGGAGATACTTTTTATATAGTTTTTGAAATTATTTAATAATCCTAGGGTAATTTAATTAGGGGATGTAATGATCTCCAAACCCTCCCAAATTTTGGTGATTGGTCCTTGGGGTCATCATAAGGCTCTGGATAAAATTTCATCTCATTTGGAGATGGTTTGGGTTGAATTTCTGAAAACCCTAGCCTTGGACAAACGTGGGGTATTTAGGTCAAAGTGTTCCTAGTGGGTTTGAGTGGTCAAATCACCTCAATAGAGGTTGAAACTTGGGTCATTAGTGTGGTATTATGCTATACACCCTCACATGGAATTTGGGGTGGATTGGGGTAGATTTGACCAAGGACCCAAGTTCAAACTCTAAGGTTGGACTTTGGGGATTTGTGGAGGGCATGGGGTGAATTGCCCTTGTATGGACTTGGTGTTTAGTCCATGTGATGCTAGGTTGGTAATAAGCTCTAGGGAGGGATATGGTGGGATTTGGACACATGCACACCACTTAAATCACTGGGTAAGTTTTTGGTTCCATACACCTAAGGGAATGTCTAGTGGCTCATATGACTTTGGAATTGCATGACACTTTGGTAGAGGTCATTTTCATACCAATATTATCCACTGAAATATACTACATATTGTTTGGATGAGTTTACAAGTGGGTTCCTTTGAAAAGTGCACAATCATGAGTTGTCTTGAAGAATGTTATTATGTGACTTCCTAACCTTTGGTTTGGATGATATTTAGTCAAGGAATTTTTTAGGACTATAACAAGCCCTACAAATTTTTAATATGAATTTTAGATTATTAAATGGGGTACTTCATTCATAACCCATCAAGTTGCACCTTCTACTTAGAAATTTCTTTTTAACAAACCACTTAATGTAAACTTATGAAATTTGGTAAGTAGACCTTCAATGACATTTGAAAGCTCTGTGAATTTTTATGGAATTTTTGGAAGTCTATCTGTAGGGGTTGGTTCACAAGGTGTTGTTTTCTAAGTAAAAGTAATTGAATTTATTTTGGTACTATTTAAGCTTGATAAAATATTATTTTTGGTCAGAGGCCCTTTTTGTCATTCTTGAAATTTATTAATATTTCTACAATTTTCTAATGATTAACTTTAGTACTTTCTTCTTTGCCCATAATTAATGGCTTATTATTGGATTAATTAATTAGAGGTCAAATCCTTTATGGAAAATTATGAAATTTTGTATTTACTGTTATTACTCTGTTATCTAGTGTTCATAATTTTTGGGTGACCATTACTTGAGAAAATATTATACTTCATGTTCAAATTACCCATGGCCTAACTTTTGGAAAAATTAATTAAGTGCCAATTTAATTAAGAAAATTATAAGTTTTGGAGTTAGGCTAATCATGTCATGATAGGCCCCCATTAAATATCTTAAGGCTTGTGGATGAAAATTTGGAGTACCTCCTATCATATACAGCAAATAGTATAGGTTGGTCTACATATAATAAAACTATAAAAAATGTGATAGCATTTGAATTGGGCATATGGGGTGGGGGATTATAGGTCTTAGTCTTTTAGACTAATAATTTTCAGACCAAATCATTTTAGGGGATCGTGGAGCCCAGCTTGGAGGTGCAGCCCTAGAGGTCGGCACGCTTGGAGATGAGACAGTCCAGTACCGGAGTTCAGACAGCTGGGACAGTGAGTCCCGTTTGCTAATAATTGTTATAGATTTGCTTCCGCGATGAGTGACTTGTAGTGAGGACTTTGATGTATCGGGCATGAGCCATATTTCCAGTACATTTATTATTATTGTTGTGGACTCTCCCTTCGTGGAGAATTATTACTATATATGTGATTATTGTGGACATGTGTTAGAGTTCTAAATTCATGTACTCTCATACTTTTGCTACTATTATGTGATCGATATGGACGGTAGGATCGGAGTTTTGTAGTGATGACCTTCCCAGGCGTGATGGTGTCACCACAAAGCCGCGGTTCTGGGCCTAAGACCTCGTGGTTTAAAAAGAAAAAAATGGGGTCTTACACCATTGGTGCAGCTGCCAGCTTTCTCTTCTCATGAGGCTGAATGTTCTTCTGTAGCTGCTGGACTTTGATACCATTTGAGTCTTGAATGATCTTTCCATGAATCATCATATCATTCTGATACCAAATCTTTCTTTACACTGCTATTCTGATAGGAATGTGCTGACTTGTATCAACAATAGTTGGAGCAATCCAGCTATTCGTGTAAGCTGATTGGTTTACCTTCTTCCAGCAGGTGATGTCACTTGGATAGTCTCCTTCTCAGCTTCTGCAATGTCCATGGGGGCAAGCTGATCCTCAGTAGTAATGTTGATCTATTCTGTATTGGGGAACTTTGGGTAAGATTCAGGCTTGTCCAGTAACCTTGACTGAACATGCTCCCCATCAACATTTGCACAAATCCTATCCTTATGACTAGCAGTCATCATTTAATCTGATGATACTACTTGACTATTTGTCCCTTCTGTATAGTGAGTTTTATCAGCTGAGCACAGTGTGCCTCTTCCTTGCTGCTCACAAAGGAGCTACTTGTGCTTTCCTCAAGGATGAGTACAACCTACTTGTCCTTTCCAGATTTGATGGTGTGGCAGCAAGACTTTGTCCAACCAGACATTCCTACTTACTGGATCCAGCTAGCCTTCATCCATGATCATGGCAAATTACCACTCCCATGGTGATTATACCACTTAACTAGAGAGCATATCTCTAGAGTAGATACAACTGACCCAGCTCTCCCATGCCACTTGATACCACTTGTATCCTTCTTCAGGAATGCACAAAGCATCCTTATCCATGAAGAATAATCCATAGGATAACTTCCTTGTTCCAGTCCAAGTTCTGGAACATCTTCTGTCCAAGTACCACCTGGGGGAAGGGCACTTGGACTAACCTGCAAAACAGAATTATCTTACCTTAGGACCCCAATAGGTATTGGGTCCTAGGTTCTGATTAGAATGAAATCTTACTTGCCTACCTGCAGAATTTCTGACAGGTAGGCTAACTCTTGCTCTAGACATAGAGGATTGTGTCAGCAATCTAAGGAAAAATGCCCCACCTTACCACAGCACTAACACTGATGAATATTATATCTTCTTTTCTGAGCAGGTCTTGTAGTGTGGTTAACTGCTAACTGAACAAAAGGAAGAGAAGCAGCAACTTTCTTCAAGTTCCTTTCAGCAAGGATCTGATTGAAGGCTATTCTTCCAGCAGACTTCCTTTGCTTGCCCTGAATGGTATTTATAGCTGTCTTCTTTGTAAATAAAATAATATTTATATCATCAGAACTAACCAAGTTAGGCTTACTGGTAGACTGACCCTTGGTCATAATCCTTGCTGGATGGGCTTGAGTGAAATCCACTGCCATATCCTTGTGAGTTAGGGTTGAGGCACCAAATATAAATGGTCTAGAATGGGTCATTTGTACTTCTTCATGGGGATCCATAAAGGCATTCATTCCCCTACCCTTTCTTCTCCCATTGTAAGATATACTTGTATTCTTACAAGAAGAATTCCCATTTTTATAGTGACCATACATGCAGTCTTGGTCATACCTATGATAAGGGAGGATTACCTTATTAAAGGTTGACTGTGGCACTACAGGGGCTTTTCCTTTTCCTTTGAAAATGTCAACTCTTGTGCTTCCCTTGACTGCTAACTCCTTCTTACCCTTTTGGGAGGAGAAGGAATTTATCAAGGGCAGCACAGCTTTAGGCTTGCTGAATTGAGCCACAACCCATCTCTCCTTTCGGAGTTTCTCTTCAAGATCCAAAATGATCTTGCCCTTCTGCCTTATGGTCTTAATTTGGATGATTGAGATAGCCTTCAGTTGGTTGACTTCCCTCACTTTTTGATCCAGTAAGGATGCTGTCTCATATTGCTGGGCAGCAGCTAGCTGAAGAGAGATAATCTCCTCAGCCTTCATCTTGGACAATATCTTGCTTTTTCTCAAAACATCCAAAATTTGACCATACTTGTCAATCAGTTGATTGACATCTACCTCAGATTCAGATCCATCTTCATCACTAGATGAGGATGCATCAAAATCTGGACTGGTCTCATGACCTGAGCAGCTAGACAGAGATTATACCTAATCTTGACCACGCTGATCCTGGCCGGATACTTCTTCTGTCAAAGCCATCCCCTCACAACAGCCACTAATATCTTCATCCACCTCAGTATCACTTTCTGAGTGTGATAGAGGGGCCTTGATCTCTATCCAGGTATCTGGATGGTCTTCATCTTCATCTGCAATAGCAGTAAGTAGCCCAATGAAGGCTTCTTCTTCTTCTTCAGACTCTGAACCATTATCAGAAAGACTGACTTAATCTGTCCCTTCCATGTAGACAGTGAGAGAATCCCATATCTCTTTAGCTGTATTGCAGTGGATAAGCATCTGTAAGGTGGAGTCATCTATGGCACTTACCATGATGTGTTGTGCCCTCTTGTCCATAGATACCAAGTTGATTTCATCTTTAGACATCTCTACATAACTCTTTGGGGTCTGGATGCTTGCATCTGATGTAGAGACCCTCATGGGAATGAAGGGTCCTTCTTGAATTGAAGCCAAGAGTCTAGGATCACTGGCTTCCATGATTTGTCTGATCATTTCTTTCCATGTCACAAAGTTCTCCTTGATGCAGACTTGAAGCTCCATTGAGCTCCACTCCTTATGGTTCTTTTTTGAACCCACCAATGCTAATCTTTTAGCTATCCTTTGAGGTCTACTCAGACTATTAAGTCCTTTTTGAGTAACCTCCCTCCGATACCACTTGAAAGTATTTAATTCAGACTGTTATTGGTCTCTTTTTAAGTTCTTTTTGCTATTTCCTTACTAAGTGATTTAGAGTTGTCCTTAGTACCTGCAATATAAAAGAAGAACAAACAACACAACACAGCACACAGATATTTATAGTGGTGCCCCAACTGGGTACATCGACTCTCCCTTCCACTTATCCAACTATCTTGTTGGACTAGGCAATTCTCCAAAACCTGCTCCAAAAAGCTTACACCTCAAATCCCTCTTGATCTCTAAGTCTCCTCCAAGACTTACTTCTCAGCCACAAGGGCAAACAACTCAGTGGTCAGCAGACCACCTACCTCAGGCTGTTAAGCCCTACACTTAGGGTGGGAGGACAGCCCTACCTCAGATCCACTAGGGATCCTACCTCAGAGCTCTGTAGTGCTCCTACACTCAGTGACCCTCAAGCCACCTACCTCAACCTTATCTCTAAGGCCTACAGCTAGGTCTTCTAAGCCCTACAACTTCAGGCATAAGGCCCTACTCTCGGAGTGTTGCAGCACTCCTACAGCTCAGTACCCAACAGGTACCTATCTCAGTGCCCTTCCAGGCACCTATAGCTCAGTGACATGCTTATCACCTACCTCATGCCAAAAGGACCTACACTTAGATCCACACTTGGATCCTACCTCAGAGAGCAGCACTCTCCTACCTCAGGAAATTAACCCTTATAGCTCAGATCCACACTTGGATCCTACCTTAGAGAGCAGCACTCTCCTACCTCAGGCAATTTAGCCATATAGCTCAGATCCACATTTGGATCATATAGGATGAATGTGGGTTGGTGTGATGATTGACCACAGGTGAAATTTCACTGTGCTAATCTACTTGGACTGAGATAAACCCAGCCCAACCTTGACTCTAGGAAATATATTTCCTGAGTCTACTTATCTGGTCTAAGAGAATACTTAGACCTAATTAACTTCCTCTTCTCAGCACCAAGGATTTTATCCAGCTGGAGCTATAGAAGAAATTGCAGTAGATCTTGCTACAAGCTGAGCTGGGAGAATCCCAGCCCAACTCCTTTCTTCATAGCAACAAGTATGAAGATCTCTTTGGCCTGTGTTGGAAGTAACTTGCATATCAGCTTCTCTGCCCTTTCCTAAAATGAGTTAACTGCTCAGCCCTATCTCCTTCTTCACAGCTCCCCAAGAGAATGTTCTTTAGGTTTGTTGGCTGAGCCTGTGAAGCACCTATAGCATGGGTCGGCCCAAGCTGCTACCTTTTTCTCAGAGAATCCTTTTGAGCTAACACTCTGGTGCGGATGAAGATCACACCAGCTATCTTGTTGTTGAAGATGTTTTTTCAACAACTAACTTTCTCTCTGTCTTGTAGACTTGAGCTTCCTGTTCCTTAGCTCCACAATAATGGCGGAGAAGAACTGCCTAATTCTTTTTCCTCAATGTTGAAGCCAAAAATGACCTCTGAGGAGTTCGAGGTCCCAAAAGAGGGGTGACCGCGCACCTACTACCCTCAAGCGAACGATCTTGGCACTAGACTAGGAACATGAAGGACAGACCCAAGGTCTCAGCATGGAGGTCCCACCGCATACCCGAAAGACTAACAAACTCTTCCCCTCCCAAGCCAAAGGCTGAGCTAAGACACCTTCGGAGGGCGCTCTTAGCTGACCGGATCATCTAAGGAGGATCTCAAGACTAACTCTCTCCTATCCGGATGTGTCTCCTTGGGTCAATACAAAATGCTCCTCACCTGCCCTACTAATGGAGCAATATTGCCGAGCAATTCTACGACACGCTGCCCAACTAGGCTGTAAACAGCGCGACTCCGCGGCCCAAAAGGGCTGCCAACAGGACATCAGGGGCTTCCCGGCAACTAAACCTCGGGGCTCCCACGGGATGAGCGGTTCACGAGCACACCACTCGCCCAAAATAGAAGAAGTAAACTACACATACACAGGGCATCACAGATATTATAAATAATTACAGGAATATGAATTCCATAATTCGGCATGCAGGCCAGTACTATAAGCAAAAATAGGCCTTAGAGGGATGGCACGGGCTTGGGCTTAAGCCCGCTACTCCCCGCTTGGTATTGCAACACATGTACGCCATCATCTCGAATGGAGGAAACAAGCCAAACATAGGTCGACTAAAAGCGACGCAAAAACATCGCACTCACCCCTTTTTTGGGGGCTGTGGCGCGCATTCCCTGCAAATGGATAATATATAACTTCCTCAGAGTCTTCTCCGGGAACCCCAGAACATCACCAATCCGGCTCACACGTCCGGATGAGCTTCACACAGCATGCCTAAACCTGTACTCACGCTTCCGGGTGCTAAATGTAATTAATTGCAGGGATGTACACGTCAACCCGTCGAAGAGCTCCCTTCCCCCACCCGTTGGTGGAGAGGGGCTTCCATGCAAATATGTAAACTGAGGGCTTCACCTGCCCAAGTAGAAACATCGTTACCCTTGACGCGTGCTTGGCGGCGGTGCCGGGAGAAAAGCTCCGGGTTGTTATTGCTAAAAGTGATGTCGGGAGGACGAACCTCGGTCGGCCTTGCAAGGAATGACGAAGTAAATATCTCTTGATGGTCGACCTTGCCAGGAGAAGTAGATCCCCTCTTTTGCTCCATTTTCCATGGTGGTCGATCCTCTTGTCGGCGGTGGGAGAGAGGAAATCTCCATTTCTGGCTTTGTGTATGATTCGAGCTCTGGCCGGCGTCGGGAGAGAAGCTCTCGGCCGACGTAACTCCAGACGGCCAAACTTGACTCCATGAGGCCGATCCCGGCTCCAAATGACCAAACTCAGCCCTACACGGCCGATTCATGCTCCAAGGGGTCGGATCTGACCATAGGCGGCGGCGACGGGAGAGGTGGAGGGAGTCCGAGCCTTTGCTCCTTGCTTAGGTCGGCGATGGGAGAGAGAGAGAGATCGAGAGAAGGAGGGGCCGGCTGTGTGTGTGCTGCTCAAAACCGAGAGACAGATAGAGAGGGCGGCGGGTTGTGTGTGTGCTGCTCCATGCAGAGAGGGAGAGGGGCGGTCGGTTGTGTGTGTGTTGCTCCATGCCGGGAGGAAGAGGGGGCGGGGTAGAGGGGCTGCTCCTCCTCCCACTTCCAAAACCCCTATCCTGCCTCCTTCTCCTTCTCTCCTTTTTTCTCTGCTCCCGTGTGTCCATATGCCTTCCCCACTCCTCCTCTTTCCCTTTTCATTCTCCCCATTCCTGATGCCCCCTCCCCCACTTCTTTCCTCTCCTATTTTGTCTTTTCTTCTTTTTCCCTTTTTTTATTCTTTCCTCCCTCCTTTTGTTGTACCCGAACACTTCACCTCCTCCTCTCTTCACCACCCCCATTCATCACATATAATCTCATATTATTATATATAATATAATAATATATATAATACAATATATAATATATATTATAATACAAAACATGTATACATATATATATATATATATATATATATATATATTAAAAGCTCATGGCCGATGCACATAAAACCTCCGCACACACACAAGCACCTGCATGTCTTTGAACGGGGTTGCACCAAAACATCGCTCATAGCGCACCCCAAGTCCGCCACTTGGGGTGGATCTCGCTCGGCCGGATATGGGGTTGTACACAATCCCCGCTCTTTTCGAGGTTGGCACAAGCTCGGAAAGAAATGTCCAACCCCAAGTATCCGGCGAGTGGGAGCCGACCCAAAGAAAAATTTTGAGAGAATCTCAAAATTTTCATTTAAAACACTAATCCCTTTGTGCCCCTTTTGATCATTTTGAAACACTCGGTACTTGTAACGCTCCCTGTTATCGAACTGCCCTCATACCATTACTTACAATAGGTATACAATTTCTCAAGATATTGTAAAACAACAAAGCCGTATATCTTCGCATTCTCTTGTACAGGCGGAGCTAACTCTTTTCCGCCAGGTGTGCCTACCGCCCTGCCCGGCTAATGAGAGCCTGAGCGGCGAGTCTACTCGGTGCCGAGCCGCGCTCGGGGTAGAGTAGAACCAAGGAACAAGAACCAGACCTCTCCCCCACAGGCGAGCCTTCGTACCTGCCAGCTAATGAGAGCCTACGTAGCGGGTCTACCTGGGGCCGAGCCGCGTTCGAGGTAGTGCAGAACCAAGGAACAAGAACCAGACCTCTCCCCCATATGCGAGCCTTCGGACCTGCCAGCTACTGAGTGCCTGCGCAACGGGTCTACCTGGGGCCGAGTCGCGCTCGGGGTAGTGCAGAACCAAGGAACAAGAACCAGACCTCTCCCCCACAGGCAAGCCTTCGGACCTGCCAGCTAATGAGAGTCTGCACAGCGGGTCTACCTGGGGCCGAGCCACGCTCGGGGTAGTGCAAAACCAAGGAACAAGAACCAGACCTCTCCCCCACAGGCGAGCCTTCGGACCTGCCAGCTATTGAGAGCCTACGCAGCGGGTCTACCTGGGGCCGAGCCGCGCTCGGGGTAGTGCAGAACAAAGGAACAAGAACCAGACCTCTCCCCAACAGGTGAGCCTTCGGACCTGCCAGCTAATGAGAGCCTATGCAGCGGGTCTACCTGGGGCTGAGCCGCGCTCGGGGTAGTGCAGAACCAAGGAACAAGAACCAGACCTCTCCCCCACAGACGAGAATTCAGACCTACCAGCTAATGAGAGTCTGCGCAGCGGGTCTACCTGGGGCCGAGTCATGCTCGGGGTAGTGCAGAACCAAGGAACAAGAACCAGATCTCTCCCCCACAGGCGAGCCTTCGGACCTGCCAGCTAATGAGAGCATGCGCAGCGGGTCTACCTGGGGCCGAGTCGCGCTCGGGGTAGTGCAGAACCAAGGAACAAGAACCAGACCTCTCCCCCACAGGCTAGCCTTCGGACCCGCCAGTTAATGAGAGCCTGCGCAGCGGGTCTACCTGGGGCCGAGCCGCGCTCGGGGTAGTGCAGAACCAAGGAACAAGAACCAGACCTCTCCCCCACAGGCGAGCCTTCGTACCTGCCAGCTAATGAGAGCCTGCGCAGCGGGTCTACCTGGGGCCGAGCCGCGCTCGGGCTAGTGCAGAACCAAGGAATAAGAACCATACCTCTCCCCCATAGGCAAGCCTTCGGACCTGCCATCTAATGAGAGCCTGGGCAGCGGGTCTACCTGGGGCCGAGCCGCGCTCGGGGTAGTGCAGAACTAAGGAACAAGAACCAGACCTCTCTCCCACAGGTGAGCCTTCGGACCTTCCAGCTAATGAGAGCCTGCGCAGTGGGTCTACCTGGGGCCGAGCCGCGCTCGGGGTAGTGCAGAACTAAGGAACAAGAACCAGACCTCTCCCCCACAGGCGAGCCTTCGGACCTGCCAACTAATGAGAGCCTGCGCAGCGGGTCTACCTGGGGCCGAGCCGTGCTCGGGGTAACGCAGAACCAAGGAACAAGAACCAGACCTCTCCCCCACAGGCGAGCCTTCGGACCTGCCAGCTAGATGGAAGCCTGCGCAACGGGTCTACCTAGGGGTCTCCTCTTCGAACCAACACCAACCCCCGAGTGAGCCTATAGCCCTGCCAGCTTGATAAGAGCCTGGTCAGCAGGTCTTCTCGTGGTCTCCTATCCAAACAAAAACATAAAGAAAACATAAAAATAATCAAATAACTCAAAAGAATTGTTGACCCGGTCAACCAAGTCAAAGTCTGACACGAGGCACATCTACCCGCTACGTCTACCCTCTTGGGAACCAGAGTCAATCATATAATATTCTCTTTAAGGCACATTTATGTGATTTACATATATCTTTCTTGTTTCCCTATTTTAAATCAAATCATCGTTTAAATTTTCTATTCTCATATCTTATCATGTTTGGTATTTTTTGATAGAATAAAAATCTAATAACTTTGTTGATGTATTAAGCTCTCATGATTATACTTGCAATTAGAGATGTATAAATAATTTGCTAATAACCAACCTCAAGTAGGATTTCAACTAAGAGAAATACGATAAATAATCTTTGCTTGGTTCATTATACACATCAATTTTACCGTCATGTGTTACGTGGTGATACAGTAAGTGTTCTTCGCTTCATATTCATAAGTATGTTTGTCATGAGAGGGTGAATGATTGAGCCTTTAGTAGTTAGTTGCATGTTAATCTTTCCTATTTAAATCTAAAAAAATCGTAATTATACTTCTATTTCACTTATTGCAAACATCTCTTTGCATAACCATGACAAACGTTCCGAGGAGTCATAAGCAGATGTGGTGGTAATTGGTAGTGGTATTGGTGGGTTATGCTGTACTGGGCTTTTAGCTAAATACAATCAGGATATATTTGGTGGTGCTGCACATTCATTTGAAATTAAGGGTTACAAGTTTGATTCTGGTCCATCTTTGTTCTCCGGATTTCATTCTACAGGTTCGCAATCAAACGCCCGAGCACAGGTGAATTAGTTATGGTTCGTGAATGTCGCGATCCTCTTTGGTTTTACTGTTCTTTTTATTCCCACCTCTCCCATCACAAATCACACATTTGAGGATAATTGTTAATATACGTTTTCTGGAAATTAGATGTCTCACCTAAGTCTGAACCCAATATGCTATACTAACACTTCAACCCTTCGACTGTGCATTTCCTAACTTTGAGATTTTAGCCAGTGGAAAATTATTTTAAGTGTTACTTTTTACTGTTAGAGTTTAAACTTTAACATTTGAGAAACATTTGAGACGAAATGTTTGGATGGTTAGGATCGATAAAAGGGGAGTGGGAGGGGACTCCTTTCATCACATGAAACTGGTCGTCACTTAGTTCCTCTCCTATACACATGACGTTCGGCTGAGTTTTTCCGTGTTGGCCACTCTCCACGCTCACTGAACCATGTGTTGAAGCCCAAAATGACCTCTGTGGAGTTCGAGGTCTCAAAAGAGGGGTGACCGCGCACCTACTACTCTCAAGCGAACGATCTTAGCACTAGACTAGGAATATGAAGGACAGACCCAAGGTCTCAGCGTGGAGGTCCCACCGCATACCCGGAAGACTAACAAACTCCTCCCCTCCCAAGCCAAAGGCTGAGCTAAGACACCTTCAGAGGGCGCTCTTGGCCGACCGGATCATCTAAGGAGGATCTCAAGACCAACTCTCTCCTTTCCAGATGTGTCTCCTTGGGTCAATACAAAATGCTCCTCACCCGCCCTACTAATGGCACAATATCGCCGAGCAATTCTACGACACGCTGCCCAACTGGGCTGTAAACAGCGTGACTCCGCTGCCCAAAAGGGTTGCTACAGGCCATCAGGGGCTTCCCGGCAACTAAACCTCGGGGCTCCCACGGGACGAGCGGTTAACGATCACACCACTCGCCCAAAACAGAAGAAGTAAACTACACATACACAGGGCATCACAGATATTATAAATAATTACAGGAATTTTAATTCCATACTTCGGTACGCAGGCCGGTACTATAAGCAAAAATAGGCGTTCGAGGGCCGACACAGGCTTGGGCTTAAGCCCGCTACTCCCCGCTTGGTACTGCAACACCTGTACACCATCATCTCGAATGGCGGCAACAAGCCAAACATAGGTCGATTAAAAGCGATGCAAAAACATCGCACTCACCCCTTTTTTGGGGGTTGCAGCGCGCATTCCCTGCAAATGGATAATATACAACTTCCTCGAAGTCTTCTCCGGGACCCCAGAACATCACCAATCCAGCTCACACGTCCGGATGAGCTTCACACAGCATGCCTAAACCCGTACTCACGCTTCCGGGAGCTAAATATAATTAATTGCATGGACGTACACGTCAACCCGTCGGAGAGCTCCCTTCCCCCACCCGTTGGTGGAGAGGGGCTTCCATGCAAATATGTAAACTGAGGGATTCACCTGCCAAAGTAGAAACATCGTTACCCTTGATGCGTGCTTGGCGGCGGTGCTGGGAGAGAAGCTCCGGGCTGTTATTACTGAAAGTGATGTCGGGAGGACGAACCTCGACCGGCCTTGCTAGGAATGACGAAGTAAATATCTCTTGATGGTCGACCTTGTCGAGAGAAGTAGATCCCCTCTTTTGCTCCATTTTCTATGGTGGTCGAGCCTCTTGCCGGCGGTGGGAGAGAGGAAATCTCCATTTCTGACTTGGTGTATGATTCGAGCTCTGGTCGGCGTCGGGAGAGAAGCTCCCAGTCGACGTAACTCCAGATGGATGAACATGACTCCATGAGGCTGATCCTGGCTCCAAATGACCAAACTCATCCCTATATGGCTGATTCATGCTCCAAGGGGTCGGATCTGACCATAGGAGGCGGCGACGAGAGAGGAGGAGGGAGGCCGAGCCTTTGCTCCTTTCTTAGGCCGGCGACGAGAGAGAGAGACCGAGAGAATGAGGGGTCGGCTGTGTGTGCTGCTCCAGACCGAGAGAAAGAGAGAGAGGGTGGCGGGCTGTGTGTGTGCTGCTCCATGCCGAAAGGAAGTGGGGCGGCCGGTTGTGTATGTGTTGCTCCATGCCGGGAGGAAGAGGGGGGCGGGGTAGAGGGGCTGCTCCTCCTCCCACTTCCAAAACCCCTATCCTGCCTCCTTCTCCTTCTCTCCTTTTTTCTTTGCTCCCCTGTGTCTGCATGCCTTCCCCACTCCTCCTCTTTCCCTTTTCATGCTCCCCTTTCTTGATGCCCCCTCCCCCACTTCTTTCCTCTCCTATTTTGTCTTTTCTTCTTTTTCCCTTTTTTTATTCTTTTCTCCCTCCTTTTGTTGTACCCGAACACTTCACCTCCTCCTCTCTTCACCACCCCCATTCATCCACATATAATCTCATATTATTATATATGATATAATAATATATATAATACAAGATATATAATATATATATTATAATACAAAACATTTATATATATATATATATATATTAAAATCCCATGGCCCATGCACATAAAACCTCCGCACACACACAAGCACCCGCACGTCTTCGAACGGGGCTGCACCAAAACATCGCTCATAGCGCGCCCCAAGTCCGCCACTTGAGGTAGATCCCGCTCGGCCGGATACGGGGTTGTACACTCAAAGCTCTCTTTCTCTATAAAAGCCCTTTTCTTTTATTGATTTTGTCCCAACGGCTCTTGAGCAGTGGTCCCACATAATTAATGTCCAGCAGCAACCTTGCTTTAACGCCAACTATCGTAAAGTAGGTCTGCGGCAACATTTGTCGCATATTGTAGCAATCCCTCCACTTATTTGAAATATGTTGACTTGCTGACGTCATCAGCTGTGTACTTAGCAAAAAATCAAGCAACATTAGCATAGGCATTGAGTGAATAAGCATCACTCAACGCCAAAACACTTAGACAGATTTACTGTCTCTTGGTGTTAAGTGAGTAACCTTCACTCAACGCCAAACTACTTAGAATATAAATCTTTTTTTAGGCATTGAGCGATTCAGCTTCACTCAACGCCAACTTGCTCTATCAGCTTTCTACTGCTTGGCGTTTAGTGAGTGAGCATCACTCAACGCCAAACTCTTTAGACAAAATTGTGTCTCCACTAGGCATTGACAGCTATGAGTGAACAACCTCCACTCAACGCTTTTTGACTTAACCATATTTCTGCCTTAGGAATTTTCCTGCTTAACTGTCTCAACACTTTCTTGTTCTCTGCTGAGACAAACACTTGTCTCAGCGTTTATGCAGAGACTAACACTTATCTCAGCGGTTATGTTGAGACTAACACTTATCTCAGTTGTTATGCTGAGACTAACACTTATCTCAGCGGTTTTTGCCTTAGACAAAATCCTAAACTTAGTTCGATGAATGCTAAACTGAGTTCGACGAATGGTGAACTGAGCTCGACGAACTCTAAACTCAGTTCGACGAATTCTCAACTAAGCTCGACGAACTCAGAATCTCAAGCTCTGAATTTAGCTCAACGAATGGTGAGTTGAGCTCGACAAACTCTGAACTCAGTTCGACGAATTCTAACTGAGCTCGACGAATTCTTTCTCAGCTATCTCAGCCGTTATGCTGAGACATTCTTTTCAGCTGTCTCAGCTATCTCGACGTTTTTTCCTTAGTCAAATTAGCTGACTTCCAGCTTACTCTTTTTGTTCAACTCAGCGGTTATGCTGAGACATTCTTCTCTGTTGTCTCAGTTGTCTCGATGTTTTTGCCTTAGTCAAATTATCTGACTTCCAGCTTTCTCTTTTTGTTCACCTATCTAATCAAGGACAACCTGCATGCATGAACTTAAGCACACATCAATTACACTATGCTATTAGTCTTGATGGTGATGCCTCTTCAAATCCACTCTAGGGAACATTATGGGCAATGGACCAAACAACCGTGTTACTGGAAGTTACCACCAGGCGGTAGAGCTACTACTAGCGGTAGCCAATGAATTAATTCAACCATTGTATCTGCAAGGTACAACCCAACGGTAGAGGTATCATTGTCGGTAGTATGCCATATATCATGACGTGTTGAGGTGGTCACTGAGTGGCAGAGCGGTGCTGGATAAGACCACTGGAATCCCTTAAGCTACCATATGACGGTAGCGAGTTACCGCGCGGAGGTAGCTATTTTAAAATAAACACTCAAGTGAATCTTGGTCATCCATTCCTTAGGAGGTGGAGATCATGTGGCTGAGATTATAGCCCGAATTGGTAAAGGGCCAAGGGGTTTATTTTCAACTCATTCTCTCACTCACACTCTTTCTCTTGCACTTTGAGAAGATAAGAAAGAATAGAGAAGAAGAGAAAGAAGAAGAGGAAGGAGAAGGTTGAACCAGCCCTAGAGAAGTGCTTGGGAGGCGTTCTTATGATTTGGTAGCAATCCGATGCTAGATCCGAGGAGAGTAAAGCACTGCGGTCATTTCCATCTGGATCAATTTTGTGTTCATGGCTCCAAAATGATCGATAAGGGTAACGATATTCCTTCTTGGACATATAAAGTCCTTAAGTTAGTATAGTTGCATGAAGTCCCTCACTAATTAGTGAAGAGCGAAAGGATTTCCAACTGGTTGATCGATGATATCCCCGGTAATAAACTTGCATATAGAATTTGGAATCGATTTTGATGTTAGAAGCCTATCCAGACAGGTTAGTCTAGATTAGTGATAGTTATCTTGTTGATTTGCATGCCGGAGATGACTTTGTGGTTACATGTATAGTTTACGGAGTCATGAGGTGTGCAGGTTGTTGTAATGAGAGTACTAAAATTGGTCTACATGAAAATACCCAAATTTGGGGAAGAAATGGTGTTCTGTCCCCTACCGCGCGATGGTAGTGCTACCGCTAGCGATAGCTCCTAGTGAACTGTATTGTGATGATTGCGAACCGAGGTCCTAGGGACAAGGTGGGTGGCAAGTTAAGTTATTACGCCTGAAGTACCCAGCTGTAGTGGCCATGAGTGTCAGCCTTGAAACATAATGGGGTTATGTATATTTGTTTTGGGAAAGTGGAAGCTGACCCGCATAGTGTCATCCACCTTGATTGCCTTGGATTTTGGTGTTGGCATGGTGGTTTGAGCAATGAGAAATAGCTGATCTGTACCTGCGCTATGTCATTCTGGTACTTGATTGCCTAAAGACATGGCTTTCATCATTAACATAGTTAGAGTCTTAGTCTACGGGCCAGAAAGACTAAAATGCTCAATTTTGACCATTGGTCTAAGACTGAGGATGGTAGTGGTCCTGGGAAAGTTTAGAACTCCGAAAATATTCCCCGAGTGCATGGGGCGTATGGTCGTTGTGACAACCCGTATTTTCTCAACTTAAAACATTATATCAGAGTAAGGGAAAACATGTGTTGTGATGTCATGCCGTGTAGGGGATAACTATAGACGCTCAGGCGAGAACCTACTCCTAACATTTACCATGAAATTCTCAAGTTTGTCTTGAAGAAAACACATTTTCTTAGTTGAGTTTGACGGTCGTATCCCTCGGCTCAGTGAATCAACTTGTCCATGAATAAAAATATATTTACATACGCTACGGAAAATACTTTACCTAATTAAATTATTATCCTGCGTGAACAGAAGCATCCCAAAAATGGATACTCATAATATGCATACTACTAGATTTATTATAAGTATAAAAATATATTCTACGTTCGTTAAAATATAGTGTTATTTGATTTAAAATATGACATGAGTATGAGATTGGTATAATTATACGTTTTATAACTTGAAAATAACTACATGCAATCCTAACATAAAACCCTCCCCGAGAGCAAGTAAAAACCAACAAATCATCTAAAAAGGTGATTTAGCAGCTAGCAAGTAACATAACATTCAACAAATTTCTGGTGGGCGTCAACAACCTGATACGGGCCTACAAAAAGTCATGTATGTCTGAACTAAAGATTAACACAAAAATAGAACTACCTCACAACGGTGAGGAAAAGACAACTGCAATAGCTACAGAACAGCAGCAACTACCAACCCTAGCTGCTCGATTGGCTACTGCTCCGAGCCTGAGGCATTCAAAAGAAAGAATACCTCGACAAGAATATACAAGTGGCAAACAAAGATTATTATAAGCAATAATCAAAAGAGACAAGGGGTACTAACCCAATCATAAGGAAAAAACTATCTGAATACAGCAATTAAGTCATAATAGAATAAGTAAGAAGGAGTTCTCAAGGGTAAATGTATGAGAAGTTGCACCAAGTGTGGAATGAAGCCATGCTTTGATATGATCTTCAAGTGTGAGCATAGTAGCATATGTTTATATAATAAGAAGGAAGAGACTAAACAACTCCAAACATGTGAATAATTAACACTTAGCAAAAATGGCACTGAGGCGGTGGCACCTTGTCCGACACGAACCATCAGACCAAACATCTTAAAAAGGCACTGGGGTGGTGGCCACAATGTCCAACACAACCCAACAGTCCAAACATCTCAACGAGGTACTGTGGTGGTGAGCACAATGTCCAACACAACCCAACATTTCAAACACCTCAAAAAGGCACTGTTGTGATGGACACAATGTCCAACACAACCCAACAGTCCATAAGAAAAACAAACAACCCACCATGTGTAATGATTCACGAACCGGCACTGGGTTGGTGGTCCTTTATCCACAGCCAACCATGGCCCACACCTAAACATCCATAAACACTGATAAAACCCTAACCAAAGCTCAGGATTTCTCCAATATGAAAAAGGAAGAAAATTCCCGAAAATCACCCTAAGGCCAAACTCAACAAATTGGCTTTATTCGGCGAGAAAACTCTAAGTCTACATTGATTCGTCGAGTATACTCGAAGAATACAAGAGGTACTCGGCGAAAATTGACTAACTTAGTGATACTTGACGAATCGACTAATCTTACCTTGATACTCGACGAATCGGTGCAAATCATCCAAGTCCACGGGAAATTCATTGATAATACTCGATGAATTTGGAGTTCACTCAACGCACTCGATGCCAAGATGGTTTCACTCAACGCCTAGACATAACTCAGCAAATTTTACTTCACTCAACTCCTAGCCGAGTTCACTCAATGCTCTCGACGCCAAAGGAAATTATACTCAAGCACTCGATGCCATCTAGTTTCACTTGACGCACTCGACGCCAACTAGTCTTAACTCAACGCACTCGACGCCAAATAGTCTTAACTCGACACACTCGATGCCAAATAGTCTTAACTTGATTCACTCAACTCCAAATAGTCTTAACTCGACGCACTCGACGCTAAAACTGAATACTCGACGAAAAAGACTGAGTCTCATAAGTCACTCGACGTTCTTGACACCAAGTCAGAAAATGACGAAATTTATCGAGAATACTTGACGAATTTGACTTCACTCAATATGATACTCACTGAATTTCACTCAACCTGACTTAACCCTTACCCGACGAATTCTACTCAGACTAACTCCTACATATACGATTAATTTTACTCAGTCCAAACTCATACTCGGCGGATACGGGTCAGTCGATCTTCTACACTACCGGGCAGATTCTGACCTAGCCAAACCCTACACTACTCCTATTGAAAGTCTTTAGTGTCAACTAATTCCACCTATGGGGGGGAATAGGTGAATTACAGTCTTTTTCAAAATTTAAATAACCTTCACAATTAACCAAATACAGCACAGAAAAGCACACAAGCAATTATAGTGGTTCCCCGATTTGGGTACGTCCACTCTCCCCCTTTGACATATCTCCCACCAAGGGACGACTCGGTCACTTCACCAAACGGATTAAAATCCAATCCTCACACTACGGAAGCACCCTTCCAATCGAAGGAGTCACTACTCCTCCACCATGGGTTGCACCCAACCCTTACAACTAGGAATCACTATTCCTTTACAACAAAACAAAAATAGAATGTATAAGAGATACAAACTACACGTGTGGAGAACCCGATATCCCTTTTCATTCGTTGAAGCGTTCTTGATGAAGACAAAGAGTCCACGACCAGAGTACTCCCTTGGAGAGGATCTTGACAAGATCGGCGGCGGCAAGTGAATGTGGCGGCGATGCTCTGTAGATCCAAACTTCTTGACGAAGCAAGCAAGGTCTACCAACGATCTCAATCAGATCAATCGTCTCAATCGATTCGGAAAGAAGAGCTATCCTCGTTCAACAAGTCGAGAGACAAGAGATCTTGAGAGAGAAGCGTGAGACGCTAGGCTTGCCTCGGTTCTGTTGTCGGGAGATCAAAGATGATCTAAGATCTGCAGCGGCGACTATCTTGCGAGCGGCGACGGCGACGGGAGGTTTTTCGCGATCGGCTAGGTCACGCTCGGCGGCTTTTGATTTCTCGTGAATCGCTACAGTGTTAGTTCGAAATACGTGAGTATATATACTGTAAAACAACCCTAAATGACCGTTGCGGGGCCCACAAGAAGAAGCCCTAGTTCCGGTCAAAACAGCGCACAGCATCTTGGTTCGGTCCAGCGAGCAGAGCAAATTTGCCTAAGGCAAATTCGGCGAGAAACATTGGTTATTCTCAACGAAGTCGGCGGGAATCACTCATGATTCCCGTCGAATTTGCCTTGGCAGAATTCCAGTTGAAATACTTGTCATCCAGAGGAAATCGGCGAGAATCAAGATCATTCTCGACGAGTCGGCGGGAATCAAGATCATTCTCGACGAATCGGCGGAAATCACTAAAAATTGCCGTCGAAGTCGACGAGAATCAGTTAGTGATTCCCGTTGATTCTGCCTTAGTAGATTTCTTGAAGGAGGACAGTCAGCCAGATGAAATCGGCGGGAATCACTGAGTGATTCTCGACGATTCGGCGAGAATCACTAATGATTCCCGTCGAATCGGCGAGAATCACTTAGTGATTCTCGTCGATTTTGACTTGGACGATTTTTCTTTTCTTTCCCCTGAACTTGGTCTTTGACCCATCTTTGCTCTGCTTCTGCTCTTGATCTATCTCGACACTGTACTTGAAAGTAAGTACACTCCAATAGAGAGAGTACACGTGAGTCAACACACTGATCTTCTCAACGAGGGATTACGTTGCGCAGACCCGTGTATATTGACCCACTGCACCCTGACATTGGTGTGTACTTAGCATAGAATAACTGCAAGCATAACTTGATAGAAGATTGTCAAATATATTGTGAATTCATCTTAGCTCGACAGGAGGCTTCTTCAAATCCAGGTAATTGTGGATACAATACCCAACAATCTCCCCCTATTTGAAGAAGCCACAATCCTACAAGCTAAGATGAATTACACCAACCAGAGGAATATACAAAACAAAATAAGCGAGACAAGACAAAGAATAATAAATGCATTCAGAACAACAATTGAGTCAACATGTGATCATATATATATATATATATATATATATATATCCAAAAGTTGTTCATATAAATAGATGAAAAGATATACATGCATAAAGAAAATGACAAGTCTAGATCCCAAGACTATTTCTCCTTAGCCTGATCATCCTTAAGTTTTTTAGCCAAGAACTTCTTGCTTTGTCTCTCAAAGTACTCATTTGGCTTTGGGTAGTATCTGGGGGGAGGAGCTTTATGTTCCACAGTATTAGTCCTGAAAAATATGTTTCTTTTAGCTTCATACACTTTGTGCATCTCCCACTCATACTGACTATACACTTCATTTCGATTAAGTTCCCCCTGCTGTTGTAGCATAAATGTGTCCAGTATGATGCTCCTCGATGTAGGGCTCCATCATTCATTCTTCACTTCACTTTCCTTCAATCTTACTTTCCTCTCAGCTGGAGTCTCTTTGAAAGTCCCTTCTTGAAGTTTTCTTTTGCCTTTTTCAATGGCCTCTTGATAAAACATAGCCCTGAGAGTAGCCTTAGCAGCGGCCCTAGCAGCCTTTCTGGCATCAGCTTCACTCAAGGGAACCTCCTCAGCACTTGCAACCTCATCATCAATAGTAGTAACCTCATCAGGAGGAGGAACCGGAATTGGAATTTGTATACCGGATGCTTGCTGAACTAGCCAGTGACAGCTTTCAAAAACATACTTATTTGACTGCATGAAGTTGTCGGTCATGATTTGTTCTAGCCCTGCCATCTTAGCTATATATTCATTCTCCCCCTTTTTGGCTTCTAGGCAATGGAGTTTGCATAGGTATGCAGTGACTCATCTATATGCTTGACAGTCTTAGTGAACTCGTTTTGTAGGGATGTCTGATTTACGTTGAGTGTCACCATGTTGGCATCGAACATCTTGATGTTGTTGGCCACAACATGTGCATTTTGGTTTACCACTGCCAGATCAGCTGTGTTCTTCTGAAGCCCTTGCATTAGAATATTGACGGCAGTGCCAGCCTCTGCATACGTAGCGTCAAACTTTTGTGCCATCATATCCAACTTATGATTTATCTCCACAACATTTTTAAGCATCAGATCCTCAGATTGCTTAATTCGTTTCAGCACCTTGTTGTGAGATTGTTCAAAAGAGGCTTTCAGTTCATCCACTATACCTTGAATGATATTTACCGTGTGATTTTCCAGGTGAGGTCTTAGTGGATGAACCTGATGCATGTCCTGGTTGTGCTCTTCTGCAGATACACTGGGAGAGCTTGATAGGTTCACAGTCTCCAGCGGGGGGATTTGGGCAGCCTCTGTTGTTTTTCCCTGTATACTTATCATCCTCTGCCGAGAGGTCTCCCCCTCCATTGCTGCACCAGATTCATCAGGAACTTTCAATGGAACTTATTCCTCAGAGGGGACGTTAACATCACTCTCCCTCAACCTGTTAAGGCCATCAGTGGCGACATGATCCACATCATTATCATCATCAACATCATTCTCCATGTCCTCCACTTCCTCTTCTTCAGCCGGATCAGAAGCGAGGGTATCTACTACATCCTTTGCAATCTGGGTAATGTCAGTAACTGTATCTGCATGATCCGAACCTGAGACTTCCGTCCTGAGGGCATCAGAAGGAATGGGTGACGACTCCCCCTCAGTTCCTGCATGCAGCAAATCAGGAACATCACTGGGTTCATCCAAGGGATTTCTGTACTCCGGAGCTCTGTCATCTTCATCACCCTGTGCATCAGCTGCACCTCCTAGGCCAATTCGCCTCTCCCATCTATCAAACATGCTGGAGTCCATCTTCTTTAAGTAGTGAAGAGGAACTCCCTCACCCATATCAAACCTGTCTCTGTCCATCTGATTGAGGTACAGGCTGATGATTCTCCCAAAGTTGGGGGTTCGAAGGGTATCTTTAATCTTTTCAAACTACATGGCCCCCCAGTTGTATCTTTTTCTACATACCACAGCCATCAGGATTTTGAACATATCCCCTGAAATATGATCATGGGAGCCTGGTTTGTAGATCAGGACCTTCCCAATGATATTAGAGAGGAGCTTTCCTTCCCCATTCATGTCCTTGCGTTTGATGAACTTGGTCCCTCGAGCGAGTCCACAGAACAGTAGAGTCCTAGCACAATCATCTTCATACAGGTAGTCCTCTTGTGCTGAGCTGGTGAGCTGCAGATGATGTGATAGTCTTGCAGCATTCATCTTGATTCTTAGTCCAGCAATCTTACTCTTTATCAGGGTGTCCTCATAACGTAGCTTCGCGGTTGCATAGAATTCAAGAACTTCTTTATCTATAATTTTGCATGGGTGCTCAAGGATAAAGGAGAGCCCAGCTTCCTCAAGCATCAGGATAATGTTCCTGAATTCATCAGAGGCATAGGAGAAGCCGGTCCTAACCAAGTCACTCCCGGTGAGAAGCCAAATCGTGGTTCGAGGAGCCATTGCAAACCTAAAAAAAATAACATCCAAGGGACTTAACTCTATCTAAATCTCTAGTTTAGGAACTATACTAGACAAGTTACAAACAAGCTCGATTCAAGGAAGAACGGTCGTTACCCTTGCACTGAGCAGAGATAATCCCTAGTCGGCTTGCGTCGGTACCGCTGGCGACGGGAGAGGGAGTCAACGGGAGAGGGAATGTTGAAATGGCAGGCACCTTGAGTCAAATGGATGCCGGATACGGAAGCACCGAGCCGACGGAGAGAGGACAGTGGCAGACTACACTGGACGGAGCTGGAGTCGACGAGAGGCAAGGGGAAGTCGAAGAGAATACCGAGCGACTGAAGCACGGGAGAAGGTTCCGCACAACCGACGAGATTCGGCGAGGTTTCTGCAGAATCGATGGGATTTCCGCAGAGTCCAGAATGCGAAGGGTCGGGATTCCGTGGTTTACGCAATTTATCTCCTCTGAAAGCTGGGGTAGCCGATATTTTCGTTGTTAAGGAAAGTTTCCGCTGATCGATTTTATATCGAAAGATTTAAACTTGTAGATTTGAATTTCGAACCTTTGCCCTTTTTATTTCCTGGTCAGAATAATTAGGCTGAGTCGAAGGGATGTCAACCCTATAAATAAGCACAAGGTATTTCTTGGTGAGTCAAAAAAATGTAAAAAATTTTATTACAACTACTGGCCCACGTCCCCTGAGTTTCATCGGACCTATTGACACCCACTGTCACACATTATCAATGATATATATAAAAATTTTATCAGATTCTAACCTAAGGATCCTACAGTTTTTAGCATCCGTGTCCTTCCATCAGGTGTGAGTGTATATATATATATATATATCTTGAACGAGAATCTATATATTTGTTTGGATATATATATATATAACCATCAATGTAATGCGAATCAATGTTCGAAACTGAATGTGCGTACCTGGGATCATTGGGATGATCATTCGGATCCACTATTAGAAGTACACCAGGTGTCCAGTTCAAGTGGGACATTACAGTTAGCATTATATCTTATCCCATATGCTTGTTCCATAGCATTCCTGGAACATCTCTTGTCTAGGTCCCATCATGTTCACGGGTACCTAGACTATCCTGCAAAAACGAATTACCTTACCTTAGGAACCCAATATGTATTGGGTCCTAGGTTCCTGTCAGCATAAAATACTGAATGCCTTCCTACCGGATTTCTGTCAGGAAAGCTATCTCTAGCCAAAGGAAGAGGGCATACCCTTTCCCTTGGCACAGAAGGATTGTGCCAACAATTTATGGCAAAGTGACCCACTTTGCCACAGCACCAACACTCATGAATGTTGTATCTCCTTTTCTAACCTGATCTACTGACTGAGTTAGTCATGATCTTAGGTCTGATAGGGGAAGAGCAGGTTCTGCTCACAGATTTGCCCTTTCCATCGAGACACGAGGGAGGGTGGATAGAGAACATGTGGTGAGTGTCATGAGGCCTAAGAGGTGGTGCCTTCTTTTCAGCCAGCCACATCCGGGGGCCCCATGGGTACTTGTTACATGTTTCCCAACCCCCTTTCCTTGTGTCCTAGGGTGGTGAGAGTTACTGTGAGAGCTGGTTCCTGCAATCTCATGAAGTGTTGAGGCTGAGGCAGAAAATACCAAAGGTTCATGATGAGCCAAATGTATTTTCTCATGGGTAGCCATAATAGCACTTGCATTATGGGTATTTCCACATGAGGATTGATCATTCTTGCAGTGACCATAGTTGTTCTTATGGTCATACCTGAAGGCATGATGTGTGCCCTTCCTACTCGGTGTGGGGGGTCTGAAAACAGCTTCCCCATTTCTCCATGATTTTATAATTCGTGAGATCCACCCGTTTTCTCCCTTTCTCTTAATAGCATCTACCTTGGAAAAGTCAGATACTATTCTCTTCTCAGTCTCTAGTGAAAACTCTAGATCCGAGATTTTTGAGTCCTTCACCTTGATGGATTCCAATTGGAGATCCATCATGATCCTCAACTGGGCAATTTCCATAGCTTGTTTCTCCACAAGCAAGTTGCTCTTCTGAAGGGCACTATGAAGGGAATCAAGAGTTTCAATCCTTTGATTGAGGTTGTCCATCCCCCTTGCATGACTTGATGGACAACCCTCTGAAATACTCCTATCTTCAGTAGATTCAAGAGGAAAGGAGCATGATGAGGATGATACCTGATCCTGACTGTGATGATCAGGGTTAGCGTTAAGATCTGCAGAGACTGATGTGTCAGCTTCATCAGAACTGCATTCCTCAATCTCTTCTTCAGTATCAGATAGAGACACGGGAGCCCTGATATTGAGAGATTGGTCTTGACTTTCATCTTTAGAGATGAGGACCCCCACATAGGCTTCATCCTCTTGTTGGCATCCAGTCCAATCCGTCTCTGTTCCCTCCATGAGGTCAGAGATAGTTTGCCACATAGACTTTGCATTGCTACACTTGTCCAATCTTGAACGAGATGATCCAGACCAGACGTCAGTGATGATCTGACGAATCAGCTTGTCCAGGTTGAAAAGTGAGAGCTCAGTCTCAGACATCTCTTCGGGACTCTTGGGGATTTGGAGATCTTTTCCAGATCCGGAAGCCTTCATGGGAATGAAGGGACCCTCTTCCATAATGAATGATGCGTGAGGGTCAATGGCCTCCAGATGAAACATAACTCTCATCTTCCAGATGGGATAATACTCTGTTGTGTAGGCAGGGAGTCTCAGAGGAGAGACATCAGAGTATAGCTCCATGCTTGAGTCTTGTTTTCTTCTTGACATTAGACACGAGATATTACTCAAGGTATTAACCTTATTGACGAGTAACCTCCCTCTGATACCACTTGAAAGTCTTTAGTGTCAACTAATTCCACCTATGGGGGGGAATAGGTGAATTGCAGTCTTTTGCAGAATTTAAATAACCTGCACAATTAACCAAACACAGCACAGAAAAGCACACAAGCAATTATAGTGGTTCCCTGATTTGGGTACGTCCACTCTCCCCCTTCGACCTATCTCCCACCAAGGGACGACTCGGTCACTTCACCAAACGGATTGAAATCCAATCCTAACACTACGGAAGGCACCCTTCCAACCGAAGGAGTCACTACTCCTCCACCACGGGTTGCACCCAACCCTTACAACTAGGAATCACTATTCCTTTACAACAAAACAAAGATAGAATGTACAAGAGATACAAACTACGCGTGTGGAGAACCCGATGTCCCTTTTAGTTCGTTGAAGCGTTCTTGATGAAGACGAAGATTCCACGACCGGAGTACTCTCTTGGAGAGGATCTTGATAAGATCAGCGGCGATAAGTGAATGCGGCGGCGATGCTCTGTAGATCCAAACTTCTTGACAAATCAAGCAAGGTCTACCAACGATCTCAATCGGATTAGTCATCTCAATCGATTTGGAAGGAAGAGCTATCCTCGTTCAACAAATCGAGAGACAAGAGATCTCGAGAGAGAAGCGTGAGACGGCGGGAATCACTCATGATTCCCGTCGAATTTGCCTTGGCAGAATTCCAGTTGAAATACTTGTCATCCGGAGGAAATCGGCGAGAATCAAGATCATTCTCGACGAGTCGGCGGGAATCAAGATCATTCTCGACGAATCGGAGGGAATCAATAACAATTCCCATCGAAGTCGGCGAGAATCAGTTAGTGATTCCCGTCGATTCTGCCTTAGTAGATTTCTTGAAGGAGGACAGTCAGCCAGATGAAATCGGCGGGAATCACTGAGTGATTCTCGACGATTCGGTGAGAATCACTAAAGATTCCCGTCGAATCGGCGAGAATCACTTAGTGATTCTCGTCGATTTTGACTTGGACGATTTTTCTTTTCCTTCCCCTGAACTTGGTCTTTGACCCATCTTTGCTCTGCTTCTGCTCTTGATCTATCTCGACACTGTACTTGAAAGTAAGTACACTCGAATTGAGAGAGTACACATGAGTCAACACACTGATCTACTCAACGAGGGATTACGTTGCGCAGACCCGTGTATATTGACCCACTGTACCCTGACATTGGTGTGTACTTAGCATGGAATAACTGTAAGCTTAACTTGACAGAAGATTGTCAAATACATTGTGAATTCATCTTAGCTCGAAAGGAGGCTTCTTCAAATCCAGGTAATTGTGGATACAATACCCAACACCTACCTTCTAAGGAGGGAAGAAGAGAAAACAATAAACACAAAGAACTTAGCAAGGGGAAGAATTCACCACTTGCCTCAAACCTCCTGAAATTCGGCCTCACAGGCGCTCCTCCTCAAGGATTGGCCGCAAGAACACCTTGGCTATACTTCCTGAAACATTTCAGGACAAACGAGTGTCAAGATCAAAAATCCTAACTCCAAAAATCCACAAAATGGGGGAAATTTACCGCACACGCATAGATCTTGGTGAGAGCTTTCCGAATCTACCTCTAATCACAATTCCGAGCACCGAAACTCCTACAGGCGGTGGCCGACGACCTCGCGATGTCTGTCGACCACACTCATCTGTGATTCGGTCCGACGGCTTGGGAGAGACGATGAATAGGGTTTTGTCTAAACGCACGAACATATATATATATATATATATTACTATTATTATTTAAACATCCAATCGACCAAAAACTCGAATCATCTCGGATTTTCAGGAAATTCGAACCAAGGCTAAATACCAATGCCACAAAACCAGCGGCAGAGTCGAAATTAAAATTCCACAAACCAAACTCGGCTTAAAAATTCCCCGAAGCTACAACCAACATCAACCTATAAAAATCCACCGAGTCAAAACGTCGGATTTTGATGAGCAAAATCACGCTCAAACAATGATGCCCATTAACTACGCATCAACGTAACGCCCTAACATCATTATTACGTCACTATAGCAATTAAAAAAACATCGAAAAATCAGGGACGTTATAGCCACTCCCCCTACAAGAAAGTTTCGTCCTGAAACTTGATACGAAACCGAATCTACAACAAAAAGTAAGTAACTAATGGTTATCAAAAAGAAACACTTACCAAAAGAAACTAGGAGAACAAGTGAGGATGAGCATCCCTCATAGACGGCTCCAACTCCCAAGTCACGCTCTCAATGTCTTGGTTTCGCCAAAGAACCTTGACCATGGGTATTGTCTTCTTTCGCAACACCCGATCCTGAGTATCTAGAATACGAACAGGTACTTCAACATAATAAAGATTAGACTGCAACTGGGGCACCGAGTCAAGGACATGTCTGTCACTAAGCACACATTTCCACAACTGTCTCACATGAAACACATCGTGCACATCAGGGAAATTTGCGGGTAGTACCAGCTTATAAGCTGACACTCTGATGCGTTCAACAACCTGAAAAGGTCCCACATACCTGGGATCCAACTTGTGGTTCCTTCCAAACCTCTTAACACCTACCATCGGAGAAACCCTGAGAAAAACAATTTCCCCAACTGCGAATTCTAGATCAATCCTTCACCGATTAGCATTCTTCTCATAATGCTCCTGAGTTATACGAAGATTCTCTCAAATATGCAATACATAGGTACTCATCTCTTCCAAAGCTTCGGGACCCAACAATGGTCTTTCACCAACTTCAGTCAAAAATAAGGGGGTTCGACAATGCCTCCCATACAAAGCCTCAAAGTGGGCCAGCTGCAAACTCTCCAGATAACTATTATTATAAGCAAATTCCATTAATCTAAGATGCTCTTCCCACTATCCTCCGTGGTCCAAGATGTAACATCTGATCATATCTTCCAAAATCTGAGTAACTCTCTCTGTTTAACCATTGGTCTGCGGATGATAAGTAGTGGAATACCTAAGATCGACACCCAACCTTTCCTGAAAACTCTTCAAAAAACGAGACGTAAACATGGAATCTCGATTTGACATGATACTTATAGGTACTTTATGCAATCTAATGACCTCTTCCAAATACAACTCTGTTATCTTCTTCATGGAGTAATCAATCTTAAATGGCACGAAGTGAGCACACTTCGTCAATCTATCAACTATGACCCACACATAATCATATCCTCGGGGAGATCTCGGAAAACTAGTAATAAAGTTTATAGAAATACTCTCCCACTTCTAACTAGGTATATCGAAAGGCGTTAGCTTGCCACCATGCCTTCTATGATCTGCCTTAACTCTCTTACAAGTAAAACACTCAGACACGAACTTGGCTATATCATTCTTCATTCCTTACCACCAAATGATCTATTTCAAATCTTTATACATCTTTGTAAAACCAGGGTGGTAGGCAAAACTAGATCCATGCGCTTCACTACATATCCTTGCTTGAATATCCTCAATAGCAGGAATACAATATCTACCGCAGTACTTCAAAGTACCCGCATCATCGATTGAAAAGTTCGGTAATTCCACTTTTTCAGTTCTACTACGAATATACTGCAAATCAGGGTCATCCTTTTGATGAAGCCTTGTAAGCATAATCCATGAAGGCTCTGTCACTTCACGGCATCTTTGCGAATCGCTACTTCCAACAAAGATTCCCATTAATAAAAACTCTTCCACCAAAGACTCTATGGAAAGATTAAAGATCTGTGCGGTCTTCCTACTCAAGGCATCAGCCACCACATTTTCCTTACTCGGATGATATAGGATATCAACATCATAATCTGCGACATACTCCAACCACCTACACTAGTGCAAATTCAGCTTCTTTTGAGTGAAGACGTACCTCAAGCTCTTATGGTCCGTGTAAATCTTACACAATGCGCCATACAACAAATGTCTCCACCGCTTCAAGGCATAGATCACTGCCACAAACTCCAAATCATGAGTAGAGTAATTCCTTTCGTGAACCTTCAATTACCTTGACCCATACACAATCACTTTTCCCTCTTGCATCAATACACATCCAAGCCCGATGTGCGATGCATCCACATAAACTGCATACTCTACTCCCTCGATGGGCAAGGTCAAAATAGGAGCAGTGCACAATTTCCTCTTCAATTCCTGAAAGGCTCCTTCGCACTCATTGCTCCACACAAACGTAGTATTCTTCTGCGTGAGCTTAGTCAAAGGCGGTGACAATAAGGAAAATCCTTCCACAAACCTTCTGTAATAGCCTGTTAACCCTAGGAAACTCCTTATCTCTTTAGGTGTGGTAGGTCTTTTCTAATCCATCACAGTGGTTATCTTCTCTGGGTCAACATAAATTTCGTCCTTATTTACAACATGACCCAAAAAGGACACCTGAGGTATCCAAAACTCGCACTTACTCAACTTTGCATACAGCTTATTTTCACTTAAAGCAGACAGAACTAAACGCAGGTGCTAGGCATGCTCCTCAGCACTTCAGGAATAGACCAGAACATCGTCAATAAAAACGACTACAAATTTGTCTAGGAAATATTTGAACACTCTATTCATCATGTCCATGAAGTCATAGGATGCATTGGTCAATCCAAAAGACATCACAAAGAACTCAAAATGCCAATGCCGAGAACAGAAAGCAGTCCGCGGAACATCCGACTCACGGATTCTCAACTGATGGTAGCCTGAAAGTTACCTTATTCAATTCCCTATAATCAATGCACAGCAACATAGATCCATCCTTCTTCTTAACAAACAACACGGGAGCACCCCAAGGCGAAGAACTCGGCCTAATGAATCGACACCATAACAACTCATATAGATGGCTACGCAACTCATCCATCTCACGCGGGGTCATACGGTACGGTGCCTTAGCAATATTGCGAGTACCTGGCTCCAAATCTATGACAAACTCCACATCCCTCTCAGGCGGAAGCCCAGGAAGACTATCTATAAAAACATCCAAAAATTCTCGCACCACAGGAACATCCTCGACACACGACAAACTACCAACGGTTCCTAAAACAGAAACAAAAAAAGCACAACAACCGGAATCTAAAAGCTTCTGAGCACATACCGCAGAAATAATCGGGGAATCTTGGCACGGAAAACCATACACACTCCTGGGTGGCCGTTGTCCATCTTGAAGTCCAAAAGCTTGACCTTGCATTGTATAACCGCATCATATCTGGACAATCAGCCCATGCCCAAAATCGCATCAAAGTCCTCCAGGTCTAACACCTTCATATCAGCAAAGGCTAGAAAATCGTCTAAAAGAATAGGACAACTCTAGATACATTGGTCTGACACCACCGAGTCACCAGAGGGAAACTTAATGCGAAACAAATCGCCAACTTGATCAAGAGTCAAACGATGACTGAAAGAGATAGGTTATTCAGATCTACTCTAGGGGGGTGAATAGAGTATTAAAACTTTTTGGCAGTTTTTACTTTTATATCAGAGTTAAAATATAAGTGATACCAATAATAAATAAATAAAAGAAAATAGACAAGCTATTCTAATTATCACAGTAATTAGCAAGAGCAAGAAGAAAATGAGCAACCAGATGACACAAGAAATTTATAGTGGTTCCCCAAATTTGGGTACATCCACTCTTCTACCACCCTAGTAGGAATCACTCTCAGGTTTTTGATCAGGTGATTGCCACCAAATAATATCTATTTCCAGGGAGATATTGCAACCCTTCTGGCTTTTGATTAGGTGCCTGAAAACAACTGAAGTCTTTTGATCAGGAGACCTCACAACCAAGAATTACTTTTGAAGGGAGTAAGAACCCTGTATACAGTGGGGGAAAGTAAAAGTTGAGTTGTCTGATCTGTTCTTAAACAAACGAGAGAAGACTTGAGAGTGATCCTGATGATGTCAAGGCTTGTCTTGTGATCTTGAATGGTTTAGGAAACAAAAGCCTTGCTTAGGGTGTAGGTCTTGATTTCCAGAAATCTTAGACTGATTGTGAAGAATGTCTCTTCTTGCTTCCTGGAAGAACACTAGTGTGAAGAACTAAAAAACTATTCTTCTTTTTCTGTCTTGTGTTCTCTGTGTGAATGTCTGTATGTTTCTGAATTTTCCCTTGTGTGTTGATTCACGGTGTATCATTCCTTTTGAATAATCCAATCTGAATTCGAACTGGCACACCTTGATTGACTGCCGAAATTATGGAAACTTGTGCAACGGCTATAAGGGAATTAAATTCATTTCCCTAACTGTCCCATGAATAGCTATATAATAACTCTGTGAATACCAATAATTAATGCTTGCCAAGGAACGGCTATATTCAGAGAATATATGCATCAATTACTCAGAGTTATATAAGCAATAAAATATTCAGTCAATAAAGGAAAACAATAACTGCAAAGAATAATGGTTGATCGGGAAGTTATCGTCGATCTGGTCCTATGATCGTCGAACTCAAACATCCTCTATCATTGAGCTGAGCCCTGTGATCATAGAACTGAAATTTTGCTTTCCAAACTGGGCTTCAAGATCATCAAACTGAGATGGTTGATCGTCGATCTCAATCCTGAAAATAGATCAGAGATCGTCGAACTAAGTTCAGCAATCGTCGATCTCAGCATTAAGAGATTAACTCTGAGATCGTCGAACGCAGAACAAAGATCGTCGAGCTCTTTTCACTTAGTCAATTTCTGCATAGTTCAGTCTCTATTGTCTTCTAAGTCTCTGATGTCTTGATCTTGTCTTACTGAGATATTGACCTAACTGACACCTAAGACACTAGACTAGACCCTGGCTATACAATGTGGGTCTGATACAGCCTATATTAGTGAACCTAGCTCAAATCCAAACTAGGGGTCCAACAATCTCCCCCTATTTGGGTGAGGTCACTAAACAAAATAAAAATGAATACAACAGCAAATCTAAGCAAACATATCTATCATGAATATAGAAAGAATTCAACAGATATTTACAGAAAGGGATATAAACAAAAAAATTGAAAGAGTTCTAAGACTTGTCAGAAGCTGGCTTAGAAAATTCAATTTTTCTTTTAGGATCTGCTGCTTGCTATCTTGACATCTTTAAGTCAGCTTTACCAAGAATCTTTAAAGATGCTGCTCTGGGAACAACTGCCTCAGGGTGAACCTACATGTAAGCATTAGCATCAAAAATATTCTTATCTACAATAAATTTTTCAAGCTCACTCTCCCTGTATTTAAACATTGTTGAAAATTGAGAAGGGTCAGCTCCTTCTTCTCTAGCTTTATTCATCTGGGAGAGAGCAATCAGTTCATGAAACCTAGCCATCCTGAAATTTGGATCTAGCTCAGGTTCATACTGTGATGTATCTTCTTCTGAATCAAGAGAAATCTTTTGATGCTTCCTATGCTTAATTGATTGTTCTTGAAACTTTGTTTCTATTGCTAATTTCTGGGACTGACTGTCATGAAGGTTAGGAGGAGGTCTGACTTCATTGAACTTTCCAAGAATTCTGAATTTCCTACTGAAATCTAAACTGTCTTCTTTGTCAGCCTGATCATGGTGTCTACCTCTCCCTCTTGAATAACCCCTAAAGTAAGACCTGGATGGTCTACTGTGAGATTGAGGGGTATAAGATCTCTGCTGCTGGGAGGAGGTAGTAGTCCTAGAAGCAACATTGCCCATAGCACCTACTGAAGGAAGAGGTGGATCCTTCCTGAAAACTTTGATAGGGGAGGAACCAGCCTTTCTCCTTTTCTTTTGAGCCTTCAACTCATTCTTAGAAAATTTCATCCAGTGAGGAGTTATTGGAGTGAGAGTAATGTTGTGCCTGATAAAGTAAGGGATGTCATCTTGAGGATTAGACATTGGCACTGCCTTCACTAGAGCTTTCCTCTTCTTGGGAATTTTCTTCTTTTTAATATCATCTGAATCTGAATCCTCGGCTTGATCATCATCAGAAGATCCTTGGGGATTATCATACAAATCATCAATCTCTGCAATTACTTCTTTTGGAACTGAACCTGAAAGTTCTTCAGCTATATCAGCAGCTATAATTTCATCCAAGTCTGGGACTAGAGAAGTAGAATAAACATAGGTTAGAGGAGAGAAAGACTTGGGCTCTGAAATCTCAACCTCAGCCATGCTGATAGGCTCAGCCACTAGAGCTATAGAAAGCTTAGGCACTGGAGCTGAAAAGCTCTAAAGAAACTGTTACAAAGTATTTGTGCTCACTGGAGCAGTACAACACACAATATCTATACAATACTGAGGTGTAACAAATGAAAGAATTGAGCTATAAAGAAGATCAAAAGGATCTAGGAAGGCACACAATTCCCCTGAAGGATGGATAGTATGTCCAACAAAAAGAAACTCTACTTCCAAAGGGTCAAAAGGATCATCTGTCAAAAATGTCTCAAGCTCTGCATCTATCAAAACTGTATCTGTAACTGACAAAACTGTAGCTGCCTCTGCTACTGCAACTGTTAGAGGAGGGGGAACTTCTTGACTGGACATCTCCCCCTGTCTGGTAGCAGTAATGTCTGCTTCCAGGCCCCTAGATGAAGAAGGGCCAGAGATAGAGGAAATAATGGAATTGATGGAAGCTAGGAGAGGTGCAATGGCATCCTCTACAATAGTTTTGATGATAGGGGTCAGAAGATCAATGAGAGCAGATGGGTCAGAAGATGTAAATGGTAGAGAAGAAGTGGATTGTCCACATGTTGTACAAATGGTGGAAGTGGTAGGGGAATGGCTGATTCAGGGATATCTATGGGTTCTGGGTGGGGGGAAGGTTCATGAGATGGTGAATGAGATGGAGAAGGAGAAGGAGATGGAGTTGGTGAAGGAATGTTAAGATCAAAGGTGGGTGAGGTTAGGATAGAAATGGTAGTGGAAGGGATCTCCTCTAGATAATTTGGTGATGGAGATACTAGAGGAGGAGATGGAGGAGGTCTTGGAGGTGGAGTTGGTTGAAGTTGTAGAGGAGAAGCTGGTCTAGCTGGAGATGGAGGTGGAGGAATCTCTGGTTCATCTTCCCTAGGGTGAGGAGTGACTGAAACAGTCATTGTGTCCTCAGATGCCCTGTGGGAGGAAGGAGCCCTAGAGGGCCTGGAGATGGTCCACTCCCACTTTCCAAAAAGAACTGGGGTCAGCCTCTTGGAAGCATTATTAAAGACTGTTGGGGATGTCAACAATTCAGGGCATTGTTTAGTGAGAAAAATCCCTAGAAGTCTGCCAAGAAAGACATCTGTCGTTTTCTTCTTTATCAACTCAAACAAAATTGCAGCCCAATTCACTGCCTTCTGATTTACCAGGGCACTAATCAAAAGAAACTGATGCCTGGAAATGTTATCATGAGCAGTGTGCTTCCCAAGCAACACTTTTCCCACAATATCTGCCAAGAACTTGCATTGAGGAGACAAGTTCTTCTTCAGAAGCTTGCTAGGGTTTTCATCAGCATGACCCATTCTGGCGAGCATGGCAGCAAATTCTTCCTTATCCATTTCAATGTTATCTTCACCATTTACGAAACCAAAGATCTCAGTAAGAATGACAGGGGTTAGACTTACTGCCTGTTCAGAAATTTTTCCAACCAACGACTGTCCATCTAGGGAGGATAATGTATAAGCCCATTCCTTAATTTTTGTCACTGGAAACTTCATCCTCGTCGTCATCAACTTCTGTAACCTTGGCTCATCAAACAACTTCAACACATCCTGAAAAATTTGGTCACGGTGCTTGAATGATTCAAAATCAATGTTGAAGCCAAAATCGAACTTCATGCTTGACAGAATTACTGCTGAGATTGCCATTTGAGAGTTCCTGCAAAGAAAACAAATATCAAGTGCAAAAGGGAAATAGAAAGCACGGGACTATTTCCTTCTAAACCCTAGATTATAAGGTTTATGAAAACGAAGAGACGGAGTTAGTCGGGCGAATAAACAAATAAAAAATGACTTCAAATCCGTGGTTTGCGAAATATTTAAATATAAAATGAGTTCGATAACCGCAGATTGAAGAGAAAGAATAAATTGTCGATCTCAGATCGATGATGAATTCTCTAAACAAAAAATCGTCGATCTCCATTCGACGACAATTGTTTCACTAAGAAGTGATCATCGATATCAGTTCGTCGATCAACTTCACGAGACATTAGTAGATCGTCGATCTCTGTTCGACGATCTATCAATAAATCATCAATCTCAGACAGAAAGTCAAATAATCTCATCTCCATTAATCATACCTAGCTGATTCATAAAGAATAGGTGTTTTTTTCATCCAAGGGTTTGGTGAAAATATATGCCCTTTGCAAATCAGTGGGGATGAAGGTGAGATTAATTTTCTTTTTGTCCACACACTCCCTAATGAAATGATGTCTTACATCTATATGCTTTGTCCTAGAATGATGGACTGGATTCTGTGCTATAGAAATAGCACTAGTACTATCACAAAATATAGTTGAATTATTTAAGTTGTATCCATAATCCAGGAGTTGATTTTGTATCCATAGCATCTGGGAACAACAACTGCCAGCTGCTATATATTCATCTTCTGTTATTGATGTAGACACAGATGTCTACTTTTTACAAAACCAAGAGATAAGCCTAGCACCCAGGAACTGGCATGTTCCAGAGGTACTCTTCCTGTCAACTCTACATCCAGCAAAGTCGGCATCTAAGTATCTAGTCAACTCAAATTCTGACTCAGTAGGATATTAGAGTCCTAGATTTGGGCAACCCTTTATATATCTCAAAATCCTTTTTAATAAAACTAGGTGAGATTCTTTAGGGTTCACCTGGAACCTAACACAAAAACTTGTAGCAAACATTATATCAGGCCTACTTGTTGTGAGATATAGAAGGGACCCAACAATGGCCCTATACAATTTCTGATCAACTGGTTTCCTATGCTCATCAGAATCAATCACAGCATTTGTAGACATGGGTGTTTTCTTAGCTGAGGCATCAGCCATCCCAAACCTTTTGATCAGCTCTTTAACATACTTAGATTGGGATAGGAAAATGTCATCAGGTGCCTGCTTCACTTGGAGACCAAGGAAGTAGGAGATCTCACCCATACTACTCATCTCAAACTTAGAATGCATAAGGTTGGAAAACCTCTTGCATAGTTTTGGATCTGTAGAGCCAAATATTATGTCATCTACATATATTTGTACTAACAGTATTTTATCATGATGATGTTTAAAAACAAAGTCTTATCTACCATGCCTCTAGAAAACTTATGTTCTAACAAGAAGTTAGCTAGGGTCTCATACCAAGCTCTTGGAGCTTTCTTGAGGCCATAGAGAGCTTTATGCAATCTATAAATAAAAGAAGGTTGAGTTGGAGAAATAAAACCTGGTGGTTGTTCAACATACACCTCTTCTTTGAGTTCTCCAATTAGAAAGGCACTTTTAACATCCATCTAATAGACTTTGAATTTTTGAGATGCAGCATAGGCCAAGAAAATTTTGATTCCCTCTAACCTTGCCACTGGTGCAAAGGTTTGATCATAATCAATGCCTTCTTCCTGCCTATAACCTTGAGCAACAAGCCTAGCCTTGTTCCTTATAATTGCTCCTTGTGCATCAAACTTGTTTTTGAACACCCATTTTGTTCCAAAGACTGGGTAATTCTTTGATCTTAGGACCAATTCCCAAACTCTACATCTCTCAAATTAGTTAAGCTCCTCTTGCATTGCAAGGATCCAGTGGAGATTTTGCTCAGCATCTTGAATGGAATGAGGTTCAACTTGAGAAATGAAACAGGCATGCATCAGATCCGGGTTGATTTGATGCCTAGTCTGCACACCTACTGATATGTCTCCAATCACTTGAGATACAAGATGATCTCAAAGTGTGACTACATCAGTAGGAGGAGTTAGTTGTTCAATAGCTTCAGGGAATGATTCCTCTTGTGGAATCAAGACTGCTGTTGGAACTTCTTCTGTTTGAACATTGTCCTCTTCATCACTGCTATCAGCAACCTGTGGAGAAGGATGTGTGACAGCCTCAGGAGTGAGGGTTACATTCTCCAACTTCTCACACAAGGAGGGTACCTGCAAAGTCTGACTGGTAGAAGCATTTTTCTCCTTATAAAACATATTAGCTTCATCAAAAGATACATGTACAGACTCTTCAATTTTCCAAGTTGATTTATTATAAACCCTATAAGCCTTGCTTACTTGGGAATATCCTAGAAAAATTTCCATTCAGACTTGGCTTCAAACTTTCTAGTGTATTTTTTGTTGTTAATATGTATGTAACAGACACAACTAAATACTCTAAAATAGTCTACTTTAGGTTTCTGCCATTTGAGTAGCTCATAGGGGATCTTAGCCTTAAGCTTGTATATTAAGCTTCTATTCAAGACATAGTTAGCTGTGCTCACTGCCTCTGCCCAAAAGAAAGGGGCAAGTATGCATTAGTAAGTAATGCACCTACAGCTTCAATCAGGGTTCTGTTTTTCCTTTCAGCTACCCCATTTTGTTGAGGAGTTCTAGGAGCAGAAAAACATTGCCTGATACCTTCCTTCTCACAGAACTTTTGCATAAGAAGAGACTCAAACTCAGTACCATGATAACTTCTAATCAATACAACTTGAGTAGAGAACTCAATCTGTATGCACTTGAGAAAATCTGTAAGAACCTTGAAGTTATCTGACTTGTTTTTCAATAAGAACACTCAAGTGAACCTAGAGAAGTCATCTACAATAACCAAGGTGTAGGACTTCCCTCCTAGGCTTTGTACAACAATGGGTCCAAAGAGATCCATGTGAAGCAAATACAAAATCCTAGGTGAGTAACTCTTATTAATGGATTTAACTAGTTTTAGTTTGCTTGCCTAGTTGACAAGCCCTGCACATGCTTTCCTTCTTATAGGGGTAAGAAGGCAATCATCTTACAAGGTTGTCCTTAGAAAGCCTAGCAATGTGTTTTAAATTTACATGTCCTAACCTCCTATATCATAGTTCATTCTGATTACTAGATTGGTCAAATAAACAAATTTCATTTATGGCTGAGTTAAAGTTAACAATATAAATGTTACCTACTATAGAACCAGTTAAAACAACTATGCTGTCAGCGGAAGAAATAATGCAAGTGGGTTGATTGAATGATACCTGAAATCCTTCATCACAAAGTTGATTGATGGAGATCAAGTTATGTTTCAACCCACTTATATATGCTACCTTCCTGAATGTGACCGCTCCTATTTTGATTTCTCCATAGCCTTTAGTCTGGCCACAGTTGGAGTCACCAAAAATAACTTTAGGTCCTAGCTTTGACTTGTAGCTGGATAAGTTGTCCTTCCATCCTGTCATGTGCTTTGAGCACCCACTGTCCAGATACCATTGATGGTTATATGATGGACAGCTCTTTACTTGCAACAATTAAAAGATTAGTTGTTCTTGTCTCAGGTTACCTTGGGTCCTTTATTTTATTGATAAGAAAAACTTGAAATAACAGAACTAGCTGGCTGAGATTGATATCCTAGTGGATTATATCTCCTAGGTGGAATTTCCCAATGTGTGAAAGGATTAACTGTTTCCCTTTTTCTAATTAGAGTTTTTGTTAAAGTTAGAATTTCTGTCAGGATTAGAAGTTTTATTACTTCTTACTGAGTTCGACGATTGAAAGTGAGATTGTCGATCTGAGTTCGATGATATGGGTTGGGATCGTCGATCTTTGCTTAGAGAGGGATAGTATTCATTCTCTGTGCCCCATATTGATCGATCTCTGCTCGATGATCCATATATAAATCGTCGATCGCAGTAAGACGATTGATTATATTAAATATTTTCGTCCATAGATCGTCGATCTGGGTTCGATGATCTGTTAACATTTCGTCGATCTGAGTTCGATGAAAACTACTGAACATTATTTTTGTTTTGTTTTTGTCCGTTTCTATTTTTCTATTTGTTAGGTTTGTTTCTATTTGCAGTTGGGGGTTTTTCATAGATTAGTTCTTGAAAGTGAAGGGATAGATACTACTCTAGAGGGGGGGTGAATAGAGTTATCAAATTTTGCACTAGACAAAACTTAATGGTCTACCCAACTCCCTTGGAGTGAAGTGCAGAATGAAAAGATTATAGATATTGATTTAACCTTAAAGCCTAACACAAGTGATGTGCACAAACTCAAGCTAACTGTAATTACAGTTAAGGCTTGGAAAACCTAATCAGCAACTAGCAATCCTAGTTATATCTATTCACAGCCACAATGCAGGAATTAAACAAGTGAATCCAGACGACACAAGGAAATTTATAGTGGTTCCCCAAACAACTTGGGTACGTCCACTCTTCTACCCACACGGTAGGAATCCACTCAGGTTTTTGATCAGGTGCCCTGCCACCAACAGGATCTGCTTCAGGTAGATCCAGAAACCCTTTAGACTTTTGATCATGTGTCTAAAAACCAAGCACAGGTTTTTGATCCGGTGCCCTGCCACCAAGGGATACTTTTGAAGGGAGTAATAACCCTGTACAGGAGGGGGAAGAAGGTTAAGATGTCTTCTCTATTTTACAAAGATTAGAGAAGCACAAAAACTTGCACTGAGCTAGAAAGCTCTAAAGAATCAAGGCTCCCCCTGGCTCAAAGATGTCCAGGTGAAGTCTTGCTTCAGTGCAGAAAACTCTTCAGAAAGTTCTGAAGGAAAAACTACAAGAAGATAATAAATAATAAAATTAAAGATCTTCAAGCAGCTATCTTCTTCTTCTTCTTCTTCAAAAGAACTCTGAGTTTGAACTTCCTGAAAGCAGGAGAACTCAGGTTGAAGAAGAGTAGAAGATCTTAACACTTCTCAGTTAGATGGAAATTGCTGAGAGCAGATGACTTGATCTTGATGAAGGCTTGAATGCTTGAAAATATCTGGGTAACTAGTTAGCTAGCTTGAATCCTTCTTCAAGGGGTCCTTTATATAACATCAGCAAGCAACGGCTCTCTTCAATTTGAATAACTTGTCTTCTTCTGAGATTTGAGACCTGGGCTGTAAATATCAAGAAGACAAAACAATCTCTGCAGCAGAAACATTCTATAAAAGAAATAACCCTTTTTCTAGGAAGCTGCAGGAAACAATTTGATAATAAAGTACTAAATAAAGTCATATCAGAAACAAACTCTTTATAGCAAAAAGAAGACTTTTCAGTCTAACGGCTATAAAGGGCTGACAACATATAAAGTAATTTATAAAGTCAGCTAATAAGACAAACAACTTTATCTAAAAAGATTTGACTCAGGCAAAAAGAATAGAGCAGATATGCCTGGAAATATTATCATAATACAGCTAAAAAGATATGTCAGATAATGTATTAATTAATTAAATATAATAAATAAATACAAAATATAAAGGCAGACAGAAAACGTCGAACGACCTTCGGAGATCGTCGACCGACGCACGGAGATCGTCGAACTATCGGGCAGATAGTCGAACAATCCAGATAGTCGATCTATCGAAGAAGATAGTCGAACTACCCCGGCAGATAGTCGACCTATCAGAGCAGATAGTCGAACTATCAGATAGTCGATCTATCTGGACAGATAGTCGAACTATCAAGCACAAATAGATAGTCGACCTATCAAGCAGATAGTCGACCTACCTCAGAAAACAGATAGTCGACCTATCAACAGATAGTCGAACTATCAAAACAAACCAGATAGTCGATCTATCAACAGATAGTCGAACTATCAGATAGTTGAACTATCAGGACAGATAGTCGAACTATCAAAGACGACAGATAGTCGACCTATCAACAGATAGTCGAACTATCAACGCAGAACAGATAGTCGACCTATCAACAAATAGTCGAACTATCAGCGCAGAACAGATAGTCGACCTATCAACAGATAGTCGAACTATCAACGCAGACAGAGCGTCGACCAACTGATAGACGATCGTCGATCAGCCGATAGACGATAGTCGAGTGGCGTTCGACGATAGTCGAACGAACAAACTACTTAACCAAATTCTCAATCTGGAAAAGTGAGGACTCTACAGCTAGACTACTAACCATTGACCATAGATAATTCTTGGGTCAAGGAGCACAAAGGAGAGGACTAAACTCAAATCAAACTAGGGTACCAACAATCTCCCCCTATTTGAGTTAAGTCGTTCAAAATCTAAAACATACAGCTAGCTATAGAACACTATAAACAATACAGGAAATAGACAGCAAATAACTAGCAGATTATCAACCAGATAGATAATAAACAAATATAACACAGCAGTCAATCAAACTATTAAGAATCTACAGAGTCTGGCAAGGGGGCAGAGGAACTAGGAACAAAAGAGATTTTCCTTAGAGGATCATCAGCTTCTTTCTTTGATAGCTTCAAGTCCTGCACACCAATGATCTTCAATTCTGCAGCTCTTGGAACTACTGCTTCAGGATGCTTTTCCATATATTTTGAGGGGTCAAATACATCAGGATTGACCTAGAACTTTTCAAACTCTTTCTTTCTGAAAGCAGACAAAGTGGTTAAACCAGTAGTATCTTTTCCTTCTGCTTTTGCTTTTCTTATTTGAGCTGCTCCAACTAGTTCGTGAAAACGAGCCATCCTAAAGTTAGGATCCAGCTCTGGACTTTCATAAACAGGCTCAGGAGGAGCAGCATCTGATTCTTTATCTTGAATAACTAGATAAGACATGGAGCAGACTTAGCAAACAGGTTCTTGCTAGAATTTTAAAACAAAATGAACTACTTACCTTTTGAAACAATTTTCTCAGACTGAACTGGTACAGTAGTTGAAACCTTTCTCTTAGGAGAAGGAGGAGGTGAAAAAGTTGGCTTTAGATACACAACCTCCTTTACTTGTTCTTTCACTTCAGCTTCATGCATTTGACTGCCAGAATGAGACTTTCCATGAGAGCTGTGAGAGCTTTTCCTTGATTGATGCTGAGAAGAAGCAGATCTTACTGATGGAGCAGATTTTCCTGAAGAGGCAGAAGGGTTGGCAGAAAGATTACCAAATGCTCCTGCACCTGGAGGAGGAGGAGGAGGACCTCTGGGAGTCCATCTTGAACCAGGGCTATCATATCTTTTAGATCTTTTCCTCTCTTTCTGCTGGTTCTTAGAGAACCACATCCAATGCTGAAATTCCTTTGACTTAGGGTCAATGCCCTTCAGAATATAATAAGGAGTATCATTGTCTTTACTGGGAGGAGGAGGAGCAGCTTTTCTCTTCTTTTGAACAGCTTTCTTTCTCTTTGAATTTTCAGATACATCAGAATCCTCTTCATCATCAGAATGAGATGAGGGAGGATTTTCATAAGGATCATAGGCTTCAGAAACAGCCTTTTCTTTTAACTTCAGATCTGATTTTTCTCTTTCCTCTTCCATGGCATCTTGAGCCAGAAGGAAATCTAAGTCCAACCCTGGTGAATCATCCCAGATAGTTGACTTTTCAACTTGCAGCTCTTTTTCTTTCTCTTTTAGCAAAGACTGTACTCTTAAATTCCAAGCAGCTCTTGCTTGTACTTCTTCCATACTCAGAGCAGGAGTGTCATCTTTGACTTCATCTTGATTCTCAGACTCATCTTCTCTATCATCTAAAAATGAATCCAATTCTGGATCTACTTGGATATCAGGAACAACTGGATCAGCTTCAGAAACAACTACTATGATCTGAGCAGCTAAATCTCCTCTAATATAATTTGTAGAATTATGAATACAGATCTGCTAAATAAGCAATAATCATTCCTTCAAGGTATTCACTAGCAAGCAAATTAATTGACTCGTCAATAAATCGAATAAGTGAATTACCTTCATACTTGACCATCTCCCATGATTCATCTAGATATGAGGTGATAATACCTTCTAGGAATCGAGCAACCACGGGAGTGGTGAGATCTTCTAGGCAGACTTTTACTGCAATTTCAGATAGCATGATTCCATCAGCTATTTCCTTCTCAGATAACATTGGAACTACTTCTTTTTCAGCTGGAGCAAACTCTTCCAGGGCTGTCATTACAGTATCTGTTATAGCTGGAAGGGAGGCAGGAGGTTCTAAGGCATCTTCATAGAACATCTCCCCCTGCCTGATTTCAGTGGAGACTGAAACCAGGCCCCTTGAGGAAGATGGCTCAGCAGATTTGGAAAGAGATTTGATGGAGGCAGTTAAGATATCAATGGAGGAGGCAAGGGGAGCGATTGCCTCTTCAATCATGGTTTTGATTGAAGGGGTAATCAACTCCACAATGCGGGAGATAAGTTCAGGAGTAATCTCAAAAGATGATGGAAGTGTAGTGGATGGAGCTGCAGCAGATATAGTTGTAGTGCTGGGATGAAGGATGGTATGGACTGGAGATGGAGCTGGAGAGGGAACTATAGAGTTAATAGGAGTGTTAACTGGAGAATGAAGGGGAGACAGAGGAGGAGTTGGAATTCTCTCAGATCCTAACAAATCAAAGCTAGGAGCAGATATCCTAGTCTGATGAGAAGGAAGAGGAGATGCTGGAGGGGAAGAAAGAACAACCGTAGTTGTTTCTCTAACAGGAGAAGGGGAAAGTCTTACTTCAACTGAAGTTGATGGTACTTCAACTGAGGCAGACAACATAGCAGAAGAGGAAGAGGGAAGAGCTGAGCCAGCTTCAACATGGTGAGGAGCGACCGAATCGGTCCTGGTGCTCTCAGATGTTGCTGGAGCAACCCCTGTGAGAGCGGGTTTCACAAAGGTTCTCTTCCACTTAGAGAACAGGTTTGGATCCATTTTCTTGCTTGCGTTTATTGTTGTTGCGGTTGAACTCAGCAGCTGGGGTACTTTTCCTTCAGGAAGATTCCAATAACCCTTCCGAGGGTAACTTCCTTCTTACCATTCTTTTTCCTTATTAAATCAAACATTACTGCTGCCCAATCGATCTTTTTCCGATTAACAATCGCACACATTAGTGCGAATTGTTGCCTTGTGATATTATCATGAGCAGAGTGCTTACCGAGGAGCACTTTTCCGACCAACTCAGCAAGAAACTTGATCTTGAAAGGGAAATTTACTTTGAGCAGCTTCGTGGGAATGCCCTCAGCATGTCCCAGCTCAACTAACATTCTTCCGAATTCTTGAGCATCTTGCTCATAATCCTCTTCACCATTTATTAAACCAAAAATATCAGTCAGAACGGCCGGAGTTAGGATTACCTCTTCTCCGCCGATGGTGCCAGTCATCGAGTCGTCAGTGGAGGACGACGTGAAGGCTCATTCCTTGATCTCTGGGATGTTTATCTTAATCCTTGAAGACATTAACCTCTCGAGTCCGTGATCCCGGCAAAGCTGAAGAACTTCTACGATCCCAGCTTCGCAGCTACTGAACGCGTCGAAATCAACACTAAAGCCTGCATCAAACTTCATAACTGCTAGAACTGCTGGAGAGACCGCCATTGATTCGCTGGAGAAAGCTCGAGAAGGACGGTGAAGACGAAAGAGACGAAGCGGCAGAAAATCGCAAGCGGGAAGGCAGAATGCGAAAAGTCACGCTCCGTCGACGATAAAACAAAAGATCTTTTAACCTAGGTCGACTATCGGCTTTATATTAGACCGGAAATAGTCGATCTATTAAAAAGATACTAGACCCGATAGTCGAACGGTCGTTCGACGATCGGCTCAGAAGCAGAGTAGTCGAGCCATCGTTCGACTATTTATGGCTTCTCAAACAACAAGCTGTCGTCGTTCAGAGATCGACGATGAGCTCGACCTGTTCGACGATGGTCGAACGTCGGTCAACGATCTTCAATCAGACAAACTTTCATCAACCATAGGTCGACGATGGGCTTGACCCGATCGACTATCTTCGAACGTCGTTCGACTATCTTCAAACAAGTTTCAACATTGGCAGATATAGTCACACTTAGTCTCGTCCATTAATCATGCCTAGTTGAACTAAAAAGAACAGATGCTTCTGTTCATCTAAGGGCTTGGTGAATATGTCACCTCTCTGAAACTCAGTGGATATGAACTCAAGACAAATCTTGTTCTTTTCCACACAATCTCTCAGGAAATGGTGCCGAATCTCAATGTGCTTCGTTCTAGAGTGGTGCACTGGATTTTGTGCAATTGAAATAGCACTGGTACTATCACACATGATTTTGGTGTTCTTGTGTGAGTAACCATAATCCACAAGCTGGTTTTGAATCCACAGGATCTGTGAACAACAACTAGCAGCTGCTATATATTCAGCCTCTGCAGTTGAAGTTGAGACAGAAGCCTGCTTCTTACAGAACCAAGAGACCAATCTCTCTCCCAGAAACTGGCAAGTTCCTGAGGTGCTCTTCCTGTCAACTCTGCAACCAGCATAATCAGAATCAGAATATCCAATTAATTCAAATTCTGACTCAGCTGGGTACCAAAGTCCTAGATCTGGACATCCCTTCAGGTATCTCAGGATTCTCTTTAGAAGAATCAGATGAGATTCCTTGGGGTTGACCTGGAATCTAGCACAAAGGCATGTAGCAAACATTATATCAGGCCTACTTGCAGTTAGATATAATAGGGAACCAACAATGGCCCTATAATTCTTTTGATCAACTGGCTTGCCGTGATCATCAGAATCAATAACTACATTAGTAGCCATAGGTGTAGGCATTGCTGAAGCATCAGCCATCCCAAATTTCTTTACCAATTCCTTGGCATATTTGGATTGGGAGATGAAGATACCATCAGCATCTTGCTTAACTTGGAGACCAAGAAAGTAAGACAGCACACCCATACTACTCATCTCAAACTTAGAGTGCATCAGGTCAGAGAACCTTTTGCAAAGTTTGGGATCAGTGGAGCCAAATATAATATCATCTACATACACCTGAACTAACAGGATTGTGTCCTTGTGATGCTTGACGAAAAGGGTTCTATCAACTACTCCCCTAGTAAAGTTGTGCTCTAAAAGAAAACTAGCTAAAGTCTCATACCAGGCTCTGGGAGCTTGCTTTAGTCCATAAAGAGCTTTCTGTAACTTAAACACATGTGAGGGCTGAGTTGAAGAAACAAACCCTGGTGGTTGTTCAACAAACACTTCTTCCTTAAGCTCACCATTCAGGAATGCACTTTTGACATCCATTTGGAACACCTTAAACTTCATGTAGGCTGCATAGGCCAAAAAAATCCTTATTGCTTCTAGCCTTGCAACAGGAGCAAAGGTTTGGTCATAATCTATACCTTCCTCCTGTCTGTAGCCCTGAGCTACAAGCCTAGCTTTATTCGTTACTATAATTCCATTTGCATCCAACTTATTTCTATACACCCACTTGGTGCCTATGATCAGTTGGCCTTTAGGTCTTGGAACCAAAGTCCAAACTTTACATCTCTCAAACTGATTGAGCTCCTCTTGCATTGCAATGATCCAGTGGGGATCTAGCTCTGCATCTTTAAAGGTGAGGGGCTCAACCTGTGAGAGGAAACAAGCATGCATCACATCCTGTCTTAATTGGTGTCTTGTTTGCACACCAGCTGATATGTCTCCAATCACTTGAGATGTGGGGTGATCTCTAAGTGTGACAATATCAGCAGGTGGGATGTGATCTTCAGCAACAGTTGGGATTAATTCCTCAGGAGGAATTTGATCTACTGTTGGTGGAATAGCAACTGCTTTAGCAATGTCTTCATCACTGTCTGATTCAGTGATCTGAAGAGTTGATAGTTGAAGAATTTCTTGAGGGGCATCAGGTACCTGCAATGAACTGGAGGAAGGAGAATTTTCTTTCTCCTTGTAAAACATCTGATGCTCATCAAATGATACATGCACAGATTCTTCAATCTTACAGGTAGATTTGTTATAAACCCTATAAGCTTTGCTTACTTGGGAATATCCAAGCATGATTCCCATTGAAGCTTTTGCTTCAAACTTTCTAATACATTCTTTATTATTATTATGAATATAAACAATACAGCCAAAAACTCTAAAGTAATTAATTTTAGGTTTCTTTCCCTTAAGCAACTCATAAGGAGTTTTACACTTAAGCTTGTGTATCAAACTTCTATTCAAGACATAATTGGCTGTACTAACAGCTTCTGCCCAATAGGAGAGAGGCATGTTAGCATCTGCCAACAATGTGCTAGCAGCTTCAATGAGTGTTCTATTCTTCCTTTCAACTACCCCATTTTGTTGAGGAGTTCTAGGAGCTGAGAAGCTATGTTTGATACCTTCTCTCTCACAGAATTCTTGCATGAGAAGAGAGTCAAACTCAGTACCATGATCACTTCTGATCAAGGCCACATGAGTAGAGTACTCAGTCTGCACACATAGTAGAAAGTCTGTAAGGGCTTTGAAGTTATCAGACTTAGTTCTCAAAAAGAAAACCCAACTGAACCTAGAGAAGTCATCTACAATTACTAAAGTGTAATACTTCCCTCCTAAACTCTGTACATTTATTGGGCCAAAAAGGTCCAAATGTAATAGATACAGGATACTAGGAGAATCACTCTTATTTACAGATTTAAAAGAGTTTTTGGTTTGCTTGCCTAGCTGACAAGCCTTGCATAGGCTCTCCTTCTTGTAGGGGCAAGAAGGTAAGCCTCTAACAAGGTTGTGTTTAGATAACCTAGATATATTTTTAAGGTTAACATGACTAAGCCTCTTATGCCACAAAGAATTATTATTAATTGTTACTTCATTAAACAGGCAGATTTCAGAATGAAATGAATTGAAATCTACTAAATAAATATTACTTATTCTAATACCTACTAAAACAACATTATTATTTAAAGTCATATTGCAAGAGGAGTTAGAAAATGAAACCTGGTAGCCAGCATCACATAGCTGGCTGACTGAAATCAAATTATGCTTCAGTCCATTGACATATGCAACTCTCTTGAAAGTAACTGCTCCAATTGTGATCTTGCCATAGCCTTCTGTCTGACCACAGCTGGAGTCTCCAAAGATAACCTTTGGGCCGAGCTTAGCTTTGAACTTTGACAGAAGATCTTTATTTCCTGTCATATGCTTAGAGCATCCACTATCCAAATACCACTTATTTTGAGTGATTGGATAGGCCTTCACCTGCAAGACATTTATTTAGACAGAGTGGACCCAGGTAACCTTGGGTCCCTTGTTTTTCACATAAGAAAAACTGGAAATGTATGAAAATGCAGGTTGAGGGTGATAACCTAGTGGGTGAGATCTCCTAGGTGGGATTCTCCATGCAGATGATGGGTCAACAAACCTAGGGTTTCTATTTTCATTTAGGTTTCTATGATACTGATTATGATTTTGAAAATCATGTTGAAATCGTCGATCGACGTTCGACGATGGGCGCTCAGATCGTCGAGCTTCGTTCGACCATTGAGCTTCCGATCGTCGAGCGGCGTTCGACGCTCTTTGCATTTCTTTAAAAAATTTCTTTCTCTTTTCTCTCTTAGCTTTATTTAAGGTTTTATTAACTAGATTTACTTACTCAGTGTTCTTCATTCCACTAGCTGAAATGAAGTTTACTGGAGTTGAAAGATTATTTTTAAGTAGAACTGGGGGTTCACGGGGAGAAGCTCCTAGGCCTAGTTTGTCATTACCTGACCTAGTGTTAGTCATGCTGGTAATTTCTAACAACTTAAGGCTTCTACCATTAAGTGATTCTTCTAACCTCTTAGACTTAGCTAACTCTATTTTAAGAAATTTAATTTCTTCACTACAAGTAGTGAGATCTTCCTTTAACCTAATGTTTTCTGTAGCTATTGATTCTGAGTCAGCTAATCTATTTCTAAGTTCTTTTATTTCCTTTTCAGAGCTAATCAAATCTAAGCATAAAGATTTAAAGTCTAATTTAAATTCTTCTGAAGTAAAATCATAAGAAGAGAGTACCTCATCTTCTGGAGGCATCTCTTCATCAGAATCAGAACTCTCTGCAGCAGAGTGGTTGCTGCAGGCATCTATTGCCATCAGGCAAACTTCTTTTGCCTTCTTCTCTTCCTCATCCTCACTAGAGCTTGATGAGGAGGATTCTTCATCAGAATCACTCCAGGTTTCAGCAATGAAACCTCTCTCCTTCTTCTTGTTTTTGTAGGAGGATGGCTTGGAGTGCTTCTTGTGTTGTTCTTTTTCTTTCCTCTTGTCTTTGTTTTTCTCCTCTGGACACTCTGGCAAGATATGTCCAGGCTTCCTGCAACCATAACAAATAATTTCTTTAGCAGGAGAGCGATCATACCTTGGTTTGTCTTCATAGCGTGAAGACTTCTTTCTGAACTCCTTTCTCCCCATCTTGAGAAACCTCTTGGCAAACAATGCCATTAGTTCCTCATTTGATTGGCTGCCTTCAGAAGCATCAGCAGCCTTAAGAGCTAGAGATTGCTCTTTTCTTGTTGGAGTGGGGGTCTTTGCTTCAGCTTCTGCTTCCCTTGTCTTCAGCACTTGCTCAAAAGACTTGAGCTTGCCGAGGAGGGCTTCAGTGGAGATCTCATTTGTACTTCTGGCTTCCTTGATGGGCCAGATCCTTAGATCCCATGTGCTAGGGAAGCACATAAGAATCTTATCATTGACCTCTGTCAATGATATGTCCTTGTCCAGGGTCCTCAGCTCATTGATGATTGAGCTGAGCCTGGTGTACATGGCTTCAACTGATTCAGCATCAGTTTTCTTGAAGTTCTCATACTGTGAGATCAGGTTGGACCTTCTGTCCTTCCTTTCATCAGCTGAACCAGCTACAATCTGGTTCAGTGTATCCCACATGGCCTTTGCTGAGGAGCAGTCAGCAACCTTCTAGAATACCTCATCAGACATTGTCTGAGCCAGTATATTCATTGCCTTGGCATCTGCTATTTTGGCCTTCTTATACTCATCATTGTAATCTGGAGGAGGCACTGCACTCATATCAGATGATGATGCAGTAGCAGCAGCAGGTGCTCTTGGGGGACCTGACAAAATAGAAGCAAAGATGCTTTCATCAATAGAATTCATATATAATTTTATCCTTGCCTTCCAGATGCCAAACTTAGCTAAGTTGCATGCTGGAGGTCCGGTGCTAGAATAATCCTTGGACTGGGCCATGATAGTGAATATCTATAAGCTTTGGTATCTATCAGGATCTTGTGACTTAGGTGTTAGCCTATTCAGTCAGTCAACCTCCCTCTGATACCAATTGAAAGTGAAGGGATAGATACTACTCTAGAGGGGGGTGAATAGAGTTATCAAATTTTGCACTAGACAAAACTTAATGGTCTTCCCAACTCCCTTAGAGTGAAGTGCGGAATGAAAAGATTATAGATATTGATTTAACCTTAAAGCCTAACACAAGTGATGTGCACAAACTCAAGCTAACTGTAATTACAGTTAAGGCTTGGAAAACCTAATCAGCAACTAGCAATCCTAGTTATATCTATTCACAGCCACAATGCAGGAATTAAACAAGTGAATCCAGACGACGCAAGGAAATTTATAGTGGTTCCCCAAACAACTTGGGTACGTCCACTCTTCTACCCACACGGTAGGAATCCATTCAGGTTTTTGATCAGGTGCCCTGCCACCAACAGGATCTGCTTCAGGTAGATCCAGAAACCCTTTAGACTTTTGATCAGGTGTCTAAAAACCAAGCACAGGTTTTTGATCAGGTGCCCTGCCACCAAGGGATACTTTTGAAGGGAGTAATAACCCTGTACAGGAGGGGGAAGAAGGTTAAGATGTCTTCTCTATTTTACAAAGATTAGAGAAGCACAAAAACTTGCACTGGGCTAGAAAGCTCTAAAGAATCAAGGCTCCCCCTGGCTCAAAGATGTCCAGGTGAAGTCTTGCTTCAGTGCAGAAAACTCTTCAGAAAGTTCTGAAGGAAAAACTACAAGAAGATAATAAATAATAAAATTAAAGATCTTCAAGCAGCTATCTTCTTCTTCTTCTTCAAAAGAACTCTGAGTTTGAACTTCCTGAAAGCAGGAGAACTCAGGTTGAAGAAGAGTAGAAGATCTTAACACTTCTCAGTTAGATGGAAATTGCTGAGAGCAGATGACTTGATCTTGATGAAGGCTTGAATGCTTGAAAATATCTGGGTAACTAGTTAGCTAGCTTGAATCCTTCTTCAAGGGGTCCTTTATATAACATCAGCAAGCAACGGCTCTCTTCAATTTGAATAACTTGTCTTCTTCTGAGATTTGAGACCTGGGCTGTAAATATCAAGAAGACAAAACAATCTCTGCAGCAGAAACATTCTATAAAAGGAATAACCCTTTTTCTAGGAAGCTGCAGGAAACAATTTGATAATAAAGTACTAAATAAAGTCATATCAGAAACAAACTCTTTATAGCAAAAAGAAGACTTTTCAGTCTAACGGCTATAAAGGGCTGACAACAGATAAAGTAATTTATAAAGTCAGCTAATAAGACAAACAACTTTATCTAAAAAGATTTGACTCAGGCAAAAAGAATAGAGCAGATATGCCTGGAAATATTATCATAATACAGCTAAAAAGATATGCCAGATAATGTATTAATTAATTAAATATAATAAATAAATACAAAATATAAAGACAGACAGAAAACGTCGAACGACCTTCGGAGATCGTCGACCGACGCACGGAGATTGTCGAACTATCGGGCAGATAGTCGAACAATCCAGATAGTCGATCTATCGAAGAAGATAGTCGAACTACCCCGGCAGATAGTCGACCTATCAGAGCAGATAGTCGAACTATCAGATAGTCGATCTATCTGGACAGATAGTCGAACTATCAAGCACAAACAGATAGTCGACCTATCAAGCAGATAGTCGACCTACCTCAGAAAACAGATAGTCGACCTATCAACAGATAGTCGAACTATCAAAACAAACCAGATAGTCGATCTATCAACAGATAGTCGAACTATCAGATAGTTGAACCATCAGGACAGATAGTCGAACTATCAAAGACGACAGATAGTCGACCTATCAACAGATAGTCGAACTATCAACGCAGAATAGATAGTCGACCTATCAACAGATAGTCGAACTATCAGCGCAGAACAGATAGTCGACCTATCAACAAATAGTCGAACTATCAACGCAGACAGAGCGTCGACCAACTGATAGACGATCGTCGATCAGCCGATAGACGATAGTCGAGCGGCGTTCGACGATAGTCGAACGAACAAACTACTTAACCAAATTCTCAATCTGGAAAAGTGAGGACTCTACAGCTAGACTACTAACCATTGACCATAGATAATTCTTGGGTCAAGGAGCACAAAGGAGAGGACTAAACTCAAATCAAACTGGGTACCAACAGTTCTTTACCCTTTTCAGAGATGAAATTTACAGGAGTCCTTAGAATATTTTTCTGAACCAGTGGGGGTTGGCTTGATGAAGCACCGAAACCCAGCTTGCCAGTGAGTCTGGCATTAACAGTGCTTGTAATGTCCATCAGCTTGAGGCTTCTCCCATTAAGGGATTCTTCAAGTTTCCTGGCCTCAGCTAGTTCAGTTTTTAATTTGATTATTTGTTCATTAGCAAGTGTAATGTCATCTTTTAGTTTATTGTTCTCTGCAACTAGATTACTTTGATCATTTAATTACTCTCTAAGTTGTTTGATTTCTTTTTCTGAACTAATTAAATCTGTACACATAGTTTAAAATTCAAGTAAGAAATCTTCTGAATTGAAATCAAAAGATGAGAGTACCTGGTCCACTTCCGAGAGTGGTTCTTCATCATCTGATGAGTCTTCTTCTGAATGAATGCTGGAAGCATCAATTTCCATTATACAAACTTCCTTTGCCTTTGCTTCCTCTTCATCTTCATCACTGGAGCTAGAGGATGAGGAATCCTCTTCTGTATTACTCCAAGTTTCTGCTACAAAGCCTTTCTCTTTCCTCTTATATTTGCTTGAGGAAGGCTTGCTATACTTCTATTTTTTGGAGTCCTTATATTTTCTTTTCTCCTTCTTCTGATTCTCGGGATACTCAGAGATGTAGTGTCCAGGTTTCCTGCAACCAAAACAAAAAACTTCTTTAGTTGGTGTTTTGTCATACCTGGGCTTATCTTCTTGTCTGGATGACTTCTTCCTGAAGTCTCTTTTGTCCATCTTGTAAAATCTCATTGCTAAGAGACTCAAGAATTCTTCATTAATAGCAAGAGTTATTGTTTCTTCTGTAGCCTTGAATGCAATATTTTGCGCTTTTCTGACTGGAGTAGAAGCCTTCAGCTCTGCCTCCCTAGTCTTTGTCAGGTGCTCAAAGGATTTGAGCTTCCCTAGAAGAGTTTCTGTGGAGATTTCTGTAATGCTTCTGGCATCCTTGATTGGCCAGATCCTTGTGTCCCATGAGCTGGGAAGACACATCAAGATCTTATCATTGATCTTAGTCAATGAGATGTCCTTGTCGAATGTCTTCAGTTCACTGATGATGTCACTCAATCTCCCATACATTTCTTCCACCGACCCACTGTCCTTTTTTCTGAAATTCTCATATTTTGAGATGAGAAGGGATCTTCTATCCTTTCTTTCTTCTACTGAGCCTGCCACCATCTGGTTCAAGTAGTCCCAAATGGCCTTTGCTGATGTGCAATCAGCAACCTTTTGGAATATGTCATCTGACATAGTCTGGGCCAGTATGTTCATGGCCTTGGCATCAGCAACCTTTGCTTTCTTCTGTGCATCAGTCCAATCTAGTGGTGGAACTGCATGAGTGTCAATAGTTGAATAAGTGGCTACAGTTGGTTGAGGTGGACCTGTCAGAATGGAGTTAAAAATGTCTTCATCAATTGAGTTTAAGTATAATCTGATTCTTGCCTTCCCGATACTGAATTTATTTAAGTTACAGACTGGAGGTCTGGTGCTTGCATAGTCCTTGTTCTGTGCCATGTGATAAAAGAATAACTAAAGAAAAGGAAATCTAAATAAGCAAGGATCTTGGTTCAAGTGTTAGCTTGTTCAACCAAAGAAACCTGAACCACCTCTGATACCAATTGAAAGAGATAGGTTATTCAGATCTACTGTAGAGGGGGCTGAATATAGTATTAAAACTTTTTGGCAGTTTTTACTTTTATATCAGAGTTAAAATATAAGTTATACCAATAATAAATAAATAAAAGAAAATAGACAAGCTATTCTAATTATCACAGCAATCAGCAAGAGAAAGAAAAAAATGAGCAACCAGATGACACAAGAAATTTATAGTGGTTCCCCAAATCTGGGTACATCCACTCTTCTACCATCCTGGTAGGAATCACTCTCAGGTTTTTTATCAGGTGACTGCCACCAAATAATATCTATTTCCAGGGAGATATTGCAACCCTTCTGGCTTTTGATCAGGTGCCTGAAAACCATGAATTTTTTTTATCAGGAGACCTCACAACCAAGAATTACTTTTGAAGGGAGTAAGAACCCTATATACAGTGGGGGAAAGTAAAAGTTGAGTTGTATTCTCTATTCTCAAACAAATGAGAGAAGACTTGAGAGTGATCCTGATGATGTCAAGGCTTGTCCTATGATCTTGAATGGTTTCAGGAAACCAAAGCCTTGCTCAGGGTATAGGTCTTGATTTCCAGAAAGCTTAGACTGATTGTGAAGAATGTCGCTTCTTGCTTCCTGGAAGAACACTTGTGTGAAGAACTGAAAAACTGTTCTTCTTTTTCGTTCTTATGTTCTCTGTGTGAATGTCTGTATGTTTTTGTATTTTCCCTTGTGTGTTGATTCATTGTGTATCATTCCTTTTGAATAATCTAATCTAAATTCGAACTGGCACACCTTGATTGACTGCTGAAATTATGGAAACTTGTGCAACGGCTATATGGGAATTAAATTCATTTCCTTAATTGTCCCATGAATAGCTGTATAATAACTCTGTGAATACCAGTAATTAATTCTTGCCAAGGAACGGCTATATTCGGAGAATATATGCATCAAAACTCAGAGTTATATAAGCAATAAAATATTCAGTCAATAAAGGAAAACAATAACTGCAAAGAATAATGGTTGATTTGGCAGTTATCGTCGATATGGTCCTGTGGTCGTCGAACTCAAACATCCTCTATCGTTGAGCTGAGCCCTGTGATCGTAGAACTTAAATTCTGCTTTCCAAACTGGGCTTCAAGATCGTCGAACTGAGATGGTTGATCGTCGATCTCAATCCTGAAAGTAGATCAGTGATCGTCGAACTAAGTTCAGCAATCGTCGATCTCAGCATTAAGAGATTAACTCTGAGATCGTCGAACGCAGAACGAAGATCGTCGAGCTCTTTTCACTTAGTCAATTTTTGCCTAGTTCAGTCTCTGTTGTCTTCTAAGTCTCTGATGTCTTGATCTTGTCTTACTGAGATGTTGACCTAACTGACACCTAAGACACTAGACTAGACCCTGGCTATACAATGTGGGTCTGATACAGCCTATATTAGTGAACCTAGACAAATCCAAACTAGGGGTCCAACAATGACGCTCTACAAAACTTTTAGCCATGAACGAGTGGGTAGCGCCAGAATCAAACAGAATGAACGCCCAACGATTCGTTACCTTAAACTTTCCTATGAAATTGCATACATAACTAATCGACCAACATCGAAACTATAGCTACGAGTTAACGAACTAGATTAGAATCTAACCTGAGATCACTTTGGTGGACGTCTGCACTTCTTCCAAGGTCACATCATTCAGCTTGCACTTCCCTTTATCCAAAATCTGCGGTGGCAGAAAGGCTTGAAGTGGAACTAGCTGCAGCGGGGGTTGAGACCGCGGGCATCCTGACTTAAAATGCCCTTTCTGTCTGCACTAGAAATAGGCCTTATCCTTACTCCAACAATGGGCTGCATCATGAGCCTTTCTCTTACATGAAACACAAGCCAAATCTCCTTTAGGAGCGCTCTGAATTGCATGAACTTGCTGATGCTTCTGAGCTCCCAACCTATTGAAACACTTTTCAAATGGATGGCCTGGCCGGCCACAGAAACTACACGCCTCCTTGCTTCCTTTCTTCGAAATAGGTCCAGAATCCCGAGAGCTCTTACCATCATCCGAATTTCTCTTGTCCTTTCTCATTTGCTTTCTTTGATTCATAGCATTATCTATTGCTTCGACTTTCAGAGCAGCTTCTTCTGCCTCAGAATAATTCTCAGTTCCATACGCACTACCCAATTGCTGGATGTCGCTCCTAAGACCACCCAGAAAGCGCTTCACTCTGCTTGCTTCAAGGGCTACCAAATTCGAAGCAAACCTGCTCAACTTGTTGAACTCTATCTCGTACTCGCTGACTGAGAGTAGTCTTTGCTTCAGATACAGAAATTTATTCATCAAACGGTCTTGCTCGAACGACGGCAGAAATTTCCTCAGCAGCAACTCCTTGAATGATTCCCATAAACATCCATCTGTAAGGTTCTCCTTCTCTCTTAACCACCAGCTCTTCGCAAGTCCCTTCATCTGGTAAGCGGCAACCATCACTCTTTGGTTAGCGGAAACTCCTGAATATGATAATATCTCCTCGATAGCAATAAACCAGTCATTCAACGCCATAAATTCTGAAAGTCTTTGTTTTCAATGTTGCTAACAACCTAGAGGGGGTGAATAAGTTTTTTGGTTTTTATTAGTATTATTAACTTAGTGTGTAGTTAGTTAGTAGATTAAAGCTTTCAAGACAAACCACAAAAGCACACACAAAATTTATAGTGGTTCCCCAGATTATGGGTACATCCACTCTCCTCCCACCTTCCTAACTTCTTGTTAGACAAGGCACTTCTCCAAAAACTCTGCTCCAAAGAGCTTACACCACAAATCACTATGGATCTCTCAATCTCCTCCAAGACTTACAACTCAGGCATAAAGCCCTACCTCAAAGCAAACTTACTCTTACAACTCAGTGATCAAGTGATTACATACCTCAGACTTGAATCCAAGTCCTACAGCTCAAGCTATGGAGGATAGCCCTACCTCAGAGAGAATTACTCTCCTACAGCTCAGTCACAAGGCCCTACCTCAGATCCAAATCTTGATCCTAAACTCAGACCTAAAGGTACTACACTCAAAGAGTATGAATCTCCTACAGCTTAGGCAAAACTGCCCTACCTCAACCTTAAAAGCCCTACAGCTCAAATCTACATAGGATCCTACCTCAGACCCAAAGGTCCTACACTCAGATCCTAAACTGGATCCTAAACTCAGGTAAATCTGCCCTACCTCAAGCACAAAGGCCTTACAACTTATATCCAGATGGATACTATAGAAATGAAATTGATTTGTGTTAATTTGACCCAGATATGTTTCTCTGTGTCGGCTTCCTGAGTTGAGTTATCTCAGCCCTAACTATCTTCACAGTAGTAGAAAGATGATCTTCAGTAAATAGCTACCTTTGCTGGAAGTATCTCAGAAATATGTTTCTGAACTTGTTGTAGAAGACTGAATACTTGACTGATCTTGAGTTCTTCAAACAGTTAACCTAAACCTGCAGAAAAATTAAGGCTCTTCTTCTCTTTCTTTATCAGAAGCTAATCTGAACTTGTTGTAGCAGAAGAAATTGCTACAGCTATCTGGAATGAACTTTTATTTCAGCTGGATCGACTTCAAGCTTTTAGCTTGGCAGCAATGGCGAGGAAGATGAAGTCCAGCCGTACTTTGTGAAACGAATGAAACCCTAAAAGTCGAGTTCTTCCTTCTGAAGCTATCCCTTTTATCTTCTACCGATTAACGGCTCCAAGAAGCAGTGGGGACCACCTGCAATTGACATCTGTAACTTGCTTTAACGGAAGAAGACGTACAGTAGAGCGTTGGCGCTATTTGTTGCGTTCTGCAGCTTTCTCGCAACTTATTTGAACTCTGTTTACTTTTGTTGACTTTGGATGACGTCATCAGTTATGGACTTAGCCAATTTCTCAAATCCACTCCAGGCTTGAGTGCGTTGAGTGAACAAGCTTCACTCAATAATTCTGTACTTAGCCGATCTTTTGCTTCCTCATATATTGAGAGCGTTGAGTGAACAAGCTTCACTCAACGCCAAAACCCTTAGTCAACTTTCTGAACCATTCTACATCTAAGGCATTAAGAGCGTTGAGTGAGCCTTCATCACTCAAAGCTTTCTGACTTAGCTCATCATTCTGCCTCTAGGCGTTGAGAGCGTTGAGTGAGTCTTCCTCACTCAACACCTCTGGACTTATTCATTTTTTCACTTGTCTGAAGGAATTGAGTGAGTTGGCCTGACTCAATTATTTCTACCTTTTTCTATCTTCTTTATTAGGCGTTGAGAGCGTTGTGTGAAGCTTCATCACTCAACGCTTTTGTTGTCTAGCGTTGAGAGCGTTGAGTGAAGCTTCATCACTTAACACTTTTGTACTTAGCCGCTTTCTATCATCATTCTTCTTAGGCTTTATCATCACATGATGCCTTCAGCTTTGGTGTCGAGTGAGCTGTGTTCACTCGACGCTTCTATACTTAGTCGAATATTTAGCATGCCAATATTGAGGCTTTGACAGATTCAGCTATACTAGACAATTCTTGATATATGGCATTGAGTGAACTACCATCACTCATCGCCTATGGACTTGGCAACAGAATTGTTTTGCAGACTGCATGGCTTTGACTGTCCACAACTAACTCAACGATGTTTGGATCCTGGCATTGAGTGAACTGGTTTCACTCAATGCTTGTGGACTTAGGCGATTTTCATCCTATTCAGCATCCTCCCTTACATCTGGCATTGAGTGAACTGGCTTCACTCAATGCCTGTTGACTTAGACAGATTTCTTTCTCTCCACATCTTTACATTGTGACCACTTGTCATATCACTTGGAATACATGTCCTATCAATATTACAAGGACTAACCTGCATGCATGAACTTGAACATACATTAAATATAATAATGTGTATATCATTGACATGTTTAACTTCTATAAATCTGGGACATTGTTGGCAATGGACCCAACAATCTCTCCCTATTTGAAGAATTCAAAAACCCTTAATCAAAATCCTGAGTCAATGACATACACTAATATTTGCAGCAATAAAACATTGAATAGGAAGATTTATAACAAGATAACAAATTATAGGTTACCATCCTTTCCTTGCATGTAGGGTGATCATCATCACTCCCTGCTCCCCCTGAATTGCTGATATATGTAGGGTGATCATCATCACTCCCTGCTCCCCCTGGATTGATGCTACCTATCATTGACATTTCCTTCTCATTTCCTTTTCCTCCCCATTTTTGACTTCTGTAAATAGTCAGGGAGGTGTGTTGCTCCTTATTTACAAGAAATTTAAGCTATTTCTGCAAGTGCTAGACTTGCTCCCCCCTCAACTGATGCATCCTCTATCATACTTCCTGGCTGACACTCTAGTCTATACTAGTCTGGATAGCACTTTAACATGATACCACTGAAGGTATACCACTTGAAAAATCTTCATCCCACTGAAGGACTTTTCCACCTGCAAGAAATACTACAACCTGCAACAAAGAAACAACATGAGGAGCAACTGAAGCTATACCAGATTCAACATACCCAACTCAAACTTGAAGGTGTTTAACTTTGCTTCATCTAGTGGCTTAGTGAAGAAGTAAGCCACTTGCTTGTCTGTAGGGACAAACTCAAAGTTGATATCTTCACATTCTACATTCTCCCTAATGAAATGATATCTTATCTCAATATGCTTAGTCCTGTTGTATGAGACAGGATTTCTAGCAATTGAGATGACACTAGTAGAATCACAATATAAGGGACTTCTACTTATCTAGAGGTTATAATCCTGGAGATGATGTTGGATCCACAGCAATTGAGCACAACAGCTACCTGCTAAGATGTACTCTAACTCTGAAGTTGAGATTGCAACACTTGTTTGCTTCTTATTGCTCTAAGACAATCGTCTTCCTCCCAAGAACTGACAGGTGCCAGAAGTGCTCTTCCCGTCCTCTTTACAGCCTGTAAAATCTGCATCTGAATAGCTTGTTAGCTCAAACTCCCCATTTCTAGGGTACTATAGGCCAAGATCAGGTGTGCTCTTAAGATACCTCAAAATCCTCTTTGCAGCAGAGTAGTGAGATTCTTAAGGGCAAGCCTGATACCTAGCACAAACACATATAGCATACATAATGTCTGGCCTACTTGCAGTAAGATATAGAAGGGAGCCAATTATCCCTCTATACAAAGTTTCATCAACAAGTTTCCCTGCCTCATCTTTGCCTATAGGCATACTTGACCTCATGGGAGTTTTCATGGTGGAGGCATTCTCCATACCAAACTTTATGATTAACTCCCTGGTAATCTTAGATTGGGATATGGACAAGCCATCATCAATTTGTCTTACTTGGAGTCTCAAGAAGAACTTAAGTTCATCCATACTGTTCATCTCAAACTTCTCTTGCATAAGTTTGGCAAACTTCCTGCAAAGGTTATCATCAGTAGATCCAAAGATAATGTCATCTACATATATCTGGACTAGAATGATCTTACCCTTAGATTCCTTTAGGAATAGGGTCTTGTCTATCTTCCCCCTTGAGAATTTGTTCTCAATGAGGAAGCTAGACAATATCTCATACCATGCTCTAGGGGCTTCCTTCAGCCCATATAGAGCCTTCCTAAGTTTATAAACAGAATCAGGTGAGTTAGTAACAACAAACCTAGAGGCTGCTCAATATAGACTTCTTCCTTTAAGTCACCATTTAAGAAGGTTGACTTCACATCCATAAGGTAGACCTTGAATCCCTTATGTGCAGTATATGCAAGGAATAGTCTGATGGCTTCCAATCTTGATACAGGGGCAAAGGTTTGATCAATGTCAATACCTTCTTCTTGTCTGTACCCCTTAGCTACTAGACTTGCTTTGTTCTTGATTATAATGTCATTTTCATCAAGTTTATTCCTGTAAATTCACTTGACTCCAATGACATTATGTCCTTGTGGTCTGGGAACAAGCTTCCAGACCTTAAATCTCTTAAACTGGTTCAGTTCTTCTTGCATTGCTACAATCCAGAAACTGATCAATGTTGGCCTCTTCAAATTTCTTGGGCTCAACCTATGATAGGAAACTTGCATACATTGTTGTATTTAGGCTCTTTCTTCTTGTCACCACTCCTTGGTTTGCATCACCAATATTTAGTGTCTTGAATGATCTCTTAGATGCCTGACTATAGGAGGCAATCATCTTTCAGCATCTACTTCAGCAGCAGCTTCTTGTTGATCTTCATCCACTTCAAGTGAGCCTTACACTTCATTTGAAGTATCTACTCCATCTTGGATTTCTGGAGCAGCTTATTTGATGGTTAGCTTGTCCATCATTAGCTCTGTACCTATAGTACTAGAAGAGGAGCTTGGCAGCTCACTATTAATCATTGTAGACTCATCAAAGACTATATGCACAGACCCTTCTACAACTTGTCTTTTCAAGTTGTAGATCCTATAGGCTTTACTATGATTGTTGTACCCATCAAAAATCCCATCAAAGGACTTGGCAGCAAACTTAGTCACATAGGACTTTTCATTATTATAAAGTACATATCACTTACTACCAAAGATTCTGAGATAACCCAAGTTTGGTTTTTTTCCCTTCAAGATCTCATAGGGAGTCATCTTGTGGCTCTTGGTGATAGAGGCTCTATTAAGTACATGACATGCAGTATTGACTACCTCAGCCAAGAAATATTTTGGGAGAGATGTGTCACTCAACAATGTCCTTCCAGCCTCTGTGAGAGTCCTATTGTAACACCCTAAAATCTTAAGATGGAGTCAGGCTGGGTGACACGGCCTGGGACATGGGCGTGTCCCAGGGCGTGTCCTTCTCTCGAGGCGTCAACTCGAGTACTCGAGAACTGATCGTCGAGAGGCGACGCAGCCTGGGACACGGGCGTGTCCCAGGGCGTGTCCTGCTAGGGAGAAAATCGATGGCGTTGAGTGGCGCTGAGAGAAATGGCATTGAGTGGCGTTGAGTGTGGAACACGGCCTGTGACACGGGCGTGTCACAGGGGCGTGTTGGACACATGGACAGGGACACATGTGTGTGCCTTAGCCGTGTCCTGCTCGGGTGATTTGTGCTTGTGTTACAACAGGTGACACGGCCAGTCACACGGCCGTATCAAAGTTGACACGGGCGTGTCTGCCCTATGACACGGGTGTATGGAGCCCGTGTTCTGGTTCATTTTAAGTTGATTTGTGCACCGCTTGGGGGAAATGGCCTGGGACATGGGCGTGTCACAGGCCGTATCAAGTCAAAAATGGAATTCTAGGCAGATCTTGGCCATCCAATTATTTTTATTTCGATCCAATGGCCCTGGTCTTTTCCTGCAGTGATAAGACTGAGTAGTAGCTTCTTCTCTCATTCTTATCAAGAGAGAAAAAGAGAGAGAGCTTGGAGGAAGGAGAAGAGAAAAGCTTTGGTGGTGCTCCCGCGGTCCGATTCGCGATCTGAGGCTAGTTTAGTGGAGGCAAAGCTGCTGCGGTGCTTTCCAACCGGCCAGATTTTTGATGGCTCCCAAGAGAGCGTCAAGGGTATCGATCTTCCTTCTTGGACATGTGAAGTCCTCCTTTATGCATAAGAAAGGAATCCTCTCCACCAAAAGGCCAAAAAAGTGTGTGATTCCAGTGGGTGATAGTTGTTATCCCCAGCTTGAGTCTGCATATAGACCCAGAAAATTTAGTACGGGATAGGCATGTTGTGTGAAGCCCATCTAGACATGTTGGTCTGGATTGGTGATGTTGTATTAACGCACCGGAGAAGACTCTGCGTATACTCATGTAGTTAGTGGGGTCGTTGGGTTATGCCTGTGAAGGGGAGTAGCAGGAAGTACTGGAATGTGGAACTCCAGGAAAATGCCCTCGTGTTGTATGTGTTGTGACTACGATGTAGCCAGTCCTTGATGGACGATGAAGCCAGTCCTAAGTGGACAGTGTGGCTATTGTGACGCCAGTCCTTGGTGGACGTTATGGCGATTGGGAGCTGCGAGCTCTAGAAGGCCTCGTGCCGAACAGGAAAGGTGAAGCCGACCTGCGCCTTTTATTATAGCCGCAAGTACGATGTTCTTGGTGAGGGCAAGGCGACTTGATCAACGGGGGGTGGTGGATCTGTACCTGCGTTATGTTGACTGTATAAGGAAGTGCCAAGGCATTGTGCTTTCGTCAGTAGCAAATGAGGGTCTTAGGCCTGCGCGCTAGTAAGACTGAATGCTCATTGGTGTTGATCCCGGTTCGCCGGTGTACCCAAAAGTGTCCCTGAGAGCACAAATCGTCGGGTTTGGTGGCCGACGGCTGTGATGGATTGCTTGTGCGTGAGAGCACAATATGTATATTATCTGTCAATCGTTATATTGCTCTGTAGGGAAGGAATGCCTCTGCCCCGGAAAAGGGGTAGGATTGTTATAAATTGGTCAGCTGAATGCTGACCGTTGCCTTATTTGCCACCTTCTGGGTGGATTGTCCCTGCGCAGGTGTTGGATAGCCGAGCGAAAAATGAAGGGTTGATGCCTCTACTGCTACTTTTGCCGCTCTTGTTGTTTCTACTAGCCCTTGAAGGCTAGCTTTTGTAGTTTCTGTTATTCATGTATGGCCGTCCTGCGCGCCGATGTCTGTAATCCATACTATTTAAAGAGGAACTGTAAGGCCTTAAGGCCAAACTGTAGTATTTGATATGCCCTCGTTTGAGTGGTTGTATATAACGTTGGATTATATATATATAGTGGATATTCCTGCTATGAGTTCAGCAACTTGCGTATCTTTTTCGCTAGCATGCTCTGTGTTAGGATGCGTTGATGGTATTATCATATGACCTCACCGTCTGTTTGTAGCATATAGTGTGGGGCCCGGCCGGACCTCTATTATATGTTATTTAATGGGTGGAGTCGTTACACCTATTTTTTCTCTCAACAATCCCATTTTGCTGGGGAGTTCTTGGATTTGAAAATTCTTGATGAATCCCTTGCTCTTCACAGAACTTTGCCATGCAATCAAATTAAAATTCAGTCTCATGGTCACTTCTTATTTTGACCACAGTACTGCCAAACTCATTCTGAATTTGCTTAATAAACTTCATGAAGACATCAAGGGTTTGTTTCATTCTTTTTCTTAAGAAAGAACACTCAAGTAAACTTGGAATAGTCATCAACTACCACATGGGTGTAGACTTTTCTACCAAGACTATGAACTAGCATAGGACCAAACAAGTCCATATGCAAGAGGTATAAACACCTCACAGATTCTTTGGTCCCAATGCACTTGAAGGAGGCTTTGGTCTGCTTGCCCTTTTAGCATGCAGAGCAAATGCTTTCCTTGATGCATTTCACATTAGGACCATTCCTAACTAGCTCTCCACTAAAGATCTTGCCAATAGTCTTGTAATTTAAATGAGCTAGTCTCTTGTGTCATTGCACACAATTTGAGACTTTCTTATTTGCCACTTGACAAATAGGAGAGTCTGTATCTAGACACAAAAAGTTTAAATAATAAACATTTCTACTCCTAGTGCATATCAAGATGACCTCTTTGTCACTTGACCTCTTAATCTGACACTCATCCTTGTGGAAGACAATGACATAGCCAAGATCAGAGAGTTGGTTTATGCTTATAAGGTTGTGTTGTAACCCTTCAACATAAGCCACTTTTGTGATTGCGACTATTTCATTGCTAATCTTATTATACCCTCTTGTCACCCCTCTATCTGAACCACCAAAGATAACCCTGGGTCCATCTTTTAATAGAGTGTACTCCTTTAAGTTGCTCCTTGTCCCAGTTATGTGCCTGGAACAACCACTGTCCAAGTACCATATAAGGGTATGGGCACTTGGACTAACCTGCATCACATAATTTATTTTACCTTAGGACCCCAATATCTATTGGGTCCTAGGTGTATGTTAGTCTGAAAATAGACTTGTCTACCAGCAGCTTTTCTGACTGGTGGACTAACAGCTGCTCTTGGAAAATTTGGATTGTGCCAGCTGTCTATAGCAAAGTGGCCCACTTTGCCACAGCACCAACATTCAAGAATGTTATATCTTATTTTTTGTGTAGGCCTTGTATTCTGGTTAACTACTGATTGAACAGAAGGAAGAGGAGCAACAGCCTTCTTCAAATTCCTTTCAGTAAGGATCTGATTGAAGGTAAGTCTTCTAACTGGCTTATTTGGTCTACTCTGAGTGCCATCAGCAACAATATTCTTTGCATAAGACATGCTCTTGATAGCATCATAAATGCCCAAATCAGGCTTGCTGATAGACTAACTATAACGCCTCAATCCGTCACATGGAATATAACAGAGGGTCCGGTCGGGGCCCCATGCCATATTTCACAAACGAACAGCGAGGTCACGTATGAATTCCAAATACCGTCTCCTCGCATGCTACCTCAGAGCATTCTAGCGAAAGTTTATTACTTATAAGAACTCATCCAATGAATGTCCACTAAATATATAAACACCCATTTATATATAACACCAGGAATGTATACAACTCAAACACTCATGGCCTTAAGGCCTTACAAGTTTCTCTTTACAAAAGGTGGTTTCATACATCAGCACGTAGGCCGGCCACACATGAAATCCAAAGCTTCGTACGACCTTCAAGGGCCTACAAGCAGCAGCAACAAGGGAATCAACCCGCTCAATCCAGTTCAGCCCGCAACACCTGCATATGGACGTCCACCCCAAGGGTGATAAACAAAGCAAAGGCCAGCATTCAGCAGACCAATTATAACGACACTACCCCTTGCCCGGGGCAGTGGTTCCTTCCTTGCATGCATTGCAATCACAGCAATATATATATATATATCACAACAAGTGCACTCAGGCACAACAACAACACACACGTCGGCCTTCGTGCCAGACGCTCCGTGCACTCAAGGCACGCTTACGGTGTACCTAATCATCCTTAGTACACCACCAATTAGAGGTTCCCCAGTTGGTTTTCGAGCACTAGTCTACTGCAACATGCATGCTGGAGACATCCTCGCCAGTCCCACTCAGAGGTGTTCACCTCACGGCAACCATTGAGCATTATCGATCGACCCGCCAGGAAGGCCCGCAGCCCCCCATTTGTAGTGCTACCAAACGACCGCTCACAACGATCCTACCACTAAACTTGTTGAGTGGCCCACCCACTCAGAGGTTCTTAACTTGTTGGTCATGGTCATCAGCTGTCAAACCCTTATTGGCGACTTCTCGCGCCCATCCCACTCAGAGGTGCTCGCTCACAATAATCCTACCACTGAACTTATTGGGTGGCCCACCCACTCAGAGGTTCTCGTATCCATCTCTCAATACAGGCACCTAGTGCCACTTTCCAATCCAACATACAGCTCGTACCGAGCATACAACCAAAGGAGCTATGCAAAGCTTCCTTACCACAATTCACAAGCGTCCTCACAATCTCCGCAAACTAATCGTTATATACACAGAGTCTTCTCCGGTTCGCAATATCAACTTCACCAATCAAGACTAACCATCCAGATGGGCTTCACACAGCATGCATATACCGTACTATTCATTTTCGGATCTAAATGCAGACTCAATCGCTGGAATCGCTTACGCTTTCCACCTCTTGGTAGAGGATTCCATGCACATACATAAAGTAGGACTTCACTTATCCAAGAAGAAGATTATTACCCTTGACGATCGCTTCAGAGCCATGACAAACTGGCCGATTGGAAATCACCATGACGGCCTTGCCTCCACAACGCTGAACTCGGCTCGTGATTCGGACCGCTGAAGCTCCACCGGTGGCCGGAAAGCTTCTCCTTCATCCTTCCTTGCTCTCCTCTCTCTCTTCTCTTTAGAAAGAGAATGTCCAACAAAAGAATGAGATATACTTCTCAATTCTCGACCTTATATCAGTAGGAAGAAGCTTGGACCACATGATCCAATTAGAAGAAAATGAACGGTCCTGATCTGCTTTGAAAAGCATCTAAATAGGTCTGACACGGCTTGTGACATGCCCGTGTCACAGGACGTGTCCCTTAAGCGGGAACAGAACCGACTCAAACCAGATAAGGACACGGGCTGAGACACGGCCGTATCACCTCCTGACACACCCGTGTCATAAGGTACACGCCCGTGTTGAGGTGCATGTCCCTCAATCAACACAGAATCAACTCTCTCGAGAAGGACACAGCCCGGTTTAGAGCTCAGAGGCTGCCGCATCCAACCATGGGCCGAATAGCGTGTCTCGCCCCGCGGCCCGCTACAGGGCTGCAGCCCAGCGCCACCCCAACCCATCACTGGCCTGTTTCTCAGCATAGTAGGTTGTTGATGCCGGGTTTCGAACCCGGACACCCTTCATAAGGCACCTTCAACAGCCCTCATCACCAACTGAGCTGCAGCTCAGTTGAGTGGGTGGACCTCACTCAACGCCGAAGCTGTTTGGTGTTGAGTATGGTGAACCCACTCAACGCCATGGCTAGGCTTTTAGCTGCTATGTTCCTTGCGTTGAGTGGGTGACCTCACTCAATGTCGTGGTTAGTGCTTGGTGTTGAGTAACCCACTCAGCGCCGCGTCGAGTGAACTCGATGCTTTTGCCTTGGGTTGTGTTTTCCTTTAGGACTGTTAGTATGGATTTTTCCTTAGGGGGGGTGTTGGGTGTTCGACTAGTTTTTGCATGCCGACTCATGGATTATGGCAGGTGGTGTGGTTTTGTGGGCTCTGTAAGGGGTGAATCATGTGTGCTGAGTTGTGGCCACCACCACCTAGGCCGTGTTGGGCTGGTATGGTTGGGTGTGTGGACCCTGTAGCTGCCACTGGTTGTTTTCACATGGAGTGTTTTGGGTCTGTTTGTTGGTGAGGGCTGTGCCGCCCACTCCGACCCAAGGTTTTCACCATGACCAATAATTCACAAAGATTAGGACTGTTAGTTCCTTTCCTTTTTAGTGGTTATTTCTTTTGGCATAGGTATGCCTTGGTGCTGCTGCAGGTGCTTAGCAGAGCATGTTGCTATTTATGTTCATACTTGGTGTACTTTTACTACTCCGTGGACAGTGTTTCTTCTTACTATCATGCCTTTTCTTCTACTGATAGCATTTTGTTGCAGGGCTAGTAAACCCCTTCTTTTATTGCTCATGAATCTAATGCTCCACTTCCTTTGATTTTCTTTTACTTTCTGAGGTGTTCTTTTTTTGAATGCTTCAGGTTCAGGTTGTAGCCAGTTAGATGGTTAGTGCTCTTGTGGAGCTTGCTTGTGGCCTCCTGGGAAGCTGAGGTTGTTGCTCCTCATCTGGTGAGGTAGTTTTTCTTCCTTTCTGTATAGACATGCATACTTACCGTGGGTTCGTGTCAGGTTGTTGACGCCCACTAGTGGCTTACTTATGTTGCTGGGTATGAACTAAAACTGCTACTTTTGCCTATTTGAGGTTGTTTTTTTATTTCTGGGAAGGTTTTATGCTAGGTTGCATGTTAGGTATTTTAAAACCCTAAAATATTACCACATGTATCTCATGCACATCATGTTTACAAAACTAAAGCACTATTTTTCCTTAAGCATAAAGACTATCTTTTTATATATACTACACTAACCTTAGAGTCGTGCATACCATGATTCATCCCTCGGGGACACTTATGCTCCTTTAGGATGTCAAAACAACTTAATTAAAGTATTTTCCGCTGCGAATGAATATTTTTTTTTACCGTGGACTAGATGATCCACTGTGTCGAGGGATACAACCATTAAATATAACTGGCTTTCTTTCATAATAAGCTATTGTTTTCTTAAAATCTAAAGTCTGGAGTTTTGCCTGAACGTGTGCAGTTATCCCCTGCACTACGTGGCATAACAGAACGTATTTTCTCTTTCTCTAATACGATTTATTCGTCGAGAAAGTGCGGGTTGTGACACTTAATGCTTTCTAACTTAGCTCATCATTCTTCATCTAGGCATTGCGAGCGTTGAGTGAGCCTTCCTCACTCAACGCCTCTGGACTTAGTCATTTCTTCGCATGTCTGAAGGCATTGAGTGAGTTGGCCTCACTCAATGCTTTTTTGCCTTTTCCTGTCTTATTTATTAGGCGTTGAGAGCATTGAGTGAAGCTTCATCACTCAATGCTTTTGCTGTCTGGTGTTGAGAGCATTGAGCGAAGCTTCATCACTCAATACTTTTGTACTTAGCCGCTTTCTGTCATCTTTATTATTAGGCTTTATCATCACACGGCACCCTTCTGCTTTGGCGTCGAGTGAGATATGTTCACTCGATGCTTATGGACTTAGTCGAATATTCAGCACACCAATATTGAGGCTTTAGCAGATTCAGCTATACTCGACGATTCTTGATATATGGTGTTGAGTGAACTGCCATCACTCAACGCCTGTGGACTTGGCCGTAGAATTGCTTTGCAGACTGCATGGCTTTGACTGTCCACAACTAACTCAGTGTTATTTGTCATCTGGCGTTAAGTGAACTGGCTTCACTCAACGCCTATGGACTTAGGCGATTTTCTGCCTGTCCAACATCCTCCCTTGCATCTGGAATTGAGTGAACCCGCTTCACTCAATGCCTGTAGACTTAGACAAATTTTTGTCTCTCCACATCTTTACTTTGTGACCACCTATCACATTACTTAAAATACATGTACTATCAATGTTACAAGGACTGACCTGCATGCATGAACTTGAACATACTTTAAATACAACAATGTGTATATCATTGACATGTTTGACTTCTACAAATCTGGGACATTGTGAACAATGGACCCAACAAAGTCAGCTCTACCGTATAGGTAGGAGGTCCTAATCGCTGGAAATGCGAAATGAAATTCATCTCTGGTGGCAGCAAAATTAGAGGTACCAAAGGAGCAGGAAGAATAGGAACGGCTTGACCCACAGTAGGGTCCTGTACTCTAGGCTGCTGTCTTGAAACGACCGACAATAATGCCTGAATTTGTGATTGCATCTCAACCATCTGCCTTGATAGAGCCTCATTGCTCTATCGCGGTCCTTCAATGACAGCTTCACTCTACACACCTGACGACTCGCCCTAAGACTAGGGAGTCGACCTCGTCGCAACATGCTTAGGCGACATCCTAATAATACAATGAAGGACTAATCGAAACCTAGCTTAACGCTAAATCTACTCAACTTAGTTCAGACCATACATGACTGAACACTTGCTCTTGATGTTAACTTGCTCTGGGATTTTCATAATGATGTTATACTTAAACTTAGGATGATATACCGTCATCATATTGACTCCTGTGCATAAACTATGAATGCATGAATTCTTGTTCTTTTTTATTTAAATCCTTGTGTGCACATATGTCATCATGTAGATCTTTTCTTAGCACGTGTGCTAATGCTATGTTATGTCATGCATGTTGTGTTATGCAGTCTAATAAAGGCTTTAATTCATGTTATGAGCGACGTACACATGAAATATTATGCATCTCATACTACATAATATCGCATGAAAAAACAAAATCTAATGGGCATTCATGTGATGATTGTTATGCATCCCATAGTACATAACAGTCACATGTTGCTTCCTATAAGACCCCATATACAAACATATATTATGCATCTCATACTATATAATATGTCATGTATACTTCTTATCATGCTTATGAGTGTAGTGTTCATGTTTTATCCAAGACGTACTGATGACACAACGGTGTGTGTATGAAATGGAACAAACCACTAAAACTACACCTCTGATACCAATTGTCACAATCCATATTTTCTAAACTTAAAACATTATATCAGAGTAAGCGAAAACACGTGTCGTGATATCACGCCGTGTTGGGGATAACTGCAGAAGCTCAAACGAGAAACTACTCCTAACATTTACCATGAAATTCTTAAGTTTGTCTTGAAGAAAACACATTTTCTTAGTTAAGTTTGACGGTCGTATCCCTCAGCTCAGTGGATCAACTAGTACATGAATAAAAATATATTTACATACGTTACGGAAAATACTTTACCTATTTCAATTATTATCCTACGTGAACAGAAGCATCCCAAAAATGGCAACTCATGATATGCATACTACTAGATTTAATATATGTATAAAAATAACTTTTATGTTCGTTAAAATATAGTGTTATTTGATTTAAAAGATGCCATGAGTATGAGATTGGTATAATTATATGTTTTATAACATGAAAATAACTACATGCAATCCTAACATAAAACCTTCCTAGAGAGCAAGTAAAAACCAACAAATCATCTAAAAGGGTGATTTAGCAGCTAGCAAGTAACATAACATTCAACAAATCTCCAATTGGCATCAACAACTTGACACGAACACACCAAAAGGCATGTATGTCTGAACTAAAGAAAAACACAATAACAGAACTACCTCACAACTGTGAGGAATAGACAACTACTATAGCTGCAGAACAACAACAACTACCAACCCTAGCAGCTCGATCGGCTACTGCTCCGAGCATGAGGCATTCAAAAAAAAATACCTCATCAAGAATATACAAGTGGCAAACAAGGATTATTAGAAGAAATAATCAAAAGAGACAAGGGATACCAACCCAATCATAAGGAAAAACTATCCAAATATAACAATTAAGTCATAACAGAGGAAGTAAGAAGGAGTTCTGAAGGAAGTATGAGAAGTTGCACCAAGTGTGGAATGAAGCCATGCTTCGATAAGATCTGCAAGTGTGAGCATAGTAGCATATGTTTATAAAATAAGAAGGAAGAGACTAAATAGCTCCAAACATGTGAATCACTAACACTTGGCAAAAATGGCACTAAGGCGGTGGCACCTTGTCCAATACGAACCATCAGAGCAAACATCTCAAAAAGGCACTAGGGTGGTGGCCACAATGTACAACACAACCCAATAGTCCAAATATCTCAAAGAGATATTGTGGTGGTGTCCACAATGTCCAATACAACCCAACAGTTCAAACACCTCAAAAAGGCACTATGTTGGTGGTCATAATGTCCAACACAACCCAACAGTCCATAAGAAAAACAAATAACCCACCAAGTGTCATGATTCATGAACCGACACTGGGTTGGTGGTCCATTATCCACTACCAACCATGGGCCACACCTAAACATCCATAAACACCGATAAAACCCTAACCAAAGCTCAGGATTTCTCCAATATGAAAAAGGAAGAAAAATCTCGAAAATCACCCTAAGGCCAAACTCGACGAATTGGCTTTATTCGGCGAGAAAACTCTAAGTCCATATTGATTCGTCCAGTATACTCAAAAAATATAGGATGCACTCGGTGAAAATTGACTAACTTAATGATACTCGATGAATCGGCTAATCTTACCTTGATACTCGACGAATCGGCGCAAATCATCCAAGTCTGCGGGATATTCGTCGATAATACTCGACGAATTTGGATTTCACTCAACGCACTCGACGCCAAGACGGTTTCACTCAACACCTGGACTTAACTAAGCAAATTTTACTTCACTCATCGCCTAGCTGAGTTCACTCAACGCTCTCGATGCCAAAGCAAATTATACTCAAGAACTTGACGCCATCTAGTTTCACTCGATGCACTCGATGCCAACTAGTCTTAACTCACGCACTCGATGCCAAATAGTCTTAACTCGACGCACTCAATGCCAAATAGTCTTAACTCGACGCACTCAATACCAAATAGTCTTAACTCGACGCTCTTGACGCCAAAACTGAATACTCGATGAAAAATACTTAGTCTCACGGGTCACTCGACTCTCTTGACACCAAGTCAGAAATCGACTAAATTTTTCGAGAATACTTGACGAATTTGACTTCACTCAAGCTGATACTCGCCAAATTTCACTCAACCTGACTTAACCCTTACCCAACGAATTCTACTCAGACTAACTCCTACATATACGACGAATTTTACTCAGCCAAAACTCATACTCGACAAATATGTGTCAGTTGATCTTTTACACTACCGTGCAGATTCTGACCTAGCCAGACCCTACACTACTCCTACCTTCTAAGGAGGGAAGAAGAGAAAACAATAAACACAAAGAACTTAGCAAGGGGAAGAATTCACCACTTACCTCAAACCTCCCAAAATCTAGCCTCACAAGCGCTCCTCCTCAATTATCGGACGCAAGAACACCTTGGATACACTTCCTTAAACTTTTTGGTACAAACGAGAGTCAAGATCAAAAACCCTAACGCCAAAAATCCATAAAATGGGGAAAACTTACCGTACACGCGTAGATCTCGGTGAGAGCTTTCCGAATCTACCCTCTGATGACGATTCCGAGCACCGGAACTCCTACAGGCAGTGGTCGACGGCCTCGTGATGTCCGTCGCCCACTCTCTTCCACGATTCGGTCTGACGGCTTGGGAGAGACGATGAATAGGGTTTCTTCTAAACGTACGAACTTATATATATATAATATTATATTACTATTATTATTTAAACGTCCAAACGACCAAAAACTTGAATCATCTAGGATTTTTACGAAATTCGCACCAAGGATAAATACCAACGCCACAAAACCAACGACAGAGTTGAAATTAAAATTCGACAAACCAAACTCGGGTTAAAAATTCCCCGAATCTACAACCAACATAAACCTACAAAAATCCACTGAGTCAAAACCTCGGATTACGATGAGAAAAATCACGCTCAAACAACGATGCATGTTAACTACGCGTCAACGTAATGCCCTATCATCATTATTACATCACTATAGTAATTAAAATAAACATCGAAAAATCAGGGGCGTTACAGCCGTGCATGCCGACGTTTGTGATGGTTGATATATATAGGTCAATAATATATATATAGGGCCTGGGAAAGTCCATAACTTCAAAAATGTTCCCTGAGTGCATGGGGTGTGTGGTCGTGCATGCCAACATCTGTGATGGTTGATATATATATATATATATATATATATATATATATATATATATATATATATATATATATATATATATATATTGCCATTTTGCTGTTTGTAGGGAAGGAATTCTGCTGCCCCGAGAAGGGGGTGAGATTGTTATAAATTGGTTAGCAAAGCTGACCGTTGCCTTATTTTGCCATATCTTGGTGGTTGTGCTTATGCAGGTGCTGGAGAGCCAAGTGGAAAGTGGCGGGCTGAAGTCCCTTATGTTGTGTTGGCTGACCCTCAAAGACCCAAAGGTGAATCTTTTACAGTTTTCATGTGTGGTCGGCATGTGTGTTGATGTATGTAATATACTTTTGTGAAGAAAACAGTTGTAAGGCCTTAAGCCAAAACACTTTGTGTATTTTGAATATCATTCCTATGTTGTTAGTGGACATTTCTGTGTTTGAGTTCTAAGTAAATTTTAAATACTTCTGCTAGAATGCAACTCTGAGTTAGGATGCATTAATGAATTGGTTTCAATACGTAACTTTGCTAACTTTTTCGTGGAGTATAACGTGGGGCCCCGGCCAGACCTTCTATTTTATTCTACGTAATATATGGGGGTGTTACAAATAGCCTAGAAGGCGTCGACACTTCTCCACTTCCAGTTGAGCTCTTCTCCTGGGAAGTGCGACTCTTCTCCACCCCCTTCAGTTGAGCTCGCTCATCTCGAGAATGGACAGGGAGGATTTGACTCTTCTCCACCTTCTCTAATTGAGCTCATCTCCTAGGAGGTGTAGACTCTTATCCACCTCCTTCAGTTGGGCTTGTGTTGTCTAATGAATGACTTGGGTGGGGTTGACTCTTATCCACCTCCTTCAATTGAGCTCCACTTTTGGGAGATGTTGACTCTTCTCCACCTTGAGTTGAGCTCCGCTCCTAGTAGGTGTTGACTTTTCTCTATCTCCTCCACTGAGCTCGCTCGTCTAGCAAATGTCCTAGAAGGTGTCATCTCTTGTCCATTACTAGTTAAGCTCTGCTCCTTGGAGGTGTTGACTCTTCTCCACCTCCCCCAATTGAGTTCTCCCTTCAAGCAAATGGGCAGGGTGGCTGATGAAGCTTAATTTAGCTTAGTTTATTATGACAAAAATATGTTTATTCTCATTTAAATCTTTTACTTTTTGCATTTTTAAGTCCTTTTTAGTTTTTTTTTCTCAATTATTGTTCTAACTTAGTTTATTTGTTGTTTTTTAGATTTTTTGGGCTCTTCTACCAATTTTGTTGTTACACGCCCTCAGGTCATGCCCACCCCGGGCATGTACCTTGGGCGTGTAACCCAATCCCGAGGAAGAAACCGTCTAGAAGCCAGATCTCGAGAAAATCGCTTGCACGCCCCCAGGTCATGCCCACCCCGGGCGTGTACCTGGGGCGTGTCCCGCTGTCCCGAGGAATTTAATGCTGCTGCGCAAAAGTTACCGATAAGACGTCATGCCGTACATTACACGCCCCCAAGTCACGCCCTTCCTGGGAGTGTACCTGGGCGTGTCCATCATTCCTCGAGTCACCAGTTACTTTCCCGCCAATTTCAGTTACGTCGTACTGTACATGCCCCCCAGATCACGCCCCCTACACGGGAGTGTACCTGGGGCGTGTTCCCCATATCCCGAAATTAGTCGCCATCCTGCCAGAAATCCGATACCCGAGGTAAACTAAGATTACACGCCACCGATACACGCCCGACCCGGGCGTGTATAGGGGGGCGTGACCGAGGCATATTTTCCTTATAAATACCAGGGCATTCCAAGCATTCAGAACCAAGTTTTTAGAGAGAGGGGAGGTGCTGCTAGTTTAATTCTTAGGTTTCTTTGTTTTTTTTTCTTATGTTTTACTCCCTCTCTCTCCCTCCATTTCAAGTTTTAGTTTTCATGCAATGTACTTTCATTACTTATAATATCTTTTTATTAGTGTTGTAGTAGTGATTAACTCTCTTTTCACACACTTGTAATCTTTTTTTTGTAGTCGTAATCAACTTTTGTTTTTAATAAAATTTAGTTAACCTCTCTTTAAGTCGCTTTCTCTTTATCTTTTTTGCTTTAGTTTTTATGCACCTTTATTATCTACCCCTCTCTTTCCCTATTACCATGGTTAACTAACCCTCATTTGTACTCGATCGCGATGTTCTGAGAATTATTTGATCAAGTTATGACGTTTTAACTTTCTTTTTCTTCTTAAAGTAATTACCTAGAATTTACTCTTGGTTTTTATTTAGTGAGACTATATTGCCGGTATATAGTTTTCATTTGGGTTTTCATTCTTAGTTAGCCGATAGGCTCATAGATTGAATTGATCACCCAAGAGTTAAAAGATTTGAACGCACCCCTCGAGAGAGGATGATGTAAATCTCCAGGATTGGAGTGAAATCCAATAGCGAGGTTTACCACTTAAGGCGAGCTTTAGGTATTTGAATACGGATGAGAGTTCGGTCGGATCTTTCTAAACTCAGTTGGGCACTTCTTCGAGAGAAGCGTGTCCAAACTTCGGGAACCTCCACGGTCAAGGTGTTTTACTTTATATTTAGAATTATTTTGTTATTTCATTTTGATTTTCTTATTTCAAAGTGATTCAAGATTGAGTACTCCTCTTTTATCTTTAGCTCTAACCTTTTATTTTTGCAAAGTAATTTAGTTTTATTTTTTTTAGTTAAGTAATTTAAGTTTTATTTATTTAGTAAAGTAAATTAATCGAAAAATCAAATTGATAAAATAATAGCGATCTACTCGAAGTAGAAGTAATCATTACGCTCTAGGGAAATACGACTTTGATATTAATCTTTAGTATCCTATACTATAAACAATAATGTACACATGCCTTTATCGGATATAGAATCGGAGAATATTTTCAACTTCCACAATCCACCTTCTCTTTTATTTACCCCCTCTTCTCCACCTTTGCAATTTTCAGTATCAAGTTTTTGGCGTCGTTGTCGGGGAATAGTTTTGATATTTTGAGAAAAGGATAGCTATTAATTGTATCGCTTCTTTTTTCCCCTTTTCTCTAAAAAAAAATCCAAACAAATCCAAAAAATTAGAAAATCGTAATCTAAAATCTTGGAAAGGGATGTTTGGGATTTCACACCATCATGCCGCCTAGTACCGGGCGAACCCTTCACCGGGTAGTCCTCGGGAAGTCCGGGAACAAAAAAATATTTAAGTTATTTTTTGTTTTATCTTTTCTATCTTACCCCTCTTTCGCGGTTGATTTTTTTTATGGATAGTTTTTGTTTTTCTTGTGGAGAGTTCGGTCACTCTCACGAGAAATGTTGGGTAGGATATTCTTCATCCACCCATGATTTTATTCCTTCCGGATCAGATCAATTTGGCCAAATTGATCCGTCCACGAATTTTTTTCATGGGATTACAATGATTTTCAAACGCCTTCCTACCATTCTCCTCCGAATTTTTTTGATTTTAATTTTTCTGGAGATTTTTTGAATGGACATTTTTATCCTAGCCCTACTTTCAACTACTAAGGGTAGCAACACCCTGATCATTCTTGGGCTCAGGGTGATCATCAACCCATTCCATCTCAAGATTTCTCCGTTTTTTCTCCGTAAGTTTGCGTGCCTCCTATTTTTGATTTTAGCAAAAATGAAATCATTTTTGATTTTGTAGCATTTGATGCACGCATCAATGCTCAATTCAAAGTGAATTTTGATGCTTTAGATTCTAAGGTCGCAACTTTTTCTTCTCCTCCTCCTATATATCTTTCGAATAATGAATCTTTGGATTTTCCGTAGTGCCTTCAATCACTCGCGGAAGACGATTATTAAGAAATTTCATTGTGCTTTCAACCTCCCGAGAAGGAGATTTCCCCCGATATCCCGATTTTTTTTTTCAATTTTCTGAGGAAGACGAACTTTCTTCTGCTCGATATTCTGAGGAGATTGATTTTTCGGATATCCCGATTTGCTCCCAATCTACGGAAATGATTGATATTCAATCGGAGCAACCATATCTTTTTATCAAAAAAATTTCTTGTGATCTGCCGTCGCCGTTTTCTTCTTTTTCTTCTCTTCCGCTTCCTTGGGAAAATTCCTCTTCCACTTCTTCTTTTAATTTTTTTTGTTTCTAATTTAGTTTCTAGTTCTTCTTTCTTTTTCCCCTTCTAGTAGTTTTTTTTACTAACAATTTTTCTTTTTCTAACACTTTTTCATTTTTGTTTTATTTAAAAAATAAAAAAATTCAAAAAAAATATATTTATTTCCTTAAATAATGTTTTGGCACTCGCGCCGCAACACGTATTACGCGAGCTGTTATTACATTTCTTTTTTTATTTTTAATTTAACTAACCAACAATGTCGAGCTCAACAACGATAACCGGAGAGCGCTCTTGGGAGACACCCCTTGCTTATTTGTTTTTATTTTTGTTTTGTGTGTTGTTTTTCTTTTTTCTGCAGGAAAAACCTCCTGGGTGTTTGTGTCGCTTCTTGCCTCTCAACTTGGACTCGAGCCAGCCTTTAGCTCAAGTTTGGGAGACGCCTTTTCCAACGTCTACGCATCCAACTCCAGGCAAGTTTTTTTTCCTTTTCTCTCTTTTATTTCTTTCTTTTATTTCTCTTTTTTTACATACTTAGCTTAAAACATTGGTGACAATATCTAACTTTAAGTATGAGAGAATGTTTCCTTAGTTAGTTTACTTTACAAAAATCTAAAAAAGAAAAATAATATATATATAAACTTTTGAAAAATGCCAAATTAAATTGAGTTAATTTTTGTCAAATCAATTAGTACCCCGACACTTTGCATTTTATTATTTTTAAGCTCACGTCTACTTGCTTTGTTAGAATAAATTAGATTAATTTTTTATTTAAATATGTTTAGCGAGTAGTATTTTGACTCATGCAGTGTTCCTATTTAGGGTAGTATGCTATTTTTGAAAAATTTCTTGAATTTTTCTTCAGTTTTCCTTAGCCTCCTTGTTTTATTTCTGTTACTTTTATAAAACCTATCATCCTTTGTTTTTCATAATTAAAATCTTGTAAACGTTAATTAATATTAAGTGTAGCAGACACAAACCGTTCTAGACGCTTATTATCATTGTTTTCACGAAAGCAAATTCTCTATTTTTTATTTTTTTGCTTATCTTTTTTGAAATTTCAAAGCTTTACTTTGAGTAGATTTAGCAAGCATGAAAATGATCTAGACATTTCTTTTGGAAACATTTGTGCTTTTGCACCCCGCCTAACAATAATCGTTGCTAGCCATTTTGTGTCTTTTCCTTTCCTTTTTGTAGCCCCACTTTTTATTTCACCACGACCAAATAGCTTACATATATGCACACTTTAAATTTATTTTTGAGCTTTAATTGCTAATGTGCATCTTTTTGAAAAAATTGTGGAAAATCCTTATATTATCTTTTGTTACAAAAGTAGAAATGTTTAAGTCTGAAAAATGAAAAAATGAAAAATGAAAAAAAAAATTTGATGAAAAAAGTAAAAAAAAATGTGAAAAGTATTTATTTTGCTAGCATTATTTTGGCAAAGCTCACTTTTTTTGATTTAAGTGTGCAAATACCCCCTCGTGTTTATCTTTTGAATATCACACCCTCAAAAACTTAAGCCTAACTGTACGCCTAATTAAAGCCCTATTGATTCATTTTTCCTACGTTCACTTTGATTATAGTAGCGCGAAAGTAGATTGAGTAAAGTGTTTTTTGATAGAAATATTGATTTTTGTCTTCATTGACTATTATTTTAATTTGTCTCTTAGACTTTAGTAGTGACTCAATGTGTTTTTTACTCGTTGCTTTATTAAGTTTTAATTCTGTATAAATTTGGGATGATTTGATTTTATAATTAGTAAAATTTATAAAATTCTGTGATAAGTTAAAGTAGAAATTTTCAGTTCTTTTTCAAAATTTCTCTATCTCTAAATTCCCGTCTTACTCGTTTATAGCATTTTTAAACTTTTCAATTAATCCTATTTATTTTCGCTAACTCGTAGTCTTTGCTTGAGGACAAGCAAGATAATAAGTATGTGGGAATTTGATGAAGCTTAATTTAGCTTAGTTTATTATGGCAAAAATATGTTTATTCTCATTTAAATCTTTTCTTTTTTGCATTTTGAAGTCCTTTTTAGTTTCTTTTCTCAATTATTGTTCTAAATTAGTTTATTTGTTATTTTTTAAGGTTTTTTGGGCTCTTCAGCAAATTTTGCTGTTACACGCCCCCAAGTCACGCCCACCCCAGGCGTGTACCTTGGGCGTGTAACCCAATCCCGAGCTAGAAACCGTCTAGAAGCCAGATACCGAGAAAATTGCCTGCACGCCCCTAGGTCATGCCTACCTCGGGTGTGTACCTGGGGCGTATCCCGCTGTCCTGAGGAATTTAATGTCGCTGCACAAAAGTTATAGATAAGATGTCACGCCGTACATTACATGCTCCCAGGTCACGCCCTACCCGGGCGTGTACCTGGGCGTGTCCATTATTTCCCGAGTCGCTAGTTACTTTCCCAGTAGTTTCAGTTACGTCGTACTGTACACGCCCCCCCAGGTCACGCCCCTCCCTACACGGGCATGTACCTAAGCGTATTCCCCAGATCCCGAAGTCAGTCTCCATCCCGCCAGAAATCCGATACCCGAGGTACACTAAGATTACACGCCACCAGTACACGCCCGACCCTGCCGTGTAAGAGGGGCGTGATCGAGGCATATTTTCCCTATAAATACCAGGGCATTCTAAGCATTCAGAACCAAGTTTTTGGGGAGAGGGGAGGTGCTGCTAGTTTAATTCTTAGGTTTCTTTGTATTTTTTTCTTATGTTTTACTCCCTCTCTCTCCCTCCATTTCAAGTTTTAGTTTTCATGCAATGTCCTTTCATTATTTGTAATCTCTTTTTATTAGTGATGTAGTAGTGATTAGCTCTCTTTTCACGCATTTGTAATCTTCATTTTGTAGTCGTAATCAACTTTTGTTTTTAATAAAATTTAGTTAACCTCTCTTTAAGTCGCTTTCTCTTTATCTTTTTAGCTTTAGTTTTTATGCACCTTTATTATCAACCCATCTCTTTCCCTATTACCATGATTAACTAACCCTCATTTGTACTCGATCGTGATAATCTGAGAATGAGTTGATCAAGTTATGATGTTTTAGTTTTTTTTTTCTTCATAAAGTTATTACCTAGGATTTACTCTTGGTTTTTATTTAGTCGGACTATATTGTCGGTATATAGTTTTCATTTGGGTTATCATTCTTAGTTAGCTGAGAGGCTCGTAGATTGAATCGATCACCTAAGAGTAATGAGAGTTGAACGCACCCCTCGAGTGAGGATGACGTAAATCTCCCGGATTGGAGTGAAATTCAATAGCGGGGATCACCACTTAAGACAAGCTTTAGGTGTTCAAATACGAACGAGAGTTCGGTTGGATCTTCCTAAACTCAGTTGGGAACTTTTTCGAGAGAAGCGTGTCCAAACTTCGGGAACCTCCACGATCAAGCTGTTTTACTTTATTTAGAATTAGTTTGTTATTTCATTTTGATTTTCTTATTTCAAAGTGATTCAAGATTGAGTACTCCTCTTTTTTCTTTAGCTCTAACCTTTTATTTTTGATTAGTAATTTAGTTTTCTTTTTTTAGTTAATTAATTTAAGTTCTGTTTATTTAGTAAAGTAAATTAATCGAAAAATCATATTGATAAAGTAATAGCGATCTCCCCGAAGTACAAGTAATCATTACGCCTCAGGTAAATATGACATTGATATTAATCTTTAGTATCCTATACTATAAACGATAAGGTACACTTGTCTTTATCGGATATAGAACCGGAGAATATTTTCAACTTCCACAATCCACCTTCTCTTTTCTTTAACCCCTCTTCTCCACCTTTGCGATTTTCAGTATCAGTGACGTCGACTCTTCTCCACCTCTAGTTGAGCTCCACTCCTTGGAGATATCGACTCTTCTCAACCTCCTTCAGTTGAGTTTGCCTGTCTGAAGATTGGCCTGAGAGGTCTCGACTTTTATCCACCTCCTCCAATAAAGTTTCGCGCATGGGAGGTGCCTACTCTTCTCCACCTCCTCCAGTTGAGCTCACTCGTCCAACAAATGTACTGTGAGGTGTCGACTCATCTCCACCTTTTACAGTTGAGCTCGCTCGTCTAACGAGTGGCTTGAGAGGTGTCAACTTTTCTCCACCTCCAGTTGAGCTCGCTCTTCTTGCGAAAGACCTGGGAGGTGTCTATTCTTCTCCACCTCCTCCGGTTAAGCTCGTTCATCTGACGAATGGACTAGGAGGTGCCGACTCATCTCCACCTCAAGTTGAGATCCACTCCTGGAATGTGTTGACTCTTCTCCACCTGCTCTTGTTAAGCTCGCCCGTCTAGCGAATGACTTGGGAGACGTCGACTCTGCTGCACCTCCTTTAATTGAGCTCCGCTCCTGAGAGATTTCGACTCTTCTCCACATCCTCTATTTGAGCTCACTCATCTAGCTTGCACATGCCCCAGTTTTCAGGTTTTGTTTGGAATACCAGTGTTACAGAGCACGATGTTTTAGGTTATATTTGGTATTTATTTAACATTTTGACCAGTAAATAAAATTGCATGATATGCACAAAGTCATATATGATTAGCGCGTAACAACGCCCATATTATATCACAGTAGTCCAAATATAATCACGTTTATCTTGCACATGCCCCTGTTTGATGGAGAATTTTTTGGGACCAGGCTTTGTTCCAAAATCTAAATCGGAAAGCCCTAATTTTCTATCGGACTAGGAAATCAAAGGTTCCGTTTGGCATGGTGGTGGTCAGAATATGATGGTAAATTTGTCATTCTTTAACGCCCCACTTGAGAAACTTCACCCACTTTTATGTTCAAATGAATGATTTTTGTTGGGTGATCCCGTAAGGAACGAATTTAACCCATATGTGTAGGATCGCCACCACCGTGCCAAACTGAGTCAAGCCAACGGGGGGGGGGGCGCCGGGTTCTACTCTGGTATGAGGGGGGAAAAGGGGGGGAGGGGGGAGGGAAGAGTAAGAAAAAGAGGGGGGAGAAGAAAGGGGGGGGGGAGAGAAGAGGGAAAGGAAGAAAAAAAGAGAGGGAGAGAGGAATTAAGACAAGACCGAAAGGGAGATAGGGAGAGATGATGATGAAGAGTGGACTATAAATGACAAAGGATCAGATTTTTAGTGCGGCGCGACATTTTTTAGTGTGGTGGCATATTTAAAAAATGTCATCACAATTTATTAGACGTTTGACACTGTCATTTTTGACCTGTCACCACACTAAGGGTTTGTTTGGGGTAGCGATGGTGGATAAAAAACGTAGATGTCAAACGCATACTAAAGTGTGGTGGCGTTTAAAAATGTCGTGCCAAATGGAGCCAAAATGCAATTTTTGGGCAAGTAGTAGACCCAACTTTTGTAACTAAGTTATTAGTTTCTATACTTTTGTAAATCCGTGGTTTTATTTTTCTTCGATCATCAATATTCGTTCTCGCTCTTTTTCTAAATATTTGATTTATTTAAAAAAAACAAAAAATATGTAAAAGGTTGATTTTGTGATTCATCTTCAGCTGCATAAAAAGATTCATGCGATTCTAATAGCTTCTCTTTCTCAATTATTACTTTAAACACGCGCGCACGCGCATACACACACAATTGAGTACATATCTATCGATTTCATTATCAAGTGAGCTGTCACAAGCTTCTACTTAACGTGAATAATTGCCCTGAATAGATGTAATTTGATTTTACCGTAGAATTTATAACGTGAATAATTGTCTGCATAACAAATAAAATTGAAACATAGCTTGAATCTTCATTCTAATTGCATCTAAGGATAAAATAAATAACAACTAGAAAAGTAAATAACACGCCGAACACTGTATCTCTCTCTTCTCCTCAAGTTGTAACGAGGCGCGACATGTCACCCTCAATTCTCCAAGAGAAGTTTTGTAATCTCGACCAATCTAGTAGAGTTCATGTCGGCACAGTCCCGACCGTGGTTTTTCATCATATTCAGAGGGTTTTTCACCATATTTAGAGGGTTTTTCACGTAAAAAGACTTGTCTCGACTGTGATCTGTTACTGTGACTTTTTGCGAAACCGACCGCTCCAAAAGGTAAGACGGTCCAGTTAGTACGATCTAAAGTATTTCATGTCATCTTATTTAAAGTTTGATAATTTTTAATTGCAATTTCTCCTAAAGTATTTTAAAATTGAGTAGTCTAATGAGAGAGCAAGAGTGCATGTGAAATGATAGAGGTAGATAGAGCATGTGATACTTATTTAATGGTTTGATAGAATATCAAAAAATAATTTCGTTCTATCATAATTTTTTTCGTAAAAGAGGTACTCAATAAATTGCTAAACTTTAAGAGTGCGATATTATAATTTGCTACATTTTAGGATATTGATGACATGAGCAACATGATTCCATAAAAGAGGTTAGCCACAATTTCAAAAACAATTGCAACTTGACCACTCAAACTTTTGAAAAGGACAATCCTATAAATAATCAAATATATATGATATATAAACGCAAAATTGTGCGTGTGTGTGATAAAATATACCTATAATAGATACAACCAACATAAGAGCACACACGACTTGCCAATCATAGAAAAAATTAATGGGAATAGAAACATAGATGCTGAATGAGCACAAATTTTGCAGAATGAGCACAAATTTAGCAGTCGTGCACGGGGGATCCCGTGCGGAGGCAATGACATTTGGCGGGGCTGCGACATTCAGCGGAGGCGGCGACCTTTGTGCGTGCGAAACATTGTGCGGGAAAAACATTGTCAAAACATTGTGCGGGAAAAATATTGTGGGGGAAAAATAGCACATTAAATCAATTGAAACAACTTAAAATTGTATTGGTTGCTTGAGTCCCTCACCTTTAACATTTTTTAGTTGTGTTGCATGAACTTCTGAAGGAAGCACATTAAATCAATATAGTATAAGATCATTAAAATTGCAATTATAAATTTATTCAGCAGCGTCATGATCACCGTCCTCTTCAGCTGGAGATTTTGTTGCAAACTCAATAAAATTATGTGTTGTCATTTTTAAGCATATAAACTTCAATCCATATAGTATAAATTCATAAAAACGTAGGAGATCTTCTGCAAGACAGGCACATGCATTATCAACTCAGCTTCACGCTCAGCCATCTTATCTTGAAAATTTCCAGTATTTATTAATTTAGAAAATAAATAACAAGATGTACTCACCAAAGAGACTGATTACCACAAGCTCAAATACGCCACTTTTGTAAAACAAGATGTACTAGTAACATAACTATCTTTTGTAAAACACTTAACCCCTTCTTAGTTAAAAGTTAATGGACATCCACGATTGCCTTCCACAAGCTCATATTGTAATAATTACAAATAAATATTAAAAATTTACCATATAAATGATGCAGGATTAAATTTATAGCTGCTGAACATCGATGATGAGCTACCAGCCTAAATAATATCATTTTGAATAGCAGTGCACCCATTACCAGGCATTGGTGCATCAAGTGCAATTTGCAGGTCAACCCGATCTTTGCTAGCACCGGGATGTTTGTAATACGCAACCTTCAAATACGCCACTTTTGCACACTTGTACGCTAAAGCAGCAGCAACCATTTCTTTCAATCTTTCAAACTCATGGGCGCAAAATCTATTAGAACAATGTAATATAAGCCCACAACAGATGATATCACAAAAGTTTGAAATTTTCAGCATTTTTTCAAAATATAAACACTCTACAAGAGATATAGTTAGAACTAAGAGCCAACAACATTTGAATATAGAAGTGAACTGAAAAAATCAGAGTTTCTAATCATTGTTCATTTCATTGTAGAACTCAGCTTCAATAAAAAAGAATTAAACAAGAAAGGGAGAGTGATTTAAAAGGTATGAGAAATGAGATATCTCAGTTGTTTGCTAGGTCAAATAGGTAGTTCCAAAATTAGAGCTATGTAGTAGAATGAGCTTCAAACCCTTGACAGTTCCTTCTCCCTTTGGCGTCCTTACGGCTGCAGCAAATTGCTTATGGCAGTTTTCAGGAAGAACAACTTCTAAGCAAGACCACGTTGATCCTCTCGGGCTATTTTCCATCCACAAAAATCTCTTTGAGAAAGGATTTACTAGACTCTCTCTAAATTCCTTGGGCGTCTCATACAACATATAAATTCATCATCTACAATTTTGAATCCAGTTGGAACATTTTGTAACTGCAAGTAGTAGACACTCACCACGATTTCGTAGGGGAAGTCTTCCGTCGGGGAAGAAGGCGGCCCGACAGTTGCCAGACTGGAGGAGACGTCGTCGAGCAGGGGGAAGCCGGAGGCAGCGGTGGTGGCTTTTGGAGGGCGCACGCTGGGAGGAAGGAGAACATAGGATGCTCACGAAATCGGCCGGAGGAAAGAGCAGGAGGGGTTGTGAGTTCGCCGGAGGCCGGAGTCGTCGTGGAAGACAGTTGCGACTGGAAGAGACACGGTCGAGCAGGGGAGAAGCCGGAGGCAGCGGCGGTGGATCGCTGTTTACGCCTGGAGACAGTGTAAACGTAGCAGCGCCGGTGCGGGGGAATACTGCAGGAAGGAATTAGGTATCGAAGGAGTTGTCCGCTGGATACCCGTAATATGCGAATACTGCTCGGGGTACTGCTGGGGGTAAAACGGGAATCACATAATTTCAGTCAAATTAAGTGGACTGAAGTGAGGCCCGACTGGGGGAACCGGAATGCGGGGACGGATACAGAAACTTCGCCCGTTTATTGCCGCCGGTTACAAGTTACAACATTCTCTTCTGTAACCGCTTCGTATAACGCCACGCTCCGAATCCTTCATATTCCCATTGCAGCGCTATGAACAAACGATACACGCGTCTGTTTTTCGTCCCGCCGGTGTTCCGCCGCCGATATCGACTCAGGTACTTCTCTCTTTCCCTCTTGTCCTCTTTATCCCCGCTTGAATGGATTTACTGGTTCATATTATCGTAAGCTATGCAAAAAATTATAATTAAGGACCTTGATTTGTTGTTGCGAGATTTGGAGATCCAGGGTTTTGGTAGGTCGATTTCAGTATAGTGAGAAAGCTTCATGTTTGATGAGATGTTCGTATCAAGTTTGAGGCGGTGATGTAAATTATTTCAATGATCGGGTTAACGTAGGCCGTCAGCTCTGCTATCCAGTTTAACTCTGGTGCTATAGCTGGAAGCGTGCATTCAAGCTGAAACATGAATCCATCCACAATCGCCTAGGCAATAAGTGGAGAAGATCATTTTAGAACTTCGATCCTTCTTTTATGAAGCACGCCCTAATAAGCGCTGAAGATCACTGTAAACAATAAAAAGAATGGTGACAATGAATGATTTATGAACGTTACCCTATATTCTTAGTTAAGTTTATGTATGGATGATAAATCTTATTTTACTTTAGATTTTGCCGAGTTAGAATTAGAATTTAGCACGCCATGAAGATTTAGGAGCAAATGCCTTCATGAATTTCATTTACTCATGGATGGTTTGGTTCTTTCTCATGAAACTTATTTTTTGATCTTGAGTGTAGGTAGACTAGCGTTAGGGTTATGAGGTCTTTCATGAAGAAATATTCACAACCATTGCATGCTTTTTCATTGTCTCGCCAGTTTCTTAAGAGCCCCTCTTGCTCGGATTCGCCAACCATTAAAGTTTTCTTAATAAACTTCAACTAATTTAGAAAATTCATCAAATTTTAATTTTCAATAAAGTATACATCTATACTATATTAAAAGGGAACCCCCCCCCCCTTTGTGAAACATTGATTTTTCGAAATTACCCTTTTAATCTAAGCTATATTCATATTTAAAAATTAATAAAGGGAGACTATTTTTAACATTATACATCCGAAAAAGTAAAATTGCACCCAAACAAGTAAAAAAGCAAGTTGTCAAATTTAAGCTATCAAAAACAAGTTGTTAAAATCATACTATCGAACGCAAGTTGTCAAAATCAAGCTGTCAAAAGCAACTTGTCAAAATCAAGCCTTCAGAAGCAAGTTATCAAAATTAAGATGTCAAAAGAAAATAGGTAGTAAGCTTTACAAAAAAGCTGATTCGATCGGACTCAAATCCTATCTAAATTTATTGCCCTTCAATCTCATACATGAAGTTTTAAAAAATTAAATAAAAAAGCATCAAGCATAGAAGCGGAGCCCCATCACAGACTCAGTTAGTGATAAGGGCGAAGCCCCATGTCTATCACTCGTTGAAAATAAATGTGAAATGAAAATATTTTGTTAGTTAATAGAATAAGAGGACATTTTAGATATTATTTATAATATCATTACATTCCGGACTTGCCTTATTAATTACTATAGTCTACACGTAGTTTGTGGTTATAAGTGCTTTCTACAAAAGTAAATAAATAAATTTGCGGTGTATACTCTACTTGAAGTGTTTTATCTTGCACTAGATTTGCACTTTGGCATGATTTTTTATATTTTTGTTTGTACTTCGACCTGGAATTCTATATATTTTTGACTTCTCGAGTTGAAATTATATTGGATGCTACATTCTCTAGATTTTAAAAATATTTTTTGACAAATAATTGCAGATTTTTTGTATAAAATAATAATATAAAATTGGCATGAAACTTAATTTGGTTGAGCTGGCAATACTTTAATCCTACTTGAGGAATTACGAAGGGCTCATAACTATTATGCATAGTCAGTTGAACATAAGATACACATGCATGTATATATTAAAATATAAGCTCAACTTGACCTCCCGGTAAAAGCTTACTGGAAGATGATCCTAAATAAGATTTACTAAAGTTGAAAATACCGTATGCTCGATTAATAATTCAATTATTTCACCACTTTGTTAGGATGGCGTCGTTATCATAAGGAACTAGACAACATGTTCCTTAATCGCAATCCGCCATATGGGCTTCTTTCCATTGCATCGTCCTTAGGGCTATCCATATGTATTTATTTTAACATTGTATCAAAGCAGTGGCATCATTAGCTTTATATCTTCCACTAATCTCAGAGCCGCCTTTTGCATCTGGCCTATTCAGGTGCTGGAGTTTTACTGATTGTCGATGTTGTTATTTGAGCTTTGTTATTTTTTTATCTTCTAGTTCTTTGTTTCCATTGTTTCCTTACTTCGTGTATTTCGTTATTAGTTATGCATTTAGTTCCTCTATGATTATGTTCCCGTGAAGGCGATCTATACTCCCTTTTGCAGCTTCTTATTTTTGTTATCTACTGATTTAGACATTGTCGATCAATTTCTTTCTGTTGGATCCCTAGTTTGGATTTGGGCTAAGGTTCACTATTAGGATTGTTGACCCACCTTGTATAGCCAGGGTCAAGTTTGTTAGTCCTAGGGTTTAGGGCCTTTAGGCTAGTCATTAGAATCAAACTTCATGAACCAGCATGCAGTGGACTTCAGGAGACTCAAGAATTAGAAGATTTCAGAGTTCAGTTTATTAGTTCGAAGTTCTTCGAACTCAGCTCGACGCTCGTCGATCTCAGATCGACGCTCGTCGATCTCAGATCGACGATCGTCGATCTCAGATCGACGAACTCAGAGTTCCTTCTCTGAGTTGAGCTCGACAAAATTCGAGGTTAGGTCGACGAATTCTTCCCTCAAGACAGATTTTCTGATCGACGAACTTGGAGCGCAGAATTAACAAGATATTTCCAGATTGATTTTCGCTGAGCTCAGGACGACGAATAGGATTTCTCAGCTCGACGAACTTGGAGCTCAGGTCGATGAAATCTGCCCAGAGGTCGACGAATTCTATTCAGAGTCAGAATGATAAGTTTTCCATATCTCTGTCCCTAATTAATGCTATTCTTTGGCAGTAATTCTCTGAATAATTAATGCTTATATTCTCAAGAATATAACCGTTCATGACAACATTAGTTATTGATTTCATCAGAGTTAATTACTTGCTCATTTTAATGGGACAGTTGGGGAAACTCATTAAAGATCATTTCAGCCGTTTTCTTCTCCAGAATCGAAGCAGAAATTAATGCATATAATTCAAAATTCAAAAGCAGAATTATATAGCAGAATATAAAAGATATTTTCAATCGGCTCTCGACAAGAAGAAAACATACATAAGGATATACACAGAACAATATACAGAATAACATCTGCTTTCACTGTGTAGAAAAAGAAGCTGTTTTCCTTTGATCTTATAGAAGACTGAAGAAGAACATCAAACATATATCAATTGTCCTCTTCAACTTCTACTCCAGGAATCCTCAAAGACAACACTTCTAGATCTGTCTACAAGTTCCTGGACTTCAACAAGTCAAGGCTGAAGACCTACACCCTGAGCAAAACTCCAGTCTTCCTGAACATTTTAACATCTCAGGGGGAGCTTTGACACCAGCAATCCACTGAAGTCTTCTCTGTTGTTTAGAGAAAGAGAAGACAACATCACCTTCTTAACCCACTGTATAAAAGGTTTATTAACTCTCTTCAAAAGTTCTTTGTTGGTTTTTGGGCACCTGATCAAAAGCCTAAAGGATTGTGAGATCTCCCTGCAAATAGATCTTGTGCTGACATGTCACCTGAGCAAAAATCTGTGGTGACAGGGCACCTGAGCAAAAACCTGTGGTGGCAGTCACCTGAGCAAAAACCTGTAGTGGAATCCTACCAGGGTGGTTGAAGAGTGGATGTACCCAGATTTGGGGAACCACTATAACTTCTTGTGTTGTCTGTGTGTTCATTTTTCCTTGCTTTGTTGTGTTGTGGTTGTGTAGTTTAACTCAGTTCCTCTTTCATTTTCTATAACTACTACTATCATTAATCTTACTGATAGATTTTAAAAAAAGTAAAAAGATTTAAATCACTCTATTCACCCCCCTCTAGAGTAAATCAGATTTATCTCCTAACTTTCAATTGGTATCAGAGGGGTGTTCCTTTGGTTTTACAAGCTAACACTTGAACCAAAAGATCCTAGATAGATCTGACCTTTTCCCTAGTTATTTTGTTTTTATATATCATGACATAGAACAAGGATTATGCAAGCACCAGACCTCCAGTTTGCAACCTGAACAAGTTTACAATCTGGAAGACAAGAATTAGGCTATATATGAACTCTATTGATGAAGATATATACAACTCTATTTTGATAGGTCCACCAGCTCCAGAAGCTACCACTACTACATCTTCCAACACACATGCTGTTCCATCACCTGAGTGGACAGATGCACAGAAGAAGGCCAAGATAGCAGATGCCAAAGCCATGAACATCTTAGCACAGACTATGCCAGATGACATATTCCAGAAGGTAGCTGAATACACCTCTGCTAAAGCCATCTGGGACTCTCTCAATCAGATGGTTGCTGGATCTACAGATGAAAGAAAAGACAGAAGGTCTAATCTCATCTCCCAGTATGAGAACTTTAAGAAGGAAGAATCAGAGTCAGTGGGTGATATGTATAATAGACTTAACTCAATTGTCAATGAGCTGAAAACCTTGGGCAAGGACATAACACTGACTGAGATCAATGACAAGATTCTCATGTGCTTCCCCAGCTCATGAGATTCCAGAATCTGGCCAATCAAGGATGCCAGAAGCCTGAATGAGATCACTACTGAATCTCTATTGGGAAAGCTCAAATCTTATGAGCAGCTGATGAAGACCAGAGAAGCTGCTGAGCAGAAGACCTCCACACCAGGGAGAAAAGAGCCAAGTATTGCCTTCAAAGCAATCGAAGGATCAAAAGCTCCACCTGCCAATGATGAGCTTATAGGGCTACTGGCAAAAAGATTCTACAAGATAGCTAGAAAGGATTTCAGAAGAAAGTCATCCAGACAGGATGACAAATCAAGGTATGATAAAATACATACTAAAGAGATTGTTTGCTTTGGATGCAGGAAACCTGGACATATCATTTCAGAGTGTCCAGAGAATCAGAATAAGGAGAAAAAAAGAGAAAAGGAATCCAGAAGGCACTACAACAAGCCCTCCTCCAGCAAGTACAAAAGAAAGGACAGGGGCTTTGTTGCTGAAACCTGGAGTTATTCAGAAGAAGAATCCTTATCTTCCAGCTCAAGTGAATATGAAGAGGAAGCAAAAGCAAGAGAAGTTTGCTTGATGGCTATCAATGCATCAGACAACCTTTCTGAAAATGAGCAATCTGAAGAGGAATCTGAATCTGAAGAGAATCAGGTAATCTCTTCATTTGATTTTGATTCAGATAGTTTTAGAACTGAATTCAAATTATTGTGTAATGATTTGATTAATTCTGAGAAGGAAATCAAACTACTCAGAGATAAGATAACTGAACAAGACAATCTTCTATCTGAAAACATCAAGTTAAAGGATGAACTAACTATTGCAACTGAACAAATCATGTCACTAAAATTAGAATTAGCTGAGGCAAAGCAACTTGAAGAATCCCTAAAGGGGAGAAGCATCAAGCTGATGGATATCACAAGCACAGTAAATGCCAGACTAAATGACAAGCTGAGCTTAGGTGCTTCATCAAGCCAACCTCATCTCCCTCAGAAAAACATTATGTCAACCCCCTATAAAATTCATAACAGAACAGGGTATAGAAAAGCTAAATGAAGATAATCAACAAATTGAAGTCATTCAGAAAACTAAGAAAAAGAGAAAGAAAAATAAGAAATCTAATAAAAACTATGTTCAACAGTTTTCGTCGAACTTAGACCGACAAAATGCTTACAGTTCGTCGAACTCTGATCGACGAACTCTGAACGCAGAATTCTCTTATAGTTATTCATCGAACTACGATCGACGAAACCAATACTGTTCTTCGAACTGTGATCGACGATATTGGAGCACAGAAAATGAATACCTTCATTCTCTGAGCGGAGTTCGACGAACTCATCCCTATTTGTCGAACGCAGATCGACGAACTTACCAAGATTCGTCGTTCCCAGTTCAATTTAACAGAAACTTAAATTTTCCTGAAACATATAATCAACCAAGATCTTTCATTAACCCATTTAATCAGTTGATAATTTCACCAAGAAAATTTCATCCCCTTGGATATAAGAATCAACCTGAATATTCTTATATTTCCAATTTTAACTATGAAAAGAATCAAGAACCCAAGGTAACCTGGGTCAAGAACATCTAATCTGTTTAAATGCAGGTGAAAGACTATCCCACCACAGAGGAACAGTGGTACCTGGATAGTGGCTATTCAAAGCACATGACTGGCAGCAAGGACAACATAACCAACTACAAGTCAAAGCTACGTCCAAAAGTAATATTTGGTGACTCCAACTGTGGCCAAACTAAAGGCTATGAGAAGCTTAAAATTGGAGCTGTCACTTTCAGGAATGTAGCATATGTAAGTGGACTGAAGCACAACCTAATATCCATAAGTCAATTATGTGATGAAAGGTTTCAGGTATCATTTAATAAATTCTCCTGCATTATTACTTCAGTAGATAACAAAGTTGTTTTAACTGGAACTAGGGTAAGAAATATTTATGTAGTAAACTTTAAGTCTGCTAGGTCAGAAATATGTCTGTTTAATCAAACTAGCAACAACAATGAACTATGACATAAGAGATTTGGACATGTTAATTTGAAAAATATTGCTAAATTCTCTAGGGACAACCTTGTTAGAGGATTGCCTTCTTGCCCATACAAGAAGGAAAGCCTTTGCAGAGCTTGTCAATTAGGTAAGCAAACCAAAAACAGTTTTAAATCACTTAACAAGAGTGATTCACCTATGATTCTGTATTTGCTCCATATGGATCTTTTTGTACCCATTGCTGTACAGAGTCTGGGAGGGAAATCTTACACCTTAGTGATTGTAGATGACTTCTCTAGGTTCACTTGGGTGTTCTTCTTGAGGAACAAAACTGATAACTTTAAGGTTTTTACAGATTTTTTTAAGAGCATAAGGATTGAGTATTCTATTCCAGTTGCATTGATCAGAAGTGATCATGGTACTGAGTTTGAGTCTCTTCCCATACAAGAATTCTGTGAGAAGGAAGGTATCAGACATTGCTTCTCTGCTCCTAGAACTCCTCAACAAAATGGGGTAGCTGAAAGGAAAAATAGGACCCTAATTGAAGCTGTAGTTACATTACTTGCAGTTGCTTACTTGCCCCTATCCTTTTGGGCAGTGGCTGTAAGCACAACAAATTATGTACTGATTAGGAGTCTGATTCACAAGCTTAAGGGCAAGACTCCCTATGAACTACTCAAAGGGAAGCAATCTAAAGTAGAATATTTTAAAATTTTTGGTTGTATTTGTTACATACACAATAACAATAAAAACACCTTAGAAAATTTGAAGCAAAAGCTGAAATGCGAATTTTTCTTGGATATTCCCAAGTCAGCAATGCCTATAGGGTTTATAACAAATCAACTATGAAAATGGAGGAAACTGTGCATATTTCATTTGATGAAACTAACATGTTTTACAAAGAGAAGAATCCTTCTACCAATAAAACTTTGCAGGTAACACATCTGTGTGAGAAGTTGGATGGGTTGACCCTCACCAATGAGGTTGTTGCACATCCCTCTCCACATGTTGTTGAAGACAGTGAAGATGATCTCACTAAGTTTAGTGAAGTGCCAACAACAGCTACTATAATTCTATAAGAGGAATTAATTCCACAAGAGGAATTAATTTCCCAAGCTGTTGCTGAACCAACTCCTCCTACTGAATTAGTCACACTTAGAGATCACCCTGCATCTCAAGTGATTGAAGATATATCAGTGGGTGTGCAGACAATACATTAACTCCACCAAGACTTGATGCATGCCTGCTTCATATCTCAAACTGAGCCCCAATTCATAAAAGATGTTGAGCAAGATCCACACTGGATTATTGTAATGCAACAGGAGCTCAACCAGTTTGAGAGATGTAGAGTTTGAGATTTTGTTCCAAGACCCAAAGACTCCCCAGTCATTGTAACCAAATTGGTATTCAAAAATAAACTAGATGCCCAAGGAATTATCATCAGGAACAAGACAAGGCTAGTGGTTCAAGGCTATAGACAAGAGCAAGACATTGACTATGATCAAACATTTGCTCCTGTTGCAAGGCTTAAGACTATCAAAATATTCCTTGCATATGCTGCCTACAAAAAGTTCACTGTATACCAAATGGATGTCAAAAGTGCATTCCTCAATGGTGAACTTAAAGAAGAAGTTTATGTGGAGCAACCACCAGATTTTATCTCTCTAACTCATCTCTCTTATGTCTTTAAATTGCATAAGGCTCTCTATGGTTTAAAGCAAGCTCCAAGAGCTTGGTATGCGACCTTAACTAGCTTTCTCCTATAACATAATTTTACTAGAGGCATTATAGATAAGACTTTATTCACTAAGCATCATAATGATAAAATTTTATTAGTATAAATATATGTAGATGACATCATCTTTGGCTCTACTGATTCCAAACTATGCAAAAGATTCTCTGACCTTATGCATTCCAAATTTAAAATGAGTAGCATGGGTGAACTTTCCTACTTCCTTGGTCTCCAAGTGAATCAATCACCTGATGACATCTTCATATCCCAATCCAAATATGCTAAGGAGCTAATAAAAAGGTTTGGGATGGCTGATGCCTCAGCTAAGAAAACACTCATAACTTCAAATGCTGTGATTGACTCTGATGAACATGGCAAACCTGTTGATCAAAAATTATATAGGGGCATTGTTGAGTCCCTGTTGTATCTCACAGCAAGTAGGCCAAACATAAGGTTTGCTACATGCCTTTGTGCTAGGTTTCATGTGAACCCTAAAGAATCTCACCTTATTTTTCTTAAAAAAATTTTGAGATATATAAAGGGTTGCCCAAATTTAGGACTCTGGTATCCAACTGAGTCAGGATTTGAGTTGACTGGATACTCAGATGCTGACTTTGCTGGATGTAGAGTGGACAGAAAAAACACATCAGGGACATGTCAGTTCCTTGGTGTTAGGCTAGTGGTGTTAGGCTAGTGTCCTGGTTTTGCAAAAAAACAGACATCTGTGTCTACTTCAACTGCAGAAGCTGAATACATAGCAGCTGACAGTTGTTGTTCATAGATACTGTGGATTCAGAACCAACTCCTAGATTATGGTATCAACTTAAATAATTCAACTTTACTGTGTGATAATACAAGTACAATTTCCATTGCACAAAATCCAGTGCATCATAGTAGGACAAAACATATAGATATTAGACATTATTTCATTAGAGATTGTGTAGACAAAAAGAAAATTAATCTTACCTTTATCTCTACTGATTTACAAAGAGCAGACATCTTCACCAAGCCATTGGATGAGAAGAAACATCTGCTCTTCTTAAATCAGCTAGGTATGATAAATGAGGAAGATTTAACTTAATTTTTGTCTGTGGTCGACGATTTGACACAGTTCGTCGAACGAAGATCGACGATCTGTGAACTCTTCGTGAAGAGTTCGTCGAACGGAGATCGACGAACACTTCTTAGTGAAACAGGTTTCGTCGAACGAAGATCGACGATCCCTGCTTTAGTGAGTACTTCGTCGAACGGAGATCGACGATTTATTCTTGCTCTTTAGACTGAGATCGACGAACTCATTTATCAATAAAATATTTTGTCGAACTCAGATCGAAGATCTTTTTATTTTTCGCTGGACGGAGTCTGCCTCTTCGCATTCTGAAAACCTTATAACTAGGTTTTCTTCGAGCTCCATCCCGCGCTTTCTGTTCTCTTGCACTTGATCTCTTTTTCATTTTGTAGGACAACAATGGCGATTCCAACACTTTCTCTCACAAGCATGAAGTTTGACACTGGCTTTGACATCGACTCCTTTCGACATTCCGATCAAATCTTTATAGACATTCTGCAGTTATGTGAAGATCAACATCTGAAGAAATTCATGACTTCTAGGATCAAACTGCCGGCGACGGAGATAAAGGAATGGGTCTTCACTTCAACCTCACCAGATGCAGAGACCATTATTGGTACAATTTCAGGAACTCCGGTTACTCTCAACCCTGCTGTGTTATCTGAAATTTTTGGTTTAATAAATGGAGAAGATGATATTGAGTTAGATGGTTCTAAATATGATAATATGCTGAGTATCAAGTTGTTAAAGAAGAACTTATCTGTAGAGTACAAGTTCTTGGCTGATGTAGTGGGAAAGGTATTGTTGGGAAAACATACTGCCCATGACTACTTAACCAGACATCAATTTCTGGTTATGTGTGCTTTGGTAAACAAGAAACAGGTGAACTGGGGAAAGATTTTCTTTGAGTTAATTAAAAAGAAAATACAAAGAAAGAGGTTTTTTTTGCGAGGATTCTGAGAATCTTCCTTTAGGAGAAGACACATGAACTACTAGTCTCCTCGATAGTGTTCATCAATGCCTCAAAGAGGCTTACATTTGCACTCTTCGACCGATGGGAGAGGACAATCTCTAAGCCATCCAGGGCTTCATCCTCTTCCATAGCTTCTGAGAGCACAAGGGCTGTAACAGCCACTCCCCAACCTGTAGAAGAAGTTTCCATTCCACCTCCTCCATCCTCAACACTACTTCCAACAACAACTCCTTCACCTCAACAACCACCTGCCTCACCAATGCATCAACCAACACCCCCTGCATCTCCAGAACACATCACACCACTTTCATCTCCATTACCACCTCACCTTGATGACATACCACTTCACAACCTTATGTCACTTTCGTCATTTGACTTACTAGCATCATCTCCTCACCATATTCCATCATCTCCAGATGAAATAATGACTGATACTCCACCTTTCATTTCATCCTCCATCATCCATCCATCTGTATCTACTCAAACACCTCCTGAGTTCATGCAATTGGATTCTCCATCCATTTCCAATATCCTAGAGCTCATCACTCCCATCATCAGGAATCTCATAGCAGAGGCAATTGCACCTCTTGCTGATTCCATCTCCTCCCTCTCTGCTCTTTTTGCTGCTGCCCCCTCTTCCCCTTCTTCTTCTAGGGGCCTGGTTTCAGTACCCATCCAGGCAGGGGGAGATGTTCAATGAAAAAGCAACAACAGTTACAGATGCAGCAACATCAGTTACAGATGCAGCAACAACAGTTACAGATGCAGCAACATCAGCACCAGTCTCAGTATCAGCAGTTCCTGCAGCAGTTGAGATTGAAATGGTTTGTACAAATGAAACAGAAGATCTACCAGAGATCATGACTGTTGGTGATTGTCTTGTCAATCCCACAGTAGATTTAATTTGTTTAGTAAATTCTTTTGATTCTGCATATCTTAATTATTTACCAGAAGTTATTCAAGAGCAGTCAAAGGCTATTGTCTGTTATACTTCTCCAATAAGCCCTGAGGTTGTAAAGCAACTAAAGACAAGTTTTGCAGTACCAATTGTCACAAACGTTACTACAGAGCCAGTTGTATCCATTGTTGAGCAAGTATTTGTTTCCGAGCCCAAGGCTTTCTCTCCTCCAACTTATAAGATCGATGAAAGTCCTATACCAAATATGGATGATATCATGCTTGCAGATATGGAAGAAGACATTCAGATTGTTACTGAAAGTGTTGTAGAGCCAGAAGTTCCAGAACAGCCTCAGGCTGAGAAGCAGATCTTTAAGGAAATTCTAAAAGAGATTGATGATTTATATGATAACCCTATTGAATCATCTGATGATGATGATTCATCCACTAAGAAGAGCAAAGCTAAGAAAAGGAAAACGCCTCCCAAGGCCATTCCTAAACCAAACCCCAAAGCAGATACTCCTTACTATGTTCTGAACAACATAACTCCATATAAAGGAATGCCCAACTGGATGTTGCAATCAAAGAATGAAAAAAAAGCAAGAAAAAAAAGCAAGAAAAAAAGTAGGAAGTACTCTCCTCCTCCTCCTCCTAAAAGGAATTGGAGAGGTCCTCCTCCTCCATCTGTAGGGGCCTCTGGAAATGTCTCTCAAAGATCAACTCCATACACTAAAATATATCAAAGACAAGACAGATCTGCCAAGCCAAATTCTCAGAGCAGCAGACATCATCTTCAACAGCAGTGTACAAGAAGCAATCCACCTCCAACTACAGAGCAAAAGAGTCCTCCAAAATCTCATGGTGAACCAAAGAAGGATAGCAGTCCTGAAAGACCTCAATCTCCACCAGTTCCTTTTGTTGATCATGAGCAGGAAAATACTGCGAAAATGGCTAGATTTCAAGAACTGATTGGACTCTCTCTGATTAATAAAGCTAAAGCAGAAGGCAAAGATCTTTCTCAATATTCTACAATGTCTTTCTACAGGAAAGAAGAATTGAAAAGGTATGACAAAGCTAATCAATTTTTCAATGTTGATGCTTATATCAGTCTACACCCAGAAACAGTTGTTCCAAGAGCAACTTCACGCAACATCATTAGAGCAGCTGATATGACAATGTCTAAAAGAGAAGCAGTAAATCCCAATAGGGAAATCATCTTCAGGCAACCTTCTGAGAAAGGCAAGTCCAAGAATTCTAAATAACTCTTTGATTAGTTTATTTTCCTCTGAACTATTTGTGTTAATTTGTCACAAAACACTTGTTGTATATATCTGCTAGACTTTTATTTTCTGCCAGATATTTGTTGTTTTGCTTTGTGATTGTTCTTTTTATTTTGTTTGAATGCATTGTACATAGTGACCTCACCCAAATAGGGAGAGATTGTTGGATCCCTAGTTTGAATTTGGGCTAAAGTTCACTATTAGGATTGTTGACCCACCTTGTATAGCCAGGGTCAAGTTTGTTAGTCCTAGGGTTTAGGCTAATCATTAGAATCAAACTTTATGGATCAGCCTGTAGTGGACTTCAGGAGACTCAAGAGTTAGAAGATTTCAGAGTTCAGTTTATTAGTTCGAAGTTCTTCGAACTCAGCTCGACGATCGTCGATCTCAGATCGACGAACTCAGAGTTCCTTCTCTGAGTTAAGCTCGACAAAATTCGAGCTCAGGTCGACGAATTCTTCCCTCAAGACAGATTCTCTGATCGACAAACTTGGAGCGCAGAATTAACAAGATATTTCCAGATTGATGTTCGCTGAGCTCAGGACGATGAATAAGATTTCTCAGCTCGACGAACTTGGAGCTCAGGTCGATGAAATCTGCCTAGAGGTCGACGAATTCTATTCAGGGTCAGAATGATAAGTTTTCCATATCTCTGTCCCTAATTAATGCTATTCTTTGGTAGTAATTCTCTTAATAATTAATGCTTATATTCTCAAGAATATAGCCATTCATGACAACATTAATTATAGATTTCATCAGAGTTAATTACTTGCTCATTTTACTGGGACAGTTGGGGAAACTCATTAAAGATCATTTCAGCCGTTTTCTTCTCTAGAATCTAAGCAAAAATTAATGCATATAATTCAAAATTCAAAAGCAGAATTATATAGCAGAATATAAAAGAGATTTTCAAGCGGCTCTCGACAAGAAGAAAGCATACACAAGGATATACACAGAACAATATACAAAATAACATCTGCTTTCACTGTGTAGAAAAGAAGCTGTTTTCCCTTGATCTTATAGAAGACTGAAGAAGAACATCAAATAGATATCAATTGTCCTCTTCAACTTCTACTCCAGGAATCCTCAAAGACAACACTTCTAGATCTGTCTATAAGTTCCTGGACTTCAACAAGTCAAGACTGAAGACCTACACCCTGAGCAAAGCTCCAGCCTTCCTGAACATTTCAATATCTCAGGGGGAGCTTTGACACCAGCAATCCACTGAAGTCTTCTCTGTTGTTTAGAGAAAGAGAAGACAACATCACCTTCTTAACCCACTGTATAAAGAGTTTATTAACTCCCTTCAAAAGTTCTTTGTTGGTTTTTGGGCAGCTGATCAAAAACCTAAAGGGTTGTGAGATCTCTCCGCAAATAGATCTTGTGGTGATAGGTCACCTGAGCAAAAATCTGTGGTGACAGGGCACCTGAGCAAAAACCTGTGGTGGCAGTCATCTGAGCAAAAACCTGTAGTGGATTTCTATCAGGGTGGTAGAAGAGTGGATGTACCCAGATTTGGGGAGCCACTATAACTTCTTGTGTTGTCTGTGTGTTCATTTTTTCTTGCTTTGCTTTGCTGTGGTTGTGTAGTTTAGCTCAGTTCATCTTTCATTTTATATAACTACTACTATCACTAATCTTACTGATAGATTTTAAAAAACAGTAAAAAGATTTAAATCACTCTATTCACCCCCCTGAGTAAATCAGATCTATCCCCTAACTTTCACTTTCTTCTCCTGATTCAGATTTTGTTCGTAAATTTTCAACTACTCTTTATTTGACGCATCACCGAGTTCAATCCTGCTGTGTTTTTTATTGTTCTTCGTTTATTTGTCGTTGATTTGTTGCATATGTAACGAAGCTTAGGGAATGCACTTCAAGTTCAACTTTTCTCATCGACAAGACTCCATTCTTCATGGATTATCGATTACAGAGTATCTGATCATACAAAAATTCTAGTCAAGTCATTTTCTTAGGCTCCATTTGGGTGGGAAAGTTCCATGCGGCGCGGATCCAGCGAACGTCCTTGCGGCGCAGATCCAGCGAACGTCCTTGCGGCGCAGATCCAGCGAACGTCCTTGCGGCTCCAATGCCCATTTGGTGGGAGCCATATGCCATTCACCATTTACGTGAGTGTTTAAATCTGCATAAAACCACCGATTTACCATGGTTTTCGATTGTGGGCCTCAAGCATCGGTCACGGTCGGGCAGTGGAGGATATGCGCGCCGCAAAATACGCCATCCTAAACAAAGCCTTAGTGATGGCGATCGACGACACGCACGCGTCTACTCCAGCAGGAGGCGGTGATCGACTACCCGGCCGGGCGATCCGAGTCCGTGGATGCGTCCAGAGGGTCGTTCCGAGCAAATTTGATATATTAGTTTTTATTTTTTTTTGTTGTATTTCGCCCCCGATCAGATCGGACATTTATAGCCGTCCGATCGGGAGCCCTAGTTTTACTTTTGGCTTGTTTCTATTTAAGTGCTTGTTGGTGACCGGTTCAGGGGATCGAAGTTGCCTGTGCTGCAACTCCCGGTCTTCTCCTTCGGTGGATTCCGAAGAGCTGTGCTCAGCCCGTCCGTGCTTGCTCCGCCCCGCCTGTTCGCGCCTGCTCCTTCCCGTCCAGATCCGCTCCCGCCCGGCCAGTTCCGCCCCGTCTCCGCCCAACCTAGCCCTCCCTCTCCTCTACCTCTCTTAGCCCGGCTCCTTCCGTCCAGATCCGCCTCGCCCGGCCAACCCCGCCCCGTCTCCGCCCAGCCTAACCCTCCCTCTCCTCTACCTCTCTCAGCCCGGCCCAAACCGAGATCCGCCACCATAGATCCCGCTCCCCACATTCCCTATCAGCCCTAATCCACCCATCCCCTACCACCCGCAGCCCTCCACGGATCCACCAACACACCGGAACCATCCCGCCCACGGTACTTCATCCCGAAGCCGAGCCGCCGCAAGCACGAGCTAATCAAGGTATATGGTATTTTATTTCTCTCCTTTGAATGCTAGGTTTTGAACTATTGCTATGGTTTGGTTGTGGAATCATTATATGCTATTGTATTGAGATGTTGTTTGACTTGTTGGATCGCAACCGACACGCTTAATTGACTCGCGCCTCGCTCGTTGGCAAGTTATAAAAGGCTCCTACGTTTTCTTTTTGTTGCTCAAAATTGTGGTTGTCGTGTTCTTAGCCTTTGTTAAAGTTTTATCACTTGCTAGTTGATCTACTTTGATTGCTCTCATGTTTGCACGCGCACGATTCATTGATCTCATACACCCTAGCTTGCATTGTTAGAGTCCGTTAAGTTTTAGACGGTCTACCACTGCATCATTTGGTATCAGAGCCAGGTTCGAGTCACATTGCATGCTTCGTAGTGGTAGGTTGTTTCGAGCTCCGATGTCTGATCAAAACGTCACTGATGATTGGGCCACCAGTTCGAATTCGGACATGGCGGCCCCCGAGTTCCAGCGCTTAATCCTCGAGCAGTTCGCCACCCTCAAAAACGAGATTGCTAGGGTCAACACTAGAGTCGATCAAATAGGAGCCCTTAGAGGTCCAGCCCTAGCACCACGTTATGAGGAACCCCTGGAAGACCCACGGGACGCCCCGCCTCCACCTGATCGTCGAGGTAGAGAGCCACCACGTCGGGACCCCGCTCCACGGAGACGGACCCCCGAGCCGGTACATGATTACCGTCGCGACCCCGCCTCGAGGGGTAACCCGCGACCACCTTACCAGCCACGCCTACCACCGGCCCGACAAGGACGTGGCCCACCCGCACGACACGAGTACGACTTTGACGATCCACGCGATGAGTATGTGGCACCGCGCCGAGAGCGCACCCCGGTAGAGGACGACCTCATCCGACGCCTTCGAATTGATGCGCCCTCCTTCGACGGTCACCTGGACCCGAAGGCCTTTTGTGACTGGATCCTAGACATGGATCACTTCTTTGATTGGTATGAGATGAATGACGAACGACGCGTTCGGTTCACTAAAATGAAACTTCTGGGCCAAGCCAAGATGTTCTGGATTAGTGTGGAGAGGTCGCTCGAGCGAGATTGATATTATCCCGTTACCCGATGGGATGAGATGAAGCAGCGATTGAGGGACAAGTACCTCCCCGCATCATATCGCGATCAAATCCTCGACCAACTCTACGCATTGCGGTAGGGATCACTTTCCGTTGCCGAGTACATGACACGATTTGATGAGTTAGTAGTGAGAAGTGACATTTTGGAGGAGCCTATTGCGACCGCTTCCCGATTTAGAGCGGGACTTCGAGCTGAGATTCAGAGAGAGCTTATACCACACCGCATAGAGACGGACAGCAAGTGTTCCAACTCGCACTCGAGTATGAGAACTATCTACGCCTCCCGGGATCGAGGCAGACCACACATCGCTCAGAAACCTCAACCCGCGCCCCCTCAGATGCGAAAGGCAAGGCTATCATTCCGACCGCCCCTAGACCCGGACCCGGAAAGTGTTATCGATGCTCGGGCAGGGGGCACATTGCTGCACAGTGTCCTACGAGGAACCTTCTGATGGAGGGTGATGATGAGGCGGGCGTTGAAGTTGACGATGCTATAGTGGAAGAAATTACCGCGGGAGTCGAGGACGGTTGGGAGAGCGACGCAGAGAGATCGTTAGAGCTAGGAGTCATCCGCCGACTCCTCCACACACCCCGTACTGAGGAAGATTGGTGACGCACCTCGATATTCTACACTTATTTTCAGAGTGCGGGCGGCCCCTGCAAGCTCGCCATAGATAGCGGTAGTTGCGTAAACATCGTAGCAAAGAAGGGCTTAGAGAGGATGCAGTTTTCCGCCAAACCCCACCCACATCCTTTCCGAGTCCTCTGGGTGGACAAGTCGGCCATTCAGGTCACACAAAGATGTCTTGTGCCGGTCCGCCTAGCGTCCATTGAAGACAAGGTTTGGTGTGACGTCATCCCGATGGACGTCGCACATGTTCTCCTGGGCCGCCCCCGGCTCTACAATCGTGACGCCACGTGCTATGGCCGCTCCAACACGTGCGTCTTCTTCGATAAGGGACGAAAGATCACCCTCACTCCGACCCAGCCCAGGGATCCTCCCAAGGGCCAAGTCGAGTCATCTATTAGTGCGGGGTCGACTAGACCTGTGCACATCCTGAGGAGGGGCGATTTCCTTCGTGAGAGTTTAGACTCAGGAATTATGTTTGTGGTGGCCGCCGCCCTGGCAACTGGCGACACCACAGCTGTGGAGAGTGTGGACCCAGGCATTCAGCGCCTGCTAGCCGACTATATTGACATCATGCCTGAGGAGCTCCCCGATGAGCTCCCCCCTATGAGGGATATCCAGCATGCAATCGATTTAGTCCCGGGGGCATCTTTGCCCAACCTCCCCCACTATCGCCTAAATCCGACAGAGCATGCCGAATTGAAGCGACAAATTGACGATCTTCTTAGGAAGAACTTTATTCGGGAGAGTCTGAGCCCATGTGCCGTCTCAACCCTTCTTACCCCTAAGAAGGACGGGAGTTGGCGCATGTGTATCGATAGTCGGGCCATCAATAAGATCACAGTGAAATATCGTTTTCCGATTCCCCGCCTCGACGACCTTCTAGATGCGATGACTGGTGCCCAAATATTTTCGAAGATCGACCCGCGAAGTGGATACCATCAGATCAGGGTACGAGAGGGTGACGAGTGGAAGACGACCTTCAAGACGAAGGATGGTCTATATGAGTGGTTGATTATGCCGTTCGGACTGTCGAACGCGCCGAACACATTCATGAGGGTGATGACGCAGATCCTACGACCCTATATGGGCAAGTTCCTGGTGGTCTACTTTGACGACATACTGATCTTCAGCCAGGATCGCACAGAGCACCTAGACCACATTCGACTGGTATTTGATCTCCTACGGAAGGAGCATTTGTACATCAATCTGGAGAAGTGCTCATTCCTGACATCCTCGATACAATTCCTAGGATATATCGTCTCTCAGTCCGACATCTCTGTTGACCCCGAAAAGGTCAAATCTATTCGCGAGTGGCCCGTTCCGACCAATATCCACGAGGCCCGGAGTTTCCACGGCCTCGCCACCTTTTACCGGAGGTTTGTTCGGGGGTTCAGTTCGATCATGGCCCCTATTACGAGCTGCCTCCGCAAGGGAGAGTTTGCCTGGACTGCTGCAGCTACCAGAGCCTTTGAGAGCATCAAGCAAAGGCTAGCGACTGCCCCCGTCCTGTGCCTTCCAGATTTTTTCAAGGCTTTCGAGGTGGCTTGCGATGCGTCCGGGGTAGGCATTGGGGGAGTACTGAGTCAGGAAGGTCATCCAGTTGCTTACTTTAGTGAGAAACTGAATGACGCCCGACAGAAATACTCCAATTATGATCGAGAATTCTACGCTGTCGTACAGGCGCTCCGATATTGGCGCCACTATCTCCTACACAAGGAGTTTGTCCTGTACTCTGACCATCAAGCCCTGCGATACCTGGATTCGCAAAAGAAGTTAGGACACCGACACGCGAAGTGGGTGGAGTTCATGCAGGAGTACCACTACGTTCTCAAACACCGAGCTGGTGTTGAGAACAAGCCGACCGATGCGTTGAGTCGCCGGGTCACCATCCTCCATACCACGCACGAGTTGAGGGATTTGAGCGTGTTTGCCAGGACTACCCCGAGTGTCTTGATTTTGGCGGTATCTTCTCTGCCCTATCTAAGGACCCACCCGAGCCCCGCAAGGGTTTTATCATTTCTGAGGGCTACCTATTTTTCGGGTCTCGCCTTTGTATACCCTAGACTTCGCTTCGGGATTTTCTCATCTGGGAGCTTCACGCGGGCGGAGCCGCGGGGTGCTTTGGGCGGGATAAGACGATTGCGTTAGTTGAGGACCACTTATTTTGGCCTGACCTAAAAAGGGACGTTACACGAGTCGTCCGACATTGCCGAATCTGCCAGACGGCGAAGGGAACTCACAGCCCACAAGCCTATACACTCCGTTGCCTGTTCCCCACCGACCCTGGGCAGACATTAGTCTAGATTTCGTTCTTGGACTCCCCCGCACTTCGCGGAAGTTCGACTCGATCTTCGTCGTCGTGGACCGCTTCTCGAAGATGGCCCACTTCATTCCTTGCCATAGGACGTACGACGCCCCCACGTGGCAGCCCTGCTTTTCAGGGAAGTATTCAAGTACCACGGGCTGCCCACTTCTATTGTCTCCGATCGCGACGTTCGCTTCACGAGTTATTTTTGGAAGACGTTGTGGAAGAAGACCAGCACGACACTGAAGTTCTCCACCGCCTACCACCCACAGACGGATGGACAGACTGAAGTTGTCAACCGAAGCCTTGCGACCATGTTGCGTTGTCTAGTTCGGGATAGTCCCGCCACCTGGGATTCGGTCCTGCCTATTGCGGAGTTTGCATTCAATAGTTCGGTCAATAGGACCATGGGTCTGAGTCCATTCCATGTCATATTAGGTTATGAGCCTAGGAAACCCATTGACCTAGTGGACGTCCCGTTAGGAGCCCGACCTAGTGAGTCCGTCGAGTCATTCATCCAGCATATACACACACTACATGAGACAGTCCGAAGGAAGATTGCGGCAAGTAATGAAAACTACAAGGCTCAGGCCGATCTGCACAGGAGAGAGCAAACATTTGACGTCGGGGAGCAAGTTATGATACGCCTTCGTCCTGAGAGGCCCCCCAGGGGGCCGCAAAAAAGTTAAGTGCTCGTCGGATGGTTTGGTTGTGGAATCATTATATGCTATTGTATTGAGATGTTGTTTGACTTGTTGGATCACTACCGGCGCGCTTAATTGACTCGCGCCTCGCTCGTTGGCAAGTTATAAAAGGCTCCTACGTTTTCTTTTTGTTGCTCAAAATTATGGTTGTCGTGTTCTTAGCCTTTGTTAAAGTTTTATCACTTGCTAGTTGATCTACTTTGATTGCTCTCATGTTTGCACGCCCACGATCCATTGATCCTCATACACCCTAGCTTGCATTGTTAGAGTCCGTTAAATTTTAGCCGGTCTACCACTGCATCACTTAGTCTCTTCCCTTGGCGGTGTGAGACTTGTGCATGGTTCATTAACCTGTATCTATGTTAAAAGTAATATATGAGCTCGATTTAAATGTTTTTCTTAAATTTGTGATGTTAATTCATTCTTTTCAATTGTTCAGTTAACAATTTTGTTTCTTATTGTGTTTTCCGTACTTCATGCTAACCGTGTTGTCTTAGTGTCAACTAAAACCAATTTTGAGGGGGACTCACAATTGGCTCAAGCTAGAGTGAGCTCAGATCGATTTCAAGCCAATTTGAAATTATTCAATTGTGAGCCAACTTGAGCCAATTTCAGGATGACATAAAATTTAGTGAACAAAAGTATGAATTCTATGAATCTACAACCACGGTTCATAATCAGAAGATCAGAATCTGAAGACCAGAATCAGAAGATCAGAATCAGAAGACCAGAATCTGAAGACCAGAATCAGAAGACCAGAATCTGAAGACCAGAATCTGAATACCAGAATCTGAAGACCAGAATCTGAAGACCAGAATCTGAAGACCAGAATCTGAAGACCAGAATCTGAAGACCAGAATCTGAAGACCAGAATATGAAGACCAGAATCACAACGCATAATCTACAGCTCATAATCACAAAAAACAATCCCCTAGCAAACAACTAGCTAACAAACCCTCAAATTTAAGCAACAGAGTCAAAGTTCAGAGGCCCGAAGCCTAGAATTGTAGATTGACAGAATAATTGAAGAAGGGGGAGTTGAAGAGTAAAGGGTATGGAGTCAAGGTCCTGAAGAATAATAGGACTGAGTGCATAGGATAACAAGTAAAGGAAGAAGAAAGTTAGAGAATTAAAATACTAGAAGCATTGGAACCTGCAAGGCCCGCAAGGCAGCAATACTTGATTACCCATACTCCTTAAGTTATGATTACCTGCTGCAACGATGCGAGAAGCATAAACTAGAGAGAGCAGAGGAGGAAAGTGCCCATAAAATGCTAAAACCCTAGTTTACTGAAATCAAGATTCAGTGGAATGATGAGGAGGTGTGTAGGAATCATAGAGAGCAAATAAAAAAAAATGAAAATCTATTTGTTATTCCAGTTTCTGCTGCTCAGTGAGCATTGTTCCATTATAAGCTAGGAGCACCGGTACGGGTACGGGTACCGGGTACGATACGTATCCAGTACAGCGGTACGACAAAATTTAAAAACCAAGGATATGGGTACGCCATGATACGTCATAACAAATTATATATATATATATATATATATATATATATATATATATATCTTTATTATATAAACCAATATACATATCTCAAGGCACACCGCAGTTTCAATATAACCGCACGATCAATCTTTAATCAAAGGCCATGAATCATTCTAGGCTACAGCCACGGATTGTGTTTGGGCAAATCCACGGATATTTCAAGCACACCATCCGTTTCATTTCAGCCGTCCGATTAAATTTATGTCGACCGTCCGCTTAGATGTTTATTTTCTAAGCCCCGAAAATCTTGCAAAATCTCGCAGGTGATCTCGCCAGAAAATCCTGCACAATCCCGCAGGGCAGCACGCCGAAAGGAGAAATCACATCCCGCACGCAGCCCGTCTTCTCCCACGTCCTCTCCGCCGAAAGCAGCCGCCGCAGTCCGCCAAAAGCTCCAAATACCGCAGCACGGCGAAATCATTTCCGCCTCCTGCTTTAACTCCTTGCATCCACTTCGCCTAGGTCGTGCTTCTCCTTGCAATCTCTCCTCTTCTTATCTCCATTTCGAGCAGCCACTTCCCCTTCCCTCACCGCCTAGATCTGCGCCGGACTCTGTGCTGGAATCGAAGCACAACACCTGCTTCCCCTCCCGCTTTCTTCTTCCTCCCTCAAGTGCCTAGGGCATCATCGATCGGCACCTCCGGTAAGCTCTTCTTCTCCGGGTTTTTTTCAAGCTTTTCCTCTGTTTTTCTTCTTCTTCTTCAGGCTCTGTTTAAGATTCTTCTTCTTCTTCATTATCTGTTTAAGCAAGTTGGTCATAAATCCGGTAAGCTTTTCTGCTTCTTCAAGATCTGTTCGCTATTAAATCCATGTGATCTCTAAGCTCGGTTTTTTGTCTATAAGCAAGTTGGTCGACATAAAAAAAATGCAGTTTTTCCAGGTGACTTCTTCGGCTTCAGAAAAGAAGTGGCCGCAACAAGCTTGGTTTGGTTTTTCATGAACCAAGATTGCTGGCATGACCTAGGCTTCAATAAGCAAATCAGTTTTTTATCTATACATTTTCCCAGCAACCTTGGTTTTATTAGCCATGCTTGAAAGGGATTTAAAACTTCAACTTTTCTGACAACTAAGGATTTTGTTGGGTGCTTTCATATTGCGTGAGCTATCAGAAATGAATTGTATGCTGTTTTGAATCCTAATTTGTTCCCTTTATATCTGGAATCACCTTACAAGAGTGCAAGTTGGTCATGAAGTGATATCTTCATGACCAACTTGCAAGATGGTCATGAAGATATCACTTCATGACCAACTTGAAATGAATTGAATGCCTAGGCTACAAACTATTGGGGCACAACTTCTTCACTCTGCTCTACTATGTTTTTTCACCGTGGGATTGCTTTCATATTGCGTATTGTTGTTTGTCTTTCCCGAATAGTTAAATGTGATTCACCAGTTAGTATAGATAATGCAATGCTTAGATAAGATATTCAATTTATGATCGCATTGCCATAAATAAAAGTAGATCTAGCTAAAACTGTTTTATGAGTTGCGAGATTATGAATGAGATGGTTGTGATGGTTGTGAGCCAACCATGAATTCAAAAACTTTAATTGGGTCTCTGCAAATAATTTATTTTTATCAATTCTGCTAATTATTTCTGATATTCGATTTTTTTTGCGCAGCAAATCTGCACATTTTTATGGCGCGGCAAATCTACTAATTCATATTTTTCATAGCTTTTTTGATTTTGACAGTGTTAAGATTTGCAAATCTGCTAATTATTTTGATTTTGACGATGTCAGAACCCTTATTTCCAATTCATATTTTCAAATTCATATATTCAAATCTTAACTATCGTGGCATATTTCCATATCTTAACTATGCTGTCAGAACCCTTATTATCTTTTACTTCACATTTCAATAGTTTGATAGGTTTTCGGCATCAGAACCCTTATTATCTTTTACTTCACATTTCAATAGTTTGATAGGTTTTCGGCATGAGTCTTTGGTTATTTTTACCAATCTCCAAATTTATTTTTATAGGTTTCAATGTTTTTTAGCTTCATGTGTTTGATTCAAGTTCTCCAAATTCGTATTTACACCCTAAACTTGAATCATGACATGCGTTTTTTAGATTTACCTCCAGAAAATGGTGTTAAATATGAGCATCGAGAACTTTATGTTTTGTTTTTAAGATTTGGAATAAGGGTTCTGACACTCGGCGACTTAGGTCGTGTTATGACACAAACAATGATTCTGATTTTGCACTTACTACTCACTTTCAGAAAATGAGCAATAAAATCATCTAATAGAAAGCGAAATAATGAAATAACAGCAACATTGCATTTGGCATCAATTGCTTTACCTTGATTTGTGAGAGAAAAGGCAAGTTCTTATGTTCTTCCTTAGCAAGTTCAAGAATAAATACTGTTGCAAATCTTCAAGCAATCAATAGGAAAAGCTGTACGAAAATTAAGTAATCTTAGATTTACAAAAACTGAAGGCAAATAGAAGAAAAATGGAATGGGCAGGTAAGAAATGCAATTAGTAAAAGCAACTTAAGAAAAATGTAATGCTTAGAGTGTTACTTATTATAACTGTTTTCTTCTCATCCAAGTGTATGAAATCATCAAAAGCCATATATATTAGTCATGAACATTATTGTTCTCTGTTTAGGACACATTGCTTTAAAAATTTCAAGAGATGAACATGTTCTGAATATCCCATTAAAAAAGAATGTCAAACCCTATTAGTTTTAATAATGTCTTCTTCTTTTAGAAAGCCCAGTAATTGATAGTACCAGTTTATAAACAAGTTCCGCAACTCATTGACGCCATCAGCAATGGAAGACGCTGCAAGTCAAGAATTACTTCAAAATCTATTGACGCCACCCCTCCCGAACAATGTCTCCACCCCCCGAAAAATGTCGCCGCCTCTGCACAATATCAATGTCCCGGCACATTGTCACCGCGCCCGACCTTTGTTGCCGCCCATGAACAATGTTGCCGCCCACGAACAATGTCGCCGTCCATGAACAATATTCCCGGCCACGACCAATGTCGCCACCCACGACAAATGTCGCACTCATGACCAATATCGCAGTCCACGACACCTGTTGCCGCCCACGACCCATGTCGTTGTCAAGCGGGCGAAGCCCGCAGCGACGCATCGAGAACGGGCGGAGCCCGTTCGAAGATGCTAGTATATATATATATATATATATATATATATATATATATATATATATATATATATATATATACGAGCAGCTCCGTGCTCGCTGACTCTTAGCGGGCTACGCCCGCATTCGAGCCTATCCTTGATGTCAAAAATCTGGTTGCAACAATAATTTCTAGAAACTTTCAAGAGATCGTCTGGTCGTCATAAAATCTCTAGCTATATGAAAAGTGATCAAATCAAGAAAAACTCTGAAAGAAAGAAACAGACCTTTCAACCAAACTCTCAAAGAAAGCAGCTCTTTCAGCAAAACTCTCCAAAATTGTCAAAACTCGAGTCAACTTTCAAGAGAACGTCTGGTCATCATAAAATCTAACTATAATGAGTGGGTACAAACTAATATCCATCTAAAGAAGAATTAATTAGTGAGTACAAACTAATATCCATCTAAAAAAGAATTAATTAGTGAGTACAAACTAATAAAGATGAAAGCTTATGTAGATACCAATAAAAATCCAAAGTAAAATAGTAGGGCAACAACTTGTATATAAAAACAAAGGGCTCAAGCAACATAAAACATTTTAACAGCAAAACTCGGAGCCACTTTAATTTCTTCAAAAAATATACGGTGGCTGTAAAACAATTTGATAAAAAAGGTCTCAAGTCTATATTCATACATGTTACATTCCAGTATAACTCCCACCTCCCGCTCCCACCCAACCCCCCAATACATTTTTGTTAATGAGTTTTTTCTGAGTTCTACGATGTTTTCCACTGCAACTCAACTTGAATGCGATTATGCTTGAAACACTGTAAACACATAAAAGTCCTTTCAGTCCATTCCAGTTCTCTGTTTCATCAAAGTTAGTTAGAAATTTGAATCATTTTGGAATTCATGTAATCACATGAAATTATAATATCAATAAAAGACTTCCTATGGGTGGAATCCACCTAGATGCAGGCGAAGCCCTGGCAGAAATTCTCATAAGATAGTATAGATAAATATTTAGTTAGTGATATCAAAACAAACACATGAGGGGTAGAGAGTGAACCAAATTATATTTTCATTAAATTTGATGCAAGTATTCTACCTTAAAAGTATCTGAATAGCAATATGTAAAAATTGTTGAGCAACATAGAAAACATGCCAACTCCAAATCTCCAGGCAACTTAAGATTAGAGAAGAGCTGACCGTCAATTTTTGCAATGGTAAGATACTTGCAAGCTGTGCAAATAATCAGAAGATATAATTTGGTAAGATCTTTAGTAAAAAAGAAATAAGGACATGATTTTAACTAAAAAGAAATAAGGAATCAATGAAGTTGTGCGGAGTTTGAGAGGAGGCGAAACCTGCAACTCCAACAACCTAGCAATCATGTGAACAATAAGTAAAAGTAGCTAACTCTGAAACCTAACTTCAAGAACCTGACAATCATGTGAACAATAAGCTGTAAATATGAGTATATATATGAATTTTTTTATCTCAAAGCTAAGAAATCATTGGATTATACACATGTAACATTATTAAAACTAGTAATGCAGTATTATTAAAACCAAAAACATTCAGAGTTATTGATAATGTTGTGTATTTTTTTATCGATTCCTCGCCTAAAACCATCTACTTATGAGTACATGGGTAAAAAAATAAAGTAGTCAAAGAAATAAAAAGCCCCCATAGAGGCATAGCTCATCAAGAGAACAAACTTCAAGGAAGATTTAATAGAAAAGCAAGCGTGCATGCCTATGAAGTCCTAAACAAATTATGTAGATCATATCGGTTACTTTGGAGTGACACCCAAGTGATTTGGCAAGCAGTCATAACATCAAATCCTGAAAAGAAGGTCTCAAGCCTATATTCCTACCAGAGGCCAACTCCAAACCAGAGATGGGATCTGCCATCGTAGGATCCGGTGGCTTCAGAAGGGGAAGAGCATTGGTTGCCGAACTTGAAAATTGAATGTGCAAAAGTAAGAACTCTGGCTGCAAAACTTGAAGCTCCATGAAAAAATTGTTTAATATTAAAATGACGAAGTTAATTTAGCATTATTTAGGAGCATATTTTTATCAAAAAAAAATCAAACAAACCTCGTAAATTTAATTTAAGCTGTCCAATTTATATAATTAATTGCAGAAGATGGAGGCTTCGATTGGCGGGGCGGATACGCCCCGATCGCGCATGCCTCGACGCCTCCGCGCATTCCAGGAATGCGCGCAGTCGGGCGGTGGGGCTCCTACCAGCCGCGGGATTTCCGCGGAAATCAACCGCACCGTCAGGCAGTGCGGTGATTTCCACGGAAGCCCCACTGCCCGCCAAACTAAGCCGGAATTAAAAAAACTTAATATCCATAAATATTTTCCGTGGTCAGTCTTAGTTCAGATAGAATGTGGGGAACAGTTGTTTCCATCGATCCCGAGAAACGACGAATGTACTATCAGAGTTCCCTACAATGCTCAAACATAAATCAATTATGCTGTAAACCATATTAAGAATTATATGGATTATTAAAGGCTGACAGATTGGGCTTCAACCAACCTAAATTAATCAAGCCAGTGCCCAAAACTGGACTCAAAATGAAAGGAATATCATTCCTCTTAGAATGAATTCACGTTCCATCATTATCTACATTATCTCCAACATGTGTTTAGTTATTAGACACTCAACTGAGATCCATAACAACTGTAGATAAAATATATAAATATATTTATAACTGAGATATGAAATATAAAAATATATTTACAGGCTCTCTTTGAGATCTCCATTACCCCTGTCATCCAGGAATGTGACAAAGCCATAGATATGCATGGTGTAGCAGTATAGAATTGCTTCATGCACCGTCTCATTGCTATTTGCAAACAAATATGACTGATTAAGAAACTCCTAAGTTCAAACTTGAATGACCAAACAATATAAAAAAGTATGCTCATATCTAATTCCAGGCTATTAATGAGGACAGGAAAAACATCATAAGAGTACAAAAGCAAAGAGCAGGTTTTGTATTTCCGATATGTCCGTTGACGATGAGGCCAGAGAAATACATGAGACTAATAAGACAGTACTGATGAGATAAATCGAAATCACATATCTTAAGTTCACTGCCTTCTAATGGCGTGTTCTTCCCAAGTCAAATGTCATCACTGCAAATAAGGGGGAATTGTAAAAACTCATAAAAACAGATAATAAGCTGTGATATAGTAGAGTGTTAGAAATTAAGGCTTACCTCTTGAAACGATGTGGCAGAGTGGGAGAAATCGAGGACATGCATAAGGTTCAAGCTTCTAGGAAAATGTATGAGAGGATAAAATGGGGTTTAGAAATACCTATCAAGAATATGAGATCCAGAAGCTCAAAAACAACAAATCAACCCCTTAGCGGTAGAACCCGAATCTGTGACTTTCTCTTTACAGGAGCTGTTACTTCCTCTTTACAGGTAAGAAGATGAGGTCCAGAAGCTGTAACTTTCTCTTTACAGGTAGAACCCAAAATCAGTAAGAGGATGTAGAAGGGGAAGGTGTTACCCCTTAGCGGATGGCCTTCATCGCGAGTAATGGTCGCGGGAGTCTTGGACGCAGACTTCGGGGCTGATGGAGGTGTGGCTGTGGGCTTCGACAGTGCTGGAACGTGAGAGGGCGTGGAGTGTTAGGTCGGTGAAGAGGAATGCCCAATGAAGAGGAAATCTCGGCGAAGAAGCGATTTGGAGCTCCCGGACTGGTGCAGACATGGGGTTAGAAGAGGAGCACCGGTATGGTTTGAGGAGTGCGCGGTAGGGTTTGAAGAGGACAGCAAGAATGAGGTGAGTGGGAGATATGGATATGCGAGGTTTTCAAATTAAAGTTAGATGTGGACATGGTGTTGGGATGCAAAAGAATTAAAAAAAAAAGTAGATGAGAACGATTCAAATTAAAGTAGATTCAAGGGCACAGAATCATTAGAGGGGTTTAAATGAATGGCTGTGATTCAATGGATTGTCTTCTAGGAAGCCCACACATTCATCTTTATAATATAGTATATATATATATATATCTTTATATCTTTATATCTTTATATCTTTATATCTTTATATATTATAAAGAAGTATATTTGAATTTCACAATAGCTTCTCTCTCCCATCTTAACCATCCAATTAGGTCCAACTTCCAAATCTAGACCGTCCACCCCTAATGCTGCCCAAAAATTTGAATTTCAAAGTCTTGGATTTCCACCCCTAATGCTGCCAAAAAAACACTTCTCCCCCAAAAGAAATAACTCCACGCCAGGCCTCCCCCTCGACAGCCACGCCACGCCACCCGCCTACTTCTCCCCCTCTAAAACGATGGAAACAGCTGGTCAAAAGCGTGATAGCCCCTTCCTCCTCTGCTTGCCGGGTAGCTCTCAGGATCGATCTTCCCAACACCGGTCGCCGTCCTCCAGCCTAGGTCATCTGCCTTCGCCTTCGCTGGACTTCCTCCTCTCATCTGCCTTCGCCTTCGCCCTCCCTGTTCTCCTTCTAACGCTGCTGCACACGCCAGCTCTGCTGCACATGCAGACGCCACTGCACACGCCAACGCCGCTGCTCCTCGACTGCTGCTCGCCGACTCTCCTTCTCCTTCTCTGCTTGCCGACTCACCTCCAGATTCTTCATCGGCATCCTTCCGATAGTGAGGAACACAATGAAGGTCTATGCCAACGAACTGATGCCGAATAAAGGTCTATGGGAGCACAATGAAGCTCCTCTGAGAGCAGGGAGGAGGTTGCCAAGGGCTGGGAAGTGGGGAGCACAATAAAGGTCTATTGGTGCTCCAGGTATGATTCAATCCTTCTCAATCAGGATGTCCGGTATTGCTTAGGGTATTGCTTCATTGTGAGTGCTATCTCTGAATAGGCTTTGCAAGTGAGATTCTTTCTAGAATAATTAGTCTCAAATGTCTATAAACTGTTGTTTGTTTGCTTAGCCCTAATTCAAACAAATTTTCATGGACTTTTGCATGCTCACAATGAGTTCGTATTCATTTCATTCCCGTGTCTTGAGCCGACATGGCACTTTACAGCCATTGCCTTATTAATATGGCCAAATCCCGCAAATCAAGCACTGTTAGTATTTTCTCTCTTTCTAAGAAAATGATTGGGCTTGATGTCTATAATACCTAACTTGGGATTGATTTTGAGATTTATGTAGGATGCATTTGATGTGTTTTAGTTATGAAGTTGTCGTTGGGGGTTTGTTCTTGTCATGGACCTTAAAATCATACTATGTGCTGATCATTAACTGTGTTCCTCCAGTTGGTGGTTTATTCTTACTTCAATTAAAGATTCAAGTGAAGTTGCAGCCTCAGAACATTAACTGTGTTCCTCCAGTTAGTGGCATCATATCATTTTAGATAATTTCATTCTTGATTTCTTATTATAGGTATTTGTCTAAACTCAAGCAGTCATTTTTATTGTATAATGGATGCCAAAACTTCAAACAAGCGTTAGATTGTGCACGGTAGGTTTGTGTTATTATTTGGCTTTGTTTTGAATTTACTCAAGGTTGTAAACTTTACTGATAATTTTTTTATTGCCTTCATTTAAATACCACAACTGAATATTTTTATCATATTTTCATCATTTAATTACCACAAACTGGATATTTTATTCACAACACATTTAGCTCTTTCTTTTTCATCAAAGAAAATTGATTTTTGTTATTATTTTGAATATTCAAACCTCATGCTTATGTGTAATTCAATTCATGTATGCATTTAATTTGTGGCCTGGATGCTGTGGCAAATATACTAATGGCAGTGATGTGCTCAGAAAATACTCCCCATAGGCCATGATAATATATAAAGCATACATCTAAACAAATATTAAACAAAATAATATAAGTATGCCAAAGTGGTTGTCAGGGCGGGCAGCCCGCCGTCATGAGTCAGGTACTGTCGCGTTTGGCCGTAGGGGCGGAGCCCCGTGTCGGGCACTCCAAAAATTGAATGTCTCAACTTATATGTAACCTCATTGTTCGCAGTCCGCCGGGGGGGGGGGGAGCCCCGTGTTGCGCACTCGCATTGATGAGGGCGCAGCCCGCAACGACCCGTCGTGGGCTGGCGAAGCCAGCCGGGTGCGGGCGAAGTCCGCTGTCACGGGTCGGGTACTGTGGCGCGTAGCCATAGGGGCGGAGCCCCGTGTCGGGCACTTGTATATATATATATATATATATATATATATATATATATATATATATATATATACTAGCATCTTCGAACGGGCTCCGCCCGTTCTCGATGCGTCGCTGCGGGCTTCGCCCGCTTGACAACGACATGGGTCGTGGGCGGCAACAGGTGTCGTGGACTGCGATATTGGTCATGAGTGCGACATTTGTCGTGGGTGGCGACATTTGTCGTGGGTGGCGACATTGGTCGTGGCCGGGAATATTGTTCGTGGACGGCGACATTGTTCGTGGGCGGCAACATTGTTCATGGGCGGCAACAAAGGTCGGGCGCGGTGACAATGTGCCGGGACATTGATATTGTGCAGAGGCGGCGACATTTTTCGGGGGGTGGCGACATTGTTCGGGAGGGGTGGCGTCAATAGATTTTGAAGTAATTCTTGACTTGCAGCGTCTTCCATTGCTGATGGCGTCAATGAGTTGCGGAACTTGTTTATAAACTGGTACTATCAATTACTGGGCTTTCTAAAAGAAGAAGACATTATTAAAACTAATAGGGTTTGACATTCTTTTTTAATGGGATATTCAGAACATGTTCATCTCTTGAAATTTTTAAAGCAATGTGTCCTAAACAGAGAACAATAATGTTCATGACTAATATATATGGCTTTTGATGATTTCATACACTTGGATGAGAAGAAAACAGTTATAATAAGTAACACTCTAAGCATTAAATTTTTCTTAAGTTGCTTTTACTAATTGCATTTCTTACCTGCCCATTCCATTTTTCTTCTATTTGCCTTCAGTTTTTGTAAATCTAAGATTACTTAATTTTCGTACAGCTTTTCCTATTGATTGCTTGAAGATTTGCAACAGTATTTATTCTTGAACTTGCTAAGGAAGAACATAAGAACTTGCCTTTTCTCTCACAAATCAAGGTAAAGCAATTGATGCCAAATGCAATGTTGCTGTTATTTCATTATTTCGCTTTCTATTAGATGATTTTATTGCTCATTTTCTGAAAGTGAGTAGTAAGTGCAAAATCAGAATCATTGTTTGTGTCATAACACGACCTAAGTCGCCGAGTGTCAGAACCCTTATTCCAAATCTTAAAAACAAAACATAAAGTTCTCGATGCTCATATTTAACACCATTTTCTGGAGGTAAATCTAAAAAACGCATGTCATGATTCAAGTTTAGGGTGTAAATACGAATTTGGAGAACTTGAATCAAACACATGAAGCTAAAAAACATTGAAACCTATAAAAATAAATTTGGAGATTGGTAAAAATAACCAAAGACTCATGCCGAAAACCTATCAAACTATTGAAATGTGAAGTAAAAGATAATAAGGGTTCTGATGCCGAAAACCTATCAAACTATTGAAATGTGAAGTAAAAGATAATAAGGGTTCTGACAGCATAGTTAAGATATGGAAATATGCCACGATAGTTAAGATTTGAATATATGAATTTGAAAATATGAATCGGAAATAAGGGTTCTGACATCGTCAAAATCAAAATAATTAGCAGATTTGCAAATCTTAACACTGTCAAAATCAAAAAAGCTGTGAAAAATATGAATTAGTAGATTTGCCGCGCCATAAAAATGTGCAGATTTGCTGCGCAAAAAAAATCGAATATCAGAAATAATTAGCAGAATTGATAAAAATAAATTATTTGCAGGGGCCCAATTAAAGTTTTTGAATTCATGGTTGGCTCACAACCATCACAACCATCTCATTCATAATCTCGCAACTCATAAAACAATTTTAGCTAGATCTACTTTTATTTATGGCAATGCGATCATAAATTGAATATCTTATCTAAGCATTGCATTATCTATACTAACTGGTGTATCACATTTAACTATTCGGGAAAGACAAACAACAATACGCAATATGAAAGCAATCCCACGGTGAAAAAACATAGTAGAGCAGAGTGAAGAAGTTGTGCCCCAATAGTTTGTAGCCTAGGCATTCAATTCATTTCAAGTTGGTCATGAAGTGATATCTTCATGACCATCTTGCAAGTTGGTCATGAAGATATCACTTCATGACCAACTTGCACTCTTGTAAGGTGATTCCAGATATAAAGGGAACAAATTAGGATTCAAAATAGCATACAATTCATTTCTGATAGCTCACGCAATATGAAAGCACCCAACAAAATCCTTAGTTGTCAGAAAAGTTGAAGTTTTAAATCCCTTTCAAGCATGGCTAATAAAACCAAGGTTGCTGGGAAAATGTATAGATAAAAAACTGATTTGCTTATTGAAGCCTAGGTCGTGCCAGCAATCTTGGTTCATGAAAAACCAAACCAAGCTTGTTGCGGCCACTTCTTTTCTGAAGCCGAAGAAGTCACCTGGAAAAACTGCATTTTTTTTATGTCGACCAACTTGCTTATAGACAAAAAACCGAGCTTAGAGATCACATGGATTTAATAGCGAACAAATCTTGAAGAAGCAGAAAAGCTTACCGGATTTATGACCAACTTGCTTAAACAGATAATGAAGAAGAAGAAGAATCTTAAACAGAGCCTGAAGAAGAAGAAGAAAAACAGAGGAAAAGCTTGAAAAAAACCCGGAGAAGAAGAGCTTACCGGAGGTGCCGATCGATGATGCCCTAGGCACTTGAGGGAGGAAGAAGAAAGCGGGAGGGGAAGCAGGTGTTGTGCTTCGATTCCAGCACAGAGTCCGGCGCAGATCTAGGCGGTGAGGGAAGGGGAAGTGGCTGCTCGAAATGGAGATAAGAAGAGGAGAGATTGCAAGGAGAAGCACGACCTAGGCGAAGTGGATGCAAGGAGTTAAAGCAGGAGGCGGAAATGATTTCGCCGTGCTGCGGTATTTGGAGCTTTTGGCGGACTGCGGCGGCTGCTTTCGGCGGAGAGGACGTGGGAGAAGACGGGCTGCGTGTGGGATGTGATTTCTCCTTTCGGCGTGCTGCCCTGCGGGATTGTGCAGGATTTTCTGGCGAGATCACCTGCGAGATTTTGCAGGATTTTCGGGGCTTAGAAAATAAACATCCAAGCGGACGGTCGACATAAATTTAATCGGACGGCTGAAATGAAACGGATGGTGTGCTTGAAATATCCGTGGATTTGCCAAAACACAATCCGTGGCTGTAGCCTAGAATGATTCATGGCCTTTGATTAAAGATTGATCGTGCGGTTAATATTGAAACTGCGGTGTGCCTTGAGATATGTATATTGGTTTATATAATAAAGATATATATATATCACAAGTGCAATAAATAGTTCTCAAAACATCGAAATATCAAACATAAATCATAACTTGAATACAAGTGCACAAATCAATGCAACATACAATAAAGTTTCCAAACATTAAGTATTCATAAATATTACAAAATCTAACATCTTATATGTTTAACCAAAAAAAATAAAATTAAACGTAAGTCTACTCATCAGTCTTTTTTTTTTCTTCTTCATTGTTGGAGATCAACTTCATTGTTGGAGGACAACATTTTCAATCTCCGATTAGTCTAGAGATAAGTTAGCCGTTTTGTTAATAACTTGCGTCTTATCAACACGTTCAATACACATACTTGTAACAGAAACATACTAGTACTTGAAACATACTATGTACAGATACACAACTTAATTGGACATACCAACACTTCCTAGCATAGAGCCAACTTTTGTTTACTCTAGAAAAATAGACTCTTGTCGCAATATGCAGCATGATTTGCTAAGTCCAAGTGTGTCCATATAGGTGTATCTGTCGAGTATCGGGTACATACCGATACCGGATCGTATCCAGTACGGGTATACTGCCTTCAGGGAAGTATCCGTGCTTCATAGATTATAAGTCTGCCCTTATGATGTTTTTTTATAAAAGCATTAAAAATGAACCCAATTCTATTTTGAATCGACTTTATCTGATCCAAAGTTATCTTTAAATTGGCTCATACTAATACTCGAGCAAATTTTGGCCTGTAAGCTTAGATTGTTAGGTTCGATCTGAGTCTGATTCGATCCAAAGTTCGAGCCTATTTTTGAACGAACTATGACCTTTGAGCTACCGTAACAATTCAACTATTAATGATACTTTTATTTTTCAAGTCTATGCGTTTGGAAAATGTTGAGAGAAAATTGTGTAAAAGCCCAATATGAGGCTCATTTAGAGCCCATGTCATCTTTGGGATTTAGTCCCACATCTTAGTTTGAGTCATCTTCTCCTCTCCTGTTTCCTATATATAAGTGTATAAGTGTACAGAGTGATTGACGTAGAATGTAAGAATATTTTGAGGAATTAATAAAATCTTGATATTTTTCTCTCTCCTGTATTCTTCTGCATAGTATCAGAGCTAATGATCCGTCCTTGCTGAATCGTGTTTTTTCTCTTCTTTGGCTATCCGCAACCTTGGGCGGTTAGCAGCCGGTGTCTACCTGCACCCTTCCCGCGAATAGAACTTTTCTAGCCGCAGACTCTGCTCCTCTTTCTCCTCTTTTCTCATTTCTCTTAATTGCTATGCTCTGCTCCCTCTTTTATACCCTTTTCTTGACTAGGACCCGCCTCTGCGCCCTTCTCCCCTTTGTCCACCTTCTGTGCGGCCTCTGTTTCCTGCGACCCCTCTTTCCGTTGCTTACCGTCAAGGAGTCTGCTTGCCGCCACTCCTCAGCTTGCGGTTACCGTCCGACCACTGTTCCTTCCTCTGGTCGCAATTTGTTCCTCAGGTTGGCGCTGAATCTCAGGACGCAGTTTCTCCAATTCTCGTTCTTCTGGTTCACCTGCCTCCTCAACCCGCTGCTCTTCTGTCGGTCTCAAAGTACGGCTTTATCTCCCTGTTTGCCGGTCTCAAAGTGCGGCTTCAGATCCCTGTTCTCAGTGCGGATTCAACCCAATGTTCTTCTGCTGATCTCAAAATGCTGGTCTCAAAGTGCTTGCTGCCTCACTTCGCCAGTCCGCAAGCTCCAGGATGCTTATGCTCCAGGTCGCTTCAAGCCAGACCGCAGGCTCCAAGCCAGATCGCAAGCTCCACATCTCCAGTTCTCTGCTCCAGGTCACTTCTGCAGGCCGCAAGGTCACGACTTCGTTTTCTTCTCGCTCGCGGCCAGCCTTGCTGCTCCAGTCCGCTACCAAACTGCCAGCTCCAGCTCGCCGCCAGGCCGCAAGGTCGACTACAACATCCTTGTCGCCAGTTCGCCTGGTTCTTCTTTTCCAGCCTGCCAGACTCATGCCGCCAGTGTACAACCCTCCTGCTCCTTGCCGCTTCTCAATTCTAGCCGCCTCAAGCCTTCTTGTCGCAGATTTCTTGCCGCCTGATTTCTTGCCCGCCATCGCTTCTTCCCCAGTCCGCAGCCTCCTTTGTCTAGGCCGCCAATCAGGTTGCTGTTTGCTGACTTGCATATCCTTGTCCAGGTCGCCGCTTCTTGCCCACTCGTTCTCTAGCTCACTTACACCCTGATCACGCTATGTTTGACTCTTCCCCAGTGGTTGCACAGTCTACTCCAAACAACATTCAAACTGACCTTGATGCCTTGCGCACCCAACTCAGGCAACTTCAATGGATGATCGGCTGTTCTCTGGGCTCTGGGGTGTCTATTTCAGATGATGGTATCTCCTATCTGCCCATAGTTCATCCTGGATTTTGGATTCAGGGGCCTCACACCACATTACTTTACGGAAACCATCACAATACTTGGACTCTGTGCATCCCAAGTTCATCACTGTTGTTAGTGGGCACACCATTGCCGTTTCTGGCTCGACAGACGTCAACCTTACTGTACAACCCCATATTCGCTGAGTGGGACCCAGAAACACCCAGGGCCAGGTTTGTGCTAGCTTTGGGCTAGCCCTAGGTGAAGAAAACTGCTCTCGCCCAATCAGGATTGAGCTCGACTTTCGTCGAGCTCAGCTCAGGTCTAGTTGAGCTGGGCTCGACGTTCGTTGAGCAGGTTCAGAACAGGAGAGCTCTCGCATAGGGGGAGGCGAGAACGTTTGCGCTCAAGTAAGCAGTTCGTCGAGCAGAACTCGACGCTCGCCAAAGACAGGACGGGCTTCGGCCGAGAGCTACTCCCGCCCAGAGTCGGGCGAGAAGGCTCGCGCCTCGCAGGGGGCGGGAGCAGGCATAACCGGTGGCATTCTTCAATATCCTTTTAGCTCCCGCCTGGTGAGGGAGGGAGAGTTCTCGGCAAGGCTTAGGCGCGAGAGCCTTCAGTTCTCGACAGGAAGGCTTCCGCCGGGTAGGGCCCAGGGGGAAATTACCTGGATGTCCTTAGGTAAAATTACCTGTATACCCCCAGGGCCTGCATTTAGCTCCTCAGAACAATAGAGTTTGGCTGTTGGCAGACCATCCAGGGGTAATTTGGTAATTTCAGGTCAGCAAAGGCTATAAATAGACCCACATGTACTCCTCAGAAGGAAAGCTATCATATTTTCCTAAGATCTTCTAGTGCTTGCTGAGGAGCTCCTAGCCCAGCATTTGGCTTTGGAGGGGAAGGGCTCAGTGATCTTCCGGGTTAGAGGTGGGACCTCCCAGCTGAGGCTTTGGGTCGATTTCTGGTCCTTTACTGTCAGTCAAAGGTCGGAGCTTGGGAGAAGTAGGTGTTGGCTACACCCCCGATTTCTAACTTTCGTTGAGGTCAAATTTTGGCTTCAACAGTTCTGGTGCGGTGAGCGTGGAAGGTAGCCAATACAAGAAAATCTTGAGTTGAGTCTCATGGCCGGAGGTGAAGGCGAAGGATCAGGCTCAGGAGGTTCCTCTTCTCGGGGAGAGGAGCGACGTGGAAGATGCTGGAGGACTTTAGGCGAGAGGTCTTGCAGACCATCAACCTGGCCTTTTCGGCAAGGAGCGAGTGGGCTACGCCTCAGGCTCCAATTGAGGCGGTCCTCCTCTTGGGCGAGAACGCTCCCGGGCAACGCCCTGGGAAGGAGGTGCCGACAGAGGCTGGCGAAAGGGATGTAGCTGCGCGAGAGCTCTTCCCTGGGTAAGGCAGCGCAGGTCGAGCCAGCCAGCCGAGGCCGCGAGACGTGCCTTCTCGGCAGGCAGGGGCGAGAGCCCATTTAGTGAGCTCATCATCTCGGCTCCGGTCCCGGAGGGGTTCCGGGAGCCCGACATGTCCTACTACTCAGGGAAGGATGACCTTGTGCAACATGTGCAGTGGTTCGAGGATGTTGTTTCAATTAGATAGATGACGGACGCCTTCAAGTGTCGGCTCTTTGCCATCACGTTGAAGGAGAAGGCTGGTTCCACCAGTTGCCGACAAGCTCGATCTACAGCTTTGAGGATCTGCGTCGAGGGTTCCTGTTGAGATTTTCGACATCGAAGAAGCAGAAGAAAGAGGCGGAGTGCCTGTTTGCGGTGAGGCAGAAGCAAGATGAGACGTTGAGTCATTATGTTGACCGGTTTCAGGAAGAGATCCTCCTGGTCTAGGAGGTCCCAGGGTATGCACTGATGCTCGCCTTCACCCTGGGGCCGAGGCCAGAGTTCTTTAGCATGCAGCTGAAGAGAATGCCCCTCTCTTTTTTGAGGAGCTCATGGAGAGGACGGCGAAGGAGATAGACTTCGAAAGGGCCAACCCGGCTTTTGCCAGGAAGCTGGCCAGGTTGGCGGAGGATGACGTGAAGGAGCCGGGAGCGGGAAGACAGAGAGAGCAGAGGGAAGAGAGAAGGAGAGAAGAGCCCCGGGGGCAGCAGGGGCAGCATCAAGGCTGGGGGGTCCCGGGAGCCAAACAACCGGTTGGGTTGGAGGCCCCAAGTGGGTCGCCCCTAGGGGCAGGGCGGAGGCTTCCAAGGAAGGGACAACTTCCGTGAGCCAAGGAGGTTTGATCAGCCGGCGTGGAGGCAGGGACAGAGGGGTCACTTCCCGCCGCAACAAGAAGCGATGGAGGTCGGCCGAGGTAGAGGAGGAAGGAGAGGAGCTCGGGGAGGAGCTGGAAGAAGAGGAGGCAGAGAAGGAAGAAGGGGCAGGGTGGCGTTGCCTTTCTGTGACTTCCACCAGGAGGAGGGTCACGCCACGGCCACCTGCCCAGAGTTCTTAGAGATGAGAGAGGCCAGGGTGCTGGGGAGGCAGGATCCACCGATAAGGATCGTGGAAGTTCAGCAGGGAGAGGGGGAAGACAGATGTGAGGACCGGGCGGACGTAGGAACTCGGGGAGGGATCGGGGTGATCCATGGTGGAGTTGGGATTGAGGCAACCCGTAAGGGGATCCTTCAGACCATGTTCCGAAGGGGGGTCGCCTCGACCTCCCAGGCTCCCCCTCCGGAGTAGAAAATTACTTTCTCATCGGCGGACATGCCAGACTTCGAGGACCCGTTCTGTGACGCCTTGGTGATCCAGACGGCGGTATCACGGTCTCCAGGATCCTGGTCGACAACGGGAGCTCCGTGAACGTGATCTTCAAGAAGGCCTTTGACGAGATGAAGGTCGAGGCCAAGAGGGTCTTAGCTTCGGACGGACCATTGTTTGGGTTTTCAGGAGAGAGGAAGGAGGTAGAAGGAGGAGTAGGGCTGCATGTGAAGTTGGGGGGCGTGTCACGGAACTGTAGGTTCGTTATAGTGGACGCCCCGAGCAGTTATAACTCCATCTTTAGGCGCCTCTTCATCAGCGCCTTTTGCTGCGTCCCCTCCTCGTTCCACCAATGCCTCAAGTTCAACAACGGAGGGGTGCAGGTTAGGATTAGGGGGGACCCGAAGGTGGCGAGGCAATGTTACTTGACGGCGGTCAACACCATATCTTGGATGGCAGAGGCGGAGGAGTTGGAGATGGAGATGACGGAGTAGGAAGAGGTTGTCGGAGAGGAGGAGGTGAGCCTGGAGGAGGCGGACGAGGAGGTTGCGGAGGAGCAGAGAGGAGTTGTGCATGAGGTCCAGAGGGACGGAGAGTCGGAGCCGCAAGAGGATCGACAGGAGGAAGGAGTAGAGGAAGGGCGAGGAGGAGTTGAGATGGAGGCCCAAAGGGGCGTGGAGATTGAGCAGCATGAGAGCCTGGGAGAGGCGATGGAAGTTGAGGAAGCAGAAGGGGAGGAAGAGTTTGGGCAGGAAGAGGAGGCAAGGGCCGGCTAGGAGAAGTCGCGGCTGGAGCCGACTGAGGAAGTGGTGGAGATGAAAGTCTTCACCAGCGCCGGCCAGGTGCAAAGGGTGCGGATCAGCGGGGGCTTAGGTCCCGAGGACCAGGAGCGGATGCGGGCTTGCATCCAGAGCAACGTCGACATCTTTGCTTGGAGTGCGGCAGACATGCCGGGCATCAATGCGGATGTAGCCTGCCACCGCCTGAACCTGGACCCCCAGACGCGCCCCATTCGCCATAAGATGAGAACCATCGCTACCAAGCTGGAGGAGCCCACCCGCGAGGAGGTCAAGAAACTTCTGGAGGCCGGCTTCATCTCAGAGATCCAGTATCTAGGCTGGATCTCCAATATGGTAATAATGGTAAAGAAATGGGGAGGAAAATGACGCATGTGTATAGATTTTTTTTTATTAAATAAATCATGCCCAAGGATTGCTACCCCCTGCCTCGGATCGACGCGCTGGTTGATTCAACCGTTGGTTTTTCTATTATGAGTTTTTTAGATGCTTTTTCAGGTTACCACCAGATTCGAATGCATCCTCCTGATGTCAATGATGTCTCCTTCATCACAAGGGAAGGATGTTTCAGCTATAAAATGATGCCCTTTGGGTTGAAGAACGCAGCGGCTACCTACCAGCGCATGATGGATCGAGTCTTCCATGGCCAAAGGGGGAGGAACCTGGAGGTCTATGTTGACGATCTTATGATCAAAAGCAAGGGTGTGGACTCGCACCTATGTGACCTGAAGGAGACGTTCGCTACCATGCGGAAGTTCAAGATGAGGCTGAACCCCCTAAAGTGTGTCTTCGGGGCAAGTCGAGGGAAGTTCCTTGGACATCTTCTGACCCCGGCAGGGGTGGAGCCTAACCCGGATAAGGTGAAGACCATCCTGGAGCTGGAATCACCACGCAACGCTAAAGAGGTCCAGCGCTTGACAGGCAAGCTGGCCGGGCTAAGCAGGTTCCTCTCCAGGTCAGGAGAGAAATGCTCATCATTCTTCAAGGTGCTGCGGGGTAATCAAAAGTTCGAATGGACTGCCGAATGTGAAGAGGCTTTCCGAATGCTGAAGAGGCAGCTCTCCCAGGCTCTGCTACTTCAAAGCCCAAAGGAGGGGGAGGATCTAGCCTTGTACCTTGGGGTGGGAACAGAGGCCGTAAGTTCCGTTCTAGTCAGGGAAGAGGGGATGAAACAATTGTCTATCTACTACGTCAGTAGGATCCTGAAGAAGGCGGAGCTCCGCTACCCCATCTTAGAAAAGCTGGCGTATGCTTTAATCATTTCGGCCAGAAAACTCCGACCCTACTTCCAAGCCCATTCAATCAGGGTGGTGACGGACCATCCCCTCCGCAAGATTTTTGAAGGAGTGGAGCACTCAGGACGATTGGCCAAGTGGTCTATTGAACTAAGTGAGTTTGACATCTCGTTTGTGCCGAGGCTCTCCATTAAGGCGCAAGTAGTAGCTGACTTCTTAGCTGACTACATTGTTGAGGTCGGGGCCGAGGAGCCACGGCCACAGGGGGCATGGAAGATGATGGTCGACGGGGCTTCGGGAAAACATTCCCTTGGAGGAGTAGTGTTGATAAGTCCTCAGGGGGTCACAATTGAACAAGCTGTGGCCTTGCACTTCCCGGTCACTAATAACCAAGCGGAGTACGAGGCCGTGATAGCCGGTCTTCGTCTGGCAAAGGAGCTTGGGACCCAGGATGTGGAGGCTTTTACGGACTCGTTGGTGGTGGCATCACAGATCCGAGGAGAGTTCGAAGCCCGGGAGCCCACCCCGGTGAAATACTTATCCAAGATAAGGGTGATCATCAGAGGGTTCCGGACGTTCTCAATCCAACACGTTCCCAGGGAAGAGAGTGTAGTAGCCGATCGGTTGGCTAAGTTCGGACCTCGGGGGGGGGGGGGGGAGGAACCCTGACCGAGCTATTTCGACCGGCAATCGAGGAAGGGGAGTTGATGGAAGTGGATCGGCGACCCTCGTGGGTGGATCCATTTGTGACCATTCTGACCACTGGTGAGCTCCCGGAAGGGACCAAGGATGCGAAGAGCTTGAGGCACAAAGCGGCTCATTACCTAATGCTTGAAGGGGGGTTGCATCGGAAGATGTTGTCAGGGCTCATGGCAAGGTGCGTGACAGAGGAAGAGATCCCAAGGATCCTGGAGAAAGTACACTCCGGCGAATGCGGCAGTCATTCGGGGGGGGGGGGTAGGACGTTGAAGGCAAGGGTGGTCAGACAAGGGTATTTCTGGCAGACCCTGAGCAAGGATGCGACCGAGTTTGCGAGGAGATGCCGAAAGTGTCAACTGTACGCCCCCCTCCAGCTCTTGCCCTCTCAAAGGCTCCGAAGCATCACGACACCTTGGTCTTTCGCCATCTGGGGGATGGATCTAGTTGGGCCTTTCCCTACGGCTAGTGGGCAGAGAAGGTTTCTTCTGGTAATGATTGACTACTTCTCCAAGTGGATGGAGGTCAAGGCACTGGCCAAGGTCACCTCCCAAGTCATCAGGAACTTCGTTTGGGGGGAGATCATATGCAGGCACGGGTTGCCCCAGGCGATAGTGACAGACAATGGCCCCCAGTTCGCTAGTGAGGAGTTCATCAGCTTATGCACCCAATTGGGGATAGACCTCAGGTTCGCCTCCGTCCACCACCCCAGGAGCAACGACCAGGTGGAGGCGACAAATAAGATCATCGCAAACCTGGTCAAGAAGAAGGTGGAGAACTTGAGGGGGAATTGGGTGGAACAGCTCCCCTCAGTATTGTGGGCCTTGCGGACAACCCCAAACACGGCCACCGGCGAGACCCCCTTCAAACTTTCCCATGGGTGTGAGGCGGTCCTGTCAGTGGAGTTCGAGGTTCGATCCCCGCGGGTTACGGCCGCGGGAGAAGGAGACGAGGTTTGGAGGTTGGAGAATGAGGAGGAGTTGCGCCTCTCGTTGGATACGGTGGAGGAGCTGCGCGATGTTGCAGCTATCAGGCAGGAAGAGATCAAACGACGAATGACAAAATACTTTGACAAGCATATCAGGATCAAACAGTTCGCGGAAGGAGATCTGGTGCTAAAGAAAGTTGATGCTGCGGGGAGATCAATCCCCGTGGGCAAGCTCAACCCAAACTGGGAAGGGCCTTACATTGTTGAAAGGGTCCTGAGAACGGGAAGTTACCACCTCCACGACGTGGAGGGGAGGTCCATAAGTCACACCTGGAGCGGTGACGACTTAAAACGCTTCTACCCATGAGGGGGGGGGGGAAGTGAAATTGTATATTCAGAGTCAATTTATTATATTACATTCACTAACTTGTTTTAACTTTACCTATTGTGGAATTTTGCTGGTAAGGAGATTAGATGGTTGCACTACCTCGAGCCTGGCTTGGCCCCAGGTAGACCTGCTGCGCAGGCTCTTATTAGCTGGCAGGTCCGAAGGCTCACCTGTGGGGGTAAGGGACCCCGAGTGCTGCTCGACCCCGGGTAGACTCGTTGCTCAGGATCTCATTAGCTGGGCAGAGCGGTAGGCACACCTGGGGGGAAAGGATTGGTTCTTGGAGACTCTTGCACTACCCCGAGCCTGGCTCGGCCCAAGGTAGACCCGCTGCGCAGACTCTCATTAGCTGGCAGGTCCGAAGGCTCGCCTGTGGGGGTAAGGGACCCCGAGTGCTGCTCGGCCCCAGGTAGACTCGTTGTTCAGGCTCCCATTAACTGTGCGGGGCTGTAGGAACACCTGGGGGGAAAGGACTTGGTCTTGGAAATGTTCTTGGAAATGCTTCAGTATGAAAACTTTTGCACTACTCTGAGCCTGGCTCGGCCCCAGGTAGACCCGCTGCGCAGGCTCTCATTAGCTGGTAGGTCCGAAGGCTCTCCTATAGGGGTAAGAGACCCCGAGTGCTGCTCGGCCCTGGGTAGACTCGCTGCTCAGACTCTCATTAGCTGAGCAGGGCGGTAGACACACCTGGGGGGAAAGGACTTGGTCTTGGAAACGTTCTTGGAGATGCTTCGACTTGGAAACTTTTGCACTACCCCGAGCGAGGCTCGACTCCTGGTAGACTCGCTGTCCGGGCTCTCGCTCAACCGGACAGGACAGTAGGCACACCTGGGAGGCAGAGGAAAAAGTTTGAGAACCTCTTTGAGGAGGAATGTCTCGGCAGGAGGGTCTCGGTAAGAAGTTCTCAACAAAGAGAGTCCTCGACAGGGGGGAGCTCTCGGCATGACAGCAGGAAGTTCTCGGCGAAACTCCGTTTGTTCGCGTACTGCGAAGGGGAGGCGACTATCTCTTTAAAACCTACGGTCGGCGCTTTCGGCAAAAGGTTCTTGGCGGAAGGCACTCAGCAAAAACACGCTGGGCCTTGAACTCTCGGCAGGTTTCCACCTATTAATCTCACTAAGGGATGCGATTCTCCTAAGGAGGCCGAGGGCCTCAGCGAGAACTCACTTGAGAAGCATTAGACAATATAAATTGCTTTTATAAGAAGATGAGTAGAAAACCGATCATTTATATATATGCGAATGTGTTTACAGAAAAACAAAATGATTACAAGCGAGAACATCTCGCGCATTCAAAAAGAGCAAAAAAGAGAGGGGCGACGAAAATCTTCAGGGGGTTTCGCCGGATTCCCCGCTCGAGCTCTCGCCAAAGCTCACGCCTGAGCTCTCGCCGGATGTCTCGACAGCTACAACGAGAGATTTCAGGACATCCGAGGGAGGGGAATCGGGCGCTCCCGGGGGCTTGGGGACGGGCTCGAAAATCCACGGGAGAAGCTTGCGGGCCGTGAGGATCTCGCCAGCTTCGTTTAGACACCCCACGTCTCGCAACGTCTCTATCATTAGCCTGGGCGTTGCCTGGGCGTTGACCTGCAGCAGCTTGTCGATGTCGTACTCGGAGTAGTGGCGGCTCCTCAGGCTCTCGTCCAGCGAGGGAGGGGGCGGGATCGCAGCCACAACCGCTTCCGCACGTCGGAGCTGGTCCTTCAGCAGGATGTTCTCGCATTCCAGACCGGCCAGCTGTGCGCGAAGCAGCATGCTCTGGGAGGAGTCCTGTGCGCAGAAGAAAGCTCGTCAGGACATGAAGAAGGAAAGGGAGAGCGGATTATGATCTAAGGGGGAGTGAGGAGCTTTGGAAGGTCTCTCTTACCTCATCCGCCGGGCGCAGAGATAGGAGCCGCTGGGCATCCGCCAACTCGACCTTCAGGGCGGCCGCGTTGGCCGCCGCCTCGTCTCTCGCCTTGTGCATATCGGCGAAGTTGCGGTCGATGGTGATACTTCGGCGCGCGCTCATATGCGCGAGCTCAATCCCGCGCATCAAGGCCCGGATGGAATCGAAGGTCAGGAGCCGGGTAGATGACTGGTCAAATACGTCAGTGTCTTCTCGGCTATAAAGGCCATAGCCCAGCGCGTAAGCATCGCCGGTGACCTCGTCTTGCTCCGTCCAGCTGGGGAGGTGGGTAGAGATCGAGGCCCGGTTCGCTTCAGGGTCCCACCGAATCAGGGGCTTCCCCTCCGCGTCTAGGAACTTCTCGCTGAAGCCAAAGTTTCGATGCCCTTTTGGCATCGGCTTGGGGGGACTTGGGCAAAAGTCTCGGCGACCGCCCTCTCGCCATCAGCTCCACCTGCGGCCGGCAGGTTCTCGGCAGGGGATTGGGCAGCAGCCTCAGCGGTAGTGGTCGCCTCGCCTGTTATTGGCAGGTTCTCGGCAGAAGATCGGGCAGAAGACCCCAGCACAGACTTAGCCTTGTCCGCGGCAGTCAGCTTGGGTCTTTTGAGAGAGGCGGAGGAGAAGGCGCTGGGCTTTCGCTTCCCGGCGCCAGTCTTGGGGGGAGGAGCCGGCTCATCTCGGCAGGCGAGAGCTGCGGACTTCGCGAGGGCCAAGGGGTCGGTCGCAGCCCTGGTCACGTCGAACGCTTGGTGCAGAGGGATTTCTCGCTCACCTGCGAGATCAACAACAATTAACTCTCTACATCTTAAAGTATAGAATCGCGTGGTAAAGGCGAGATCATACCTTCGTCGGCAGGTACGGGCTGAAGGGAGTCGATGTCCCGCCTGAGGAACTGGACGTCGAAGTCCTTAGTCCCAAAGAACTCAAGGATGGCGCTCTCGCACGACCCAAGAGTGGGCGGCTTGTAGGCGGCGTTCTCATACTGGACGGGCGCGAGAGGAACGTTGCCGAAGTCTCCTGAGACATAGACGAACTTCTCGCTCTAATGATGGTTTTTGTTGGCGAGGCCGCAGGTCTTGAGCAGCTGCCCTGAGAAGAAGACCACCCTGCCGCTCTTGGCCCGGAAGATGAAGAGCTTCCGGAAGATGGGTAGGCTGAACTCTATCCGCTCGGCTCGCATATAGCAGATGAACTCCACCAGGATGGAGACCGAGTTGGGATTAAGTTGTGCGGGAACCACCCCGTAGTATCGGAGGGCTTGATGCATCTCAGGCCAGAGGGGGAGGCGGAAGCCCACCTCAAAATGCTCTAGGGGGATGGCGAGCTCCCCCTCTCGCGCGAGATTGACCCTGTCGTCGTTGCTCGGGTTTCTCGCGGTGAATCCGGCAGGGATGAAGTTGGTGGTTATCAGTTGGAATTCGTTTAGGGTCAGATGGCAGGGAGGAAACTTATGCTTTAGGAAGGCTTGCGCGCAGTTGGAACGGCCCTCGCTCTCGCCCTGCATCGTAATTAAGGGGTTCAAGGCGAGAACTATTGGGAAGAGGGCGAGAGCAAGAGAAAGTGGCGAAAGCAAGCGAAGTCACGGAGAGGCGCGAGAGCGGCAAGAGCGGAGGCAAAGGGTTTCGGATCAGAGAAATAAATGTGGTAGGTGGACCAGCCTATTTATAAAAAATCGTGGTAATGATGTTTTTTCCAAAAAGATGGCGGGGGTACGATCGTCAAGTCCCGAGGAGTCGACGCCTCGCTTTCCGTTCTGACACGCTCCGGCTGCCTAAGCCAGCGGTGGGGGGGGGGGAGAAACTCCTTGGCGAGACCCCGGCCCATAGATAAGACGGTAACTAATAAACAGGAAGCTAGTGTTCGCGCAAGTACCACAAAAATGAAGCGTGAAACAAAAAAGCAGAGAGCAAAGCAGAAATAAAAGAGAGGCTCTTGCCGGGCGAGAGCCGCATAATAAAAAAATGATAATGATAATAGTTCAACATCAGTTATTATCCGAATTCAAGAAGCAGCACATTGGGGGAAGGGTAGGCCGAGAGATGGGGAGGCGAGACGTCGTCGTTCAGTATTGCTCCCAGCGCCATCGTCCCCGGTCCCGCCTTCCCGTCCTCGGAGGAACCCGCGGGTTGAAATAAGACGTCAGGGCGGTGCACCCAAGGTTAATCAGGCGCGCTTGATCCCGAATCCGTGCAACATACCTCCCTGGGGACATCTCGACGGTAAGTGTATCCTGCCGCTCGGTCTCGTCGATGAGGTGGGAATAGTCCCGCTCGATGACCGCCATTCGCCGCTCCACCATCTTGTGGAGGCTCTTCACTGCAGAGGAGTTGGCCCGGTCCCGTCGCGCGAGCTTCGAGAAGGACGCCGCCACCCTCTTCCGCCGTTTCCTTCCGTTCCCGGCACTGTCCAAGAACTCTTCCATCTCGTCAGAAGAAGGGAAGGGGGAGCTCCCAGCGTCTTCCCTTTCCTCTTCATCTTCGTCTTCATCTTCCTCATCGGCTCCCGCCCGGGGCTCCGCACCCCCTGGTAAAAGAGAGAGTTCCAGTCACTACAAGGGAAAAAATAGAGGGAGTGGTGATTTCTCGCATACCTGCAACATGGCGAGAGCCATCGACCGACAACGGGCGAGAAGGCCCGGGCTCCCCCTCGGGTTCCTTTCCAAAGAGGAGGTGGAGCGGCTTTCCTTGCCCCGGGCGAAATGTCATGCGCGTGACGATCCCGGCCTGGCTAGGAGCAGGGGCGTAGACGTCCTCCCTTGCGGGAAGGCGAGCCTCCTGTGAAGGCGCGGAGGTTCGATGGCCACTCCTCCCGCCGGTAGGGCGAGATCAGCTGCCCGGATGTCCTGGTTGGCGAGTACGATTTCGTTCCTCCGGGTGGCGAGACCCGGGCTGGCGAGAGCTGGCGCTGCGGGAAGTCAATTTAGCAGCAGTGGAACACATTGATTGGAAAGAAAAGTTGGACAAAATGGTGGTAAAAGGTTACTTGGGATTCTCGGAGGGTCAGCCGGAGGAGTGGCCTCCGGGACCCGTGGTGGATCCCTAGGGAGGAGAGGCGCCGATTCAGGGGGCACCAGCGGGGACCCGGCGCCGACATCTTGAACCGCCTCCTGCGAGAAGTACGACATATCAGTCATCGATCTTTCTTTTTCTACATCCGTCCACAGTTCTCGATAGTCAGCGAATCGGAGAGACATACCTTCTGCGGAGGAGAAGGATTATCCGCGCGGCTTGGGGTCGGGGTAGGCAAGCCCCAGTTCTCGTTCAAAAGGTCTCGCTTGACCGATTTCGCCTTCTTCTTTTTCTTCTTCTTAAGTTGTGGGGGCTCAGCGGCCGGCGCCTTTCTCGCCAGCCAAGGGGCCACCAGGGAGCTGTTGGCACGGGCTCGCGCCTGTGCCGCATCGATGCGGTCTTGCAGGCCTTGCAAGAGCGGCTTCTCGGCGCGTTCAGGGCGCATGACGAGATCGCGCGAAGACTCGACAGGGGGGTGACAGCGGCAAGAATGAAATTTTGACTATCAGCAGATATATATATATATAGCCGTGGGATGGACCACCAAAAGATTCCTTTTCAGGACAGCACGTGCTCAGCGAATATAAAGGGTTGGACGTGTCTTTTCAAGCGCAGGGCTAGCTCGAAAAGAGCGGGGATTGTGTACAACCCCATATTCGCTGAGTGGGACCCAGAAACACCCAGGGCCAGGTTTGGGCTAGCCCCAGGTGAAGAAAACTGCTCTCGCCCAATCAGGATTGAGCTCGACTTTCTTCGAGCTCAGCTCAGGTCTAGTCGAGCTGGGCTCGACGTTCGTTGAGCAGGTTCAGAACAGGAGAGCTCTCGCATAGGGGGAGGCGAGAACGTTCGCGCTCAGGTAAGCAGTTCGTCGAGCAGAGCTCGACGCTCGCCAAAGACAGGACGGGCTTCGGTCGAGACCTACTCCCGCCCAGAGTCGGGCGAGAAGGCTCGCGCCTCGCAGGGGGCGGGAGCAGGCATAACCGGTGGCATTCTTCAATATCCTTTTAGCTCCCGCCTGGTGAGGGAGGGAGAGTTCTCGGCAAGGCTTAGGCGCGAGAGCCTTCAGTTCTCGGCAGGAAGGCTTCCGCCGGGTAGGGCCCAGGGAGAAATTACCTGGATGCCCTCAGGTAAAATTACCTGTATACCCCCAGAGTCTGCATTTAGCTCCTCAGAACAGCGGAGTTTGGCTGTTGGCAGACCAGCCAGGGGTAATTTGGTAATTTCAGGTCAGCAAAGGCTATAAATAGACCCACATATGCTCCTCAGAAGGCAAACTATCATATTTTTCTAAGATCTTCTAGTGCTTGCTAAGGAGCTCCTAGCCCAGCATTTGGCTTTGGAGGGGAGAGATCTTCCGGGTTAGAGGTGGGACCTCCCAGCTGAGGCTTTGGGTCGTTTTCTGTTCCTTTACTGCCAGTCAGAGGTCGGAGCTTGGGAGAAGTAGGTGTTGGCTACACCCCCGATTTCGAACTTTCGTTGAGGTCAAATTTTGGCTTCAACACTTACTCCCTCCATCACTCTTCGCTCGATTCTTCATGTTCCGAGCTCTTCTTTCAATCTCTTCTCTATTAGCCGTTTCATTCAGGACCTTGACTGCTCTGTAACATTCTCTTCAACCTCTTGTGTTGTGCATGATCACATGACACAAAATATCATTGACAAAGGGCATCTGTCGAATGGGCTCTACATCCTGGATTCCTCCCCCCACGATTCTCTCCTCTATTAGCTCTGTTGAGTGACACCGACGTCTTGGGCACGCTCCTCTACATATACTCCGAAAAGCTCTCCCTGATGTATCCCTCCAGCCTCAAGACTTCTCGCCGCAGATTTCTTGCCGCCTGATTTCTTGCCCGCCATCGCTTCTTCCCCAGGCCGCAGCCTCCTTTGTCTAGGCCGCCAATCAGGTTGCTGTTTACTGACTTGCAGATCCTTGTCCAGGCCGCCGCTTCTTGCCCGCTCGTTCTCTAGCTCACTTACACCCTGATCACGCTATGTTTGGCTCTTCCCCAGTGGCTGCACAGTATACTCCAAACAACATTCAAACTGAACTTGATGCCTTCCGCACCCAACTCAGGCAACTTCAATGGATGATCGACTGTTCTCTGGGCTATGGGGTGTCTATTTCAGATGGTGGTACCTCCTGTCTTGCCCATAGTTCATCCTAGATTTTGGATTCAGGGGCCTCACACCACATTATCTTATGGAAACCATCACAATACTTAGAATTTGTGCCTCCCAAGTTCATCACCGTTGTTAGTGGGGACACCATTCCCGTTTCTGGCTCGACAGACGTCAACCTTACTCCCTCTATCACTCTTCACTCGGTTCTTCATGTTCTGGGCTCTTCTTTCAATCTCTTCTCGATTACCTGTCTTATTCAAGACCTTAACTGCTCTGTAACATTCTCTTCAACCTCTTGTGCTGTGCATGATCACAAGACACAATATCATTGGCAAAGGGTATCTGTCGAATGGACTCTATATCCTGGATTCCTCCCCCCACGATTCTCTCCTCTATTAGCTTTGTTGAGTGACACCGACGTCTTTGGCATGCTCCTCTATATATACTCCGAAAAAGCTCTCCCCGATGTATCCCTCTTTGATTTCACTTGTAAATCTTGTATCTATGGAAAACACCATCGGTCTACATTCTCACCTCATTTTACTCGGAGCAATGCTCCCTTCGTTCTAGTACATTCTTATATTTGGGGACCCTTCAAAACCTCAAGTGTTTTTACCTATCGTTATTTTATTACCTTTGTTGATGATTACTCTCGACTAACATGGTTGTATTTTCTTCATGAACGCTCTGAGTTGCCTTGTGTTTTTCGTGTCTTTCTCATTGAAACCCGCAACCAGTTCTCTATTACCATTAAGACACTCCGAACCGACAATGCCCGTGAATACACCAGTCATGCGTTTACAAACCCGTGTACTGAGTTTGGGATCATTCATCAAACCTTGTGTGCCCACACCCCCAATAAAATGACGTTGCCGAACGCAAGAATCATCACCTTCTTGAGATCACCCGCTCTCTTATGTTTCAAATGAATGTTCCAAAATTTTATTGGAATTTCACGGTTTCTACCGCCTGTCATCTTATTAACCGCATGTCTTCCTCTATTCTCAACTTTGCGGCTCCCCTTAACCCTTTTTTTCCCTCCACACCTCCATTTTCAGTCGCCCCTCGCGTTTTTGGCTACGTTTGCTATGTTTATAATCTTGGCCCGTCCACTGACAAGTTTGCTCTACATGACACAAAATATATGTTTGTTGGTTACTCACATACTTAGAAGGGCTATGTCTGCTTCTCTCCCAAGGGTCGCAAGGTTATTACGTTTGTTGTTGTCACCTTTCTCAAAGATCACCACTATCATTCTAAACCAACTGATTCTCCATGTCCGCTTCTCCTTCCGCAGCCTGCTATCCCTGTTACTTCTAACCTTACACCTCTCCTTCTTACACCCATCCCACCAAACTCACCTCTCCTTCCCACGCCAATCCCACCAAACCACCTCTGATTCATGTGTATACTCGTCCTCCTCCTTTGTCTACTACCTATAAGAGATGCCATCGAATGATGATATTTTGTGGCCTGCAGAACCGACAACTGTTTCTACGGCTCACCCAATGCCGAATTATGTCTCCTTACACCGTCTCTCTCCCAAACGCGACCACTCTGCCATTTCTTTATCCTCTAGTACCACTCCAACTTCTGTGCAGGAGGCTCTCCAACATCCGGGATGGTGAGCGGCTATGGATGAGAAAATGTCTGTTCTTTGGGCAAACGACACCTGAGATCTTGTCCCTCTTCCTCCTAGACAGACTTGCGTGGGTTGTAAGTGGGTGTTTGCCATCAAACATGGTCCGGATGGGATGGTTCAACGTTTGAATGCTCGACTTGTGACTCTTGGTTTTACTCAACAACAAGGTCTTGGTTATGATGAGACTTTTTCTCCGGTCGCGAAACTCAATACTATTCAAGTTTTGATCTCCCTCGCTGTTCATCGACACTGGTCGTTGCACCAATTAGATGCCAAAAATGTTTTTCTCAATGACGATTTGCAGGAGATCGTCTATATGCAACAACCTCCCGGGTTTGAGAGCACGAGAGTCTCTTGTATGTTGTCTGAAGAAATCACTTTATGGTCTCAAACAGTATCCTCGGGCATGGTTTGACAAGTTCAGTCAGACGGTTAGTGTTGTTGGGTTCACTCGGAGTTCAAACGACTTCTCTTTATTCACTCGTCGTTGTCCAACAGGCAAAATGATTCTTTTGGTATATGTTGATGATATTTTATTACAGGAGATGATCTTACAGGGATACATATGATCAAACAACATCTGACGACTGTGTTTCAAACAAAGGACCTCGGAAATCTTCGATATTTTATTGGTCTCGAGGTGGCTCAACGACCCGATGGGCTTGTGCTATCTCAAAGAAAGTACTTCCTTGATTTGCTTCATGATGCAGGCTACTCTGGATGCAAGCCTGTCGACACTCCCATGGATATTAATCATAATCTTTGTGCTCATGACTCAGACTCTGATCTTCTTCTTCCAAATCCAGAGTATTATCGTCGACTTGTAGGAAAACGGATATATCTCATTGTTACAAGACTTGATTATTTGTTGTTAGAGTTGTCAGTCGATTTATGCATGAGACACGTATCTCTCATCACCAGACAGTTGAGCTTTTTCTTCGATACCTGAAGATTACTCCTGGACATGGACTTGTATACAAGCCCTCTTCGTCTTTCTTATCTTTGATTACATATTCTGACGTTGATTGTACTGATTCATTGGATGACCGTCGTTCCACAATTGGATACTGCACTTATTTTGGAGGACATCTCATTACCTGACGCAATAAGAAATAGTCTGTAATTGCTCGCTCATCTGCTGAAGGCGAGTATCATTCAATGACAATTGTTGTGTCTGAGCTTACGTGGCTTGAAGGTCTCCTAGTTGATTTAGGAGTCAAGCTTTCCTCTCCAGCCATTTTTTTTGTGACAGTCAAGCTGCCATACACATTGCCAAAAATCTTGTCTTTCATGAACAGACTAAACATATTGAAGTTGATTTTCATTTCATACGAGAGAAGGTTCTGTTGAAGAAGAACGAATTACAACATGTTCCTGCTGCTGGGCAAGTTGTTGATATTCTTACTAAGGCCTTACCTCACCCACTATACTACCTACCATTTTTTGTCCAAGTTGGGTGCTTACGATTTGTATGCTCCAACTTGATTTGAGTGTTGAGAGAAAATTGTGTAAAAGCTCAATACGAGCTCATTTAGTTTTTTGGATTTAGTCCCACATCTTAGTTTGAGTCATCTTCTCCTCTTCTGTTTCATATATATAAGTGTATAAGTATACAAAGTGATTGATGAAGAATGTAAGAATATTTTTTATGAATTAATAAAATCCTGACATTTTTTCCCTCCGGTGTTCTTCTACAGAAAATATAATAGAATTGATTATCCCCCTATTAGAACATAAAAGTATATTGGCGGTTAATCTCATTTAACCGCACCATGCGGTCAGCGCGGTTATGATGTTCTAGCCGCACATTATGATTATGGGCAGATATATAGGCGATTAGCAGTGTGTAACCGCGCCTTGTGATGATCATGATGAAGATGTGTTAACCGCAAGATTTGATGATGAAGACCTGCCGATTCATCCTTGGTACCTGCTCCTCTGCTAATAGTCCCATTACCATCTTCCACTCCACAATAGCCTTATAAGCCCACCCGAGACCGACTATCACATCAAAATCTTTCCCATAATTTTGAAATCAATGTAGAATTGCAACAAACTCGTCCAACCCCCTTCCACTTCCCCTGGCTCTTATTACCTATGTAAGTTCTTGTTTGAAATCTAAATTACTTATTGTTGCGTGTTTGTGAATAATCATATTTTTTGGATGTTAATTCGTGTTTGTCTGCCCAAGACACATATTTGCCAGGTTTATTTGTTTAACATTTTATTAAAACATTGTTAACTCTAAATTTACTTGATCTTGTTCGTTTTTCTAATGTTTTGACCTCAATAGTGGTTGTTTGTGATTTTTTTATTAATTCAAATTTTATTATTAATTAATAGTTGGACAATTACTTGTGCATTGAATCATTTTAGATGCCTCGCAACACTACACTAACTTATTAGGGCATGTGTACACTTCATCATTACCATATCTTTCGTTAAATTGACCCCGCCCTCGTTGTTTAGATGCCTTGCAACACTACACTAACTCATTAGGGCATGTGTGCACTTCCTCATTATATCTTTCGTTAAATTGACCCCGACCTCCCACGATTGATGATGTGATCCTTTACAAAGGTCCATACCAAAGTAGTCCATGTGTTAGAGTCACAAAACCTATACATGCGGGTTGGGGAATGTTGAGGATATTCTCACATTGGGAAACTAGTATAGTTCTTCTGCACGCAATATAGATCTTAGGCCCCTTCACCTGCAATCAATTGATCTTTGGGTTGAATGCTTAGGTTCTAACAATTACACTAAAATCGAACAATTAAGATGTATTATGATTTATGACTTAAACGATATTTCCTTTCCACTTGATTCGTCGAAACCAAACACAGCCTTCATGAAAGTAATATACAATACTTCTAAAACATATTCTTAAACCTTCCCGAGGTGCTTGTTTTAGCAGAATTTCTTACTTTATTAATTCTCTAATTCAAGTTTGTAATTCCAGCTGGAGTTTTCTAGCTCCTTTATTAAGGATATGTTGGAAAAGGCGATTCACATATGTAAATTTATGTGGCCGAGTCTTTTCAACAAAAGCATAAGTAAATTTATGTGGCATGTATATCGCAAGGGCTCACTGAGACCGCGGAGAATATTTAATAATAAATAGGTTGCTATGTTTGCTTGACGCATTTTTAGTATTTTTAGTATTTCCTAATTTCAGTATTTCCTAATTTCTAGTATTTCCTAAATTCAATATTTCCTTTTATATTCGCTCATCGCCACTATAAGAGGGCAGACGGATCTTGTAATTTTATCTTGGAATGTATGAAGGTTTCTAGGGTTGCTCCCTAATTTTGTCTCTTCACATCCTCCTTCATTCTCGCTCACCCCCGCTGGCCTTTCCTCTTGTCGGATTCCTCCTGGAATTTATCCGTGATTCTATCAATTTGTCCGACCTGCCGGAGCGCCCGCCGTCTCGCCGCCGGTGCTCGAGATCATCCGTGGGATTTCCAAATCCCTGATCCCTGCGCCTTTTTCCGCTCCGCAACAGTGCCAAATCGCGGATCGACGCCGACTCGCTGTTCAGAATTGAGGATTCCGCGCATCGCACATCCCAGCCGATCCCACGCAGCGTTCCCTTTTGCACAACCACGTCTCTGTCGTATCCAGCGCCGAACCGCTTTTCAGAATCGCAGATCGTTCGCATCGCCGATTTCTTCCGATCCGCAACACTTCGATTCCGCACAGCAACATCCTCGACCGTGGCTTGCTCTACCTGCTGCATCCCTGATCTGCGTCATCTGGTCCCTCACACCCTTCGATCGGTCGTAGAACCTGCGGGTTCCACCAGTCCTCACCAGAGCCACCGTACGTTTTCGCCTGCTTCCGCTAGTTCCTGGGCACAGCCGATCGGCAGTCTCCGCCGATATCCAGTGGGAAGCCGCAGGATTCGCTGATTACAGCCGGTTACGACCCTCCAACCCAAATCTCTCCGCCGTACAATGCTCCACCCGCCGCTGCAGCACCCCCGCTGCACTGCTCGCCCAACACCGCCAACCTGTTTCTTCCTTCCGGCGTGGATTCGCTGCCTTCCCTCATCGCCGACATCCTCTCTAGTCTACACCCTTAGCACAATGGTTGCCGCCCACTCCGCCGCTTTCAGACCGCTGTTCTTGCCGTCGTCGAACACCAGACCTCAGCTGGATTTATCTGCCCTCGCTGCACAAATCCAGGCCACATGCGCCTCTCTCCACGCCAAAGTCGATCGTCTCCTCGCTCTCCACGGACGGGCCTTTACAACCTCCCACGAGGCTCCCTGCCCTAAGTGGTCTCCACCACTGTTGCCTTCTGCACCATACGAGAGTTATCCGACCATGCCGTCCCCAACATTCCTCTACGACACCAAACTACCGCTCAGCCCCGCAGTTGATCCTCCCATCGAAAGCGCACCGGCCGCTGAGATATCACCTCTCCTCATGGTGGTCGTTTCTCCACCGCTTCCGCCACCTATCCGGTCTCCCGCTCCGCCGCTTCCGGTAAATTCTCCGCCTCCTCTACCGGCTCTTACTCTGCCGACCCCGGTCTTGCCGCCCCCTCCGACCATTCCACCGCCTCCTCTCCCGACTCTTGCTCCGCTGGCCTCTACCTTGCCGCTTCCACCGGTCGCATTGCAACCTCTTATGCCTCCCCATGCCCCACTGTTCCCAATGGATCCGTTCCTGCTGCCGGCCGTCGCGTTTCCGACATCCTTATGGTTGCTGCTCACCACCGCTCCGCCGACCTTGCGAAAGCCATTACTTCCACCGCCCGTCGTTCCGTAGGGGCCGCCGCTACTCACCAACACCGCCGCCGCTACTCACCCACACCGCCGCCGCTGCTACACGTTTCCAGGCCTTGTTCTGGTGGGAGGTCAAGGTACCAAATGACCCTCCCATCGAACTAGCACCAGCCCTGCCGCTTCCACCTGCCGCATCGCCGCCTCTTCTGCCGCCCCGTGCCCCGCTGGCCCCGACGGATCCGTTCCTGCTGTCAGCCGTCGCTTCTCCGACTTCCTTGTGGCGGCTGCTCACCACCGCCCCACCGATCTTGCGGAAGCCATTACTCCCACCGCCTGTCCTTCCGATGGCGCCGCCGCTACTCACCACCACCGCCGCCACTGCTACGCGTTACCTGGCCATGTTCTGGCGGGAGGTCAAGGTACCATATGATCCGGCCACCCGCTTGGTACACGAGCTTGAGGGAAACCTCGTTTTGAAGGACGGATGGAGTGTTACGGGTCTAAATGTTACATAACTACACAACAAAGAGCCACCATGACAAGTCTACACGCGTCGGGCGCGTATATCGCAAGGGCCCACTGAGACTGCGGAGAATATTTAATAATAAATAAGTTGCTATGTTTGCTTGACACATTTTTAGTATTTCCAATATTTCCTAATTTCAGTATTTCCTTATTTCCAGTATTTCATAATTTCAGTATTTACTTTTATATTCGCTCCTCGTCACTATAAGAGGGCAGACGGACCTTGTAATTTTTTTCTTGTAATGTATGAAGGTTTCTAGGGTTGCTCCCTAATTTCGTCTCTTCTCGTTCTCCTTCATTCTCGCTAACCCCCGCTGACCCTTCCCCTTGCCGGATTCCTCCTGGAATTTATCCGTGATTCTCTCTGTTTTGGGGCTTGAACTCTGCGGTGTAATGAACACATTACTTTCAACCATAAATTTTTCGAGTGTGACAATTATGAGTGTCTTAAACTTGAGTCGGAAGCCTATGGAATATTTTTTGTATTTTTTCCATAGAAATCCGTCGTTTATTTGGAGTGAGTTTAAGTTCAATTCATGATAAATGTAGAGCTCCTCCAATTATCCCTTTCAAAGATGCAATAGTTTTACAAAATATTTTCTGACCTACAGCCTTTTTGTTTGGATAAAGATTCTCTTAATCCATATAGTCTTTTGAAAGTGTATGGTATTTATTATAGCTTACATCTTTATGATCAACTTTTATACATGCTATCTTTGTAATACCCACTTTTAATTCTGGATCTGTTTTTGGCACGAGAAATTATTCTGTATGATGCATGCAACCAAGTTTGTGTACAAGGAATCAATAATAAGATGACGTATGTATTGGAGTTATTAATATATATTTGTAATTACTGTGTATGGGCATATTTGTAAATTTTCACACTTGAGATAATATATATTGGCTAGCTCTCCTCATTGGAGGCTAACACTTTTCATTTCCCTACATGGTATCAGAGGAATAGGGTTTCGGCTTTCCCCCGATCGCACCTTCCGCTTCTTCCGATCGACTACATCCGCCGATCGCGTGTCCGTCTATCGCGCCTTCCGCCAATCGACCGCATCCGTCGACCGCATCTCCGCCTGCATCTCCGCATCAGTCGATCGCTGCTCCCCTCCGATCGCATCCGCCGATCGCTGCATCTCCGCATCCACTGTTTTCCGCCTGCTGTCCCCGATCGGGGCTTCTGCGGTCTTCGTGCCTCCCGATCGCTGTTGGTGTTTCTCTCGCCCGCTTCTTTTTCGTCTGCTGTCCCTGATCGGAGCATTCGCCGGTTCCGTGCCTCTCCGTTCTCGTTTCTTCTCTTTGTCTCTCGATTCCCGGTCTCCGTTGCGGGAGGGATCTTGTTGGTTTGTTTATTTTTTGCTCCATGGATTCCAAGGACATCTATGAGTCTTCTACGTGACGGATTACCAGCATCCTTCTTAATGAGAAAAATTACTCTTCATGGACGACTTCAATGAAAGTGGCTCTAGCTGGCCGGAATAAGCTCTCATGGCTGACCGACGTCCCTCCTATGCCTAAACCGACAGACAAGGATGCCAAGAAAGAGGAATTAGTCAAGTGGTCGACGTAAAAGTACATGGTTTTTGGGTGGATTCAGTGCTCGATGGAGCCTTGCATCTTCAGTCAGTTCATGCGCTTTGAAGACATCTCTGAGCTTTGGTCCGCTCTCCAGCGCACCTTTTGGCACACCCGTGTTGATGCCCAGATTTTTGGCATCTTTCAGGATATCGCTTCCGCCACTCAGGGGGAGCGTTCTGTTCTGGAGTACTTCACCTACCTTCAGGATCGTTTTCTAGAGCTTAACGATCTCGAGCCGCTCAGTGCCCTGGAATCTCCTAATGATATCACCCTTATTCGAAAACAGCGACAGCGAAGAGAGACATACCAGTTCTTGATGAGGCTTCGCCTCGACTATGAGTCTACCCATGCTCAGATTGTGGGGATGTCACCTTTGCCAGATCTTCTTGAGGCCTATTCCATAGTTGCCGAGCATGAGAAACGTATGCAGAGGCAATCTAGTCTCTCGGGCGCTCCTGCTACCTCCCCTCTTCCTACTGAGTAGATGGCTCTTGCCGCTTCTTACCGCCCTCCCACCTCCAGCACTCGTAGCTGAGGCGGTCGAGGACACTCTACTCCGTCTGGCGGTCATGGTTCGTCTGGTGGTCGTGGCTCTATAGGTCCACCTGGCCCTTGCTCTCATTGTGGACGTCTATATCATGACCGTAGTCGGTGCTACCAGCTATACCCACATCTACGGAGCTCTGAGCGTTCTTCTCATTGTGGTGCACCTCGCCATACTGTTGCCACTGCCGAGTCTTTCGGGCCTGTCGAACGCACCTTGGGTGCCAACACCTCTGACTTCTGTCAGATATTGACCCAGTTTCAGCAGTTCCAGCAATCTCAGCCTTCCACTCCTACCGCTACTTCCACTGTCCCCTCTTCCTCAGGTACTCCGTTTGCTTGCTCCGTGACCACAGTTGACCAGGATTCGTCACCCTTGGTGATTGATTCTGGTGCAACCGACCATATGACTGGTACGTCTTCCCGTCTGCTTCAGGTTGTTCCCTGCTCCCAACGAGACGTGCGTCTCGCTGATGGCTCGGTTACCCCTGTCCTCAGTCGGGGCACCGTCCCACTTTCTTCCTCTTTCTCCCTTGACTCTATTCTTCTTGTTCCTCAGTTGGCTCTTAACTTATTATCTGTTAGTAGTATTGCTCATACTTTGGACTGCTCTGTAACTTTCTTTTCTGATCGTTGTGTTTTTCAGGACCTGAGATCCGGGAGGACTATTGGTACGGGATATGAGAGGAGTGGGATGTACTACCTGGAGCTACCTTCTCCCACTGCTGCTCCCACCGCCACCTGCCCACCTACACCTTCTACTGCCTACCCTGCTTTGTCGTCGACCTCGCTTTGGCACGCACGCCTCGGCCATGCTAGCCCTCAGCGGATGTTGTCTGTTTGTCCTGATGTGTATTTTGTTTTTCCTTTTCGCTGTGATGTATGTGAGCTGTCAAAACATACACGCAGCGCGTATGTTCCTTCTGTTAGCCGTGCTACTTCTTGTTTTGAGTTGGTGCATTCATATGTGTGGGGCCCGGCCCCTGTAGTATCATTTGATGGTTTCTCGTACTTTGTAACTTTTATCGATGACTATTCTCGTTGCTTATGGGTTTATCTCCTAAAACATAAATCTGAGGTTCTATCTATTTACTCTCATTTTTCACGTATGATACGGACCCAACATGGGACGTATGTTCATATCCTCCGCTCCGACAATGGAGGTGAGTACACTTCTCGTCCCTTTGATCTTTTTCTCCGGAATGAGGGCACTTTACACCGATTTTCTTGTCCGGGTACCCCCGAGAAGAATGGGGTGGCCGAACGCAAAAACCGCCACCTATTACACTCTGTTCATTGCCTTCTTCGGGGAATGAATGTCCCTAAGTCCTATTGGAGTGCTGCTATTCTTACAATGACTTTTCTCATTAATAGGACCCCTTCTCGTCCGATTGGTGCCGTTACCCCCTACAGTCTCATCCATCCATCCGTCTTCGCCTTTCCCATCCCTGTCCGGGTCTTTGGTTGTGTGTGCTTTGTCCAGGATCGGCGACCTTCTCAGACTAAACTTGACGACCGGGCCATCCGCTTTCTCTTCCTCGGCTACTCGACTACCACTAAGGGTTACCGCTGCTATGATCCCCAACTGCGTCGTATTATTTACTCTATGGACGTGACATTTCATGAGGAGGTTCCCTTCTTCCCTGTGGACGTGACCCCTCCTGTGCTTCCCACTATTGTACAACCTCTCCCGATTGTCCCTCCACCAGCAGACGTGGTCCCACCTGCTGCTTCACCTGTCCCGCTGACTTACTCTCGCCGCCAGCCGCCACCACCACCCGGTGCACTCACTTCTCATCCAGTCCCGGATCAGCAGCTTCTTCCGGTCGCAGGTACCTCTCTTGAGCCCCCTCTTCTACTTCTTCTATTGATTTACCCATTGCCCTGCACAAGGGTAAACTTACTTGTGTTCATCCCTCTGTTACTGAGCACCCGTTGGCTAGTGTTGTTTCTACCAGCGTTTCTCACCCTCTTAACAGGCTTTTTTGGCTGCTGCTGATTCTGTCCGGCTTCCTACTTAGACTGCGGAGGCTCTCCTTGACCCTCGATGCGTTCTGGCCATGGAGGAGGAGATGTCTGCTCTCCGTCGTACTGGGACATGGTCCCTGGTTACTCTTCCTCCTGGGAAGCGCACGGTTGGGTGCAAATGGGTCTATACCGTGAAGTACTCCGCTGATGGTACCATTGACCGCTACAAGGCTCGTTTGGTGGCCAAGGGCTTTACTCAGGCTCCGGACGAGTTTGGCGCCACGTTTGCTCCGGTGGCTAAGTTGACCAGTGTTCGCCTTTTGCTCTCGCTTGCGGCCTCTCAGGCGTGGCCTCTCTACCAACTCGACGTCAAAAATGGCTTCCTGCACGGAGATTTACAGGAGGAGGTCTATATGGCTCCTCCCCCGGGGTTTGCCCTTAAGGGGGAGTATTCGGGGAGAGTTTGTCGCCTGCACAAATCCATGTACGGCTTAAAGCAGTCCCCGCGTGCCTGGTTCGAACGGTTTAGCTCGGTTATCCTTCAGTCCGGCTTCACTCAGTGCCGTACAAACCACACTTGCTTCATTCGTGTCACTCCAGAGGGACGTCGTGCCATTGTCTTGGTTTATGCAAACAATATTATTCTCACCGGGGATGACCCTTCTGGCATCTCTGAGGTGAAAACTACTCTTCGCTCAGCCTTCGAGGTGAAAGACCTTGGACACCTCCGTTCTTTCCTTGGGATTGAGGTTGCTCGCTCCCGACAGGGCATCTCCATATCGCAGCGCAAGTACACCTTGGATCTTCTTCCGGACACGGGTCTGCTTGGGTATCGTCCTGCGAATACTCCTATGGACACCAACCATCGCCTTCATGCTGAATCCTGTGATCCTCTACCAGACCCTTCTCAGTACCAGTGGTTGGTTGACCGCTTGATATACTTGACCAATACTAGGTTCGACATCAACTTCTCCGTGGGCGTGTTTAGCCAATTTATGCATTCTCCCAAAACATCTCACCTAGAGGCTGCTCGACGTGTTCTCCGCTGTCTTAAGCGCGCTCCTGGCCTTGGGCTATTCTATCGGGCTGATAGTGCCTTCAGCCTCTCCTGCTTCACTGATGCTGATTTCGCCGGTTCCTTGACTGATCGGCGCTCTACGTCAGGGTTCTGTGTATTCCATGGTGATCATCTTGTTTCGTGGCGGAGTAAGAAACAACCCATCGTATCCCGGTCATCTGCTGAGTCAGAGTACCGGGCCATGGCACACGGTGTCACTGAGTTTGTTTGGCTTCGATCGCTGCTGACTGAACTTGGCCTACCCCTGGCTACTGGCTCGACTCTCTACTGTGATAATAATTCTGCTCTTCTTCTTGCCCAGGACTCGGTGCTACATGAGCGCACCAAGCACATCGGGATGGATGTTCATTTTCTGCGTGATCACGTTCATACTGGGACTATTCTTCCAGCTTATGTCTCCTCGGCCGACCAGCTAGCCGACGCCTTCACTAAAGCTGTTGGCCTTACTCGTTCAGATCTGACCATTTCCAAGCTGAACATGATTGACATCTTTGCACCAGCTTGAGGGGGAGTATTGGAGTTATTAATATATATTCTGTAATTACTGTGTATGGGCATATTTGTAAATTTTCACACTTAAGATAATATATATTGGCTAGCTTTCCTCATTGGAGGCTAGCACTTTTCATTTCCCTACCGTATGTCGCTTATTACAGCTCCCTTGGCCTCCTCTGCCCAAATAAACTAGAATAATGAAGTATCAAAAAGAAAATTATGCTTATATTCATATTATGTAAGTAAATTGTTCATATTAGTAAATTTCATGATATTGTAGTAAAACTTTCTAAAATTTTAGTAAATATTTAAAAATAGCATGTCTACAGGAATATAGCGAGATGTTGGAAATGTTGTCAATCTTCATAAAAAGCTATAGTAAATTTTAGTAGTCTCGTATATTTAAGCATGCAATTACCCTCTTTTTCAGGGAAACAGTGCACGTGTGAAGATCTCAACATTACTTACACAGATTTTGCTACGAGGTGTGTATGCAAATAATTTTATATTTGGTGTAATTTAACATGATTCTATTGTTATGTTTTATGAAGTTGAAGCAATCTACTGGTTTTAACTTCTTTTTTCAAATTGTTCTACAAGTTTTGCATTTGATGTCTTTTAACATGATAATTTTCTTAAGTTGCTGGGAAAGGATAAGATGCCATTTTCAATTACATTCTGTTTATAATAAGAAGGATCGTTTACCAAAATCTCTCTTATAAATTTGTTAAATTAAAAGTTAGACTCCTTTTATCTTCTGAAATTATAAAAATCTCCTGCAAGTTTACATTTCATAACATGCATGTACAAAAATACGTCCCTGGAGGTGCGCTCTAGGGGGGATATTTTGTGCATGCATGGTAAAAAAATATAAAGTTAAAGGGAAGGTTGATGGGAATCATAGTTCTCGGGCAGGTTGATCCATACTAGAGCCCGTAAGTAGGATTTAGGGTCGTCGTATGGACGACCCGAGTCCGTAATTGCATTCAGTGCGTTGACAGGACATTGCTTATGTATTTTTGGCTTCTCACAACCGTTCCTTTTGTGTGAGTTTATAAATGCCTGTTGTGGAATTTATTTTAAGTCATAGCAGAATTTTAAGTGATTTCAAATTTTGTGATCATTTCGCAGTGCCGAATCCGTGAAGAACTAGGTGTCGTAGCCTATTCCTTAGTTCCCTTTCATTTGGCCGAATCTCCACTTCATCCCAGCCACTCATCGACTATTATTCTCCACGCAAACCTCACAACCCCCATTCAACTACCTAAGGAACCGTTGAAACTGCTCGATTTTACGAAGGGATTTCCCTGGACAGAAAAGGAAGGTTTTTCCCCTCTCAGCCGAAGCATCTCCTCCCTTCTATGACCCTTTATGGTCAGCAGTTCTCCATCTTCAGTTCACACAGTGGCAACCAACATTCTCTTGGACGGAGAAACCTCTTGCGGTGGAAGGTTCTGGCAATTACTCTCCTCACAGGACACCCCTAGTATCTTGACAACACCTAGTTTCTACATCAAAATAAAAGTAAAAAATAACAATATAATATATGAAATCGTCTCGGAATGCGGATCCGAACTCATCTGCGGGATCGGATCGGCGATCCGATCAAGTCTCGCACGAGTACACGAATGTAGGTCCCTCCTTGAGGTGAATCCCTTCCGGTGCATGCTCTGATGGATCCCCATTAACTCCCCCCCGACTGAAATGTCTTCATCTCCGATGAATGGAGACGGTCGTACTGAAGTCGAAGTCTAGGCGCTAGTCGAACAAGCTTTGCTGGTAGTATCCAAGTGTCATTAGCATCTGGGCGGCCCTGCCAGTGGACTAAGTAATGACATTGAGAGCCATCTATAGTAGGAACGTACTCGTGGGATATGATCTTTTTAATGCTCTCAACACTCAACTCACGAGTGGTAGATCCCCGTGCGATCGGCGGTATCGTGGGCGAAACCATAGAAGACGAATCCCCAGGTTTGATGGAGCCGACTTTCCACGACATATGACCAAGGAGCGTCCTCCCTCTGACGATGATGGTGACCCGGTAGATATGAATGGAGACGACGGCCCGCAACTACTTGAAGACGGCGATGGCGCACTGACACTTGACCATGAAGAGCGTCGCCACAATAGCCGTCCGGAGCGCAAGCCCATTTATAATTTATTAATAATAAATATTAATAAATTATTATGGAGTATTAATATATTTTATTATTTGTTTTATTTCAAAATTATCATTGTTATTTCGTGTTTAATTTCATGTATTAGTTGTTACATGGTTATGTTATAAAACCATTAGTTTAGATTTCATTTTTCATGTTGGGCTGCATGTAGCCAGTTGGAGTGTTTGTTGTAGCCTATATATAGGCATGTACCCCTTTGTTTCTCATTAGTGAATGAATGAAAAGAAAACAATTTCAAGAATTGAAATCCTCCTCCTCCTCCAAGGCAAGTATTCGGCCCTCCTCCTTCTTCTTCCTCTTTGGCCGCCGGCCACCTCTCCCCCCCTCTCTATCTCGGCCTCCCTCCTTCTTCCTCTCCTCTACTCCCTTGCAAACCCGAGCCCTAGCCACCACCTTCCTACTCGGCCCCTCCTCCAACCTCCAAGCCGCCACCTCCTCTCTCACAAACCCGGCCAACACCAAACTCCAACAACCCGAGCCCCTCCCTCCACAAAATCTTAGCCGCCAACCACAAACACCAACAAGCCCGACCCCTTCCTCATCCCCGTCCTAAATCCAAATATCACTTTCCAAATTAAGCTCTTAGCCTACCATAATAGAAATATTTCATTCCCTAAATATTTCTCAATCCACCACCTTTTCTCTCCCCTGCCTTATTTAGAGATATTTGTTTCCATATTTAGAAGATTCCGCCGGGACTTTCCAAATACAGCGTGACACGAAGAAGGCGACGAATTTCTCTCCCTCCGGCGTATCTCTGGTGGTGCTGTTAAGGAACGATTCTAGTCGAGTGAAACGGATTCATCAAATCCGGTTGGGTAAGGAAAATTTGCACCTTTATGAGTTTCTCCTCTTTAGATAATTCCCGTGGCATTGGCAAATAGCGCGCCTTGTGTAACGTTTGATTTTTCGTGGTTAAATTTCTTTTAGTTATTGTCGTGTTTATTTCTTTCGTTTAAGTTCGTGAGGTGTGGTGGCCATCGTTTGTATTTTGTTGGGAGAGAATCACCCTTGCCCGAATCTTTTGTTTTCGGTGGTTCATCTTTTGGTACAACACGCTCGATCGAACCGTGTGGGTTCTTTTCGCTTGAGAGGACCTTGGCTTATCGACTTGGTATTATCTTTAAGGGCTTTGCGAACCCTCCGTAATTGTTAGTGTAGTAATAATATTAATTAAACCGCTGCGACGTTAAATGCTTGAGTGTGACGTGAGAGTTATTCGAGAGTGTCGCGTTTGTTTCGTCGACCACCAAAACGCTCGAAAGAGCGGGCCTACATCAAGGTTGGTGGGTATCAAAATGGGTGAACTGTAGGGGTGGACATCAGGAGTGAGTGGAATGTGTAAGTCTTTAATTTCAAGAATCTATACACCTAGAGGGGGGGGGGTGAATAGGTTTCCTAGTCTTTTATGACTGTCTTTGACTTAGTGTGTTGTGAGTTAGCTTAGTTAGCTTGCTTTCAAGACAATCACACGACACACACAATATTTATAGTGGTTCCCCAGATTATGAGTACGTCCACTGTCCCTCCCACCTTTCTAACAGCTTGTTAGACAAGACACTTCTCCAAATCTCGGCTCCTAAGAGCTTACAACACAGTTCCCGCAGGATCTCTCAGTCTCCTCCAAGACTTATCTCAGACACAAAGCCCTACCTCAGATCCAAGACTGGATCCTACAGCTCAGTGATCTAAAGATCACCTATTTCAGACTTGAGCACAAGTCCTACACTCAGGCTATGGAGGATAGCCCTACCTCAGAGAGAATGACTCTCCTACAGCTCAGACACAAAGGCCCTACCTCAGATCCAAAGGATCCTACAACTCAGGCACAAGTGCTCTACAACTCAGAGAGAATGACTCCTACCTCCGAGAATAAATCTCCTACAGCTCTGGCCCTCAAGCCCTACATCAGATTCACAACTGGATCCTACTCTCAGCCTTTATAACTTCAGGCTTACAATTCAGATCCAAAAGAATCCTATAGAGGGAAAAGTTGATTGGTGTAGATTTGACTCCAGAGAAAATTTCTCTGAGCCTGCCTTCCTGAGCTGAGATGAACTCAGCCCTACCTTCTTCACATCAACAAGAAACTGATCTTCAGGTTGACTTGGCTTGTGCTGAGAAGTATCTTGCAAAACAGCAGCTTTGAACTTGCTCTGCTTCTTCTTCCCTTCCTGGACTGAGTAGATTCAGTCCAGTCTTCTTCTTCTTCACAGCTTCCAGAAAATGTTCTTCAGAAATGTTCAGCTGGAACTGTGAAGTGGCTGCAGATAGGGTTAGCCCTTGCTGCACCTTCTTTCTCAGAGATTCACTCTAGCTTGCTGTTGACTGTGAAGATGACAATAGCTAGCTTGGATCAACTGATCTGTTGCACCAACTATCTTCTTTCAGCTGCCAAATGTTGCAGCTAAGGTAAGACCTTTCCTGCTTCCTGAGCTGAGATAAACTCAGCCCTAACTTCTTCTCGGCAACATGAATAGATCTTCAATGAACAACTGCTTGTGCTGGAAGTAACTCAGAAACAAGTTTCTGATCTTGCTGTTGATTTACTCTTCAAACAGCTAACCTGGAATGCAGAAACCAGAGGGCTCTGCTCCTTCTTTATCAGATCCTTATCTGAACTTGTTGTAGCAGAAGAAATTAGCTACTGCTAACTTGCTGGAACTTTTAGAGCAGCAGGTTGAACTTTTGGTTCTCAAGCTTTGCAATAATTGCGAGGAAGCTGAAGTTCAGCCGCCTCTTTTTGAAATGAATAAAACCCTAAAAGTTGAAGTTCTCAGCTCCCGATCTTGTCCTTTTATCTTCCGCTGATTAATGGATCTTAGAGCAGTGGGACCCACAATATTTGACAGCTGCAACTTTGTTTTAACAACAAAAGTCGTACAGTAGGTCTGCGGCGCTGTTTGTCGCGTACTGTAGCCATCCCGCAACATTTTGAATTTTGATAACGTCAACACCTGTGCACTTAGTCAAATTCAAACACTTTAGTATAGGCGTTGAGTGAGCAACCATCACTCAACGCCAAAACACATACACAGATTTTCTGTCACTAGGCGTTGAGTTAGTAAGCTTGACTCAACGCCAAAACACTTAGACAGATTTTCTGTCAATAGGCGTTGAGTGAGTAAACTTGACTCAACGCCAAAACACTTGGACAATTTTTCTATCACTAGGCGTTGAGTGAGTGAGCTTGACTCAACGCTAAAACACTTAAACAGTTTTTCTGTCATTAGGCATTGAGTGAGTAAGTTTGACTCAACGCCAAAACACTTAGTGCATACCTGAATGAAAGCGTTGAGTGTAGCTTCTTCACTCAACGCTTCTGTACTTAGACAAATTTTTTGTCAACTTAGGCATTGAGTGATCCTTCATCACTCAACGTCATCTAGACTTTTGTAGTCTTAACTGCTTAGGCGTCGAGTGAGCCTTCATCACTGGACGCTTATGGACTTCACCAGATTTCTTTACTGTCAAAGATAAAGCTTTGACTATCTGAACTTTACTCAACGTTTTTTGTAGTATGACGTTTAGTGAATTGCCTTCACTCAACGTCTGTGGACTTAGCCACTTTTCTGCCTTGCAAATAGTCAGGCTTTGACAAACTTGTCTTCTCTCAGCGCTTTTTGGCATCTGGCGTTGAGTGAGCTTGCTTCACTCAACTCCTGTGGACTTGACCACATTTCTTTGCATCTGGCGTTGAGTGAGCTTGTTTCACTCAACACCTGTGGACTTAATCACATTTCTTTGTATCTGGCGTTGAGTGAGCTGTCCTCACTCAACGCCTGTGGACTTAGACATATTTTCTGTCTCTCCACCTGTCTATCTTGTGACCACCTATCACCATCACTTAGACAACCTGTCTAACCTTGTTCTAAGGAACATCCTGCACATGATGAACTTAACCAACATCAAATACAACTATGTTCTTAGTGTTGATGGTGATGCCTCTTCAAATCAAATCTAGGGAACATTGAGGGCAATATTCCCAACAATCTCCCCCTATTTGAAGAAGACAGAACACCCAGCAATACTAAGAAACATTTACACATAAGGTATATAAATTGAGAGGCAGCTGTAAGCTTTCTCATACCTCTTTCAAATTTGAAGCAGCTTTCAGCACACCTCAATGCTTAACACTCTAGTGGAGGAATTTCCTCAACCCACTTGAGGGTGGAGACATAACATGCAATGACTCAACATTGCCCTCTTCATGTTACTTGAATATTTCCAAGTAACATGCACTGACTTAACATGACCTAGTCATTGTCAAGTACTGCTTAATGGCTCAACATTGCCCTCTTCATGTTACTTGAATGTTTCCAAGTAACATGCACTGACTTAACATGACCTAATCATTATCAAGTACTGCTTCCACATTGCCCTCTGGGCATGTAATGTCCACCATATCCCCTTTTGTTATGCCACTGGAATTACTCAGTATTGTAATTGCTCTACTCAGTATTGCTCTACACCTCCCCTTTAGGGTAGAGGGTATAGTCTACCTCTCCCTGTAGGTCTTAACAGATCTTTTACTTCTCCCCCTTTAGTGTTTAAGGTATTGCCTACCTCTCCCCCTTTTTGGCTTCTTCAAAAAAAGAAATTTCCTAATGAGGGAGGTGATAGTATCAAGGGAGAGATTAACTCTTAGGCTTCATTTGGTTCGGCGGTGGCGGGTCGATCCGGCGGGTGGAAACGGAGTGTTCGAACCGGAGGGGAGAGGTGGCTGCTCCAAACGGAGCTTTTTGGTGGCGTTTCTCAAGGCGGGCGGGTGGAAACGGAGCAAACGCCACCGGAGGTTCATTTGTTTTTCCTCCTTCCGGCGGCGTTTGCTCAAAACGGAGCAGCGAAACGCCCAAACAAATGGAGCCTTAATGTTATACCACTTGATAAAATTCAGTGTTGATGCCACTTGAGAAATTATCCTAGTGAACAAACTATTTGACTATGAGTCATACCTTTTATGTTGATACATTGATACAACATCTCACTGCAACCACTTGAGTTAGCTGCTAACATTGTTCCACTTGAGCCAATGCCACTCCTATACCACTTAAGGCTTCATGCAGCTATAATAAGGGTGGTGCTGGCTATTCCTCTCGTCCTGCAGCAGCATGTCTTTACAGCAGCAGCAGTGACTGCATAGCAACAACCTTCCACTAGGGCTGATCTCCCCCTCAGACTGCTCATAGTCCCGAGAACCTGCTGATCAGCTGTGATGATCTTTGATCCACTGCAGCTGCTGGCTGCTACGTAACAGGAAGCTGAACTAGTTCCTGCAACTTCTGAATTTGCTTCCCCTCAACAGGAGCATCTTGACTTGCTCCCCCACAACTGGAGCATCTGCTGTCATTCCCTTTACTGGACACTTGAGTCCATCTTAGTCTTGATACCACTTAATATCACTTGAGAGTCTTGATATCAAATGTCAGACTTATCTACCTGCAAGAGAGGTGAGTTCTGCAACAGAAATATAACATGGAGTAACTGAAGCTATACCAAGTTCAACATACTCAACTCAAACTTGAGGGTGTTGAACTTGACTTCATTTAGTAACTTAGTAAAGATGTCAACCACTTGCTTGTCTGTGAGGACAAACTCAAGACATAAGTCTTTCTTTTCCACATGCTCCCTAATAAAATGATACCTAATCTTTATGCATAGTCCTGCTATGAGAGACAAGATTCATAGCAATGGGGATTTAACTAGTACATGAGAATGTTACTTATCTCAATGTTATAGACCTGGAGCTGATGCTGGATTCACAACAACTATGCACAATAGCTCCCTGCAGAGATATACTCTGACTCAGCAGTGGATATAGCTACACTGGTCTGCTTCTTGTTTCTCAAATGACATCAGCCTTCTCTCTTGGAATAAACAACTTCCATCCTTGCTTTTCCTATCTTCCTTGCACCTTGTGGTGGTGGTTCTTCTTCTCACCTGTCTCCTTTCTTTTGAATGAGCAGTCATCACTGGCATGCCCAGCCTTGCTACAACAATAACATATTATGTTAGAAGAAATATGTTTTCTGGGTTTAGGATCATACCTGTCTCCTTTGGAAAGCATCTTCCTAGATTTATTGTGATCTTTCTTGTAATGTGAGGAGGAGGAAGATTTGTTCTTCCACTGCTTCCTCTTCATCATTTTCTGGAACTGCTTGAAGAAAAGTGACAGTTCACCATCTGTATACTGTTCAAGCCACAATGAACCTCTAATTACATTGGTGATCCAAACAATATTCTCCCCTTGATATATACAGACAAGTCTGATTAGGAAAATAGACAGTGTGCACTGTATACCACTGGTGGCACATGTCTCTTCTGTATACCACCTAGACTTGCACTGCATACTCCCTCTTGATCATGGTCATTGCCTTTGATCATTGCCATCTCCCATTGACTAGGACAGGGAGGCTTTGGCCTGATCTGTCTCTTCATCCAGATAGATTACTATCCTTTGAAGCATCTTTAGTCATTTCAATGACACTCTTATTATCTTGAGCAAGAAGTTCAGTTAGAATCTCCCTCCCAATCTCTGCATTTCCCATAGGAAGTTGTTGACTGATATCAACTGTACTTGGAGCAATTCAGCTGTTCTTGAATCGATTGTACTTGCTTTCCCACAGCAGGTGCAACCATCTGGGTATTCTTCCTCTCAAATGTCCATAGGGACAAGCTGATCTTCAGTAGTTTTGCTGACCTACTTTGTGTTGGAGGTACACTAGGTAAAACTCAAGCTTGTTCAGCTACCTAGTCTGAACTTGCTCCCCATCAGCAGGAGCATCTTAGCTTGACAGTCTCCCTCTCAACATTTGCACAAATTCTGTCCTCATGACTTTCAGTCATCATTTCAGCTGATGATACCACTTGACTTGAAAGTCTTTTCTGTATTTCACTTGACAATTTGTCTCTTCTGTATAGTGAGTCTTTTCAGCTGAGGATCATGTGCCTCTTTCTTGCTGCTCTTACAAGAGCTGCTTCCTGTGCTTTACTCAGTGATGAGTACAGCCAGCTTGTTCTCCTCCTCACTATCCTGCTGAAGTGGCAAGCTGGCAGCAGTACTATGTCCCACCAGTCAGACATCTTTGAGCTGGCTGGATCCAGCTAGTCTGTTTATCCAGTCAGATACCACTTGAAGGACTTTACTCAAGACATGTGTACTTTATCCTTTTTCAGGAATGCACACAACATCCTTTTCCTCTTGGACAATAGGAGGAGTATCTTTGATGGTCAACATCTATCTCCAACTTCCCAACTGCAGATCTTAGGTCCATTCCTTACTTGAGCATGATCCTTAAGATAACTACTTGTTCCAGTCATGTGGCTGGAACAATCTCTGTCCAAGTACCACATGGGGGTATGGACACTTGGACTATCCTGCAAAACAAGATTAGCATACCTTAGGACCCTAATTTTTATCGGGTCCTAGGTTCAGGTTAGCCTGAAATAGAGCTTGTCTACCTGTAGATTTTCTGACAGGAAGACTACCACTTGCTATTGGCACAGTAGGATTGTGCCAGCAATCTAAGACAAAATGCCCCACTTTGCCACAACACCAGCACTCATGAATATTATACCTTCTTTTCTGAGCAGGTATGGTAGCAGCTAACTGTTCATAAAGAGGAGTAACTTCCTTAATCTTATTTCTCTCAGCCACGATCTGACTAAAGGCGAGTCTGACAGTAGAAGAGCTTGGTTTTTCTTGAGATTTACCAACAGTGATCTTCTTTGCAGAAGACATGCTGTTGATGGCCTCAGAAATGCCTAAGTCTGGCTTGCTGACAGACTTGCCCTTGGTCTATGTGTGTGCTGAGAGATCTTGAGAGAAGACCACTGTCTTACTCTTGAGTGTTGGGGCTGAAGTACCAAATACAAATGGTCCATGTTGGGCAATTTGGATTTCTTCATGGGGAGCCTTCTGTGCACTCAAGCCCATACCCTTTCTTTTTCCATTGCAAGATACACTTGTACTCTTACAAGCAGAATTCCCATTCTTCCAGTGACCATGCATGCAGTCTTGGCCATACCTGTTGGAAGGGAGGATTACCTTGTGAAAGGTGGCCTGAGGCACTACAGGAGCTTTGTCTTTCCCTTTGGAATGAGTAACTCTAGAATTCCACTTGAACTCTAAACCCCCCTTATCTTTTTGAGAGGTGAAAGAGTCAATTAGTGGTAACACTGTTTTGTGCTTTGAAAAATTAGCCACAATCTTTTTCTCCTTTAGGAGTTTCTCTTCAAGATCCCAGATGATCTTGTTCTTTGGCTTATGGTCTCAATTTGGGTGATTGAGATGGTCTTTAGTTGGCTGACTTCCCTAGCTTTCTGATCCAGCAAGGATGCTGTCTCAGCCTGCTGGGCAGCAACTAGCTGAAGGGAGGTAATCTTCTCAGCTTGCTTTTTGGCCAACTTCCTGCTCCTTCTCAAAGCCTCCAGAATTTCACCATACTGGTCAATCAATTGATTGACATTTACCTCAGACTCAGAGTCATCCTCATCACTGGATGAAGATGCTTCTGAATTTGGACTAGTCTCATAACCAGTCACAGAAGAGGAGCTAGATAGGGAATATACCTTTTCTGGACCAGGCTGATCCTGGCAGGATTCATCATCTGTCATTGCCATCAGCCCATAATAGATGTTGGCATCTTCGTCATCATCAACCTCCTCTGAGTCACTGTCTGAAAGTGACAGAGGGGCCTTGATCTCTATCCTTGCATCTGGATTGACATCATCTTCATCACTGTCACTGAACACAAAGGACAATGGGGCTCTGATTCCTATCCAAGCAGCAGGATAGTCTTCATCTTTGTCTTCAATGGCAACAAGCAACCCAATGAGGGCTTATTCTTCTCTGCAGACTTGAAACTTCATTGAGCTCCACTCCTTATGGTTCACTCTTGAACCCATAAGTATAAACCTTTTAACTATCTTTTGAGATCTACTCAGACTGTTAAATCATTTCTGAGCAACCTCTCTCTGATACCACTTGAAAGTCTTTAATTTCAAGGATAGTTAAACACCTAGAGAGGGGGGGGGGTTAATAGATTTTCTAGTCTTTTATGACTGTCTTTGACTTAGTGTGTTATGAGTTAGCTTAGTTAGCTTGCTTTCAAGACAATCACACACCACACACAATATTTATAGCGGTTTCTTAGATTATGGGTACGTCCACTGTCCCTCCCACCTTTCTAACAGCTTGTTAGACAAGACACTTCTCCAAATCTCGGCTCCTAAGAGTTTACAACACAGATCCCGCAGGATCTCTCAGTCTCCTCCAAGACTTACCTCAGGCACAAAACCCTACCTCAGATCCAAGACTGGATCCTACAGCTCAGTGATCCAAAAATCACCTACCTCAGACTTGAGCACAAGTCCTACACTTAGGCTATGGAGGATAACCTTACCTCAGAGAGAATGACTCTCCTACAGCTCAGGCACAAAGGCCCTACCTCAGATCCAAAGGATCCTACAACTCAGGCACAAGTGCCCTACAACTCAAAGAGAATGACTCTCCTACCTCAGAGAATAAATCTCCTACAGCTCAGGCCCTCAAGCCCTACCTCAGATCCACAACTGGATCCTACTCTTAGCCTTTATAATTTCAGGCTTACAACTCAGATCCAAAAGGATCCTACAGAGGGAAAGGTTGGTTGGTGTAGATTTGACTCCAGAGAAAATTTCTCTGAGCCTGCCTTCCTGAGCTGAGATAAACTCAGCCCTGCCTTCTTCACAGCAACAAGAAACTGATCTTTAGGTTGACTTGGCTTGGGCTGAGAAGTATCTTGCAGAGTAACAGCTTTGAACTTGCTCTGCTTCTTCTTCTCTTCCTGGACTAAGTAAATTCAGTCCAGTCTTGTTCTTCTTCACAGCTTCCAGAAAATGTTCTTCAGAAATATTCATCTGGAACTGTGAAGTGACTGCAGCTAGGGTTAGCCCTTGCTGCACCTTCTTTCTCAGAGATTCACTCTGAACTTGCTGTTGACTGTGAATATGACAACAGCTAGCTTGGATCAACTGATCTGCTACAGCTAGGGTTAGACCTGGCTGCTTCTTCTTCTTCAGAGATTTCCTCTGAACTTGTTGGTGCAGGTGAGAATGACACCAACTATCTTCTTTCAGCTTCCAGATGTTGCACTTAAGGTAAGACCTTTGCTGCTTCCTGAGCTGAGATAAACTCAGCCCTAATTTCTTCTCAGTAACAAGAATAGATCTTCAATGAACAGCTGCTTGCGCTGGAAGTAACTCAGAAACAAGTTTCTGATCTTGCTGTTGATTTACTCTTCAAACAGCTAACCTGGAATGCAGAAACCAGAGAACTATGTTCTTTCTTTATCAGATCCTTATCTGAATTTGTTGTAGCAGAAGAAATTAGCTACTGCTAACTTGCTGAAACTTTTAGAGCAGCTTGTTGAACTTTTGGTTCTCAATCTTTGCAACAATGGCGAGGAAGATGAAGTTCAACCGCATCTTTTTAAAATGAATAAAACCCTAAAAGTTGAAGTTCTCAGCTCCCGATCTTGTCCTTTTATCTTCCGCCGATTAACGGATCTTAGAGCAGTGGGACCCACAATAGTTGACAGCTGCAACTTTGCTTTAACAGCAAAAGTCGTACAGTAGGTCTGCGGTGCCGTTTGTCGCGTACTGTAGCCATCCCGCAACATTTTGAATTTTGATGGCGTCAACACCTGTGGACTTAGTCAAATTCAAATACTTTAGTATATGCATTGAGTGAGCAACCATCACTCAACGCCAAAACACATAGACCGATTTTCTTTCACTAGGCGTTGAGTGAGTAAGCTTGACTCAACGCCAAAACACTTAGACAGATTTTCTGTCACTAGGCGTTGAGTGAGTAAGCTTGACTCAACGCCAAAACACTTAGACAGTTTTTCTATCACTAGGCGTTGAGTGAGCGAGCTTGACTCAACGCTAAAACACTTAGACAGTTTTTCTGTCACTAGACATTGAGTAAGTTTGATTCAACGCCAAAACATTTAGTCGCATACCTGAATGAAAGCGTTGAGTGTAGCTTCTTCACTCAACGCTTCTGTACTTAGAAAGATTTTCTGTCAACTTAGGCATTGAGTGCATTGAGTGAGCCTTCATCACTCAACGTCATCTAGACTTTTGTAGTCTTAACTGCTTAGGCATCGAGTGAGCCTTCATCACTCGACACTTCTGGACTTAACCAGATTTCTTTACTGTCAAAAATAAAGCTTTGACTATCTGAGCTTTACTCAACGCTTTTTTGTAGTATGGCGTTGAGTGAACTGCCTTCACTCAACGTCTGTGGACTTAGCCACTTTTCTGCCTTGCAAATAGTCAGACTTTGACTGACTTGTCTTCTCTCAGCGCTTTTTGACATCTGGCGTTGAGTGAGCTTGCTTCACTCAATGCCTGTGGACTTGACCATATTTCTTTGCATCTGACATTGAGTGAGCTTGCTTCACTCAATGCTAATGGACTTAACCACATTTCTTTGCATCTGGCGTTGAGTGAGCTGTCCTCACTCAACGCCTGTGGACTTAGACATATTTCCTGTCTTTCCACCTACCTACCTTGAACCACCTGTCACCATTACTTAGACAAGCTGTCTAACCTTCTTCCAAGGAACATCCTGCATATGATGAGCTTAACCAACATCAAATACAACTATGCTGATGGTAGTGTTGATGGTGGTACATATTCAAATCAAATCTAGGGAACATTGAGAGCAATATTCCCAACAGAATGTGTAGGTGGCAGGAAACAAGAGTGGACGTGTGAGTGGATGTGGGTCCTCATTGCTTGAGTCCACATACTCGCGAGGCTCGTAGTATGGTGTCAGATCTTCAACATTAAATACCGAGTGAATACTCATACTTGCAGGGATATCAAGTCTGTATACATTCATCCAGATGCGATTTATGACCGGATAAGGGCCCATTCACTTGGCTCTTAGCTTTTTGGAAGGCTCTGGAGGGAGTCTCTCAGGGCGGATTCAAACCATTACAAAATCTATCGTAAAATCAATTTCTCGCTGAGGAGGTGCTCCTGGAACTCATCAGGGAACTCATCTTCCAACTTTGCCACCACTATCACTTCTCTAATTGCTAACTTCTTGGAGTGAGTCTCCAACAAAGCTATGAACGCCTCGCCTCCTTGATTTACCGCACGAAGCATTCGCATGGCGAAAATTAGGGAGCAAGCCACTTTGCTTAGGCCCTTGAATTTGACCTTCGCTCAACCCTCGCTTCTCAGGGTCACTACCTTAAACAGGCTGTCGATACTGACTCGTTTCTCTGCTTTCCAATCCATCCTCAAGATCACATCGAATTATACTTAGCAGTAGGATTGCTGCCTCCAATTCGAAGTCAAGATCACCTATTATCATCTAAATGCGCCCTTTTTTCCTGTTGGTCATAAAAGACCCGTTTGACATTCACACACTCAGCTCCACCTCCGCCTTAAAGGGTTCAACCTCAATTCTACGGATAAAATTATCCGCAAGAAAAAGTGTGACGCTCTCGTATCAAACAATACTCTGACAGGATTGCCAGAAACTAGCACAAAGCTTAAACACACATACAACAAACATCGGCGGTCGCAAACATTTTCGTACCCGTCACCACGTCTGGTTGACGAATCGCCTCTTACTGCCCAAGACTATAAGCTCAAGGCTGCACCAGAGGAAAACGTGAAGTGCTCGACTCCACCGCCTTCCCTTTTTCAGCATATTTGGGGCCTGATCGTACCGACTACTCCTGCCACTTCTCTGGCTCGGTTCCACCTTCGGTACAGAGTCGAGCTATGCGACCCAACTAGAGCTGTCACGGTTCCGGTTCGGTTCTGGTTCTACTAAAACCATGAACCGAACCACTAAGGTAACGGTTCTTCAAATTAGAACCAAAACCTTATTTGGTTTGATCGGTTCCGGTTCTGGTTCCGGTTCCAGCTTAATTTTTGGAACCGTCGTGTCAACGGTTCCGGTTACGGTTCAACAAGAACCAAAATCAAACCGGTCACTATCGGTTCGGTCCGGTTCCATGCGGTTCGGTTCGGTTCCAATCGGTTCCAACTAAAACCAAGGTCAAGCTTGACGGAATGAAATAAAAGCGGGTTACAAATAGTAAAACTCAAAACAACATCGAAATAGAAATAATTATGTTGCGCACTTCTCTACGGTCTTTTCCGCGATCGGTGAGATAGTATCAATTTTCTTCCTACGCGTGTAGACTTGCCACTAATTCTAGTTGGCTTGCGAACGTCTCATCGACATGCTCAACCGTAACAATCGCCTACAATTAGTTGTCTTTCATTGAACTAATAAATATATCTTCTATATTTTTAAAATAAAATATTTCAAAAAAATATGTAAGTAAAATTAAAAATATAATATATAACTGTATAAAAATAAAAAAATGCACTGCAAAAATTGACTCTAAACCGCACCAATGTCAAACCATGTCATACAGATTTTATGCGGTGAAGTTTTGTTCGGTCCAAAATCGACCACCTTTAGTGCGATTGCGGTTTGAGTTCAAACTACACCACTTTCACTCGTGATAGTAAGTATAAATTTTATAGATAAATTATAAAATAATAACAATATAATAATAATAATAATAATAATAATAAACGGGTTGCGGTTCGGTTCTACTTCGGTCCGGTTCGGATCGGGTCTAAACATCTTGAAACCGCTTGAGAGTTGTGTGTTGCGGTTCCGATTCCGGTTCCGGTCCGGATAATAAAATGTAAGAACCACACCCGGACCAATGTTGTTCACGGTTCCAAAATTCAAACCGGAACCCGAATAATTTGCCAACGGTTCGGTCCGGTTCTTTGCGGTTCCGGTTCTGTTCCGGTTCGATTTGCGGTTTTCGGTTTTAAGTGACAGCTCTAGACCCAACTGGCCATACTTATAACACGTAACCGGTCCCTTCGAACGGAACTCACCAGAAGCAGCACTATTTCTCTCACCAGTCCTTAAGGGATGGGGCTTTTTCCTCCACCTGTTTTCTTCCAACTTCCACTGCGATTGGGCAGGTTACCCTTCTCCTTGCTTTGTCGCAAAACCCTTGCGGCACTGAGTTCGGTCTATGTCTCTCTCCAACGTTCGAGCAGCTTCGATCAACTCATTAAAACCTGTGTTCTTCAAGGATATGAGTGGATGCCTTAGGTTATCCTTCAATCCTTTATAGAAGAGGTTATCTGATGCAAGACTGCGCGTAGGGTTTGCGTGCCTGTCTGCTTTTTTTAGGAAACCCTAAATGTGTGCGATGAATAATTAATTTTGCCAATTTTAGGGCGGGCGCAACACTTAAGAAATTACGCAACTTAATTTTTTTTAAAAGCCAAAAAATCACTATTTTGTTTTAAATTAAATTTTCTTAAATAAAATGGTTCAGTTTTAAATCCGGGGAAGGAAGTTCGCAACTTTCGTTCCGTTCCCCTTGTCGTAGCAAAACGGAAATCGTGAACTCCAAATACGTTTCCTTTTTGGAGTTTTCGACGTAGCGTTCGCTGACAAAATTCGGGCGAAAACCCAACAAAGAGTCTATTATCCTACGAGAAAATATTGAGGTGCACACAAAGGAAAAGATAGAAACAATTACACACGGAAGAGACGTCTTCCGTATTCGAAGTCGATGACGATCACGCGAGGAACTTCTCGTCACCTTCGATCTCCGCTCCGAGGTCGGCCGCCATCGCACACGGGCACCACGAAATTAAATCGCTCCCTCACACGAGGTGGTTCCACGGAATCACTCAACAATGTAAGAAAGCCACAAACTAACAAACCTAAAATTCACTCTCTCTCACACTAGAGGCTCCACGAAATCTCTATCACTCGCGGTGGCTTCACGAAATCTCAAGTAAAAACAATAGAAAATCAATTTTCAATTCCTAACTCAAAATCAGTAGCTACAGGAGATACCAATTTCTTTATACTCTCTGTTCACTGTCTTTCCCCAACCTGATGGAAACAACAACGGAGTTGCTTCAGCATGCAACTCTCAAACACTCATCACTAGCAACAGTAACATTAAATGGTAACCTTCAACCTTACAACTCTCTCTACGGGAAAAGTTGCAACAACAATCTTTTCATACTTTACCTCTCACAGGGGATCAAATTCGAACAATCATTTCACAATATAAAATGGAACTATTCATCTCCATCTAACGGGAATCAAAACTGCAAACATCACAATTTTCCTTCTCTGAACAGGAAACACAGAACGACAGCAGAAAACACAGGCCAACACTTCAATCAAAATCATACATTCATCCCCTAATCGACGTTATAACAAATCTCCTAACTCCTAAACACTATTCATTATCCCTAACACCTACAACTCTCACACAGAGCTTTAATCGCGCCTAATTTCTAACAGGAAGCACACAACAATCTCACACGGGAGAAAACACACTCCAGCAATCTTCATTTTCAATATTTCATCAATTACCAAAAACGAAATACAAGCATATCCCATTTATAGGGTTCGAATAGAAAGTAAAAACAGAAAATGAAAACAGGACGGCCATGGGGGAGCTTGATCGTGGTGTTGAAACCGTCGGGAGTTGGGCTCGTGCCGGCTGTAGAAGGGGCGGAGGTCTCGCGTCATGGTGAGCGGTTGGATCATGGGAAGTCACGGGATGTTAGCACCCCCTGTAGCCGTAGAAATCGGGATTGAGCTGAGCCCTACTGTGCTTGGCGTGCCATTGCTGAACCGGGAAAGATCGGGAAGATGAACAGTGCCGCCGGCTTTTCTTTGACTCCTGCAGCTGAACCGGGTTCACCTCCTCTATATATATATTTAATATGCGAGTGACAGGCACGGGCCTCCGGCCCTCGAGCCTCGCGCGACAATACCTGCCCCCGGCAGGCTTGGCCCCCCCCCCCCCCCCCCCCCGGATGTCGAGAAATATGAGAATAAACATAAGAAGAAGATTTTGATAGGAAGTAAATGAGAATATACACTTCGCCAAAATACACTGACTATACCTGCATATGATCAGAAGTGGACAAAAAACCACAATATGTTCAATAGTTTCGGTAGTATTGCAGGTAAATACACAAACTAAAGCTAAGCCCAATGAAGGCAGGCTTGGGTGCAAGCCTCTGTTTGTTTGGAAATTTATCTCCACTGTAATATTTTTGGCCCATTTGAATGGCCTATGTTGTTGGCATTATAATTCTAATTCTTCTACTTCATAGCCATTGTTGTTTAATTCAGAAGTACATGTTCAAGATGGATTAATCCAAATACTATGCAGGCCAATGGGTGATTAAAATGCTTGATTACCATAGTCCGGTAAAAATTTAGAAAGATGCAGAAAAAAGTTTGTAATACATGGAAATCCAAAGACGGTTAAGAAGATCTATAGAGGGTATTCATCACATAAGAAGTTGAGAAATCAGAAAATGTGAGAAGAGGAAGTCAGAAGATGAGTAAGGAACCAAAGAAGCATTGAATGGATTAACCTTTGTCTGTGAAAGTTATACCTACAACTTCCGAGACACGGGGAGTTCCAGGGCTCGCCTGTCCTTCTTCAGCCGGAGCGGGGAGTTCCAGGGCTTGGTCGTCTTTCTTCAGCCGGAGCGGGGAGTTCTAGGGTATCGAGGAGGAGGAAGGCTGCAGGATTTGAGCGACACGGCAGGGCTGCGCAGAATGAGGGCGGGTGAGGGGTGCGGGTTTATGTTAGCGTGTTTTTAGGTTTTTGATCGGACGGTCAGTGTTTTACGTAGCGATGTTCAATGACTCCTGTTTTTTATTTGAATTTTGTGGACTCGTTATTTGCAGATCACCATATTTCTTTTTAATATAGTATAGATGTATATTGTTATATATATATATATACATGTGTATAGTTTTTTTTATGTATATATATATAATAGAGTAAAATAAACTCCAACGGCTACGCGCGCAGGCGTGCAACAAAATGACTTCGCACACAGACGTGCGACAACTAAAATTGTCAACATAAAATTTGCAAAATAAAAATGCTATTAACATAAAATTAAAATGCGATCATTCAAGAACGGTAAAGATTCGGTCGAATGTGGCGTCGGTCATTTTTCGGCGACTTTACCTAGGTTGGTCTCCACCATTATCTCTCTCCTCATTATCATGCATGGTCGTCCCCGCATAACGAACCAAATGGGTGAACCCTTGCAGATACTCATCCGTCGTCATATCACGTTGTACCAATCGCAGAAACTGCCTTTGAAGGGCTAACTTCATCAAGGATGGGATATAACGCTTCAAGAAAGCGCTCTCGAACTCTCCCATAGACGTGGTGCGTCCAGGGAACTGTCGGCCACTCTGACTTACCCACCACAACTTCGCATCACCTTCCAACTAGAAGGCCACAAACTAGGACTGCTTATCCTCGGTGGTCTCTGATTATTTTAGGAGTTCCCGAATTCTAGCCAACCAATCCTCTGCATCCATCGACGTGTTGACTCACTTGAATGTAAGAGGATAAAAACTCATAAAATACTTCATTTAACGATCTACTTGCCCAACTGCACGCTCCGTTAACGGCTCTGCATGCACTGGTGCTCCCTCCGGCGTGACAGTTGTCGTAACCGCGATAACAACCGTTGCAACATGTGCGACAGACGTTGCAACCTGTGGCACTCTCACAACATGGGATGTCACCATTCTGCTAGCATACAACAGAAATCTGGTAGGGACACGCTCATATTCATGAGGCTTGGTGCAGTATCACTACTTGCTGAAAGGTCCTCTCTCATCCTTGATGTCCCCGCATTTTCACTACCACCCTAGCATATGCAAGACAACAAATCATTCAGGTTCTATACATAGGACTCAGATGCATGAACACTAATGGCCCCAACGATCACTCCTATGTGGACAACTCCTTTACACGATCAAATTACACTGCATCGTTCACTATCTGTCTAGAACCCCTAAAGTGCTATCTAATATATGGGGTCGGCCGGGACCCCACGATATAGTCTCGCCGCAGCTTTAGCATTATAAGATGATAAAAGAATATTTCCTATCACAAACAATACGTACACATAACATAAATACTAAATCACACACCCAGAAGTTGTCTACATCTACATAGGAGAGATTCAACTTTATGACCATACAAACGAGAGTTCAAAACATCAACACAACACAACAAAACAAGAGTAGCAAAACTCCTAGGCTACCTCGACATGCTAGTCGGAACAATGCTAAGGAAAACATTAAAATAAGAGGACAAAAACTTTATGAGGCTTATGCCTTTTTGGATGGCGAGCTGACTCCAACTTGCAGGCCTTGCCCTGAAACCAACACAAAAGAAGTGATACACAAGGGTCAGCCATGGCTGACCACCACTACGTAACAACACCCCTCCTCTCAGCCGCTCTAGTGGACCCCGGGGAACTACATCACCCTGCAAATCAACAATCCGTATGCTAATGAAATAACACATAAATAATCATAAAAAACTAACAGTCTATATATCACAAGCATCAAACACGTTGCTATGTTGAACGAAAAGTAAATGACCTATCAATGCAACATGTATGCAACCCGGTTTCACCCAAGGCAGCCTATCGCATGTATGAGATCAACACATCATCATATCACAACACAGGGGTACTCACACTTCTAACGATGTACCAACTGATTCTAAAAACTCTAGCTGAGATCTCACCCGCACATGGATACTCAAACCATCAGGCATGCCCATCAGCTTAGTCGTTCTCGTCATTTTCACTAAGCCATCACAACCGATTCTAAGAACTCTAGCTTAGACTCCACCCGCACATAGATACTCACACCATCAGGCATGTCTATATGCATAGCCGTTCTCGTCAGTTTCACCAAACCAACACAACTGATTTTAAGAACTCTAGCTTAGACCTCACACGTACATGGATACTCACACCATCAGGCTTGTCCATAAGGGTAGTCGTTCTCTTTGATTTCACATAAGAGGATTTGTCTCTCCGGGACGCCCTCCAAACACGAATTTCCATATCACGGGGCTAATCAACTGATCATAGAGATGAAGCCATGCCTTAGCATACAAGTGAACATCACAATCCACCCAAACAATTGCCATGCACATTCCTCACACTAAATTCAACATTTGTTATCCTCCCAAAACCACGGCTTTGGCTTTACTGATGCATCTGTCATTGCATCAAAAGACGCATCCTAATCTCTTTTATTATGCATTTATTTTCTTTTAAGGCCTTGTATTTCTTTCCCGTGCATCCATCTTTATTTCGAGGCTCATCGGGTTGACCCTCCGGTGAGACCATGAATAAAATGTCCGATAATTTTAGTAATTAGGGAGGTAACGACAAGCTTAAGCTATTTTAGGGAAAATATAAATTTAAATTAGGGCAAATATTAATAGGAAATATTATATTTCATTGAGCTAGCAATCTAATTTCCTGCCAAGAATAATGTGATTGATGGAGGTGCCGGTCCAATCAAATATTTCCATTAGATACATATTTTCCTTAATTAGACCTGCCATTTAAAATTATAATTTCATGCCAAAATTGGAGCCCTACTGCTGTTATAATAATGGTCGCGTGAAGAAGGATCATCCTGGACAAGAGCAGAGAAACATAAATCGCGTTTCTCTGCAAGTGTCGGCCTTCTCCCACTGTTCCTGTTCGTCGTCACCAGCGAACCCTGTTTCTGCCAGTTGCTACTTCCAGGAGACGAGAGCTATTACGCGCCCTCCGCCGCCCGCATCCACATCCTCCACCAACGACGTCGTCGACTCCACCACTCTATTCCGGCGCCGTTCGAGACTTTCGTGTGAGGAGTGTCTTCAACTATGACACACCATTCCGGCATCCTCTAGTGTCCGTTCTTCCTGCCGACAGGTGAAACGAGAAGCCTACGAGTTGCTGTTCTTCCCCCTTCCTGACGGTCTTGGATTGGACGACTTCACTCGACGTAGTTTTCGGTATTCTTGCTCCAATCGTTTAGTTATTTTTATGTGTTCCACTAAAATAATCCTAACCTTGCTAAAACGTTCGATTTCCTTCATTACCGTATTTCACAAATTATTGCTTGTAATTTTGCTTGTGGCCATATTTAGCTTGTGTTTTTTAGTAAAATTAAAATTAAATTTGTTTTTCTACCCACTCAGGTAATTCCTCATTTCAACAAACAAACAAACGAACAAAAAAATTAAAACATTTTTTTGAGCTTTTTTTATTTTCAACATATTCTTCCTCTAAAAATAAAATAAAATAAAAGTGTTTTTTAAATAATTAATTAAAAATCTAATTATTTTAAATAAAAAATTGTGTAAATCTTTTAGAGACTAGCATAGGTGACTTGGCCCACCGTATGAATGATCTAATGAAAGCGGTAAAAACTCTCACCACCTGTATGGGTAGTGTCACACAAGTAATGAATGGTTTGCGCACAGCAGTTAATAATATAAAAGCTACCTTGCAATTAATTCTAGTACGTGCCTCGGAGAATGAAGTAAACCATAACCCTAGACAAGTAGAACTTGCACACCCTGAACCTGAACTACGTAACAAGCCACATAACCCACCCCGTTGGGATATGGGAGTCAAGTTGAATGTAGGTGACTTCGAAGGGCGATTAGAACCTGAGAGTTGTTTAGAGTGGCGCGATAAGATGGATCGTTTTCTAGCTTGGAAGCAATTGCCCCAAAATAGGAAAGTTGAATACACTATTCTTAGGTTAAAAGGATCCGCACTAGTTTGTTGGGGACAGTTTGAGAGATCTAGGTTCAATTTAGGCATGCCTCCGATCACTATATGAAACAAATTCAAAACTCAATTGCGCAAGAGATACGTCCCACCCGATTTTTCGCAAAATTCCATCATAGGTTCTACAATCTACAATAAGACAAAATGATGGTGGATGAGTACATGAATGAGTTTCTAGTACTACAGTCTCACCTCGACCTACGAGAGAACGACGATATGACTGTCTCCCGTTATCTGAATGGGTTATGATATTCCATTAAAGACCAATTAGAACTATTTAACTATAAGGACCTAGGAGAGATCTCAAGCCGCGCCCGTATAGTGAAGTCCTCACAAAAGCGGACATTCGGAGTCAGGTCTACTGATAGTCTCCCACCGACTCACACTTTCACTCTTGTTGACAGGACTGACAGACTCTCTTGACCGGCAGTATCCACGAGTGCCCCAACACTTCCTGCCCCACCCTCTAGAGGTAAGGAGGTTATAAACACTAGACCATAGCCTTGGACGTTTAGATGTTTTAAATGTATGAAGTCGGGTCATAAATCTTCTGAGTGCCCGCAACGCCACTTCGTCGCCATCATAGATTCTGAGAGTGTATCATAACCTGAATATGGGGCATTCCTTGGCGACTCCCAGCATGACCCGACTCCTACGATTGAGTTAGAGAGTGAGATAGAGGTAGAAGGAGAGCATCCTGAGCAGCTAGTGTGTGTCCTCCACCACAGCTTGCTGACCCCTAAAGCCTCTACTAAAGATGAGCGATTGAGAAATAATATTTTTCGTACGACAACCTGCATCCAGGGACAGTTTTGTTCCATCATCATTGATAGCAGTAGTATGAAGATCTTTATTTCTTAACGCATGATGGATAAGTTAAAGTTGAAAATGCAACCCTTAGGAAAATACTATAGTCTGTCATGGGTCATGAGTAGCATGACCATTCCTATCACGTACCAGTGCCTCGTCGAGTTTTCCATAGGTAGCACGTATCAGGATGCAATCTGGTGTCACGTTGCCACCATCGAGGTTTGTCATATCCTTTTAGCACGACCTTGATAGTATGATAGACATATTATTCACGATGGTGTAAAGAACTCTCACTCTGAGCGCAATGAGCACGAGATTGTTCTTCTTCCCCAGAAGAATAGTCTTGTCCCTAAAACCCAAGAGAGGCTTTCACACCCACCTCCCACTGTCTCCGTGATATCCTTCCCCTCCGCCACCATATTACTGACTGGATCACAATTCTAAGAGGAGTTGAAGGATAGTGATGTCGTCTATATGTTATCCGGTATCGATTCCACTCCCATCACATTAGACATCCCAACACAGTGCGACCTCTCATTAATGAGTTCTCTGAGATTATGCCGGAGTTGCCCGATCAGCTACGCTGATGAGAGACGTACAACATTGCATTGATCTCATTCTTGGAGTTAGTTTACCTCATTTTCCCCATTACCATATGAGTCTGAAAGAGCATGATGAACTATATAGGCTTGTGACCAGACTGATTTCGAAGGGTCACGTTAGAGAGAGTATGAGCCCGTGCGCCGTCCTTGCACTACTAGTTCCTAAGAAAGGACGTGGTGTATGTGTGTAGAAAGTCGGGTGATTAATAACATTACGATCAAATTTCGCTTTCTGATTCTCCGATTGGATGACATGCTTGATATGTATAGTGGATCCCACGTATTTTTGAAGATTGACCTAAAGAGTAGAAACCACGAGATTAAGATTCGCTCTGGGGATGAATGGAAGACTGCATTTAAGATAGAGAGAGTTTGTACGAGTGACTGGTGATGCCTTTTGGTCTCTCAAATGCACCCAACACCTTTATACGAGCGATGAATCAGGTGCTTAGGACACTTATACGAGTTTGCGCAGTGGTATATTTTGATAATATATTGATTTATAGTCTCAATTCTGATCAGCACCTGACTCATCTGAGGCAAGTATTAGAAATCTTGCGCACAAATAAATTATATATAAATTTGAAGAAGTGCTTGTTTATGACTGATAGCTTGACCTTCATAGGATATATCGTTTCTTCTGAGTGCATTAAAGTGGATAGAGAAGGTCAAGATAATAGAATCATGACCTAGCCCTAGGACAATTACTGTGACTCGGGGATTTCATTGGCTAACATCTTTTTATCGGCAATTTATTCAGAATTTTAGTACCTTGGTAGCACCTGTGACTGATTGTTTGAAGAATGTATTGTTTATTTGGACTGAAGAAGCTGAGCGTGCATTTATGCTGGTTAAAATGAGACTCAAGAGTGCACCTGTATTAGCACTACCCGATTTCGCTAAGATTTTTGAGGTTGATTGTGATGCGTCTATTATAGACATTAGCACAGTTTTGAGTCATGAGGGTCGACCTATAACATTCTTTAGCGAGAAGTTGAATGAGACAAATGCTAGATATTCCACCTATGACATAAAGTTTTACGCTATCGTTTAGGCTCTTCGCCATTGGACACACTACTTGATTCAGCGCGACTTTATGATGAATACCGATCACAAGGCACTAAAACATCTGAACTTACAAAAGGAGATCAGACGTCATGCCAATTGGGTTGCTTACGTGCAGGAGTTCACTTTCCATTTGAAGCACAAACCCGGTGTCACGAATCAAATAGCCGCCCCTTAGTCGTCAGACATATTTACTAGTCACCCTTCAGTCTTGCATTACAGCTTAGATTTACAGCGTGACTTGCACACCACTGATCCTTCTTTTCGTGACATTTGGATCGCGTGTCCGCATAGTGGGATTGATCCCACTACACAGTACATAGTGAGTGAGGGATATCTGTTTAGGGGCACCCACCTTTGCATCTGCGAAGGACCACTTTGAGAGACACTACTTAGGGAGCTCCACTCATCTGGGTTAGGTGGACACATGGGCCAATCCAAATTGTTAGATCTCGCTAGTGCTCGATATTATTGGCCCAAGATGAAGCGCGATATCATCGATTTTTTTGGGCATTGTATGACATGTCAGCGATATAAAGGGCACGCGCAAAATACTGGATTATACTCCCCTTTACCGATACCTAAGCGGACGCGGGATGACATTTCGATGGACTTCATGGTAAGACTTCCTCGCACTCAGAGGAAAGGCGATTCTATTTTTGTAGTCGTGGACCGATTTTCAAAAATGACGCATTTTATCCTGTATAGGAAAATCTCCAGTGCTGTACATGTTGCTGAACTTTTCTTTAAAGAAATCGTTAGATTACACGGAATTCCTAGATTGATTACCTGAAAAATACTATGGGCCCGACTGGGAACCAAACTTGTGTTTAGCAGTACATATCACCCTCAGACCGATGGAGAGACTGAGGTCGTTAATAGGGGTTTGAGAGACCTTCTTAGGTGTTTGACTCGGAAGAATCCATAATAAGAGGATCTTATACTGCCACAAGCTGAATTTGCATTCAATAATTCTACTAATCGCTCTACCAATAAATCTCCTTTTGAAAATGTTTACGGGTTCTCAATATCTCATCTACTTGATCGCCACTCGCTTTCGATTCATGAACGTATTTTCTTTGATGCGCAAGCTCATGCTGATTATTTAAAAAAATTGTATAAAAATATCATTAATAAACTGCGAGCGACTTCTGAAAAATATAAATTCATGATCGATCGTCATCGCCGGGAATTATACTTTTCAGAAGGAGATTGAGTGTTTGCTTATTTCAGGAAGCAAAGATTCACTCCGGGTATATATCATAAGCTACAATAGAGGATGTTTGGTCCTTTTCAAGTTCGGAAGCACATCAGCGAGAATGCATATCTCCTAGATTTACCCGTTGAATTTGGTACTTCGCCAATATGTAACGTGGACGATTTGACATCATTTTATAGAGAATCACCTAGTTCTAGCCCCAGTCCACCTCCTGCAGATCCAGAGATACCGCCCGACTTAGCATCAACGCATACGCCCTTCACTTAGGAGATAGATCAGGTTTTAGATGTACGAGAGTTCCGTACTCGCCACGGGACATATCAGCGCTATTTGGTTTCTTGGCGACTAGCGAGGACGAGACATTACCGACAGCTCTTAGTTCAGCAATGACGAATCACAGTGATGCCTCCCGGATCTCTCTGTTGCTACTTTCTGCGAATCCTCGTCGGGATTGGGCTCTCTTAATCCCGGGGGAATTGATTCATCTGTCATCGCACCAAAGGACGCATCATAATCTCTTTTATTATGCATTTATTGTATTTCATGCTTTATATTTCTTTCTCGCGCATCCTTCTTTATTTCGAGGCTCATCGGGTTGACCGTCCAGTGAGACCATGAATAAAAGATCCGGTAATTTTAATAATTAGGGCGGTAACGACAAGCTTAGTCTATTATACAAAAAGCATAAATTTAAATTTGAGCAAATATTAATAGGAAATATTATATTTTATTGAGTTGACAATCTAATTTATTGCCAATAATAATGTCATAGATGGAGGTGCCGGTCCAATCAAATATTTCCCTTGGATACATATTTTTCTTGAGTAGACCTGTCATTTAAAATTATAATTTTATGCCAAAATTGAGCCCTACAGCTGCTATAATAATGGTCCCGTGAAGAAGGATCATCCCGGACAAGAGCAGAGAAACGTAAATCGCCTTTCTTTGCAAGTGCCGACCTACGCCCACTGTTCCAGTTCGTCATCACCAGCGAGCTCCGTTGCCGCCACTTGCTACTTCTAGGAGACGAGGGCTGTTACGCGTCCGCCGCCGCCGGCATCCACGACCTCCACCAACGGCGGCGTCGACTCCACCACTCCATTCTGGCGTCGTTCGAGACTTTCGTGTGAGGAATGCCGTCGACTGCAACACCTCATTCCATCACCCTTCAGTGTCTGTTCTTCCTGCCAACTGGTGAAACGAGAAGCCTAGGAGTTGTTCTTCCCCCTGCCTGGCGGTCTTGGATTGGACGACTTCCCTCAGTGTAGTTTTTTGGTATTCTTGCTCCAATTGTTTAGTTATTTTTATGTGGGGTTATTTACCGGGATCTCCCCTTATAGTTTGCGTAATTATAGCTTGCACCCCTCTAACTTTCAAAATTACAATTACCCCTCCCCCCTCCTCAATGTTTACATTTCATAACATTCATGCCCAAAAAGACCCCCCTGAACATTTACTCCCAAGGGGGGTGCTTTTGTGTGTAGATGTTATGACATGTAAACATTAAGGGGAAGTTTTTGTAATTTCAAAAGTTAGAGGGGTGCAAGCTGTTTTTACACAAACTTCGAAGGGAGGTCCCGGTAAATAACCCTTTCTATGTGCTCCACTAAAATAATCCTAAGCTTGCCAAAACGTTCGATTGCTTTCATTACCCTACTTCATAAATTATTGTTTGTAATTTAGCTTGTGGTTGTATTAGTTCTCGTTGAAGATTCGACTCATAACACATATGAGGGGTCCATCCGAACGAAATTAACGAATTTCTTAAGGTTCATAACATTGAGTTTGATTTTCGTGCGTAAACTTCGATTTGGCCAACTCGGCCTCCTTTCTTGTATTTTTCAAAATTATTTCCCGGCCGCATAAAAAATATCGTAATTTTCGAACCCTACTAGCATACTACATCATTTACCCACCATACTTAATCCGATAACGAAACGGATCTCTAATACAATCTTGTCGGGGAAGGATTCAATCGACCCAGTGATTATTCTTGAACTAAGGCAACCCAAATCTCTTTCATTTAAGGAATCCAATGTCAAAAATGCAAAAAAATAAAGCATTGAAATACAAGATGTCATGCACGCATCCTAAGACCATGACGATAAATGTTGTTACCTTATGGAATTTCCTCCTCGCCATGGAAAGCTTGAAGAGCACGGATGAACATGAGCGCCTTCGAGCCCTCTTCGCGCTGCCTGTCTCGGATCGTCGATTGGAACTCCGAAGCTCCTCCAATGGTGAAATCTCCACCATCCTCCTCCGCTCTCTCTCGCTCATGCTAGCCGCAAACTCACGAATGAGTTGAAAATGAGGAAGTAAGAGGCTCTCAACCGTTTTAGGGTTCAAAGGGATCCAAATATCCAATGGCCAAAATCACAGATTAAAGAATCTGGGTCCGATAATTACCCCGCGGCTGTAGAGGTTACTGCTCTGCAGTATCTCTAGTGGACTTATTCTTTCAACAAACATCTCTCGTTGACACAGCTCATGTCGACTCGACCAAGAAAATAAGCTACCGCGCGGCGGTAGAGACTACCACGCCGCGATATCTATAGTCGACATATCCCGTCGACACATCTCTTGTCGACACAACCCATGTCGTTTTAACCAGGCAAAAGGCTACCGCCGGCGTTAACTCCTACCATGCCGCGCTCGCTTTCTGCTACCACTTGCTTTGGTTTTTCAATTTCTCAACCATGGAAAATGTGGTGTTCCAATAATGACAACATGCCAAAGGAAATTACTGATGAGCTACCCTCGCTACTGGATATACCACGTGATAGATCTCATTTTGGGGTCATCTATGTCGAATCTTCCACACTACTGGATGAACCCCGACGAGCACGAAGAGCTCAACAGTTAGATTGTCAACCCCCTACGAAATCAATCTGTAAGAGAGAGCTTGAGCCTCTGTGTCATACCTGCCCTTCTTACCCATAAGAAGGATGATAGTTGGCGAATGTGCGTTGATAGCAGGGCAATAAGATCACAATCAAATATCGATTTCCCATTCCTCGACTCAACGACCTCCGAGACACTATGTCACGTGCCCAGATCTTTTCCAAGCTAGATCTACGGAGCGGGTACCACCAGATCAGGGTCAGGGAGGGTGATGAATGGAAAACCGCATTTAGGCTCCATTTGTTTGGGCGTTTCGTTGCTCCGTTTTGAGCAAACGCCGTCGGAAGGAGGAAAAACAAATGAACCTCCGGCGGCGTTTGCTCCGTTTCCACCCGCCCCCCTTGAGAAACGCCCTCAAAAAGCTCCGTTTGGAGCAGCCACCTCCCCCCTCCGGTTCGAACACTCCGTTTCCACCCGCCGGATCGACCCGCCACCGCCGAACCAAATGAAGCCTTAAGACGAATGACAAGTTATATTAATGGTTGGTTATGGCCTTTGGGCTATCCAACACCTCTAGTACATTCATGCGCGTGATGACTCAAATTTTGCACCCATATTTGGGCAAGTTCCTCGTAATCTATTTTGACGATATCCTAGTTTACAGTCAGACTCATGAGTAGCACCTTACATATCTACGACTTCTCTTTGGCACCCTTCAAAAAGAGCACTTTTATATCCATCCGAAAAGTTCATATTTCTATCTTAGTCTGTACACTTTCTAGGGTTCATCATCTCTTCCTCAAGCGTGTCCGTAGATCCTGATAATGTCAAGTCTATTCGAGATTGGCCAATTCCCACTAATATCCACAAAGCTTGAATCTTTCATTGGTTGACCACATTTTACAGATGCTTTATCAGAGGTTTCAACACTATCATGACTCCCTACACGAGCTGTCTTCGTAGGGGAGATCTGTGGACACTCGCCACCACTCATGCCTTCGAGGACATTAAAACAAATTTGACCAAGGCCCCGGTACTCTGATTACCTGATTTCTGCCGAGCATTCGAGGCAGCTTGCGACACTTTCGCCGTAGGCATAAGAGGATTACTCATTCAGGAAGGTCACTTGATTTCTTACAGTAGTAAGAAACTGAACTACGGCCGACAAAGGTATTTCACTATGACCGGGAGTTTTATGCGATCCTGCAGTCTCTGAGATACTGGATACACTTCCTCCTCCCTCATGAGTTTGTATTATATTTGGATCACCATACCTTACATTATGTAGACTCCCATTAGAAGTTAAGCCACTGTCACGCAAAGTGAATAAATTTTTTTTCTAGATTTCCATTATGTTCTTAAACACAGAGCTGGTGTTGGGAGCAAACCAGCCGACGCGTTTAGCCGCCGAGTGAGCTTATTGTACACCATTACCACTGAGATCACGGGATTCGAGCATTTGGTCGCCGGGTATCTGACATGTCCAGACATTGTAGTTATCTATTCCGCAACACAGTCCTATACGGCTATGCATCCCCAAGACATCCCTCTGGGATCATCTAGTTTGCGGTGCAGCTGGTCACCTTGGTGGAGATAAAACCACCACACTTGTATAAGATAGTTTCTATTGACCAACACTCAAAAGGAACGTTGTTTGTGTCATCTGACATTGCTACTTGTGCCAGACGACTAAAGTGTCATGACAGAACACAGGTATGTATACACCACTTTTGGTACCACATTCGCCTTGGGTGGATATTATTATGGATTTTGTGCTCGGGCTACCTTGAACCCTGCGCAACACAACTCTATTCTTGTTGTTGTTGAACGATTTTCCAAAAGACTCACTTCATTACATGCAGCAAGACTGCCGATGCGTCTCACGTCACATCAATATTTATTCGTGACATCTTTAAACTTCGTAAGTCTACCTAAGACCATCAAATCTGATCGACATGTCCGATTCATGAGGTATTTTTGGAAAACCATGTGGAAGAAAACTGACACTACACTTCAATTCTCATCCGCCTACCATTCACAGGCTGTTGATCAGACTGCGGTAGTAAACAATGATTTAGAAAATCTCTTGCGATGCCTTGTTGGGGACCACACCATCTCTTGGGATTCTATGTTACCCTTAACAGAGTGCACGTTTGGTGAATATGACGACATGGTTGAGTCCATTTTAGATAATCTTAGGTTATAAACCTAGGAAACCCATAGATCTCATTTACCTACCGTAAAATCTCGTCCTAGTGAATTGTTGAGTCTTTTGTCAGACACCTACATAGCATGCATGAGTCTGTCTGACAAAGAATTTCTTTCAATAATGACATTTGTAAAGCATATGATGATAGCCACAGGTGAATGCAAAGCTTTAAAAAGGAGAACAAGTGATGGTTCGTATACACACTGAGAGTTTCCAAAGGGGAACTGCTCAAAAGTTAAATGCTAAACAAATCAGTCCTTGCACTGTGTTTAAAAAATTTGAACAAATGCTTATGGGGTGGATATTCCGTAAAGTATGAGAATTTCACCTATATTCAACGTAGAAGATTTAACACCATTCTTTGTGTCACATGAGTACATGCCCCCTTCTCCCTCTACCACAACACCTCCCCAGCCTCTGTTTTTGTCTACCACTCCTTCGCAGTCCTAGGGTCCACCGATTTCCCCTACCCCTTCAGTACGTCAGCCACAACCTTCGTCTACCACTCAGCTTCCGGTTCAACCCGAATCCTTGACACCGATTAATCCTACGGCTTTTTCTGTTTCTGTATCACATCTGTCACTACCATTTTCATCGTCTTCAGTCGCCAACCCGTTCGACACCATCACATAGATGTTGACCATGAGCGTGTACCCGCACTAGACAGAGTTCGATACTTGGTCCATTGGAAGAGCCACCCTTTTATTGATGATACATGGATCTCAGCAGCAGAGCTTGAGAGACTCGCCCCTGCTCTACGATGGCACTATGCTCATCTTCATTTTACGGAGATGAGAGATTTTGAGATAAGAGGAGTTGATGGGGAGCAACCCGCCCGACCGGTTTCGGTCTACTCATGCCGACCTCGAGCACAGTGACGATCAGGACCGCTCATCATGATCTGAACGCCGATCTTAACATTAGTTGTTCTTTATGTTTTTATTTTGTTTATTTTGGGGATCACAACGATCAACAAATGGCCGTTCGTTCTCCCCCCTAGTGTTTATATATGGAGGGTGAGGGCTCTCATTTAGAAGTTTTGAAAGTATGAGTGCTGAAGTCATTCTTTTCATCATGGCGGTGCTAAAGACAAAGATCGGGCGCAAAGCTTGGATTTTCCCTCTCCCTTCCCTCTTCTTGTCGTGAACCCTTCTCCACCAGCCCCTTCTTCCTATTCTCCGACTACCGGCCCCTCACATTATTCCTTTTTTCCTCCCAGGGCCGACTCCATCAGCCCTCCACCATTCCCCCAACAGCCGACCAGCTTCACCACACCCATCAAACCCTCCCTTTACCCCTCCAAGTCCTCCCACCGGCTGCCCCCTTCCCCTTCCCCTTCCCCAACCGAGCCTCTCCAAATTCCTCAAATCAGTCTGTTGGAACCCTACTTGTGATTGGAGCTAGGTTCACTCTTAGGATTGATTAGATGACTCAATATGTATAGTCTAGGGTCATAGGTTATTTCCAGGGTCAATGTCAACAACACATACTTAGATTGTCAGTACCCTCCTTCAGAAGACTTTAAAGACAGAAGACTTCACAGGGAAAGCAGTTAAAAAGAATGCAGGAAAGTTGTTCGACGATAGCTGAACTCAGCTCAACGATCGTCGATCTCAGATCAACGAACTCGGAGTTCCTTCTCTGAGTTGAGCTCGACGAAAGTCTAGCTTAGATCGACGAACTGTGATCTCATATCAGAAGTTCAGCTCGACGAAAGACTATCTCAGCTCGACGAACTTGGAGCTCAGGTCGACGAAATCCTTGCTGAGTTCGACTAACTCCTTCCAGGTTCTGTTCGACTAATCTTCTCTGCAGTTTCTCAGTTCGACTATAGCAGTTTGATTTCAAATTATATTATATTAAGACAATAATACTCTGATAATTAATGCTCAATATTCTCAAGAATATAGTCGTTACCTGGCAGCATTAATTATGGATTTCACAGAATTATTACTCTACCAAATTTTCTGGCACAGTTAGGGAAATGCATTCAAGACTAAATTAGTTGTTCCAACTCCCAAATTATGCAGATGATTTCAAGGAAAGAATTTAAGATTCAAATGTTTTTGAATCTGCAATCAATATATAAAGTGATTTTCAGAAGATTGCAAGAGTTAGAAAAATCAGTATTAATAAAATTAGTAATCAGTCAACAAGATAGAACAGTGTACAAAAAAGTGAAGAACACAACACAACTCTCATATACACAGAGTTCTTCTTCACCTGCTTCAGGCTTTCAAGAGATAACAAATCAAAATCAGTCTAATAGCTTGCTGAAGAGCAACATCACTTTAAAGGCCTACACCCTGAAGCAAAACTTCCACTCCTGATCAGATCCATACAACTCAGGGGGAGCTTTGACATCAACAAATCCACTAGTCTTCTCAGAGCCTTGAGACAGAGAAGACATCTTTTTATATTTTCCTTTCACTGTGTACATGGTTTTAACTCCCTTCAAAAGTTAGCCTTTTTGGTTCACAAGTCACCTGATCAAAAGACTTGGGATTGGTTTTTGGGCACCTGATCAAAAGCTAAAAGGATTGCTAGATCTCCCTTAGAAAAATAAATCTTGTGGTGACAGGGCACCTGAGCAAAAACCTGTGGTGACAGGCCATATGAGCAAAAACCTGTAGTGGATTCCTATCAGGGTGGTAGAAGAGTGGATGTACCCAGGTTTATTGGGGAACCACTATAAATTCCTTGTGTCGTCTGGTTGTCCCTTTACTTGTTTATTTTTTGTGCTGTGATATTTCTCATTATATATACATATATATATATATCACCTGCTTTAATCCGCTATAAAAATAACTAGTTTTTATTACTCTATTCACCCCCCCTCTAGAGTTAGTTAGATCTATCCCTCACTTTCACAGTCCCAAATTTCCCGCATTTCTACCTCCGGCGATCACCGGAGAATGTATCCAACAGTCCAGCTATCTCCGGTGATCCATTACCATTTTCCCCATCGTTTTCCATCATTGTAGTTTTCCGGTGATTGCCGAAAAACTTCTCCGAATACCACCACCCCCTACGGCGACCACCTCCAACCATCCTCCGGCCAGTCACTTCCACCACCACCCATAACCACCCAGTACCTCCACTACCCCCACCCAGTATATTCACTTCCTAAAATTTCGGATCTATTCATAAATTCTAGCCATTAACTCACCCCACTCTCCCATTACGGCCGGCCCACCTCATTCATGTGTATCCCCTCTTCACCACTCTAAAACCACCTCTCATTCCTCCCAAATCCAACTCCCTTCAGCCTGACTGAATCCACATAACATCCCCCTGACAGCAGAAGCCCCCTCATCTTCCTCTCACGTGGAGCCCCACTGTCCAGCCCACCTCACTTGAAATCCAACATCCTGCAAGTTCTCTCACTCTTCCCTAGACCCATACATCCCGGTAATTGCTGTCCAGTCACCGTGCAGCAATTCTGAATCCTTGCCAAGTCTCTCACACCCCTCCCACAGCCATCCCCACCCTGGAGATTACTGTCCAGCCACCATCCAAACCTCCAGCAAAAATCCAGGTTGCTGTCCTGATTCCTCACCGCCGTTTCCTGCAACTGTGCCCTGAAATCCAGCCTCCAGTCCAACTTCCAGTCATCCTGAATTCATTTCCAGTAATTGTTGTTGTGCTGTCCTGCAGTTGGGCCTTCATCTAGAGGTCTAAAACCAGTCCCGGATTGCAATTTTGGCTTCCTGACAGCTCTCCAAACACACATGCAGCCCTCCCCTTTCAGTATTGTGCAATTCCAAGGTTTATTTATTATGTCTTTTAGTTGAATATTGTGCTTAGTCTCTACTTGACGAGATATTGGGTTGTAAGCTTTGAATTCCGTTGTTTAAGTCATTGTATTTTCTTATTTAATTAGTCATTTGTCTTCGCGCAATTTTACGTTTGTATTCCTCTCTTGTTTCCTTAATTTAAATGTTTTATTTTCCCGTGGCAAATCAAAAGAAAGTGGTTTTAAAATTATTTTATTGCAAGTTAAGTTTCCTTGGAAATTGTGTCTGCATATATCCTTAGTTCTCTTTGGACCTTACACTGCGTCACAATGCCTACTCCTTAGTTCCCTTTCATTTGGTCAAATCTCCACTTCATCCCAACCACTCATCGACTATTATTCCCCACGTAAACCTCACGACCCCCCTGCAACTACCTAAGGTACCATTGGATCTGCTCGGTTTTACGAAGGGATTGTCGTTGATCAGACCTGGATAGAAAAGAAATGTTTTCCCCTCTCAGCCAAAGCATCTCCTCCCTTCTATGCCCTTCACAGCCAGTTCTCCATCTTCCGTTCACATGGTGGTAGCCAACACTCTCTTGGGTAGCCGTGGCTTTATGTTCAAGATGCTAAGTGTTACAGTAGGATGAATACATGTATTTTATGACGAGGAACGCAAGCTCACTCTATCTCCAACTCAACTCAAGGAGCTTTCCACGGTAGAGTTGACTCTTTATTCGACACAGACTCCACAAAACTTCACATATCATGAGGAAGGGTAATTTTTTACGAGAGTGAGGAGTCAGATATCTTATTGGTAGTGGCTGTCACACATGCATCGAAGAGCGGTACTGAGACTTTAGAGGTCCACCCGGATGTTCGACGCATTTTAGATGAGTTCTATGATATTACACGAAATGGACTTCTGGATATGTTACCTCCCCTTAGAGACATTCAACATGCCATTGACTTAGTACCTGGGGCATCCCTACCCAATTTTCCTCATTACCGTACGAACCTTATCGAATATGCTGAGCTGAAACGACAAATCAACGATCATCTCCAAAAAAAACCGAACGTGAGAGCTCGAATCCTTGTGTGGTCCCTGTCTTTAAAGTCTAATTTCGATTGTGCATTCTAGCATAACCTAACTTAGTTTTGTTAGATGTAGTGTACTTAATGTATGAAAGAGTTACCTTTGACTCACCATGGGTGTTGTGAACACCCTCCCTTGTATTTGTATATATATATCCTTCTCTTGTGAATATTGTATTGTATTCATTATTTTACTATCATAGTATCAGAGCCCATCTAGGGTTTCCTCCTCTCTCTCCCTCCTCTCGATCCCTCCTCTCGATCCCTCCTCTCGATCCCTTGTATTTGTATATATATATCTTCTCTTGTGAATATTGTATTGTATTCATTATTTTACTATCATAGTATCAGAGCCCATCTAGGGTTTCCTCCTCTCTCTCCCTCCTCTCGATCCCGATCCCGTGCCGGCGTTGACGTTCTCATTGCCAATCCCCCAACCCGTCACTCCTACAACCCAGCGATCCCGTGCTGTCTTCCTCAGCCCTCGTCCCATCCTGATCGATCTTGTGTCGTCCTTCCGCAACCCGATCGATCCCGTGCCGTCCTTTCGGAACCCGTCGCAGAGGTCTTCTCCATCACAGAAGTCTTCGTCGTCCTTCGCGCTGTTACCTATTTTCTGCGATCCAGTGCGCGTTTGGTCGCGTTTCCCCTGTTCAGTCCCGATATCCATCATGCCAGGGCGATCCAGTACCGATATCCATCACTTCTCCCTCTGATCTGCTCTTCCAGCAATTTTGTCCTGTCTTCTCGATCTTCTCCGGCTGGCTCTGCAGCCCTGATGGCCTCTTCCTTTCTCCAGAAGGAGGACGTCATCCTCGATGGACGAAACTACAAAGCCTGGTCCGCCACCGTCGGCGTGATCCTCCGTGGTCTAGATCTATGGGGCCACATTGATGGCTCTAAGCCTGCTCCTCCATCAGCAACCCCTTCTATGGATGATTCTTCCACTGCTAGCACTTCCGCTTCCGTCCAGGGCTCCGTCATTGCATTGTGGCGCTCAGATGACTCTCGTGCGATAGCCGTCATCTGTCAGTCCTGCGAGCTCCCCATTCGCATGTCCGTCTACCAGCTACCTACGACCAAGGCGATGTAAGATCATCTGCGCCGTCTCTGCCTGCCTTCTAGTTAGGCTCTGTGCTACTCTCTATTACATACCCTTGACGTCTGCTACTAACGTGATCGGTCTGTCTAGGCATTCTTTGCTGAGCTCCTGGACCTCTGGCGTCTGTGCGATGTGATGGCTCCTTCTACATGCATTATTTGCCCTCAGTGTTTTGCTACATCTCGGGATCGTAACCTTCAACGTATGTATGAGTTTCTCATGCGCTTACGCCCCGAGTTCGAGCCTGTTCGTGCCCATCTTTTGTACTGAGATCCTCCACCTTTTCTCAGTGATATGCTGGCTTTGGTAATCGCTGAAAAGATTCGTCTCCACTACTAGGACACTGCTGCACCTTCTGGTGTGCTGACTCATGCTGTCCTTGCTACTCCAGAGTTTCCACCGCAATCCTCCCTTGTGAGTACTCCTCTGCTGCCTTCGCCGGGTTATAGTGCACCGGTGTGGCCTGTTCCCCGTCCTCCAGTACCCTCTACTTCTCAGTCCTGTGCTCCTCGACACCAGCCCGTCCGCTGTTACTATTGTCAGTGTCTGTGCCACGTCGAATCTGAGTGCCGCAAGCTTCAGATGGCTCAGTAGTCTGGTCAACAGCGTGCTCTTGGTACTCCTTCAGCTCATTTCTCTGCTATGACACAGTCTCTCTCTGTTCCTGAGCTTGCCCAACAGATTACCCATCATCTATCTCACGGTTCACTGCATCGCTCCTCCGCCTCCGTGCTCTCACCGGATGCTTCTAGTGCCTCTACCTCTCAGTCGGATGCCTCTGCCTCTGCAGGTATCTCCTCCTCCGACTTGTTGCTTGACTCTGGAGCCTCCTCTCACATGACCCATGATGCACTCACCTCTTGTCCTGATGTACCATACATACCCATGTTATCGATTAACCTTATATCCGTCAATCAACTCACGTCTCACGGTTGCCTTGTTATTTTTGATGTGTTTGTTTGTCGTGTGCAGGATCGTCTGACAGGGACACTCCTTGGAGTTGGCCGTTGTTGTAGCGGGGTCTACACTCTTGATCGTCTTCACCTTTCATCCACTCCATCGTCACCAACAACCTCCTCTTTTTGTCTTCCTTCAATGAACTTTTCTCAGTGGCATCACCAGCTTGGTCCTCCTACTGGTTCACGTCTCTCGTCTCTCATCAGTACTAGTCTCCTTGGTCATGTTTCTGTTGATAGGTCTCACTCTTGTACGGGTTGTAAGCTTGGAAAACAGCTACAACTCCCTTATCATTCTAGTGAGTCCAGGTCTTGTCGTCCTTTTCATTTTGTTCATTTAGATGTTTGGGGTCCCACACCTTTTGTATCCAAGGCCGGATATCGGTACTACGTTATATTTGTTTATGATTATTCTCGTTATTGTTGGATTTATTTTATGCACTCTTGTTCTGAGTTTTTCTAGATTTATGGTGCGCACCCAATTCTCTGATTGCACACGTATTTTTCGTTCTGACTCTAGGGGGAGTACCTCTCTCATGCTTTTCGCGATTTGCTAGCTACTCACGGTACTCTCCCTCAGCTTGCCTGTCCCGGTGCCCATGCTCAGAATGACATTGCTAAAAGGAAGCATCGTCACATCATTGAGACAGCCCGCACTCATCTCATCTCATCTCACGTTCCTCCTCATTTTTGGGCTGAGGTTGTCTCTACTGTTGTCTATCTCATTAACCTGCAACCCTCTACTTTTCTTCAGGGTCGGTGTCCTGGTGAGTTTTTGTACTCCCGACCCCCACGTTATACTCATTTGCGTGTTTTTGGCTGTCGATGTTATGTTCTTTCTTCCTTCACGTTATACTATCTCCGACCTCTCCAATCTCATCTTCTCATATTTCCCTTCCACCTTCCACTTCTCCCTTGGACGCATTTATCATCCCTCTTCCATACCATTACACTCGTTGTCCTCCTCCTGCTCCTGTCCCCTCGCCTCTAGCGCCCCCAGACTCAGTGCCTCCCTCCTCCAGCAAGTGTCATGTGGACGATCCTCCTGTGCGTCGCAGCCCACCTCGTGAGTGGCGTCCTCCCGACCGCCTTTGCTTTGCTACACTACCGCTGGACCTTCTTGCCCTTCCTTCTACTGCTTGTAGTACTCCAGAGCCGACCACCTACCGTGAGGCTGCCTAGATACCTGAGTGGTAGGTTGTTATGTCTGCTGAGTTGGAGGCATTTGAGCATACTTATACATGGGAACTTTTTCCTCTTCCACTTGATGCTGTTCCGATTACTTGTAAGCGGGTCTTCAAGGTCAAAACTCGCTCTGATGGATCTATAGAGAGGTACAAGGCTCGACAAGTTGCTCGTCGTTTTCAGCAGGAGTAGGGGATAGGCTATGCCGAGACCTTTGCTCCAGTCACTCATATGACTACTGTTCAGACTCTTATTGCAGTTGCAGCGGTTCGCCACCGGTCTCTATCTCAGGCTCTCAGCTCGACGTGAAGAATGTCTTTCTTCACGGTGATCTTCAACAGGAGGTGCACATGCTTCCTCCCCCTGGTCTATCTTCTCCTTCAGGCCTTGTTGCCGCTTGAGAAGAGCCCTTTATGTGCTCAAGCAGGTGCCTCGCGCATGGTTTGCTTGTTTCAGCTCAGCCATTACAGCCGCCAGATTCTAGCTAAGTCCACATGATCCAACTCTGTTTGTGCATTCTTCCTCTTGTGGTCGGACTCTTTTGTTACTTTATGTGGATGATATGATCATTACTGGCGATGATCCTTCTCATGTGACATTTATCAAACATCACCTTCAGCTGTAGTTTCAGATGACCCACCATGGACAGCTGAGCTATTTGTTAGGTCTTGAGGTCAGCTCTACAATCAACAGTTTTCAGCTCTCTCAGTAGAGATATGCATCAGATCTCCTAGCTCGGGCCGCTCTTTCTGACTCTCGCACAGTGGAAACCACTATGGAGGTTCACCTTCATCTACGTCCGGATGATGGTGTTCTACTCTCCGACCCCACTCGCTATCGCCATCTCGTTGGGAGCCTTATCTACCTCACCATTACTCGGCCTGACATTGCCCATGCAGTTCATGCGTTGAGCCAATTTGTTAGTGCGCCTACCTCTGTGCACTATGCTCACCTGCTACGGCTCCCACGCTATCTCCGAGCGATGACTTCTCGTGGTCTTTTCTTCTTTAACAGCAATTCTTTGCAGCTCTGTGGTTACTCGGATGCTACCTGGGCTAGTGATCCTGTTGACCGTCGCTCTGTCATTGGTTTCTATCTGTTCTTGGGTTCTTCTCTTATTGCATGGAAGTCCAAAAAATAGACTGATGTCTCTCGTTCCAGTATGAGGCTGAGCTTTGGGCCACAAATATCACCGCTGAGAATATTATTTGGCTTCGTTGGTTACTTGAGGACATTGGTGTCTCTTGTTGGGTTCTAGATTTGAAGAAGTCAATCATGTCAATGATATACATAAAGTTGTATTTGATGTGTGCCTAAGTTTATGCATGCAGGTTAGTCCTTGCAACATTGATAGGATAGGTATTCCAAGTGACGTGACAGGTGGTCACAAAGTAAAGATGTGGAGGGACAAAAATCTATCTAAGTTCACAGACGTTGAGTGGAGTCTACTCACTCAATGCCAGATGCAAGGGAAGATGCTGGATAAGCTGGAAATCACCTAAGTCTACAGGCGTTGAGTGAAGTCTATTCACTCAACGCCAGATGAGTAAAAGCGTTGAGTATAGTCAGCCTAACAATTGACAAGATGAAAATGTGGCTAAGTCCGCAGGTGTTGAGTGAAGTCTACTCACTCAATGCCATACAACAAAAAGCTATGAGACAGGCTAAGACAGTGAAAGTTTAATGAGAAACAAACATAAATCTGGCTAAGTCCACAGACGTTGCGTGAAGTTTACTCACTCAACGCCATACAACATAAATCGTTGAGTATAGCTCAGTCAGTCAAAGCCACAAAAAATCTGTGTAGTTATTTTGACTAAGTCCACAGTCGTTGAGTGAGACAAGCTCTCACAACGCCATGTGATAAAAAACGTTGACTGAACCTTAGTTAGTCAGAGATAGTGTTTCCAACACAGGATTTTTTCCAAGGACAAAAGTGTTGAGTGAAGGCTATTCACTCAACGCCTAATCAAATGAGAAACTGTCTTAAGGACAGATGCGCTGAGTGAAGTCTACTAACTCAACGCCATGTCAATATAATTGACAGATGCTGAAAGCGTTGAACAAAGAAGCAACACTCAACGCTTTCCAAGAAGGGAAATCGGCTAAGTCCAAATGCGTTGAGTAAATGTTGTTCACTCAACGCCAAGTGACTAGAATCATTTCTATGTGGTATGACGTTGAGTGAAGTTTACCCACTCACGCCAAGAGGCAGAAAGATTTTTCTAAGTATTTTGGCGTTAAGTGAAGCTTACCCACTCAACGCCTAATGAATGAAATATTTTCTAAGTGTTTTGGCGTTGAGTGAAGGTTCCTCACTCAACGCCTAATGACAGATAAATTTTTTTAAGTGTTTTGGCGTTGAGTGATGCTTACTCACTCAACGCCTATACTAAAGATGTTTGATTTTTGGCTAAGTCCACAGATGGTGACGTCAGCAAAGTCAACATAGTTCAAATTAAGTAGGGAAAGCTATAGAACACGACAAATACTGCCGGAGGTCTACTGTACGTCTTCTTTCGTTAAAGCAAGATGCAGCTGTCAACTGCAGGTGGTCCCCACAGCTGCTTGGAGCCGTTAATCGGCGAAAGATAAAAGGGACAGCTTCTGGATGTTGAACTCAACTTTTGGGGTTTGACTCAAGGAGAGAAAAGAGCGGCTGGATTTCATCTTCCTCGCCATTGTTGCCGAGAAAAAGCTTGAAGTCTTTCAGCAGAACAAAAAAGTTCAGTTAGCTGTAACATTTTCTTCTACTACAACATGATCAGAAATACTTCTGATAAAGAAATAAAGGAGAGTCTTCAGTCTTCAGCAGGTTCAGTTTGCTGTTTGAAGAACTCAAGACCTAGCTGTTCTTCAGTCTTCTACAACATGTTCAGGAGTAACATTCTTAGTTACCTCCAGCAGAAGCAACCATTTATTGAAGAACTTCTTTCTGCTGCTGTGAGGAAAGTTAGAGTTGAGATAACTCAGCTCTAGTAGTTGACACAGAAATTTCTCTGTGTCAAAATTAAGTAAACCACTATTTTTCTGTAGGATCCTTTTGGATCTGAGCTTTAGGGCCTTTGGCCTAAGGTAGGACAAATTTGCCTGAGCTGTAGGATAGTTATACTCTCTGAGTGTAGGATTCAGCTTGTATTTGAGGTAGGTGAGTCATTCTCACTGAGTTGTAGGGCACTTGTACCTGAGCTGCAGGATCCTTTGGATCTGAGGTAGGGTCTTTATGCCTGAGCTGTAGGAGAGTCATTCTCTCTGAGGTAGGATTCTTTGTGGATCTGAGGTAGGGCTGTCCTCCCAGCCTGAGCTGTAGGGCCTTTGGCTTAAGGTAGGTGATCTGTTGATCACTGAGTTGTAGGGCCTAGTGCCTGAGCTGTAAGTCTTGGAGGAGACTGAGAGATCCTAAGGGATCTGAGTTGTAAGCTTTTTGAGCTGAGTTTTGGAGAAGTGCCTTGTCTAACTGAAAGTTAGGGAGGTGGGAGGAGAGTGGATGTACCCATAATCTTGGGAACCACTATAATTTCTGTGTGTGCTTTTCTGTGTTGCTTCTTTATTGCACGTTCTTGAAAGCTGATAACTGTTAACTCACTAAACACTTAAAGGAAAAACTTAAAGAAAGTCACAAGATATCAATAAACCTATTCACCCCCCTTTAGGTTACAAGCTACCTTGAAAACAAAGACTTTCAAGTAGTATCAGAGGGAGGTTGTTTAAAAAGATTTAACAGTCTGAGTGATCTCCAAGGGTAGCTACAGATCTGTACTTATGGGTTCTGGAGAGAACCATAAGGAGCTAGGTTTCATGAAACTCCTCATCTGCAGGAAGGAGAATTTTGGAATCTGAAAAGAGAGGGTCAGACTGTATATGAAAGCCTCTGACCCTAGAATCTTTGTGACTGTCAGAGAGGGACCCTTCATCCCTTTGAAGGTCTCAGTTCTGGATGCCAATGTCCAGACTCCCAAGTCTTCTTCAGAAATGACCAAGGATGAGGTCATGTTGGCTGCATTGGACAAGAGAGCCCAGAACATCATAGTCAGTGTTATTGATGATTCTATCTTTCAGAACTTGGTCCACTGCCAGATCTCCAAAGAGATGTGGGGCACCCTTGTGGTCTACATGGAGGTACTGAAGAGGTAAGAGATGATAGAAAGTCCATGCTCAACCAGGAGTATGAGGCTTTCAGGCAATCCCTGAAAGAGAACATAGCTACTTGCTATGAAAGATTTTTCAGGATCATTAATGAACAGAGGACCTATGGGAGGGTCTTCAGTCATTATGAAATAAATGACAAGTTTCTCAGATCTCTCACTAGGGACTGGGATACTAAGATTTGTGTCATAAGAGAGGTGGCCAAGCTTGCTGAAACTCATCCCCAAATATTGTTTGGAAAGCTGCTCTCCTATGAGATGCAGCTAGCTACTAGGAAAGAGGAGGAGGCCACCAACAGATCCCATGCCAAGGAGAAATCCTTGGCATTCAAGGCAGACAACATCAGGAAGAGCAAGGAGAGGATTCCCTCTCCTCCATGAAGACCAGCTGATTCAGACAGCTCAGAGTCAGATGCATCAGAAAGCAGCATGTCAGATGAGGACTTTGTTGCCTTATCCAAAAACTTTCAGAAGCTGATGAAGAAGAAATATTGGAAGAGCAGACCTTCCACCTCTTCTCATTACAGGAGGAATCATTCCAAGGCTGACAGGTATGATTCTAAATCTAGTAAATATAATTCTTCTAAAGTTGTTTGCTATTGTTGCAGCAAACCAGGGCATATGATAACTGACTGCCTAGTGAAGAGGAAGGAAGTTGTTGAGAAGAAACAACACCAGCACAAGGGCAAGAAGGAGAAGTCCTTCATTGCTAAGAAAGAGAAGAGCTGGACCGACTCATCTTCATCTGAGTCTGAAGAAGAAGAAGCCTATATTGTGCTAGTTGTTGCTGCTGCTGAACAGATAGCTGTAGCAGCAAATGAAGACTATCCTGCTGCCAGGATAGGTATCAGGGCCCCTCTATCACATTCAGACAGTTATTCAGAGGTGGATGAGGAAGATGAAGAAGATGCCTACAACTGATGTGGGCTGATGGCAATGAATGATGAGAAAACCAGCCAGGATTAGCCTGTACAAAGGAAGGTAAAATCTCTATCAAGCTCTTCTTCTGAGTCTGGATATGAGACTAGTCCATGTACAAAAACCTCTTCACCCAGTGGTGAAGATGATTCTGAATCAGAAGGTGATGCCAATCAAATGATTGATATATATGAAGAACTTCTGAATGCCTTCAAGAAGTGCAAGAAGTGCAAGAAGTGGTCTAAGAAGCAAGCTGTGGAGATTGCCTCTCTACATCTGGCTGCTTCCCAGCTGACTGAAACAACATCTTTACTGGATCAGAAGGACAGTGAACTTAGCCAACTTAGGGTCTTGAATAACATCCAGATAGGCTCCATCAACTACAAGAACAGTCTCATCAGGGATCTTGAAGAGAGGCTAGGGAGGGAGAAAAGAATAGTGGCTAGCTATTCTAAGCCATGTACTGTGTTACCCTTGATAGACTCCTCTCAGAAGGGTAAGAAAGGGTTGAGATTCCGGGGAAGCACAAGAGTTTCTCCTTTCAAAGGGAAGGGCAAAGCTCCAGCTCCACCCCAGCCTCTTGCTTCCAAGCCTCCCATTTCCTTTAGGAAAGTTCAGTTGCCTTCAAATAGGTATGACCAAGAAAGCATCTTTGATCACTGGATGAATGACAGATCCACTGGTGTGAACAAAGATGTTCACAGCCAGGGTAGAAGGTATTGCAAAGCGAGTGCCTTTAAGACTGCTCTTAAAGAAATTTAAATGGCCCATCATGGACCATTTGTCTTTGGTTCTCCAGCCCCCACTCTCAAGAATGTGGCTGCAGCAAAGGTTCATGACCATTCAACAAAGACTCAGACCAAGGGTCAGTCCTCCAACAAGCCTGGTTTGGCTGTGTCTGATGCTATCAGAAGCATGTTTTCTGAAAAGAAGCTTGATGTTGCTGGCACTCACAGTAGGGAAAATAAGTCAGCTAAAAGACTTACCTTCAGTCAGATCATTGCTGAAAGGAATCTGAATAAGGCTGCTGCTCCTCTTCCTACTGTTCATCCAGCAGTCAACCAAACTGCTAGGCCTACACAGAAAAGAAAATACAACATTCATGAATGTTGGTGTTGTGACAAAGTGGGTCACTTTGCTGTAGACTGCTGACACAATCCAAATGTGCCAAAAGCAGCTGTGAGTCTACCAGTCAGAAATGCTGCTGGTAGACAAGTTCATTATAAGACTAGCATGCACCTAGGACCCAATAGAAATTGGAGTCCTAAGGTAAAGTAAATTGTGTGATGCGGGTTAGTTCAAGTGGGCATATCCCTATATAGTTCTTGGACAATGGTTGTTTCAGACACATGACTGGGACAAGGAGCAACTTGAAGGAGTACACTCCAGTGAAATATGTACTCAAGGTTATCTTTGGTGGTTCAGATAAATGGGTGACTAGAGGCTATGGTAAGATTACCAATGACATAGTCACCATCACAAAAGTGGCTTATGTTGAAGGGTTGCAACACAACCTCATAAGCATAAGTCAATTTTCTGATCTTGACTATGTTATTATCTTCCACAAGGATGAGTGCCAGATTAAGAGGTCATGTGACCAAGAGGTCATCTTGACAGGCACTAGAAGTGGAAATGTTTACTGTTTAAACTTTCCTTGTCTTGATATAGACTCTCCTATTTGTCTAGTGGCAAATGAGAAAGTCTCATATTATGTCCAATGACATAAGATGCTAGCTCTTTTGAATTACAAGACTATTGACTAACTCTTTAGTCAAGAGCTAGTTAGGAATAGTCCTAATGTGAAGTGCACCATGGAGGGCATTTGCTCTGCATGTCAAAAGGACAAGCAAACCAAACCCTCCTTCAGGGGCATTGGGATCAAAGACTCTGTGAGGTGTTTATACCTCTTGCATATGGACTTGTTTGGTCCTATGCCAGTTCATAGTCTTGGTAAGAAAGTCTTCACCCTTGTGGTGGTTGATGACTATTCCAGGTTTGCTTGAGTGTTCTTTCTCAAGAAAAAGAATGAAACCCTTGACATCTTCATCAAGTTTGTCAAACAAATTTAGAATGAGTTTAACAGTTCAGTGGTCAAAATTAGAAGTGACCATGGAACTGGATTCCAGTCTGAAAGCATGACAATGTTCTGTGAAGTGCAAGAGATTCATCAAGAATTTTCTTCTCGAAGAACTCCCCAGTAAAATGAGATTGTTGAGAGGAAGAATATGACTCTCATAGAGGCTAGAAGAACATTGTTGAGTGATACATCTCTCCCAGAATATTTCTAGGCTGAGACAGTGAATACTGCATGTCATGTCCTCAACATGACCTCTATCACCAAGAGTCACAAGATGACTCCCTATGAGATCTTGAAAGTCAAAAAACCAAACTTGGGCTATCTCAGAATCTTTTGTAGTAAGTGTTATGTGCTTCACAATGGGAAATCCTATGTGACTAAGTTTGCTGTCAAGTCCTTTGATGAGATTTTTGTTGGGTACAAAAATCATAGCAAAGCCTATAGGATCTATAACTTGAAAAGTCAAGTTGTAGAAGAATCTGTTCATGTAGTCTTTGATGAGTCTACTATGATTAACAGAGAGCTGTCAAGCTCCTCTTCTAGTATTGTAAGTACTGAACAGATGATGGACAAGTTGACTATAAATGAAGCAGCTCCAGTTATCCAAGATGGAATAAACATTCCAGTAAATGGACTGCAAGACACAAATGAGGTGGATGAAGATCAGCAATAAGCTGCCCCTATAGCTGAAGCTAGATTGCCTCTAACAATCAGGTTGAGCCAAAGAAATTTGAAGAGACCAACATAGATTAGTTCTGGATTATTAATATGCAAGAGGAACTGAAGTAGTTTAAGAGATGCAAGGTCTGGAAGTTGGTTCCCAGACCATAAGAACATAATGTCATTGAAGTCAAGTGGATTTACAAGAATAAACTTGATGAAAATGACATTATAATCAAGAACAAGACAAAACTAATAGCTAAGGGATACAAGCAAGAGGAAGGTATTGATTTTGATCAAACCTTTGCCCTTGTAGCAAGACTGGAGGTCATCAGACTGTTCCTTGCATATGCTGCATACAAGGGATTTAAGGTCTACCAGATGGATGTGAAGTCAGCCTTCCTGAATGGTGACTTAAAAGAAAAAGGCTTTGTTGAGCAGCCTCTAGGTTTTGTTGTTTCTAACTCACCTGATTCTGTTTATAGACTTAGGAAATCTCTATATTCGCTAAAGCAGACCCCTAGAGTATGGTATGAGACTTTGTCTAGCTTCCTCATTGAGAACAAATTCTCAAGGAGGAAGATAGACAAGACCATATTCCTAAGAGAATCTAAGGGTAAGATCATCCTAGTTCAGATATATGTAGATGACATTATCGTTGGATCTACTGATGACAACCCTTACAGGAAGTTTGCCAAACTTATGCAGGGGAAGTTTGAGATGAGCAGTATGTGTGAACTTAAGTTTTTCTTGGGTCTCCAAGTTAGACAGACTGATGATGCTTTGTCCATATCCCAGTGTAAATTCACCAGGGAGTTAATCAAGAAATTTGGTTTGGAGAATTCCTTCACCATCAAAACTCCCATGGGGTCAAGCATGCCTATAGGCAAAGATGAGGCAGAGAAATCTGTTGATGAAACTTTGTATAAGGGGATAATTGACTCCCTTCTATATCTAATTGCAAGTAGGTCAGACATCATGTATGCTACATGTGTTTGTGCTAGGTATCAGACTTGCCCTAAAGAATCTCACTACTCAGCTGCAAAGAGGATTTTGAGGTATCTTAAGGGCACACCAGATCTTGGCCTATGGTACCCTAGGAATGTGGAGTTTGAACTGACTGGCTATTTAGATACAGATTTTGCATGCTGCAAAGAGGACAGGAATAGTACTTTTGACACCTGTCAATTGTTGGGAGGAAGACTAGTGTCTTGGAGCAGCAAGAAGCAACCAAGCGTTGCAATCTCAACTGCAGAGTCAGAGTACATTTCAGCAGGTAGCTGCTGTGCTCAGTTGCTGTAGATCCAACATCAGCTCCAGGATTATAACCTTCAGCTAAGTAGAAGTCCCTTATATTGTCATTATACTAGTGTTATCTCAATTGCTAGGAATCATGTCTCACACAGCAGGACTAAGCATATTGAGATAAGATATTATTTCATTAGGGAGCATGTGGAATGTGAAGATATCAACCTTGAGTTTGTCTTAATAGACAAGCAAGTGGCTTACATCTTCACTAAGCTACTTGATGAAGTAAATTTCAACACCTTCAAGTTTGAATTTGGTATGTTGAATTTAACATAGCTTCAATTGCTCCCCATGGTGTTGCAAGTTATACTATTTCTTGCAGGTGGACAAGTACTTCAGGGAATTGAAGATTTTTCAAGTTGTATATCTTGAGTGGTATCATGCTGGTTGAAGTACTATCCAGATGATGTAGACTAAAGTGTCTATCAGGAAACATGATAGATGATGCTTCAGTTGATGGAGAGTCCAGCACTGCTCCAGCACTCTCAAGTGGTTCAACTGCTGTTTATTTATACTCAAAAAGGGGGAGCAGAAAATCAGAACCTCCCTGACTATTTACATAAGTAAAAAAGGGGGAGGAGAAGGATATAATCTGGTAACATAGGACAGGATGAGAAGGATACAAGTGGTATCAGAGATATGAGAAGGATATGATCAAATTGATCAAGACCAGGTAGCAGCAATTCAGGGGTAGCAGGTGTGATGTTGATCACCCTTCAGGCAAGGAAGTGTGGTAACTAAAACTTCTCTTATTTTTAAATTTTCCAAGTTAATGCTCTACTGTTGCATATGTTAGTGTATGTCATTGACTCAATTGATTGAGGGTTTTGACTTCTTCAAATAGGGGGAGATTGTTGGGTCTATTGTCCACAATGTCCTAGATTTGAAGAAGTCAATCATGTTAATGATATACATAAAGTTATATTTGATGTGTGCCTAAGTTCATGCATGCAGGTTAGTCCTTGCAACATTGATATGACAGATATTCCAAGTGACGTGACAGGTGGTCACAAAGTAAAGATGTGGATGGACAGAAATCTTTCTAAGTCCACATGCGTTGAGTGAAGTCTACTCACTCAACGCCAGATGCAAGGGAAGATGCTGGATATGCTGGAAATCGCCTAAGTTCACATGCATTGAGTGAAGTTTATTCACTCAACGCCAGATGAGTAAAAGCGTTGAGTATAGTCAGCCTAACAATTGACAAGATGAAAATGTGGCTAAGTCTACAAGCGTTGAGTGAAGTATACTCACTCAACGCATACAGTAAAAAGCTGTGAGACAGGCTAAGACAGTGAGCCTAAGGAAAAACAGACAGAAATGTGGCTAAGTTCACAGGCGTTGATTGAAGTTTACTCACTCAACGACATACAACATAAATCGTTGAGTATAACTCAGTCAGTAAAAGCCACAGAAAATCTATGTAATTATTTTGATTAAGTCCACAAACGTTGAGTAAGGAAAGCTCACTCAACGTCGTGTGATAAAAAGCATTGACTGAACCTCCTTAGTCAGTCAGAGATAGTGTTTCCAACACAGGATTTGTTTAAGGACAAAAGCGTTGAGTGAAGGTTATTCACTCAACGTCTAATCAACTGAGAAACTGTCTGAGGTCAGATGCATTGATTGAAGTCTACTCACTCAATGCCATGTCAATATAATTGACAGATGCTGAAAGCGTTGAGTGAAGAAGCAACACTCAACGCTTCCCAACCAGGAAAATCGGCTAAGTTAAAATGCGTTGAGTGAAGGTTGCTCACTCAACGTCAAGTGACTAGAATCATTTCTATGTGGTATGACGTTGAGTGAAGCTTACCCACTCAACGCCTAATGACAGAAATATTTTCTAAGTATTTTGGCGTTGAGTGAAGGTTGTTCACTCAACGCCTAATGACAGAGAAATTTGTTTAAGTGTTTTGGCGTTGAGTGAGTTGAGTGATGCTTACTCACTCAACGGCTATAATAAAGATGTTTGATTTTTGGTTAAGTCCATAGATGGTGACGTCAGCAAAGTCAACAGAGTTCAAATTAAGTACGGGAAAGTTACAGAACACGGAAAATACTGCCAGAGGTCTACTGTACGTCTTCTTCCATTAAAGAAAGATGCAGCTGTCTGCTGCAGGTGGTCCTCAATGCTTCTTGGAGCCGTTAATCGACGAAAGATAAAAGAGACAACTTCTGGATGTTGAACTCAACTTTAGGGTTTGACTCAAGGAGTGAAAAGAGCGGCTGGATTTCATTTTCCTCGTCATTGCTGCCGAGAAAAAGCTTGAAGTCTTCCAGCAGAACAAAAAAGTTCAGTTAGCTGTATCATTTTCTTCTGCTATAACATGATCAGAAATACTTCTGATAAAGAAAGAAAGGAGAGCCTTCAGTCTTCAGCAGGTTCAGTTAGCTGTTTGAAGAACTCAAGACCTAGCTGTTCTTCAGTCTTCTACAACAAGTTAAGGAGTAACATTCTGAGTTGCCTTCAGCAAAAGCAGTCATTTATTGAAGAACTTCTTTCTGCTGCTGTGAGGAAAGTTAGAGCTGAAATAACTCAGCTCTAGTAGTTGACACAGAGAAATTTCTCTGTGTCAAAATTAAGTAAACCATTGTTTTTCTGTAGGATCTTTTTGGATCAGAGCTGTAGGGCCTTTGGCCTGAGGTAGTACAAATTTGTCTGAGCTGTAAGAGAGTTATACTCTCTGAGTGTAGGATTCAGCTTGGATTTGAGGTAGGTGAGTAATTCTCACTGAGTTGTAGGACACTTGTACCTGAGCTGCATGATCCTTTGGATCTGAGGTAGGGTCTTTGTGCCTGAGCTGTAGAAGAGTCATTCTCTCTGAGGTAGGATCCTTTGTGGATCTGAGGTAGGGCTGTCCTCCCAGCCTGAGTTGTAGGGTCTTTGGCCTGAGGTCGGTGATCTGTTGATCGCTGAGTTGTAGGGCCTAGTGCCTGAGCTGTAAGTCTTAGAGGAGACTGAGAAATCCTGAGGGATCTGAGGTGTAAGCTCTTTGAGCTGAGTTTTGGAGAAGTGTCTTGTCTAACTGAAAGTTAGAAAGGTGGGAGGAGAGTGGATGTACCTATAATCTGGGGAGCCACTATAATTTTTGTGTGCTTTTCTGTGTTGCTTCTTTATCAATAAACTTATTCACCCCCCTCTAGGTTGCAAGCTAACTTGAAAACAAAGACTTTCATCTCTTCTCGAGATCCCTCCCCACTCTACTATGATGACACCGGTGCCATTCAGATTACTCTGAACACGCTGAAGCACCCACTCTTCAAGCATATCAGAGTTGATGCTTTCTTCCTACACGAGCAATATGATCGTGGTACTCTTGCTCCTTTGTTCTTTCCAAGCAACAAATTGCAGATTTGATGACTAAGCCGCAGACGAGGACCCAACATGCTCATCTTCTGTCCAAACTCTCGGTGTATGATCCCCAGTGAGTTTGTGTGGGGGGTGTTAGATGTAGTGTACTTGATGTGTGACCGAGTTACCTTAGATTCACCATAGGTGTTGTGAACACCCTTCCATATATTTGTTTATATATTTCCTTCTCGTGAATATTGTTTTGTATTCATTATTTTACTATCAAGTTTAAAACCTTAATATAATTGCACGTGACTTGTTTCATCATTGCTTCATATTAGATCCTCACTATCGCATCCGCACATTAGAGTCCTGTTAATTCATACTCACTCTTCAACCTTCACTTCATCTTGCGTCTTATGTATATGTAATTTCCTAAGATAGATGGGGTGCAGCCTGTAATAATCCTAACTCCCTGAAAGAAAATTGAGTAATTAATAGTAATAATAATTAACAACAGCCAATAGATATTTGCTATCTACTGACTAATTTTATAATAACAATGAACTAAACAGTTGGACTATTGTCAACATTACTTTGTTTTCATCCATCACAAGTCTTTTTTGTGTATAATGAGTATTTTTTTTACCTTCCCATAACGAATTTGTCATTCACTAGTCGCATTGCCTATGTATTCTTCAGACTTTGCCTTTTAAGCCATCTTAATTTGTTTCATTCAAACTTTTCATCCTAAAATTTTGTTGGAACCGATTAGTTTACCAACTTCTCGAATTAAGATAGTGTTATTAATTGAGTGCTGCTTGATTTGTAAACCTAATCTACGAGCTTCCTATATTTTTTTTAATAAAAAATTTACCTGTCTTCAACTTTTCCTAATCCTTCATGTATTATTGCAACTATCTCATCTTGGATTGCCGCCACTCCTACAATTCTAACAGAATCATTTGTAATTCTCTCCTTTTAGCACGGGAAAATGGTTTCCAATGGAGAAGCGCCACAGAGGGGCAGCTCAGCCGCAAGTGCTAGCCTACGGAGGCGGAGAGCAGGCGGTGGTGGCACTGCTGCTGGAGCGGCAAACACAATGCTGCAGTTCTATGCCGACGACTCCACGGGCCACAAGATATCTCCGAACAATGTCCTCATAATGAGCGTCGGATTCATAGCTGTTGTTGCATTGCTGCATGTGGTTGGTAAGTTGTATCTGATTCGCAGCTAATCACCTGTCTCTCTGATTGGAGGATAAAAATGCAAAATGTAGCAGTTTCCTTTTTCAAGTTATAATCTTTGAAGATACATTTTATGAAGAGCTTAAATAAACATTCTTTGGCTGATTATATATGTAGTGCCATCTTTAACAAGTCCCAAGTTTTTCCAGTAGCACGGTGAGTTTTTTGAAACTATCAGTTAAAAATTGTTATTTTACGATGCAAGACTGTTTGTTGGAGCTTTTGGGCGTAGTGCAATTTCCATCAAAATGTAATGGTCGGGTCTTAGGAGCCGTGCTCAAATAAGTGGAATTTTGTATAAGGGATCCCGGAGATTCTACCGTGGGAGCAGTTATTGTGTACGGGTCCTCAAGCTCGTCTGGAATGAATGAGAATACATCTTTTGCGGGCTCCGCCATGCACAAATTTACTGTGCACAGAAGGGCCCATGGTATACTGAGGCCTCGTTTGGCGTGACCGTGGCGCGAGCTGCCAGCGGGAGCAGACGGGGTTCCTGAACGGGACGGAGGGAGGCGGGAATCGAAATGGAGCTTTTTGCTCCATTTCACTCATGGCACGATGGGAGCAGACGCGCTAAACGCCGCCGCTGGCCATTTGATTTCCTGCCTTGCGATGGGGTTTTCCGCAAACGTCGGGTGAAAACGCCATGCCAAAAGAAGCCTGAATTCCCAGATGGCTCCCGGACCACATACAGAATTCTGGCTAACTACCACGGGGCTTGCAAAAAAAAAAGTTCTTTTTAATATTTGTGCAGTCCCTTCAAATTATAACTATCCTTTTCGCTCTGAGATAAAAATAATCTCTCCGTGAGATTAAAGTTATAACTATCTTTTTCGAAGACCTTAATGATCGCTCTTAAGATCAAAATGATCTCTCTGTGAGATCTACGATCATAATGATTGTATCTATGATAACTTTCATTGAGATCAGAAATGTTTCTCTTTGATCTTGAGGGATCATTGTGTTCTTTCAGAAGAGCAAAAATCTCTAGGGGCCCATTCATTTGAATGGAATTGAAATTGAAAATTGAAATTGAGATCATTTCTAATTCTTCTAGAAATTGAAATTGATTTAATTCCAATTATATTGTTCGCCCAATGTACAGAATTAGAGAATATTGTGGAATCGAACAATTTTATTGTTCATTTGTCCGATAAAATTCAATCTAAGAATTATTATGTTTATCATTGGCGATAAAGAACGAAACATTCTCACATATATATATTGAAAAATCTAACATTCACTTGCATGTATTACAAAGAACCTAATATTTTCTTACATATATTGACATTACTTATAGCATAATGCATTCAATAAGAACACATCCTTTTTGACTGTGCAAGAAATATGCACTCAGTCAAAAAAAGCGTGTTTGAGCGAAAAAATGTGCCGTGGCGAAAAAAGTGTATGGGTGAAAAAACCGCGCTCGAACGGAAAAAGCTCGCTCGGGAAAAAAATTTGCGCGCCCGGGAACAAAATGCATTCACGAACAAAAAAGGCGTGCTCAGGCGAAAAACGCGCGCTCAAGCAAAAAATGTGCGCCCATGCGAAAAAGTGCGCACTCAAATGAAAAAACATGCTCCCGGATGAAAAATGTGTGCCCAGGAGAACGATACGCAGTCGAGCAAAAAAATGCTATCATGGTCGAAAAGCATGCACAAACGAAAAAAGCGTGGTCGGGCGAAAAAGTGCCCACACAGGCAAGCGTCTGGGTGAATAATTCGTGCTTTGGTAAAATACACGTGCCCGGGCAAATAATGCCCCTTTGCAAAAAAGTGCGCGCCTAGCAAAAATAGCGTGCCACGGAGAAAATACGCGCTCGGGCAAAAAATATTTTCTTGTGCAAAAAAACTAGCCCGGGCAAAAAAATGTGCACCAGGGTGAAAAAACGTTCCCCGGGCAAAAAATATGCCTCGACCAGAGTTATTCAATTTATATATAGATTGGAAAGAATTGGTTTTAGTTCAAAATGAATTCCAAAAAATTTATTATAATTCTAATTCCATCATTCAAACTCGCAAACGAACAACAAAATTAGAAATAGGTTTTTTTATTCCCATTTTAAAATCTCAATTACGTCCAAAAAAGGGACTAGGGGATATCTTTTTCACCTCATGTTAAGTAGGAATTGGGATGAGGGAATTGGAGTTGACTAAATATCAATTCATGTAGGAATTGGATTTGAAGTCAATTTTAATTCTGCTGTTCAGTTGAATACATGAATTATGTCGTAGGAATTGGTAATTCCGCTGTTTGGCTGTCTGTTAAGGGCACCTAAGAAGAAAATCACTATTTGGGCTCTCATAAGCTGGCAGGGCAGGCTCCCTCACATGGGTGGTAGGTAGAATGGAAGTTATTTTGGTTAAAGGGCCCCAAGAAGAAAACTGTTGTCAAGATTTCACAAGTCGGTAGGGCGGGCTCCCTCACTCGGGTGACGGGTAAAATGAAAATTATTTTTGTTAAAGGGGCCCTGAGAAGAAAACAACCGTCCGTGCTCTCACAAGCCGGTACAACAGGCTCCCTCACTTGGGTGGCAGGGAAAAGAGGTATTTTTATTAAGGGCCCCCAAGAAGAAATTCAATATCCAGGCTCTCACAAGCCGGCAGGGCAGGTTCCCTCACTAGGGTGTTGGGTAGAATGAAATTTATTTTGGTTAAAGGTTCCTTGAGATGAAAACCGTTGTCCGGGCCCTCACAAGCCGGTAGTGCAGGCTCCTTCACTCTGGTGGCAGGTAGAATGAAAGTTATTTTTGTTAAAGGGCTCCCGAGAAGAAAACCGTCGTACGGACTCTCACAAGATGCCAGGGCAGGCTCCCTCACTTAAGTAGCAGGGAAAAGTGGTAATTCGGTTAAGGGCCCCTGAGAAGAAAACTAATGCTCGACCTCTCACAAGCCGGCATGACAAGTTCCCTCACTTTAGTGTCAGGTAGAGTGAAAGGGCCCCCCTAGAAGAAAATCGTTGTCCTGGCTTTTTCAAGCTGGCATGGCCGGCTTCCTAACTCGGATGGTAGCTAGAATGAAAGATATTTTAGTTAAAAGGCCCCTGAGTAGAAAACCGTTGTTCGGGCTCTCCCAACCCGGCAGGGCAGGCTCCCTTAGTCAGGTGGTAGGTAGAATAAAGGTATTTCAGTTAAAGGGCCCCGAGAAGAAAATTGTTCGGGCTCTCATGAGTCTGATATAAGGGCTCCCTCACTTGGGTGACAGAAAGAATTAAAGTCATTTCAATTTAAATACTTCCGAAAAGAAGACTGTTGTCCGGGCGCTCACAAGTCGACGAGGTAGGCTCCCTCACTTTGGTGGCATGAACACACTAAGATGAGTGGGGGAGGCACTCAACAGTGATAGTCACTAGAAATATAAATGCATAAACGAGAGCAGTGGAGAGAGAATTCTGTGAAAACAAAAGTGAAAGCTGGGACAGGGAGCGAGTATGATCAGTCTCGCCCAAGTCAAGCGCGCAACCCGCTCGCCCATTATATGGAACTATTGGTTGCATGAATTATGCAGCTTGCGGCGAGGAGGAAAGATGTGAGTACCGATACTTGAGCTCGAACAGTCACCGAGTCAGGGGGTACAATTAATACTGAGGTCTTAATAAAGTTGTCTTATGAGCGGGATGATTACTTCGGTACCTCCGACACCTTACGGTCTAGATGTTGCGTGCACTCGCACGCGCTTAATCGTTGACCCATTTCAAGCATACAAGTAATATGGTTTGGAGGTTGCAAGCATGTAGGTGATACAAGGCCCGAGTCTCGCAATCCCTCCGCTGAGCGCAAATTAAACTTACCGACGACACATTGTCTGGGATCTAGACTCGGTACTCAGTGAGTTCAACAGGCCGACACGAGTCGCCAATTAAACACATAAAAGAGAAAATTCCAAAAGAATAAAGAACTCAGAGAAAAACTAATTCATGTTCATCATGTTTGGAATATTGCCCACAATATTCCAGATTTGAAGAAGTGATCTTGTCAATTATAAATACATTTTGTATTTGATATATATATGAGTTGATTTGTGTATGTAAAATGTAAATGCATATAATTCACTTTGAATGAGTCAAGAGATCAGTGCAGACCAACATAATGCTCAATCATTTCACAGAATTGGTCGAAGTGCAGAAGTGTTGTGTGAGGATGCAATAGTAACGTGTTCATTCATGATAAGCATTGTAAAAACATGTAAGATTAGCTTGACTATCATAATAAGAAAAGTTCTAAGTACAAAAGCATCTGACCAAGATCCTTAAGGGTATTAAAAATTCTAGGTATCAGAGCGGAGTTCTTTAAAAATGTCATAATAGTTTGAACAAGATCCTTAAGGGTATTAAAATTCTATACCTCATGACTTCTGGTAAGAATATTCACTCATGTTGAAGTAGAGGGGTCAAGCTATTCAAGCAGCCTCTAACCCTAAAATATTCACTACTGTTGAAGTGGTATCCTTCATCCCCATGAAGGTCTCAATCATTGATGAAAATCTGAACTACCAAGGAAATATAGGACACTCTGATTATATATATGGAAGGCACAAAGAATGTTGAAATAGAGAATTTGGTCTCGAGGAGTTCAACCTTGGGGAAGGGGTGATCGCACACGTACTTTTCTCCCGTGAGCCCGAAAAACCAAGGAAGAAGAATTAGGGACAGACCCAAGGCTCCAGCACAGAGGTTCCTCCACACACCCATAAGTTCTTAGAGCGCTTCCCCTCCTTAGCCAGGTGCTGAAGCTAAGGAATCCTAGGGAGCGCTAGAAGACCAGGCACAAGTGAGTATGCCTCTCTGAGATACCCCTTGGGTCCTATTTATAGATTTTTGAAAACGGTCTGCAAAAAGCCAACCTCCGCTGTTTGGAACAGCTATGTGCAGGCCACCTGGGTATGCTAACAGCGAGACTCCGCTGTTCTAACTGGCTAGGGGTAGGCCCGCAGGGGAAAAATGGTAAAAAACACCCCACACAACACAGGGCGAATAGCCCCCCACTACCTCTGCTCGACAAGGGCGGTGAGTGCTTGATGGAGCTGGCACTCGCCGCCTCAGCTCGACACCTTTGTGAGCTCGGACCTAACCTGCTCTACTCGCCTGCCGTTGCTTCGACGAACGGCCAAGAGTTCGTCAAACTGGGCTCGATGAACCCTACTGCGAGTTAGGGATCCCTGGTCGCCTAGGCGAGCTAGACTGGATGACGAGGTGAGCTGGGCTCACGACGCCGGGGTAGGGGCGTCGAGTATACTCGACTCACTCGATGCCAGGCTGAAGGCGCTGAGTGAACTCGCCGCTCGGGTTGGGGGCGTCGAGTGGACTCGACGCTTAGGACGCAGTTCGCCCAGGGCTTGGGCTGGGCTCGGCTGACCCCACTCGCTGGATACGGGGTTGTACATAATCCCCGCTCTTTGCGAGGTTGGGACAAGCTCAGAAAAAACCATCCAACCCCACAGGATTTGGCGAGTGCGTCAGGGTCTGAGGGAATCTTTTTTGTGGGGTCCACCAGTGGCTATATATACTTGCGCCTGCATACCTGGCTAACCTTTGCCATTCTCCTTACTTTAGCCTTGTCAAGATACCGCTTCCCAAGGAGGTCCTAGAGCGAGTGGCGCGTTCTCGAGCGGAGGCTGCAGCTCGCGTCGCGGGCTTGACCGATCTCAGCGCCCCGCCTCGCAACCTTGCCGAGTTCAGTTCGGCCAAAAAGGCGAAGCCCCCTCCGAAGGACGTCGAACCCATCTACAACGTATTCAGGACAACCCTGAATAACGGGGCCGGTTCCTCCACTTAGACGACTCCGGAACCCCATGGTAAGGATGGCATCGTCCTTTCCGCCGACCAGACCAGCCGAGGTCATAGCGACGAGATATCCGCACCGCAGGACAAGGACCCTCTCGATAGCCCGCATAACCAGGCATCTGACGCACGTATGCGGGCCTCGCTTCTCAGCTTCGGGACCATGGGGCTGGACTCGTAGAAGCCGAGGTCGCCGAATCGCCTTTCTTCTCAGCAACCTCACGCTTCTGTATCTGCGGGGGGGGGGGGGGGGGGGGGGGGTTCTGAGGTAATCCCCACCCCCGGCTTTACCCGCCTCTCTCCAGAGGCTCCCCGACATGGTCGTGGCAAGATTTTAAGCAATCCCCCTTCTCGCGTCGGCCTGGAGGAGCGGGGTGTGTATGGTAGGTTTTTAACTTCCCCGAATCTTGTTCGGCTTTGGCGATACTCGCCCCTTTTACTCAGCCCTACAACTGTTCGCGCAAACCTCACCATGGAATCTGAGGCCGACGAGCCAGCAGGCCAGATTCGATACTCGCCTCTCCCTTCTCCACGTACTCTGGATGCCTTCTTGGATTCCGAGCTGGAGGGCCCTGATCGGTCGAGGCGAGAACAGCTAGTTCTCAAGATGCTGGTGTGCGAGTTCCACGAGGTGCGGAGGGACAATCTCAGGCTGTAGCAGGAGTGTGCGCGGCTTGCGGACATGTCAGGAGTCAGCCCGGCATTTGAGGAGGTGTCTTCTTCCATGCTTCTAGACGAGATCGACGAGAGCCTATAGACCGTCCACCGGAACCTGAGGCGACTCCGCGAGCTCTGCGTGCGGCGACCCGCGTCGACAGGGTAGCGAGACCGGAGTAGCTAGAGACGGCCCCCCTGATGGGCCTACCAGTACTCGCCCCTGTTCTCCCCTAGTCCGCGCGCTTCAGGGGTTTTTATTCCTGCTTTGGGCGTTGTTTGGATCTGTAATAATTTGGACAATTTTTCGATTATTGTTAATATGTTAAATCATAGCAATCAGTGTCCCATCAATCCCATCTCGCTATAGTGCAGGGTTAATTCGCGGCGGCCGGCAAGCTAGAGGCAGCGAGATGGGGTAGGCGAGCTGGATCGGCCAGCCGGTTCAGTCCCAAATTTGCCCCTCTATAAATAGGCCTCCCCACCAACCCCTGTCACGCCTTTATTGCCTCCATACTTTTTCCCTTTGCTTACGCTACTTCTAGTGCTCGCGCTCTCGGTCTTGGCAAGCATGGGTAAGGTGAACCCTGATTCAGACTGGCAGACCAAGTGTGCTCGACACTTCACCGAGCATTGCTTCTTTGAGGGGAACACAACCGCGGAGGAGCTCGCAGAGTGCGTGGCCGATTACGTACCCTCCGGCTTCACAGCTCGCCTCCCGGCTGAGCATGAAGCCATCAACTCCTTCTATCCGGACAAACTCGCCTTCCCCATCTCGTATTTTGAGGTGGGGTTACGCCTGCCTCTCTGGACGGAAATCCGCCAGATGCTGAAGTATTATGGCGCGGTGCCCGCGCAGCTGAACCTGAACGCCATTGCTATGATGGTTGTGTTCGTCTGCTACCTCCGTCACGAGCGGATAGAGTTAAACTTGACGGTCTTCCGGAAGTTGTTCTCCTACAAAGCCACCCCCGATGGGGTCGCCTTCCTCGGCGGCTCCTCAATAAAAGTTCGTGAGGTCGCGAACAAGCACCATAACTGGATGAACAAGATCGTCTTCATCAAGGGCGATCTCGACAACATCCCCTTCTCGCCCCAGCAGAAGGTCGAGGAGGTATACCGCCCCCTCGGTGTCTGGCAATGACACCGAGCTCCATAAATTTTTCCTCCACAAGGATTTTGAAGTCGCCTACCTCTGCCGAGGCCTCGAATCTCTCCTACCAGTCCCCCCTGGTGAAGGTATGCCTCGATTACCCTTTGCTTTCGCTGGGCTCGGCAGAAATGATATCAAAATCTTACTTAAGTTTTCTTATAGGGGAGCGACTCATCCCCGAGAACCCTCCTTTTGCGGACTTGGGGCTCTACTCCGACCCGCTCTAACTCGCTAGGCGACCGCGCTAGATTGCCGAGACGATCAGGTGGCGTCCCAGCCCTCCTCCAGCAAGAGGTGGTTTGTCACCGGGGGGTCGGACTTGCCTCGCCGGCCCCCGGATCACAAGAAGAAGAAGGCCAAGGTCGTCTCCAGGAGGGAGAGACAGTTCCCCAAATACATGGACTTGCCTTCGACCTCTCCCGACGCCTCGCCGGAGATCCCGCTGAAAGAAACATCGGGGAAGGATCGAAGGGGGCGTGGGCCTCCCTCCCCCGAAGTCTTTGAGGGGTTTGTGCCCCGCGGGTTGGGCCTGCCCAAGAAACATCCCCTTTTCGGCATGGGGGAGAAGTGCAAGGGCTCGGCTGGCGAGTCGATGATTAAGAGGGATGGGTTGGCCCACCGGGTCTCAATCTCCACTCGCTACCCTTCTTGGGGTGCTCGCCAACCTCTCGCTAGCCATGCCTACGCACTCGGCTTCGGCCTTTATGGTCATGACGGTGCCGAGGCCTACAAGAACATGACCCCTTGCCAATTGGGTCACGAGGGTCTACGGGCCCACCTACAGTCCTTCGAACTGCACTACACGATGGTGCGCCGCGCTTCAACCTCAGCCGGCTCCTGTTGAAGGCTGAGCAGGAGCGTGACGTTGCAAAGGACAAGGCCGCCAATGCGAAGAGCAGATGCGACATTTCCGAGGATCTACTCGCGAGAACTATAGGTGGGCTGGAAAGTGTTGGCCTCCTCTTGTCGTTTTTACTTAAATACTTTTTTGCAGCGGTACTCAGTCTTCGATCTACAGGATGTCGGGGCCACGCTCGAGTTGCAGAACCGCGCCACCGGGTTGGAGGAGGAGGTTGCCCAGCTGCAGGCTCGCCTTGCCGAGCAAGAAGCTCGCTCCGGCGAGCGGGAGACTCGCGCCGCTGAACTAGAGGCTCGCGCCACCCAGCTGGAGTCCGAGGTGGGGCGGCTAAAGGAGTAAAACTGGGGGCTTCACGACGAGCTCCTCCAACAGGAAGAGCTTCTCCTTCCCGAGGGTGGCGGCGTGTCCCCCTACCCCTATCAGAGGCCGCAGATCTTCAGCGAGAAGGAGGTCGCGGAGCAGCTACGAGTCAATTCGATCGAGTCTGCCGAGTGCCTCCTGGACGTCATGAGGGGAACAGGGATACTGGCAGAAGGCTGCGAAGAAGTCGCGGTTCGTGACCTTATGTCAGACCTGTTCCCGCCGAGCCCACCCAGCGAGAAGGAGGATAGCTTCGCCTCGCTTTTCGGGGAGATGGACAAGGGAAAGGGGCGAGAGGGCGAGGAAGGCCGTACATCAGGGGAGGAGGGAGAGAGCTAAGCATAATTTGTAATTTCTTTCCCCCCTTTTTTTTGTAACCTCGCGAAGGCGAATTCTGATTTTGTAACAAATGTTAAAGAATGAAAAACAACATTTGTAAAATTTTTTCTATCTTCTTTTCTCTTGGACTTGTTTGCTATGATGCATTCGCCTGTGAGTTTTCCACCTTGGGTGATAGTTTTCCTGTTGAAGAATTTTGAGTTAGGATGCTTTCCGCTAAGGCGCCCAGCTTTAGGTCTAAGCGCTTGACACCCACGAGCACCCAGCTCGCCGTAGCGCCTAACTCACCTGGGTACTCATCCCATCTGGGGGATCCTCCCTCTTCCTTCGGGGGGGTGAATAGGTCATCTAGGTGAGAGCTGCTTCTCTTTCTAAAACTTCTAGACAGAATTCAATTTATTAATTAATATGAAAACACAGCAATCACAGAAAACAAAACATCACAGATTGCACTATGATTTATAGTGGTTCCCCAAGGTCTGGGTACATCCACTTTCCCCCTTCACCTATCTAGCTGTATGCTAGATTCGGCCAAACTTCCACTTATCTCAGATCAATAGATCTTACAACTCAGAACCCAACAGGTTCCTACAACTCAGGCACAACTGCCCTACCTCAGCCTTGCCCCAAGGCCTACAACTCAGAGAATATCCTTCTCCTACACGGGAGAATCAGACCTAACCCCAGCAATCAGAAACCCTCTCCCTGGTGCTACCACCGGGCTCAGAGTGGGAGCCTCAACACTCCGGGCTACAGGGTCTCAGCCTTTATAACATAGATCTAACCCCAGCGAGAATTACATCTGCCTCTCCCACTCAGATCTGTATAAGTGGGTGTTGACAGATCCTACAGAAATATAGAAAAGATTGTTTAACTTGTCTTGCCAAGTTGAGAGAGAAAAGGCAATGACAATTCTTAATCAGCTGATGCAATCAACTATTTCTTAGCCTTCTTCAAAGCTTCTTGAAAATGTACTTAGCTGAGTTGATTCCAAACAGCTTCTTGAGAATCCACTGGTGGATTCTTTCTTCTCCTTCAAATTCTGACTTGATCTCTCTCTTTCCAGAACTTTGAATGATTCTTCTGAATTCTGATTAGAACTCTTCTTAGATCTACCCTTAGATATTCTTCTTAGATCTCCCGGAGAAGATCTTCTTAAGTGCCTAGCACTTTCTTGAAATGAGTAGAATGTAATCCTTCTCCACTTTTTGATCCAATGTATTTCAAAGGGTCAGTTCTATATGTTGTTGATTGTCTGTTTTTTTCTTCTTCTGAATCTGTCTATTTATAGACATTCTTCATGGTAACCGGCTGATCCGGTTTCTAACCGTTTTCTGACAAGTCTGACAACTTCAGTTAACTGGTGATAACCCACAGCTGTCAAGTCTTCAAACAAGTCCTGTGCCTTAGTGTTGAAACAGTCTGTCTGAAAGTGTCGAGACCATCTGTCTATTGGTGTCGACACAATTGACTTTGGTGTCGACACTGCCTTCAGTGATGTCGACTAACTTGCCTTTGTGTCGACACATCTTCTTCTGAAAACAACTTGATCTTTGACTCTGCAGTGTGTCGACACAAGTCCTGTGTGTCGACACAGTTGTTGTAGAATCATAACTTTAGTAAGTGTTGACTTAGCCTTCAGGTGTCGACACATTCATTTCTTAGCTTTGCTATAATGTGTCGACTTACTCACTATGTGTCGACACATTCTGCTGGTGACGACAAACTTGTGGTCGACTATTTTCTTCTGTGTCGACATATTCTCCCAATGTTGAGGTCGACGTTTTTCTTCTGTGTCGACACAATTTCCCAGTGTTGTGTCGACTTACTTCTTCTGTGTCGACACAATTTCCCAGTGTTGTGTCGACTTACTTCTTCTGTGTCGACACTTTTTCCCAGTGTTGTTGTAGACTATGTTATGTGTCGACACTTTTTCCCAGAGTAGTGTCGACTTACACCTTCTGTGTCGACACACTTTCCCAGTGTTGTGTCGACAACTTTCTTCTATGTGACGACACATGTTCCTTTGTGTCGACACTTGGACTTAGAATTTTTTTGTAAACTTTAACAATTCTTTACCTGCACATGTCAACTCAAAACAACATCAAATACAACATGATGTATATCATTGAGCTAGGTTGGGCTTCTTCAAATCAGGTACACATTTTCCAATGTACCCAACAATCTCCCCCTATTTGGAGAAGTCATAACCCTTATAGCCAATGATATACACCATTTATAAATAGTATAAAATGATGATATATGACAATACACAGGGATATTTAATTATAAACAAAATAATAATAACATCATGGATAAAACAATCTATCACAGATTTAACAATATTTTGTTTATTACTGGGTAATGTTTGATTACATGTTTTTTCTTTGACTGATCACATTACATCATTACAAAACATTATGAAAGACTAAAACATTATCAGGATTGATCAGGCTCTCTAATAACAATCCCTTGGCCAGATTTAATTTTAGCTGTCACAGGAGCTTCTGATTCTTCAGCCATCTTTTTTCCTTTAAGATCAGCTTTCTTCTTAGCTTCTTCCTTGAGCCTTTGCCTTTCAAAATAATGAAAAGGCTTTGGGAAGTATTTGCTTGGCTCCATAGCATCAGTTGGAAGTCTTCCCAGCTTAGCTTTCCTTCTGAATTGTACAATGGCTTCTTGTCTTGCCTCATACTTCTGCCATTCCTGCTCATTGTACCACTTGCCCCTTTCATGAACTTGATCTTTGACAGCTTTCCATGCAGTGAGTATTATATTTCTGGAAGTAGGACTCCACTGCTCAAAATCTGGCTTCACCTCAGCCTGCTCTCTAAATCTTTTCTTTGACAGTAGAGCATCTTGCTGTTCTTGCAAATTTACCTCAGGCTTATCAACCTTTCCAAAGATAACATTTACAACCTCCTTTGAAGGACTATACATATATTGCACTTGCTGATCCAATATATCAAAATCTGGAGGGGGGTATATGACTTGGGCAACCTCAGGTTGGTCACCTTCAAGTAGTCCTGTTTGTAGACCTGACTCAGCCACCATGTTATCATCACACAATGGTGGATATCCCAATGTGGCTCTTATACTATTGGTCACCCACTTGGCATGCTCAGAGCCTGCATGAATGAGCATCCTCTCCCCCTTTATGGCTTCTCTTGATACATGATCTCTAAGATCATCTTTATGAAATCGAATTTGGCCATCCAAATAATTCACTCCCTCCTTGAAAAATGGTCTTAACTTTTGAAGCTTTTCAGATATTTCCTGTTGAGAGGTTGTGATGGCAGTCTTAACAGATGCAATAGCAGCCTGAAAATTCTTATCAAATTCTTCCATCTCTTTGGCTCTATCTGCCGGCATCCCTGGAACAATCTTCTTCACCTCTTGAATGATCTCATTATGAGATTCAGTTAAATTGTCATTCATTCTTATTTGATTTTCCAGAACATAACCTTGCTTCAAAGCAATATCATCCACCTTTGTAGAGATAGCCTGCTGTTGTTTGGCCAGATAAACTACAGCATTGCCACCCTTGTGGAAGCAATCTGTCATTTCAGTTTTATTCAAGTTGACCTGAAATTGGATAGATTTGATATCTTGGGCTAAGTCAAACTGCAGAGTTTTGTTGCTTTCATCAACATATTTCTCAATGGCCACCCTGTGGTCATCCAATTTCACCTGTAAATCCACCAAGAACTTGTTATAATCAACTTCAGGAGGTGGTGGTGGAGGTGTTGTTTGTAAAGCCTGCTTATAAGTCTTGCTTCTTCTTTTAAATACAACCAGTTTTCTTTTCTTAGCCAACCTGGCTTCTTCAGTTTCAGATTCAGAAGTACTCTCAATGTGAACTCTATCTGCTTCAGTGCCATGTTGCTCAGTTTCAACATGTACTGGCTCCCCCTCAAATCTTTGCTCCTCCTCTACTTCTTGTACTTTTTCAATCTCTTGAACTTTCTCCACTCCTTGTTCTAGCTCTATGTCAAGAGGCTGCTCAACATCTTGGTCCTCTTCTATTCTATCAGTAGCTATGTCATCATTAGGAAATAACTCATCCAGAGTGTATTCTTTTTGAACTGGAGCACCTGAAGATAAGTCATTAGGTGCATCCTTGTGCACATTCTCAGGCAGCTGCATATCTGGAGTAGGAGAAGACACATGCTCCCCCTGAACCTGTGCAGAGAAAAAAAAACTTTTAGAAAGTCTTTTATAGTAAAATACAGTTGCTCCCCCTACACCTGTACCACTTGTACCTGAGCAGGGGTAGATACATTTTGAGCAGGAGATTGAACTGGCTCCCCCTGCATCTGTGCAGATGTATCTACTTGATGAACTATAGTGGAGGCAGGTTGTTCTTGTTGTTGCTCAGTCTCGTGAGCTGGAGAAGGGGATTGCACAGGGGTGTCTGGCCTGCTCTCTTCAGGCACATCCTTAGACAGCACCCTTTCCCACCTGGAGAATAGTCTCATGTCCATCCTTCTCATATGATTGATTTTAGATCCTGGCAGTTGCTGCATCACTTCAGGAATTGCTCCATTGAGATATAGACTTATGATCCTAGCCATGTTAGGCTTCTTGATCCCTTCTTTAATCTTGTCAAATAGGATTACTGACCAATCAGTAGGAATTGTAAAGGCAATCCTGGTCATAAGGTTGAACATATAGGCAGAAATCCTATCATGTCCACCTGTTTTGCAGAGAATTACTTTCCCAACTATTTCAGACAAGAACTTTCCTTGCTGATTCATACCCTTCCTATTGAATGCAGCTCCAATCTTCATGTTTGAATCCAAACCACACCATTGAAGGGCTTCCCTTGTCTTAGAACTAGGAACCTCTTCTTCATTTTCAACTACTTGTAATTGCAAAAACTTTCTCAAACCTCTTTGGGTAATCTTAATCTTAGTCCCGTGAACAATGGACTTGATCTTGAGTTCAGTAGAATGGACTGATGCTGAGATAAAGAACTCGTGCACCTCCTTCTTCCAGATCTTGGATGGTTCTGAGACAAGAAATTCTAACCCTGAGTCGGAGAGGAGGGTTATAACCCCTTGAACATCGGGCTGCGCATCTGCAAACGCCTGGCGCACCAACTCATACCCTTCATTAACATTGTCTTCAATCCTTGGCGCCATCGAGTCGTCGAGAAGGCTTGAGAGAGGAGAGAAAGAAAGACTGTCGACACAGGGTTTGAGTCTCGAAAACCTTGAAAGCGTGTCGACAATAAGAGCTTTTGACCTATTTATAGCTTCTGTTGAAAGAAGTTCAAAAGGCGCCAAAAACAGTCTAAATGTGTCGACACAGACGGAATGTGTCGACACAAGCTTCTATTAACTCGACATTTCTTCAGCCTACTATGTGTCGACACCAATTTGTGGTTATGTCGACACCTTGGATACATAGTAGAAAGACAGAAATTCTGTGTTGACACTAAGGACAAGTGTCGACACATATTTTGTAAGTGTCGACACCATAATTCTGGTTGAGTCGACATTACATTTCTGGTTAAGTCGACAATAAAACTCTTAAGTGTCGACACCTATTCTCTGTGTCGACACAATATTTCTGACTTGTCGACATAATTTCTCTGAGTCGACACATTATTACTGAATGTGTCGACACATTCTTACTTAGCCAATTTCTGTAACTTCAAAGTGTCCTTTTTAACACTTGATATGTTGTTACTACTTTTACTTACTTATAAACCATTTCAATAGCATTGTTAATGATTTTGTTTAATACATTAATCAATGGTTAACATACCTAATTCAATTTTGAATTTATTGAATTTGGTTTCATCTAAAGGCTTAGTAAATACATCTGCTATTTGATAATCTGTTTTTACAAATTCCAATGAGATGTCACCTTTTTCTACATGTTCTCTAAGAAAATGATATTTGATTTCTATATGCTTAGTTCTACTATGAGAAACTGGATTATTAGCAATAGAAATAGCACTCTTAGAATCACATAAAAGGGGTGTTCTACTTACCTGAATACCATAATCTTTAAGCTGATGCTGCATCCATAATAGCTGTGCACAGCAGCTTCCTGCAGCAATATACTCTGACTCAGCTGTGGAAATTGCCACACTAGTCTGTTTTTTACTACTCCAAGATATTAGTCTTCCTCCCAGGAATTGACAAGTACCTGTTGTACTCTTTTTATCCTCTCTACATCCTGCAAAATCTGCATCTGAATAGCCTGTTAGTTGAAAATCTCTATTCCTAGGGTACCAAAGACCTAAAGTAGGAGTGCCCTTTAGATATCTCAGAATCCTTTTTACTGCAGTATAATGAGATTCTTTAGGGCAGGCTTGGTACCTAGCACAGACACATGTTGCATACATAATGTCAGGTCTACTAGCAGTGAGATATAGTAGTGACCCAACTATTCCTCTATACAATGATTCATCAACAGGTTTGCCTGCCTCATCTTTGTATATTGGCATACTTGTGCCCATAGGAGTTCTCATGGAGGAGGATGACTCCATACCATATTTTTTAATTAATTCCTTGGTGAACTTAGACTGGGATATGGACAATCCATCATCAGTCTGTCTTACTTGGAGTCCCAAGAAGAACTTAAGTTCTCCCATACTGCTCATCTCAAACTTCCCTTGCATAAGTTTGGCAAACTTTTTACAAAGGTTGTTTTCAGTAGATCCAAAGATTACATCATCAACATAGATCTGGACTAAGATGATCTTTCCTTTGGATTCCCTAAGGAATAGAGTTTTGTCTATCTTTCCTCTTGAGAATTTATTCTCAATGAGGAAGGTAGACAGGGTTTCATACCAAGCCCTTGGAGCTTGTTTTAACCCATACAAAGCTTTCCTAAGCTTATACACAGAATCAGGTTTAAGAGGATCTACAAAACCTGATGGCTGCTCTACATATACTTCTTCCTTAAGATCACCATTCAGAAATGCTGACTTTACATCCATCTGGTATACTTTGAAGTCTTGGTAGGCTGCATAGGCAAGGAACATTCTGATTGCCTCCAGCCTTGCTACTGGAGCAAAGGTTTGATCAAAGTCAATCCCTTCTTCCTGCCTGTATCCTTTTGCAACCAATCTTGCTTTATTCTTTATTATTATTCCACTTTCATCTAGCTTGTTCCTATAGATCCACTTAGTCCCAATTATGTTGTGGCCTCTTGGTTTAGGAACAAGCTCCCAGACCTTGCACCTTCTGAACTGATTCAGCTCCTCTTGCATAGCATCAATCCAGTGCTGGTCTTGGATAGCTTCTTCAAACTTTTTAGGTTCCATTTGAGACAAGAAACTAGAATGCAAAACTGTGCTTTGATTTCTGCTTCTAGTTTGCACTCCTTGTCTTGGATCACCAATTATTTGATCAGTAGGATGATCTCTTAGATATCTTATAGCTGAAGGTAGATTCCCTTCAGGTTGAGCATCTCCAGCTTCTTCATTCTGCTGTTCCTCTTGGTTTTCATCAGCTTCCATTATCTCTTGTACTCCCCCTGGACAGCAGCCTTCATTTTCCAATGCTCCCTCTTCCTTTGAAGCTTCAGCAATGGAGAGCTTGTCCATCTTCTTGCTTATACCTGTTGAGTCATTTGATCTACAAGACAATTCACAATTGATTAATCTTGTTTCATCAAATACAACATGCACAGATTCTTCAACAACTTGAGTAGTTAGGTTGAAGACTCTATAGGCCTTACTATTTGTGCTGTACCCAACAAATATCCCATCCTGGGATTTGGCAGCAAACTTAGTCAAATAAGACTTACCATTGTTAAGTATATAGCACTTGCAGCCAAAGATCCTAAAATAGGATAGATTTGGTTTTCTGCCTTTCACAATCTCATATGGAGTCTTCCTGTGGCTTTTGGTGATAGAAGCCCTATTGATGACATGACAAGCAGTGTTAACTGCCTCAGCCCAAAAATATTCTGGGAGAGAGGTGTCACTCAATAGAGTTCTACCAGCTTCAATTAATGATCTATTCTTTCTTTCAGCAATTCCATTTTGCTGAGGTGTTCTAGGTGAGGAGAACTCTTGGAAAATCCCAAAGTCTATACACAAGTTTGTTATGCTTTCAGATTGAAACTCAGTACCATGGTCACTTCTGATTTTGACCACTGTACTGTTCAGTTCATTCTGAATTTGCTTTACAAACTTAAATAATACACTTGGGGTTTCAGATTTTTGTCTCAGAAAGAACACCCATGTAAATCTAGAATAGTCATCTACAACCACTAGTGTGTAGACCTTCCTACCTAGACTGTGAACTGGCATAGGACCAAAAAGATCCATATGCAAGAGGTATAAGCACCTCACAGAATCCTTGTTTTCAAGGCTTTGAAATGAGGTTTTTGTCTGCTTGCCCTTTTGACAAACTGAGCATACCCCTTCCTTTATACACTTAACTTGAGGCCCATTCCTCACTAGTTCTTTACTAAAGAGTTGGCCAATTGTCTTGTAGTTTAGATGAGCCAATCTCTTGTGCCACTTAACACAATGAGAAGCATTGTCATCAGCTACAAGACAAATGGGGGATGCCTTATTCTCACATTCAAAATTAAGGCAATACACATTTCTCTTCCTATACCCAGTCAATATGATCTCTTGATCACTTGACCTTTTGATATGACATCCATCCTTACCAAATGAAATGTCATATCCTAGATCACTCAGCTGGCTTATGCTTATTAGATTATGTTTCAAACCTTTTACATAGGCCACTTGGGTGATAGTAATTAGGTTTGAAGAGATGTTACCAAATCCTTTGATGACTCCTTTTTCAGATCCACCAAAGATCACTTTATGTCCATCTTTGACAGATGAATACTCCTTCAGCAGCCCCTTTGTTCCAGTCATGTGCCTGGAACAACCACTATCCAAGTACCATATAGGGGCATGGTAACTTGGATTCACCTGCAATACAGAATTACTTACCCTTAGAACCCAAGTAAGTCTTGGGTCCTTGGTTCAGGTTAGCCTTAATAAAGTTATCATAACCTCTTCTAACAGGTAGACTCTTATTCTTTATAACACTTGTGTTATACCAGCAGTCCAATGCAAAATGACCCCTCTTGCCACAGCACCAACATTCAAACTTATTGTATCTAGATCTAGATACATCCTTGTCAGAAGCATTTCTGTTCATTGCTGGTGCTGTTGCAACTTCTCCTACTGGTTTCTTAAAACCATAGGGCTTATGACCATAGGTAGGCCTGCTTGCCTTAACACCCTTGTTCTTCAGAACATTTGTCTTGATATGATCCTGAATGTCTTCATGATCATATATGTTAGAAGGCACTTTCTCCTTACCAAACTTTATGGGGACTGAAAGGTTTAGTGGCTGAATAGGGGCTTTGCCTTTCCTCTTGAATCTGCCAGCCCTGGAGTTACCCTTAAATCCTAATCCAGCCTTACCCTTCTGAGTGACAAATTCATCTATCAAGGGTAAGACAGATTTAGGCTTAGAGTAACTAGCCACTAAATCCCTTTCAATTCTAAGTCTGTCCTCCAGACTCTTTACTTGATCATTAGTATAATTAATTGTGCCCATCTGAATAATAGTTATATTCTTCAGCTTGGCAATTTCAGCTAACTTTTGATCAAGGACTTTTTCTAACTCAGTTGTTGCAACCCTTAGATCAGCAATTTCCTGAGCCTGAGATTTAACCAGGTTCTTGCTTTTCTTAAGGGCCTGCAACAAGTCCCCATACTTGTCTATCAATTGATAGACATCTCCTTCAGATCCAGATGCATCTTCATCACTTGATGCAGATGTAGCTGATTCTTCACTTGTACTACAAACATATGTACTGGAAGGACAGTTTACCTCATTAGGACCAGACTGATTCTGGCATAGGTCCTCTTCTGATCTAGTCATCAAACCCAAGCATTGATGTTCATTGATGGAGTCTAGCAACTGCATAAACTCCTCTTCCTCAGATGCAGCATATAATCCAATATATGCTTCAGCTTCAGATCCTGATTCTGAAGTTGACTGGTCTGACAGACTTTTATCTTTCTTTGCTACAAAGGATTTCTCCTTCTTGCCTTTCTGATAAGTCTTCTTCTTTTCTGAAGATTCCTTCCTTTTGTCAGGACAATCAGCCACTACATGTCCCGGCCTATTGCAACAATAGCAGACAATCTTTGAAGTAGTGGCTTTGCTGGGCTTTGACCTGCTTTTCTCTTTCCTAGATGACCTTCTTTTCTGATAATAGTCATCTACTTGCTGTGATGAGGAAGGCCTAGACTTCCATTGCTTCTTTTTCAAGAACCTTTGAAATTGTCTAGTGAATGCAGCAAAGTCTGCATCTGAATCACTGCTGACTGAACCCTTATCTGAATTTTCAGAACTACCTTCTTCAACTTCCTTAGGAGGAGATGGTGATTTCCTCCTATTCTTTCTGGTGGCTTCAGCATTAAATGCCACAGTCTTTTCTCTATGCTCTCCTCTTGAGTTTCTTTCCTCCTCCTTCCTTACCATAAGTTGCATTTCATAGGATAGCAACTTTCCAAACAGAGTTGGAGGAGATATCTCGGCCAATTTTGCCACTTCTCTTATGGCACAGATCTTTGTATCCCAATCCTTTGATAAGGATCTTAAGAATTTGTCATTCAGTTCATAGGTACTGAAGACTCTTCCATAGGAAATTAGCTCATTCACAATTCTATAGAATTTCTTATAGCACTCAGTTATGCTATCAGATTTTCCTTGTCTAAAACTTTCATACTCCTGATTTAGCATAGATTTTCTGTCCAGCCTTACTTCTTCTGATCCCTCCATGTAGACAATTAATGTGTCCCACATCTCCTTGGAGGTCTTGCAGTGAATCAGATTCTGAAATGTTGAATCATCTATGGCACTGACAATGATGTTCTGTGCCCTTTTGTCCATGGTTGCCAAGATGATTTCATCCTTGGTCATTTCAGAATAAGTCTTTGGTGTTTGGATATTTGCATCAAGAACAGATATCTTCATTGGTATGAAGGGGCCTTCCTGTACTGTGATGTAAATCCTTGGGTCAGATGCTTCCATAAACAATCTGACTCTTTCTTTCCAGATCCCAAAGATTTCCTTCTTGCATATGGGTAATTTCATTGACCCTAGCTCCTTATGATTCTCTCCAGAACCCATCTTCTTGATTCTTGAATCTGCCTATCAGATCTACCTCAGACTGTTAAGTCCTTTTTGAGGAACCTGGCTCTGATACCACTTGATAGTTTAACTTTCAAGGCAGCCTAAACACCTAGAGGGGGGGGGGGTGAATAGGTTCTGCTTCTCTTTCTAAAACTTCTAGACAGAATTCAATTTATTAATTAATATGAAAACACAGCAATCACAGAAAACAAAACATCACAGATTGCACTATGATTTATAGTGGTTCCCCAAGGTCTGGGTACATCCACTTTCCCCCTTCACCTATCTAGCTGTATGCTAGATTCGGCCAAACTTCCACTTATCTCAGATCAATAGATCTTACAACTCAGAACCCAACAGGTTCCTACAACTCAGGCACAACTGCCCTACCTCAGCCTTGCCCCAAGGCCTACAACTCAGAGAATATCCTTCTCCTACACTCAGGCAATCAGCCCTACCACTCAGAGTTCAACACTCCTACACTCAGCCTTTATAACATAGGCTTACAACTCAGATCTGTATAAACAGATCCTACAGAAATATAGAAAAGATTGTTTAACTTGTCTTGCCAAGTTGAGAGAGAAAAGGCAATGACAATTCTTAATCAGCTGATGCAATCAACTATTTCTTAGCCTTCTTCAAAGCTTCTTGAAAATGTACTTAGCTGAGTTGATTCCAAACAGCTTCTTGAGAATCCACTGGTGGATTCTTTCTTCTCCTTCAAATTCTGACTTGATCTCTCTCTTTCCAGAACTTTGAATGATTCTTCTGAATTCTGATTAGAACTCTTCTTAGATCTACCCTTAGATATTCTTCTTAGATCTCCCGGAGAAGATCTTCTTAAGTGCCTAGCACTTTCTTGAAATGAGTAGAATGTAATCCTTCTCCACTTTTTGATCCAATGTATTTCAAAGGGTCAGTTCTATATGTTGTTGATTGTCTGTTTTTTTCTTCTTCTGAATCTGTCTATTTATAGACATTCTTCATGGTAACCGGCTGATCCGGTTTCTAACCGTTTTCTGACAAGTCTGACAACTTCAGTTAACTGGTGATAACCCACAGCTGTCAAGTCTTCAAACAAGTCCTGTGCCTTAGTGTTGAAACAGTCTGTCTGAAAGTGTCGAGACCATCTGTCTATTGGTGTCGACACAATTGACTTTGGTGTCGACACTGCCTTCAGTGATGTCGACTAACTTGCCTTTGTGTCGACACATCTTCTTCTGAAAACAACTTGATCTTTGACTCTGCAGTGTGTCGACACAAGTCCTGTGTGTCGACACAGTTGTTGTAGAATCATAACTTTAGTAAGTGTTGACTTAGCCTTCAGGTGTCGACACATTCATTTCTTAGCTTTGCTATAATGTGTCGACTTACTCACTATGTGTCGACACATTCTGCTGGTGACGACAAACTTGTGGTCGACTATTTTCTTCTGTGTCGACATATTCTCCCAATGTTGAGGTCGACGTTTTTCTTCTGTGTCGACACAATTTCCCAGTGTTGTGTCGACTTACTTCTTCTGTGTCGACACAATTTCCCAGTGTTGTGTCGACTTACTTCTTCTGTGTCGACACTTTTTCCCAGTGTTGTTGTAGACTATGTTATGTGTCGACACTTTTTCCCAGAGTAGTGTCGACTTACACCTTCTGTGTCGACACACTTTCCCAGTGTTGTGTCGACAACTTTCTTCTATGTGACGACACATGTTCCTTTGTGTCGACACTTGGACTTAGAATTTTTTTGTAAACTTTAACAATTCTTTACCTGCACATGTCAACTCAAAACAACATCAAATACAACATGATGTATATCATTGAGCTAGGTTGGGCTTCTTCAAATCAGGTACACATTTTCCAATGTACCCAACAAGTTTTCCACCTTGGGTGACCTTACCGAGTTCGTTCCTGTTGATAGAATTTTGAGTTAGGATGCGTTTTTCCGCTAGACCTGGAGCGCCCATAGTCTTTAGGTCTGTGAGCGCTTGACTCACCCACGAGCACCCAGCTCGCCGTAAGCGCCTAACTCACCTGCGAGTACTCATCCCATCTGTGAGTCGGATCCCTCCCTCTTCCTTCGGGGTCCTGGGTGTTTCCACACCCTGGCGCTACCACCAGGCCAATCATCTAGGTGAGAGCCTGACGGTTGGTGTTGAACATCCTCTGGGCTCAGCCCCAGGGTCATAACAACGTCCATCGAGACCCCATCCCTACCAACTAGGTGGGGGCCTGACAGCGGGAGAATCGAGACCTAACCCCAGAGCGAGAGTACTTAGAAACATCTGCCTCTCTTGGGTGCTACCACCGGGCGAATCAGCCAGGTAAGAGCCTGACGACGGGTGTTGAACATCCTCCGGGCATAGCCCTAAGATCGTAACGACGTCCATCGAGACCCTAGCCCTGCCAGCTAGGTGGGAGCCTGACAGCGGGAGAATCGAGACCTAACCCTAGAGCGAGAATACTTAGAAACATCTGCCTCTCCCGGGTGCTACCACCGGGCTAATCAGCTAGGTGAGAGCCTGACGGCGGGTGTTGAACATCCTTCGGGCTCAGCCCCAGGTTCATAATGACGTCCATCGAGACCCCAACCCTGCCAGCTAGGTGGGATCCTGACAGTGGGAGAATCGAGACCTAACCCCAGAGTGAGAATACTTAGAAACATCTGCCTCTCCAGGGTGCTACCACCGGGCCAATCAGCTAGGTGGGAGCCAGACAACGGGTGTTGAACATCCTGCGGGATCAACCCCAGGGTCATATTGACTCCATCGAGACCCTAGCCCTGCCAGCGGGAGAATCGAGACCTAAACCCAGAGCGAGAATACTTAGAAACATCTGCCTCTCCCTGAGTGCTACCAGCGGGCCATTAAGCTAGGTGGGAACCTGACGACGTGTATTGAACATCCTCTGGGCTCAGCCCCAAGGTCATAATGACGTCCATCAAGATCTCAGCCCTTCTAGCTAGGTGGGAGCCTGACAGCCGGAGAATCCAGACCTAACCCCAAAGCGAGAATACATAGAAACATCTGCCTCTCCCGGGTGCTACCACCGGGCCAATCAGCTAGGTGAGAGCCTGACAGTTGGTGTTGAACATCCTCTAGGCTCAGCCCCAGGGTCATAACGACGTCCATCGAGACCCCAGCCCTGCAAGATAGGTGGGAGCCTGACAGCGGGAGAATCGAGACCTAACCCCAGAGCGAGAATACTTAGAAACATCTGCCTCTCCCGGGTGCTACCACCGGGCCAATCAGCTAGGTGGGAGCCTGACAGTGGGTGTTGAACATCCTCTAGGCTCAGCCCCAGGGTCATAACGACGTCCATCGAGACCCCAGCCCTGCAAGATAGGTGGGAGCCTGACAGCGGGAGAATCGAGACCTAACCCCAGAGCGAGAATACTTAGAAACATCTGCCTCTCCCTGGTGCTACCACCGGGCTAATCAGCTAGGTGGGAGCCTGACGGCGGGTGTTGAACATCCTCCGGGCTCAGCCCCAGGGTCATCACGACGTCCATTGAGACCCCAGCCCTGCCAGCTAGGTGGGAGCCTGACAGCAGGAGAATCGAGATCTAACCCCAGAGCGAGAATACTTAGAAACATCTGCCTCTCCCAGGTGCTACCACCGAGCCAATCAGCTAGGTGGGAGCCTGACAGTGGGTGTTGAACATCCTCCGGGCTCATCCCCAGGGTCATAATGACGTCCATCGAGACCCCAACCTTGCCAGCTAGGTGGGAGCCTGACAGCGGGAGAATCGAGACTAACCCCAGAGCGAGAATACTTAAAACATTTGAGGTTATTACCGAAATGCGAGATCAAGAGAATGAGGCAATCTTTATTCATGAAAGAGGTACATACAGAATTTAGGGATAGAAGCGCTTCAGGTCGTCGCCGCTCCAAGTATGGCTTAGAGTCTCGCCCTCCATATTTTGGAGGCGGAATCCCCCCGACCTTAGTGCTTCCTATACAATATAAGGATCTTCCCAGTTCGGATGGAGCTTTACTACGGAGGCCGACCTCCCTGCCGTATCCACCTTCTTCAGGACCAGATCTCCTTCGGTAAATTGTTTGACCCGGACATGTTTGTCAAAGTACTTGGACATCCTGCATTTGACCTCTTCCTGCCAGATAGCCGATAGATCACGCAGCTCCTCCACTAGGTCCAGGGAGAGACGCAGCTCCTCCTCGTTCTCGACTCTCAACTCTTCCCGGACTTCCTAGGCTTACGTCACTCGAGTCTTTCAGACCTCAAACTCTATCGGAAGCATGACCTCACAACCATAGGAAAGCTTGAAGGGGGTCTCACCCGTGGCTGTGTTTTGGGTAGTTCGCAAGGCCCAGAGGACTGAAGGGCGTTGCTCGACCCAGCTCCCCTTCAAGTTTTCCACCTTCTTTTTTAGGAGGTTGACGATGATCTTATTTGCTGCCTCCACCTGCCCGTTGCTCCTGGGGTGGTGAACTGAAGCAAATCTGAGATCGATTCCGAGCTTCCCGCAGAAATTGATGAACTCAGTATTAGCGAACTGAAGCCCGTTGTCCGTGACTATGGCATGGGGTATCCTGTGCCTGCAGATGATCTCCCCCCAAAAAAAATTCCTGATCACCTGGGAGGTCACCTTGGCCAGCGGCTTTCCCTCCAACCGCTTAGAAAAATAGTCGATCATCACCAACAGGAACCTTCTCTGCCCGCTGGCCTGAGGAAAAGGTCCTACTAGATCCATCCCCCATATTGTGAAGGGCCAGGAAGCTGTGATGCTCGTGAGCCGCTGAGCTGGTTGTAGTTTGAGGGGGGAAAACATCTGATATTTTTGGCATTTTTTTGCAAACTCGGCGGCATCATGGCCCATGGTAGGCCAAAAGTATCCATGTCTAACAATCCTTCCCTCTAGGGTTCGACCTCCTGAGTGATTACCGCACTCCCCGGAGTAGACCTCCTCCAAAATCCTCGGTGCCTCTCTCTCGGCCACACAACGAGCCAACAACCCTGAGAGAGTCTTTCGATATAACTGCCCATCGCGCATGAGGTAGTATTGATAGAATTGATTTCAAGATAACCCAAACACCTAGAGGGGGGGGGGTGAATAGGTTCCTTTTTTTTACTTAAGGCAAAATAATATTTCAGTTCTTAAAATAGAATCTAACTTATTCTACAACAATCACAGCACAGAATTCACAATCACACATACATCACAGATTGCACACAGGTTTATAGTGGTTCCCCAAGGTCTGGGTACATCCACTTTCCCCCTTCACCTATCCAGCAGTGTGCTAGTTTCGGCCTAACTTCTTCCTTCTTCTCAGATCAACAGATCTTACAGTTCAGAACCCTGAAAGGTTCCTACAACTCAGAACCCTATAAGGTTCCTACAACTCAGAGTATAACCACACTCCTACAGCTCATGCTAACAACCCTACCTCAGCCTTCCCATAAGGCCTAGAACTCAGAGAATGATTTCTCCTACACTCAGGCTCAAAAGCCCTACCACTCAGAGATCTATATCTCCTACACTCAGCCTTTATATAATAGGCTTACAACTCAGATCTTGAAAGATCCTACAAAATTTGATAAGTGATTTAGAAGGACTCTTACCCTTATTGAGAGAGAAGGGATAAAAGGTTTCTTGATCAGCTTCTTGATAAAAATGATGGCTGAAATCAACCTGTTCTTAGCTTTCTTCAAAGCTTCTTGAATCTGAACTCAGTAGGGTTGATCTCCTTTGAAGTTGACTGGCTGCCATCTTCCTTCTTCGAATCTAGAAATAGATCTGAATCCTTCTTAGCAGATTAGTTCAAGATCTGCTTCTTAAGAGACTTATAAATGTCTCCTTCTTTACTTCAACATCTAAAGATCTCTCTCACTCTTTAGAACTTCTGAAGTTTCTTCAAGATTCTTGCTTGAATTCTCCTTAGATCTTCTCATGAAAATCTTCTTCTGTGTGACGTGCAATTTCTTGATCAATGATCAATACTTCAATAGTTGTTCCTGTTGTTATTATTGTTGTTCACCTTGTGGTTGATTTGACATAATCCATCTATATATAGACTTCATCCATGGTAATCGGCTGATCCGGTTTCTAACGAACTTCTGACAGGTCTGACAGCTTCAGCAAACTTGTTGGAATACACAGCTGTCAAGTCTCCAGCCAGTTCTTGAACCTTTGTCTTTGTCAGTAAAGCGTCGAGACTAATTGTCATTATGTGTCGACACAAGTAGATTAAGTGTCGACACAAGCTTTGGTGATGTCGACATAGCTCCTTTGGTGTCGACAATGCTTCTTGACACTGCATCTGTAGAGTGTGTCGACACTGCTTCTTTGTGTCGACACAAACACTTCTTTACTTCACAGCAATCAACATTGTTAAAACTCTGCTGTTTTTCGACACAAGTCCTGTGTGTCAACATAATTGATATAGTCTAAGAATTTTGTGTGTCGACACTACCTCCAGGTGTCGACACAGTTAATGTCGACTAATACTTTCTGTGTGTCGACAATACCTCCCGGTGTCGACACAGTCGATGTCGACTAAAACTTCTGTGTGTCGACACTGCCTCCCGATGTCGACACAGTTGATGTCGACTAATAAATTCTGTGTGTCGACACAGTTGCTTCTGGTGTTGACACAGATTTTCCAAGTGTCGACACAGGCTTTCTTAAGTGTCGACACATGGACTTAGAAACTTTTTCTGCATTTTAGCAAATACTTAACCTGCACATATAAACTCAAAATAACATCAAATACACCTTGATGTTTATCATTGAGCTAAGTGAGGCTTCTTCAAATCAGGTACACATTTTCTAATGTACCCAACAAGTATGCCGATTTGTGCTTGAGACTCTTCTTATCCGTCCCCCCCGAGAACTCCTCTATGGATAGGAATGTTGTGAATGGGTCCATCCACAAGGGGCGTTGGTACACCTCCATCAACTCCCCCTCTTGGATGGATGGATGGAACAGGTCAGTGATGGCACCCCCACACGGGGACCATGCTTGGCTAGCGGATCCACCCGTTCATTTTCTTCTCGGGGCACATGCCGAATGGAGAAGGTTTGGAACACCCCAATGATCCCCTTGATTTTGGTTAAATACGATTGCAGGGTGGGATCCCTCACTTCAAACTCCCCATTGATCTGGAAAGCCACCACCATGGAGTCAGTGAGGACCTCCACATCATGCACCCCCAATTCCCTAGCCAGGCGAAGACCCGTGATCACAACTTCGTACTCGGCCTGATTGTTGGTGATAAGAAAATGCACTACCACTGTCTGCATGATCCTTGTCCCCTGGGGGCTTTCCAAGATGACCCCAACCCCCAAGGAATGTCTTCCCGAAGCACCGTCCACCATGACCTTCAAAGGAACGGGGAGAGTAAGTTCCTCCTCCGCCACCTCGACCATATAGTCAGCTAGAAAGTCGACCATCGCCTGTGTACAACCCCATATCCGGTGAGTGAGGTCAGCCGAGCCTAGCTCAAGCCCTGGGCGAACTGGGTCCTAGGCGGCGAGTTCACTCAATGCCCACAGCCCGAGCGACGAGTTCACTCGACGCCCCTTCCTTGGCTTCGCGAGCAACAGAATCTAGCATAGTTCGCCTTACTATAGCAAATAATAACTTTGAATTAAAGCCTAGCATAATTCAAATGGTGCAGCAGTATGTACAATTTGACGGACTTCAAGATGAAGATCTGAATGCACATATAACAAGCTTTCTTGAAATTTGTGACACCTTCAAGATAAATGGTGTCACAAATGATGCAATCAGGCGAAGACTCTTTCCCTTCTCTTTAAGAACTAAAGCTAATAAGTGGCTGAACACTCTACCTAAGAATAGCATAACCATCTGGAATGAATTAATCGAAATTTTTTTGGCGAAGTATTTTCCGCTAGCTAAAACTTCAAAACTTAGGAACGACATCTCTGCCTTTCGACAAATAGACTCCGAAACCTTATATAAAACTTGGGAAAGATTTAAAGAATTATTAAGACGATGCCCACATCACGCGCTGCCTGTATGGTTATAAGTGCAGACGTTCTATAATGGGCTAAATTAAAGTACAAAGAAAATGATAGACGCAGCTTCTGGTTGTACTTTATATCATAAGACCCCGAAAGCAGCTCTTGAGCTTTTTAAGGACATGGTGTTGGTACCCTAGTTTGGATTTGAGTTAAGTCTTCCCTTTTGGTCTCTTGACCCAAGATTTATCTATGGTCAAAGTCTTGTTGTTGAGTATTCTCTTTTCCAGTAAAATTCTGGCTAAGGGATTTTCGGGTTCGACTATCGTCGAACGCCGATCGACTATCGTCGATTAGCCGATCGACAATCGTCTGTCTGTTTGACCGACTATCTTCTGTCTTCAGATAGTCGTGCTCTGTCTCTAGTCAGCTCGACGATCTGCTGCTAGATCGTCGAGCTCTGGTCGACTATCTTTTGATAGTTCGACGGTTTCTGTCTGTTTGATTGGCTGGTCGACTATCTGTCTAGATAGTTCGACTATGTGTCGATCTTTGATAGCTCGACTATCTATTGATAGTTCGACTATCTGTTGTCTGTTGGCCGGTCGACTATCTTCTGATAGCTCGACGTTTTCTGTCTGAGTCGGTCGACTATCTGACTGATAGGTCGACGATCTCAGCAGGTCGTTCGACTATAGTCGAAGGTCGTTCGACGATCGGCTGTCTGCATATATAATTTTATATGCGTTTTATTCAGTGTTTTATTTCTTATTTTATATAATATATTTATTATATATTATCTGATAGATTTACTTCATATACTTCAAAGCAATCCTTGCTATTCTTATGCTTAAGTCTTTCCTATCAGATAAAGTGCTTTTGTCTTATTAGTTGACTTTCTGACTGCTTTATCTGCAGCTGTCCTTTATAGCCGTTGGCTGTAAAGAGTTATCTGATGTAACTTTATCTAAATCCTTTATCAGATTGCAGCTGCTGTAGCTTTATGCTTTATATAGAAATATATATCTGCAAGATATGTTTTGCCTTTGTGATATTTGCAGAATCCAGATGATGACAAAAGCTCAATTCAAATATTAGAGCCGTTACTGCTGCTCCTATTTAAAAGAGTTCTTTTGCAAAAGAACCAAGGCTGCTACCAGCAATATACAGCAGTAGAAGGAAGAAAACAAACAGCTGCTCTCAGGATTCAACTGAGAAGATACAGCTGCTCTCAGCAATTATCCATTCATCTGAGAAGATATCTCTTCTGCTCTTCTTCAACCTGAGTGCTCCTGTTCCAGGAAGATACACTCAGAGATATTGAAGAAGAAGAAGAAGAAGAAGGAAGCTGAAGAAGAACATCCATTCCAGATCTCTAGTCTTCTTCAGGCTTTATTCCTTCAGAACTTCAAGACAGCTTGCTGTCAGAAGTTCTGAAGAGTCTCTTGTGCTTCTCTAATCTTATTGTAAAATAGAGAAGATAATCTAACCCTCTTTCCCCCTCCTATAAAGGGTTGTTTACTCCCTTCAAAAGTAAAGCTTGGTTTTTAGACACCTGATCAAAAGTCTAAAGGGTCTCTAGATCTACCTACAGCAGATCTTGTTGTTGGCAGGGCACCTGATCAAAAACCTGTAGTGGATTCCTACCGTGTGGGTAGAAGAGTGGATGTACCCAGTGTTTGGGGAACCACTATAATATCTTGTGTCGTCTGGTTGCTTAATTAATTAATTGCATTGTGGCTGTGATTAGATTTTAACTAGGTTTGCTAGTTGCTGGTTAGGAACTGAAGCTTAACTGTAAATACAGTTAGCTTTAGTTTGAGCACAACACCTTGTGTTAGGCTTTAGGGTTCTTATTTCAATATCTATAATCTTTAATTCCGCAATCGTATCTATCCCTTCTCTTTCAATTGATATCAGAGGGAGGTTGGCTGACTGTACAGGCTAACACCTGAGTCACAAGATCCTGATAGATACCAAGGATTATAGATATTCACATTCACTTTCATGGCCCAGTACAATGATTATTTTAGCACCAGACCTCCAGCTTGCAACTTAGATGAGTTCAGCATCTGGAAGACAAGAGTCAAACTATATATGAACTCTTTTGATGAAGAAATTTTTTTGTCTATTTTGACAGGTCTCCCTATATCGGCAACAACAACACAAAGTGCCAGGCTAGCTGATGCCAGAGCAATGAACATCCTAGCTCAGTCATTATCTGATGACTTATTTCAGGATGTTGTTGATTGCTCAACAGCTAAGGAGATGTGGGATTCCCTTCATCAAATGGCTTCTGAACCCATGGATGCAATATCAGAAGGAAGCCACATCATCTCATCTGAAGGAGAAGAATCAACCTCCCTAGATGTTGTCTGGGATGTCTCAGATGATGAATCATCATTTGAAGATGTAGAGGAGGAAGCAAGGGCCAAACAATTTTGCATAATGGCCATAAATGCTTCATGCAGCATTTCAGAAGCTGAACTAACAGAAGACAAATCAAAACCTGAAAAGGTTCAGGTATTATTATCTAATTCTGTTTTTAGTTCAGATAAATTAGAAATTCAATATTGCTGCCAAGACTTAACAAAACCTGAGAAGGAACCAACACTTCTCAGAGAAATGTTTTCTTTATATTTTAATGAGTTCAGATTTGAGAACTCAATTTGTTTTTTCATAAATCTGCTTTATAAACAAAAGGATAAATTACTTAAAATATTTTCAAATCCTTTTATTATTTGGAACAGATTTATTAGGAAGCATTTTCTTTTCTTATAGCTGATTATATCTGATTGATATTTTGTTCAAATATTTTATTCAGATTTCTGTATAAAGGAATTCTCTGTCAGATAACTCTATTTCTTATAGATCCTTTTCTAATTTCATTTAGATTGAGTCCTCTACTCTAGTTGCATTTGTCAGCTGAGTCTGAATCTCGTCTTATGAAAAGAAAATCTATAGGAAGGAAGATATCTGATTTTGTTTTTCAGATCCAGAATCTTAATTAAATTTGCTGAACAAAATATCATTTTTTTTGCTGCTAACATATCCCTTTTTCAGGGAGAGAGCAATCTCTACCATAAGCTTTCTGTAGATACTACTTACAAGAGTTAGCTGGATGACTCAATCAAAATTCAAAGTCATCTCAGCCTTCTTCAATCACATGTACTGCATCAACATAGGGGGAGATTGCAAATGCCAGCAGCAGCCAGCCTAGCAAAGCTTTTCTTTATAGATCTTATGCTTTGCAATATTTATTTATTTATTTTGCTAATAGGATCCTCACCCAAATATGGGGAGATTGTTGGAACCCTGGTTCTGATTTGGGCTAGGATCTCTATTAGGTTGTTTTAGTTTAGTTTATTTATTTCTTATAATTTTAGTTTTTGAAAGACTTAACCCAAATAGGGGGAGATTGTTGGTACCCTAGTTTGGATTTGAGTTAAGTCTTCCCTTTTGGTCTCTTGACCCAAGATTTATCTATGGTCAAAGTCTTGTTGTTGAGTATTCTCTTTTCCAGTAAAATTCTGGCTAAGGGATTTTCGGGTTCGACTATCGTCGAATGCCGATCGACTATCGTCGATCAGCCGGTCGACGATCGTCTGTCTGTTTGACCGACTATCTTCTGTCTTCAGATAGTCGTGCTCTGTCTCTAGTCAGCTCGACGATCTGCTGCTAGATCGTCGAGCTCTGGTCGACTATCTTTTGATAGTTCGACGATTTCTGTCTGTTTGATTGGCTGGTCGACTATCTGTCTAGATAGTTCGACTATGTGCCGATCTTTGATAGCTCGACTATCTATTGATAGTTCGACTATCTGTTGTCTGTTGGCCGGTCGACTATCTTCTGATAGCTCGACGTTTTCTGTCTGAGTCGGTCGACTATCTGACTGATAGGTCGACGATCTCAGCAGGTCATTCGACTATAGTCGAAGGTCGTTCGATGATCGGCTGTCTGCATATATAATTTTATATGCGTTTTATTCAGTGTTTTATTTCTTATTTTATCTAATATATTTATTATATATTATCTGATAGATTTACTTCATATACTTCAAAGCAATCCTTGCTATTCTTATGCTTAAGTCTTTCCTATCAGATAAAGTGCTTTTGTCTTATTAGTTGACTTTCTGACTGCTTTATCTGCAGCTGTCCTTTATAGCCGTTGGCTGTAAAGAGTTATCTGATGTAACTTTATCTAAATCCTTTATCAGATTGCAGCTGTTGTAGCTTTATGCTTTATATAGAAATATATATCTGCAAGATATATTTTGCCTTTGTGATATTTGCAGATTTCAGATGAAGACAAAAGCTCAATTCAAATATTAGAGCCATTGCTGCTGCTCCTATTTAAAAGAGTTCTTTTGCAAAAGAACCAAGGCTGCTACCAGCAATATACAGCAATAGAAGGAAGAAAACAAACAGCTGCTCTCAGGATTCAACTGAGAAGATACAGCTGCTCTCAGCAATTATCCATTCATCTGAGAAGATATCTCTTCTGCTCTTCTTCAACCTGAGTGCTCCTGTTCCAGGAAGATACACTCAGAGATATTGAAGAAGAAGAAGAAGAAGGAAGCTGAAGAAGAACATCCATTCCAGATCTCTAGTCTTCTTCAGGCTTTATTCCTTCAGAACTTCAAGACAGCTTGCTGTCAGAAGTTCTGAAGAGTCTCTTGTGCTTCTCTAATCTTATTGTAAAATAGAGAAGACAATCTAACCCTCTTTCCCCCTCCTGTAAAGGGTTGTTTACTCCCTTCAAAAGTAAAGCTTGGTTTTTAGACACCTGATCAAAAGTCTAAAGGGTCTCTAGATCTACCTGCAGCAGATCTTGTTGGTGGCAGGGCACCTGATCAAAAACCTGTAGTGGATTCCTACCGTGTGGGTAGAAGAGTGGATGTACCCAGTGTTTGGGGAACCACTATAATATCTTGTGTCGTCTGGTTGCTTAATTAATTAATTGCATTGTGGCTGTGATTAGATTTTAACTAGGTTTGCTAGTTGCTGGTTAGGACCTGAAGCTTAACTGTAAATACAGTTAGCTTTAGTTTGAGCACAACACCTTGTGTTAGGCTTTAGGGTTCTTATTTCAATATCTATAATCTTTAATTCTGCAATCGTATCTATCCCTTCTCTTTCACATGGCCATGAACACTTATCAGTAGAATGTGCCTAGGTCCCGCCCAAATAAACCTGCAGGTATCTTTGAAGTGGATAACGTCTCCCAGCTTGCTCTACAAGTTGAAATATTAAGAAAAAAGATAACAGAGATGACTGCTGCCTCCGCCCCTCAGGTATGGGAATCTGCAACTCCTGCCCCAAAACAATTAGATTTTGTCAACAATATGCCTAGAAATGCTTTTAATAATTTTTCTGCTGCAAATTTTCATCCTCCTGGTTTTAATTTTCCGAATAGTTATAATCCTGCTTTAAGAAATCACCCGAATTTTTCGTGGAGTAATCCATCGAACGCGATGCGCCCGCTACCACAAAATGATTTTTTTGCACCACCACCACCACCTCTTCAAAATTATCCAAAACCTCCAAGCTTGGAGGAGTTACTTTCCAAATATATCGCCACAAATGAAGCTACGATAAGAACCTTAACTGGAAGCGTTAAAAGTCTTGAAAATCAAGTAGGACAGCTTGCTAAAATTATTTCTGAGAGACCCGCAGGGTCTCTTCCTTCCAATACCGATCCCAACCCGAGAGAGCAAGCGAAAGCTATAACTCTTCGGAGTGGGAAGCAAGTTCTCGGTATGGTAAGTGAAGAGCCCGAGGCAAGCTCCACCCCCGCTTTAAAAAATCAAAGCTCTGCCCCCGTTTTAAAAATTCCACCCTCTGCTGAAGAAGTTATCACCCCCGTTTTAGAAAAAGATCTCACACCACCACCCATCTTTAAAAATAATCCAAATCCGCCTTACCCTTCCGAACTTAATAAATAATGTCAGGACGATCAATACTCCCGTTTCTTATAGATGTTTAAGCAAATCCACATAAATCTGCCCTTCCATGAAGTGATTTCCCAGATGCCGAAGTATGCCAAGTATCTTAAGGACCTCTTGACCAACAAGAAGAAGTTAGAGAACCTTTCACACGCTACATTAAATGCCGAGTGCTCTGTGGTTTTGACAAACGGCCTACCAAAGAAAATCAGTGACCCGGGTAGTTTTTCTATTCCGTGTGTCTTTGGTAATCTTTTTGTCAAGAACGCATTAGCCGACTTAGGTGCGAGTATTAACCTGATGCCCCTCTCGTTGTTTAAAAAGTTAGGAATTGGTAGCCTCAACCCCACACACATGATCATCCAGCTTGCCGATAGATCCGTTAAGTACCCATTAGGAATCGTGGAGGATGTTCTAGTAAAAGTCGACAAGTTCATCTTCCCGGTGGACTTTGTTATTTTTGACATCGAAGAAGACGTCGAGGTTTCCCTGATCCTTGGCCAAAAATTCCTTGCCACCTCCCGAGCTATCATTGACGTAATCAATGGTATGCTCTTCCTTCGAGTAGGTGACGACGAAGTCACTTTCTCTATCACATCTTCGATGAAAAACACCTTAGCAAATGATGACTCCAGCTTTTTCGTAGATGCCGTGAGTGATGAATCCTCCTATTGCCTCTCTAATTTTGAAAAAGAATTTTCTGCTTTCTGTTCCTCCTCTTCTCCTCCAACTGAATCGCTACTCATAAGTGAAGAAAGCGTAGAATCCTCTTATCTTCTATCTGATTTGGAAAAAGAATTTTCTGATTTTTGTTCCTCTTCTACTCTTCCAACTGAATCGCTGCAAGAAGCCGCCTTGGCCACCAGCTCCACCCCTTTTAATTTTCCATCTAAAAAAATCTACAAAGATATAGTATTTGAAAAAGAAAGAATTTCTCAAACCTCTTATGAAGAACCCCTACCCTAGAACTTAAAGAACTTCTTGAACATCTCAAGTACGCCTTCTTAGAAAAGAACTCCAAGCTGCGATTTATAGTTTCGGCCTACCTCACGGATGTCCAAAATGTAAAACTTCTTTTAGTTCTACGTAAACATCGCCGAGCTATTGCTTGGCAGATTTTCGATATCAAGGGCATAAGCCCATCTTTCTGCACTCATAAAATTTTAATGTAAGATAATTCGCGTAACTCCATTCAACCTCAGCGCCGTATAAACCCAAACATGAAAGAAGTAGTTAAGGGAGAGGTTATGAAATTAATAGACGCAAGAATTATCTACCCTATATCAGATAGTAAGTGGGTTAGCCCTATTCAGGTAGTACTAAAGAAGGGAGGGATAATGGTAGTTAGTAATGAAAATAACGAATTAATCCCGACACGGACGGTGACGGGTTGGCGTATGTGTATAGATTATAGGAAGCTGAATGACGCCACCCGCAAGGACCACTTTCCTTTGCCGTTTATCAACTAGATTTTAGAACAATTATCCGGCCATAGCTTTTATTGTTTTCTCGATGGCCTCTCGGGGTATTTTCAAATCCCCATCTCTCCCGAGGACCAAGAGAAAACTACGTTGACTTGTCCCTTCGGCACCTTCGCCTACCGAAGAATGTCGTTTGGATTGTGCAATGCGCTAGCAAAATTCCAATGATGTATGCTCGCTATCTTTGACAAGTACGCAGAAAGCATTATGGAGGTATTTATGGACGATTTCTCCATGTTCGGCGATTCCTTTGATAGATGTTTAGAAAATCTCGAAAAAGTCTTAGAACGATGCGAAGAAACTAACCTTGCCCTAAATTGAGAAAAATGACATTTTATGGTGAGGGAAGGGTTAGTTTTGGGTCATAAAATTTCTGCGAGAGGTATTGAGGTAGATTTTGCGAAGATAGAAGTTATCGAGAAGCTGCTGCCTCCTACGAATATAAAAGCTATAAGAAGTTTCTTAGGTCATGCTGGTTTCTACCGCCGCTTCATAAAGGACTTCTCCAAGATCACCAAGCCCCTCAACCATTTTTTAGAAAAAGACGCCCCATTCATTTTTGATGACTCTTGTCTTTTTGCCTTCGAATTAATAAAAGAATAGTTAATTAACGCTCTGATTATGATAGCTCCGGTGTAGGACCTTCCATTTGATATAATGCGCGATGTGAGTAGTTTCGCGGTGGGAGCCGTATTAGGTCAACGCATATCTAAAAACTTCCACCCTATCTATTACGCTAGTAAAACGCTCACATCTACACAGGAAAATTACACCACGACCGAGAAGGAGCTCCTAGCTGTAGTATTCGCTTTTGATAAATTCCGTCTTAATATTACACTCTCGAAAATTATTGTTTTTACGGACCACTCGGCCCTCAAATATCTTCTTGCCAAAACGGATTCCAAGCCGCGATTGATTCGCTGGGTCTTACTCCTCCAGAAGTTTGACTTAGAGATCCGTGATAAGCGAGGAGCCGAGAACTTGGCCGTCGACCATCTCTCCAGATTAGACAATCCCTTTATAGAAAAATTAAATGAAAAATCTTTTAATGATTATTTTCCTGATGAGAAGCTGCTTTCAATTAACACATCTACTTCTCCTTGGTTCGCACACATCGCCAACTATTTAGTGGCCCGGGTGCTCCCAAAAGAGTTCTCCTCTCAGCAAAAGAAGAAATTCTTTTCTGAGCTGAAGAACTATTTTTGGGAAGACCCGCATCTTTTCAGAATCTGTGTGGACCAAGTTATAAGGAGATGTGTTTCTTATGGAGTTGATATTTTAAAACACTTACATGAAGGTCTGATAGGTGGGCACTATCAAGCTACTCGCACCGCTCACAAGGTGCTTTGCGCGGGTTTTTACTGGCCTAGCCTGTTTAAAGACGCGAAAGCCTTTGTGAGTAGGTGCTATAGTTGCCAATGGTCGGGCAACATTTCAAATAAAAATGAAATGCCGCAAAATTATTTCCTCGAGTGCGAAATTTTCGACCTCTTTGGAATCGATTTTGTTGGCCCTCTTCCTTCTAGCTTCGGAAATAAGTATATTTTAGTTGCCGTTGATTATGTTTCACGTTGGGCCGAAGCCCAAGCTCTTCCTACGAACGACTCCCGAGTTGTAGTTACCTTTTTGAAAAAATTATTTTCCCGATTCGAAACGCCGCGAGCCATCGTTAGTGATAGGGGTTCCCATTTCTGTAACGCACAGTTTTCAAAAATCCTTACAAAATACGGCGTTACACATAAGCTTTAACCTGCATACTACCCCCAAACTAACGGACAAGTCGAAGTAGTGAATAGAGAAATAAAAATAATATTATAAAAGACTGTTTCAACTTCTAGGAAAGACTGGTCAGCCAAATTAGATGATGCTCTATGGGCCTACCGAACTGCGTACAAAACCTCCCTCAGATGTATGCCATATCGGCTGGTCTATGGAAAATTGTGCCATTTACCCGTAGAATTAGAACACCGTGATTTTTGGGCCTTAAGATTTTGAAACTTCGATCCCCATTAAGTCGACAACCTTAGAAAATTTCAACTCAATGAACTCGACGAGTGGCGCTCTTATGCTTATGAAAATAATAAAATTTATAAAGAGCGGATGAAGTGTTTGCACGATAAGCACTTAAGGCATCCGAAAACCTTTAAGCCGCGAGACCAAGTTCTTCTATATATTTCTCGATTGCGTTTATTTCCTGGAAAATTAAAATCTCGTTGGTCTGGGCCCTTTTCTGTTCTGCAAGTTTTTTTGAATGATACTGTTTTAATTTCTCACCCTGATAAGGGTAATTTCAAAGTGAATGGTCAGCGTCTTAAACTTTATTTCAATGGTGATGATGATGTCAGTCCAAACATTATTAAGTATCTGTTGCACAAACTCTAGCTTTGAACTTTTATTTTTTTGTTAAAAACAATTTTATTTCTGGACAACAATATTTTTGGACAATATTATTTTTGATGCGTCGAGCTCAACGATGCTTTAAACAAAGGGCGCTCTTGGGAGGCAACCCAAGAAATCTTTTTTTTTGTTTTCTTTATTTTACAATTTTTGCCCCGGACGACTCCGACAAGCTGAAGCTTCTGCGATCGTCTGCTACAACATTGCGGAATCCATCACGAAGTTCAAAGAGGAAGCTTGGGGGAGCGACATCACTCAGCTTTCGCAGCAAATAAATCCGGGGAAGTACCTGTTTTTCAATTTTGTCTTTCAATTCTGTACTTTAATTTTCTCTCCTTCTCCAATCCCCTTCTTTTGCCATTGAGGACAATGTCCATTTTAAGCTTGGGGGAGGACTTCCTCCTTCTTTTTGCTTAGTGTAAATATTTTTTTCTTTTTGTGTATATTTTTTTCAAAAAAACCCAAAAAATGAATATCTTAAAATTCCAAAAAAAAGAAAATATTTCCAAAATCCAAAAAAAGAGAATATTTCAAAAATTTTAAAAAAATATATTTGCTCTTTTCTGTTCTTACTTTAATAGTTTAGACATTTTGGTATCTCAATAGTACTCCTAGTTTTTGTCTTATTTTACTCAAAATTTCCTATAAACAACTTAGTTAATTATAATATTTCTAATCGTCCTTTTTAATTATGTTTCATAAGTAAAATGTTGGCCATGCTGGGTTTCTAATTCACGGTAGCATGTTAAGGTGAAATATTTTTCTAAAACTCATATTTCTATTATGATTTTTCCTTCTTTATTTTCTTTACTTTCTCAAAAATTCATCATCCACTATTTTCCTTTTCGTTTTTGGATAATTTTTGTAAGGTCAACTTTTGAATAGCGTAGTAGATGTGAACGATCCAAGTCATTTATTATTTCTATTTTCAAGATAATTTCATCAATCTTCTTTTATTATCTAGGACTTGCTTTTTGAAAATTTTCAAATCTTTGTTTTAAATAAATTTAAAAGCGTGAAAATGATTTAGGTCGTTTTTGTTTTCGTTTGAGCTTTCTTGCCAACCTAAAAAGTTTCACCACTAGTTAGCCGCTTTTGAGCCTTTTTCCAAATTTATTTGATAGCTCCTCTTTTCATATCATTTTCACCAAGGCCAAAATTTCCAACCTATCTAATCACAATAACCTTTTTGAGTTTCATAAAATATTTTCATGATTATGATAGGATATTTTGTGATATTTTTGGGAAAAGTTTTTGAAAAAAGTAGTTCTCAGAAGAGATGTTTGCTTTTGTTTGGCCAATTCAAAATGAAAATAAAAGTATTTATGGCCTTTGTTTTGAAAAAGAAAAAAATGGAAAAGAAAGAAAAAGAAAGAAAAAAAATATATTTTTATTTTAAATGAAATTTTTTGAAACTCTTTGTTTTGGTTTAGTGTGATTTTAAGCCTTCACGTTTATCTTTGAATTCCACTCCTAATCATATTCTTAAACCAAACGTTTATGTCCTATTTAAGTCCTTTTGATTCACACCTTTTGAATTTTATTTAATAACTAAGAAAAGAAGAAAAGTAAATCAGTTTTATTTTTAGATTTAAAATTAGATTTTTGTTATTTAATTAATATAATTATAATGCGTTGCTTAGATCTAGTAATAACTCAATGCGTTTTTTCATTTTCATTGCTTTGCTTAAATCTACTTAAAGAATTTTGTTAAAATTTTGGATGATTTATTTTTGTTAGTAAAGTTTATAAAAGTTAAACCGTACCTAAATAATTGTTTTAGATTTATGTTTCGCCTTTTCCCTATTTAGAATTTCGCATGGTACTTGTGTTAGCATAATTAGAACTTTCTGATTAGTCCTATTTTATGTTTATCTAGTTTTTATATTTTTTCTTGGGGACAAACAAAGCTTAAGCTTGAGGGAATTTGATAATACGTTTTGTAGTCTTAACTATTAACGTATTTTTCTAGTTTATAATGTACGAATCTTGTATTTTAAGCTTTATTTTTATATTTCTTATGTTAATTTTCTTTCCCCTAACTTTTTACTCTCTTTGTGCAGATTTTCTGAAAATTAGTCAAAATTTACCTGGCACGCCCCCCTGTCATGCCCTCCTCGGGCATGACCTAGGGAGTGTCACCTGTTCCAGAGGAATCCATAAGCAAGAGGAAAATACAAGGAAAAACGGCTGTCACGCCCCCTGTCACGCCCTCCCCTGGCGTGTCCCCGGGCATGACATGGGGAATGTCGCCCTCTGCCCGAAGCCTGCAGCCGCATTAAATGCCATTTTGACTCAGCACACCAACAGTACTGTCACGCCCCCCGTCACGGGCATGACACAGAGCGTGACCCCTCCTTTTCCGATGACTGACAGATTTCTGCCCAATGATTTCGACGCGATTTGCGTGTCATGCCCCCCTACACGGGCGTGACCTAGGGCGTGTACACTGACGTACAGAAGCAATCATCCTTCCCGCCAGAATCCAGAGCCCGAGGTAAACCCCGTACCTGTCACGCCCCCTGACATGCCCCCCTAGGGCGTGTCGAAGGGCGTGACCAACCCGAGAACTTTTCCTATAAATTCAGACCCCCCCTTCCATTTCAGCAAGCTTGGGTTGAGAGGGGGAGGTGCTGCCCCTTTGTTTCTTGCCTTTTTTTAGTGTTCTTCCCTCTCTCTCCCTTTCTTATTTTGTAATTTGATTAACCCTAGTTTTGTGCTTTTGTTGTAATCTTTGCTCTTGCACTAGTAGCTTAATGTAGGGCTAGAATAGGTTTTCAATTTCATGCAATTGTAATTTCCTTTTTCATGTGTAGCTCTCTCTCTTTATTAATAAAAGTGCTCTTTTCTTACTTGTGTTCTTATTATGCTTTACTACTCATCCCCCTCCTCCACTCCATTATGATTAACTAATCCTCCTTCTACTCGATCTGGATGATCCGAGGTTCGAGCGATTAAGTTATGATATTTTAATTTACCTTTTATTTTTAGGTTTTAGGCCTTGAATTACTCTTGATTTGTCATGGGCTGGATGTATATTATCAATATATACTCTCCACCTTTGCTTTCATTCTGGGCTAGCCGAGAGGCCGATAGAATGAAGTGAGCATTCAAGAGTAAAGGGAGTTGTACGCACCTCTCAAGAGAGACTGTAACGCCCCCGATTTTTCTGCGACTATTTTATTCTCGTTTGGCGTTACAGTGACGTGTTTTCGTGGCTTGTGCCATTTGTGGAGTGTGGTTTAAAAATAACTCCTTAGAACTGGGTGCCCTATTTTGTAGCCTATTGGCAAGATCTCCCTAGCAAGCCGAGTCGTTTTGGGTGACCCGATGTGGCCTCTCGGGGGATGCTTGTATTTTGGCTTCGGGTGGGTATAACTCGAGTTCTGTTCATCGAAAATTAATTTCGACTTCGCCGTTGTGTTCGTAGCGTGGGTATTTAGCTACGGTGTGAATTTCGTCGAATTCCGAGATAGTTTAGTTTTCGCGTCGTTTTGTGTGTGCCATTAGTAAAGACTATTAGAATTCTCTTAATTTAATAAGGGAGCCGGCGGTTGGGATTCGATTTTGCTGAACCGATGCGTTTAAAGCTTATATAAAGGCTTTATTAAGAAGTGGCGGGCCCACTTCTCCTTCCTCCTTCTTCCCGAGACCAAAAGCAGAAAACCGCTGCTCCCGTTCGAGGAAAGCAGAGGCGGAAATGACGGGCTGCCCTAGCTTTTGGACAGTGATTCCAGGATTGTTCGTGGACGGATTTCGATTCCGAAAGCGGCGTTGTCTTGCTCTCGCACAGATCTACGTTTCGATGGTAAGAAATTCGATTTTCGTGGAGTTTTAGGAGATTTGGGGATTTAGGTCTTGAGGTTTTCTGCCATTATTGTACGGGAGTATGCTTTTAGGTGCTGTTGTTGCTAGTGTAAGACCCCCCCTCCCGGAACACAACACACGGCACGAGGGGAGTCTTATGCCCGAAATAGCCGCCTTGCGGTAGCACTAACACACGGGTTAGCCTTTACCATAAGACGCCTATTCCGCCGGCTACAATCCATATCACATAAACTATGCCAACCCAACCATAATAGAAAAGTAAAGTAGTTCAATTCACAACTAAGTTTAAGTCCAAGAGAGCGGAAGATAACAAGCACAACAGGCTTGTACAAAAGAACAAGAGTCTAGAAATGTTTTGCCAAACGGCTACATGAAAACACTCACGACCGTCACTGACGGTGCCGATGGCACCACCACTTCAGGTCCTATCGTCCGGGCCTGGCTGTCCTGCTGCATAGTCCGTTGCTGCTCTACCTGCGGGGTTTCCTCCTAAAAAGGAAGACGTAGCAACCGTTAGTCATAAGACTAAGTGGCTTCACATCCGCTCCCCCGGCGACTCCTCGGCACCGGGCGGAGAAAGGGACAAAGGTACAATATGTATATATAAGTAAGTAAACAAGCAGGTGACTGTAAATATGGTGGAGTATAAACTACGCTACACAACTAGCAGTTCTACAAATATCTATAATATATGACAGCAGGTATAAGTAATCAGAATATTAACTTAACTTATAAGAGTGCCCATACAAACTTATAAGTTAAGGATCGGCTTAACAGTAAAGTAACTCATCGTATAAGAGTGCCCATACAAACTTATACGATGAGGATCTTGTGTATGCAATGAATGACATGATATGAATGCTATGCTATGACCGAATCATGCGCACGCACATGCAAGTTGCTATGTCGACACAGACTTGAAGTTCCCACTTTTCGAGCAGGTAGCTAACCTCTCATGCGTCGTCCGTCGTGGCCAGACGGCGACAGTGGAGCGGGCGTCTCCACTACTAGGTGGTATCACACTACCTATCCTAGGCCCTCGTACGCCTCAACGCTAAAAACACAACAGCGGAGCTCACATGCGTACTACGGCTCAGAAGGGGTCTTGGGTAGATGTGCACCAAGAACACAGCCCAACCTGGCCTTTGATTTCGAACCGGATGGAACCTCGGAAACGCACGAGGTGCAAGCCCAACCGTTCTCATGGCGCGGAGGAGATCTCAGGTTATGGACACCAAGTATCTAACCCTACCGCCCAAGGTCTACCCATTGGCTCCCATCGGTGTGACGACTGGCGAACCCGTAGACCTGCCACAGTCATTATCTCAATATCGCGATGCGATGAATCGTCGCACATCACATGCCCCAAAACAACTCACTCGATGCTACCCGTAGGGAGGCTACAACTCTAAGCATCGGTTGTTAATAAACCCCTTGGGCTCGAATTACGGTTACCAAATACTCTTCACGTAGTGTTCATCATATTCACGCCCATCTATTCAATGAGTTCACCTCAACACTTTGCATAATAGATATGTTCAACACCAAACTATATAAATATATTCTATACCAATCTCAACTCTTAATTTCTAGCCTTCTCATCCAATCCATTTCTCTACCAATACATGGTTATTCCTTATTACACAACCAAATGGGTAACCATGCTAAGTTACAGTAACTACAGCATTAAAAATATATGGGAGCAAGATAACAAATGAGCAAATCACAACCATTGCAAGAGTGCCAACATTATAAATTCACAAGTGCATTAACATAGGATAGCCCGATACTAAAACTAGGATTCCCGGAGCTACAGGAATCCGATCACAATGCTCAACCTCTCGTTGGAAAGGTATTCGCGAGGACTACGACTTTCATGTTGAGTCGATCGCCCAGATCTGGTCGCAACATACAAGAAATTCAACTCGAATACGTACAGGAAACAGTTTCCTGTACAGGATTTTCCCGAACGCAGCGGACTCGAACTAGCTTTCCCGTGGCTACAGGTATCGCATGGAAACGTGCAACCACTCGTTGGAAAGGTAATTTCAAGGGCTACGACTTTTGTGTTGAGTCGATCACCCAGATCTGGCCAGAACACCTCTGAAATTGGCCACGAAGGTCGCCGCGTGCAGAAATCAGATTTCTGCACGCATCTTAAGGCGAGATGAACGGCATCCGTTCATCTTCTTCCTTGCAACGACCTCGCATAAACTTCTCCAGAAATCACACCCCACCTTATTTCTCCTTTCAAAGCCAAACCCTCAACGAAAACCCCTCTCATCTCCACTTTGAATGACGAGAAGGTTGAGGGAGACTAAGCCTAGTAAACCTAGGCATGGCTTATCCTAAGAACTCTCCTCCTCACCATCAAGACTCTAAGGAGTCGATGTCTCTCCTAAAATATCTACAGATCTAGCACCAAGGGAGAGGGGAGAAAGCTCACCTCAAGTTCAACGGTACCACCATGGCCGGCCATGAGCCTCGCACTCCTTCGTAGCGGCATTTCGTTTCGGCAAGGATGGCCCGGCAATCTTCTTCCAAGGATGGCTCCGGCAAGCCTCTTCCTCCTCCAGCCAAGAGAACTCTCTCAGAAATTTCGGGGCAGAAGAAAGGGGATGAAATGCTAGGGTTTCACATCTTTTTCGTTTTTATACACCGCAGACACGGGTAGGCACACGGCCGTGTTCCTACCCGTGTTCGGGTGACACGGCCGTGTCGCCTGCCGTGTTTAGGGCCGTGTTCATCCCAGAATATTTTTCTGCCGTGCTGGGGTTGCGGTACACGGGTAGAGACACGGCCGTGTCTCGACCCGTGTCCTCAGCACACGGGTAGGGACACGCCCGTGTCCCAATACCCGTGTACCTTTCTGACTGATAAGCCTAATATTGGCATGAGGCACACGGGTATGGACACGGCCGTGTCCATACCCGTGTCGGCCAAAATTACCGTTTTGCCTTGTTTTCCTCATTTCCCATACGTTCGCACCTATTCACCCACACCCCCATTGGGCTCACCACAGCCCCCTAGACTTAAATACGCAATCAAGGGGCCTAGCGCGAATTGGGACGTTACAAATCCTATAAACAAAATAAAAGATTTCGTCCCCGAAATCAGGGTAAGGCTATGGGAGTGAAACACATAAAAGGGAACTATGCTTTCAAATAAAATTCTTACTTGGAGTAAATAATTCCGGGTAGCGCCCTCGCATTAAATCCTTTGGCTCCCATGTGAACTCCTCCTTCCCATGATTAGACCATAGCACTTTCACCAAGGGAACACTTTTGCGGCGCAAGGTTCTTGTCTCGTTATCAACGATCCGCACCGGCTCCAGTCGCACAGACCTATCAGACGGCACGACACCATCCGTCGTGGGGATATACTGTTCAGGCCGCAACAAAGCCTTCCGAAGCGACGATACATGGAACACGTCGTGAAGGTTCTCCAGCTCCGGTGGTAACTCCAATCGATAGGCCAGAGGGCCAATCCTTTCCACTACGACATAGGGCCCGACATACCTTGGGCTGAGCTTCTTGACTCCACGCACCCGCGACACTCCGTGCATCGGTCGAATCTTCAGGAACACCTTATCACCCACTTGAAATTCCACCATACGGTGCCTTGTGTTGTAATATTTCGCCTGTCGGCTTTGAGCCTCTAGCATTCGATCCCGGATAAACCTAACCACCGCGTCCGTGTCATCAATATACTCATTTCCCAATGTCTTTGGATCTTCGTCTTGCACCCAGGACAAGGGTGTTCTACACCTCCTTCCATACAAAGCTTCATGAGGTGCCATTCCAATACTGGCTTGATGACTGTTATTATAAGAGAACTCCACGAGAGGTAAGAGTCTCTCCCATGGTTCTCCTTTATCTAGCACACACAACCTCAGAAGGTCCTCCAATGTTCGGATGGTTCGTTCAGATTGCCCGTCCGTTTGTGGGTGAAAGGCTGTGCTAAAGGCGAGGCGCGAGCCCAAATAAGCCTGTACAGCCCTCCATTCTCTTGAAGTAAACCGACCATCCCGATCGGAGACGATCGTCTTCGGCACACCATGGTACCGCACAAATTGTTCCACAAAGAGACGCACTAAGACGCCCACCTGCGCCTCCTTCTTCATTGGGATAAATCGGGCTACCTTGGTCAACCGGTCAACTATCACCCACACAGAATCATTCCCCGAGCGCGAGCGAGGTAACCCGTGGATGAAGTCCATGGAGATGTCCTCAAATTTCCATTCGGGGATGGGCAACGACTGTAGCATTCCACCGGGGCTTCTGCACTCCGCCTCCACCATTTGGCAGGCCACACAATGAGTAACAAAGTACTTGACATCCCTCTTCATGCCCGGCCAACACATTGTCTTTCTCAAATCGGTGTACATCTTCGCGATCCCCGGGTGCACCGAGTACTTGGAGCAATGGGCCTCCTTTAGAATATCCTCCCAAATGTTGTCACCTTCGGGGATGTAAAGCCGGCCACGAAAATGGACGAGGCCGTCTTTTAGGGAGTATTCTTCCGTAGTCCCATCCTCCATTGACTTGAAAGCCGGGGTTAAAGCCGCATCCTTCTTTTGTTCCGTCCGGATCCGGTCTCGTATGTTGCAAACTATACTCATCGCAGCCAAATATTCTGTATACTCTTCCGATTGATTCTTAAAGACCAAAGTGATTTCCATCTCTTGCAGTGTCCGGATTAACTCCATCCTCATCAAGCGGGATTCCGTGCTCGTTCCCGATGCTTTTCGGCTCAAGGCATCAGCTACAGAATTAACCTTCCCGGGGTGGTAGTTCAAGGTGAATTCATAGCCGCACAAGAACTCCAACCACCGCCGCTGTCTCAAGTTTAACTCCTTTTGGGTGTGAACGTACTTCAGGTTTTTGTGATCCGAGTAGATCTCGCAGTGGACGCCATATAAATAATGCCTCCAAATCTTCAAGGCGAATACCACCGCTCCCAACTCTAGATCATGCACCGGGTAGCTGGCTTCATGCTTCTTCAACTGTCTTGAAGCATAAGCGATCACATGCCCATTCTACATCAACACAGCTCCCATCCCTTGATACGACGCATCCGTGTAAACTTGAAAGCCCTCCTTCCCAGATGGAAGAGCTAGGATGGGTGCAGTCGTCAATCTATCCTTCAACTCTTGGAATGCAGCTTCGCACTGGGGTGTCCATTCAAACGGCACACCCTTCTTGGTCAGCGTAGTAAGGGGAAGGGCGATCTTCAAGAAGCCTTTCACGAACTTGCGATAGTACCCGGCAAGTCCAAGAAAGCTCCGTATGTCGGCCGCTGACTTCAATGGCGACCACTCCTTCACGGCCCGCACCTTGGCCGGATCTACTGCTAGCCCCGCCCCACTAATCACATGGCCTAAGAACGCGACCTCTTGAAGCCAAAACTCGCATTTGCTGAACTTGGTAAACAAAGTGTGCTCCTTTAGCTTCCTCAGCACTAAAGTTAGATGTTCGGCGTGTTCTGCTTCAGTCTTGGAGTAGACTAGGATATCATCGATGAACACGATGACAAAGATGTCCAAATAAGGGCTGAACACCTTGTTCATCAAGCTCATAAAGGCGGAAGGGGCGTTTGTGAGCCCAAACGGCATCACGGTGAATTCATACTAACCATATCTCGAACTGAACGCCGTCTTCTGAATGTCATCTTCTTGTATCCTCAGCTGATAATATCCCGAACGCAGATCTAACTTGGAGAACCAATACGATCCCACCAATTGATCAAATAATTCATCAATGCGCGGTAGGGGATAGGTGTTCCGCACCGTTAACCGGTTCAACTCTCGATAATCAATGCATAATCGCAGGGTGCCATCCTTCTTTTTGACGAACAAAACGGGCGCTCCCCAAGGCGACGAGCTTGGGCGAACGAACCCTGCTTCCACCAATTCCTGAAGCTGGACTCTAAACTCTGTAAGTTCCTTCGGAGCCATTCGGTATGGAGCTCGCGAGACGGGCTTGGCACCCGGAATTAGCTTGATTTGGAAGTCCACTTCCCTATGCGGGGGTAGTCCCGGCAATTTCTCGGGGAATACCTCGGGAAATTCTCGCACCACCCGCACATCCTTGACCTCTAATGTCAATTTCTTCAACTCGAAGCAAATTACATAGACCTCGTCCCCTTCCGTATGAGATTTCACAACTTGAATTGAAGATAATAATTTACGGGGTGCGAATCTAATACCTTGGAAGATGACTTCCGAGTCTCCATGCCTCAACATAACTTGCTTCTCCGCACAATTGATCCTGGCGTGGTGCCAGTTCAACCACTCCATGCCCAGGATGAGATCGAACTCCGGGATTCTTAACACTGTAGCCGGAGTTTCAAAGAACTTTCCTCCAATAAGGGTGTCGAAGTCGCAACTTGCTGACGACGTCATCTCAGAGCCGTCCGGAAGGCGCACCCTTTGAGTAGTGCCCATGAAGTGTTGCACTCCCTCCAAGTCCTTCACGAAGTCCGCCGAAATGAACGAGTGAGACGCACCCATGTCAAATAACGTATAGGCGGGGCTCCCGCTAACCATGACAGTGCCTAGGTTCCAAAAAGGGTAATCACTATCCAGAATTGCGCGTATCATTTGTATCGTAAATCTAACAAGTCATATATTATTAATAAATTTTGCACGTACCGGTGATGACTTCCTGCGTATTTCTCTCCTGAGTCATATCCAATGCGAATACATGCTCCCGTGCATGTCCTTGATTTCTCCCTTGTGGTCCTCTTCCTCGGCCACGCATGTGCCCTCGCCCCCGTGGAGCTACTGGAGGGAGAGCAATAGGAGCACCCCCGATTAGTCGCGGGCAAACCCGTCGGACATGTCCCGGTTGGTTGCACTCAAAGCATATCACCTCACGTCGGCCCCCAGGTTGTTGATAATGTTGCTGCTGCGGTGGTGGAGGTAAAGCTGGTGGTTGCGGAATTGGGTACTCCACCCGATAGTTCCGGTTGACCCACCGACCGCCTCTGTGGTTTCCCCTTCCTCTGCCATGATCATTCCGCCTTCTATTACTAGGGCCGACTTCAATTACTCCTTCCGCAGGTCTCTTGCCACATCCCATGTGGTCCGCCTCCAGTCTCTTTGCCATGTCAATGATTTCTGCCAGGCTTGCATCGGCTATAAACAAAAGGGCCTGCCTCAGGGGGTCCCTTAATCCTTTGTAGAAGCGCTTCGCGTAGCCTCTATCGTCCAAATCATAGGAATCGGCAAACCTAACGAGGTGTTGGAACTCCCTCTGGTACTCCGTTACCGATTTCGATCCCTGCTTCAGCTGCAGAAATCTTTCTTCAAGTTCATCCCGAGCAGAAGAAGGGATGAAGTGATCCAGAAAAGCCTCGGTGAACTCGTTCCAACTGATGTCCGTGTACAACCGCCCTTGGAAGGTGGATCCCATGAGGGACTTCCACCACCTTTTGGCGTGCAGCTCTAGCAGCGTCACTACCAATGTCACCGCCATGCTGTTCGGACATCTTATGCCAGCCATCAATTCCTGCACGGTATCAAGCCATTCCTCGGTGCGCACCGGCGATTCTGTCCCAAGATAGGCAGGAGGGGACAGGGCACAGAAGGTGCTCAACCAGTTGGAGCCTGACGCTTGTTGTTGCACCGGAGCTTGCTGGGCTTTAAATGCATCCAATATGGCTGACAGCATTTGTCACAGTTCCGACTGCTGGAATTGTGAAGGGACGGTAGGGGTAGGAGTGCCCCCAACCGGCTCCACCTGCGCTGGGACCTATACGCAAGGTACAAATTAGGGTCAGGTTGGCTAAAACTAATGTCAAAGTTGGACAACTTAGTGCGAATTACATATGGGCACACCACTGCTTCCGCTAAGTCGGTTTGTCCCCAAACCGACTAATCGAACGGGAGTGGCCCATTGTTACATGACTGCTCTAGTTGAAGATCGGCTAAGTCTGATACCATTTGTAAGACCCCCCCTCCCGGAACATAACACACGGCACGAGGGGAGTCTTATGCCCGAAATAGCCGCCTTGCGGTAGCACTAACACACGGGTTAGCCTTTACCATAAGACGCCTATTCCGCCGGCTACAATCCATATCACATAAACTATGCCAACCCAACCATAACAGAAAAGTAAAGCAGTTCAATTCACAACTAAGTTTAAGTCCAAGAGAGCGGAAGATAACAAGCACAACAGGCTTGTACAAAAGAACAAGAGTCTAGAAATGTTTTGCCAAACGGCTACATGAAAACACTCACGACCGTCACTGACGGTGCCGATGGCACCACCACTTCAGGTCCTATCGTCCGGGCCTGGCTGTCCTGCTGCATAGTCCGTTGCTGCTCTACCTGCGGGGTTTCCTCCTAAAAAGGAAGACGTAGCAACCGTTAGTCATAAGACTAAGTGGCTTTACATCCGCTCCCCCGGCGACTCCTCGGCACCGGGCGGAGAAAGGGACAAAGGTACAATATGTATATATAAGTAAGTAAACAAGCAGGTGACTGTAAATATGGTGGAGTATAAACTACGCTACACAACTAGCAGTTCTACAAATATCTATAATATATGACAGCAGGTATAAGTAATCAGAATATTAACTTAACTTATAAGAGTGCCCATACAAACTTATAAGTTAAGGATCGGCTTAACAGTAAAGTAACTCATCGTATAAGAGTGCCCATACAAACTTATACGATGAGGATCTTGTGTATGCAATGAATGACATGATATGAATGCTATGCTATGACCGAATCATGCGCACGCACATGCAAGTTGCTATGTCGACACAGACTTGAAGTTCCCACTTTTCGAGCAGGTAGCTAACCTCTCAGGCGTCGTCCGTCGTGGCCAGACGGCGACAGTGGAGCGGGCGTCTCCACTACTAGGTGGTATCACACTACCTATCCTAGGCCCTCGTACGCCTCAACGCTAAAAACACAACAGCGGAGCTCACATGCGTACTACGGCTCAGAAGGGGTCTTGGGTAGATGTGCACCAAGAACACAGCCCAACCTGGCCTTTGATTTCGAACCGGATGGAACCTCGGAAATGCACGAGGTGCAAGCCCAACCGTTCTCATGGCGCGGAGGAGATCTCGGGTTATGGACACCAAGTATCTAACCCTACCGCCCAAGGTCTACCCATTGGCTCCCATCGGTGTGACGACTGGCGAACCCGTAGACCTGCCACAGTCATTATCTCAATATCGCGACGCGATGAATCGTCGCACATCACATGCCCCAAAACAACTCACTCGATGCTACCCGTAGGGAGGCTACAACTCTAAGCATCGGTTGTTAATAAACCCCTTGGGCTCGGATTACGGTTACCAAATACTCTTCACGTAGTGTTCATCATATTCACGCCCATCTATTCAATGAGTTCACCTCAACACTTCACATAATAGATATGTTCAACACCAAACTATATAAATATATTCTATACCAATCTCAACTCTTAATTTCTAGCCTTCTCATCCAATCCATTTCTCTACCAATACATGGTTATTCCTTATTACACAACCAAATGGGTAACCATGCTAAGTTACAGTAACTACAGCATTAAAAATATATGGGAGCAAGATAACAAATGAGCAAATCACAACCATTGCAAGAGTGCCAACATTATAAATTCACAAGTGCATTAACATAGGATAGCCCAATACTAAAACTGGGATTCCCGGAGCTACAGGAATCCGATCACAATGATCAACCCCTCGTTGGAAAGGTATTCGCGAGGACTACGACTTTCGTGTTGAGTCGATTGCCCAAATCTGGTCGCAACATACAAGAAATTCAACTCGAATACGTACAGGAAACAATTTCCTGTACAGGATTTTCACGAACGCAGCGGACTCGAACCAGCTTTCCTGTGGCTACAGGTATCGCATGGAAACGTGCAACCACTCGTTGGAAAGGTAATTTCAAGGGCTACGACTTTCGTGTTGAGTCGATCACCCAGATCTGGCCAGAACACCTCTGAAATTGGCCACGAAGGTCGCCGCGTGCAGAAATCAGATTTCTGCACGCATCTTAAGGCGAGATGAACGGCATCCGTTCATCTTCTTCCTTGCAACGACCTCGCATAAACTTCTCCAGAAATCACACCCCACCTTATTTCTCCTTTCAAAGCCAAACCCTCAACGAAAACCCCTCTCATCTCCACTTTGAATGACGAGAAGGTTGAGGGAGACTAAGCCTAGAAAACCTAGGCATGGCTTATCCTAAGAACTCTCCTCCTCACCATCAAGACTCTAAGGAGTCGATGTCTCTCCTAAAATATCTACAGATCTAGCACTAAGGGAGAGGGGAGAAAGCTCACCTCAAGTTCAACGGTACCACCATGGCCGGCCATGAGCCTCGCACTCCTTCGTAGCGGCATTTCGTTTCCGCCAAGGATGGCCCGACAATCTTCTTCCAAGGATGGCTCCGGCAAGCCTCTTCCTCCTCCAGCCAAGAGAACTCTCTCAGAAATTTCGGGGCAGAAGAAAGGGGATGAAATGCTAGGGTTTCACATCTTTTTCGTTTTTATACACCGCAGACACGGGTAGGCACACGGCCGTGTTCCTACCCGTGTTCGGGTGACACGGCCGTGTCGCCTGCCGTGTTTAGGGCCGTGTTCATCCCAGAATATTTTTCTGCCGTGCTGGGGTTGCAGTACACGGGTAGAGACACGGCCGTGTCTCGACCCGTGTCCTCAGCACACGGGTAGGGACACGCCCGTGTCCCAATACCCGTGTACCTCTCTGACTGATAAGCCTAATATTGGCATGAGGCACACGGGTATGGACACGGCCGTGTCCATACCCGTGTCGGCCAAAATTATCGTTTGCCTTGTTTTCCTCATTTCCCATACGTTCGCACCTGTTCACCCACACCCCCATTGGGCTCACCACAGCCCCCTAGACTTAAATACGCAATCAAGGGGCCTAGCGCGAATTGGGACGTTACAGCTAGTGCCAAGTAAAGAGGAAAGAAAGCGGTCCAAGCTTCACCGGAAATCAAGGCAAGTTGTGTTCTTGCCCTTGCAATTGTTTTTTTCTTGAAATTCTGAAAATTCCTGGTTAGCCCTAGGGTAGAAGCCAAGCATGTTCTATTTTTCTTGCTGAATTTAGGGCTTAGATTGTCCTATGAGCCCCCCTTCTCTGTACTGTTGGTGCTCAACCTGCCGGCGTAATGCCATCAGTAAACTCCAGATTGCTGTCTGGTTGGTGGCATGTGGGTGAAGCCGAGAGAGAGAGAGAAGGGGGTGCCTGCTGTATTTGTTGGAAAGAGCCTTTTTGGTTTCTGTCTGGCTGGCGTTGAGTGTGGTGCACACACTCAAAGCCTTTGCGGGTTTGGCGTTGAGTGTGGTGCATACACTCAACGCCGCAGCTGTAGCCAGTTAGAATTTTTTTGCTAAGTACTAGGGCGTTGAGTGAGGTGGACTCACTCAAAGCCACAACCCCTGCTAGCGGCTAAGTACTTTGGCGTTGAGTGAGTCGACCTCACTCAATGCCATTTTCGTTTTGGCGTTGAGTGAGGCAAGCTCACTTAACGCCGCGATTTTCCTGAGAAGCTAAGTGTTTTGGCGTTGAGTGAGTCGACCTCACTCAATGCCATTTCGGTTTTGGCATTGAGTGAGGTGGACTCACTCAACGCCGTCGCTTCTGTGCAACCAAGTACTTTGGCGTTGAGTGAGGTGTGCTCACTCTATGCCATAGCCTTTTCTGAGGCTAAGTACTTTGGCATTGAGTGAGTTGACCTCACTCAACGCCATTCCTGGTTTGGCGTTGAGTGAGGTGGCCTCACTCAATGCCGAAGGCAAGTTTGCGGCCAAGTCCCGTGGCGTTGAGAGAGTTGACCTCACTCAATGCCATTTCTTATTTGGCGTTGAGTGAGGTAGACTCATTCAACGCCACAGCCCTTCTTCGCGGCCAGAACTTCTGGCATTGAGTGAGATGACCTCACTCAACGCCATTACTGTTTTGGCGTTGAGTGAGGTCAGCTCACTCAACGCCGTAAAATTTCCTTGTTGCGGCTAAGTGCCAGGGCATTGAGTGAGTGAACCTCACTCAACGCCATTGCTATTTTGGCGTTGAGTGAGGTGGACTCACTCAACACCATAGTTATCTTTTGCGGCTAAGTGTAATGGCGTTGAGTGAGTGAGCTTCACTCAACGACATTGCTGTTTTGGCGTTCAGTGAGGCCAGCTCACTCAACGCCACTTTCTCTGTTTATGGTTAAGTACTAGGGCGTTGAGTGAGTGTACCTCACTCAACGCCATACCTGTTTTGGCATTGAGTGAGGCTAGCTCACTCAATGCCAGAGTTGTTCTTGCGGGAGGCGTTGAGTGAGTGAACCTCACTCAACGCCATGCCTATTTTGGCGTTGAGTAAGGCTAGCTCACTCAACGCAAGGGTTGTTCTTGTAGGAGGCGTTGAGTGAGTGAACTTCACTCAACGCCATGCTTGATCTGGCACTGAGTGAGGCTAGCTCACTGAACGCCAAGGTCTAGGTAGGCGTTGAGTGGGTCCCACTCAACGCCAAGCCATGTTGAGTCATTTCAACACCTTTTACCTACCTTGATTTTTGCTCCCGAGTGAATTCCTTGTTCATGTTTTGAGTTTCCTTATCGGCCATGTTTTTCTTTCCTAAAGGCCGAATCGTGGGTCGTGGTTAGTAGTGGTGGTTTGAAGCTCTTCATGGGGGAGGTGTTGTGTAATTTAGCCGTGGCCACCCTTTTCTTCTATCTTGCACCAGGTACGGGCTTGGCAAGGGGGTGGAAGGTCCCTAGTGCTTTTACATGTAGACCCTTGAGCTTGTTGGCTTGGAAATGGTGGTTGGGGGACTGAGTTTGCCTCCAACCCGGATCCATGTCGTTTGTTTTTGCTACTACCACCTCCCACAGCTTAGGGTGTTAGATATTTCTTCCTTGGTAGATTGCAGCATTTTGGGCTCTTGGTAGCTTAGTAGACTCTGCAGGATGTAGTTTCTGGGCAGGGTTGATGCTGTTTCCTCGCACGTGGTGCATTTCTTTTGTCTTGCTTTGGGCAGTTGTGACTTTTACTGCTGTGTGTTTTCCTCTTTCATTTATTCCCTAGTTGACACTTTCATGCTGTTTTTTCTTTGTTTTGCTTGCTGAGGTATTCTTTCTTCTTTTGAATGCCTCAGGTTCTGAGCAGTAGCCAGTTTGGTGGCTAGGTTGCGGTGGTGTTGCTGGTGGTCTCTTGGGCTTTGGAGATCCTGTTGCTTTGTTAGTGAGGTAGTTTTTCTGTACTTTTATTACAGACATACATATGTGCTAGTGGGTTCGTGTCAGGTTGTTGGCGCCCACTGGTAGTTTTCACCTTTGTACTAGATATATTACTGTTGCTGCTACCATTTTCTGGAGATAGTCTACTTGCTCTGGGGAGGATTTATGCTAGATTGCTAGTTATTTTAAAACTACAATTATTATTATAAGTATATCGCATGATCAGCATGTTTTATAAAACTAAATCGCTATTTTCCAAACAACGTATAAAGATCGTTTTCTTATATATAATATAAAATAAATGTAGAGTCTTGCATAGCATAAGTGGTCCTCTTGGGGCTCTTATGCACTCCTTAGGAAGTCAACCCTGAATAAAGTATTTTTCCGCAGCGCATAAGTATAGTTTTTAACTGTGGACTAGGTGATCCACCGAGCCGAAGGATACGACCTCTAAAATATAACTGATTTTCTAATCTTTAAACTCATGAATTTCTTTCATAAAGTAAAGTAGATGGTTTTGCCTGAGCGTCAGCAGTTATCCCCTACTTGACGTGGCATCATGACGCGTGTTTTCTCATACTCTGATAATTCCTAAATTCGGAGAAAATGCGGGTTGTGACAGTTGGTATTAGAGGGAGGTCGCTTGACAAGTTAGTCGGGCAACCTTCCTTTGATTGCTTTAGTAGTTCAGCATCATGTCATTCACACACCGATATGTCATCAGCACGTCTTGGCTAAAGCATGAACACTACACTCATAGCATAACATGAAGTATACGAGACATATTATGTAGTATGGGATGCATAATATGTGTTCGTATATGGATCCACCATAGGGGCAACATGTGAGAGTTATGTAGTATGGGATGCATAACCTCACCACATGGCTACGACTAGCTCGTTTTCTTTTTAGTTGTATGAGAATGTTATGTAGTATAGGATGCATAACATTTTCATGCGTACGCCGCTCATAACATTCATTAGGGCCTTTTTAGAATGCATAGCACAAACATGCATAACATAACATCGCATAAGCACAACGTACAAAGCTAAAGACTGGCAGGATGATATATGTACACACATAAGCTTTCAAGTCAAAAGTAATATAAAGTCATGCATTCCCGATCTAGGCACATGAATTAGTATGGTGGTGGTTAACCATCCGAGGTTAGGGCATATCATCAATTTTTGTAAAAAAAAAGATAAACTCCTAGAGCAAGTTTAGAAGCTTTAAGTTCATATCTATATATGTATTGTCTATACTTATAGTTGGGTCTAGCCGTTGTATTAGGATCTAACTAGTGTTGTTATGATTTTAGGATGGCAAGACGTCCTACGACTCGATCGACTCCCCTGTCTGAGGGTGAGTCATCTGGAGCTCAGAATGACGCGGTGATCGAGAGCCTGCGGTAGAGTAGCGATGCCATTAGCAGATAGATTGTAGAGATGCAGGCCCAGATTCAGTCCCTGGTGGCGGTTGTGGAAGGTCAGACTCAGGGAGTGCAAGGTCCTGCAGGGGGGTTAGCTGTCCCTCCTCCTCCTGCACCCTTAAGACCTCCAGTGGTAGTGCTAGCAGAGATGGCCTTCATCTCGCAGTTTCAGAGGCTGAGCCCTCCCACTTATGACAGGAAGGCAGATTTCATGGTGATAAACGACTGGCTGATCTCCATGGAGGAGATGTTCTCGTACTCAGGGATTGCAGATGATCAGAGGGTTATGATAGCCACCTATCAGCTTAAAGGTTTGGCAAAGAGTTGGTGGATGAGAGAGAAGGAGAGCTTGGTAGCTGGATGCTCTTGGGAGGTGTTCAAGGAAATGCTGTTGAGGAAGTTCTTACCCTCGGTCGAGCGTGACCGCCTCATGAACGACTTCCTCCATCTGAAGCAAAGGCAACTCACGGTGGGTGAGTTTGAGATAGAGTTCAGCAAGTTGAGCCGTTTTGCCCCTGGATTGGTCAGCATTGAGGCTGATCGAGTTAAGCGATTTCTCGGTGGTTTGAGGAGTGAGGTGCAGCAGTTGTCCAGTGCTTATGGGTCAGAGACTTATGCAGGAGTAGTGGAGACTGCTCTGAAGGTAGAGGCTATTGAGACTGCGAAGAGCAGAGGCCAGCAAATGAGGAAGGACAAGAGGAAGTCTGTGGAGGATAAGAAACCCCAAGTACCCGGTGCGGCTCCGGGAAAGAAGAGCAAAGTGGTGTGCAGCTTCTGTGGCTGATCAGGACACCCTGTCGAGAGATGTTTCAAGAAGGCAGCAGCTCAGAGGAACGAGCAGGTTCATGCAATTCAGGGTGCTCCTAGGAGAGATGTCTCCTGTTCTGTTTGCAAGTGACCCGGGCATGATGCTGCCTAGTGCTGGCCCAAGGATAAAGTCTGCTTTCAGTGTGGGCAGAAGGGACACATCATGTCTAGGTGTCCTCAGGTCCAGCCTGTTCTTCATGCAGTTCCTCTATAGGCATTACCTCTGCCTCAGTGTGTGGACAAGGGCAAAGGAAAGCTGAACGTGATCTCTTCCGAGGAGGCTCAAGCTTCGAATCAGGTCATCTCAGGTTAGTTGTCTTTCCATCCTGAAGGTTTTGTTCTTGTTTTGCTAGAATGTTTGCAGTATTGTTGTGGTAGTTCCTTAGTTTTATATGCTCCTATAGGGAAAATTAAGGTGAAGAACCACTAGGCGCGTGTTCTGTTTGACTCCGGCGCTACCCACTTGTTCGTGGCTAGAGCCTTCGTGGAGCGACATCGGTATGATTTGCAGAGAGGCTCATGGATCTAGCATTGCCTACCATCCAGGATCTACGAAGATGTATCGTGACTTAAAGCAAATTGCCTGGTGGTATGGCCTGAAAGGTGATATAGACCGTTTTGTTGCGGAGTGCCACACTTGCAAGCGTGTGAAGGACGATCATGGAAAGCCAGGTGGAAAGTTGACTTCGTTAGAGATCCCGACTTGGAAGTGGGAAAGTATATCAATGGATTTCACCACGGGCTTACCGAAATCCCCGAGGGGATTTGATTCTGTCTGGGTCATAGTAGATAGACTGACGAAGTGTGCTCACTTCGTTCCATATAAGATTGATTACCCGATGAAGAAGATAGCGGAGTTGTACTTGAATGAAGTCATCCGACTGCATGGTGTGCCTGTGAGTATCATTTCTGATCGAGACTCCCGGTTTACGTCTCGTTTTTGGCAGAGTCTGCAGGAGGGTTTGGGTACGGATCTGAGGTATTCTACTACTTACCACCCACAGACAAATGGGTAGACGGAGCGGGTGAACCAGATAGTTGAGGATATGATCCGATGCTACATTTTAGACCACGGTGGAGCGTGGGATGAGCGGCTGCGACTTATGGAATTTGCATACAACAACAGTTATCAGGAAAGCTTGCAGATGGCTCCTTTTGAAGCCTTGTATGGGAGGCGCTGCAGAACACCGTTGTTTTGGGCTGAGGCTGGTGAGAGGACTTTGTTGGGTCCAGATGCTCTTGAGGAGATGGAAGTCGCAGTGAAGCTTATTCGTGAGAAGCTTCGTATAGCACAAGAGAGATACGAGAAGAATGCCAATCGGCGTAGGTCTGCCTTGGAATTTTCTTTAGGGGACATTGTATTTCTTAAGGTTTCCCCGATGGTGGGTGTAAAGAGGTTTGGTAAGAATTGAAAATTGGACCCGAGGTATGTGGGCCCGTTTAAGATTTTAGAGCGGATTTGCGTGTAAGCTTATAGATTGGAATTGCCAGCAAACTTCCCAGGTGTTCATAATGTTTTCCATGTAAGCCAATTACGGAAGTGTGTGCGCAGTAGTGGGTAAGTCTTGGACGTTGTGCCCCAGTTGGAGCCCAACCTCTCTTTTGTTGAAGTGCCGGTCCGTATTTTGGATACTCAGGAATGGGTGCTGCGAAAGAAGTCCATTCTGATGGTGAAAGTTATTTGGAAGAATCAGGATTTGGAGAGCGCGACTTGGGAGCTGGAGTCGGCCATGAGGGAGGCTTACCCTCACCTATTTCCCTGATTTTGATCGGTATGTTTTCCTTCTTGTAACTCCTGTTTGTTACTTTTTCCTTCTTTGGTAGAAGTGCAGTGCGTAAAGTTTCGGGATGAAACTTTCTTTTAGGGGGAGTGACTGTAACGCCCCCGATTTTTCTGCGACTATTTTATTATCGTTTGGAGTTACGGTGACGCGTTTTCGTGGCTTGTGCCATTTGTGGAGTGTGGTTTAACTCCTTAAAACTGGGTGCCCTATTTTGTAGCCTATTGGCAAGATCTCCCTAGCAAGCCGAGTCGTTTTGGGTGACCCGGTGTGGCCTCTTGGGGGATGCTTGTGTTTTGGCTTCGGGTGGGTATAACTCGAGTTCTGTTCATCGAAAATTAATTTCGACTTCGCCGTTGTGTTCGTGGCGTGGGTATTTAGCTACGGTGTGAATTTCGTCGAATTCCGAGATAGTTTGGTTTTCGCGTCGTTTTTGGTGTGCCATTAGTAAAGACTATTAGAATTCTCTTAATTTAATAAGGGAGCCTGTGGTTGGGATTCGGTTTTGCTGAACCGATGCATTTAAAGCTTATATAAAGGCTTTATTAAGAAGTCGCGGGCCCACTTCTCCTTCCTCCTTCCCGAGACCAAAAGCAGAAAACCGCTGCTCCTGTTCGCGGAAAACAGAGGCGGAAACGACGGGCTGCCCTAGCTTTCGGACGGTGATTCCGGGAGAGTTCGTGGACAGATTTCGATTCCGAAAGCGGCGTTGTCTTGCTCTCGCTCATATCTATGTTTCGACGGTAAGAAATTCGATTTTCGTGGAGTTTTAGGAGATTTGGGGATTTAGGTCTTGAGGTTTTCCGCCATTAATGTACGGGAGTATGCTTTTAGGTGCTGCTATTGCAAGTGCCAAGTAAAGAGGAGGGAAAGCCGTCCAAGCTTCGCCAGAAATCGAGGCAAGTTGTGTTCTTGCCCTTGCCTTTGTTGTTTTCCAAAATTCTGAAAATGCCCGGTTAGCCCTATGGTAGAAGCTAAGCATGTTCTATTTTTCTTGCATAATTTAGGGCTTAGATTCTCCTATGAGCCCCCCTTCTTTGTGCTGTTGGTGCTCAACCCGCCGGCGTAATGCCATCAGTAAACTCCAGATTACTGTCTGGTTGGTGGCTTGCGGGTAAAGCTGAGAGAGAGAGAGAAGGGGGTGCCTGCTCTGTTTGTTGGAAAGAGCCTTTTTGGTTTCTGTCTGGCCGGCGTTGAGTGTGGTGCACACACTCAAAGCCTTTGCGGGTTTGGCATTGAGTGTGGTGCATACACTCAACGCCGTAGCTGTAGCCAGTCAGAATTTTTTTGCTAAGTACTAGGGCATTGAGTGAGGTGGAATCACTCAACGCCACAGCCCCTGCTAGCGGCTAAGTACTTTGGCGTGTAGTGAGTCGACCTCACTCAACGCCATTTCCGTTTTGGCATTGAGTGAGGCAAGCTCACTCAATGTCGCAGTTTTCCTGAGAAGCTAAGTGTTTTGGCGTTGAGTGAGTCGACCTCACTCAACGCCATTTTGGTTTTGGCGTTGAGTGAGGTGGACTCACTCAACGCCGTCGCTTCTGTGCAGCAAAGTACTTTGGCAATGAGTGAGGTGTGCTCACTCAATGCCATAGCCTTTTCTGAGGCTAAGTACTTTGGCATTGAGTGAGTTGACCTCACTCAACGCTATTCCTGGTTTGGCATTGAGTGAGGTGGCCTCACTCAACGCCGAAGGCAAGTTTGCTGCCAAGTCCCGTGGCGTTGAGAGAGTTGACCTCACTCAACGCCATTTCTGCTTTGGCGTTGAGTGAGGTAGACTCACTCAACGCCACAACCCTTCTTCGCGACCAAAACTTTTGGCGTTGAGTGAGACGACCTCACTCAACGCCATTGCTGTTTTGGCGTTGAGTCAGGTCAGCTCACTCAACGCCGTAGAATTGCCTTGTTTCGGCTAAGTGCCAGGGCGTTGAGTGAATGAACCTCACTCAACGCCATTGCTATTTTTGCATTGAGTGAGGTGGACTCACTCAACGCCATAGTTCTCTTTTGCGGCTAAGTGTAAGGGCATTTAGTGAGTGAGCTTCACTCAATGCCATTACTGTTTTGGCGTTGAGTGAGGCCAGCTCACTCAACGCCACTTTCTCTGTTTATTGTTAAGTACAAGGGCGTTGAGTGAGTGTACCTCACTCAACGCCATACCTATTTTGGCATTGAGTGAGGCTAGCTCACTCAATGCCAGAGTTGTTCTTACGGGAGGCGTTGAGTGAGTGAACCTTACTCAACGCCATGCCTGTTTTGGCATTGAGTGAGGCTAGCTCACTCAACGCCAGGGTAGTTCTTGCAGGAGGCGTTGAGTGAGTGAACTTCACTCAACGCCATACTTGATCTGGCGCTGAGTGAGGCTAGCTCACTCAACGCCAAGGTCTAGGTAGGCGTTGAGTGGGTCCCACTCAACGCCAAGCCGTGTTGAGTCATTTCAACACCTTTTCCCTACATTGATTTTCACTCCCGAGTGAATTCCTTGTTCATGTTTTGAGTTCCTTTGTCGGCCATGTTTTTCTTTCCTAAAGGCTGAATCGTGGGTCGTGGTTAGTAGTGGTGGTTTGAAGCTCTTCATGGGGGAGGTGTTGTGTAATTTAGTTGTGGCCACCCTTTTCTTCTATCTTGCACCAGGTACGGGCTGGGCAAGGGGGTGGAAGGTCCCTAGTGCTTTTACATGTAGACCCTTGAGCTTGTTGGCTTGAAAATGGTGGTTGGGGGACTGAGTTTGCCTCCAACCAGGATCCATGTCGTTTGTTTTTGCTACTACCACCTCCAAAAGCTTAGGGTATTAGATGTTTCTTCCTTGGTAGATTGCAGCATTTTGGGCTCTTGGTAGCTTAGTAGACTCTGCAGGATGTATTTTCTGGGCAGGGTTGATGCTGTTTCCTCGCATGTGGTGCATTTCTTTTGTCTTGCTTTGGGCAGTTGTGACTTTTACTGCTGTGTGTTTTCCTCTTTCATTTATTCCCTGGTTGACACTTTCATGCAGTTTTTCCTTGTTTTGCTTGCTGAGGTATTCTTTCTTCTTTTGAATGCCTCGGGTTCTGAGCAGTAGCAAGTTTGGTGGCTAGGTTGCGGTGGTGTTGCTGGTGGTCTCTTGGACTTTGGAGATCCTGTTGCTTTGTTAGTGAGGTAGTTTTTCTGTACTTTTCTGTTGGGTCTTGTTTCCACAATGACCTTAATTTGAAGAAGTCCTCCTAAAACTAAGGTGAATTGCAGTTGTATTTGATGCCTTGTTTAAGTTGTGTTTACAGGATCTGCAAATCCAAATGAAGATTTCAGGAAGGGGGATAAATGCAAAGCAATTCTAGTTAAGAAATGTAAGTCAATGCATCCTCTTTCACGTCAATATTGTTTTAATATCTCTAGCAATTCAACTTAGTAGATGGAGTTCTGACTTCTTCAAATAGGGGGAGTTTGTTGGGTCTTGTTTCCACAATGACCTTAATTTGAAGAAGTTCTCCTAAAACTAAGGTGAATTGCTGTTGTATTTGATGCCTTATTTAAGTTGTGTTTACAGGACTATATTTCCAAGTGTAGACCAATGTCAGTCTACAATGGGTCACCTAACACAGGACCATACAATGTAATCCCTCATTGTGTGATCCATGGTGTTGACACATGTGTAGCCTCTCTATTGGGATGCACTTCATTTCACAAGCACATGGATAAATGGAACCTTGAAGTGTTGCTGATCTTTAGTAGGAGAAATGAGTTCTCAAGGAAGAAATTTTTCTAAGTCTACATACTCGAGTAAATAGCTTCATATACTCGAGTAAGTAACTTATTACTCGAGTAATCCAAAGGACATACTCGAGTCTTCAGATTCTTCCTTATACTCGAGTAGGTTAGTACATACTCGAGTAGGCACTATGTTACACGAGTAAATTTCCTTTACATGAGTATGTTAGTTTGCAGACTCGAGTAGACCAAAGTCAAGTACTCGAGTAGATCTGTAAATACTCGAGTAGTTAAGTCTCTATACTCGAGTAGCTCTTGTATATACTCGAGTAGTCCAGCAAAGTACTCGAGTATATCCTTTCTTCCAGCTCAGAATTATTTTCTAACTACTGGACTCGAGTATGCCCTCATGTACTTGAGTAGTTACTTCTCTTACTCGAGTAGCTATTCTATCACTCGTGTATATCTGTGTTTTTCCAGAATATTTTCCAAGTCCAGAGTTTACGAGATTTTCAAATACTCTAATATGACTGGTCCACGTATACGTGGTTAAGAATGGATATGACCGTTGCTAAGACCTTATAAATAGGTCTTGTCAAACGTCAAACCCTAAGAAGTTTTCTAAATCTGATATATCGTCCATATCGGGAAGCCGACAAGATCTCGCCGACAAAAAAAAAAACTCTGTTCATCTTCTTCGTCGCCGGTCTTCTCCGATCCAGATATTCAGACAAGAAGTTTCAGAAGATCAAGCGACTCTCAATCGATAGATCCAGTACTTGATCTTGCTGATTCTAGTTTTTCAGATCCAAGAGATTTCGCCTCGTCTTCCTTGACTAATTTCCTGCCGAGCCCTAAAATCTGGAGGAGGAAGAAAGGGTTGAAGATCCAGATCTGAATATTTCTGGTTGTATTTCTATATACATCTTTTATTCTTGTAGGAGATTTTTCTCCGAGTTTGTAGGAAGTTTTATCTTCCGAGTGTAGATCCATTCTGGATCGAGATTTGTAGGAACGTTGTTTCGAGTTGTAGGATCGTTTTGATCCGAGATAGTGAAGTAGCCAAGTCTAGCGTGGAGCTAGATTGGTGAGGTGAAAGTGGACGTACCCAAGATTGGAGAACCACTATAAATCTCTTGTCGTCTGTGTGATTGCTTGATTACTTATCTGTGTTGTGTTAATTTCTTTTATTCCGCATTTGGCATGCATTTCACCTATTCACCCCCCTCTAGGTGATTTAGGTTGACAACTTAGTTCTCTCATTTTCTTACAGACATACATATGTGCCAGTGGGTTCGTGTCAGGTTGTTAGCGCCCACTGGTAGTTTTTACCTTTGTACTAGATATATTGCTGTTGCTGCTACCATTTTCTGGAGATAGTCTACTTGCTCTGGGGAGGATTTATGCTAGGTTGCTAGTTATTTTAAAACTACAATTATTATTATAAGTATATCGCATGATCAGCATGTTTTATAAAACTAAATCACTATTTTCCAAACAACGTATACAGATTGTTTTCTTATATATAATATAAATTAAATGTAGAGTCTTGTATAGCATAAGTGGTCCTTTTGGGGCTCTTATGCACTCCTTAGGAAGTCAACCCTGAATAAAGTATTTTTCCGCAGCGCATAAGTATAGTTTTTAACTGTGTACTAGGTGATCCACCGAGCCGAGGGATACAACCTCTAAAATATAACTTATTTTCTAATCTTTAAACTTATGAATTTCTTTCATAAAGTAAAGTAGATGGTTTTGCCTGAGCATCAGCAGTTATCCCTTGCTTGACGTGGCATCATGACGCGTATTTTCTCATACTCTGATAATTCCTAAATTCGGAGAAAATGCGGGTTGTGACAGAGACAGACATCCAAATCTTCCCGAATGGAGTAAAATCCAAAAGTTGGGTTCACCGCGTAAAGAGAGCTTTAGGCCTCCGATTTAGACGAGAGTCGGTCGGACCTTCCTAAACTCAGTTGGGCACGACTTCGAGAGAAGCGCGTTCAAGCTTTAGGAACCTCCACGATCAAGGAACTTTACCCTATTAAGTTTAGGTTTTTATCGCATTTCTTAGTCGACTTTAGCCGAGGTGATTCATGATCGAGTGCATTTCCATTTCATATTTTCAGCCCTTCGTTGTAATCGCTTCTTATAGATCTTTAATTAACTGCAGTAGTTCTCTTTCTAGCATAGTTTTATTTCCTTAATTGCAATTAGTTTCTCTAAACCCTAATTTTTCTGTCAATAAAATAATAGCCTTCGTGTGAGTAAGTGTACTCAACAGTTCCCGGATTTCAATACGACACTTGTGTCCCCTAGCTACTATTCGATAGGTATACTTGCCTCATTGGATTGCTAGTTCGGTTGCTTTTATTTTCTTCGAAGCTTAGCGACCACCAATACTTCAGTTTTCAAATCAGTAGCAATACCTCCCAGTTTTGTGAGAATTTCATCATATTAGTCCTTGAGATTTTCATTCGTTCTGAATTGATTTTCTAGAATATATCCTTGTTTTTATGCTATATCAGCTATTGTAGTCTTCATTTCTTGTTGTTGGGTGGTCAGATATACTATAGCATTACCTCCCTTATGGAAGCAATCTGTCATCTCTTTCTTATTCAAATTGACTTCAAATTTGATAGATTTAATATCTTGAGCTAGCTAGAACTGCATTTCTTTATGGGACTAATCCTATACTTCTCCAAAGCAAGTCTTTGCTCATCCAATTTCACTTACAGTTGCACCAATAGTGAACTGAAGTCTATTCCTGGAGCATAGGTTTTAAGGACAGTTTGTAAGGCTTTCTTATAGCCTGTGCTCCTCTTCCTGAGTGCCACCAACTTCCTTTTCTTGGCCCTGGTGGCTTCTTCATCTTCAGAAGAATTTGATGAACTTTCTATAGCCACAGTTTCCTTAGGACTTGAGGCATTTAGTGGCATCTCCCCCTCAGTCCTTGCCATCTCCCCCTCAGGTTGAGCTCCTTATAAATCAGGAAATAACTATTCAAGAGTTACGTCCCGCTGCATCTGAACATGAGGGATAATGTTCTCTTTTTCAAAAAATGGTTCTCCCTGGACATCAAGATCCTTTTCCAGGGTTTTCTCTAAACTGGAGGAGTGGAGTTGCTCTGCTTGATCTGGGTCTGACATATGCACATCCTGTGCTTCTTTTTTAGTGATGACTGTTGCTGTATTGTTGATTTCCTATACTATGTCTATAACAGTATCAGTTGCATACTCACTCTCCAGGGCAACTTCAGCAATACCTCCCCCTTGGGCTGGCTTATGTGATTGTTCAAGTTCTTGAACAATTTTAATCTCAGTGCTGTCTCCCCATGGAGTGGAGACCATCTGGTTTTCTTGTAGGTTAAAGCTCTCCCCTTGGGCTTGAGCCTCTTTAGCTGGTTGAGGTGTAGGTGATTTTCTTGGTTGTTCTTCATCTGAGCTGAAGACAACCAGCTCTTCAGAATTACTGGAAGATTCTGCTTCCTAGGTGGTAGTTTTCTTTTTCTTATCCATCTTCACTGGTTTATGTGGAGTAGAAACATCTTTGGTCAAAACTCTATCCCATCAAGATAGTATTCTCAAATCCATTCTTATCAGGTGATTTTTCTTGGTTCTTGAAGTTTGATTCATCACTTTTGGGATGGTGGAAGCCAAATACAAGCTCAATATCCTACCCAGATTAGGCTTCTTAGCACTTTCTTTTATCTTGTCAAAAATTATAGCGGACCAGTCTGTTTTCACTTTGAAGATAACTCTGATCATGAGTTTAAACATGTAGGCAGAGATCCTATCATGTCCTCCTATTTTGCAGAGAATAACTTTGCCCATTATCTCGGATAGAAACTTACCCTGGGAATTCATTCCCTTCCTGGTTAGTGAAGATCTAATCTTGGTATTGGGATCCAGCCCACACCATTGGAGTGCATCCCTTGTCATGGAGGATGCGATATCATCTTCTTCCGTAATCTTGGGTAGCTGAAGAGACTTTCGTATACTCTTTTGTGAGAGTTTTACCCGAGTACCATTAATAGAGGACTTTATCTTATTTCCTTGAGAATCCATTATTAAGGAAGAGTAAAATTCAAGAACTTCTTTCTTCCATATCGTTGAAGGTGCAGAGACCAGGTATTCCAATCCATTTTCTGTGATTAGGGTAATCACTCCCTTGATTTCTGGCGAGGCAGTCTCGAACGCCTTGCGTACTAGTTCATATCCTTCATTGATCTTGTCTTCCTGTTGTGGCGCCTTTGGTGAAAAAGAGAGAAGAGAGTCGACGGGAGATTTTCTTGTCGACACAAAGTCTAGATTCGAGACTTTTGAAAATACAGTCGGCCAGATTTTGTCATCTCCTATTTATAGTATACTTGTAAAAGGAAGGTCAAACGACGCGCCTAACTAGGGATTTTACTTAGTTGACAAAATTTTACATATGTCGACATAGACGACCTAGGTCTCAATAATACTTTGTAGGTGTCGACATACTTTTGCCTGTGTCGATATAGACTACTTAAGTTTTGACAAAGTATTGAGGGTGTTGATATGTCTATGTGTCGACAATGATTTTTGTGTGTCGACACAAAAATCTACTAGTACATGGTCTCGATAGAGTGGTGTCAACATAATTTGCTGATAGTGTCGACACAATTGGCATGTGTCGACACAAACTTTCAAACTTAGCCAAATTTCTTGAGAGGTTTTGTGCTGACCTACCATCTCATTTTAGGTTCAACATACCTAATTCAATTTTAAAATAATTGAATTTACTTTCATCTAGTGGTTTTGTAAAAATATCAACAATTTGATTGTTAGTGTTTACAAATTCTAGACATATGTCTTCTTTTTAAACAAGTTCTCTGATGAAGTGAAACTTGATTTCTATATGCTTAGTTCTGCTATGTGAAACCAGATTTCTAGCAATAGAAATAACACTAGTAGAATCACAATATAATGGAATTCTACTTACCTTGATGTCATAGTCTTCAAGTTGATGTTGTATCCACAACAACTGAGTAAAGCAACTGTCTGCAGCTATATACTCTGATTCAACAGTGGAAATAGCTACACTTGTCTGCTTTTTGATGCTCCATGACACCAACCTTCCACCTAGGAACAGACATATTTCTGTGGTGCTTTTCCTATCTTCTTTGTAGCCTGCAAAGTCTGCATCTGAGAAACCTGTTAGTAAGAAATCTCTATTCTTAGGGTACTAAAGACCTAGATTAGGAGTGCCCTTAAGATATCTTAAGATTCTCTTAACAGCAGAATAATGAGACTCGTTTGGGCAAGCTTGGTACCTAGCACATACATATGTGGCATACATGATGTCAGGTCTACGAGCAGTCAAGTAAAGTAGGGATCCAATTATCCCTCTATACAAAGACTCATCAACAGGTTTTGGTGCCTCATCTTTGCCTATAGGAATACTTGTCCCCATTGGAGTTTTCATGGTGGAGGCTGACTCCATACCATATTTCTTAATTAACTCCTTGGTGAACTAAGACTGAGAAATGGACAATCCATCATCAGTCTGTCTAACTTGGAGTCCCAAGAAAAATTTCAGCTCACCCATGCTGCTCATCTCAAACTTCCCTTGCATAAGTTTGGCAAACTTACTATAAAGGTTGTTTTTAGTAAAACCAAAGAAAATGTCATCAACATATATCTGGACTAGGATGATCTTACCTTTTGATTCCCTAAAGAATAGAGTCTTGTCAATTTTCCCTCTTGAGAATTTATTCTAAATCAGGAAGGAAGACAAAGTTTCATACCAAGCCCTAAGGGCTTGTTTCAATCCATATAGAGCTTTCTTAAGCCTATATACATAGTTAGGATAAAGAGGATCTACAAAACCTGAAGGTTGATCAACATAAACTTCCTCTTTTAAGTCACCATTCAGAAATGCTGACTTTACATCCATTTGAAATACTCTGAACCCTTGATAGGATGCTTAAGCAAAGAACAGTCTTATAGCTTCCAGCCTTGCCACTGGGGCAAATGTCTGATCAAAGTCTATCCTTCTTCCTGTCTGTAGCCCTTTGCTACCAGTCTGGCCTTGTTCTTGATTATAGTGTCATTTTCATCTAACTTGTTCCTGTAGATCCACTTAGTTTCTATGACATTATGGTTCTTTGGTTTAGGAACCAACTCCCAGACTTTACATCTTCTAAATTGACTCAGCTCTTCCTGCATGGCATCAATCCAATTTGTGTCTTGTATAGGCTCTTCAAACTTCTTAGGTTCCATCTGGGATAGGAAGCTTGAACATAGAACAGTATTCATGCTCTTGCTTATGGCCAAAACTCCATGTCTTGCATCACCAATTATTTAGTGTGCTGGATGATCCTTCAAATGTCTTCTTGCTGGAGGCAATCTGTCCACCTCTTAGTCTTCTTCATTGTCTTCATCTAGATGTACTTCATTGTCTTCATCTCCATCTAGTGAGACTTGTACTCCCCCTGGACAACATCCATCATTTTCTTCATCCTGTCTTGCAAGTTGGTCTTCACTAATTGTTAGCTTGTCCATCTTTTCCTTCAAACCTGTAGGACTAACAGAAGTGCTAGAATGCTCACAGTTAATTAGCTTAGACTCATCAAAGTCTACATGGATAGATTCTTCTACAACTTGTGTAGTCAAGTTGTAGATCCTATAAGCTCTACTGTTATTGCTGTACCCAACAAATATCCCTTCTAGGGATTTGGCAGCAATCTTAGTTTGATAGTGCTTGCCATTATTTAGAACATAACACTTGCTACCAAATATTCTGAAGTAGGATATGTTTGGTTTTTTACCTTTCATAATCTCATAGGGTGTCTTCTTGTGTCTTTTATTGATGGATGCTCTATTGAGAACATGACATGCAGTATTTACTACCTCAGCCCAGAAATTTTCTGGGAGAGAAGTGTCACTTAGTAGTGTTCTACTTGACTCAATAAGAGTCCTATTCTTTCTTTCAGCAATCCCATTTTGCTGGGGAGTTTTAGGTGAGGAGAACTCCAGATGAATCCCAAGTTCTTCACAGAACTTTGTCATGCATTCAGACTGAAATTCAGTTCCATGGTCACTTCTGATTTTGACCACTGAATTATTACGTTCATTCTGAATTTTCCTAACAAAATTCTGAAAGACAGTAGGGGTTTCAGATTTCTGCCTCAAGAAGAAAACCCATGTGAATCTAAAATAGTCATCCACAATTACAAATGTATAAGCTTTCCTACCTAGACTATGAACTGGCATAGGAACAAATAGATCCATATGCAGAAGATATAGACATCTTACATAATCTTTGGTATCATGTCCATGGAAAGAGGTCATGGTCTGTTTGCCCTTTTGGCAAGCTGAACATACACCCTCTTTAAGGCACTTCACCTGAGGACCATTCCTCACTAACTCTATACTAAAGAGTTTGCCTATTGACTTGTAGTTAAGGTGAGCTAGCCTCTTGTGCCATTGGACACAATGAGATGCTTTCTCATCTGCAACTAGACAAATAGGAGAGATCTTATTCACACAATCAAAGTTAAGACAGTAAACATTTCCTTTCCTAGTGCCTGTCAGAATGATCTCTTGATCACTTGACCTTCTTATTTGGCACACGCTCTTGAGGAAAGAAGTGTCATAACCAAGATCACTAAGTTGGCTTATGCTAATTAGGTTATATTTTAGACCTTTCACATAAGCCACTTGGGTGTTAGTAATAGAGTTATTGGAAATGTTACCAAACCCTTTGAGACTCCCTTTTCAGATCCACCAAAGATCACTTTGGGTCCATTTTCTATGGGAGAATAATCCTTTAGTATTCTTCTTATTCCAGTCATGTGCCTGGAACATCCACTGTCAAAGTACCATATAGGGGTATGGCCACTTGGACTCACTTGCATCAAACAAAATTACCTATCCTTAGAACCCCAATTGTTATTGGGTCCTAGGTCCAGGTCAGCTTGATATTTGACATGCTTACCTGCAGCCTTTCTGACAGGTAAGCTGGCCTTATGTTGAATTCTAGCATTGAACCAACAATCAATTGCAAAGTGGCCCACCTTGCCACAACACCAACACTCAAATCTGTTGTACCTTTTCTTAAGTATAGGCTTAACAATATTGCTATCAGCAGTCCTTTCAGTGCAGGTGCTGGAGCAGCAAACACTAAGGATTACTTAAGAACCTGATGGGTTTGCTCATGGGGTGCCCTATTAGCATTTGCACCCTTGCCATTAAGATCACCATACTTATAGTGACCATGAGTGATGTCATGATCATACATGTTTGTAGGCTGCATTACTTTTCTAAAAGAAATAGGGGGCTTCATAGCTAGTGGATGAACTGGGGCTTTGCCTTTTATTTGAGAATTGGCTGCCCTTGTTCTTCCCTTAAAGCCTAATCCTGTCTTACCCTTTTGGGAGATGAAATTATCAGTTATGGGTAAGACTGACTTTGGCTTAGAGAATTTAGCAACAAGATCCTTTTCTTTCTGAAGTCTTACTACCAGATTCTTGATGTGATTATTTTTGAAAGTGATTGTACCCATCTGAATAACAATTATGTTTTTCAGTTTAGCAACCTCATTCAATTTCAAATCCAACATCTTTGCTGAATCTAATGCAGCCAATTTGAGAGATTCAATTTCCTCAGCCTGCTTCTTGACAAGGAATTTGCTTCTCTTAAGAGCTTGCAACAGACCACCATACTCATTAATTAATTGATGAACATCCCCTTCAGACTCAGAATCATCCACATCTCTTGATGCAGATGCTTCTGATTTAGATCCATTATAATAATCAGAAACTAAGGATGGATTGTATACCTTACTGGGACCAAGCTGATCCTGACACTGATCTTCCTCAGATAGAGCCATCAGCCCTCTACAATAATGATCTTCACTTCCATTTATGGAATCCAGCATTTGCAAGAATTCTGCTTCCATAGAATCCTCTTCTGTAGTGAATAATCCTATATAGGCTTCTGCTTCATCCTCTTCTCCTGATTTTGATGATGAAGAGTCAGTCCAAATCTCCTGCTTCTAGGCAATAAGGGACCTCTCCTTCTTTCCCTTATTTTGATGCTTCTTCTTGTCCTTAGACTCCTTTCTCTTGTCAGGACAATCAGCTATGACATGTTCAGGCCTGTTGCAGCAATAGCAAACAATTTTAGAAGTAGTTTGTTTACTAGGATTAGAGCCATACCTGTCATCCTTGGAAGGTTTCTTCTTCTTATAATAGTCATCTTTGGCGAAGGATGTAGATGGATTTGTTCTCCATTTCTTTTTCTTCATGAACCTCTGAAACTACCTTGTAAAGGCAGCAAAATCTTCATCAGAGATATGGCTGTCTGAAGTGTTGATGTAAGGATTTTCTGATTCAGCCTCACCTATTCTCTTGGGTGGAGAAGGAGACTTTCTCCTACCCTTTCTTGTAGCTTCAGCCTTGATGGCTACTGACTTTTCTTTATATTCAGACCTATTGCTTTTCTCCTCCTCCTTTCTGGCAGTGAGCTGCATCTCAAAACATAACAGTTTTCCAAACAAGGTTGGTGGAGGTGTATCAGCAAGCCTGGACACCTCTCTGTTGGCACATATTTTTGTATCCAAGTCCTTGGTTAGTGACCTGAGAAACTTATCATTCAATTCATATGTACTAAAGACTCTTCCATTGGTCATTAGCTCATTTACAATTCTAAAGAATTTCTTGTAACATTCAGTTATGCTATCAGTCTTAGCTTGTCTAAAGCTCTCATATTCTTGATTTAACATGGACTTTCTATCCTCTCTTACTTCTTCAGTTCCCTCCATATAGACAATCAAAGTGTCCCATATATCCTTGGAGGTTTTGCAATGTAGCAGATTCTAGAATGTAGAATCATCTATAGCACTCACAATTATATTTTGTGCTCTCTTTTTTAAGGTTGCTAGGATGATCTCTTCCTTAGTCATTTAAGAATAGCTCTTTGGAGTTTTGAGATTTGCATCAAGAACTAATATATTCATTGGAATGAAAGGTCCTTCTAAAACTATGATGTAGATTCTTGGATCAGATGCCTCCATGAATAATCTGACCCTCTCTTTCCATATGCCAAAGTTTTCTTTCCTATAGATAGGAAGTTTCATGGATCCAAGTTCCTTCTGATTCTCACATGAACCAATTTTGGCTAACAGTTAATTGCCTTGGTGATCTACTCAGACTGTTAGGTCTATATGTGAGTAACCTCCCTCTAATACCACTTGAAAGATTTGGTTTAAAGAGCCTAAAAACCTAGAGGGGGTGAATAGGTTCTAATCCTTTTTAAAAACTTAGGAAATTAAAAAAGTTATACAAAACACAATTATCACAGCACAAAGAATAAAAATTACAGAAAATTCACAACACAGACACAATGGTTTATAGTGGTTCCCCAATTTGTGGGTACGTCCACTTTCCCCCTTCACCTATCCAGTAGAGAACTGGATTCGGCTAAACTTCCTTCCACTATCTCAGATCCTCATATCTTACAACTCAGAACCCAACTGGTTCCTACAGCTTAGACTTATTCAAGTCCTACAACTAAGAATCTTCCCAAGACTCCAACCTCAGGCAACAGCCCTAACTCAGCTTTTATCACTAGGCCTACAACTCAGTCTTCTTCAAGTCCTACACCTCAGATTCTTCCCAAGAATCCTACCTCAGGCAACAACCCTACCTCAGCCTTTATCACCAGGACTACAACTCAGACTTCTTCAAGTCCTACCTCAGGCTCTCAGTCCTACCTCAACCTTTATAAATTTAGACATACAACTCAGATCTATATAAGATCTTACAAGGAAATTAATTGTTTAAAATAAATAAAATCTTCACCCTAATAGATAGAGAATAGGGTGAGAACTTCTTGATCAGTTCTTGATTGAACTGATTACTTTAGATCCAACCTATCTTAGCTTCTTCAAAGCTTCTTAAATTTGTACCAAGTAAGGTTGATCTTCAATTGGAGTTGGAGTTGATCTTCAATCCAGCTTCCATCTTGAATTCAGATTCAGATCTGAATTTTTCTAGCAGACTCTTCAGGATCTGCCTTCTTCTGGGTTTGTCTCTTGTTCCCCCTCTTTTTTTCATTATCTCTGATTGTGATAGAATAGGTCTATATATAGAATCCATCCAAGGTTACAGGCTGATTCGGTTTATAACGGCCTTCTGATAGCTCTGACAGATGTGTCAGCTTTGTTACTTATGACAGCTGTCAGGTCTTCAGTCTTGACAACTGACTCCTCCTTGAACTTTTATCATAGCAGAGATCTGTCAGCATAACACTTCAGATGTGTCGACACAAATAGACCTTGTGTCGACACAAATCTTGATGATGTCGACACAGCTCCTAATATGTCAACACAGTCATTCTTTAACTTCTCAACACAACTTCTATTGGATGTGCCGACACAAGTCCTATGTGTTGACACAACTGCTTCTAGTCTTGACACATCTTCTGTTGACAGATTTCTTGAGTGTTTGTCGACATAAGTCCTGTGTGTCGACACAAGCCTTCCAGTCTCAGTATAGCTATTGTTGACAGTTTTCTTTGAGTGTGTGTCGACACAAGTCCTATGTGTCGACACAACTACTTATGGTCTTCAACATAGATAGTGTTGAGTGTGTGTCGATACAAGTCTTGTGTGTCCACACAACTACTTATGGTCTTCAACATAGTTAGTGTTGAGTGTGTGTCGATACAAGTCCTAGGTGTCGACACAACTGCTGCTGACAGAATTTCTGTGTGTCGACAGAAGTCCTGTGTGTCAACAAAATCTTGCTTCTTGTGTCGACACATTTCCCTCACAAGTTTCGACACTTGCACTTAGAAAATTTTCCAGCATTTCTTTAACCTGCACATTGAAACTCAACATCCCATCAAATACACATTGATGCATATCATTGAGTTAAGTGAGGCTTCTCCAAATCTGGTACATAGTTTCCAGTGTACCCAACAGATTTGAAATAAGAAATACACACAGTAAAATCTGTCAGATCTGGAAATTTCTTCCAAGGTCTTCTTTCTTGAACTTTGCGGCCTGTCAGAATATGTTGATGAAGACTCGGGTAGATCCTTGATCTGAAATTTCTGGACTCACAAGATCAAGAAGAGGATGTGTAGATCGTAGAAGATCTTGATCTGCAAGTTGACTGTTTTGAATTGTTCTTGATCGAAAGCCCTTGGCAATGAGCACAATGAGCGGCGGCTTCCAAATTAGGAAAGAGAATTAGGGATTCAGAATTTCTTCTTACGCATGCTTAGGGTCGGTCGGAATGACAAGACCTTTTATAAGATATCCCTAACGGTCATAATTACAATTAATGATGGCCACGTGGACCAATGTTAGGAAATCATTTTGAAAAAATGCGTCCTGATACTTAGCAATTTTTTAGAGAAAAACACTTCATTACTCGAGTGAAGAAAGGATTACTCGAGTATTTCTTCAGGTTCTCGAGAAGACATCTGCAAGCTTCTCGAGAAGAAGTATTTGAGGAAACTTCTGGAAAGAATTCATCATTACTCGAGTGGAATGAGGATTACTCGAGTACTAAAAATGTTACTCGAGAAATAGAAGTAATCTTCTCGAGTAGAGGACTTGGAAAAAATTCTGAGAAGAAATCTTTCTACTCGAGTACTAGAGCTTGACTTCTCGAGACGTAGATAGACTTCTCGAGTACAGGTGCTTTACTACTCGAGTAAGATAGACATTTCTCGAGTACTTGTCTTCTGTCACTCGAGAAAAAGTTCTTAGCTACTCGAATGATAAACTTAACTACTCGAGTATAGGACTTAGAAAATTATGAGATAGGAATTCTGTTAACTCGAGAATAAGAAAGGATCTACTCGAGTAATGGAACCGGCTTCTAGAGAACTATGTTCAATCTTCTCGAGAACTATTTCCCTTACTTGAAATCCAGACTTAACTTACTCCAGTACTATCAAAGAATCTACTCGAGTACTTAAGTTCTTCTCAAGTAAAATACTTAGAAAAATTTTGTTTCCTGAAAAGTTTTCTTTCTTCAATGAAATCAGCAACATGTCTTTCTCCAATAAGTATAGTGCATGAAAATGAAGTGTATCCCAATAGAGAGGCTACATATGAGTCAACACCATAGATCACACAATGAGGGATTACATTGTGTGGTCCTGTGTTTGGTGACCCACTGTAGACTAACATTGGTCTACACTTGGCAATTAAGTCCTGCAAACACTCAACTAAAAGGAGCATCAAATACAAACTTAATTCATCTTAGTTCAAGGGTAACTTCATACAAATCTGGGTTATTGTGGATGCAAGACCCAACAATTCCACTTGCCGAGCCGCGCCTTACCTCATCCGCCAACAACACATAGTCCTATTCTAGAACGCGCAGCCGCTACTCGTCAACAACTCGCTCTTCTTAGAACTCGCGCAATGCGAGCCCATTCTTCCTAAGAATCCCAGTGGTTCTCCTCCTCATCTAGGTAGGCTCTAGAGAGGCATCCAGGAAGACTTCTAGTGTGTTAGGAGTAGGAGGTGGCGAGTAGCCCCCCGGATCGGAGTATTCCGTAACATCAAACTGACTAGGAAGGCATGCGATGATAAATAAATTTCGGTAAGGAACCTGGGGTCAAAAATATGGCCAACACTTAACTAACCATGATAGGTAGATGTCCCCTAGAGGTGTGGCTGACAAGAAGAACTCAGCTGTCCTTAAAGAGCCCGAGTGCGAGTAGAGATGAGGATCTTTAAGTGATCCGAAAGGTAAGTACCTAGAGAAGTGACCAGTTCAAAGGTAGGGATGGGGATGTCTTCAACCTTCTTCCCTTTGTGTCCACAAGCCGATGAGTTCTGCGGTGGCGATCCCAGCCCGGTGGTCTAAAGGGCGGGTACCGGGCTCTTCACAAGAGAATTAGTGGCAGCTTGGGAGCGCGAGCCCATTTGAGGGGAATCGACTCTCACCGGAGGGGTGCCCCCATCCCCTAGGTAGGTATCGGGATTATCGGGGATGCCTTCAACCCCCTTCCCTTTTGGTTCAATGGCCGTCTTGGAGGAGGAGACGAGTCCACGATCCGACGTAGGGACTATATCAGCATGGAAGTCCTCGCCAACCTTAGGGTCAGGTTTGGCCTTTTTTACAGACTTATGTTTCGGCGACCCGTTCGGTGACGGGTTAAAGAGCTAAAGGCTCAGCTCGGCAGCATAGGAGGCATTGAGTGCCCTTGTGTAGTTGAGCCTCTCTTGGATCTCCTTTGAAAGAGGCATTATGGTAAAAAGTCGCAAGAGAGGGGATTGGCGCCGCTCCCCCAGGCATGAAGGCATATAAATTGCAGCTTGTTGATCCCATAAAAAGATTCCCCCTAGATCCTATCGCATTCACTGAATCTTTTAGAGTCGCAAAGAGCGGGGATTTTATACAACCCCATATTCGGTGAGCGAGATCAACAGGAGTCGGCCCCATCACTTGGCGTGGTTCGAATATCAGGCAGACGTGCGTCGAGTGGGGCAAGCCAGACCCATACTCACCCTATATAACCTAGAGGCATCGAGTGATAGCCCCATCAAGCATTCGCCACCCCATACGAGTGGAAGCTTCACAGACCAATCACCTAGTAACATGTGCAATCCAATATTCGCCGAGCAAGACGCGCGAGCCCATCCTGTGGCATTAGGTGAGGCACGCTCTATCGAATCCTTCAGTTCCTTGGCATTGAGTGAGGCAAGTTCTATCGACGCCTTCTGCTCTTGGCATTGAGTGAGGCAAGTGTTATCAAAGCCTTCAGCTTGCTTGGCGTTGGGTGAGGCACGCTTTGTTGATGCCTTTAGATCGCTTGGCATTGAGTGAGGCGCGCTCTGTCGATGCCTTCAGTTCCCTAGCGTTGAGTGAGGAGAGTGTTGTTGAAACCTTCTACTTTTGGAGTTGTGTAAGGCAAGTGCTGTCAATGCCTTCTGCTCTTGGCACTAAGTGAGGCGAGTGTTGTCGACGCCTTCAGTTCCTTGGCATTGAGTGAAGCTTGTTCTGTCAACCCCTTCAGTTCCTTGGCATTGAGTGAAGCTTGTTCTGTTAACGCCTTCAGTTCCTTGGCATTGAGTGAGGCTGGTTCCATCAATGACTTCAGTTCCTTTGTATTGAGTGAGGCCGGTTTTGTCGACGCCTTCAGTTCCCTGGCATTGAGTGAGGCGAGTGATGTCGATGCCTTCTGATCTTCGCATTGAGTGAGGTGAGTGCTATCGACACCTTCTGCTCTTGGCGCTGAGTGAGGCGAGTTATGTCGACACCTTCAATTCCTTGGTATTGAGTGAAGCTTGTTCTGTCAACCCTTCAATTCCTTGGAATTTAGTGAAGCATGTTCTGTCAACACCTTCAGTTCCTTGGCATTGAGTGAGGCTGGTTCCATCAATGCCTTCAGTTCCTTGGCTTTGAGTGAGGCTGGTTCTATCGATTCCTTCAGTTCATTGGCATTGAGTGAGGCGAGTGTTATCGACGTCTTCTGATCTTGGTTCAAGAGGGCGAGTAATACCTTTTTAGAATAGCATTTCGCCTAAGGATTGCGAAAGGGCTCTCGCCCACAACAGATATGGGGATCTCGTCCAAAGAAGGCGTGAAAAGTCTCGCCAATACTAGGCGAGTGGCCTTAGATCTCACATTTACCCATGATGGGGTGCCGTAGAGGCTAGTGCCTGGCTTACCCCATCACTCACCCCTTTTGGCGAGTGGCGCCTTCATGGGGCATTCAACCAGTAGGGTCCAGAGGTAAAATTACTTGGATTCCCTGATAGGGTTGTAGAAAGCCTTCTAGAACAATGGAGTTTGGCTGTTGGCAGACAACTTTTGGCTGTATATAACCATTCAGAACAACGAAGTTACACTATTTTCAAGCCAGGTTTTAAAAACTATAAATAGACCCAAGGGGGTACCTCAGAAGGCAAGCTTTTCAGTTCTCCTACTCTCTTATCTTACAACGCTTTCTAAGGTGCCCTTTGCTCAGCACAGGCTAAGGTGGGGAAGCGCTCTAAGATCTTCTGGGTGTGTAGTGGGACTTCCGTGCTGGAGCCTTAGGTCAATTTCAAGTTCTAAGTTTTCGGTCAGCCAAGCTTGCTAGGCAAAGCAAGTGTGTGGTCACCCCTTCCCCAAGTGTTCAGACTTCACAAGAAGTTGATTTCCGATTTCAAAAGGTTTCACCTACTGTGGGAGAGCAAGTATAATCAGTTGAAGAATAGCTGGATTTCTCCAGCTATAGTTGATACAAGTTAGCAAATTCCTATGCAAAATGCAGTGATTGAGGGGGAGATTCCAATAGAGCTCCCTACTTAAGAAGATGAGAATGAAATTTAAATTTCAGAGGATAGTTATCTATCTAGATGAAAAGATTGATCAGGTCAACCTCCCTGACTATAATTGTATTTGAAGAGACTCCCTTACTATAAAAGGTCAAGATTAAAGGAGAAGACAATGATAAATGGCAAAGTAAATGGAAATGATCAAGGGGGAGAATACTGTTTGGATTACCAATATAATCAGAGGTTTATTGGGTCTTGAATAATACACAGACTATATTCCTCATATTCAAGAAGGATTGCATAATAAACAATATAGTGATCAGATGGCTGATCAATGTGATGATCAAGATGATGCTCAGTGGGATGAAACCTGTACTGTTGCTGACCAGATAACTAGAGCTAGAGGAAAATTTGTTGCTGAAGAAGAGGAAGAGATCTGGCTTAGGAAGAAGAGACTTTGCAGGATAATAAAAGAGTTAAAGACTGGGAGGTGAGATGCTCCTATTGAGGGGGAGCAATTTCAGTCTGATATTCAGGACAAGCTTAACTATTATCTAAATACTCTTTAACAAAGATTAGATCAGATTCCTAATGTGCCACTATGACAAGTTCTCAATACTCCTGTTGAGGATGAACAAGTATCTGCAACAGTGACAGAAAAGGTTCAGAACATTTCTACAGAAGAACAGATTGTCTCTAATAACAATGCTGAGGTTGAGGGGGAGATTCACTCTAAACTCCCTGCTCAAATACAGTATATAACATTGACTCCTCTGAGTTTAACAAAGGAAATATTGCTTGAAAGTATCTAGTGTCAACCTAAATCACCTAAAGGGGGTGAATAGGTGAGTTATGTGTCTTTTTACGGAATTAAAATAACTTAAAAATAAACACACAGAAACATAGAGATTTATAGTTTTTCCCGGTGTTGGGTATATCCAATGTCCCGCTTGGCTTATTGACCACGAAGGGCTAGATTCAACTACTTCACCTTTATCTCAGATTGCACACAAAATTACACCTTGGAGCCTCAACTCCGACAACTTGGAGACAATGCTCCTACCACTCGGAGAACAAACTCTCCTACAACTCGGAGAACAACCTCTCCTACAACTCGGTGAACAACCTCTTATACAACTCGATCCTAAAATAAGGATCTACAACTCGGAGGGAAAAACCTCCTACAATACTAAAAATTTTTACACAAGAAAAGATTAACAATAATCTTCAATAGATATGAAATCTTCGATCCCTCGTTCCTTTGAAAAGTTGATCTTAAACGTCTTGAAGAATAAGAGAAAATCGAAGACTTGGAAAACTTTATTTGAATGCACAAATCGACTAGATCTAAGAGAATCAGAATCTTCAGATGTCAACGATCTAGTCGATTAGCTTGATGAAGAATGAATCGTTCGACAAGAAGTCATCGACCGAGAGGGGTAGCGAAGTTCGTAACGTGCGCTGATGGGAAGTGTTTCGTTCTTGAGATTTCTCAATTTTAACAAATAAGTAAGATTACGGTAGATTGAAATCCACCCTACATATATTTAAAAACATCCTTCTATGACGGCTAGAAATATCATTCCTAATTGAGAGATCCGAAATTTACTGTACATGGCGATCTGGTCCAACTGAGCCATAGATTTTTAAATAGAAGGAATAACCCTAAGTATAATTCGTCGAGTATCATCGAGTATCTATGGGTATACTCATCGAATCACTTGGAAACTCGACGATATTTACTTAGACGATTCCAGACAGATTGATCATATAACTCAACAGTTGGCCAAAGAGATACTCGATGAATTTGACGAGTAACAGCTAGTATACTCAATGAATTCGACAAGTATCGGCTAGCAAACTCGACGCATTCGAGGCCTAACCAAATGATATTCAACGAATATCACTTAGTGAAATCTAGGGATGTAAAGTCGAGATTAATCAATGAATTTGTCATGTATCGACATGTATATTCGACAAATTCGACAAGTATCGATAGATACACTCGACGAATTCAATGTGTATACACAATGATACTCGATGACTTTTACTTAGCTGATTTCCACGAATTTTGAGATTATTCCTTAAGTAAATACGACGAATTCGACGAGTGCTAGTTAGCATACACGACGAATTCAACAAGTATTCATGAGTATACTCGACGAATTCGATGAGTATCCATTACTATACTCGACGAATTTTACTTAGAGAAAATCTTCTCTTCAAAAAGCCACAACTTGATCTTCTTGGATTCTTCTAATGTACTTGAAGTAGAAGTTCACCCTGATAGAGAGATTACACATGAATAAACACCTTGGCCTACACAATGAAGGATTATATTGTATAGTCTTGTTTTTTAAGATCCATTGTAACCTGACATTGGGTTGTACTTAGCAATATCGTCCTATAAGCACATAACTAGAAAACAACATCAAATACAAACTCAATTCATCTTAGTTCAAGGGACACTTCTTCAAATAAGAGTTACAGTGGATAAAATACTTAACAATCTCCGCCAATTTGAAGAAGTTAAAATCCTACAAACTAAGGTGAATTGCACACACAATAGTCTTAAAATATGAAAAGGAAAGAACATATAAAATTAAGAAATAATAGCATTCCCAGTCAAAACATTTAAATTATATATATATATATATATATATAGATATATAAGTTCTGATATAGGGCAACCAATGTCCACAATCATCAACTAAAGAACAAATCAAGCATTTTTGCCCTTGCTTTTCTGATGTTGTTTGTCAAAATAGGCTTTTGGATTGGGATTGTACTTTTGCGGAGCTGGAGGGGCATTTGGATCATCAAATATATACTTCCTGAAATGTAGTCTTCTTTTAGAATTTGCCACCTCATGCTTCTGCCACTCCTCCCTGCTATAATAATCCCATCTATTCTCATTTGCTAGGTCTACCAGTTTAAAGGTGTCTAAGATGATGCACTTGGAGATCGGACTCAACACTTCAACCATTTCTTTTTTGGGCTCAAACCTTATAGAAGAGGGGCCTTCACTATATTTTCTTCTTTTAAGATCTGATAGAGGTGAGTCTTAAATTATCTGAATTTCTGGCTCAACAACAATAACAGCAACTTGATTTAGAGATTTTAAACTATATTATGTGTATTCCTAAGCAGGCTGAACAAAGTCATGACCAGGAACATGCATCACCAGTTCTGGCATTCTGGCTTCAGCCGACCCTGGAAACCACTCTCTATGTTGCCAACAGAAGTTATCATAACAATAGATGTTAACAACTTTGAACTTATTTATCATCTGAGCTTCCAACACATTAACCTTAGTTTTTAATTCAGTCTCCCCTTTCTGACCTCATAAAGTACTTTAGCTGCAATAGCATTGCTATTATAGACCATTTGGTCGTCAAAGTATTTCATCCCTTCGTTTTGGGCAGTTATGACTATTTTTGCATTCTAATCATCATTTTGGAGGACAGTGAGGTTGCTCTTCAACCCAGCCATCATGTGAATAATGGCCTGGCCACCTTGCATAAACCAAGAATCCATCCCTGAATCCAGCTCATCAAAACATACCTTAATCTCTACAAGGCTGTTGTTCATATCTTTTTCTGTTTCTTTGACTTTCTTCAGTACCTTCTTTAGAGAGTGATCAAAACTTGCTTGTTGTTTTGCCAACATTGCTTCTACAAACTTCAGGAGAGGAATGTCTGAACTTGTTCTTGGAAGATCTTGAACGGGAATACTGGGGGGGGGGGGTGAAGGGGAGATCTACACTTGCCTCGGAGTCACTGGGAGACTCTTCCATAGGAGAATTATGAGCATTTGATAATAGTCCAATTTAAGGAGGCTCTAGGATAGGAGGATTCACCTCTGCATCTCCTTCCTCATCAGAAAGATCAATATTTTCTAACTCCTCTACTGGAGGTCCATAAGGAATTGTATCAATTCTTCTCTATAGTTTTGACACAAATCTGTCCAACTCTTATTGAAAAGAGATAGAAGGAAAACTTTGCTCCCCCTCAGCCCTTAATGGTAGAACATCTGGGTGGCTTACGATCAAATTCTCTGTGGCAACAAGCGTAGTAGAATCATTTACATTATCAGCAGTGAGCTCATCCTAATCAGCAATATCATAATCTGCAACATCTAGCTCAGTATCATAAATTGGCTCATCCATAACCTCTATAGATTCAACTTCAGCAGCAACAACAACCTCATCATCATCAGTAGTAGCATCCACACTTTCATCAGGATCTCTCTCATCATCATTCTTTTTTGATACTAACTTGGCAACAGCAACCCTACCAATTTCAGCAACTATTATATGAAGAACAACTATCTCTGAAATATCTGAGACTATAGGAATATGAACCTCAACGGGCTGAACCACTGCCTCTAGAGAATCTGAAACTGTAGAAGAAACAACCACCAAGGGCACTTGCATATCAGTAGCCACTTGGGGTTCAACAGACTCCCTATTGGGTATTATATCCAAAATAACCTAGATTTGTATGAAGTCACCCTTGAACTAAGATGTATTAAGTTTGTATTTGAAGCTATTCTTTAGTTGAGTGCTTGCATGTTATTATTGAAAAGTGTAGACTAATGTCAGTTTAGAATGAGTCACTAAACACAGGACCATGCAATATAATCCCTCATTGTTTGATCCATGGTGTTGACTCATGTGTAACCTCTCTATTGGGATGCACTTCATTTTCAGGTACAAGAGCAATAGAAGGAAAGAAGGGTTGCCGGTTTCAACAAAGAAGAAAAGAAAATTTTTCTGAAAAATTTCCTAAGTTCATTTCTCGAGAAATGAAATGTATTTCTCGAGAAGTCTTAGTAAATTTCTCGAGAAAGCAAAGCTGTTCTCGAGAATCCATAAGACTTCTTGGGAAATTCTCTGAAAATATTCTAAGTCCTTTTCTCGAGAAATGCTCTGAAGATTTCTTGAGAAAGCCAAGTTAGTTCTCGAGAAAAGCAAAATAGTTCTCGAGAAGTCGAAAATCATTTCTCAAGAAGCTAAGCCTTTTTCTCGAGAAATCAATTCTTTCTCGAGAAATCAGTCTTTAAGTTCACAGAATTTTCGTTAAGTAAATTTCTCGAGAAGGTCAGACCATTTCTCGAGAAAGCACTTCATTTCTCGAGAAATCATATTTTTCTCGAGAAATCTATCTTCTGTTCTAATTTGCGCAAAGTACTTTTCTTGTGAAATAAAATCCTTCTCGAGAAATCAGGTATTTTATTTCAAAGAATTTTTGCCAAGTCTTTTCTCGAGAAGCCATGTCCTTTTCTCGAGAAAGCTAGTCGTTTCTCGAGAAATCTAATTCTTCTCGAGAAATGGACTAGCAGATTTTTCTTTGCAAATCTTTTGACGGGGTTTCACAATAATCTAAGTTAATGATGATTGATCCACGTGGATCTTTCCTTAATGACTTATGATCGTTAGTTGATGATCTCTATAAAGTCCTTTCCATCGGAATCGAAAAACCTAATTGAGTTTACAGAATCATAATTGCACTTTCTAAATTCGGGAGAAGCCACCGTCTTCATCGTCAATTCTTCTCTGCCGCTCTCTCTTGATCCAACGATTCATCATGAGAAAAGATTCGACAGATCTAAGATTCAAAGATTCTTCAACATCTATTAAATCGTGTCAGATCCAAGGTTTTCAGATCAAGTTTTCTCGGATTTCTTCCTCAATCTTCTTCACAGAGAATTTCAATTTTCAAGAAGGAAGATCCCTGAAGATTTCATATCTAGAAGAGTAAAACATTTCCATTATCATTGTAATTTTTTTTTTAACATTTATAGGAGCTTTGTCTCCGAGATTGTAGGAAGTTTGTTCTTCTGAGTTTGTAGATCCGTTAGTGGATCGAGTTCGTAGATCCGTTAGTGGATCGAGTTTGTAGATCCGGGTTGTGGGTCGAGTTTGTAGATCTGGTTGTGGATTGAGGTGTAGGAGCGTGGCTCCGAGTTATAAGATTGTAATAATCTGAGAAAGGTGAAGTAGTCGAATCTTACCCTTCGTAGTAGATATGTGAGGTGGGACAGTGGACGTACCCAATACGGGGAACCACTATAAATCCTTGTCGTTTGTGTGCTTGATTTTTAGGTAATTTTTATTTCGTAAATAGACACAAACATCACCTATTCATCCCCCTCTAGGTGATTTAGGTAGACATTAGATACTTTCAATTGGTATCAGAGGGGCGTTTTGTTCAATAAGGCTAACACCTTGAACAAGATCCTTGATCTAGCGTTAAGAGATTTCGCATATTCACCATGGATTGAAGAAAAGAAATGTCATCTATGAAGCTACCATTATGCAACGAGGAATATTTTCCCATGTGGAAAGAACGAGTACAGTTCTACATGGAAGCTACTGATCTGAAGATTTTTCAAATAGTAAAAGAAGGGCCACACATCCCTACACAAGCTTCGATGATAAATCCAGCGATCATGGTTCCCAAAAAGATGATGGATCTCACCAAGGATGAGATTGCTTTAGTCTCCCTAGACAAGAAGGCCAAGAATATCATAGAAAGTGCAGTGGATTATTCAATGCTCCAGAACTTATTCCACTGCAAGTCTGCCAAAGAGATATGGGACTATCTTATTGTCCTAAGGAAGGTACTGAAGAAGTGAGAGATAATCGTAGATCGTTGTTGAACCAGGAGTACGAAAACCTTCAAGAAAGGTGCAAATTAATCCATAGCTGACATATTCGAGAAGTTCTTCAAGAACGTCGACGGCCTCAGGAAGTATTGTCGTGCATTCACTCATGGTGAACTGAACGACAAGTTCCTTAGATCCCTTACAAAGGACTAGGACACAAAGGTCGTCGCCATTAGAGAATTTGGGAAGTTGCCGGAGATTGACCCTCATAATCTTTTCGGAATATTTCTCTCCTACAAACTCCAAAAGAATACCAGAAAGAAGGACGAGCAAGCTAACCGTATTCAAGAGAAGGGAAGTCTACATCCCTAAAGGCTAAAGGTTCAAGGAAGTTTAAAGTTGTGTCACCTATAAGGACACGATCTCTAGACACTCCTGAAGACTCTGAGCCCAGCACGTCAGGCTCTGAGCTATCGAATGGAGAATTTTCCCTAATCTCCAAGCAGTTCAAGAAGCTGTTGAGCAAGAGGATACAAATGAAAAATAAATCCTTCTCTTCATATTCCAAGGGATCACATCATGACGGTGATCATTCCAAGAAAAGATACAACAAAGAGGACATGTATAAATCCAAACCAAACAAATAATATTACTCTGACGTTGTTTGCTACTGCTATAATAAATCAGGTAAAATGATTGTGGAGTGTCCTTACAAGAAGAAGGATAGCTCCAGGAAGGACGAGAAGAGATCCTTCAAAGGGAAGAAGAAAGAAGAAAAGAGCATCATCTCCAAGAAGTCGAAGACTCTCAGTGACAGTGACTCGAGTGAGTCGAGCTCTGAGAAGGAAGAAGCCTACTTAGGGCTCATGTCTCATACAAACGAGGAAGTTGGAGACTCTGAGTACCGCAGGAAGGTAAATGATGAGTCCTCTTTTTATAGTGATTTTCGGACTCATCTGCACTTGTTTTATTATGCTTGCACTTCACTTTTAGTTCATTATCATTTATATTTCATCTTATCCTTATTGTCATAGGAAGTGCACCTTTTGGCCTGTGGTTGTGTATTTTTGTGCTTTTATTGGTTGTTCTCCTTTTTATGCTTGTCTGGAATGTCTGCACACATCGGTGATGGGTTTAGGGGTCGTGCGCGTGTTCCTGGAATGTTTGGAAGTAGGAATACTGCGCACGATCATCGCATATAGTGCGCACGACCACTGGTCGTGCGCCGATGATCGTGCGCAATGTACCATGATTTCAAGAATCTGCCTGGGGTAATCACACGACCACTGAACATAGTGCGCACGACCACCAGTCGTTTTCCACTGATCATGTGCATTGATTCCACTTTTCCTGAAGTTCCGTTTGGGGTAATCACACGACCACTAGACATAGTGCGCACGACCACCGGTCGTGCGCCATCGCTCGTGCGCGTTACCCCAGTTCTTTTCTTAATTCTGCCATGCCAATATGCACGATCACTGGCCATAGTGCGCACGACCACTGGTCGTGCGCATTATTAAATTATGCTTTCTATAAATATCGCAGGTCTCTCACTAATTCCGCATCTTTCGAAGAGCTCGCAATTTTTCGTCGTATTTCGCCTACGAAGAAGGGATCCGCTGATCTCCTTCAATATCCACCCTAGGAGGTGCTCTGGGCAAGCTTTCACCGCCAAATCTAAGTTGGAGCTTCCTCTCGGCCTCCTCCATCATCTCTCTGGCTTATTTCAAGCTTCAACGCCATAGCCATCAAGCAAAGGGAAGCTTGCAACTTTCGTCTGCTATCGTGACACGAAGAAGACGGGCCATTGGAAGGTGGTGACAACCCTTCTCTACCCCAGATGCAGTTGAGGACCGAGCTTGGACGCGGATTGACAACCAGGCGATTCCAACCATGAACCCTCAGTAAGACTTTGGATTCGGTCGATCTCTTGCCTTGTTCTTCCTTTATTGTTGTTTTTGTGTTGTTGTAAACTTTATTTATAGATGATGTGCGCTTAGTTATAAAACGCTTATATTAAATCATGTCTATGTGATTTGTATTTTCATTATATTTGCTTGAGGTGCGCCATATTCCATTCACCATCCACCCTTGCCGTACTAGCAATTGCTAGTGACGTGCGTTGTGAAGAGGTGCTCTCGACCCTCGTTCCGCAAGCCCACTCGCCCATCCGCCTAGCAATTCGGTGCATAGTGGCCCGACTAATCTTCCATCCTGCCTGGCGAAGCATTGCATATCGACATTGCATAGGAGTAGTTGTTAGCATTTTCTTTTCTTTTTCCACAAATATCAAAACCCCCATCGTTAACTCCGACCTAAGGACTTCAATCTCATGTCGTCCTGGAAATTAACTCCACCTTACTGTGTTCCTTGAGAGATCGATACTTGGGAAAACTCACCCATTTTATATTACTTGTGCGACCGGTTCACTGCCGTGATCTTAGCATCAAGTTTTTGGCGCCGTTGCCGGGGAACATAGTCGTGTGAGTTTCTAGAGAGGGAGTCATGAGATAGAAGCCCGTTCTTTCATTTGCATATACCCTATTTTATCTTTATTCTGCTTTTTAGCTTTTGTTGTTTTAAATTTCTTTAATCCTTTTTTCTAGTTTTTATACTTTCAGTAGCAGGTTTTCATTTTCTATTGCTTGCGTGAAGTTAATTTTTGCTCACAAAATATCTGTTAGTGAATCCGTTATCATTGCATTATGTATTCTTATTTAATTATCCGATGTAGATGGTGCGGGGATTATAGGCATTGTAGTGATGAGTGCCCCATTGAAGATTGAGAGCATAAATATCATGGTTCTTTGTATGGAGCACCGTCTTCCTATGGTACTTCATACACCCAACCTAGGTCTTATGGTCACTCCTCTTCGACGCATTCACCTTTTTCTTATTCCTCTCTGGTACCACATGGACCGAGGAGTAATGGAAAATGATATTTGTGTTGTCGTAGCACCGACCACGTGTTGAAAGGTTGCCCAGAATTTCAGTGCCAGTTGGAGGAGGATGATGAACCGGGTATCCGATTCACTCTATCACCCTCTCAAATGGCTGCTCCTTCTGCTTCTGATGATATATTCGCAGCACCACCTTATCTATGGGGGACTGCTGTGGATATGCCCATCAGACTTTCTACTGATCGGTGCGATGACATTGTGGCACCGTCTCTCCCCATGCCCTCTTCCCCTCTTGTTGATTCACCCCCGGAGGAACCCGCACATATTTTCTCTGATAGTGTTGTTCCTCCGTCTTCTTTGCAAGAATCATCTACTCCTATTTCTTGCGATTCGGTTGATGATGTTATGCCTGATTGTGATTCTGAGTCTAAGGTTGCGTCATAGTGTGACAAGGATATTATTCTCATTAATGGAGAGTATTATATCTTGGAACATAATGATGCACCGAGGTGTGTTGATGAGGAGATCATTTCTGATGAGGAAGTTTCCACTTCCTTGTTGGATGAGGGGATTAAAACCACCACCGAGGACCTCCTATTCTCAGATCCCCATCATCATGACTCATATGACGCCAATAATGATCATTGTTCGGAGACTGCTTGGAGTGAAACCGGGATCACTCCCCCAATCATTTCCTTATGTTCTTCGTCTCTTTTATTTCTTGATCCCCCTTCTTTATCTTAGCCTGTGTAGGTTGAATCTCCGCGAGTAAGCTGGGTTGACGTTGAGCCTTGTGCTCAAGCTGTCGACGAGTGCATCCTCGTGTGTGAGGAGGTTCCTACCTCCTTCACAGTGGAAGCCCCTGCCATCACCTTCGCCCCCAACAAACTTGTGGTGGACGAAACCTTGCTAGACAAGGATTTGTTTTGTGGTGAGATGAGTGAGGACCAGGCCTCCTCCTCATCTTACTTCCTATTTCCTCTGCCTGTGAGGAACAAGTATGATTATTTGGGTAGAGTGGTAACTACTCTATCTCCGTATCGGTACCCGTTACCGCAATGGATATTAGGCCTGTTACCTGTGCATTTTTCTTTTCATAGGCCCATTAGCTAGAACTGTATAAAATTTAATAAGTCGTGCTGGGATGATAGTAACCCCAGTAGTTATCTTATATTTTCTGCATTTTATTTTTCAGGTCTCTTTTTATTTTTTGTATTTCTTTTTGTATATTTTTATTTTGTTTTTGCGGAGCTCACCCCTGCAGGTATTCAAGGAAACTACGCATTGGCGGGGTTGTGATTCTTCGTATGGCGGGCCTGCTTCTACTTTTCATGCGTCTTTTGGTATGCTCACTAGCTGAGTATTGGGTAACCTCTTCCCTTAGTCCTTTATGATTTTAATTTCCATATCTTATGATGTGTTGTTTAGTTTAAGTCTGGGGGAGAGCTTATGTTTGTTACCTTTTGCACGTGCATATTTCATGTGCATACTAGAAACTTTTATAGTTATTATTTTGTTTAGTTCATTTCATCGCACACCACTGCACCCACATGAGCGCGTGCTTAGTTGTTAGCGTGCCGCGAGTTAAACTCGTGTCTTTGTTAGATTTGGGAAAATTATGGTGTTGGCTTAGGATTATGAGACAGAGTAAAATGTTGACCTTGTTGTGCTCCTAGTCAACTGCTCTCGTTTCGTGTAGAAATTCGAGTAGATTAAATTTTTTTCTATGTTTATAGTTTTATATTTTTCTATTTGCGTAAATTCTTTTTATTCTACCCAAAAGTTGGTGAATCCGGTGTGAATCAAACGGTACTGTAGGGATGTGTGTAGCCGTCACTAGACTCATTTTGCTCGAGTCGGGAGGAAGGATTATCTTTATCGGTGGCTAGGAACTTGCCCCAAGCTACTCTCGAAGCATGGGTATATGGTTAGTCTAGCGTGAGTGTGATGTAGGCCATCGTTTTGTCCCGGTTGAGCTTTATACCCATTCCTAACTTCTAATCCTCGCTAAGCCCTATTGTGCCTACCCTTCTTTTGATTCAACTCCACCTTCATTCACCAAAGCCTTATAGCCGATCCTTGTCGCACACCTAAGTCGAGCTTTAGTGTTTAATTATCATTTTGGGATGTGATGTGGTGATATTATTTGTGAATATGTGGATGTGCTCTCAAGTCTATATTTGTTGAGATAAAAAGAAAATGATGAAAAAGAAAAAAGGGGGGGGGGAAGAAAAATATTTGTAAAGAAAAAAAACGAAAAAGTTTAGATTTAAAATCCTATTAGTGATGTGATTATCTTTGGAGTAGGCGGTGCACACACCCATATGTTAAAAGTTAAGTCTGGGGGTGTGGTGTACCTGCATTTATTGTGGTTAGCATTGGATTCTCTTTATGATAGCTCATTTGGGTTAGGTGCATAGCCTTCATGTTTATCTTTGTTTACCTCACCGTAACCCAAGCCCCATGATTATCCTAAAGACATACGGATTCACGTATGAGTCAATCTAATACCGTGGAGAGAGTGTGAACGGTCAAGCGTATGGTCCCTGACATTGGTGGATTCCTTTGAAGATGATCTTGAGCCCCGATCTTTGGCAAAGCTCACCTTAGTGGCCTGCCTACTTTCTTCCTGCACGTGACCGAATGATTCACCGTGGTTCCATTTTTGAGTAGTAATAACATTTTGATACGCCTTGTGAAAAATATAAACTATTCTGCATACTTAGAAATTTTCTCTATTGTATTTTTACGCACGTGAGCATGCGACTTCGCATGGTACTCTGTTTTTCAATTTCTTTGTTAGCTAGTTATTTTCCCTATCTGCTTAGATTTTATTTGCTCGGGACGCGCAAACATTTAAGTCTGGGGGTGTGATGAGTCCTCTTTTTATAGTGATTTTCGGACTCATCTGGGCTTGTTTTCTTATGCTTGCACTTCACTTTTAGTTCATTATTGTTTATATTTCATCTTATCCTTATTGTCATAGGAAGTGCACCTTTTGGCCCGTGATTGTGTATTTTTGTGCTTTTATTGGTTGTTCTCCTTTTTATGCTTGTCTGGAATGTCTGCACACATCGGTGTTGGGTTTAGGGTTCGTGTGCGTGTTTCAGGGATGTTTGGAAGCAGGAATACTGCGCACGATCATCAGATATAGTGCGCACGACCACTGGTCGTGCGCCGATGATCGTGCGCAATGTACCATGATTTCCTGAATCTTCCTGGGGTAATTGCACGACCACTGGACATAGTGCGCACGACCACCGGTCGTGCTCCACTGATCGTGTGCATTGATTCCACTTTTCCTTGAGTTCTATCTGTGGTAATCGCACGACCACTGGACATAGTGCGCATGACCACCGGTCGTGCACCATCGCTCGTGTGCGTTACCCCAGTTCTTCTCTTAATTCTTCCATGCCAATACGCACGATCACTGGCCATAGTACGCACGACCACTGGTCGTGCGCCCGTGATCGTGCGCATTGTTAAATTATGCTTTCTATAAATATCGCAGGTCTCGCCCTAATTCCGCATCTTTTTGAGAGCTCGCCATTTTCCGCCGTTTTTCGCCTCCGACAAAGGGATCCGCAGATCTCCTTCAATCTCCACCCTAGGGAGGTGCTCCGGGCAAGCTTTCACTGCCAAATCTAAGCCGGAGCTTCCTCTCGACCTCCTCCATCATCTCTTGGGCTTATTTCAAACTTCAACTCCATAGCCATCAAGCAAAGGGAAGCTTGCAACTTTCGTCCGCTATCGTGACATGAAGAAGACGAGCCATTGGAAGGTGGTGACAACCCTTCTCTACCCCGGATGCAGTTGAGGATCGAGCTTGGACGCGGATTGATAATCCGACGATTCCAACCGTGAACCCTCAGCATGACTTCGGATTCGGTCGATCTCTTGCCTTGTTCTTCCTTTATTGTTTTTTATGTGTTGTTGTAAACTTTATTTATAGATGATGTGCGCTTAGTTGTAAAACGCATATATTAAATCATGTGTTTGTGATTTGTATTTTCGTTATGTTTGCTTAATATGCGCCATATTCCATTCACCATCCACCCTTGCCGCACTAACAATTGCTAGTGGCGTGCGTTGTAAAGAGGTGCTCTCGACCCTCATTCCGTAAGCCTACTCGCCCATCCGCCTAGTGATTCGGTGCATAGTGGCCCGACTAGTCTTCCATCCTGCCTAGCGAAGCATTGCATAGCGGCATTGCATAGGAGTAGTTGTTAGCATTTTCTTTTCTTTTTCCACAATTATCAAAACCCCCATCGTTAACTCCGATCTAAGGACTTCAATCTCAAGTCCTCTTCGAAATTAACTCCACCTTAATGTGTTCCTTGAGAGATCGCTACTTGGGAAAACTCGCCCATTTTATATTACTTGTGCGACCGGTTCACTTCCATTATCTTTAGCCTCAGTAAACTCGAACAATATACTCTCTGAATCTGAAACGTCCTCGAATGGTCATGATGAATACTCTTTTGAAGAGGAAGGTGATTCTGAGTTGATGGCTCATCACGACAACCTTTTAAAGACTTTTGACAAATGCCGTAAGGTAGTCAAAAAGTAGTTAAAAGAGATTGCCTCCCTCAAGGCAGTGGGAACAAATCTGAAGTTGGAAATTGCAAAATTGCCTCCTCTTAGAGATGAAGTCCGCTCCTTGAATTAGGAACTCAAGGGCTCTGTTGAGACATTAAGTCTAAAAGAAAAATATCTTGATGAGCTGGAAGAAAAGCTCGCAGTGGAGAGAAAACTTCTTGAGAGTTTCTCCAAGCCAAAGACTGTTCTCCCTCTCATCAATGAGTTTTCCACTTAGAAGTAGGGTAGTGGTCTTGGCCATATCAGTGGAAAGGGTAGGGCTGCCAAGAAGGCTAGTGCCAATTAAAATGGAAAGGCACCCATAAGTCAACCTTCGTTCAATAAAGTAATCTTCCTGACAAACAAGTTTGACTTTGAGTCGTCCTATGGTCATCATGCCAGGCCTACTCATTTAGAGCCTAGGAACAGATACCAGGGATGGACTCATCCCCGTGACTTTGTTGTCAGCATGTTCAAAGCACCTTGTGAAGAAATTCAATTTAAAAATCACGGTCCATATGTTCATGGCCATAACAATAAGATGGCACCAAAAGCCAAAACTAATGTGTCTAAGTCTAAAGAGATGAGGAGCTCCTGTGTTTGCTGCAACCAGGAGGCCTCCAGCTCAAATAATGCTGCCCCAGCTAGATCTCAGCTCGAAAAGGTAAAGCTGGAATACAAAAGGAGGTACAACAGATTTGACTGTTGGAGTTGCGGCAAAGTTGGTCACTTTGACATAGATTGTTGGTACAACCCCTCCAATTTTATAACTCCACGAGTCAGCTATGTGAATCCGACCACTCACAAGGTTAATGTTCTTAGTGGTGTTCAGCTGACCAGGAATCAAGGACCAAAATATGTTTGGGTTGCTAAGGTAAAATGATCTATTTTTGCAGGTATGTCTAAAGGCCCATAGAACTCTAATCTGGTATTTGGACAGTGGATGCTCTCGGCACATGACCGGGACAAGAAGCCTTTTGCGTGATTATACCCCAGCCAAAGACGGACCAAAAGACTTCTTTGGAGGTTCAGACTGGGGAACAACAAAAGGTTTTGGTATGATTTCCAACGGCGTAGTCTCTTTCACAGACGTGGCTTATGTTAAAGGATTACACCATAATCTTATAAGCATAAGTCAACTATGTGACAAAGGATACATCGTTGAGTTCTGTAAGGACAACTATTTGATAATGTTACCTGCAAATTTGGAGATGGTTTTAACAGGCACTCAGAGCATAAATATTTTTTGTTTAAATTTCCTTTGCTTAGACAATTCTACCCCAGTATGTTTTATTGCAAAAGATAGTTCATCTCTTTGTGAGCAATGGCATAAGAGATTAGCACATATTAATTTCAAAACCTTAAATATGCTATTTTCTCACAACTTAGTGCATGATGCCCCCAACATTAAGTGCCTTAAAGAGAGTCCATGTCACTTCTATCAAATGGGTAAGCAGACATGGGCTACCTTCAAGGGTATTGTTGAAAAGGATTCTTCACGAAGCTTATACTTGCTTCATATGGACTTATTCAGTCCTATGCCTATTCAAAGCTTAGGAGGTAAGGTGTATACATTAGTGATTTTTGATGACTACTCGCATTTCACTTGGGTGTTCTTTCTAAAAAACAAGTCAAACACCTTCGATTCTTTCACTAATTTTGTCAGGCAAATTCAGAACGTATTGGATTGCTCAGTGGTTAAAATCAGAAGTGACCACAGAACAGAGTTTGAGTCTGGTGCCATGAAAAAATTTTGTGAAAGCCAAGATATCTTTCATGAGTTTTCCTCCCCGCGCACTACATAGCAAAATGGAGTTGCTGAGAGAAGGAATAGAACTCTGATTGAAGTATGTAAAACCATGTTGAATGACGCTTCACTTCCGCAGTACTTCTGGGCTGAAGCAGTCAACATGGCTTGTCATGTGCAAAACAGAGCACTCATGAAAAAAAACTATCGTAAGACCCCCTATGAGCTATTAAAGTGCAGGAAACCAACTGTGTCCTACTTTAGAATCTTTGGAAGTAAATGCTTCGTACTTAATAATGGGAAGTATTATCACACAAAGTTTAGTGAAAATTGTTTTGAAGGTATTTTTGTAGGATATAATAGCTATAGTAAGGCTTATAGGATTATCAATAAGAAAAATCTAGTGCTAGAAGAGTCGATAAATTTTGTATTTGACTTGACTAGCATGCTTCAAAGCAGCTCGTCTAGTGTTATTGGTGCAGAAGCAGGTACTAGGTTCAAGTAGCTAAGCTTGGATGATGCTTTTAAGGAATAAGCTCCGAGCATAGTCAAGGTCGTCGATCCAAGCCTGGTGGATGAAGAACCTCTAGAGGAAGAATTGCCTCAACCCATAAATGTTGTACAGGATGTTGCAGAGCCTGCTGGAGGGAGGGCAAGGAATCTAGGGTTCTTACACCTAAGAGATCACCCAGCTGATCAAATCATTGGAGAGCCAAACGACGGCGTTAGAATGATAAGAGGTATAGCTAATGAAATTTTGCATCTCAGCTTTCTGTCTTAGGTTGAACCGAAGAAGTTAGAGGAAGCGAACAAAGATGTCTCTTGGATAATGGCAATGCAAGAGGATCTCAGCCCGTTTGAACGATGCAAAGTCTGGGAGCTATTGCCCAGACTAAAGGGACAGAACGTGATAGACACCAAGTGGATATTCAGAAACAAGCTGGACGAAAATGGAGTAATTATCAAGTATAAATCCAGGCTTGTAGCACAAGGCTATAGACAAGAGGAGGGGATCAACTTCGATCAGACATTTTCTCCAGTGGCTCGGCTCGAGGTGATCAGGTTATTTCTTGCGTATGCTGCCATCAAAGGCTTCACTGTCTACCAAATGGACGTGAAGTCAACATTCCTCAACAGGAATCTAAAAGAGGAATTATACATAGCGCAACTCCCAGGTTTTGTTAATTTTCAATTCCCTGAACATGTTTATTTCTTAAATAAAACAATATAAGGCTTAAAGTAAGCTCCCTGAACTTGGTATGAGACGTTGTGTAGATTTCTTCTTGAGAATAAGTTCACAAGGGGAAATATAGACAAGACATTATTTCTAAGGGAAGTTAAAGGCAAGATTCTGCTAGTGCAAATCTATGTCGACGACATCATATTTGTCTCTACAGAAGATAACATTTACAATAAGTTTTCCAAACTTATGCTAGAGAAGTTTGAAATGAGCAGTATGAGAGAGCTGAAGTATATCTTAAGAATTCAGGTGAAGCAATTTGAAGATTGAATTTTCATCTCTCAGACAAAGTTCACCAAGGAGCTTCTTAAGAAATTCGGAATGGAAAGCGCAACCTCTATGAGGACTCCAATGGGTTCAACTTTGTCTCTGGATAAGGATGAGAAAGGGAAACCTTTTGATGAAACCAGGTATAGAAGCATAATTAGATTCTTGCTCTACTTGACTGCCAGTAGACTAGATGTAATGTTTTCAACATGTGTCTGGACTAAATATCACTTGAACGCTAAGGATTCTCATTACGTCACTGCAAAGGGGATTTTAAGATATCTTAAGGGTACACACAATCTTGGCTTATGGTACCCAAGAAGTAATGATGTCGAGCTAATTGGCTTTTCAAATGTTGATTTTGTAGGTTGTAGGGATAATAGAAAAAGCACTTCCAGGACATGCCAATTCCTCGGAAGATGGCTTATTTCCTTGAGCAGTAAGAAGTAGAATTGTGTGGCAACATCTACTGCCGAGTCATATTATATCTCTGCGGGTAGTTGTTGTGCTTAGCTTCTATGGATCAGGAATCAACTCGAAGATTATAATTTGAAGTTCAGTGAAATTCTGATGTATTGCGACTCATCCAGTGCAATTACAATCACAAACAATCCAGTTTCCCATAACCGTACCATGCACATCGAGGTGCGCTACCATTTCATATGGCATCATGCGGATAACAAGGACAGCCCTCAGCTATGTCCCGATGGACAAGCAAGTTGCAGATATCTTTACAAAGCTGCTAAATGAGGCCAAGTTCTCCTTATTTAAGACAGAACTTGGTTTGCTCAACTTGGAATCCTGAAAAGTTCATTTTTGAAGTCAAGAGAAGATTCAACTTCAGCCACTCAGAAAAACCCAAGAGAATTCAAACTCAAAAAATTCTCAAGTTCAGAAATATGAGTTCTCGGAAAGCTCCTTATATTTCTCCAAAACTGCCTGATTTCTCGAGAAAGAAACGCACTTCTCGGGAAATATCAGATTTCTCGGAAATCATTTTATGTTTTTCAAAAGCCTCTGAATTTCTCGAGAAACACTTTCTAGATTTCTCGAAAAGTTTTATATTTCTCCAGAAAAGGCCTATATTTCGCGGAAAGTCTTTTAAATTTCTCGAAAACACTTTAGTTTCTCGAGAAATGCCCAAATCCGCAAGAATAAATCTTTGAAGAATTCGAACCGCCATTCTAGGTACGCCTTTCCTTATACTTCAAAATTTTTAATTTTTTATAAGTAGAAGATATGTCCATTAAAATATCCAACTCCACAAATTCGAAAAACTTTTCTCAAGAAAGACGCTTTAGTTCCACGAAGGTCACCATCGTTCTTCTCGCAAAATCCATTGATTCTTCACCGTAAGGTCAGAAAATTTTCATTCTTCTCAATCGATGACTCCTTCTTCAAAGATTGGGATGGGCAGTGAATTCGTTCGATCAGGAATCGCAAAAATTTTAGGTGATTTCAATATTGTTCTTCTTCTTCTTGAATTCGCCGGCTTAACCTTTATCCTGGAGCATCTATGCAAGGTACTGATTCCAGATGTCAAAGAGTTCTTCAGCAATGCCAAGATTAAGCATAGCGAAAGTTGTTGAAAACTTTAGTCAGAGGTATGAAAATAAAAATCAAGACATCTTATCTAACAAAGTTTTTGAAATTGCCCTCCATTGATGAGGAAGCATATTTGGAAGAAGCTGATTACTCAAGAACCTTCTCCTTCTGTGGTCTGCCCCAATCCACCACTTCTGTTAGAAGACAGTACATGTCAGTTGAAAGTAAACTTCTGGCTAACATTCTTGGTAAGGTCCTACTCTACAAAACACACTCCATTAGATACATCTCCTAAAATATCTTTGACATTATGACAACAGTGGTATGTAGAAAGAAATTCCAATAGGGACATATGTTGTTAGATAAATTTAAAGAAAGCTTAAAAGCACCAAACTTTGCAAGGATCATATCTTTATATCTGAATTAGGCACACCCTGAAATCTTTGACATATCCAAAGGTGTGGCAATTCACCACATGAAGAAAATATCTTTATCCTCCATCTAGAGATGGGAGATCAGAATTCCAAGGCAAGTTCAGGCTGCTGCAGTTCCTATGGAAGTAGTTGATGAGGACAGGACCCCATCTCCTCCTCTTACTGATGCAGTTGGCACATCTGATGCAGCTACTGAGGGGGAGCCTTCTCCTTCAGTTCATGTAGAAGTACAGCAAGCTGAGATGTTAGACACAGAGGTTCAGTCTGATGTTCCTACAGACCAGGTTTTAGAGAAAGTTGTTGCTGAAGATGTGATGTAAAAAGAATTTCAAGCTCAGTCTGATGATGAGCAGAGCACCTCTATGCATGATGGTGGCTCAGAAAAGTTTCCTGAAAAGACTACAAAAGAGATCCCTGAAGTGACTCCTGAAGATACTCTAGAAGATTCTCAGCCCCAAGCACAGAGTGAGGGGGAGAATGTGGTGTTACTTTCTGATGAGGATATAATTATCCTACAACCAGCATAAACTCTTCTCAAGAACTTAGATTTCTCCATACCTATTATTCTTGGAGAGGATGGAGATATTATGACTTCTGCAAAAAAAGAGAGAAGTATAGTTGTTATTGAAGACATCTCAGTATGAACATCTCAACTATACCTCCTCTAGCTCCAATTATTTGTGACGATACCCTGTTGGGTAAAATTGAGTCCATGTTGACCAAGCAAAGAGAGTACTTTGACATGTCTTTCAAAGAGGTAACTGATAAAGTAACGGCTCTTGAAAAAGAGATGAGTGGAGGATTTGCTGAAATTCAACATAAGATGAATTTGAAAGACTGCTGAACATTGGTGGCAAGGATTAAGACCACACTATCACTAGTGTTGGTCAAGCCATGGATCAAGCAGTTTCAGTGGAAAACAATCAGATCCTATTAATGAAGAAGACTGAATAGCAGAACTTTAAGACCTGTGAAGAAGTTGTAAAATTCAAAGAAGATGCCATAGAAACCATCTCTGTAGAAGTCAGAAAGGGGGAGGATAAAGTAAAAGAAAATCTAGACAAGAAAGTTCAAGAGATGAAAAAAAAGTGGGGTGAACAAATACAATAGATAAATACCAGTGTTGAAAAGCAGATTAACGGTGTAAACATATATATTTTTGAGACTGCTGTATGGATGCATAACAAAATCATCCCAGATTTTCAGGTTGACCCAAATGAGGCTCCACCTCCTCATCTTGATCTCAATGTCTTCAAGCCTACTTTTTCTCCTGGTCCTTAACAGTTTGAACTTCCTCCTGAAAGTAATTCTCAAGTATGGACTTCAGAACAGCCAGAGATACATCAAGATCTACATCCTATGATTCCAGTGCTCAAGAAGAGAAAATATGGTGATGGTGCTTCTGCCAACAGATCCATCCGAAGCCAAACAGCTGCCTAGAGGAAAGAAAAAGAATTTGCTGAAGTGTGGATCCAACTTCAAAATCTCTTATTCTAGATACCATGAAGCTGGTTGTGGAATATAATGAAAATAAAGATGATCACTACAGTCACAAAGAGTGGGAGTTATATGAGAAGTCATTGACTAAAAGAAGGATTTACTATCGAGAATATGGTCATAATAATCCTAGTTCTCCTCCTCGACCTCCCAAGTACTATCCCAAGCAACTCAGTTATCAAAAGAGATAACAAGAGAAGAAGGAAAGACTGCACCAACAACAATTCAAATGGTTCTATGTTTATCAGTATTATAGAATTTTGCGGCCCAAAATATTCCTATGGAAAAACTCTATATATAAATAAAATTTTGAATAATGTTGATCTTAATATTCCCTTTTCTCATTGCATATATTGTTCAACTTGTTAGTTAATTATTTGTTTATCATGATATTATTCACCTTTGTGTAGAGGGTTCTGAATTCTACAAATAGGGGGAGATTGTTGGGTATTGTATCCACAATAACCTAGATTTGTATGAAGTCACCCTTGAACTAAGATGAATTAAGTTTGTATTTGATGCTCTCCTTTAGTTGAGTACTTGCAGGTTATTATTACTAAGTGTAGACTAATGTCAGTTTACAATGAGTCACTAAACACATGACCATGCAATGTAATCACTCATTATATGATCCATGGTGTTGACTCATGTGTAACCTCTCAATTGGGATGCACTTCATTTTCAAGTACTAATAGAAGAAAAGAAGGGTTGTTGGTTTCAACAAAGAAGAAAAGAAAATATTTCTGAAAAATTTCTGAAGTCCATTTCTCGAGAAATGAGATGTATTTCTCAAGAAGTCTAAGTAAATTTCTCGAGAAAGCAAAGCTGTTCTTGAGAAACCATAAGACTTCTCGGGAAATTGTCTGAAAATATTCTAAGTCCTTTTCTCGAGAAATGCCCTGAAGATTTCTCGAGAAAGACAAGTTAGTTCTCGAGAAAAGCAAAGCAGTTCTCGAGAAGTCGAAATAATTTCTCGAGAAGCTTAGTCTTTTTCTCGAGAAATCAATTCTTTCTCGAGAAATCAGTCTTTAAGTTCATAGAGTTTTCGTCAAGTAAATTTCTCAAGAAGGTCAGACCATTTCTCGAGTAAGCACTTCATTTCTCGAGAAATCATATTCTTCTCGAGAAATCTGTCTTCTGTTCTAATTTGCGCTAAGTACTTTTCTCAAGAAATAATATCCTTCTCGAGAAATCAGGTATTTTATTCCAAAGAATTTTCGCCAAGTCTTTTCTCGAGAAGCCATTTCCTTTCTCGAGGAAGCTAGTCATTTCTCGAGAAATCTAATTCTTCTCAAGAAATGGACTTGTAGATTTTTCTTTTCAAATCTTCTAATGGGATTTAAAATTAATCTATGTTAATGATGATTGATTCACTTGGATCATTCCTTAATGACTTATGACTGTTAGTCGATGATCTTTATAAATTCGTTTCAATCAGAATCGAAAACCCTAATTGAGTTTACATAATTAGAATCACACTTTCCAAATTTAGGAGAACTCGCCATCTTCATCGTCAATTCTTCTCTACCGCTCTCTTTGGATCCAGCGATTCAATAGGAGAAAATATTCGATAGATCCAAGATTCTTCAACATCTATTTGATCGTGTCGGATCCAAGGTTTTCAGATCAAGTTTTCTCGGATTTTTTCCTCAATCTTCTTCACAGAGAATTTCAGTTTTCAATAAGGAAGATCCCTGAAGATTTCAGATCTGGAAGAGTAAAACATTTCTTTTAACATTATAAAAATTATTTTAACATTTGTAGGAGCTTTGTCTCCGAGATTGTAGGAAGTTTGTTATTCCGAGTTTGTAGATCCTTTAGTGGATCGAGTTCATAAATGCGTTAGTGGATTGAGTGTGTAGATCCGGGTTGTGGATCAATTTTATAGATCCGGTTGTGGACCGAGGTGTAGGAGCGTGGCTCAGAGTTGTAAGATTGTGATAATCTGAGAAAGGCAAAGTAGCCGAATCTTACCCTTCATGGTAGATAGGCGAGACGAGATAGTGGACGTACCCAATATTGGGAACCACTATAAATCTCTGTTATTTGTGTGCTTGATTTTTAGATAATTTTCATTCCGTAAAAAAACACAAACATCACCTATTCACCCCCCTCTAGGTGATTTAGGTAGACGCTAGATACTTTCAGTTTGGCATTAGTAATAGAAAATCCCTTTTTTCTTTTAAACTAAAATAAAAATAGTAAGTCAGTAATAAAAGAAAAGATGATTTTGCATCTAAAATAATGATTACAAAGCTTTGACCCCAATTATGCTTGGGATCGGGGAAAAAGTAGAAACCTTTTTGTTTTCTATACTGACCCTTCTCTCAAGGACCAATTAGTTATAGCCTATCTCTCCAAGATACAACCTTTAACTACCCTTATGGAATCCTAACTGGAAATTGACGTCATCTTCGGATGATTTCCCCCTACGTCTCGTAAGACTTAGTCGTCCCTACCTGCGGTGAATTCACAATGACCAAAAATAAAAGAAATATTAAATAATACAATAATATAAAAACTCCCTCAAAAATATGAACTTGAAGTTGAAGAAGGTATAACAAATATTATTGCAGTAGATGTGCACGGCCTTTATATAGAATATGTGTGGTTGATCCTTCTTCTAGTTTATAGCCTTCACAAGCATTGACGGAGTTCTTTAGACGGTAGGGATGATTCTCTCACGAAAGTATAAGAGTTCTGGCTTCAAGTCATGATCACCCCAAAGAGGTGGTCCACTCTATTTATAAGCACAAATACTAACACCAACGTTAGTACTACCATCGGGCGATAGATACTTTAGAAACTTCTCTAAGTGTGAATAATTGCACTTTTGGCAACATTTTCTTCCAAATCTAGATCTTCCAAAATATACTATTTGGCGTTAAAGATAACGCTTGAAAATAGACATATTAGGACAGTCGGTATATCTTCTTTCTTTTTTGCTCCTCAATCAGCATCGGATTGATGGTGTTTCCATAAGATAGCGCCCGACATAGTGATAATGCCAAGTGGTAGAAGTTTACTTTTCCAACACTATCCTTCTTTTCAATCCTTCCTTTCTTGAGGATGTTACTTTTTTCCAAGGGTATTAGAGCGAGCATCAGATATATCACTTAGTGTTAGCACCTGATTCTGCATTCTTCTTTCTAGTTCTGAATTGCAGGTTCTAGCATTAGTGCTATCATTATCTCCCAGCTAAAGTAATTGATAGAACACCATCTTCATCATTTTGACTTGTCTTCCAAGAAGTATTGAACATGTAGTTCCTAAACAGAATAAACACATAGCAAGCAAGATCAAATATAAACTGGGATTTTTCATTCTCAAACCAAAAGATGTGGAATGCATATTCCAACAAACTCCCCCTTTTGATAATAACAAATCTTCTATGAAGCAATACAGCATATAAAGTAAGTTTGGTGTTTATAGCAAGTGATAAGTATGATGTGCATACATCCCTTAAATAGATACTCCTCCTACATAGATGCTTCCTATTATATACTCCCCCTATATAATTTCTTCTTATTCTATACTCCCCCTAAATATATTATTTCTTCAAAATAAATCTCCCCCTTTTATTATTATCAAAAGAGGCTTGGGTAGAGTGTCTTATCAAGTAGATTTCTTTCTGTGTAGATACAAAATTGGATCGTTTCATGGGACCTCTTGTTGATCTCTTGTGAATTAAATATGCCATGATCGAGCTTTAAGTAATAATACAACAAAATAAATTTAGTAAGTATTGTGAAAGTAAATATTGTTTTGCGATTGTATTCATGTATAAAATTAGAGGTGTAGTTTATAAAGATGTTGCTTATTGAGTTTAAAAATAAGAGATGCTTATAAAAACTAATATTCACAAGAATGATCTAATTTATAAAAGTAAGATGGAAAGCAACAATGTTAGACAATTTGCAAGTCAAGTATACTTAAACTATTATGAAGATCATGCATTGCTATCTAGTTCATTTACTAAAGATTGTAGAGAATTTTTTAAGGTGTGTATTAGGGTTCAATTCTCTTGTTTATAAGTGTTATGCAAGATAATAATGTGTACAAAAATGTATTTGGATAAAGTATGCAAGTGAGTTATTTGAAAAAACAAAACATATATGTAGAAATGCACATATCATTAAATTATCTAAATAATTTTACTTTCAAACTTTTTCAATGCACATAAATATCACGTGAAATTACCAAGGTGCTCAGCACACATAATGCTCATTAAGACTTATCAAGGTGCAAAGTATGCTTAGGGATCACACTTTTTTTATTATTTTTTGTTAATTTATGATCTGATGTACTAAGAGAAGTGGTAAAGTTTGTTTGCTACAAGACACTTTATAATTCTTATCCAAGGTGCTCAACCATATAATACTCGAAAAGACTTATCAAGAGGGTGAGTGGTGCATGGTGGAGTTTTCCTTATTAGTTTTAATTTGATTTTTTTTTATTTTAGAGACTAAGGGCTCCGAATTCATTTGTTTTGCAAACAATAGCATTATAATTTTCAAACAACTTTTCAATATAAAGTAGTTCATGAATAACAAAAAAAAATTGCAAAAACAATTACAATGTATTGTAGGTAATATATGTATTCATTTTAATAAATTATGTTATTACACTACACAATCATGCAAGTTTAAAATTAACAGCTCATGTAGGTTATCAAAAATGTGTGTGTGAAATAATCATTACCTAACATAATACATTACTCATAATTAGAGGCATACTCATCATTCTTACACATATGCAATACAATAAATTTCATTTCAATTTAGAAGATAGTTTTCAAGGCACGATAATAACTAAAGAATATTAGGAAGAACTTGCAATTTAAATTAAACATTGTATTTAATTTTGAAATGATAAATTTTATCATCCTTGATAAACATTTCAAATTAAGTGAAAAAGTTTTTTTGTATTGGTATTTTTGAAATACTATACATGTGAAGTAAGAGAAATGAAAGCATATTTTTATATTTTTATGTTTTCCAAGCTTTATAGTTGATTTTTAAAATTTATAAAGGAAAAAATATTTTTGAGTTTTTGATGTGTTTTAAAATTTTCTTTGATTTTTCAGGCTAGACAGAATCAGAAGAAAATACTTTTTAAAAAAAAGAATGATGGACACAATAAAGAAGAAAAGAGGAAAATCAGTATTTATACTAACTATAACGCCCCTGAATTTTCAATAATTATTAGATCCCTTTTGTGGTGTAATAGTGATGTAAGGGCATTACATTGACGCGTAATTAGAGGGGCACAATTATTTGTGCGAAATTTTGTCCATCAGTAATAGAGTTTTTGACTTTGGAAATTTAAGTGGTTAATTTTTAGTGTGTTTGTGAAGTTTGGTGGCGATCCGGGCTTAATTGGGCTCTCAGTGAATTTTGTAAGAATTATTGTTATTTTAACTACGGGAAATTTTAACCCAAGTTTGGTTTGTCATATCCTGATTTCGACTTCGCCATTGGATATTTAGCACCGCCTTTTAGTTTTGGTGAGAATTTCATCTAAAAACCGAGGAGTTTCAGTATTTCGCTTCATTTGAGTTTTCTTGAAAATTATGTTCGTAATATAATATATATAAATATCCTTATAAATCGAAAACCCTAATCATCGTCTTCTCAAACCGACGGACATTGCAAATAGCAGAATAAGAGGATGGCGCGTCATCGCAGATTCTTTCGGTCGCCGCCGAACGGAGTTCCGGTGCATGAAACCTTCGACGGAGCGTAGATCCGGAAAGCACTCGCCGAGATCTTCGCGTGCACAGTAAGATTTTCTCATTTCATATATTATTGACATTATGATATTTGATCTTAACCCTTGTTTTACCCTGAAAAGTTTTAGATATCGTAGACGGGGTGTTCTTGCGGCTAATCCTTGAGGCTAAGCGCTTGAGAGGCCGGTTTTCAGAAGGTTTTGAGGCAAGTGGTGATTCCTCCCCTCTTACTAGTTCCTTTGTTCATATTTCCCCTCTTTTCTTTCCTTCATAGAGTGTAGGAGTTGAGTAGGGTTCATCCAAGTCCAAATTCATCGAATAGGGTAGAAATTCTACTAAGTCTGAATTCGTCGTGTATAATTCGTCGTGTATAATTTGTCGAGTATTCTTGATGAATTCATCGAGTGAATTTGTCAAGTGATTTGGTGAGATTGACCCCTTCTCGTAGAGTATAATTCGTCGAGTATTCTCGATGAATCCGTCAAGTGACTACAGTGTTTGGTGTCGAGTGTATTGATTTCGCCAAGTGTATTCGTCGAGTATTCTCGACAAATTCGTTGAGTATCCAGTGAATGCGTCGAGTATTCATGAGAGGCCAAGTCCAATTCGTCGGGTATTCTCGACGAATTTGTTTAGTATCATTGAGTATTAGTTATATTAGCTAAGTCTATTTGTAGAGTTTATCCGTCAAACCAAGTCATATTCGTTGAGTGAACCGTGAAATCATCGAGTGCTTTCGGCGAATCTGTGTGGACTTAGAAACTTTTTGACGAGTGAACTTCCTATTCGTCGAATATGCATTAGATAAATATTGGGACTTTTCCTTCCTCTTCGTCATTGAGGAATTTCGATGCTAAGTTTTGGGTTTTATCAGTGTTTTTAAGTATTTTAATTTTGGCCTTTGGGTGGTAGTGGATAAAAGACCACCACCGAAGTGCTGGTTAGTGAATCATTATGCCTGGTTGTTTTTTTATTCACTTCTTATGTACTGTCGGGTTGGGTTGGACAATGTGGACACGACCGTAGTGCCTTTTTGAGATGTTTGATCTGATGGTTTTTGTTGGGCAATATGGCCACCTACTCAGTATCGCTTTTACCAATAATGATTCACGTGTTTGAGTTGATCAATCTCTTTCTTTTTATATACATACATATGTTCATATACATACTCTTATAGATATTACTGAAGCATGGCTTTATATCGCACTTGGTGAACCTTCTCATACTTAAACCTCTGTAAATTCTTCATTTCATATTACTTTAGGATTTATGTTGTGGTTTGACAACTATTCTGTCTTAGGTTAGTAACCATTTGAATCCTCTAATTTATTTTCTTTTGATCTTTTTGCCACTTGCTTATTTTCTTGTTGAGGTGTTATTTCTTTTGAATGCCTTCGGCTCGGAGCAGTAGTGGTCCAAGCAGCTTAAGTTTGTGGTTCTTGGCGTGGGCTTAGTAGTTTTTGTTTTCTCCCCTCACTTTTGTGAGGTAGTATTGTTGTTCTTGTTTTTAGTCCAGAAAAATATTTTGTTATATGGGTTTGTGTTAGTTTGTTGATGCCTACAGTGAATTATTGTAGATGATAGACTATTTTCTAGCTGCTATGTTTTTTTTTTCTTATTGTTTGTCATATTTAATTGCTTTCTGGGATGGTTTTATGTTAGGATTACATGTTAGTTACATTCAAAATATGAAAAGATAAAAATTTTTACCTCGTACTCATAGTATCCCTTTAAATCAAATATCACTCTATTTCAACGAACATAAAAGCTTTTTTCGTACATATACTAAATCTAAAGGTGTGCATATAATTAATAGTCATGTTGGATCTTCATAATAGGATAATAAATGAAATAAACCAAGTATTTTCCGCTGTGTACATATATTTTCACCCCTGGACTAGTTAATCGACTGAGTCAAGGGAAACAACAAAATAAACCTAATCTTAAATTATACCTTCATTATAACACATTTGAGAAAGTTCATGATGAGTGTTAGGTGTAAGTTCTTGCCTAAGCGTCTGTAGTTGTCCCCTGCACGGTGTGGCATCACGACGCGTATTTCTTCTTATTCCAATACATTTAAAATGCTGAGAAAATACGGGTTATAATAGTTGGTATTAGAGGGAGGTTTGTTTGACAAATCGGTTGAACGACAATCTCTAGTAAGGTTTTAGTTGTCTTATCTCATTGCATACACACATCGATGTGTCATCAGTATGTCTTGGCGAAAGAATGAACACTACACTCATAAGCATGACAAGAAGTATACAAGGCATATTGTGTAGTATGAGATGCATAATATGTGTTTGTATATGGATCGTCATAGGAAGCAATATGTGACTATTATGTAGTATGGGATGCATAACAATCATCAAATGGATACTCATTAGATTTTGTTTTTTTATTACATGCGATATTATGTAGTATGAGATGCATAATATTTCATGTGTATGCCGCTCATAACAAGCATTAAGGCCTTTAATGGAATGCATTGCCCAATATGTATGGCATAACATAGCATTAACATGCGTGCTAAGTTAAGATCTACATGATGACATGCATACACATGGTTTTAAAGCAAAGGAATAAGAATTCATGTATTCATATTATATGCACATGAGTGAATAAGATGATGGTATATCATTCTAAGTTAAAGCATAACATCACTTTTAAAAATCCCAGAGCAATGTAGCAGGTAGAGCAAGTATCTATTCATGTATGGTCTGAACTAAATTGAATAGTTCTAGCATTAAGCGAGGTTTGATGAGTGATTTTTTGTATTATTAGGAATGCTACCGAAGCGTGTTGTGACAAGGTCAACTTCCCAGTCTGAGGGTGAGTCGTCAGTTGTGCAAGTGAGGCCGTGATTGAAGGGCTGCGGTAGAGCAATGAGGCTCTGTCAAGGAAGATGGTTACTATGCAATCGTAGATCCAGGCATTATTGACTGCCTCCTTAGGGAAGCAGCCTGTGGTGAAGAACCCTGGAGTGGGTCAGACTGTACCTGTTCCTCCTGCTCCTCTTGTGCCTCCAGTTCTGCTTCCACTGGAGATGAATTTCATTTCGCAATTCCAGTGATTAGGACCCCCTACCTATGATGGGAGAGCCGATTTCATGGCATTGGATGACTATATTATTGCCATTGAGAAGATGTTTTTGTATTCAGGAATTTCTGTGGGCCAAATGGTAATGTTTACCACTAACCAGCTGAAAGTCCTTGCTAAGAGCCGGCTGATCCGAGAAAAAGAGAGCCTCTCGGAGGGTTGTTTATGGGAATCTTTCAAGGGGATGTTGCAGAAAAAATTTCTACCATCGGTCGAGCAAGAACGTCTGATGAATAATTTTCTACACCTGAAATAGAGACAGCTCATGGCTAGTGAGTATGAGATAGAATTAAGAAAGTTGAGCAGGTTTAATACAGATTTAGTGGCCTCTAAGGCAGTAAGGGTGAGGAGATTTCTGGGAGGACTTCGTAGTAAAATCCAACAGTTTGCTAGCGCATACTAGTCAGAGATGTATGTTGAGGCAGTGGAAGTTTACCTTAGAGATGACACTATCGACAACGCCAAGAATCGAGGTGCGCAGATAAGGAAGGACAAGAGAGTTTGATGATTGTGGAAGCTCTAGGGCATATGGCCAAGCTTCTAAGAAAGGAAGTATGGAAGTGCGTAGTTTCTGTGTCCGGCCAGGCCATCTCTCCGAGAAGTGTTTCAAGAGGTTGGGAGCTTAGAAGCAGCATCAGGTGCTAGCAATTCAGAGCACGCCCAAAGGAGACCTGGTATGTGCTTCATGTAAGCAGAAGGGGCATGACATTTCCCATTGTCGGACAAAGGATAAGGCTTATTTCCAGTTCAGGAAGAAATTGCATCTGAATTCTAAGTGATCGCGGCCTCAACCCCCGCTGCAGCCAATTCCACTTCAAGCCATGCTGCCAGCATAGCATATGGATAAAGGGAAGGGCAAGTTGAATGTGGTGACTTTGGAAGAAGCGCATACTTCCAGCAAAGTGATCTTAGGTTAGATTCTAATCTAGATCTTAGATTTCAGCTGTAGGTTCAATGTTGTTCGACTAGTTACGTATACGATTTTATAGGGAAGTTTAAGGTAAATAAACATAGGGTGCGCGTTCTTTTCGATTCTGGTGCTACCCACTCGTTTGTGGCTAGGACTTTTATAAAACATCAACGTCTGAGCCTCGATCAAGACGGTGATTCATTTTGCGTTAGTTTTCCCTCTAGTGACTTGGTGGGGTTGGACCAGAGAATCCAGAGTTGTCCTATCCTTTTATGTGACATCCTAGCCTTTACTGATTTGAGGGTGCTAGACTTGGAGTACTTCAATGTGATTTTGGGCATGGACTGGTTTTCCAGGTATGATGCTGTTATCCAATGCAACATAAAGCATTTGGACTTCAAGATAGACAATGGACACCCCATGAGTGTGTATTGATTTCCGCATCAAGATTCCCTGATTATTTCTGTGATACGTGCTTGGAAACTCTTAGATTCTGGTTGTCCTTCTTATCTTCTTTCTATTTTGAGAACTGTTAGTAGTTTGCCATGTATCAAAGATATTTTTGTGGTGCGAGAGCTCCCCGATGTTTTCACTATTATTCTTCCTGGTCTTCCGCCTGAGAGAGATGTGGAATTTGTGATTGATCTTGAGTCGGGTACTTACCCTATTGCAAAGGCACTATACCATATGGCCCCTCGTGAGCTGAAAGAGTTGCGTATCCAGCTAGATGAATTGCGGCAGTGTGGATTTATTCGGTCAAGTTCTTCGCATTGGGGTGCACCTGTCTTGTTTGTGAAGAAAAATGATTGTTCTATGAGGCTATGCGTCAATTATAGGGAGTTGAATAAGGTAATCATCAAGAACAGGTATCCTTTTCCGTAGATAGATGATTTGTTTGATCAGTTCCATGGTAGTATGGTGTTTTTGGAGATTGATCTTCATTCGGGCTACCATCAGATGAGAATCCGTGAGTCAGATATGATGCAGACAACTTTTCATTCTCGGTATGGATATTTTGAGTTCTTGGTGATGTCCTTTGGCCTCACAAATGCACCCTGACTTTATGGATATGAGAAAAAGAGTGTTTAAGGATTTCTTAGATCATTTTGTGGTCATTTTAAATGATGATGTTCTAGTATATTCCCGGAGTGCTGAGGAGCATGCTCAGCATTTGCGCCAAGTTTTGTCTATTTTTAGAGAGCATAAGTTGTATGTGAAATTGAGTAAGTGCGAGTTTCGGCTTCCTCAAGTGTCCTTTTTGGATCATGTTGTGAATAAGGATTGAATTTTTGTTGACCCAGAAAAGATAACTGTTGTGTTAGATTGTAAAAGACCTACCATGCCTAAAGAGATAAGAAGCATCTTAGGGTTGGCAGGCTATTATAGAAGGTTTGTGAAGGGATTCTCTTTATTGTTTGCACCTTTGACTATGCTTATGCAGAAGAATGTTGCGTTTGTGTGGAGCGATGAGTGCGAAGGAGCCTATTGGTACCCTTGTTTGATTTGGGCTAGGTCCAGTCTTAGGATGTTGATCCATATGTATAGCAAGGGTCAAGGTCTAGGTCTAAGTTAGTCTCTACAGGTAAGAATTCTCAAGACCAGCCTTGGATTTCTCTCAAAGATCTCAGACTCAGAAGAAATCTATGGATTTCATATCAGTTCGACTTTTGTCGAACTCAGCTCGACGATCGTCGATCTTCGATCGACGATCTCAGAGATTAGTCTCTGAACTGAGCTCGACGATCTACGAGCTCAGGTCGACGTTTTCTCTTTTGTTCACAAAAGTCTCAAATCGTAGATAGTTGATCTCAGCTCGACGATCTTTCAGCTCATATCGACGATCATTCTCTGTGTTTGACTTCTTTTATTTTCAGCGACTGTCTTGAAGATTTATTTTCTAATTCATTGATTCTATTTATGTCAAATAATCTCTGGTAGTTAATACTGACCTTCTCTAGGCATATAGTCGTTTCTTCACAGCATTAACTATCATATTTCACAGAGTTATTATTCTGACCTATTTACCAAGACAGTTGGGGAGAAAATTAATTGCCAGAATTTGTAGCCCTTTGTCTCCTCGTTTTCTGCAGTAATTTAAGGAATGTTTTTGAATCTCAAAAAGAGATATTCAGACTAGTTAATTGACAGACAAGTAGATTCATAAATAGTCTCACAGAGAACACAAGCATTTTTCTGCAATAGCCTTCAGAACTCTCCATTCTGTTCTCAGAAAACAGTAGAAGAACAACAAATTTTCATCTTGAGTCTTCTTCTTCAGTTCTATCTTCAGGAATCTACAGAGACTGTAAATCAACATCATTCTATAGATTCTGAAGAGCAAGAACACAAGTCTAATTAAGACCTACACCCTGGACAAAGCTTCTATCTTCCTGAATCTACTCAATATCTCAGGGGGGGGGGGGTTTGGAATCATCAAATCCACATAATCTTCTCATTTGGTTTGAGAAAGATAAGACTGCCATCTATTTTCTTTAACCTCTCTTGTACAGGGTTATTACTCCCTTCAAAAGTGAACTCTTTGGTGATAGAACACCTGATCAAAAACCAATTGGTTTTTAGGCACCTGATCAAAAGCCTGAAGGGTTTCTAGATCTACCTGAGGCAGATCTTGTGGTGATAGGGCACCTGATCAAAAACCTAAGTGGATTCCTACTAGTGTGGTAGAAGAGTGGATGTACCCAGATTTGGGGAACCACTATAATTTTCTTGTGTTGTCTGGTTGCTCATCTTTCTTTATTCCTGCTGTGCTGTGTTTGCTTTTGTTTTTAATTCTCTTATACTTATAAGTAACACCTATTTTAATTCCGCTATAAAAATTAATTAAAAGTTTTTAATACTCTATTCACCCCCCCTCTACAGTTGATTTGATCTATCCCCTCTCTTTCAATTGGTATCAGAGGATCATTTCTATTGGTTGTACAGGCTAACACCTGAACCTGAAGATCCTTGATAGTTCCTCTTCTCTCCTTCTTTCTTTTTTTTAAACCATGACACAAAATAAAGATTATGCAAGCACCAGACCTCCAGTATGCAACCTGAATAAGTTTTCTCTCTAGAAGGCAAGAATCAAATTGTATATGAATTCTATTATTAAGGATATCTTCAACTTTATTTTGATAGGTCCACCAGCTCTAGTGGAAACTACCTCAACAACATCAACAAGCTTAAATGCTGTTCCTCTTCCAAACTACAATGATGCTAAGAAAAGTGCTAAGATTGCTGATGCCAGAGCCATGAATATCTTGGCTTAAACTATGTCAGATGAAATCTTCCAGAAGGTTGCTGAATGCACGTCAGTCAAGGCCATCTAGGATTCCTTAAACTAGATGGTTGCTGGATCTGCAGATGAAAGAAAAGATATGAGAGCTCATCTTATTTCTCAGTATGAAAACTTCAAGAAAGCAGAAACTAAACCAGTAGCTGAGATGTATAATACACTCAGCATCATTATTAATGAGCTGAAAACATTTGACAAAGACATCTCACTGACTGAGCTAAATGACAAGATACTCATGTACTTTCCCAAGTCATGGGATTCTAGAATCTGGCTATCAAAGAAGGCAGAAGCATCAATGAGATCACAACTAAATCTCTATTGGGCAAGCTTAAGAGCTATGAGCAGCTCCTCAAGATAAGAGAAGAAGAACAAAAGATTTCTACCCCTCCAAGGAAGGATAAAATATAGCATTCAAAACCTCTAAAGAATCAAAAGCAACTCCATCCAATGAAGAACTGATGAGTCTCTTTGCAAAGAGATTCTTCAAGATGGGAAGAAAAAATTTCAGAAGGAAGTCTTTAAGAAATGAAGATAAACCAAGGTATGAAAAACTCCAACTAAGGAGATTATTTGCTTTGGCTGCAGGAAACCTGGACACATCCTACCAGAATGTCCAAAGAATAAACACAAAGAAAGAAGAAAGGCGAAGGAATCTAGGAAACACCTAGGTGGTTTGACCCACTTGCATAGCCAGGGTCAAAGTATAGGTCTAAGTTAGTCTTAGTAGAGCAAATCTCATATAGACTAGCTTTGGATTTCATTTCCAGACCAAGACTCAGAAGAAATCACTGGATCTGATATAAGTTTGACTATCGTCGAACTCAGCTCGAAGATCGTCAATCTCCGATCGACGATCGCAGAGCTAAGATCTCTGAGCTGAGCCCGATGATCTTAGAACTCAGATCGACGATTTCCAGTCTCAGCTCGACGATCTCTTATCTCAGTTCGACGATCTTTTATCTCAGCTCTGCGATTATTTCTATGTGTTCGACTATCTTATTGCTCAACTGTTTTGAAGATTTCATTCTTATTTTGTCAAGGCTATTTAAGGAATCAAATCTTTGGTAGTAAATACTGATATTTTCAAGGCTTATAGCTGTTTCCAGTGCAACATTAACTACAGGTTTTCATAGAGTTTTTATTTTGACTTATATGCCAAAGATAGTTGAGGAAATCATTTATTGCAGATATTGTAGCCGTTTCCTCTCCTGGATTCCTGCAGAATAATAAAAGGAATGTTTTTGAATTCAAGTCATGGAATTATTCTTATCATCTGTCAGATAAGAACGCTATACATATTATGTTTTCTTTTGCCAAGATTGATTTACAGAGAGACACTTAAAGAAAGACAAAATTGTTCCTGCTAAAATCCTAGAAACATTCTGGAGCAGATCTTCATAAGTTTTCTCATTCTGTCAGTGCTCTGAAGAAGAAGCAAGAAGAACAACTTTTACAAATCAAGAATCTTCTTGTTCTTCTCTTCCAGGACCATTGCTAAGACATTCAAGCATCATCAGCCTAAAGCTCCTTGATCAAGTCTCAGTTGAAGACCTACTCACCCAGTGCAAAGCTTCTCAGCCTGAAACCTTCTATATTTCAAGGGGAGCTTTGACAACATCTTTGAATACACAAAAGTCTTCTCAGTTGTACCTTGAGAAAGAGAAGACAAAATCACTCTCTCATCCCCACCTTTGTATAGGGTTTTAATTCCCTTCAAAATTATTCTGGTTCACAAGTCTCCTTCCAAAAGACTTGAGGGTTAGTTTTTGGGCGCCTGATAAAAATCTCATTGGTGGCATTCACCTGATCAAAACCTGTAGTGGATTCAAACCAAGGGTGGTAGAAGAGTGGATGTACCCAGTTAGGGAACCACTATAAAATTCTTGTGTTGTCTGGTTGTGCTTTCTGTGTTCTTGTGTGCTTGTGCTATGGTTAGATTAGCTTAGTTTATCTACTTTTATCTTTTCTGTAAAAAGATTTTTTATAACTCTATTCCCCCCCATAGAGTTATTCAGAGTTTATCACCCCCTTTTTCTTTCAATTGGTATCAGAGGGAGGTTGGCTATCTTTATACAGGCTAACACCTGAGCCAACCAAGACCTCCAGATAATCTCTGAATAATTATTATTTTTCTGTTTTTAATTTATCTTATACCATGGCATAAAACAAGGAATACACTAGAACCAGACCTCCAGTATGTAACTTGTCAAAGTTCACTATCTTGAAGGCAAGAATCAAGTTGTACATGAACTCTATTGATGAAGATATCTTCAACTCTATTTTGACTAGTCCACCAGCACCAGTGGCAATTACCTCAACAACATCTACAAGCTTAAATGTTGTTCCACCTCTAGATAACAATGATTCTAAGAAGAAAGCCAAGATTGCTGATGCCAAAGCCATGAACATATTGGCTCAAAATATGTCAGATGACATCTTTCAGAAGGTGGCTGAGTTCACCTTTACAAAAGAAATCTGGGATTCACTCAACCAGATGGTTGCTGGCTCAGCAGATGAGAGAAAAGATAGAAGATCAACTCTCATCTCACAATATGAAAATTTCAAGAAAGATGAAGCTGAATCTATTGGTGGGATGTACAACAGACTAAGCTCCATCATCAGTGAGCTGAAGACATTTGATAAAGACATCTCTCTCACAGAAGTAAATGATAAGATTCTAATGTGCTTCCCAAGCTCATTGGACACCAGGATCTGGCCAATCAAAGAGGCCAGAAGCTTGAATGATATTTCAACTGAAACTCTCCTTGGAAAGCTCAAATCTTATGAGCAGTTAATCAAGTCCAGAGAAGCTCTAGAACAAAGGACTCCTCCTCAAGCAAGGAAAGAACAATCCATTGCAATCAAGGCCGCTGAAGAGACTGAAGCTCCAATAGTCAATGAGGAGCTAATGAGTCTCTTTGCCAAGAGATTCTTTAAAATGGCAAGGAAGGACTTCATGAGGAAGTCATCAAGAAATGACAGCAATCCCAGGTATGACAAAACCCCCACTAAAGAAGTAGTGTGTTTTGGATGCTGAAAACCCGGGCACTTCATGTCTGAATGTCCTGAAAATCAAAAGAAGGAAAGAAGAAGAGAGAAGGAATCTAGAAGCAAGAATTACAGCAAGCCCTCTTCCTACAAGCATAAAAGGAAGGATAAAGGATTTGTGGCTGACACAGAAGATGAATCCACATCTTCCTACTCCAGTTAAGAAGAATAAGAGGCCAATGAAAAGGAAGTTTGCCTCATGGTAATTGATGCTAGCACTAGCAGATCAGATACAAATGAATCTGATGATGAAGAAATCCTGTCAGCTGAAGATCAGGTATTAGCTTCTTTTGATTTTGAATCTGATGAATTTAAATTTGAATTCAAAAATTTATCATTAGATTTGATAAGCTCTGAGAAGGAAATCAAACTTCTTAGATAAAAATAAAAAGATCAAGATAAAATCATTTCTGAAAATTCTAATCTATCAAATGAACTAAATTCTGCAAATGAACAAATTATCTTTCTGAAATCTGAACTTAGCAAAGCTAAGATATTAGAAGAATCATTGAATGGCAGAAGTTTAAAATTGCTAGATATAACTAGCACATTAAATGCAAGAACTAAAAACTTCAAACTAGGATTAGGAACTTCATCCAGTGAACCAATCCTAATTCAAAAGAATCACCTTTCTAAACCTTTAAATTTTGTTTCTGATAACGGAAAGAAAAAACTGAACAAGTCAATAAGGTTAATGAAGTCCTTAAACAAATTGAAACTAAGAACAAACTTAAAAACTAGAAGAGTAATAAAAGTAACAATGTTCAGCAGTTATCGTCGAACTCAGATCGACGATATATGAACAGATCGTCGACCTCAGAACGACCATCTTTGAATGCAAATTTCAGTAATAATCAATATTCTATCTATGATCGACGATACCAGTATTGTTCGTCGACCAGAGATCGACGATTTTGGTGCACCAAGAATGAATATCTTCATTCTTCGAGCAGAGATCGAAGATCTCATCCAACATCTTCGAGCTCAATTCGACGATCCAACCAGAAATCATCGATCCCAGATCCTAACAACAAAAATATAAATTCTAATAGCAACATTAATCCTTTTAATCAATGGATAATACCACCAAGAAGATATCATCCCAAAGGTTACAAAAATCAACCTGAATGTTCTTACATTTCCACTTACAGTTATGTAAATCAACAAGGACCCAAGGTTACCTGGGTCAAGAATAACTAACTATCATCCCTGTAGGTAAAGAGCTATCCAACATCTAATCAACAATGGTATCTGGACAGTGGTTGCTCCAAGCATATTTCTGGCATCAAGGACAACTTAAGTGATTACAAGTCTAAGCTGGGACCAAAGGTTATCTTTGGTGATTCAAACTGTGGCCAGACCAAAGGCTATGGTAAAGTCAAGATTGGAGCAGTGACTTTCAAGAAGGTTGCTTATGTATGTGGTTTGAAGCATAACCTCATCTCAATATGTCAACTTTGTGATGAAGGTTATGAGGTAACTTTTAACTCTAACCCTTGTATTATTTCTTCTAAAGAAAACAAACTTGTTTTAATTTGGAATAGACAAGGAAACATTTAATTAGTAAATTTTCAATCTGCATCTTCTGACATATGCCTGCTTAATATAGTTAGTAATCAAAGTATTTTATGGCATAAAAGACTAGGTCATGTTAATCTGAAAAATATTGCTAGGCTATCTAAATACAACCTTGTGAGAGGTTTACCTTCTAGTCCCTACAAGAAGGGAGGCCTCTGCAGGGCTTGTCAATTAGGCAAGCAAACTAAATCTAGCTTTAATTCAATTAATAAGAATGATTTACCTAGGATCTTGTACCTGCTACACATGGATCTTTTTTGTCTTAATGATGTACAAAGCCTAGGAGGAAATCTTATACTCTAGTAGGTGTAGATGACATCTCTAGATACACTTGGGTATTATTTCTGAGACCTAAGTCAGATACCTTTAAGGTTCTTACAGATTTTATCAAGACCATACAGATTGAGTACTCTACTCAAGTTGCATTGATCAGAAGTGATCATGGCACTGAGTTTGAATCTCTTCTTATGCATGAGTTCTGTGAGAAGGAAGGTATCAGGAACTGTTTCTCAGCTCCTAGAACTCCTCAACAAAATGGGGTAGCTGAAAGGAAAAATAGAACACTCATTGAAGCTACAGGTTTATTACTTACAGATGCTTACTTGTCTCTATCCTATTGGGCAGAGGCAGTGAGCACAACAAACTATGTCCTGAATATAAGTTTGATATATAAACTTAAGCATAAGACTCCATATGAATTACTCAAAGGGAAGAAATCAATAATCACCTATTTTAAAATATTTGGTTACATATATTATATTCACAATAATGACAATAAGTACACTAGAAAATTTGAAGCAAAGGCTGCAGTGGGAATCTTTCTAGGATATTCCCAAGTCAGCAAAGCTTATAGAGTGTTTAATAAATCTACATTAAAAATTTAAGAATCTATGCATGTTTCATTTGATGAAGCTAACATGTTTTATAAAGAGAAAGAGATTTCTACCAATAACTCTTTGCAGGTACCTCACTTGTGTGAGAAATTGGATGACTTAAACCTTACTCAAGAGGTTATATTACATCCTTCTCCATAAGCTAATGAAGACAGTGATGAAGAAACTATGTAAGCAGCTGAACTTCATTCTACAACAAACATAATTCCACAAGAGGAATTAAATCCAATTACTGTTGCTGAACCAACTCCACCCACTGATCTTGTCACACTAAGGGATCACCCCAGATCGCAAGTGATTAGAGACATAACAGAAGGTGTATAGACAAGGCATCAACTCAACCATGATGTGATGCATGCCTATTTCCTCTCTCAAATTGAGCCTCAATCCATAACTGATGCTGAGCAAGATCCCCATTGGATCATTGCAATGCAAGAGGATCTAAATCAATTTGAAAGATATAGAGTTTGGGACTTGGTTCCAAGGCCTAAAGGTTATCTAGTAATTGGAACTAAGTGGGTTTCAGGAATAAGCTTGATGCCCAAGGTGTGATTGTGAGGAACAAGGCTAGGCTTGTTGCTAAAGGATATAGGCAAGAGGAAGACATTGACTATGATCAAACATTTGCTACTATTGTCAGGCTAGAAGCTATAAGGATATTTCTGGCTTATGCTGCATTGAAGAAGTTCAAAGTCTACCAAATGGATGTCAAGAGTGCATTCTTAAATGGAGAACTTAAAGAAGAGGTCTATGTTGAAAAACCTCCAGGTTTTGTTTCTCCAACTCATCCCTCTTTTGTTTTCAAATTGTATAAGGCTCTCTATGGTTTAAAGCAAGCTCCAAGAGCTTGGTATGAGACCTTAGCCAGCTTTCTCTTAGAGCATGGTTTTTCAAGAGGCATGGTAGATAGAACTCTTTTTACAAAATTGCATCATGATAAAATTTTAGTAGTACAAATATATGTAGACGACATTATATTTGTTTCTACTGATCCCAAATTATTCAAAAGATTTCCTGATCTAATGCATTCCAAATTTAAGATGAGTAGCATGGGAGAGCTATCTTATTTCCTTGGTCTCCAAGTGAAACAATCTCCTGATGGAATCTTCATTTCCCAATCTAAATATGCTAATGAGCTTATTAAGAAGTTTGGGATGGCTGATGCCTCCCCTATGAAGACTCCCATGGCTGCCAATGCTATTTTAGACTCTAATGAACATGAAAAACCTATTGATCAGACCAGGTATAGGGCCATTGTTGGATCCCTACTATATCTAACAACAAGCAGACAAGATATCATGTTTTTTTACATGTTTATGTGCTAGGTTCCAGGTGAACCCTAAAGAATCTCAACTTATTTTCATAAAAAGGATTTTAAGATATATAAAGGGGTGTCCTAATCTAGGACTCTGGTATCCAATAGAGTCAGCATTTGAGTTGACTGTATTTTCAGATGCTGACTATGCTGGATGTAGAGTGGACAGAAAGAGTACTTCAGGAACTTGCCAGTTTCTGGGTGATAGACTTGTGTCCAGGTTTTGTAAGAAGCAAACTTCTATATCAACATCAACTGCTGAAGCTGAATATATGGCTGCTGGCAGTTGTTGTTCACAGATTTTGTGGATACAAAACCCACTCTTTGATTATGGTTTCAATCTAAATAATTCAACCATTTTCTGTGATAGTACAAGTGCTATATCTACAGCACATAATCCAGTGCATCACTGTAGAACAAAACATATAGATATAAGACATCATTTCATTAGAGATAATGTAGACAAAAATAAAATTAATCTTGACTCTATCTCCACTGATTTTCAAAGAGCAGACATTTTCACCAAACCCCTAGATGAAAAGAAGCACATGTTCTTCCTGAATCATCTTGGAATGATCAATGGGAAGGATTAATTTAATTTTTTTGTCTTAGTTTTTGGATCTGTTCCTAAATTGTCAAACGGAGATCGACGATCTTTGAACTGATCTTGAGCTAAATCATCGACCTGAGATCGACGACAGATCTATGAAGTAAAAATCGTCGACCAGAGATCGACCCCTTTACTTTAGAAGATAAATCGTCGACCTAAGATCGATGATCTATTTTCCCTCTTCAATCTGAGACCGATGATAATATTTAATTAAAAATCTATCGTCGACATGAGATAGAAGTTTTTATTTATTTATCGTAGGATAGAGTCCGACTCTTCACATTCCGAAAAACCTATATTAAGGGTTTATTGTCATGCTCTATCCCGCGCTCTCCAATTTCCCCTCCTGCACTTGATCTTGTGTTTTCTCTTGCAGGTTTCTAATGGCGATTCCGGCGGCTATCCTGTCAGCAATGAAATTTGACGCAGGGTTCGACATCGATTTCGACTTCTTTAGCCATTGCGATCTGATATTCAAGGAGATACTGCAGTTTTGTGAAGTTCAAGGTCTGAGGAAGTTTATGTCAACAAGAATCAAGTTACTAACCGCTTAAATTAAGGAATGGGTCTACTCCTCTACATGTCCAGATAAATCAACCATGATTGGAACTATTTCGAGAAATCAGGTTATTCTTACTCCAGTCATTATTTTTGAATTATTTGACTTGGTGAATGGAGATGATAGTTTGGATCAAGACAGTTTTGAGTATAAAACTATGCTTGGAAGGATGGGCCATCCTAATGAAGTGCCAACAAAGCTGTTGAAGAATAACTTAGCTGTTCAATATAAGTTCTTGGCTGATATTATCGGGAAAGTGCTGTTGGGAAAGCACTCTGCCCATTATAATATTAACAGGCAGCAGTTTGTCATTATGTCTGCCCTGGTTAATGGTATATCAGTCAAATGGGCTGATTTATTCTTTGAATTGATTAGGAGGAAATGCTCTAAGAAAGAGGTTTGCTTTGGGAGAATTTTGGCCATATTTCTCCAGGCAAAAGCTCCTGAATTGATGGTTCCCAGACCCAATTCATCAATGCTAGTAAGAGGTTGGACTCCTATTTGTTTGCAAAATGGGAGAGGATAATTCCTAGGCCTTCCAATGCCTCCAGGACTTTTGAGGATACAAGAGCAGATGCAGCTACTTCCCCTACCCCAGAAGATATTCCTTCCTCTATCCCCTCCTCAGTTCCCTCCCAAACCCAATCATCTCCAGTTGCTTCACCTCCACCTCCTGCTTCACCCATCCACATCCAGACCTCTGCAGATAATCTTGTATCTCCTCCTCCAGATCTTTTTGTATATCCTCATACAGATAATCCAGTATCTCCTCATGAAGATCATCCTGAAGATCCTCATGTCTCTTCTCAACACATTTATTCCCCCATCATCTCTCCATCCTTGTCATCTCAGATTCCATCTGACCCCATCCAAGAGAATGCTCCAGCAACATCTTTTCCTTCTGCTGTCCCTTCATCCTCAACTTTTACTGAGTACACTCACACAGATTTCCCCTCTGCTTTTTTAGTTTGCTCAAACTGTGGACATTAAACTCCTTACACAGCCTCTGAGCCTGAACCCCTTTACCTAAACTTCTCAGATATAGCCAAAGATCTTCTGCAATTCATCTCATCTTCCCTAGAGCTTCTTATAGCACAGGCTATAGCTCCTCTAACTTCCTCCATCATCACTCTTACCCAAAGAGTAGCTGCCCTTTCCTCTGTCCCTTCTTCTGGGGGCCTGGCTACAGATGTCTCTACAGCCAGGCAGGGGGAGATATTCCATGAAGAAGCTCCTTTGATTTCTCTAGCAGTAGCAGTCTCAGTAGATATGCAGGAGGATGTCTCTTCAGATGATCAAATGGCTCTAGACATAGAAGTTATTGATATTGATACAGATTCAGAAGAAATAGTTCTTCCAGAAGTTGTGACTATTGGTGATTTTTGTATAAATCCCACAGTGGATATCCTTGAGTTGTTGAGTACTTTCTACACACTATTTCTAGATTGTCTTCCAATTTGGAAGCCATCCTCTTTGGATATTGTGTGTTGCACTCCCTCTCTAAGTCCTGCAGTTGTTAGACAACAAAAGGCAAGCTTTGTAGTTCCTCCAGCAGAACAGTCTGATGACCAGATGTCAAGATCTCCTGGGCCATCCTATGTTATGGATGACAGCCCCATTCCCAGTCTTGATGACATCCTTGCTCAAGATATTGCTATGGAAACTGAAGCATCCCTTGCTAAAGTTATCCCTCCTCCAGCTGATAAAGAAACTCTAAAGGATGTAATTAGAGAGATTTATGCTCTTTATGATAATCCCCAAGGATCATCTGATGATGAAGTAGAATATTCTTATTCTGATAACAACAAAAGGATAGTGTCCAAGAAAAGGAAAGCTCTATCTAAAGTAGTCTCAAATCCAAATCCTCAGAATGACACTCCTTATTACATTCTCCAGAAGATTACACCTTATCCAGGTATGCCTCATTAGACGTGGCTATCTAAAAGTGAGTAGAAGGCTAGAAAGAAAAGTAGAAGGTATTGTCCTCCTCCTCAAAGGTCCAGGAGATGTCCTCCTTCTCCCCCTCCAACAGTAGGAGCCTCTGGTTTAGCAGCTCAAAGGTCTACTCCTATTACCCAGACGTATTAGAGGCAGGACAGATACTCAAATCCTCCTCCTCCAGCTGGATCTTCAGACAAACATTCTTCTTATCAAAGGCCTATTTCTTATGCAAAGCCTAAAGGAAAACATAGTGAAGTTCCTCCTCCCAGATCTTTGTATTCTAGTCAGAAGAAGCAAAATCCAGTGGCTACAAATTTCCAGGCTCAATCTACTCAGTTCAGAATTCCATCTCAGAAGTCAGTTCAGGAAGCTAGTTCAGAGAGACCTCCCTCTCCTCCTCTTGATCCTGAGCTTGACCCCAACTTCAGAATGGCATGGTTGAATGAATTAGTTGGGTTATCTGAAATGAATAAAGCCAGAAAAGAAGGTCAGGATCCCTCTCAATTCACTACTATGTCATCTTATAGAGAGAAAGAGCTTGGCAAATTGCAGGTTAGCAAAAAAGTATTTAATCAATCAGAGTATATGACTCTTCATCCTGAGGCAGTTGTGCCTAGAGCAGTTTCTCAGAAGTCTCTAGGAGATCAAGATATGAAGTTGTCAAAGAAAGAAGCAAAAGATCCTTCTAGGAAGATCATATTTTCTAAACCCTCTTCTGCTCCTCCTTTTGATAAACCCTAAGATCTCTGAACTCCTTATTGTTTATTTTTGTTTTTTTTCTCTATCTGGATTATATGTGAACTACATGCTATACTATATCTGGTGATTTTTATTTCCATACCATATCAGATACCTATATCACTGTATTGTTTTTGCTATCTCTTTTATGTTTAGTGACCTCACCCAAATAGGGGGAGATTGTTGGAACCCCATGTTTGATTTGGTCTAGGTTCACTCCTAGGTGGTTTGACCCACTTATATAGCCAGGGTCAAAGTCTAGGTCTAAGTTAGTCTTAGTAGAGCAGATCTCATATTGACCAGCTTTGGATTTCATTTCCAGACCAAGACTCAGAAGAAATCACTGGATCTGATATCAGTTCGACTTTCATCGAACTCAGCTCGAAGATCGTCGATCTCTGATTGATGATCATAGAGCTAAGATCTCAGAGCTGAGCCCGACGATCTCAGAACTCAGATCGACGATTTACAGTCTCAGCTCGACGATCTCTTATCTCAATTCGACGATCTTTTATCTCAGCTCTGCGACTATTTCTCTGTGTTCGACTATCATATTGCTCAACTGTCTTGAAGATTTCATTCTTATTTTGTCAAGGCTATTTAAGGAATCAAATCTCTGGTAGTAAATGCTTATATTTTCAAGGCTTATAGCCATTTCCAGTGCAACATTAACTATAGTTTTTCACAGAGTTATTATTTTGACTTATATGCAAAAAAAAGTTGAGGAAATCATTTATTGCAGATATTGTAGCCATTTCCTCTCCTAGATTCATGCAGAATAATAAAAAAATGTTTTTGAAATTCAAGTCATGGAATTATTCTTATCATCTCTCAGAGAAGAAGGCTTTACAGATTAAGTTTTCTTTTGCCAAGATATATTTACAGAGAGACACTCTTAGAAAGAAAGAAAAATGTTCCTGCTAACATCCTAGAAACATTCTTGAGCAGATCTTCATCAGTTTTCTCATTCTGTTAGTGCTCTGAAGAAGAATCAAGAAGAACAACTTTTACAAATCAAGAATCTTCTTGTTCTTCTCTTCCAGGACCATTGCTAAGACATTCAAGCATCATCCTTCTAAAGCTCCTGGATCAAGTCTCAGTTGAAGACCTACTCACCCTGTGCAAAGCTTCCCAGCCTGAACCCTTCTACATTTCAGGGGGAGCTTTGACAATATCTTTGAATCCACAAAAGTCTTCTCAGTTGTACCTTGAGAAAGAGAAGACAAAATCACTCTCTCATCCCCACCATTGTATAGGGTTTTAATTCCCTTCAAAATTATTCTGGTTCACAAGTCTCCTTCCAAAAGACTTGAGGGTTGGTTTTTGGGCACCTGATCAAAAGCTCATTGGTGGCAGTCACCTGATCAAAACCTGTAGTGGATTCCTACTAAGGGTGGTAGAAGAGTGGATGTACCATATTGGGGAACCACTATAAAATTCTTGTGTTGTCTGGTTGTGCTTTCTGTGATCTTGTGTGCTTGTGATGTGGTTAGATTAGCTTAGTTTATCCGCTTTTATCTTTTCTGTAAAAAGATTTTTTATAACTCTATTCCCCACCATAGAGTTATTCAGAGTTTATCACCCCCTTTTTATTTCAATTGGTATCACGGGGAGGTTGGCTATCTTTATACAGGCTAACACCCTAGCCAACCAAGACCTCTAGATATTATCTGAATAATTATTTTTTTTTTTTGTGTTTTTAATTTATCTGATACCATGGCACAAAACAAGGAATACACTAGAACCATACCTCCAATATATAACTTGTCAAAGTTCACTATCTTGAAGGCAAGAATCAAGTTATACATGAACTCTATTGATGAAGATATCTTCAACTATATTTTGACAGGTCCACCAGCTCTAGTGGCAACTACCTTAATAACATCTATAAGCTTAAATGTTGTTCCACCTCTAGATTACAATGTTGATCAGAAGAAAGCCAAGATTGCTGATGCCAAAGCCAAGAACATATTGGCTCAGACTATGTCAGATGACATCTTTCAGAAGGGGGCTGAGTGCACCTTTACAAAAGAAATCTTGGATTCACTCAACCAGATGGTTGCTGGCTCAATAGATGAGAAAAAAGATAGAAGATCAACTCTCATCTCATAATATGAAAATTTCAAGAAAGATGAAGCTGAATCTGTTGGTGATATGTACAATAGACTAAGCTCCATCATCAGTGAGCTAAAGATATTGGATAAAAACATCTCTCTCACAGAAGTAAATGATAAGATCCTAATGTGCTTCCCAAGCTCATGGGACATCAGGATCTGGCCAATCAAAGAGGCCAGAATCTTGAATGAGATTTCAACTGAATATCTCCTGGGAAAGCTCAAATCTTATGAGCAGTTAATCAGTCCAGAGAAGCTGTAGAACAAAGGACTCCTCCTCAAGCAAGAAAAGAAAAATCCATTACATTCAAGGCTGCTTAAGAGACTGAAGCTCCAATAGTCAATGAGGAGCTAATGAGTCTCTTTGCCAAGAGATTCTTTAAAATGGTAAGGAAGGACTTCAGGAGGAAGTCATCCAGAAATGACAGCAAGCCCAGGTATGACAAAACCCCCATTAAAGAAGTAGTGTGTTTTGGATGCAGGAAATAAGGGCACTTCATGTCTGAATGTCCTGAAAATCAAAAGAAGGAAAGAAGAAGAGAGAAGGAATCTAGAAGCAAGCATTACAGCAAGCCCTCTTCCAGTAAGCACAAAAAGAAGGACAAAGGATTTGTGGCTGACACATAGAGTGACACAGAAGATGAATCCACATCTTCCTACTCCAATGAAGAAGAAGAAGAGGCCAAGGCAAAGGAAGTTTGCCTCATGGAAATTGATGCTAGCAGTAGCATATCAGATACAAATGAATCTAATGATGAAGAAAGCCTGTCAGCTAAAGATCAGGTATTAGCTTCTTATGATTTTGAATCTGATGAATTTAAATTTTAATTCAAAAATTTATGCTTAGATTTGATAAGCTCTGAGAAGGAAATCAAACTTCTTAGAGAAAAATTAAATAATCAAGATAAAATCATTTCTGAAAATGCTAATCTATCAAATGAACTAAATTCTGCAAATGAACAAATTATCTTTCTGAAATCTGAACTTAGCAAAACAAAGATATTAGAAGAATAATTGAAAGACAGAAGTTTAAAATTGCTAAGTATAACTAGCACATTAAATGCAAGAACTAATAACTGCAAACTAGGATTAGGAGCTTCATCCAGTGAACCAATCCTAATTCAAAAGAATCATCTTTCTAAACCTATAAATTTTGTTTCTGATAAAGGAAAGAAAAACACTGAACAAGTCAATAAGGTTAATGAAGTCCTTAAACAAATTGAAACTAAGAACAAACTTAAAAACCAGAAGAATAATAAAAGTAATAATGTTCAGCAGTTATCGTCGAACTCACATCGATGATATATGAACTGATCGTCGACCTCAAAATGACGATCTCTGAACGCAAATTTCAATAATAATCAATATTCGATCTACGATCAACGATACCAGTATGGTTCATTGACCAGAGATCGACGATTTTGGTGCCCCAAGAATGAATATCTTCATTCTTCGAGCAGAGATCAAAGATCTCATCCAACATCGTCGAGCTCAGTTCGACGATCCAACCAAAAATCTTCGATCCCAGATCCTAACAATAGAAACTTAAATTCTAATAGAAATATTAATCCTTTTAATCAATGGATAATACCACCAAGAAGATATCATCCCAAAGGTTACAAAAATCAACCTGAATGTTCTTACATTTCCAGTTATAGTTATGTAAATCAACAAGGACCCAAGGTTACCTGGTTCAAGAATAACTAACTATCATCCTTGCAGGTAAAGAGTTGTCCAGCATCTAATCAACAATGGTATCTAGACAGTGGTTACTCTAAGCATATGATAGGCAGCAAGGACAACTTAAGTGATTACAATTCCAAGCTAGGACCAAAGGTTATCTTTGGTGATTCAAACTGTGGCTAGACCAACGGCTATGGTAAAGTCAAGATTTTAGCAGTGACTTTCAAGAAGGTTGCTTATGTAAGTGGTTTGAAGCATAACCTCATCTCAATAAGTAAACTTTGTGATGAAGGTTATCAGGTAACTTTTAACTTTAATTCTTGTATTATTTCTTCTCAAGAAAACAAACCTGTTTTAATTGGGAATAGACAAGGAAACATTTACTTTGTAAATTTTCAATCTACATCTTCTGACATATGCCTGCTAATATAGTTAGTAATCAAAGTATTTTATGGTATAACAGACTAGGTCAAGTTAATCTAAAAAATATTGCTAGGCTATCTAAATACAATCTTGTGAGAGGTTTACCTTCTGGTCCCTACAAGAAGGAAGGCCTCTACAGGGCTTGTCAATTAGGCAAGCAAACTAAATCTAGCTTTAAATCAATTAATAAGAATGATTCACCTAGGATCTTGTACCTGCTACCCATGGATCTTTTTTGTCTTATTGCTGTACAAAGCCTAGGAGGAAATCTTATACTCTAGTAGGTGTAGATGACATCTCTAGATACACTTGGGTATTATTTCTGAGACCTAAGTCAGATACCTTTAAGGTTCTTACAGATTTTATCAAGACCATACAGATTGAGTACTCTACTCAAGTTGCATTGATCAGAAGTTAACATGGCACTGAGTTTGACTCTCTACTTATGCATGAGTTCTGTGAGAAGGAAGGTATCAGGCACTGTTTCTCAGCTCCTAGAACTCCTCAAAAAAATGGGGTAGCTGAAAGGAAAAATAGAACACTCATTGAAGTTGCAGGTACATTACTTGCAGATGCTTACATGTCTCTATCCTATTGGGCAGAGGCAGTGAGCGTAACAAACTATGTCCTGAATAGAAGTTTGATATATAAACTTAAGCATAAGATTCCCTATGAATTACTCAAAGGGAAGAAACCAATAATCACCTATTTTAAAATATTTGGTTGCATATGTTATATTAACAATAATGACAAGAAATACACTAGAAAATTTGAAGCAAAGTCTGCAGTGGGAATCTTTCTAGGATATTCCTAAGTCAGCAAAGTTTATATGGTGTTTAATAAATCTACATTAAAAATTGAAGAATCTATGCATGTTTTATTTGATGAAGCTAACATGTTTTATAAGGAGAAAGAGATTTCTACCAATAACTCTTTGCAGGTACCTCACTTATGTGAGAAATTGGATGACTTAAACCTTACTCCAAAGGTTGTATCACATCCTTCTCCACAAGCTAATGAAGACAGTGAAGAAGAAACTATGGAAGCAACTGAATTTCATCCAACAACAAACATAATTCCACAAGATGAGTTAAATCCAATTGCTGTTGCTGAACTAACTCCACCGACTGCTCTTGTCACACTAAGGGATCACCCCAGATCCCAAGTGATTGGAGACATAACAGCAGGTGTACATACAAGGCATCAACTCAACCAAGATGTTATACATGCATGTTTCCTCTCTCAAATTGAGCCTCAATCCATAACTGATGCTGAGCAAGATCCCCATTGGATCATTGCAATGCAAGAGGAACCAAATCAATTTGAAAGATGTAGAGTTTGGGACTTGGTTCCAAAGCCTAAAGGCTATCCAGTAATTGGAACTAAGTGGGTTTTCAGGAATAAGCTTGATGCCCAAGGTTTATTTGTGAGGAACAAGGCTAGGCTTGTTGCTCAAGGATATAGGCAAGAGGAAGGCATTGACTATAATCAAACATTTGCTCCTGTTTCCAGTCTAGAAGCTATAAGGATATTTCTGGCTTATGTTGCATTCAAGAAGTTCAAAGTCTACCAAATGGATGTCAAGAGTGCATTCTTAAATGGTGAACTTAAAGAAGAGGTCTATGTTGAACAACCTCCAGGTTTTATTTCTCCAACTCATCCCTCTTTTGTTTTCATATTGCATAAGGCTCTCTATGGTTTAATGTAAGCTCCAAGAGCTTGGTATAAGACCTTAGCCACCTTTCTCTTAGAGCATGGTTTTTCAAGAAGCATGGTAGATAGAACTCTTTTTACAAAATTGCATCATGATTAAATTTTAGTAGTACAAATATATATAGACGACATTATATTTAGTTCTATTGATCCCAAATTATGCAAAAGATATTCTGATCTAATGCATTCCAAATTTGAGATTAGTAGCATGGGAGAGCTATCTTATTTCCTTGGTCTCCAAGTGAAACAATCTCCTGATGGAATCTTCATTCCCAATCTAAATATGCTAATGAGATTAATAAGAAGTTTGGGATGGCTGATGTTTCCCCTATGAAGACTCCCATGTCTGCCAATGCTGTTTTAGACTATGATGAACATGGAAAAACCTATATTAAGGGTTTATCGTCGTGCTCTATCCCGCGCTCTCAAATTCCCCTCCTGCACTTGATCTTGTGTTTTCTCTTGCAGGTTTCTAATGGCGATTCCGACAGCTATCCTGTTAGCAATGAAATTTGACGCAGAGTTTGACATCGATTTCGACTCCTTCAGCCATTGTGATCCGATATTAAAGGAGATATTGCAGCTCTATGAAGTTCAAGGTCTGAGGAAGTTTATGTTAATAAGAATCAAGTTACCAACCACTAAAATTAAGGAATGGGTCTACTCCTCTACAAGTCCAGATGAATCAACCTTGATTGGAACTATTTCGGGAAATTAGGTTATTCTTACTCCAGTCATTATTTTTGAATTGTTTGACTTGGTGTATGGAGATGATAGTTTGGATCAAGACAGTTCTGAGTATAAAACTATGCTTAGATGGATGGGCCGTCCTGATGAAGTGCTCTATAACCCTATAGCTTCAGGCACAAAACCCTACTCTCAGAGTTTTGTAGCACTCCTACAACTCAGTGCCCTTTCAGGTACCTATAGCTCAGATCCAGGTAAACTGAATCCTACAAGATGAAAGTGGGTTGATGGATATTCTTGACACAAGATATATTTCTCTGTGTCAAGCTTCTTAACATAGATAGACTCAGCCCAACAATGACTACAGGAGATTATTTCCTAAGTCAACCTTAACTGAACTAAGATATACTTAGTCTTAACTACTTTCACAGCAACAAGTAATTACTTGTGCTGGAAGTTACTTGCAGAGTAATATTCTGCCTCTCCCTGAACTAAGATAGAAGCTCAGCCCTCTCTTCTTCACCACATCAATGATCGTTATGTTGGAAGCAACTTGCAGATCCCTATTCTGCCCTTCTCTCTTTCCTTGGATGAGGTGATTCAGCCCTAACTTTGAATCCTGAGGAATAGTCTCCTGAGCCTTCTTTCAGATCTCTGCTTTTACAAGCTTTCTTCTCTTCATAACATCCAGATAAAGATCTTTAGGTGCTTGAGTTGCTGGAACTGTGAAGAACCTGCTGCAAGGGTTGGCCCTTGGCTGCTATTATGCTCAGAGAAGATACTCTGAACTAGCTTACTGGTGTAGGTGAGAATGGCACCAGCTATCTTGTTGTTGAAGATGTTGATTCCAACAGCTGACTTGCTCTTTTTCTTTCTCAGCTTGAGCTTCCTGTTCTTTTGCTCCACGATAATGGCAGAGAAAAAGAACAACTGTTACTTCTTTTATTTATTGAGACCCAACGACTCTTTTATCAATGGGTCCCACACATTTAATGCTAGCAGCAAATTTTCTTTAACGCCAACTATCGTATAGTAGATCTGCGATAACCTTTGTCGCGTACTATAGTCATCCCGCCACTTATTTGAAATATGTTGACTTGTTGACTTGCTGACATCACCAGTTGTGGACTTAGCCAAAAATCAAGCATCAGAGAATAGGCGTTGAGTGAGTAAGCATCACTCAATGCCAAAACTTTTACACAGATTCACTGTCTCTTTGTGTTGAGTGAGTCACCTTCACTCAATGCAAAACTACTTATAATATTAAGTCTGATTCTAGGCATTTTCAGATTCAGCTCCACTCAACGATAATCTTTCTTTATCAGCTTTCAGTTGTTTGACATTGAGTGAGTAAGCATCAATACAAGGCCAAACCCATTAGACAAAATTATGTCTTCACTAGGTGTTGATAACGTTGAGTCAATAACCTCCACTCAACACTTTTTTGCCTTAACCAAATTTTTGCTTATTCAGCGACATAAGCGTTGAGAGCATTGAGTGAACATGCCTCACTCAATGATTTCTACCTTAGCCAATTTTCTGCTTATTCAGCAACATAAGCGTTGAGAGAGTTGAGTGAACATGAATCACTCAACGCTTTTTTCCTTAGCCAATTTTCTGCTTATTCAGCAACATAAGCATTGAGTGCATTGAGTGAACATGCCTCACTCAACGCTTTCTCCTATAACCAATTTTCTGTATTTAGTAGCATGACGTTGAGTGAGTTGACTTCACTCAATTCCTGTGGACTTAGCCATATTTTAGCTCATTCCAACTTCAGGCTTTTACTACTGTAGCCTATCTCACAGACTTTTGCTGTATGGCGTTGAGTGAGTTGACTTCACTCAATGCCTGTGGACTTGGCCATTTTCTCAGCTTACCACTGCCTTTGCTTTGACTTTATTGGCTTCACTCAATGCTATAAGCCATCTAGCGTTGAGTGGCTGATCTTTACTTAATGCCTGTGGACTTAGACAGTTTTCTATCTTTCCACCACTTAGGTAAGAACTTACCTGACTTAGCCACTTAGGCTACCTGTCCCATCACAACACTTTGGATATTCCATGTTGGAAGTGGGATAGCATTTCTATGGATTTTATTATTTGTTTGCCATGGTCTCCCCAAGGGCAAGATTCTGTGAGGGTGATTGTTGATAGATTGACAAAATGTGCTCACTTTGTGCCTTTCAAGATTGGTTATTCCATGAAGAAGATTGTGAAATTGTATTTGGAAGAGGTTATTAGACTACATGGAGTGCCGGTAAGTATTGTGTCGAATCGAGACTCCAGATTTACGTCGCATTTTTGGAGAAGTTTGTAGGGAGGGTTGGGCTCTAACCTCATGTATTCAACAACCTACCACCAGCAGAATAATGGTCAAATTGAAAGAGTTAATCAAATATTGGAATGTATGATCAGATGTTATATTTTGTATTATCGTGGAGCATGGGACCAGTATCTTATACTGATGGAATTTACCTATAATAATAGTTATCAAGAAAGTCTACAAATGGCCCCCTTTGAGGCTTTGAACGGGAGGCGTTGTCGAACTCCTTTGTTTTGGGCTGATTCTGGTGAGAGACTGCTGGTGGGTCTGGAAGCCTTGGAAGAAATGAGTATTTCTGTAACACATGTTTGTGAAAAGCTTCATGTAGCCCAGGAGCATTAATAAAAGTATGCTAATCGACGGAGGGTTGATCTTGACTTCACAGTTGGGGACATGGTTTTCCTAAAGGTTTCTCCGATGCCAAGTGCTAGGAGGTTTGGAATGAACCGCAGGTTGGATCCCAAGTATTTGGGACTTTTCCAGATTATTGGGCACATCAGAGTATCAGCTTATATGCTAGATTTGCCTGCTACTTTCCCTGGTGTTCACGATGTGTTTCATGTGAGCCAGCTGCGAAAGTGTGCGCGTAGTGATAGGCATGTTTTTGACTTGGTGCCCCAATTGCAGCCCAATCTTTCCTATATCAAGGAGCCTATTTGTATTCTGGAGACTCAGGATCGGGTTTTGTGGAGAAAGACTATACCTATGGTGAAGGTTCTTTGGTGAAACCAAGACGTCGAGAGCGCAACATGGGAGTTGGAGTCAGCTGTGAGAGAGGCTCATCCTCACCATTTCTCCTAGTTTCCCTTGGTATGTTTTCTATCAGATAACCTTTGGTTACTCCCTTCTCTATTCTGATTCGATTTGTGTATCAAGTTTCTGGGCGAAACTTACTTTTAGGGGGAATGGCTGTAACGCCCCTAAATTTTCAATAATTCTTTGATCCCTTTTATGGCGTAATACTGACATAAGGGCATTACATTGATGTGTAGTTAGCCGGGCACCATCGTTAGTGCAAAATTTTGTCCATCAGTAATAGAGTTTTTGACTTGGGAAATTTAAGTGGTTTATTTTTAGCGTGTTTGTAAAGTTTGGTGGCAATCCGGGTATAATTGGGATCTCGATGAATTTTGAAAGGATTATTGTTGTTTTAACTTCAGGAAATTTTAACCCGAGTTTGGTTTGTGGGATCCTGATTTCGACTTTGACATTGGATTCATAGCACCGCCATTTAGTTTTTGTGTGAATTTCATAGAAAATTGAGGTGTTTCAGTATTTCGTGTCATCTGAGTTTTCTTAAAAATTATGTTAACAATAAAATATATCAAAATATCTTTATAAATCAAAAACCCTAATCATCGTCTTCTTAAACTGATAGACATCGCGAAGAGCAGAATAAGAGGATGGCGTGTCGTCGCGGAGTCTTTCGGCTGCCGCCGAACAGAGTTTCGGTTCACGAAACCATCGACGGAGCGTAGATCCGGAAAGCTCTCGACGGGATCTTTGCGTGCAAGGTATGATTATACCGTTTCATTGTTTTTTGATGTTAGGGTACTTGACCTTAATCATTGTTTTACCCCAAAAAGTTTCAGAGATCGTAGACATTGTGTTTTTACAGCTGATCCTTGAGGCAAAGCGCTTGAGAGGCTGGTTTTCAGAAGATTTTGAGGCAAGTGGTGATTCCTCCCCTCTTGCTATTTCCTTTATTATTATTTCCCCCCTTTTATTTTCTTCTTAGAGTGTATGAGTAGTGTAGGGTTTAGCCAAATACGAATTCGTCGAATAGGGTAGAAATGAGATTGACCCCTTTTCGTCAAGTATAATTCGTCGAATATTCTCGACGAATCCGTCGAGTGACTGCAGTGTTTGGTGTCAGCGTATTATTTTTGACAAGTGTATTCATCGAGTATTCTCGACAAATTCGTCGAGTATCTAGTGAATGCGTCGAGTGTTCATGAGAGGCTAGGTCCAATTCGGCGAGTATTCTCGATAAATTCGTTAAGTATTGAAAGTGAGGGATATATTTTACCTTTACTCTAGAGGTGGGTGAATAGAGTATTAAAAATTATTAACTTGTTTTTATAGTGGATTAAAAGATAGTGCTATATATATATATATTTGTATATAAAGAAGATCACAACACACAAACAAAGAAAGCAATCAACATAGACGACATAAGGATTATAGTTGTTCCCCAATAAATCTGGGTACATCCACTCTTCTACCACCCTGGTAGAAATCAACTACAGGTTTTTGACAAGGTGCCCTGCCACCACAGGTTTTTGCTCAGGTGCCCTGTCACCACAAGATAAATTTTTTTAAGGGAGATCTAGCATCCCTTTGAGCTTTTGATATGTTGCCCAAAAACCAAACCTAAGTCGTTTGATCAGGTGAATTATGAACTAAAGATATAACTTTTGAAGGGAGTTAAAACCTTGTACACAGTTTATGGAATAAACAAAAAGGTGATGATGTTCTTCTTTGTCAATAATCTCTGAGAAGACTAGTTGATTGTTGAAGTAGAAATATCCCCATAATTTGAATAGAGTTTATGATCAGGTGAGGGAGTTCTTTCTTCAGGGTATAGGCCTTCTTTAAAAACTTCTTCTTCCAATAAATGTTTCTGATAGATGTGAATTTTTGTCTCAGATTGAAGATCTATTGCTGGAAGAAAAAATTGAAGCAAAAAGCTTATTCTCTGTAAAACAAGATGTATATCAAAACTGTAACTGTCTCTGTCCAAAGAAGAAAACTTCTGAGCATATATTTTGAATCATGAGAAGAATTCAAATATTTGAATTCATTAACCCTGAAATGGCTGGAGAATTCCTGAAAAGGTTACTGCCTTGGGAATTAATTAGCTATAAACTCTGTGATAAATCCATATTTAATACTGCCTCTAAATGGCTATATACGTTAGAATATTTAGCATTAAATATCATAGTCAACGCTGTCTGTAATTAACCCTTCGAATTTATTCTCCCTTCATAATATAAAATTGCCTGAAATTAAGCCTGAAATTATTCTGCCATCTGCATAGAAAACTGCCTAAAACACTGCTTAGAAATCGTCGAACTCAACATACATTTCGTTGACCTGAGCCTGGAGTTCGTCGAATTGAATATTTATATTCGTCGACCTGAGCTCAGAGTTCGTCGAGCTGAGCTTGACTTTTGTCGATCAGAGTTACAGAGTTGAGGTCAGAATTCGTCGACCGGAGCTCAGCTTTCGTCGAGCTCAACTTAGAGTTAGAACTCTGAGTTCATTGAGCTGAGCTCGACGTTCTTCGAACTGAGCTCAGCTTTTGTCGAATTGATTTTCTAAACTCTGGAATTCTTATAAGCCAAATGACCCTAGAAAAACATATGGCCCTAGAATATACATGTTGGGTCAATCTAAACATCCTAATAGTAATCCTAGCCCAAATCAAAACTGGGGTTCCAAAAATATCCCCCTATTTGGGTGAGGATACTATTTACATAAAACACCAAAAAATATATATCTAGCAGAATTAAAATTTTAAGCAGATATATGATATAATTCTATGAGAGTTCAAAAATAAAATCAACAAAGCTCAAAATAAAGGCAGAAAACTAAGAATCCTTTTTAGAAGCATCTGAAGGAGAATTTGAAAAGAGGGTTTGGTAAAGATCAACTTCCTGGTAGGATCTACAGCTTCCTGTTGAGTCATCTTCAGATCTTGAGAGCCAATAATATTCAAGGAAGTAGCCTTAGGCACAACTGCCTCTGGGTGTAAACTCATATATTTATCAACATTAAATAGGTTCTTTACCTGGTACTTATCCAGCTCTTTCTTTTTGTAGGATGACATAGTTGAAAATTGAGAAGTGTCCTTCCCTTCAGCTTTGTCTTTATTTATTTGGGATAGAGAAATAATCTCATTAAACCTTGCCATTCTGAAGTTAGGATCCAACTCTGGATCATAGGTTGGTGAAAGTGTCCCCTCTAGACTTAATTTATCATGTTGATCAGTTTGAGATGTCTGTTGTTGGCTACTTTAATTTCTTTGCTATTGTTGATGTCTCTTTAAGAAGGTCTGGATTGATTATAGGAAGAAGTAGAACTTTGAGATTGAGAAATACTACATGGTGTACCTGCTACTGGAGGAGGAGGAGGTCCTCTCCTAGAACTTAGAGGTGAGTTATATCTCTTCATTTTCTTTCTCCCTTTCTGTTCATTCTTAGAATATCTCATCAAGTGGGGAAGGTCTAGAGTGAGAGTTAATCCATGCAAGATATAGTATGGAATGATAGTAGTAGAAAAAGGTTGAGGAGCAACCTTTGTAGGAACTTCTTTTTCTTATACTTTCTTTTCTTGGAACTAGAGTAATCTGACGCATTAGATTCTTCATCATTATCAGACTCTTCCTTAGGATAATCATATTTATCATCTAAATGTTTAATTAAATCAACATTATCCTTTACTTTCACTTCTGGCTATACATTCATAATCTCTGTAATAGCTTGAGTTTGCATATTATCATCTTCTGGCATATCAGCAAACATAATGTCATCCATATTTGGCATTGGAGTTTCATCCAGCATATTAGTGGGAGGGGAAAAACCTTGCACTATGACATTTATTATATCATCAACTGTAACTATTATTTGAGAAACTGGGGGTTGAGAGGATATAATAATAAGACTGTTCTTTAGCTCTTCTTAAATTGAATGACTGAGGGGAGCAGTATAACATACTTTAGCTTTAGCAAAATTATTCTTAATAATTGAAAAATCATTGTGCAAAGTATCAAAGTTGTATAATAAAGAATGAAGGTCAACTGTGGGATAGATAGACACATCACCAACTATGATTATTTCTAGAATAACTACTACTGCTTCTGTTTCTTAAGCTAAACATAACATCTCAGTATCTTGAATATTTACAAAATCAGCTGCTGCTGCTGGGCTGTCTACTGCTGCTGAAACTCTAGCTATTTGAGCTTCTTCATAAGACATCTCCCCCTGCCTAGATATAGGGAAACCTGAATCTAGGCCCCTAGAAGAAGGGACAACATTGGAGGAGGCAAGCTGAGTAGAGAGAGCAGAGATGGAAGAAACAAGAGGAGCCACAATATAAGCTATCAGTTTTTTGAGTGTAGGAGTGATGAATTAAAGAATGTTGACAGGGATAGAAGAAAAATGTACATACATATAATCATTAGGATTAGAAGATGTGGAAGGTGGATTAGCAGTAGAAGAAGATGGTACGGAGCAAGTTGGACAGATGGTAAAGGCTTGAGGAATAGAAGGTGTGGATGATGGAGGGATGGCGGAGGAAATGTCATCACGGATGATTTCAGGTATAATTTATTGGATAGGAGAATGAGATGGAGATGCAGGAGTATAAGGAGGTGGGATGAGTGTAATAGAGAGAAATGATGTGGATAAGTGAGAGGTGGAGATATGGGTGACTGATGAGTGGGTGAGTCAATAAGAAATGATGTAGATGAAATAACTATAGATATTGCAAGTGGTAGAGTTGTTGACTGAAGAGATTGATGAATTGGGGAGACAGTGTGGAAAGATGTGGAAGGAGCATCTTCAGTGAGAATTTGTTGTTGAGAAGGTGATGACTGCTTAGGAGAACTATGGAGAGATGAAGGAGGAGAAGAATGATGTGGAGAAGAAACTTCTCCTGAGGTTTGGTGAGTGGTTGGAGTAGTCATGGTGCCTTCAGAAGCTATTCTAGAAGAAGTAGACCAAGAAGGCTTAGGTATGACCCTCTCCCATCTTCCAAATAAGGTAGATGTCAGCCACTTGGACGCATTTATGTGGATGGTCTGGGAGACAAAGAGTTCAGGGCACTTGGCTTGCAGGAAGATGCCCAAAACCCTTCCATAACATATATCCTTCTTGTTGATTTTCTTCTTAATTGATTCAAACAAATTCTAGGCCCAATTAACAGATTTCTGATTAACTAAGGCACACATCACAAAGAACTGGTGCCTAGTTATATAGTCATGGGTAGAGTGTTTGCCCAATATGACTTTTCCAACAATATTAGCCAAAAATTTATATTCTAGAGAGAGATTTTTCTTTAAAAGATGATTATGTTTTCCTTGATTTTGACCCATTCTATCTAGCATTTCAGTAAACTCAGTTCTAGAAATTTCCAAGTCATCTTCACCATTAAAAAATCAAAAAACTTCAGATAAACTATCAGGTGTTAGAGAAACCTGATTGCCAGAGATTGTTCCGGTGATTGTTGTCTGATAAGCAAACTTTGTAGTGTGTACCCACTCTTTAATTTCAGTAACTAGAAGTTTCAGTCTTGTTGTCATAAACTTCTTCAAATTTTGATCATCGAATAGTTTAAGAATTTCTTGGATGATTTGATCAGAAAGTTGAAATGAGTCTATGTCAATGTCAAAGCCTGCATCAAACTTCATCGCCGCAAAAGTTACTGGAGAAATCGCCATTCCCTGCAAAAACCTAAGAGATAAAGTGCAAGGGGAAATTGAAAGGCACGGGATAGAGTTCGATGAAAACCTAGTTATAGGTTTACAAAAGTTGAAAAGACAAACTTTGTCCGATGAAAACAAGACATCAAAATCTTGTTCGATGAGATAACCTGAAAAGAAATGCATTTTGTCGATCTCCGTTCGACGAAAGTTTTGCAAGAGAAATATATTTCGTCGAGCTCTGTTCGACGAAAAATACTTGAAACTAAAAGGTCAAACTTCGCTCGACAAAAAATTTCACAGGGGAAGTTAGTCGATCTCCGTTCGATGAACGTTCCACGAAGAGTTCACAGTTCGTCGAGCTCCGTTCGACGAAACGTGGACAATTCGTCGAGCTCAGACCAAAAATAAAATTAATGATTCTTCATTTATCATGCCTATCTGATTTAGGAAGAACAAATGTTTCTTTTCATCTAAGAATTTAGTGAAAATATTTGCCCTTTGTAAATCAGTAGAAATGAAGACAAGATTAATTTTATTTTTGTTTACATTATTTCTAAGGAAATGATGTCTAATTTCTATATGCTTAGTCCTACTATGCAGAACTGGATTTTGTGCAATAGAAATTGCACTGTTATTATCACAAAATATAGTTGAATTATTTAAATTGAAACCATAATCTAGAAGCTGATTTTGAATCCACAAAATCTGTGAGCAATAACTTTAGCATTTGAAGTAGACACAGATGTTTGCTTCTTGCAAAACCATGACACAAGCCTATCACCAAGAAACTGACAAGTTCCTGATGTGCTTTTTATGTCAACTCTGCATCCAATTTAGTCAACATCTGAGAATCCAGATAATTCAAATTCTGACTCTGTAGGATACCAAAGTCCTATATTGGGACAACACTTTATATATCTCAAAATTCTTTTTACTAAAATTAGATGTGATTTTTTAGGATTTATTTGGAATCTAACACAAATACAGATAGCAAACATAATGTCTGGTCTACTTGCTATTAAATATAATAGAGACCCAATGATGACTCTATATATTTTCTGAACAAGAGGCTTTCCATGTTCATCATTATCAACTACAACATTAGAGGGTATGGGTGTTTTTATAGCTGAGGCAACTGAAATCCCAAATCTTTTAATAAGCTCATTAGCATATTTATATTGGGATATGAAAATACCATCAGGGGATTGCTTCACTTGGAGACCAAGGAAGTAGGATAGTTCACCAATGCTACTCATTTAAAACTTTGAATGCATCAGGTGAGAAAACCTTTAGCAAAGGTTGAATAAGTAGAACCAAATATTATATCATCTACATATATTTGAACTAGCAAGATTTTAGATTTATGATGTCTAACAAATAATGTCCTATCTACTAAGCCTCTACTAAACTTATTTTCTAATAAGAAACTAGCAAGAGTCTCATACCAAGCTCTTAGAGCTTGTTTAAGACATTAAAGAGCTTTGTTAAGTCTAAATACATAAGAGGAATGAGTTGGATAGATAAAACCTGGAGGTTGTTCAACATAAACTTACTCTTTGGGTTCTCCATTTAGAAGAGCACTTTTAGCATACATATGATATACTGTGAATTTCTTAAATGCTGCATATGAAAGAAATATTCTGATAGCCTCTAACCTTGCAATAGGGGCAAAAGTCTTGTCATAATCTATGCCTTCCTCCTATGAGTATCCTTGAGCTACTAATATTGTTTTATTCCTTACAATTACTCCTTGAGCATCCAACTTGTTCCTAAAGACCCATTTAGTTCCAATGACTGGATTGTCTTTCGGTCTTGGAACTAAATCCCAAACTCTACATATCTCAAACTGATTGAGTTCCTCTTACATAATAATGATCCAGTGGGGATCTTGTTCTGCATCTGTGATGGATTGAGGTTTAATATGAGAAAGAAAACAAGCATGCATCTGATCTTGATTTAATTGATGCCTTGTTTGCACACCAGCTGATATGTCCCCAATCACTTGAGATCTAGGGTGATCCCTACGTATGACAAAGTCAGTGGGTAGATTTGGTTCTTCAACTATTTGTGGTTCTAATTCCTCTGTTGGAATTTCATTTGCCACAATATTTTCAGCATAAATTTTCTGAATTTCTTCATCACTGTCATTATCAGCAATTTGTTGAGAAGGATGTGATATATTCTCTTGTGTTAAGATTAAATCATCTAATTTCTCACACAGATTTGGTACCTAAAAATTGTCTATGTTAGAGATGTCTCTCTCCTTGCAAAACATGTTAGTCTCATCAAATGAAACAATTACAGATTTATCTATTTTAAGAGATGATTTATTATAAACCCTATAAGCCTTGCTAACTTGAGAATATTTAATAAAAATTCCCTCTATAGCTTTGGCCTCATATTTCTTTAAGTATTTCTTATCATTGTTGTGTATGTAACATTTACAGCCAAAATTTTTAAAATAATTTACTTTAGGTTTCTTAGATTTAAGTAATTTATAGGGGGTATTACCCTTTAGATTATGAATTAGACTTCCATTCAGAACATAATTTGCTGTGCCTACTGCCTCTGCCCAAAAGGATAGGGGCAAGTGAGCATCTGCAAGTAATGTCCTAGCAGATTCAATCAGGGTTCTATTTTTCCTTTCAGCTACCCCATTTTGTTGAGGAGTTCTAAGAGCAGAAAAAAATGCTTGAGACCTTCCTTCTCACAGAATTCTTGCATCACAAGAGATTTAAACTCAGTGTCAGGATCACTTCTGATCAATGCATTCTGAGTAGAGTACTTAATCTTGATGCTCTTAAGAAAATCTGTAAGAACTTTATTTTTATCTGACTTGTTTTTCAAAAAGAAAACTCAAGTGAATCTAGAGAAATCATCAACAATAACTAAGGTATATGACTTCCCTCCAAAGCCCTGTATTGCAAAGGGTCCAAACAGATCCATATATAGCAAGTACAAGATTCTGGGTGAATCACTTTTAGAGATGGATTTAAAACAATTTTTAGTTTGCATGCCTAATTGACAAGCCCTGCAAAGTCCTTCCTTCTTATAGGAACCAGAAGGTAGTCCTCTGATAAGGTTGTCCTTAGATAATTTAGCTATATTCCTAAGATTTACATGTCCTAATCTCTTATACCACAGTTCACTAGTTTTAATAATCAGATTAAACAAACAAATTTCAGATTTTGCTGAGTTAAAATTAACTAGATAAATATTTCCTTGTCTAATTCCAGTTAAAATAATTCTATTTCTATCAGAAGTAATTGAACATAAAGACTTATTAAATGTTACATGATAACCTTCATCACATAATTGGCTGATGGAGATGAGGTTATGCTTGAGACCATTCACATAGGCTACCTTCTTGAAGGTAACTGCTCCAACTTTGATATTCCCATAGCCTTCTATCTCTCCACAATTGGAGTCTCCAAAGATCACTTTAGGTCAAAGCTTTTCTTTGAAATCACTCAGGTTTGCTTTTGATCCTGTCATGTGTTTTGAACACCCACTATCCAATTACCAATGTTCCTCTGTGGTAGGATAGTTCTTTACCTGTATTAAAACTGAAAAATGTTTAAGTTGTCTACCTAAATCACCTAGAGGGTGGTGAATAGGTGAGTTGTGCATCTTTTTACGGAATAAAAATTTAGCGAGCTATGCACAGAAAAATAACCAAGCAATCAATGATGACACCAAGAATTATAGTGGTTCCCCAACCTTGGGTATGTCCACTTTCCACTCACCGATCTAGCAATGCACTAGACTCGGCTAATCCACTAATCTCGGAATGAAAACAATCCTACTACACGGAACAACGTTCCTACAACTCAATCCACAAAATGGATATACACTCGGAAGACAAAAACTTCCTACAACAACACGGAGAACAAAGCTCCTACACTCAGAGAATAATCTCCTACAAGAATAAGTTGAAATAAGAAATACAAACAGTAATATCTCTCAGATCTGGAAACTTCTGCCTAGGTCTTTTTTCTTGAACTTTGCGGCTATATCATAAAAATTTGAAGAAGACACGACAAGATCTCTAATTAGAAATATTTGGACTCACAAGATCAAGAAGAGGATCTGTCGATTGTAGAATATCTTATCATGTGAATCAACTGCTCTGAATCCTTTTATTCGAGACAATCAGAGTCGAAAAAGACGAAGAACAACGACTGATCTTCCCGAAATGGAATGAAAAATGCGGATTCAGAAAATACTGATTTCTCTATGTTATTCTTCCTTAGGGTTAGTCAAAAACGATTAAAACTTTTATAGGAGTTTAACTAACGATCATAATCTTAAATGACTTGGACACGTGGACCAATAATTAAGGAAATCATTTTGAAAAACGCGTCCTAATACTTAGCGATTTTCAGAGAGAAACTAACTGCATTACTCGAGTGAAGAAAGGATTACTCGAGTACTACTTCAGGTTCTCGAGAAGACAACTTCAAGCTTCTCGAGAAGAAGCACTTAAGGAAACTTCAAGAAAAAATTCATCATTACTCGAGTAGAATGAGGATTACTCGAGTACTAATTATGTTACTCGAGAAATGGAAGTAATCTTCTCGAGTAGAGGACTTAGAGAAAATTCTGAGAAGAAATCTAGCTACTCGAGTACTAGATCTAGACTTCTCGAGAAGTAGATAGACTTCTCGAGTACATGTACTTCACTACTCTAGTTCGATAGAAACTTCTCAAGTACCTGTGTTTTGTCACTCGAGACAAAGTACTTAGACACTCGAGTAATGGACTTAACTACTCGATTATAAGACTTGGAAAATTCTGAGATAGGAATTATGTTTAACTCGAGAATAAGAAAGGATCTACTCGAGTAATGGAACTGGCTTCTCGAGAACTATGTTCAATCTTCTTTGAGAACTATTTCCCTTACTAGAAATCTAGACTTAACTTACTCAAGTACTATCAAAGAATCTACTCGAGTACTTAAGTTCTTCTCGAGTAAAATAGTTAGAAAAATTTTGTTTCCTGAAAAGTTTTATTTCTTCAATGGAATTCGCAACATGTCTTTCTCCAATGAGTATAATGCTTGAAAATAAAGTATATCCCAATAGAGAGGCTACTCATGAGTCGACACTATGGATCACACAATGAGGGATTACATTATTTGGTCCTATGTTTAGTGACCCACTATAGACTGACATTGGTCTACACTTGGCAATTAAGTCCTGCAAACACATAACTCAAACAAGACATAAAAAACAACTTAATGCATCTTAGTTTAAGGGTTGCTTCATACAAATCTAGGTTATTGTGGATACAATACCCAACAATATCCCCCTATTTGTAGAAGTTAGAACCCTATACACTAAGGTGAATTATATCAACATAAACAAATAAAAGGACTAGATATCAAAGAGAAAATCAGAGTAACATGCTAAGAATTAAGATAAAGAATAGATCATAAAAATTAAAGATTTATATATTTAGAATTGTCCAAAAATTTCATTTCCACTACATTTCAATCCACAATCTAAATCTTTGTTCATTCCTTGGCTTGATGTTGATGTTGCTGTCTATCTTTCTTCTCTTGCTGCCTTCTTTGATAACTGTATGGTTTTGGATAATACTTGGGGTGTCTTGGAGGAGCATTTGGGTTATTCCTTCCATACTTTCTATCATAGATTCTTCTTTTAGTAATAGATTTCTCATATAAGTCCACTCATGGGAGTTGTAATGATCATATCTATTCTCATTATAGTCCATAACTAATTTTAGAGTATCAAGGATTAAGGACTTAGATGTAGATCTCCAAATTTCTGTAAATTCTTGAGCTTTTCTCTTTTCTACTTCTGGGTTTGGAATGGACTTGATAGCAGAAGGCAAGTCACAAAATTTCTTCTTTTGGGGATATGTGCTTCAGGTTGTTCTTGATGTATATCAGTTTCCCCAACCTGAGCATAGGTTTCTGGAGGTGGAGCTTCTGAACCTTCAGGCCTCGGAGAAAATATAAGCTGTTGAGAAGGCATTTGAACTGGCTAATGCTGTGCAGTTGGATTGAGATGATGAGGAATTATATTTGGGTCTGCCTGAAAGTCAGGGAAAAAAATCTGATTATGCACCCATATAGCTGTGTCATAAGTGAGAAAATTTACACCATCTATCTGGGTTTGCATATCAGCATGAATTTCCTTCATCTTAGCTGTCCAAAGAGTTTTCATATTTGCATCTGATTTCTCTAAATACTCTTTTACTAGACCCTCCCCCTTTCTAACTTCTATAGAGAGGGTTCCTATAGCATCATCTTTGAATGTGCCCACCTCTTCACAAATCTGAGGTTGTGCTCTTGGGCCTTCTTTTCTAAATAAATCTGATTGTTTGCCAGAGTTACTGACTGGTCCATCCCCTGACCAATACTTGTAATGGTGTGGTTCAGAGCTTTTCCACATATTTGGAACAGGTGTTTTAGCTCATCAGTATTGTGTTGGATTTCAGCAAAACCTCTGATCATTTCTTTCTCACGAGCAGTAACCTTTTCTGTGATAACTTTTAAAGAATCATCAAAGTACTTTCTCTATTCTATAAGCATCAGTTCTATCTTACCCAAAATGTCATTTGCAGCAGGTGTTGGAGTGACAGCTTGAGGGACTGGAGGAGGAGGAGCATCCTAAGGAGCAATCTCTTTAATAACCACTGAACTCTGAGCCCTTATAGTGTGAATTACAATATTTCCTTCCTCACCAAGGATGGTAGTAAGAGTAAAATCCAAGCTCCTTAGGGGTGCTTCGACTTGTTCTACAGATTGTTCTTTCATCAGAGTTTAAAATAGTTTCTTCTTGTTCTATGTCAGTAGAAGGAAAATGGTGAACAAGGGATTCTGGTTCAGGTTGAATAGGAGAAGGTGATAGTGCTGGAGTTTGTTCTTTGGATGGTTCTGGAGATTTTCCTGGTTGGAAGGAAGGAAGAGGCTCTTTAGAACTCAGTTCTTCTATCATCTGATTGATGTCCTCTTCAGTAGAGAGAATGTTCTCTTGCACTTGAGCATCTGATAGTTCCTCTTCAGGAGTGGTTGGGTGGAGAGCAGCAGCAGCAGGGGTAGGAATCCTTTCCTCTTAAACTGAAGGAGTAGGATCCCCCTCAACAGCTGCACCAGATGTGCTAGAAACATGAGGTCGAGAGGGAGATGGAGTCCTGTATTCAATGACTGGATGGTCATGAGCCTTGGTAGCTTGGGCTGGAATCTTCAGTTTAAGTTCCCATCTTTGAATGGATGAAATAGATATCTTTTTCATATGATAAAGTGTTGTGCTCTTGGAGAAATCAAAAACTTTTGGATTGAGCTCATATAGGAGTAGAGAAATAATCTAGCATAGTTGGGAGCCTTAATGCTTTCTATTATCTTATCGAGAATCGTCATACCAAACTAAAACTTCTCCCTGCAGATAATGGCTGTCATTATATAAAAGAAATCGGCAGAGATGAAGCTTATTGAAGTTGTCTTGCATAGAAGAACTTTGCCCAGAATATCCACTAGAAGTTTTTCCTCTACATTGTGGTTTGTTCGACGAATGTTGTTTATAACAATAGAAATTCCACAAAAACTTTAGGCTCTGTCATAATCCTCGGCAGATAAGTCATCTTCTTCTTCAATCACTATAAGTCGGAGAAGCTTAGAAACAACTGTCTTGGAAAGCTTAATCTTGATTCCTCTAACTCTTGAATTAAGAATTTTATAATTTATTCTCACTTTGGCATTTTGAAAGAATTCTTCTGCCTCTGGAAAGAGAATTTTGCAGGGTTGCTATAGAATGAAAGTTAATCCGGCAGTGTCTAGGAAAAGAAGAAGGTTTTAGAAATCTTCAGAAATTTCTGCAATCCCAGTAACAACAAGCTCAGTACCAATCCCAGTCTTTGAAGTCGGTGCCATTTGTCCAGAGAAAATCGAGAAATCGACTAAGGGAATGACGATGGAGGCGTGCTCTGCGACGACGGCAGAAGACGAACAAACTCTTCTCTCTTGACGAGAAAGGTATTTTGAAATTGTGTGGAACAAAAATTCTGGAGTTTCTATTTTTACAACCCTAATTATTGATGATTAAGGAAGTAAATAACGTAACATACCTTAGAATATGGCGGTATAAACTTCTGGCTGCAAATATAGAGATTTCACTGAAGTCGAGAAAATTTCGTCTTATTTCTTGAGTGGACCAACATTACTCGAGTGAGAGAATGATAATACTTGAGTGACATCTTGGCACTTCTCGAGAAGAGTCTCATTACTTGAGTGGTATGACTCGAGTGATTTACTAAGTTCTCGAGTAGTCCAAGGAAGTACTTTAGTAGTTACATTCTTACTCAAGAAATGAGGTTTGTACTTGAGAAATTTTTGACTTTTTTATGTGTTCCTTGATCTCTGAGGTATGTAATGAGTCCTCCTTCTCTATTATTCTTTATTGAGCATTCCAAGTTCTATTTTGAAGAATGAGAACTTGGTCTCGTCCAGCGGCTTCGTGAATATATATGCAATCTGCCTGTCAGTTGGGACATATTGTAGATTTATGTCCCCATGCTCCACATGTTCCCGGATGAAGTGGTATCACAGCTCTATTTGCTTTCTCAAGCTGTGAGAGACTGGGTTGTTGGCTATTGTAATTGCACTAGAGGAGTCGCAAAACAAAGGAATGTCTTTGACTTTCATATTGTAATCTTCAAGTTAGTTCTTTAACCCTAACAATTGTGCACAGCAACTGCCAACAGAAATTGATTGTGACTGGGCCGTTGAAATTGCGACACAATTCTGCTTTTTGCTGCTCCAAGAAATGAGTATTCTTCCAAGGAATTGACAAGTCCCGGAAGTGCTCTTTTTATCATCCTTACTTCCTGCAAAATCTGCAACTGAGAAACCAATTAGTTCGCTGTCATTACTTCTTGGGTACCATAAGCCAAGATTCGGTGTACCTTTAAGGTATCTCAAAATCCGCTTTGCAGCAGCATAATGAGATTCCTTATAGTTCACTTGGAATCTAGCACATACTCATGTGGAGAACATTATGTCTATTCTACTAGCAGTAAGGTAGAGCAAGGATCCAATTATGCTTCTGTACTTTGTTTCATCAAAAGGTTTCCCTTTCTCATCCTTGTCCAGAGACACAGCTGAACCCATTGGAGTCCTCATAGAGGTTGCGTTCTCCATTCCGAATTTCTTAATTAACTCCTTGGTGAACTTTGTCTGCGAGATGAAAATTCCATCTTCAGATTATTTCACCTGAAGCCCTAAGAAATACTTCATCTCTCCCATACTGCTCATTTCAAACTTCCCTTGCATAAGTTTTGAAAACTTCTTGCAGATGTTGTTGTAGGTAGTGCAAAAAATAATATCGTCGACATAGATTTGTACTAGCAAAATCTTGCCTTTTCTTTCCCTAAGAAATAATATCTTATCTATCTTTCACCTTGTGAACTTGTTCTCATGAAGAAAGTTAGACATCGTCTCATACCAAGCTCGAGGAGCTTGTTTCAAACCATACAAAGCTTTAGATAATAGATAAACATACTCAGGAAAGTTAGATTCAACGAAACCTGGAGGTTGTTCCACATACACCTCTTCCTTTATGTCACCATTAAGGAAGGCAGACTTCACGTCCATCTGATAGACATTGAAGCACTTAAGTGCAGCATATGTTAGGAACAACCTGATTGCCTCAGTTCTTGCCACTGGAGCATATGTCTGGTCGAAGTCGATTCCTTCTTCTTGTCTGTATCGTTTGGTGACGAGTCTGGACTTATTCTTTATGATTGTCACAACCTCGTCCATCTTATTCCTGTAGACCCACTTAGTTTCGATAACATTCTTGCCTTTGGGTATTGGAACAAGCTTCCAAACTTGACAATGCTTGAACTAATTCAGCTCTTCTTCCATAGCCATTATCCATGATGCGTCTGAGTTTGCTTCGTCAAACTTCATCAGTTCAACCAGTGAGAGAAAACTCAAATACAAATTCTCATTAGTTGTACCTCTACGAGTCCTGACACCATCCCGGGGATCTCCTATGATTTGGTCCATTGGGCGATGCTTCAGATGTCTGAGCTCTAGATTCCTTGCATGTAACACCCCTATCCGTCACATAGCATATAGCAGTAGGTCCGGCCGGGGCCCGATGCCATATACCACGGATAGACCAGTGGGTTACCAGATGAAACCATTCAACCATTACATATGTCCTACAGAGAGCATCTAGCAGAAGCAATTAGTTAAGTTGCAAAATAATAACCTAGCCAACAAGCATAAATGTCCACTAACAAACCAAATAGGAATGAAATACAAAGTACCAAAAAGTACTGGCCTTATGGCCTTACAACAGTTCACTTGAATAAAATTGTGTTTTACAAACTTTGGCTCGCAGGCCTGCCACACATGAACTAATAAAGTAAGCACACAAGGCCTTCGAGTGCCGCTTCAGCAACGTGAGCTTTGGCCCGCCATTTACCGCTCGGCTCTGTAGCACCTGCAAGCATAAATCATCGCAATGGTGGCAAACAAGAATAACGGTCAGCTAAAGCTGACCAAATTATAATGATTCCGCCCCCAAACTCGGGGCGGCAAAGCTTCTTCCCTGCACTTTTTAGCATAATAAGTAAAATAAAGAATAAGCACAACATCACAGGTGCAGGCTCACACGGCCACACACCCCGTGCTCTCAGGGCACTAACTCGGTGAACCCGGTCATAACGGTGGTCTCACCACCATCCCTTGGATGGATAATCTCATGAGCATTTTTAGTCTTTCCGGCCTAAGCCTAAGAATCACACGACCATGCCAATGGCCAGTCCCTTTTTCAGGTATCTGACACCAAACCACATAGCCCAGGTACGCATCCACTTGCCCGTTGCTCACACCTCCTAGTCACTTTAAGACGTACGCGTGGGCCAAGCTTCTCCCGGATCCCAAAGTTCGATCACACAAGCACATAACCCAGTTATGTTCTTGGTTGGCACCCAGGCCACCAAGATGGAAGAAATGCGTTTCCGCCCAATTTTCCGGGCGCGCCTTGAGGTTAATCCCCAAGGATCCCTGCTGCAATCTACCCCGTAGAAAACCCAAAAACAATCAATGGCAAGGAGTATTCTCCGGCTACTTATGCAATGCAACATCACCGATCCAGACCAACTTGTCCGGGTAGGCTTCACACACCATGCCGATGTCCGTACTACGATTCCGGAATATAACAAGGGGGACTTTACATATCTACCCCAAGGAACACTGCAAACTCACTGCACACTCACGGGAGCGGGTTTTCCCATGCAAAGGAAGAAGAAATTCACATGCTCAAGATGAAAATCATTACCCTAGCATTCTTCCCCGGCGTCATGGAAAACTACGCGGATGAAAAGCACCGCGATGATCTCGCCTCCACAGATCTGGGCTTGGTTTGCGATTTGGCGCTCCAAATATCCTCCGACGACCGGATCTTCCTCTTCCTCCAAGCTCCTTGCTCTCCCTTCTCTCTAGGATTTAGAGAGAGAGGATGAAAATGGAATGAGGGTTTGAAACCTATTCTCGGATTAAAACCTACCCAGGACAGCCCTGAGCCATGAGATCCCAAAGCAAGGAAACGAATGGCTGCGATTCAGCCCAAAATTTCAAAACCTTGGCCAAACACGGCTCGCAACACGCTCGTGTCCTACTCCGTGTCACTCATTCGCCGTCGAAACCATCGCGACCCAAAAATAATACGGCACTCGACACGCCCGTGTCAGGATTGACACGCCTGTGTCACCCAGTATACGCCCGTGTAGTTGGGCCTATTCCTCCTACAACATAGGTCCAAAACAACTAGACCACGATACGGCCATGTGATACGCCCGTGTCACATGCCGTGTGCTGGACACGCCCTGGGAAATGCCCGTGTCCCAGGCCGTGTAGCTGCCTTAGCAAAATCCGCAAAACGACCCGAGCAGGATACGGGTATTCAACACGCCCATATCAAATTTCACACGCCCGTGTTGGACCCGACCACGCCTGGGCTCAGGCCATGCGCCCTCACTCAATGATCATTGAGTGGAAAGCTTTGAGTGACTGACATGCCCTAGGACACGCCAGTGTCCTAGGCCGTGTTCATCCCCCCCGACGACCGTTGACTCCAAAATCGTCGACCACGCGACCAACGCCGAACCTGAGCACGACATGCCCTGGGACACACCCATGTCCCAGGCCGTGTCACCTCTACCAAATCCCAGATTTGGCTCAAAACGCCACCCGTCACCCTTTTGAGTTTCGGGGCGTTACAACTCTCTCCCTCTTAAAAGAATTTCGTCCACGAAATTACCAAAGGAAAAGAAAACAGAAAACCAAAAGCAAGACCTGAGTGAAATAACTCTGGGTACTCCTCAAGCATGGTCTGCTCTCGTTCCCAAGAGAGCTCCTCACGACCACAATTGTCCCAATGGACCTTGACCATTCTGATCTCCTTATTACGAAGTCACTTGACTTCAGAATCCTCAATACAAATGGGCTTGACCATAGTTGTCAACCCTTTGTCCTACTGTACTTGATCAACTGCGATCACCTATGAAGGCTCTTGCACCGCCTTCCAAAACACTAATATGTAGAATACGTCGTGTAGACCACTCAACTCCACCGATAGTTTCAGACGGTAAGCCACTTCACCGATCCGCTCTAGGACCTCAAATGGTCCAAGGTATCTCGGGCTCAGCTTCTTCAAGCGTCGCACCCGTAAAACACCCTTGAACGGCTTTATTTTTAGATACACCCAATCGCCAACCGTGAACTCAACGTTTCGGTGCTTGGCATTGTAGTATTTAGCTTGTCTATCCTGAGCGATCAGCAAACGCTTTCGAATGATTCGTACCACTGAAGTAGCGCTTTCCACCTCTTGCTTTTTATACAACCTTGCCACACCCATTTCTAGCCATGACAATGGCGTGCGACACTTCCTACCATATAGGGTCTCAAAGGGCGCCATTTGTATACTCGCCTGGTAGCTATTGTTGTACGCAAATTCCACCAGATATAGGTAGTCTTCCCAATGCTTTTCGAACTCTAGAACACACATGCGAAGCATGTTTTCCATAGTTCTGTTGACCTCCCATCCGTCTGCGGATGGAAGGCTGTGCTGAACTTCAACTTAGTTCCGAGCATCTGTTGCACCAACCTCCAATCATTGGACGTGAATAACCCATCTCGGTCACTCACGATGCAGCGGGGCACACCGTGAAGCCGCATAATATTATCCACATATAACTTCGCTTGTTTCTCCACAGAATCATCCTTCCTATGCGGAATGAAGTGCGACACTTTTATTTACCGATCTACAATCACCTAGATGGCGTCATTTCCCTTCTGCGACCTTGGAAAGCCATGCACAAATTCCATCGAAATGTCGTCGAACTTCCACTCCGGAATAGGCAAGGATTTCAAGAAACCCCCTGGCTTTTGGCACTCTGCCTTTACAAAGGCGCAAGTCTGACATTTAGCCACAAACAGTGCAACATCTTTCTTGAGTCCTGGCCACCAGAAAAACTTCTTTTGGTCCCGGTACATCTTCGTGCTCCCTGGGTGGATTGAGTACTTGGTATGATGAGCCTCGTACATCAACTCCGCCTGTAGATTTCCCATGTTTGGGACACACAAACGATTGTCCTTCCTTAGAAGCCCATCTTCAACTGAAAACTGTGAATTTGACCCATCCAATGCTGCATCCATGAGCTCCTGCATGCTGCTATCCAATACCATAGCCTGCCAAATGTGATTAGCCAGGTCATACTGAACTTCCGTCCAGTTCAATAACGCTTTGGCGCTAGTCTGCTTGTCCACACAACAAATCTCTAATGCCTCTAACTCCCGAATTAACCTCTCAGCATGAACTGACAACCAGTTGGCTTGGGCGGGAGCCCTGCGACTCAACGCATTCGCAACTGCATTGCCTTTCCTGGGTACGTAATGAATTTTGAACGTGTAGTCCCCTAGGAACTCCATCCATCTCCGCTGCCTCATGTTCAAATCTTTCTGATCCAACAGGTATTTCAGGCTCTTGTGGTCGATATAAATATCGACCTTTATGCCGTACAAGTAATACCTCCATAGCTTTAGCGCAAAAACCACGACCGCCAATTCCAAGTCATGGACCGGATAATTCCTTTCGTGCACTTTCAGCTGACGTGAGCCATACGCAATAACACTACAATGCTGCAGCATCACGCAACCCAAACCACTGCCCGAGGCATCGCTGTAAATCTCAAAACCTTCGGTCCCACTCGACGAACTTAGCACTAGCACCGTGGTCAACCGACTCTTCATCTCTTCGAACGCTTGCGCGCACTTCTGCGTCCATACAAACTTCTGATCTTTCCTTGTCAACGTCATGAGAGGTAACACTATTCGCGAGAAGTTCTCCATGAGGCGCCTTTAATAGCCGGCAATCCCCTGAAAACTCCGGACTTCTGCTACCCAAGACAACACAGGCCAATCTCGTATCGCAACAATCTTTGCCGGATCTACCGCAATCCCTTCTCCACTGACTATGTGACCAAGGAATGCCACTGAGGATAACCAAAACTCGCACTTAGAGAACTTTGCGTAAAGTTCGTTCCTCCTCAGCGTCTCCAAAACCAGATGCAGATGCTTAAAGTGATCTTCTTTGCACTGCGAGTACACCAATATGTCGTCAATAAAGACGATCACAAAACGGCCTAGGTACTCCCTGAACAGTCTGTTCATCAGATCTATGAATAAGGATGGTGCATTCGTCAACCCGAACAGCGTGACCGTAAAATCAAAATGCCCATACCTTGTGCTGAACGCTGTCTTTGGGATATCACTCTCCCTTATCCTCAGCTGATAGTTACCGGACTTTAGATCCAATTTTGAATATATGGACGACCCGACTAACTGATCGAAAAGATAATCAATCCGTGGGATCAGGTATTTGTTCCTTTCCGTTAACTTGTTCAGTTCTCTGTAGTCGATACACAGTCGAAAACTTCCGTCCTTCTTCTTAACAATAGGACCGGTGTGCTCCAAGGCGACGAACTTGGACGCACATAACCTTGCTCCATCAACTCCTCCAGGTTAACCTTTAGCTCCGCCATCTCCTTAGGTGCAAACCTATAAGGAGAGCATGACATAGGTTTGGCACCTGGAACTAGCTTGATGGTGAAATCGATCTCTCGCTGCGGTGGGGCTCCGACAAGATAGTCCGGGAACATGTCGGTGTACTCGCATACCACTGGGATACCATCCAAAGTAGACTAAGGCTTTACAGCCTCCACTAACGTGAAGAAAAGCTCTGCTCTAGCACGAACCGCCTTCACCACCTGAAGAGCAGACATCAACGTCTTGCTCGACCCCTTACATCCCGCAAATGTTGTCTCCTGCCCAACACCCAATTTGACCTCTTTACAGTTGCAATCAATAAAATCCTTCTGCTCCGAAAGCCAGTCCATACCGAAGTTCGCCATACCGAAGATAACATCGAACTCTACTAGCGGCATCAACGGTGCTAGTAAGTCGAACTCCTGACTCCCAATATGAACCCTTAGGTCACAAACTCTATCCGCATGCATAGAACACCCTTTCGACAGCAACACGTCCAATTTGTCCTTCTCCATCGAAGAAGGGACTCCGATGCGCGATATGAAACCTTCAGACAAAAAGGAGTGCGAAGCTCCCGTATCAAATAGTGCCCTTGCTGGACTATCGCAAATCAAAACAAAGCCTATACAAACAGTAATAAGCTAACAAGCACTAGGTAACAGTATTTAAAGCTAACTTGCTATAAATTAAACCATACCTGTCACCACATCCGCTTGCTTGATGGACTCCTGCTGGCCCAGATTATAGACTCTCGGTTGATTCAGAGAATAGTTGGATGCGGTTAACTCCACCGCCTTGCCCTTTTCTTCATAAGTTGCTCCTTGCTTTCTCTCGGACTTTGGACGTCCGCTCCAACAGTCACGGGCGAAATGTCCCGTCTTCCTACAAGTAAAACAAGCACCCGGGGTTTGGTTGGTAATTTCCCCCGAGGCACCCGAAGAAGGGGCTGGACCCAACGTCCTACCCTTCTTATTCCACCTTCAAAAACCAGAGTTTGAAGTCGGCACCTTGAACTCTGGCTTCCTACCACTGGAGTCCTTCTTTGCCTGAACATTCTTCATGTCTTTCTCTAAAGAACGGCCCGTGTTGACCAAGGTCAGGAAACCCTGCGTCATCGGCCCCGATAGGAGCAGTCTCAAGTCATCCCTTAGACCTTTGTAGAATCGGCTTGTCTTGCGCTGCTCATCAGCAAAGGTAGCGCTTGCATACCGACCTAATCGAGTAAACTCATGGAGATAGTCATCTACGCTTCTTTCACCTTGCACTAGCTTCTGGAACTCATTTTCCATCGCTATCCTCTGAGCTGAGGGGAGGTAGCGAGCTAAGAACAGTCTCGAAAATTCGTCCATCGAGACGTCCATCAACATCCTACCCCTCAGATGGTGTAGCTCCAAACCCTCCCACCATAATCTTGCATCACAATCCAGAAAGAGCGTGGCGATTATGGTCTCTTGCCACTCTTCAGTCTCAGTAGCTATCAGCACTCTCTTAATTCTAGATAACCAATCCTCTGCTTGAGTTGGGGTTCCCGTCCCCGAGAATATAGGAGGATTGAAGCCCATCACGTGCTTAAGCTGCTTCTTCGTTGCTCTCCTAGGCAACACTGGCACCACTACCACCTATTCCACTCTCCTTGGCTCTACCACTTGGAGCGGTACTTGCTCCACAGTAGGAGCAGGCTGCTGCACCTGCCTCGCAGGCTACGCATTGATCATCACAAACACAGCCTTCGGTACCAATCGAATAGTCTCAGCTGAAGGAGGTGTTGCAGACGCATCATTTGGTGCGCTGCTCGCCTCAGAAACTGGATGTTCTGACAGCCCAGCACCACTCCTGGTCACCTATAATCGTACAAAACACTGATAAGCGACCAAACAACATTGCAAAATGCAATTATAGGAACACGTAGGTTCCTCAAACATGTGTATTTTCATTCCTAAGTGCACATTCATGGGTTCTTTTCATGTTATAACGATGACGCACACACATGTGCTCACCACCCCTTAAAGTGAATTCGTCCACGAATTCATTTAAGACTGACCGAAACCGGTAGTCTGATACCAAATTGTAATACCCCTATCCGTCACATCGCATATAACAGAAGGTCCGGCTGGGGCCCGACGCCATATACCACGGACAGACCGATGGGTTACTAGATGAAACCATTCAACCATTACACACGTCCTATACAGAGCATCGAGTGGAAGCAATTAGTTAAGTTGCAACAATAAGAACCCAGCCAACAAGCATGAATGCCCATTAACCAACCAAATAGGAATGAAATACAAAGTACCAAAAGTAATGGCCTTATGGCCTTACAACAGTTCACTTGAATAAAATCGTGTTTTACAAACTTCGGTTCGCAGGCCGGCCACACATGAACTAATAAAGTAAGCACACAAGGCCTTCGAGGGCCGGTTCAGCAACTTGGGCTTTGGCCCGCTATTTGCCGCTCGGTTCCACAGCACCTACAAGCATAAATCCCCGCAACGATGGCAAACAAGAATAATGGTAAGCTAAAGCTGACCAAATTATAACGATTCCGCCCCCAAACTCAGGTCGGCAAAGCTTCTTCCCTGCACTTATTAGCTTAGCAAGTAAAATAGAGAATAAGCACAACATCACAGGTGCAGGCTCACATGACCACACACCCCGTGCTCTCAGGGCACTAACTCGGTGAATCCGATCATAACCGTGGTCTCACCACCATCCCTTGGACGACAAATCTCGTGAGAATTTTTAGTCTTTCCATTCTAAGCCTAAGACTCGGACTACCATGCCAATGGCCAGTACCTTTTTCAAGTATCTGACACCAAACCACATAGCCCGGGTCCGTATCCACTTGCTCGTTGCTCATACCGCCTAGTCACTTTAAGACGTACGCGCGCGCCAAGCTTCTCCCGGATCCCAAAATTCGATCACACAAGCACATAACCCAGTTATGTTCATGGTTGGTGCCCAGGCCACCAAGATTGTAGAAATGCATTTCCACCCAGTTTTCTAGATGCGCCTTGGGGTTAATCCCTAAGGATCCTTGCTGCAATCTACCCCTTAGAAAACCCGAAAACAATCAATGGCACGAAGTCTTCTCCGGATACTTATGCAATGCAACATCACCGATCCAGACCAACTTGTCGGGGTAGGCTTCACACACTATACCTATGTCCGTACTACGATTCCGGACTCTAATAAGGGGGACTTTACATATCTACCCCAAGGAACACCGCAAACTCACCGCACACTCGCGGGAGCGGGATTTCCCATGCAAAGGAAGAAGAGCTTCATATGCTCAAGATGAAAATCGTTACCCTAGCATTCTTCCTCGGCGCCATGGAAAACTACGCGGATGAAAAGCACCGCGATGATCTCGCCTCCGCAAATCTGGGCTCGGTTTGCGATTTGGCGCTCCGAATCTCCTCCGGCAACCAGATCTTCCTCTTCCTCCAAGCTCCTTGCTCTCCCTTCTCTCTAGGATTTAGAGAGAGAGGATGAAAATCGAATGAGGGTTTGAACCCTTTTTCCCGGATTAAAACCTACCCAGGACAACCCTGAGCCATGAGATCCCAAAGCAAGGAAACGAACGGCTGCTATTTAGCGCAAAATTCCAAAACCTAGGCCGAACACGGCTTGTGACACACCTGTGTCCAAGGCCGTGTCACTCATTTGCCATTGATGAAGATTTTCTATAGTTTTAAAATATTATCCGAACTAAAATCTCAAATAGGCAAGTATACCTATCGAAATATAGTATAGGTAATGTCGTATTAGACTCGGGGCCTGTTGAGTACTTCTATTTATGCAAATTAATATTATTTTATCAAAGTACAAGAATGAGGTTAAATTAACTATAGGAGAAAGATAAACTAAAAAACTAGCACTTGATCTAGACTCCCTTTGAATTCAAATAAACTTCAATAAAATGCAAACTCTAATTTACTTACTTCGACCGTGGAGGTTCCTTAAGTACGAAAGCATCTCTCTCGAGCTCATGCTTTTGACTAACCTTAGATTGATCGATTAAGACCTCTCGGCCAGTCGAAACCCCTAAGCTTGCTTTACGCGGTGAACCCCGCTATTGGATTTGACTCTAATCCGGAAGATCCATGTCATCCTCTCTCGAGGAGTGCATGCGGTGAAAGTGAGGGGATAAGTTGTAAACTACTCTAGAGGGGGGGTGAATAGAGTATTCAAATTTTATGAACAACTAATCAGCTCCCTTGGAGTTTATTTGCGGAATAAGTAATCTGATACTTGAACCCTAAGAGCCTAACACAGTGAAGTGCACAAGTGAAAGAGTTAACTGAAATTTCAGTTTAACTATAAGCCTATCACAGCAACTAGCAATCCTAGGTAGTTCTATCACAGCCACAGAATAAGATGAATAAGCAAGATAACCAGATGGACACAGGATATATAGTGGTTCCCTTTAAATAGGTACATCCACTCTTCTACCACCCTGGTAGGAATCCACTACAGGTTTTTGCTAAGGTGCCCTGCCACCAATGATCTGATTCAGGTAGATCAAACAGACCCTTTGAGCTTTTGATAAGGATGCTCAACCACAGGTTGTTGATAAGGTGCCCTGTCACCAACGTTCACTTTTGAAGAGGTGTGAAAACTCTTTTACAAAGGGGTTGAGAGGGTTAGATTATCTTCTCTATTGTAAGTACAGATTAGAGAAGATTTGTGGATTCTCTAAAGAATCAAAGTCTCCCCCTGGCTCAGTGAAAGTCCAGGGGAAGCCTTTGCTTCAGGATGAAGGAGTTTCAGATATACTGAAACTAAATCCTCAGAGATCTGAAGACTGATTTTTATCAGGTCTTAAGATTCTGGAGCACTTGAAGCAGAACTGGAGCTCTTTCTGAAGTCTTTAAGACTCTAAGCAGATGCTCAGGAGACTTTGAGAATGAAAGACGATTGCTCTGGGCTTTTGCTTCAGGAAAACTTTTCTTCTTCTTGTCGAGATATGGTGAAGAGCTGCTCTGATGATGCTTGAGCGAATGAATAATATTTCTCTGTGTCTGTGACTTCTCTTTTGCTGAGAGAAGAATTTCTCTTAAATAAGTCTTCACGTTTTTTCTTTGGAACGGCTCTATTGATTTGAATTCTTGAGCCCTGCAACAGATTATCTCAAAATAGAATATAGCAATAGGAATAGAATGGCCTATTAACTTTCTATCAGTCCCAATAAGGAATAAAATAAGCGGGAAAAATATCTCAGCATAAAGACGTACCATTCTTGGAAATAGTACATAGTACCAACGGCTAGAAAACAAGCTGGAAAGATAAAGTCAACGCAATTTGTATAATAGGACAAAATGCTTTATCAAGAATACTGAATCCCGTGATTTATGCTTGACATGATTTTGTAAATAATTCATTTGAATTTAAGCCATAAATTTAGCAACAATAACTTCAGAAAATCTTTCTAACCACAAGCTAACACACTTGGAAATAAACCAAGGAATAGAATAAATACAAATAGATAAAAGCAGACAGAAATCGTCGAACAGGAGTTCGATGATCGTCGACCTTGCTAACAGATCGTCGACTAATAGCAGGAATCTGTCGGAACAGAAATCGTCGACCAGAAATCGTCGACCAGCTAATAGATCGTCGACCAGCTAACAGATAGTCGACCATCTAACAGATAGTCGACCAGCAAAGGCAAATATCTGTCGAGACAGAAATCGTGAAGCAAGAACACGATCGTCGATCTGCTGATGACAGATCGTCGACCAACGTTCAGAGCGTAGTAAGCTTGCTCTGAGATCGTCGACCAACGGTCGACGATAATTGTCTTGACTTCAACGATTCAATAGCCCTGCTATCGTCGACCAATGATCGACGATCGCGAGGCCTCGTTCGACGATGGTCGAACGGAAAAGCCTTAACCACAAAAACATCTAGAACTTCTAACCTAAGCTCTAGGTCAGTTTATAAACTGCCCTAGGGAGACTAAACAGAGTCTAAACATGATCATATATCTTTATATGGATCAAGAGGGGCTGGAAAGGGATTACATAAGCCAAATCACATATAGGGTACCAACAATCTCCCCCTATTTGGGTTATGTTAACAAATACGATCTAAAAGGTAATGCACATAACAACAAAAGCAGATATAAACCAAAAATTTAAATCACAGGCAATCCACAGGAAAACATAAAACCATAAATCAGCAGAACTAAAGTATCAAGCAGATTTATCAGAGGTTTTAGCATCAGATGATTTCTTAGGGATTACAGCTGGTTTGAAGATAATTTCTCTGTTAGGATTTGCTGCTTGTCTTTTGGATAGCATTAGATCGTGTTCACCAATGATTTTCTTTTCAGCATAGCTTGGTAGAACTGCAGCAGGATGTAGCTTCATGTATTCTTCAGTATTAAAAGCTTCTGGATTGACTTGAAATTTGCTGAGTTCCTTTTCTCTGAATTCAGACATAGTTGTATATGCTGTAGGGTCTAGTCCTTGAGCTTTGGCTCTCTCCATCATGCTTAGAGCAATAGATTCCTTAAATCTTGCCATAGAGGCGATCCTTTCAGTTTCAGTTATATCTGATGGAGAGGGTGGTCTGTCAATATCAGCTTGAGCTGCAATCTCCATGTTTCTTTGAAGAGCTGTGGCTATTTTGCTTGAATCAAGAGAAATCTATGCAGCCTTCTTAGGATCTGTTTCAGCATATAGAGATTTTGGAGGAGCAAGTTCAATGAACTTCTTATGGGATTTCTCTGAAAGGACCACTCTTTTTCCTTTTGATTCAATTGTCTCAGCAGCAGCAGGTTTTATTGTTGTGCCTACATGCAAAGAAAGATAGGTTAACAACCAAGTGGGAATAAAATATTCCCGCCAAGGTGAACAAACAACAGGTAATAGATAGGATTACCTGAAGATCTACACAGGATACCACTTTGCATCTAGGAAGGAGGTTATAATTCCTTCTAGATGTTCAGTGACATCAGAGATAGACACCTCTGCAAGGCACAAGAGGAGTGCCATGGAGGAAAAGAAAAGAGTATCCTTGACCAAGGGGTCATCAAGGTACTCAGGTCTATAAGGGACCATTTTCTCTTGAAAAGAAGGAACAAGAGGAGTAGATGTGAGTGAGAACTCACAGTCTAGGTTAAGATAGGATTCTAAATCTTTATCAGAATCAATGGATTTAGCAGCATCAACTTGCAATACTGATGTGAGATCATCAGCAGCTGTGATGGAAAGGAAGGAATAAGAAATTAACTCAAAGTTGGAGTTTGAATTAATTAGAAACTTAAATAAAACTATACCATCAGGTTGAGCAGCATCATTCTCACAGGTGTCCATGGGGACTTCCTCATTTTCTTTTTCGGGAACTTCTTCCTTAGAAGCTAGATTCACTAGGGAGTGAATGTCTTTGTTAGATACAAATATCAAATTGAAGTCCTAATTATAACCTTTGGAGGAAGAGTTTTAAGGTTTACCTTCTGGTTCTTTCTCTGGAATCTCTTGAGGTTCTTCTACAGTTTCTTGAAGGGGAAGAGAAGAATTGTCCTGAAGGGTCAGGGCATCACCTGAGACCACTTCAACAGACATCTCCCCCTGCATGACTTCAGTGGGGACTGGAGTCATGCATCTTACTGAAGAGGGCTCAGCAGAGGGATGAGATGATTTGATGGCTTGAGTAAGGGCATTGATGGATGCAATGAGAGGGGCATTGGCAGCCTCAATCATTTTTTGGATGGAGGGAGTAATGAGCTCGACAATATGTGCAAGCAATTCAGGAGTTATCTGAAATGCTGATGATGTGGAGGTGGATGGAATGGAAGCAGTACGATCTACCACATGATCAAAGGAATCACGTGGAGATGGGTGAACATCAACATGAGTGTGGGATTCATGTTGAGAGAGGTGCGTGAGGATGGTAGCAGTCACCATGTCAACACTGGCTGAAGCTGCCAGATGTTGTGGTGTTGGTGACTGGTGTGGAGATGCAGGTGGAATGAAGGATGCATGTTGTGGTGGCACTGCAGGTGTTGTAGAGGAAAGTAATGCAGGAGAAGAGGATGCAGGGATAGAGAGGGAGGATGGAGGGATTACTGAGCCTTCCCCAGTAAGCGGGAGAGCGGCCGAATCAGCCCTTGTGTCTGAAGGAGGGTTAGGATCAACCCTGGCTGACTTCTTGATAATCCTTTGGGATTTCTTTAATAGAGAGGGGTCCAACCTCTTGCTAGCGTTGACTGCGGAGGGTGCAGAAACAAGCAGCAGGGGTGCTTTCACATATAGAAACACACCCAATACCCTGGCAAGATTTACTTCTTTCTGATTGTTCTTTCTCCTTATTAGTTCAAACAGAACTTTTCCCCAGGCAATCTGTGCCTTATTCACCAAAGCTGACATCAGGGCAAACTGTTGCCTGTTGATGTTGTCATGAGCAGAATGTTTTCCCAAAACGACCTTGCCCACCAGGTCGGCCAGAAACTTGTACTCTGGAGACAGGTTTATCTTTAGCAACTTAGCTGGAATACCCTCAGCATGGCCCATCACAGATAGCATGCGGCCATATTCTTCTGCAGTTTGCTCATAGTCCTCAGTTCCGGTTGGCAGTCCAAACAGCTCTGTCAAAACTTCAGGAGTCAGAATGACCTCCTCTCCATTTATCTTTCCAGACATCGCTTCGTCGCTTGAGGACGAGGTATACACCCATTCTCGAATCTCTGGTATATTAATCTTTGGTGAGAATGACATAAATTTCTTTAGTCCTTGATCTTCACATAGCTTCAGAATGGCTTGGATAAGTTGATCGCATCGGCTGAAAGAATCGAAGTCGACACAGAAGCCAGTGTCGAACTTCATCCCAAAGAGAACAGCAGAAGGAATCGCCATAGGATTTGAGAGAAAATGGCGAATCGAGAAGCAAAGCAGGGGAGAAGAGAATCGCGCGGGATTAGAGTTCGAGAGCGAATTCTAAGCCAGAAGATGGAATATGAAAAGACGGAGCGGAAGGACGACGATCTCCAGACCTAAATCGACTATTAGAAACAAATCTGCGATCGTCGATCCCGGAATAAAATCGGTCGTCGAATAAAGATCGACGATAGTCAATATTTGGCTAATCGTTAAATATCGACCGACTACAAGCAATCACCACGATCGTCGATCAATATATGATGGTCGACGATTCTCCACACAGCTCAGAAAATCTGTCGTCGACCATTGGTCGATGATAGATACCTAAGGAGAGATCGTTGACCGGTTGATCGACGATTTCTGCCTTACTACCGAACGAGCTGTCGTCGACCGTTGGTCGACGATAGTTCTGACCTGGTCGAAGATCGTCGAGCAGTCGTTCGACGATTTTAGACAGAAAACAAAACTCACCAAATTTTCACTACTCTGAACCATTAATCATACCAAGCTGGTTCAGGAAGAATAAATGCCTTTGTTCATCAAGGGGCTTAGTGAAAATGTCTCCTCTCTGCAGGTCTGTGGATATAAATTCCATTGCTATCTTGTTCTTTTCCACATTATCTCTCAGAAAATGATGTCTAATCTCAATGTGCTTGGTCCTGGAATGGTGCACAGGATTTTGAGCAATTGATATTGCACTGGTACTGTCACACAGAATTTTTGTTTTTGAGTGTGTATACCCATAATCCACTAGCTGATTTTGAATCCACAGAATCTGTGAACAACAACTAGCTGCTGTAATATATTCAGCCTCAGCAGTTGAAGTAGACACAGATGCCTGTTTCTTACAAAACCAAGAGACAAGTCTCTCTCCCAGGAACTGACAGGTCCCTGAGGTGCTTTTCCTGTCAACTCTACATCCAGCATAATCAGCATCTGAATATCCAATTAATTCAAATCCTGACTCAGCTGGGTACCACAGTCCTAAGTTAGGGCATCCCTTAAGGTATCTCAAGATCCTCTTGAGGAGAGTTAAGTGAGATTCCTTTGGGTTGACCTGAAACCTAGCACATAGGCATGTAGCAAACATTATGTCAGGCCTACTTGCAGTCAAATACAGCAGGGAACCAACAATGGCTCTATAGTTCTTTTGATCAACAGACTTGCCATTGACATCAGAATCAATAACTGCATTTGAGGCCATAGGTGTGCTCATTGATGAAGCATCAGACATTCCAAATCTTTTAACCAGCTCTCTGGCATATTTTGATTGAGAAATGAAGATACCATCAACACACTGTTTCACTTGGAGACCAAGGAAATAGGATAACTCACCCATGCTGCTCATCTCAAACTTGGAGTGCATTAGGTCAGAGAACCTCTTGCATAGTTTGGGATCAGTAGAACCAAATATAATGTCATCTACATAGATTTGAACTAACAGTTGTGAGCCCTTATGATGTCTAATGAATAGGGTTCTATCTACTACACCTCTCACAAACTTGTGTTCTAGAAGAAAATTTGCTAAGGTCTCATACCAAGCTCTAGGAGCTTGCTTAAGTCCATATAGAGCCTTTTGGAGTTTGAACACATGAGTGGGTAAGGTTGATGAAACAAACCCTGGTGGTTGTTCAACAAACACTTCTTCCTTTAAATCTCCATTGAGGAAGGCACTCTTCACATCCATTTGGAAGACCTTAAATCTTTTATAGGCAGCATAGGCTAGGAAAATCCTAATGGCTTCTAGTCTAGCTACAGGGGCAAAAGTCTGATCATAATCTATGCCTTCCTCCTGTCTATAGCCTTGAGCTACTAGCCTAGCCTTATTTCTAACTACTATGCCTTGGGCATCAAGCTTGTTTCTAAACACCCACATGGTGCCTATGATCCGTTGGCCTCTTGGTCTTGGAACCAAAGTCCAAACTTTACATCTTTCAAACTGGTTAAGTTCCTCTTGCATGGCTATAATCCAGTGTGGATCAAGCTCAGCATCTTTAATGGTTAGGGGCTCAACCTGAGAAAGGAAACAAGCAAACATCACATCTTTGTTGAGTTGATGTCTTGTCTGGACTCCTACTGAAATGTCTCCAATCACTTGAGATACAGGATGATCTCTAAGTGTGACAAGATCAGTAGGTTCAGCAATGATCTGATCTTCAACAGTTTCAGGATTTGATTCCTCATGTGGAATTTGATCAACTGTTGGAACAGGTGCTTTAACTTGAAAAAGTTCTACATCAGATTCAGAATCTGAAGAAGCAGTCTGAGGAGTTTGTTGGGGATGATTCTCCTGTGTGAGTCTCAAACCTTCCAAATCCTTACTTACTCCTAGGACTTGCACTGTACTATTAGAGGAAGAGTCCTTCTCCTTATAATACATGACTGTCTCATCAAAAGAGACATGTGCAGACTCTTCTATCTTAAGAGAGGATTTATTAAGGACCCTATAGGCTTTGCTTACTTGAGAGTATCCTAGAAAAACTCCCATTGAAGCTTTTGCCTCAAATTTTCTATGGTATTCTTTGTTATTGTTATGAACAAAAGCAACACAGCCAAATACTCTAAAATAGTCTATTTTAGGTTTCACTTGCTTAAGTAATTCATAGGGAGTCTTATCCTTAAGTTTATGTATCAGACTTCTGTTCAATACATAGTTAGCTGTGCTAACTGCTTCAGCCCAAAAGGACAGAGGCATGTTAGCATCTGCCAACAATGTACTTGCAGCTTCAATTAGGGTTCTGTTTTTTCCTTTCAACTACCCCATTTTGTTGAGGAGTTCTAGGAGCAGAGAAGCTATGTTTGATACCTTCCTTCTCACAGAATTCTTGCATAAGAAGAGACTCAAACTCAGTACCATGATCACTTCTGATCAAGGCAATCTGAGTAGAATACTCAATCTGTATACACTTTAGAAAATCTGTAAGAACCTTGAAGTTATCAGCCTTAGTTCTCAAGAAGAATACCCAAGTGAACCTAGAGAAGTCATCTACAATTACTAGAGTGTAAGACTTTCCTCCAAGACTCTGTACAGCAATAGGACCAAATAAATCCAAATGTAGCAAGTACAGAATCCTGGGAGAATCACTTTTATTAACTGATTTAAAGCTATTTCTTGTTTGCTTACCTAATTGACAAGCTTTGCAAAGGCCTTCCTTCTTGTAGGGGCAAGAAGGTAGACCTCGTACAAGATTGTATTTAGCCAACTTAGAAATGTTTTTCAAATTTACATGACTAAGTCTCTTATGCCAAAGGATATTATTACTGGTTACTTCATTAAATAAGCATATTTCAGATTTGGATGAGTTAAAGTCTACAACATAAACATTTCCAATTCTAATACCTACTAACACAACAGTATTATTTAAAGCAATATTACAAGCAGTGTCAGTAAACCATACCTTGTACCCAGCATCACACATTTGACTTACAGAGATTAGGTTGTGCTTTAGTCCGGAGACATACGCAACCTTTTTGAATGTTACAGCTCCTATGGTGAAGCTGCCATACCCTTCAGTCTGTCCACAGCTGGAATCCCCAAATACAACTCTTGGTCCCAGCTTGGCTTTGAACCCTGACAGATTCTTCTTCTTTCCTGTCATATGCTTTGAGCATCCACTATCCAGATACCATTTGTCATGTATGACTGGATAGGTCTTTACCTGCAGACAGAACAGTTATACATTGTGGACCCAGGTTACCTTGGGTCCAGTATTCTTCACAAAAGAAAAACTAGATATAAAAGATCTTGCAGGCTTAGATTTATATCCTAAAGGGTGTGATCTCCTAGGTGGGATAATCCATTCAGTTGAAGGATTAAACATCCTAGGGTAGTGATTGGGATTTGCACATCTTGAAGTTTGAAATTTATTTTCCAGCTTAAGTCCAGATCGTCGATCCACGGTCGACGATCGCAAGCCATATCGTCGATCATTTGTAGTAGTGTTATATTCTGGATTCAACGATCGTCGATCGCTGGTCGACGACTCAAGATGAGATCATCGATCTCCTGCACCAAAGATATCATACTTGGTGAAGGTGTTCAGCGATCGTCGATAGACGTTCGACGATTGGTTTGACGATCGTCGATTAATGTTCGACGATTTTTGTAAAGCTAGAAATTTTTTCTTCCTATTCTCTTTCTTAATCTTATTCTGAATTTTCTTGCATTTTTTAATTTCCTCAGTATTCTTTATTCCTGATTCAGAAACAAATTTTACTGGAGTGCTAAATCTCTCCTTTGTGAGGAGGATGGGTTCACTAGGTGTAGCACCTAAGCCTAGTTTATCATTACCAACCCTAGTGTTTGCTATACAGGTTATTTCAGATAATTTAAGGCTTCTGCCATTTAATTGTTCTTCTAACCTCTTAGATTTAGCTAGTTCTAATTTTAGGAATGTTACTTCTTCTTTTGAGCTTTCTAATTCCTTTTCTAATCTGATTATTTCAGTACCTTCCATGTCTAGTTCCATTATTTTTAATCTAAGTGACTTAATTTCTTTTTCAGATAATAGTAAATCTAAACATAGAGTTTTAAATTTTAGTTTGAACTCAGGAGATGAGAAATCAAATGAGTCGATTACCTGGTCCTCCATAAAGGAATCTTCTTCATTGTCTCCTTCTTCTTCAGAATTCTCTGCAGCTGACAGAGAGCTGCAGGCATCAATAGCCATGAGGCAGACCTCTTTGGCTTTCTTCTCTTCTTCTTCTTCTGAATCACTGGAGCTAGAGGAGCAGGTATCCTCTTCTGTTTCACTCCAGGTAGCAGCCACAAATCCCTTGTCCTTCTTCTTGTATTTGTGTGATGAAGACTTGGAGTGGTGCTTCCTGTACTCTTTCTCATGTTTCTTCTCCTTGTACTTCTTCTCTGGACAATCTGGAGCAATGTGTCCAGGCTTGCTGCAACCATAACAAATGATTTCTTTAGATGGAGTCTTGTCATACCTTGGTTTGTCCTCATGCTTGGAGAACTTCTTTCTGAGGTCTCTTCTTCCCATGTTGAAGAACCTCTTGGCAATGAGTGCCAGTAACTCCTCATTTGATTGACTTCCTTCAGAAGTCTCAGCCGCCTTAAGAGCTAGAGAGTGCTCTTTCTTTGTAGGTGTAGGAGTTTTTACTTCAATTGCAGCAGCTCTGCTCTTTAGAGTTTGCTCATATGACTTGAGCTTTCCCAACAGAGCTTCTGTGGAGAGTTCCACAGTGTTTCTTCCATCCTTGATGGGCCATATCCTTGAGTCCCAAGAGATGGGAAGGCACATCAGGATCTTGTCATTTACTTCTGACAAAGTTATCTCCTTGTCCAAAGACCTCAGTTCACTTATTATTGAACTGAGTCTTGTGTACATTGTGTCAATGTCTTCAGCATCATCCTTCTTGAAATTTTCATACTGAGAGGTGAGATTGGATCTCCTGTCCTTCCTCTCATCAGCTGAGCCAGCCACTATGTGGTTGAGGGAATCCCACATAGCTTTGGCTGAGGTACATTCAGCCAGCTTCTGGAATATCTCATCAGACATTGTCTGAGCTAGGATATTCATTGCTTTAGCATCAGCTGCTTTTGCCTTCTTGTAAGTTTCATTGTAGTCAGGTGGTGGCACAGCACTGAGATCAGCAGAAGTGGAAGCAGCAGCAGGCCTAGCAGGTGGTCCTGTCAAAATAGAAGAAAAAATATCTTCATCAATAGAATTCATGTATAGTCTTATCCTGGCCTTCCATATGCCAAACTTGGACAAGTTGCATACAGGAGGTCTGGTGCTTGAATAATCCTTAGACTGGGCCATGTGTGAAAGTGTTTGTGAATGGTATCAGGAAACAACTTATCACAGGATCTTTTAACTCAGGTGTTAGCCTGTATGAACAGCCAACCTCCCTCTAATACCAATTGAAAGTGAGGGGATAAGTTGTAAACTACTCTAGAGGGGGGGTGAATAGAGTATTCAAATTTTATGAACAACTAATCAGCTCCCTTGGAGTTTATTTGCGGAATAAGTAATCTGATACTTGAACCCTAAGAGCCTAACACAGTGAAGTGCACAAGTGAAAGAGTTAACTGAAATTTCAGTTTAACTATAAGCCTATCACAGCAACTAGCAATCCTAGGTAGTTCTATCACAGCCACAGAATAAGATGAATAAGCAAGATAACCAGATGGACACATGATATATAGTGGTTCCCTTTAAATAGGTACATCCACTCTTCTACCACCCTGGTAGGAATCCACTACAGGTTTTTGCTAAGGTGCCCTGCCACCAATGATCTGATTCAGGTAGATCAAACAGACCCTTTGAGCTTTTGATAAGGATGCTCAACCACAGGTTGTTGATAAGGTGCCCTGTCACCAACGTTCACTTTTGAAGAGGTGTGAAAACTCTTTTACAAAGGGGTTGAGAGGGTTAGATTATCTTCTCTGTTGTAAGTACAGATTAGAGAAGATTTGTGGATTCTCTAAAGAATCAAAGTCTCCCCCTGGCTCAGTGAAAGTCCAGGGGAAGCCTTTGCTTCAGGATGAAGGAGTTTCAGATATACTGAAACTAAATCCTCAGAGATCTGAAGACTGATTTTTATCAGGTCTTAAGATTCTGGAGCATTTGAAGCAGAACTGGAGCTCTTTCTGAAGTCTTTAAGACTCTAAGCAGATGCTCAGGAGACTTTGAGAATGAAAGACGATTGCTCTGGGCTTTTGCTTCAGGAAAACTTTTCTTCTTCTTGTCGAGATATGGTGAAGAGCTGCTCTGATGATGCTTGAGCGAATGAATAATATTTCTCTGTGTCTGTGACTTCTCTTTTGCTGAGAGAAGAATTTCTCTTAAATAAGTCTTCACGTTTTTTCTTTGGAACGGCTCTATTGATTTGAATTCTTGAGCCCTGCAACAGATTATCTCAAAATAGAATATAGCAATAGGAATAGAATGGCCTATTAACTTTCTGTCAGTCCCAATAAGGAATAAAATAAGCGGGAAAAATATCTCAGCATAAAGACGTACCATTCTTGGAAATAGTACATAGTACCAACGGCTAGAAAACAAGCTGGAAAGATAAAGTCAACGCAATTTGTATAATAGGACAAAATGCTTTATCAAGAATACTGAATCCCGTGATTTATGCTTGACATGATTTTGTAAATAATTCATTTGAATTTAAGCCATAAATTTAGCAACAATAACTTCAGAAAATCTTTCTAACCACAAGCTAACACACTTGGAAATAAACCAAGGAATAGAATAAATACAAATAGATAAAAGCAGACAGAAATCGTCGAACAGGAGTTCGATGATCGTCGACCTTGCTAACAGATCGTCGACTAATAGCAGGAATCTGTCGGAACAGAAATCGTCGACCAGAAATCGTCGACCAGCTAATAGATCGTCGACCAGCTAACAGATAGTCGACCAGCTAACAGATAGTCGACCAGCAAAGGCAAATATCTGTCGAGACAGAAATCGTGAAGCAAGAACACGATCGTCGATCTGCTGATGACAGATCGTCGACCAACGTTCAGAGCGTAGTAAGCTTGCTCTGAGATCGTCGACCAACGGTCGACGATAATTGTCTTGACTTCAACGATTCAATAGCCCTGCTATCGTCGACCAATGATCGACGATCGCGAGGCCTCGTTCGACGATGGTCGAACGGAAAAGCCTTAACCACAAAAACATCTAGAACTTCTAACCTAAGCTCTAGGTCAGTTTATAAACTGCCCTAGGGAGACTAAACAGAGTCTAAACATGATCATATATCTTTATATGGATCAAGAGGGGCTGGAAAGGGATTACATAAGCCAAATCACATCTAGGGTACCAACATGCGGCTCCTTCTATCTTTGAGTGATCTGCTCGTATCCGCAACTTCTCTGTCATTTAAGATACGGATCTAGGATTGAAAACATATTTGCGAAATATGAATTCGATACAAAATAATTCAAAGATAAATCGATAGTGATAAATAAAGAGTTTGACAAAATGAGTTTATTCACTTTCAAAGTTCATCATGATCAAGTGCTAATGTAAATTAGCTACTTGATATGATAAAAGAAATACATAAAAAGAAGGGAAAGAAGAACATGTTTGCAAAAAGGAAATTCTTGAATTGAAATCTAAACTATGAATTTGAAATTACATAAAAGATAATGCTGAAAAACAATAAACTAAGCTACAAAATACTCCTAAAACATGCTCCTAATCTTCCTCCTGAGCTTCTGAACACATCTGCTATTTATAGATTTTTCTGCTTGGGAGTCACGCCCTAGGTCACGCCCGTGTCCTAGGGCGTGTCGGCCTCGGAAACTGCTGTCTTGAAAGCCCGGGAACGTTGGAGAAAAACCGCCAAAAGTCGCCATTTTGCGGGTCACGCCCCTAGGTCACGCCCGTGACCTAGGGCGTGTCTAGTCTGTTACAGGAAACGGCGGGAATGGGAACGGATGGAAGTAATTCTGCTGTTTCTGAAGTGGTCACGCCCTAGGTCATGCCCGTGACCTAGGGCGTATCTGACTGGGCCAGCAAAACGGTTGGAAACGGTGTAATCTGGGATTAATTTGGCAGTTTCAGGTAGGTCACGCCCTAGGTCACGCCCGTGACAAGGGACGTGTCCTTAGAAAAAAGTCCCATAATTGTTCAGGGAAGCTTTTTGGAGAAATCTGTTTTTTTGACCTAGACACGCCCGTGACTCAAATGTCACGCCTGTGTCATGGGCATGTACTTGTGAAATTCTCCAAAATTGTAGAGGACGTCATCCTCTTTCCGTTGACTGGTTGCAAGTCCCGTAACTCTTCCTGGTTTGAAAGTTATGACCATTTGAAGTTCAGCTATCCGTAACCAAAAATGATCATTTTCTCCGTTTCAACTCCTGATCAGTCCAGCAAGCTCCAAATTGCTATTCGCAGCTCATATTGACCTGAATTATGAAAATAAAGAAATTAGAACCATAATTACTAAAATATAATTATAATCTTATTATTAATTAAATAAAACTATATGAAAATAACTATAATTAGTGACTTATCAAATACCCCCATACTTAATCTTTTGCTATTCCAGAGCAAAACTATGAGAAGTACTTATAAGAAATTTATATTTTTTTATTTAAACTAAAAATTTATCAAATCAAAAGAAAGTTAAAAATAAAAATTTAGCAATTTAAATATTAAATCCTAAACTATGAAATTAAAATGTACAGAGAAAGGTATTTAGCAAAAATTTCTCATATAAATTAATTAGAATTTAAAATTAAGTAATTTAGCAAACAAAATTAGATTAGAATTATTCACATTATTACTAAAAAGAAACTTGTAAGAAATTTTTAACTACTACTTATGCTCTCTTAGTATTTTAATTTACTTCTAAAACAATTTTTTTTTAGGATTTGGGGAAAAGGAAAATGAAGAGTTTTTGGATTGGGGGTGATGAATTTTATCCTCTCACCCCACATATTTTTTCTTTTGATATTTGCATATGTTTACCAAGAAAATGATGGATTTTATCCTCTCATTTTCTATGACATATGAACAAATATTTTTTCTCTTCAAATCAAAACAAAAATTAAATGGGAGTAATGAATTTTATTCTTTTACTCCTATTTTTTTTATTTGGGGATTGCATATGTGTACCAAGGAATTTATAAGTCTCATGACATATGATCTAACCAAAATAAAAAATGGCATATGTGTACCAAGGGATGATGAATTTTATCCTCTCATCCCTATGACATATAATCTAACAAGAAAATTGAAAACAAAGGGAAGGTTACACAAAATTTAGATTAAATTAAAATAATTAGAGAGCAACTATAGTAAATTTAGAATTTCCTAAGAATCTTTAAGCATAAATGATTATAATTAAAATCATAAGATTGTTAAACTAAACACTATAAAATTGAAACTAATTAGAATTAAGAGAAAAAGAAGTAAATAAGGTTCTCTAAACAAAATTAATTCATAAGTTTATTTCTCAAAATTAAATCGCTAAAAATTAATTTAACTAACTATGATAAAATAAAAGACTAGCAATTTTAAAATTATAAAAATTCTATAAATAAACTCAATTAAATTGATGAAAATCACATAAAATTAAGTAGGGGTTTATTTATATTTTTTGAATTTTTTTTAAGATAACAACTAAAACAAAGAAAAGATAAATTAAAATCCTAAATTTTTTGTTATTTCTTGGACTTCCCAATGACTACCTAGTGACGGGTTCGCAAGGTACTAGGCGGTTTTGTGGGATGAAAGCCCAACACGGCCCTTTCCAAGAAATTAATTTTTGATTTTCTATTTTTTTTGTATTTTTAAAAATAAAAAGAAAACAATATTTTTTTGTATTTTTAAAGATTTTCTTCAAATTTTTTTTTTGAAATAAAAGCATGAAATGGAGTCCACCCCCGTACTTAAAAATAAACATTGTCCCCAATGTTTACAAGCCAAGTAGGAGGGGGAAAAATGCATAAAAAAAGTAAATTGCAATGATTTAAAGATAATCAAGGGGTGTCTCCCAAGAGCTCTTTTCTTTTTCCCGTATTTAAGCTAGACGGTTTGGGTTAAGAAAATGGAAAATAAAAATTAAAGTGAACGGACAACTCCCTTAATTCATGCTTTGGCGAAGATGCCAAAGTTGCTTGCCCGGCTACTCCTCCGCTTTCTTCTTGATTTTCCTTCTTGTAGTTGACTTGAAAATTTAGATTCAAATCACCGATCCATACCTGAGGTGATTTGAATTTTTGAAGAGGAGCGGCAAATGGATTGTGGATGACGTTTAATTGCAACGGCTCCTCTTCTACATGACAATCATTAGTATAAGGAAAATCAAAAGTAAGCGTTTCAAAAAAATCTTCGCAAGGAGGAGGCTCTTGCGAAGGTATAAGATTAGGCTCCGGTTGTTTATTTTCTAAAATTAATTTTTTATCCAAAAATTTACTGGAAATAAAATCATTGGACGCATCAGGATCAAATATTTTTTCTCCTAAAAAGTCATAAATTGTGCATGGAGGAGAAAAATTGGAAGTCGTAGGAGGAGACACATGTTCTTCTTCTACTTCGTCTGGTGTGCCAATAAAATTAATAAATTTTTGATATAATAATTCTTCTTTCTCCTTTGAATAAGACACCAAGGGGGTACATGAAGATTCATGTTCCACCATAGGTGAAATATTTAAAGAAGGAGAAAAATTAGTAGAACAAGTGATAAATTCTTCTAAATTTTGGGGAGTATCAACTTGAAATTGTGTAATGTCCCCAAAATTAGAAGAAGAAGTGTGTGGTGTGATAAAAGAAGGATAAAAAATTCAAATCTAAATAATTATTCTCATCACTCGGGAAGTTTCCCGGTTGATCTTGCAAACAAGAAAAACCAACATCCGAGATGGAAGAAGAATTTTCTAAATCAAAATAATTATTCTCATTATAATTTGAAAAATTCGTTTCATGAACATTTGAAAAATTAGTTTCATAAAAATTTGAACTAGAATTAGAATAAAAGTGAGAAAAATTATTTTCATAACTAGTATCAAAATTATTTTCATAAGAAAAGTTTTTATAATAATTATAATGATAACAATACTCACTTCGATGATAACCACCACAATTATAACAAAATTTTTTGCGCTTTTGTGCAGCTTTCAAACATTCTAGTTGATTTTGAAGGTTGGCAAGATCGGCGACCAATTTAGATAACATATTTTTAATAAAAGAAAATAACACAACCTTTACCTAATAGAAATGAATTTTAAAAATAAAATAAAAAAGAATTGATGTAGAGAAGAAGGTTGATAAAATTAATAAAATCTGCGCTTTCAAAATATCAACAAAATAGTCCCCGGCAACGGCGCCAAAAACTTGATGAAGATTTTCTATAGTTTTAAAATATTATCCGAACTAAAATCTCAAATAGGCAAGTGTACCTATCGAAATATAGTATAGGAAATGTCGTATTAGACTCGGGGCCTGTTGAGTACTTCTACTCACGCAAATTAATATTATTTTATCGAAGTACAAGAATGAGGTTAAATTAAATATAGGAGAAAGATAAACTAAAAAACTAGCACTTGATCTAGACTCCCTTTGAATTCAAATAAACTTCAATAAAATGCAAACTCTAATTTTCTTACTTCGACCGTGGAGGTTCTTTAAGTACGAAAGCATCTCTCTCGAGCTCATGATTTTGACTAACCTTAGATTGATCGATTAAGACCTCTCGGCCAGTCGAAACCCCTAAGCTTGCTTTACGCGGTGAACCCCGCTATTGGATTTGACTCTAATCCGGAAGATCCATGTCATCCTCTCTCGGGGAGTGCATGCGGCTCCTTCTATCTTTGAGTGATCTGCTCGTATCCGCAACTTCTCGGTCATTTAAGATACAGATCTAGGATTGAAAACATATTCGCAAAATATGAATTCGATACAAAATAATTCAAAGATAAATCGATAGTGATAAATAAAGAGTTTGACAAAATGAGTTTATTCACTTTTAAAGTTCATCATGATCAAGTGCTAATGTAAATTAGCTACTTGACATGATAAAAGAAATATATAAAAAGAAGGGAAAGTAGAACATGTTTGCAAAAAGGAAATTCTTGAATTGAAATCTAAACTATGAATTTGAAATTACTTAAAAGATAATGCTGAAAAACAATAAACTAAGCTATAAAATACTCCTAAAACATGCTCCTAATCTTCCTCGTGAGCTTCTGAACACATCTGCTATTTATAGATTTTTCTTCTTGGGAGTCACGCCCTAGGTCACGCCCGTGTCCTAGGGCGTGTCGGCCTCGGAAACTGCTGTCATGAAAGCCCGAGAACGTTGGAGAAAAACCGCCAAAAGTCGCCATTTTGCGGGTCACGCTTCTAGGTCACGCCCGTGACCTAGGGCATGTCTAGTCTGTTACAGGAAATAGCGGGAATGGGAACGGCGGGAAGTAATTCTACTGTTTCTGAAGTGGTCACGCCCTAGGTCACGCCCGTGACCTAGGGCGTGTCTGACTGGGCCAGTAAAACGGTTGGAAATGGCGCAATCTGGGATTAATTTGGCAGTTTCGGGTAGGTCACGCCCTAGGTCACGCCCGTGACAGGGGGCGTGTCCTTAGAAAAAAGTCCCATAATTGTTCAGGGAAGCTTTCTGGAGAAATCTGTTTTTTTACCTAGACACGCCCGTGACTCAAATGTCATGCCCGTGTCACGGGCATGTACTTGTGAAATTCTCCAGAATCATAGAGGACGTCGTCCTCTTTTCGTTGACTATTTGCACGTCCCATAACTCTTCCTGGTTTGAAAGTTATGACCATTTGAAATTCAGCTATCTGTGACCAAAAATGATCATTTTCTCCGTTTCAACTCCTGATCAGTCCAGCAAGCTCCAAATTGCTATTCGCAGCTCAAATTGACCTGAAATATGAAAATAAAGAAATTAGAACCATAATTACTAAAATATAATTATAATCTTATTATTAATTAAATAAAAACTATATGAAAATAACTATAATTAGTGACTTATCAAATACCCCCATACTTAATCTTTTGCTATTCCAGAGCAAAACTATGAGAAGTACTTATAAGAAATTTATATTTTTTTTATTTAAACTAAAAATTTATTAAATCCAAAGAAAGTTAAAAATAAAATTTAGCAATTTAAATATTAAATCCTAAACTATGAAATTAAAATGTACAGAGAAAGGTATTTAGCAAAAATTTCTCATATAAATTAATTAGAATTCAAAATTAAGTAATTTAGCAAACAAAATTTGATTATAATTATTCACATTATTACTAAAAAGAAACTTGTAAGAAATTTTTAACTACTACTTATGCTCTCTTAGTATTTTAAAATACTTCTAAAATAATTTTTTTTTAGGATTTGGGGAAAAGGAAAATGAAGAGTTTTTGGAATGGGGGTGATGAATTTTATCCTCTCACCCCACACATTTTTTCTTTTGATATTTGCATATGTTTACCAAGAAAATGATGGATTTTATCCTCTCATTTTCCATGACATAAGAACAAATATTTTTTCTCTTCAAATCAAAACAAAAATTAAATGGGAGTAATGAATTTTATTCTTTTACTCCTATTTTTTTATTTGGGGATTGCATATGTGTACCAAGGAATTTATAAGTCCCATGACATATGATCTAACCAAAATAAAAAATTGCATATGTGTACCAAGGGATGATGAATTTTATCCTCTCATCCCTATGACATATGATCTAACAAGAAAATTGAAAACAAAGGGAAGGTTACACAAAATTTAGATTAAATTAAAATAATTAGAGAGCAACTATAATAAATTTAGAATTTCCTAAGAATCTTTAAGCATAAATGATTATAATTAAAATCATAAGATTGTTAAACTAAACACTATAAAATTGAAACTAATTAGAATTAAGAAAAAAAGAAGTAAATAAGGTTCTCTAAACAAAATTAATTCATAAGTTTATTTCTCAAAATTAAATCGCTAAAAATTAATTTAACTAACTATGATAAAATAAAAGACTAGCAATTTAAAAATTATAAAAATTCTATAAATAAACTCAATTAAATTGATGAAAATCACATAAAATTAAGTAGGGGTTTATTTATATTTTTTAAATTTTTTTTTAAGATAACAATACTAAAACAAAGAAAAGATAAATTAAAATCCTAATTTTTTTTGTTATTTCTTGGACTTGCCAAGGACTACCTAGTGACGGGTTCGCAAGCTACTAAGCGGTTTTGTGGGATGAAAGCCCAACACGGCCCTTTCCAAGAAATTAATTTTTGATTTTCTATTTTTTGTATTTTTAAAAATAAAAAGAAAACAATTTTTGTTGTATTTTTAAAGATTTTCTTCAAATTTTTTTTTGAAATAAAAGAATGAAATGGAGTCCACCCCCATACTTAAAAATAAACATTATCCCCAATGTTTACAAGCCAAGTCGGAGGGGGAAAAATGCATAAAAAAAGTAAATTGCAATGATTTAAAGATAATCAAGGGGTGTCTCCCAAGAGCTCTTTTCTTTTTCCCGTCTTTAAGCTAGACGGTTTGGGTTAAGAAAATGGAAAATAAAAATTAAAGTGAATGGGCAACTCGCTTAATTCATGCTTTGGCAAAGATGCCAAAGTTGCTTTCCTGGCTACTCCTCCGCTTTCTTCTTGATTTTCCTTCTTGCAGTTGACTTGAAAATTTAGATTCAAATCACCGATCCATACCTGAGGTGATTTGAATTTTTGTAGAGGAGCGGCAAATGGATTGTGGATGACGTTTAATTGCAACAGCTCCTCTTCTACATGACAATCGTTAGTATAAGGAAAATCAAAAGTAAGCGTTTCAGAAAAATCTTCGCAAGGAGGAGGCTCTTGCGAAGGTATAAGATTAGGCTCCGGTTGTTTATTTTCTAAAATTAATTTTTTATCCAAAAATTTACTGGAAATAAAATCATTGGACGCATCAGGATCAAATATTTTTTCTCCTAAAAAGTCATAAATTGTGCATGGAGGAGAAAAATTGGAAGTCGTAGGAGGAGACACATGTTCTTCTTCTACTTCGTCCGGTGTGCCAATAAAATTAATAAATTTTTGATATAATAATTCTTCTTCCTCCTTTGAATAAGACACCAAGGGGGTACATGAAGATTCATGTTCCACCATAGGTGAAATATTTAAAGAAGGAGAAATATTAGTAGAACAAGTGATAATTTCTTCTAAATTTTGGGGAGTATCAACTTGAAATTGTGTAAAGTCCCCAAAATTAGAAGAAGAAGTGTGTGGTGTGATAAAAGAAGGATAAAAATTCAAATCTAAATAATTATTCTCATCACTCGGGAAGTTTCCCGGTTGATCTTGCAAACAAGAAAAACCAACATCCGAGATGGAAGAAGAATTTTTTAAATCAAAATAATTATTCTCATTATAATTTGAAAAATTCGTTTCATGAACATTTTAAAAATTAGTTTCATAAAAATTTGAACTAGAATTAGAATAAAAGTGAGAAGAATTATTATCATAATTAGTATCAAAATTATTTTCATTAGAAAAGTTTTTATAATAATTATAATGATAACAATACTCACTTCGATGATAACCACCACAATTATAACAAAAAATTTTGCGCTTTTGTGCAGCTTTCAAACATTCTAGTTGAATTTGAAGGTTGGCAAGATCGGCGACCAATTTAGATAACATATTTTTAATAAAAGAAAATAACACAACCTTTACCTAATAGAAATGAATTTTAAAAATAAAAAAGAATTGAGCTAGAGAAGAAGGTTGATAAAATTAATAAAATCTGCGCTTTCAAAATATCAACAAAATAGTCCCCGGCAACGTCGCCAAAAACTTGATGAAGATTTTCTATAGTTTTAAAATATTATCCGAACTAAAATCTCAAATAGGCAAGTGTACCTATCGAAATATAGTATAGGAAATGTCGTATTAGACTCGGGGCCTGTTGAGTACTTCTACTCACGCAAATTAATATTATTTTATCGAAGTACAAGAATGAGGTTAAATTAACTATAGGAGAAAGATAAACTAAAAAACTAGCACTTGATCTAGACTCTCTTTGAATTCATATAAACTTCAATAAAATGCAAACTCTAATTTACTTACTTCGACCGTGAAGGTTCCTTAAGTACGAAAGCATCTCTCTCGAGCTCATGCTTTTGACTAACCTTAGATTGATCGATTAAGACCTCTCGGCCAGTCGAAAACCCTAAGCTTGCTTTACGCGGTGAACCCCGCTATTGGATTTGACTCCAATCCGGAAGATCCATGTCATCCTCTCTCAAGGAGTGCATGCGGCTCCTTCTATCTTTGAGTGATCTGCTCATATCCGCAACTTCTCGGTCATTTAAGATACAGATCTAGGATTGAAAACATATTCGCGAAATATGAATTCGATACAAAATAATTCAAAGATAAATCAATAGTGATAAATAAAGAGTTTGACAAAATGAGTTTATTCACTTTCAAAGTTCATCATGATCAAGTGCTAATGTAAATTAGCTACTTGACATGATAAAAGAAATACATAAAAAGAAGGGAAAGAAGAACAAGTTTGCAAAAAGGAAATTCTTGAATTGAAATCTAAACTATGAATTTGAAATTACATAAAAGATAATGCTGAAAAACAATAAACTAAGCTACAAAATACTCCTAAAACATGCTCCTAATCTTCCTCCTGAGCTTCTGAACACATCTGCTATTTATAGATTTTTCTGCTTGGGAGTCACGCCCTAGGTCACGCCCGTGTCCTAGGGCGTGTCGGCCTCGGAAACTGCTATCTTGAAAGCCCGGGAACGTTGGAGAAAAACTGCTAAAAGTCGCCGTTTTGCGGGTCACGCCCCTAGGTCACGCCCGTGACCTAGGGCGTGTCTAGTCTGTTACAAGAAATGGCGGGAATGGGAACGGCGGGAAGTAATTCTGCTGTTTCTAAAGTGGTCATGCCCTAGGTCACGCCCATGACCTAGGGCGTGTCTGCCTGGGCCAGCAAAATGGTTGGAAACGGAGCAATCTGGGATTAATTTGGCAGTTTCGGGTAGGTCACGCCCTAGGTCACGCCCGTGACAGGGGGCGTGTCCTTAGAAAAAAGTCCCATAATTGTTCAGGGAAGCTTTCTGGAGAAATCTATTTTTTTTGACCTAGACACGCCCGTGACTCAAATGTCACGCCCGTGTCACGGGCGTGTACTTGTGAAATTCTCCAGAATTGTAGAGGAAGTCGTCCTCTTTCAATTGACTGGTTGCACGTCCCGTAACTCTTCTTGGTTTGAAAGTTATGACCATTTGAAGTTCAGCTATCCGTGACCAAAAATGATCATTTTCTCCGTTTCAACTCCTGATCAGTCCAGCAAGCTCCAAATTGCTATTCGCAGCTCATATTGACCTGAAATATGAAAATAAAGAAATTAGAACCATAATTACTAAAATATAATTATAATCTTATTATTAATTAAATAAAAACTATATGAAAATAACTATAATTAGTGACTTTTCAGCCGTCAAAACTGTCACGGACCAAAACGAACAAGACACTCGACATGCCCGTATCATGCTTGACAAGCCCGTGTCACCCAGTACACGCCCGTGTAGCTGGGCGTGTTCCTCCAACGACACAGGTCCAAAACAACTAGAGTACAACACAGCCATGTGACATGCCCATATCACATACCGTGTGCTAGACACGCCCTGGGACACGCTCGTGTCCCAGGCCGTGTAGCTTCCTTAGCACAATCCGCCAAACGAACCGAGTAGGATACGGGTATTCGACACGCCCTTGTCAAATTTCCCACGCCCGTGTTGGACCTGAACATGCCTGGGCTCAGGCTGTGCGCCCTCACTCAACGATCGTTGAGTGGAAAGCTTTGAGTGACTAACACGCCCTGGGACATGCCCGTGTTCCAAGCCGTGTTCACCCCGCCGACGACCGTTGACTCCAAAATCGTCGACCATACGACTAACGCCGAACCCGAGCACGATATGCCCTGGTACACGCCCATGTCCCAGGCCATGCCACCTCTACCAAATCCCAGATTTGGCTCAAAATGCCACCGGTCACCCTTCTGAGTTACGGGGCGTTACATTACATCTGGAGTGTCTTCAATAACAGGAGTGACTTTATCAAAATAGATGATTCTTCACCCTGATCATCAACCTCTCCAATCGTGGTTGGAGTGGTGATCTTGACGAACTTTTCACCTTTTTCCTCTGTCGTTTCACCCAAGTTAAGTTCTTTCATCTTTTAACATGCATCTCGAACAAACACACAAGAAGAGCTACATTGCAGCAAGCTCGTCTCATCAAATACAACATGAATAGATTCTTCTACAACAAGGGTTTTCTTATTAAATATCCTATATGCCTTACTATGGCTACTATACCCTACGAAAATACCTTCAAAGCTCTTTTCACTAAATTTAGTAGTGTGATACATGCCATTGTTAAGGACAAAACACTTACAACCAAAGATTCTAAAATATGAAATAGTCTGCTTTTTGCCCTTTAGTTGTTCGTAAGGTGTCTTATTGTGGTTCTTGTTTATGAGTGCTCGATTTTGCACGTGGCATGCAGTGTTGACGGCTTCAGCCCAGAAATATTCTGGTTATGAGGCATCACTCAACATGGTTCTACAGTCCTCTATAAGTGTTTTATTCCTTCTCTCAGCACTCCGTTCTGTTGAGGAGTATGAGGAGAGGAAAACTCATGAAAGAGACCTAGGCTTTCACATAATTCTGTCGTGGCCCCAGACTTGAACTCAGTTCCATTGTCACTTCTGAATTTGACTACAGAACAGTTATATTCATTCTGGATCTGCCTGACAAAATTTGTAAAGATGTCAAAAGTATCTGAATTGTGTTTTAGAAAGAACACCACGCAAAGCGCGAGTAATCATCAACAATAACCAATGTATAATCCTTATCTCCCAAACTTCTAACTTGCAGTGGACCGAACAAGTCCATATGAAGTAGGTGTAAGCACCTATTAGAGTATTTGCAAATAATGCTTTTAAAGATAGCCCTTGTTTGCTTGCCTTTTACACATGCATTCCAAGGTCTATCTTTAGCGCACTTGACATTTGGGGCATCATGTACTAAATTAAGAGAAAATAATTTATTAATAGTTTTGAAATTAATATGTGCTAATTTCTTGTGCCATTGGTCACCAAGAGACACACTACCTTTTGCCAAAAGACACACTGGTGTAGAAGAGTCTATGCAAATAAAATTCAAACAAAAGATATTCCAACTATGAGTGCCTGTTAAAATCGTTTCTAAGTTATCAACCAATTTTATCAAACACTTATCTGCATGAAATTCAACTATGTATCTTTTATCGCAAAGCTAGCTTATGCTTATAAGATTGTGTTCCAATCCTTCAACATAAGACACATCTAAGAAGGATACACTACCATTGGTAATCATAACGTAGCCTTTAGTAATTCCTCTATCAGAACCTCCAAAGATCACCTTTGGCTCGTTCATGACTGGTGAGTAATTCTGGGGAAGGATTCTTATCCTGGTCATATGCCGAGAGAATCCACTGTCCAAATAACAGATAGGAGTTTTTGTGGCCTTTGGACATACCTGCAATCACAAATCAGTTTGCCTTAGGAAACCAAACAAGCTTGGGTCCTTGGTCTCTAGTTAGCATACTCCCCCTACATGTATTAACAATATGAGCGGTATTTCTCACATTATTAACCTGAGGAGTTACATAATTTCTAGAGTTAAACCAACAATCAATGGCAAAGTGACCAATTTTGCACAACACTAACAGTCAAACCGGTTATATCTTTGCATAGAATTCTCCTGCTTGGCCTCTTGAGAGTGTGGTCTAGCAGGGGCAGCAGTGTTGGAGGTAGAAGCTTCATGGTGATGGAATTTACATGCTTCTTCTCCTTAAGAGGCTTTTCAACAACGGGCTTTACTTTTGGTGCCTTCTTGATGTTATGACCATGATTATAAGGGTCATAGCTATGAAGAGTGATCTCCTCATAAGGTGTCACAACCCGCATTTTTCACCGCCAATAAAGGAGTATCAGAGTAAGGAAAAAATGCATGTCATGATGCCATGTTAGCAGGGGATAACTATGGACGCTCTGGCAAACACCTACTTAAACAAGAAGAAAGATTCTTTAAGTTATTTAAAGGTAAATCAGTTTAAGTGTAGCAGTTATCCGTATCCCTCGGCTTAGTGGCTCATCTAGTACACAAGAAAAGTAATTAAACGCTGTGGAAAGTACTTCTTTTATCAAATTAGGCATCCTACAATAGCTTAGAGGTTCCCAAAGGACACCTCAAGGAATACAAGTTCTAAATTTAGTTGAAATAAAAGTAGATTTGTACGGTCGTTAAATATAGTGATTTTACATTTTAAAATATGTAATGCATGAGGTAATAATAGTAATTTTTATACTTGAAAATAACTACCATAAAATCCTAGCATAAAACATCAAAGAGAGCAAGTAAACTTATACACAAAAAGAAAACTAAGCAGCTGGAAAGTACCAAAAATCAACAATCCTGTGGGCGTCAACAAACTGACACGAACCCATATAAAAAAAAGTATGTTTGAACTATCAAAGTAAACAAAACAACAAACTACCTCGCTACGGCGAGGCAAAACCACAGCCAAGACAGCTATCCAGGAACTCCAAAACTAGCACGGCTATCAGCTATTGATCTGAACCTGAGGCATTCTAAAGACAGAACACCTCAGCAAGAAAGTATAAGAGATGGCAGAAAGTAAGCCAAAAGTAAGCAATGTCAAGGGGTACCAACCTAAGACCCAAGGAAAAAAATATGCTTACGTAAAGTACAGCAGTCAGGTACAAAGGTAAAAAGAGAAACACTTACGTGAAGCATCAAGTATAACCACAGCACCCCAAATGCACAAGACTATAAGGGGAAAAGGTCAAGATTAAACCATCAGGAGAGAAACAAACCCCTATTAGCCACCTGTGGTCAACTACACCAAAACAAAAATGGGCGGTATGGTCAACTCATCTGGACCCAACCCCAAGGACAATTTATCCGTCTAATTACGGGAGAGATTGGATACTCCACCATTCACCGCAGATGCCCAAAAAAACCGGTAGAGCCCAATAAAGTGCTAATAGAGAGATCAAACGTTACGACGGTGGGTTCACACACTAATAACACCTGCAATAAAGAAAACCTGGAAGGAAAGCCTTGTAAAGATCAAGGTTTAGAGCTCAGTGGCACAGTACAACCCAATCGGGGCCTGGTGGCTTGTCTCGCCCCACAGAAATGCCACGAAGAAAAACCATGATGGACCTCTCAAGTCAGCAATGACTCATCAGATTCTACTAGACAATTCTAGATTAAAAGCGGTTGATCAACCTTTAGGAAGAATCACCAATCCTAAACAAACTCTAACGCATTTCTACAAGAGAGTTACGGACCGTAATAAAAGTGGAATTTAATCACATCATCAAAAGTTATAACCCTTAACATGCTAGATAGCGAAATCAAGAACATGATGACTATAATTGCAATTAGTCAAGAGATCATATCAGTAAGATACATCAGTAAATTAATTCAATAATCATGAATACAAGTAGTTAGAAATTCTTGCAAAAATCTAGGTAAAGAAGGGAAGTGAAAAAGGAAACCATCACTTGCCTTGATTTTTTTACCGGAAATATTCTCTGAATCACTCCTTGACGTAGATCGGGGCTAAAGAAGACGAGAGAAGTCGAAATCTAAGAAGAATGGCCAAAAAAAGGAGTTAGGGCCAAAAAATCCTAGCTAGAAAATTTCAAGGAAAGGGGAAAATTTTACCACGATGTAGTAGCCCTCGACGAGAGCTTTCCAGACCTATATTTTGTTGAAGATTTTGAGCAACGGAACACCGTTGGCGGCCAACAGAAGATTCAAGAATTGGAGGGAGTCACCGCTCTGGTTTCTTTCCGGTCAATCATAGGGAAGAAGATGACGTTTTCTTTTCTATTTATCCTTAAGTATCAGAGTATAAACTTATATATATATATATACACGTGTTTAGAAATTATTTTGTCTAAAAAGGAAGAAAAAATGGACGATTTAGGTGCGAGCGCACGAAAAACTAAAATAGAGGTTTACGATGGCTTCAAATTGAAAAGTGCTCAACATGAAAGTTGTAGATCTCGTCGAGACAAACAAATTTCATGTTAACTATTTCTTCATACAACCCCATTTTGACCCTCAAAACAGCGCTCGAACGCAGACTAGAACGGATTTCACGGGAAGGACGGCCAACTACTCGAGAACAGGCTTAAGAGTACCCGAGAAGAGGATAACAGGCACTCGAGAATGAGAAATATTTACTCGAGAAAAATAATTCCGATACTCGAGAAGAAGAAGTATTTACTCGACAGAAGATGAAGCAGTACTCGAGAACAGGAAATAACTTACTCGAGAATACAATTGCATGAATAGTGAAATTTGCAAATATATCCAAAAAATCAAACTATAAAGATTAATAGTAAATGACATTTTTGAATAGTGCTTTAATATTAAAATAATCATATTTATATATTTTTAAATATGGCAAACACGAGTTCAAAACGGATGCCCAAACGCACGCCGAATTAAACGAAATTCGCACCGTAAGCAAACAGTAACGCTGCAAACCCAATGGCGAACTCAAAACAAAAATCCGACTTGCTGTTCTTGAGATATAAAATTTCAAAGTGTACGACGAACACAAATTACACAAAACTTCGGAAAATCGCCGAGGCTCGAATATTGCTCGGATCGCTCCGAAACTTGACGAGCAAGTCCAAAATTATTTAACTTAATTTTCAAATGAAAAATTTTCCCATTATAACAAGAATTCGAGAATTTGACCGACTCGACCGAACGGACGCGAAAATGCCTTAACGGCGTCGTGTCATCAACTCGACATTAAAAGTAATGCCATGATGTCATAAATATGATAGTATCATATCAAATAAAATCATCGAACAAAATCGGGGGCTTTACAGTCACTCCCCCTAAAAAGAAGTTTCGTCCTGAAACTTAACACAACTCCAAAACCAAACTAAAAACGAGAAAATCAAACACCACCAAATACATAGAGACATACCAGGACTAAGAGAAGAGGTGTGGATGAGATTCCCTCATTGCCAACTCTAATTCCCACGTCGCGCTCTCGACGTCTTGATTTCGCCAGAGAACCTTAACCATAGGGATGGTCCTTCTCCGCAATACTCGATCTTGAGAATCCAGAATACGAATAGGTTCTTCCACATATGTAAGGTTGGGCTAAATCTGGGGCACCGAGTCGAGGACTTGACGATCATTACGAATACACTTCCACAACTGGCTCACTTGGAACACAACATTGACATCGGGGAAGGTAGCAGGCAACTCCAGCCTATACGCTGAAACTCTGATACGTTCAAGAATCTAAAAAGGTCCCACGTAGCAGGGGTCTAACTTGTGGTTCCTTCCAAACCTTTTAACACTAAACATTAGAGAAACTTTCAGAAAAACAAAGTCACAAACAACGAACTCCAGACCAACCCTTCTTTGATTAGCATATTTCTCATAGTGCTCTTGAGCCACATGGAGCTTTTATCGAATATGAGTCATGAAAAAATTCATCTCTTCAAGAGCTTCCGGACCAAGCAACGGTCTCTCACCAACCTCAGCCCAAAACAAGGGAGTCCTACAATGCCTCCCATATAAGGCCTCAAACGGGGCCATCTGCAGACTCTCTTGATAACTATTATTGTACACAAACTCCATGAGTCTGAGGCTCTCATACCAAGCACCACCGTGAGACAAAATATAATACCTGATCATATCTTCTATGATCTTATTTACTCTTTCCATTTGACCATTTGTTTGAGGATGATTGGCGGTGGAATACCTTAAATCAGTACCCAACCCCTCTTGTAAGCTCTTCCAAAAACGAGACGTAAATCTAGAATCTCGGTCTGATACGATACTGACAGGCACTCCATGCAATCTGAAGACTTCATCAAGGTGTAACTCAGCTACCTTCTTCATAGAATACCCAATCTTAAAGGGAACAAAGTGAGCACACTCTGTCAATCTATCGACTATCACCCAAACAGAGTCATGCCCACGGGGATATTTCGGTAGACCGGTGATGAAATCCAATGAAATACACTCCCATTTCCAACTTGGAATATCAAGCGATGTTAATTTACCACCAGGCCTTTTATGGTCAGCCTTGACACGCAGACACGTATAACATTCTGATAAAAACTTCGCAATATCATTGTTCATCCCTGACCACAAAACAATTTGTTTAGATCTTTATACATCTTAGTGGAACCAGGGTGGTAGGCTACAATGGAACCATGAGCTTCAGCATAGATCTTAGCCCAAATGTCGTAATAGGCGGGGACGCAAAACTACCCCGATACTTCAAGGTATCCAACTCATCCAAGGAGAAATCAGGTAGCTCTCCCTTCACAGTTCTATTCTGGATGAGTAACAAATCCGAATCATCCTTCTGATGTGCTCGAGTAAGGGACATCCAAGAGGGCTCTTCTGCTTCTAAACTAACAGACATAGTACTACCCTCAACCTCAATGTCCATCAACAAGAATTCTACCACCAAAGACTGTACAGTCAAATTGAAAATTTTGGCGGTCTTTCTACTCAAAGCATCAGCTACTACATTAGCCTTTCCTGGATGATAAAGAATTTCCACTTCATAATCAACCACATATTCTAACCAACGACACTAGCGCAGATTTAATTCCTTCTGAGTGAAGACGTACTTCAAACTCTTATGGTCCGTATAGATCTTGCACAGCGCGCCATACAATAAGTGTCTCCAAAGCTTCAGCGCATAAATTACGGCAACAAACTCCAAATCGTGTGTAGGATACTTTCTTTCATGAATCTTCAATTGCCTTGATCCATAAACAATCACCTTACCATCTTGTATCAAAACACAGCCAAGTATGATGTGTGATGCATTCACATATACAACATACTTTACTACTTCAGTAGGTAGAGTTAAAACTTGTTTAGTACATAACCTCTTCTTCAGTTCTTGGATAACCTCTTCACACTTATCACTCCAAAAGAATGCAGTATTCTTTTGAGTAAGTCTAGTTAGAGGGGCTGACAACACTAAAAATCCTTCCACGAATCATCTATAATAGCCATCCAGGCCCAAGAAGCTCCTAATCTCTTTAGGTGTAGAAGTTCTCTCCCATTCCATCATAGTAGAAATCTTAGTCGGGTCCATGGAAATACCGTCCTTGCTTACAACATGACCCAGAAAGGACACTTGAGGTAGCTAGAACTCACAATTGCTCAACTTCACATATAACTTATGCTCCCTCAGGGTCGACAAAACCAAACGTAAATGCTGAGTATCCTCCTCAACATTGCGGGAATACACCAAGACATCATCTATAAACACAATAACAAATCGGTCCAAGAAATCCTTAAACACCCTATTCATCAAATCCATGAGAGCAGAGGGTGCATTGGTCAAACTGAAAGACATCACCAAAAACTCATTATGTCCATGTCGCGAATGGAAAACGGTTCGTGGAATATCTTCCTCACGAATTCTCAACTAGTGGTAGCCTGAAAGAAGATCGATCATTGAAAATACTGAACTACCACTCAACTGATAGAACAGATCATCGATCCTTGGTAAGGGATATTTATTTTTAATGGTCACCTTGTTCAATTCTCTATAATCGATGCAAAGCCTTATCGATCCATCTTTCTTCTTTATACAAAAAATAGGAGCACCCCACAGAGAAGAAATTTGTCTAATAAAACCACACCTTAACAACTCATTGAGCTGAGTACGCAACTCATCCAACTTACGCGGAGCCATACGGTACAGTGCTTTGGCAATAGGATGAGTACCTAGCTCGAGGTCTATCACAAACACTATCTCCCTCACCGGAGGAAGTCCTGGAAGACAGTCAGGAAAAACATCTTGAAACTCCCGCACCACCGAGATATCCTAAAGACGTGGCCGTAACAAAAGCTGTTTCCAGAGCAGAAATAAAAACCAAAAATGCCTCGCAACTAGACCCTATAGAACGACAAGCACATAGCGCAGAAATGATAGGGGAAACCTTGTCTTGAAATCTATAGACACTCATAGGTTGGCCATTGTCCATCCTAAAGTCCAGTCACTTTGCCTTGCACTGGATGACCGCATCATACCTGGACAGCCAGTCAATGCTCAATATCACATCAAAGTCCTGCAGATCCAACCCCATCAGATCTGAAAAGGGTAGGAAATCGCCTAGGTATATAGGGCATCTCAAAAATCCTTGATTAGTTATCACCGAATCACAAGAGGGAAGCTTGATGTTGAAGGAGTCTCCTAATTGATCCACATCCAGACGATGTTTATCTACAAACCTCCGAGCCACAAAGGAATGGGTGGAACCCGAATCGAAAAGAACGCGCACCCACCTATTCCTCACCTTAAACTCTCTTAAAACCGTAGCATACATAATTAAACGAACGATAACTAGGGAAACAACGAGAAATAATAAAGATAAATTAAACTGGGCCTAACCTAATATAACTTGCGTAGAGGTTTGAGCTTCCTCCCTGGTCACCACGTTCAGCTTTCCTTTTCCTTTATCCAGGTTTGGTGGTGGCGGCAGAGCCCGAAGCGGATCAGGATACACTAGAGTCTGAGCCTGGGGGCATGAAGTCTCTAGGTGCCCCTTCTGTCTGCACTAGAAATAGACCTTGTCCTTCATGCAGTAATGACTCACATCGTGTCCATTCCTAGCACAGTGCGTGTACACTAGATCTCCTTTAGGTCCACCTTAGATGGAGAGCACCTGCTGCCGCTTCAGGGTGGCAGTCCTCTTGAAGCACAATTTGAAAGGGTGGTCGGATCGACTACAAAAGCTACATACTTCCTTACTTTTCTTCTTCAAAGAAGGGCCAGATGCCCTGGAGCTTCCACCCACCTCACCTTTTCTCTTCTCCTTTCTCGTCGCAGCACCTCGATTCTTAGAGTTCTTGATCGTCTCGACCTTCAAATAAGCTTCTACTGCTTCAGCATAGCTTTCAGCTCAATACGTGCATGCCCATTGTTGGACATCGCTTCTTAATCCTCCGAGGAAATGCTTCACACTTTCTGTCTCCGAGGCTACCAAATCAGGAGAAAATCTGCTCAGCCTACTAAGCTCGATCTTATATTTACTCACAGTGAGCTATCTCTGCATCAAATGCATGAAATTGTTTATTAATTGGTCCTGCTTGACTGAGGGTAAGAACATCTTCAGCAGTATCTTCTTGAAGAACTCCCAAGAACATCCTTCTGCCAAACTTTCCTTTTCTCGAATCCACCAGGTCTTTGCCAGGCATTTTTCCTGGTAGGCCACAAGCATCACGTTCTGGGCTTAAACAATCCCCAAATAAGTAAACATCTCATCCATAGTGATAATCCAATCATCCAAAATAATGAAATTGGCACTCCCGTCACAAGTGGGAGGTCTCAATCGCGGGAAATGCGATATAAGGGTTCATCTCCGACAATAATGTCATCGGGGGAACAAGAGGAGCAGGATCAGTAGGTACGGCCTTACCCGTGGCAGAATCTTGTGCTACAGGTTGCTGTGCGGGAGCAGCAGACAACCACGACCTAATCTGCGACTGCATCACAACTAACTGCCTCGATAGAGCTTCATTGCTCTAACGCAAACTCTTGATCAACGCCTCACTCTGTGGATCCGACAACTCACCCTCTGACTGGGTAGTCAACCTCATCGCTGGAAGCTTTGGCGGCATTCTAAAAGGCAACAAACATCTCATCAAAATCCTAGCTTACAACTAAGCCACTCAACTAGTTCAGACCATACTTAATGACACTTGCTTGTGCTGCAACTTGCTCTGGCATTTTATAACGATGTTACTTCCCACTTAGGATGACATCCTCTCATCCTATTTAGTCATATGCCTATGATATGAATGCATGAATTCTTCATTCTTCTTTGAAATTAGGTGTGTACATGTGTCATCATGTAAACCTTAACTTAACACGCGTGTTTATGCGATGATAAGCTATGTATGCAATGTTATGCATTCTAAAAAGGCCTTACTGCATGCATGAGTGGATTTCTAATGAAATGTTATGCATCCCATAATACATAACATCGTGTTGGTACCCTAGTTTGATTTGAGTTTAGTCCTCTCCTTTGTGCTCCTTGACCCAAAAAATATCTATGGTCAATGGTTAGGAGTCTAGCTGTAGAGTCCTCGCTTTTCCAAATTGAGAATTTGGTTAAGTAGGTTTTTCGTTCGACCATAGTCGAACGCCGTTCGACTATCGTCTATCGGCTAATCAACGATCGTCTATCAGTTGGTCGACGCCTTGGTCTGCGCTGATAGGTCGACTATCGGTTGATAGGTCGAATATCTGTTCTGCGCTGGTAGTTCGACTATCTGTTGATAGGTCGACTATCTGTTCTGCGCTGATAGTTCGACTATCTGTTGATAGGTCGACTATCCGTTTTCTGAGGTAGGTCGACTTCTGCTTGATAGGTCGACTATCTCTGTGCGCTTGATAGTTCGACTATCTGTCCTAGATAGATCGACTATCTGATAGTTCGACTATCTGTTTTGATAGGTCGACTATCTGCCAGGGTAGTTCGACTATCTTCTTCGATAGGTCGACTATCTGGATCGTTCGACTATCTGCCCGATAGATCGACGATCTCCGTGCGTCGGTCGACGATCTCCGAATGTCGTTCGACGCTTTCTGCCTGCCTTTGTATTTTGTATTTATTTATTATATTTAATTATTTAATACATTTTCTGGCACTATATTTTAAGCTGTATGATAAAGTTTCCAGGCATTATTTGCTCTATTCTTTTTGCCTGAGTTAAAATCTTTTAAGATAAAGTTGTTTGTCTTATTAGCTGTCATGTTAAATTACTTTATCCGCTGACAGCCCTTTATAGCCGTTAGACTGAAAAGTCTTCTTTTTGCTATAAAGAGATTGTTTCTGATGTGACTTTATTTAGTCTATCTGATTATTTGATTTAAGCCTGCAGCTTCTTAGAAAGAGGTTTATTCCTTTTTATAGAATGTTTTGCTGCAGAGATTTTTCTGTCTTCTTGATATTTACAGCCCAGGTCTCAAGGCTTAAAAGAAGACAAACAATTCAAATGGAAGAGAGTCGTTGCTTGCTGATAATATTTAAAGAACCCTTTGCAGAAGGATTCAAGCTAGTTAACAGAAGCGAGTGTTACACACATATTCTCAAGCACTCAAGCCTTCATCAAGCTAAAGCTTCCTGCTCTCAGCAAACTCCATCTAACTAAGAAGTGTTAAGATCTACATCTCTTCTTCACCTGAGTTCTCCTGCTTTCAGGAAGTTCAACTCAGAGTTTCTTTGAAGAAGAAGATTGCTGCTTGAAGACTGTTTCTTTTTATTGTTTACTTTCTTCCTGTAGCTCTTTCCTTCAGAACTTTCTGAAGAGTTTTCTCTGCACTGAAGCAAGACTTCACCTGGACATCTTTGAGCCAGGGGGAGCCTTGATTCTTTAGAGCATTCTAGCTCAGTGCAAGCTTTTTGTGCTTCTCTAATCTATTGTAAAATAGAGAAGACATCTTAACCTTCTTCCCCCTCCTGTACAGGGTTATTACTCCCTTCAAAAGTATCCCTTGGTGGCAGGGCACCTGATCAAAAACCTGTGCTTGGTTTTTTAGACACCTGATCAAAAGTCTAAAGGGTTTCTGAATCTACCTGAAGCAGATTCTGTTGGTGGCAGGGCACCTGATCAAAAACCTGTAGTGGATTCCTACCGTGTGGGTAGAAGAGTGGACGTACCCAAGTTGTTTGGGGAACCACTATAAATTTCCTTGTGTCGTCTGGATTCAACTGTTTAATTCCTGTACTGTGGCTGTGAATAGATATAACTAGGCTGCTAGTTGCTGTTTAGGTTTTTCCAAGCTTAACTGTAATTACAGTTAGCTTGTGTTTGTACACAACACTTGTGTTAGGCTTTAAGGTTAAATCAATATCTATAATCTTTTCATTCCGCACCTCACTCCAAGGGAGTTGGGTAGACTATTAAGTTTTGTCTGTGCAAAATTTGATAACTCTATTCACCCCCCTCTAGAGTAGTATCTATCCCTTCACTTTCAATTGGTATCAGAGGGAGGTTGACTGACTGTATAGGCTAACACCTAAGTCACAAGATCCTGATAGATACCAAGAGCTTATAGATATTCACTATCATGGCCCAGTCTAAGGATTACTCTAGCACCAGACCTCCAGCATGCAACTTAGCAAAGTTTGGCATCTGGAAGGCAAGGATCAAACTCTATATGAATTCTATTGATGAAAGTATTTTTGCTTCTATTTTGTCAGGTCCCCCAAGAGCACCTGCTGCAGCCACTGCCTCATCATCTGATATGAGTGCAGTGCCTCCTCCAGACTATAATGATGAATACAAGAAGGCCAAAATTGCTGATGCCAAGGCAATGAACATACTGGCTCAGACAATGTCTGATGAGGTGTTCCAGAAGGTGGCTGACTGCTCCTCAGCAAAGGCCATGCGGGACACACTGAACCAGATTGTAGCTGGTTCAGCTGATGAATGGAAGGACAGGAGGTCCAACCTTATCTCACAGTATGAGAACTTCAAGAAGACTGATGCTGAATCAGTTGAAGCTATGTACACCAGGCTCAGCTCAATCATCAATGAGCTGAGGACCCTGGACAAGGACATATCATTGACAGAGGTCAATGATAAGATTCTTATGTGCTTCCCTAGCACATGGGATCTAAGAATCTGGCCCATCAAAGAAGCCAGAAGTACCAATGAAATCTCAACTGAAGCTCTCCTCGGCAAGCTCAAGTCTTTTGAGCAAGTGCTGAAGACCAGAGAAGCAGAAGCTGAAGCCAAGACCCCCACTCCAACAAGAAAAGAGCAATCTCTAGCTCTTAAGGCTGCAGATGTTTCTGAAGGCAGCCAATCCAATGAGGAACTTATGGCACTGTTTGCCAAGAGGTTTCTCAAGATGGGGAGAAAGGAGTTCAGGAAGAAGTCTTCACGCTATGAAGACAAACCAAGGTATGATCGCTCTCCTGCTAAAGAAATTATTTGCTATGGTTGCAGGAAGCCTGGACACATTTTGCCAGAGTGTCCAGAGGAGAAGAACAAGGAAAAGAGAAAAGACAAAGAACAACACAGGAAGCACTCCAAGCCATCCTCCTACAAAAACAAGAAGAAGGAGAGAGGTTTCATTGCTGAAACCTGGAGTGATTCTGATGAAGAATCATCCTCATCAAGCTCCAGTGAAGATGAGGAAGAGAAGAAGGCCAAAGAAATTTGCCTAATGGCAATAGATGCCTGCAGCAATCACTCTGCTGCAAAGAGTTCTGATTCTGATGAAGAGATGCCTACTGAAGATGAGGTACTTTCATCTTATGATTTTACTTCAGAAGAGTTTAAGTTAGATTTTAAATCTCTATGTTTAGATTTAATTAGTTCAGAAAAAGAGATAAAAGAACTTAGAAATAGGCTAGCTGACTCTGAATCAATAGCCTCTGAAAATGTTAGGTTAAAGGAAGAACTCACTACTTGTAGTGAAGAAATCAAATTTCTTAAAATAGAATTAGCTAAGTCTAAGAGATTAGAAGAATCCCTTAATGGTAGAAGCCTTAAGCTGTTAGAAATTACCAGCATGACTAACACTAGGTCAGGTAATGATAAATTAGGCTTAGGAGCTTCTCCCAGTGAACCCCCAGTCTTGCTTAAAAATAATCTTTCAACTCCAGTGAACTTCATTTCAGCTAGTGGAAAGAAGAACACTGAGCAAGTAAACCTTGTAAATAAAACATTAAATAAGGCTAAGAGAGAAAAGAGAAAGAAGTTTTTCAAAGAAATGCAAAAAGCGTCGAACGCAGCTCGACGATCGGAAGCTCCATGGTCGAACGAAGGTCGACGATCTGAGCACCCATCGTTGAACGTCGATCGACGATTTCAACATGATTTTCAAAATCATAATCAGTATCATAGAAACCTAAATGAAAATAGAAACCCTAGGTTTGTTGACCCATCATCTGCATGGAGAATCCCACCTAGGAGATCTCACCCACTAGGTTATCACCCTCAGCCTGCATTCTCTTATATTTCCAGTTTTTCTTATGTGAAAAACAAGGGACCCAAGGTTACCTGGGTCCACTCTGTCTAAATAGTTGTTTTGCAGGTGAAGGCCTATCCAATCACTCAAAATAAGTGGTATTTGGATAGTGGATGCTCTAAGCATATGACAGGAAACAAAGAGCTTCTGTCAAAGTTCAAAGCTAAGCTCGGCCCAAAGGTTATCTTTGGAGACTCCAGCTGTGGTCAGACAGAAGGATATGGCAAGATCACGATTGGAGCTGTTACATTCAAGAGAGTTGCTTATGTCAATGGACTGAAGCATAATCTGATTTCAGTTAGCCAGCTATGTGATGCTGGCTACCAGGTTTCTTTTTCTAACTCCTCTTGCAATATTACTTTAAATAATAATGTTGTTTTAATAGGTAATAGAATAGGCAATATATATTTAGTAGATTTTAATTCATCTCACTCTGAAATCTGCCTGTTTAATGAATTAACCCTTAATAATAATTCTTTATGGCATAAAAGGCTTAGTCATGTAAACCTTAAGAATATCTCTAGGTTATCTAAGCACAACCTTATTAGAGGTTTACCTTCTTGCCCCTACAAGAAGGAGAGCCTATGCAAGGCTTGTCAGCTAGGCAAGCAAACCAAGAATTCATTTAAATCTGTTAATAAAAGTGATTCTCCTAGAATCCTGTATTTATTACACTTGGACCTTTTTGGCCCAATAAATGTACAGAGTCTAGGAGGGAAGTATTACACATTAGTAATTGTAGATGACTTCTCTAGGTTCAGTTGGGTTTTCTTTTTGAGAACTAAGTCTGATAACTTCAAAGCCCTTACAGACTTTCTACTTTGTGTGCAGACTGAGTACTCTACTCATGTGGCCTTGATCAGAAGTGATCATGGTACTGAGTTTGACTCTCTTCTCATGCAAGAATTCTGTGAGAGAGAAGGTATCAAACATAGCTTCTCAGCTCCTAAAACTCCCCAACAAAATGGGGTAGTTGAAAGGAAGAATAGAACACTAATTGAAGCTGCTAGTACATTGTTGGCAGATGCTAACATGCCTCTATCCTATTGGGCAGAAGCTGTTAGTACAGCCAACTATGTCTTGAATAGAAGTTTGATACACAAACTTAAGTGTAAAACTCCTTATGAGTTGCTTAAAGGAAAGAAACCAAAAATTAATTACTTTAGAATTTTTGGCTGTACTGTTTATATTCATAACAACAATAAAGAATATATTAGAAAATTTGAAGCAAAAGCTTCAATGGGAATTATGCTTGGATATTCCCAAGTAAGCAAAGCTTATAGGGTGTATAACAAATCAACCTGTAAGATAGAAGAATCTGTGCATGTGACTTTTGATGAGTCTCAGATGTTTTACAAGGAGAAGGAAAATTCTCCTTCATCTAGTTCTTTGCAGGTACATGATGCTCCTATAGAAATTCTTCAACTATCAACTCTTCAGATCACTGAATCAGACAGTGATGAAGACTTTGCTGAAGCTGTTGAAGCTGTTGTTGTACCACCAACAGTAGATCAAATTCCTCCTGAGGAATTAATCCCAACTGTTGCTGAAGATCACATCCCACCTGCTGACATTGTCACACTTAGAGATCACCCCACATCTCAAATGATTGGAGACATATCAGCTGGTGTGCAAACAAGACATCAATTAAGACAGGATGTGATGCATGCTTGTTTCCTCTCACAGGTTGAACCCCTCACCTTTAAAGATGCAGAGCTAGATCCCCACTGGATCATTGCAATGCAAAAGGAGCTCAATCAGTTTGAGAGATGTAAAGTTTGGACTTTGGTTCCAAGACCTAAAGGCCAACTGATCATAGGCACCAAGTGGGTGTATAGAAACAAGTTAGATGCAAATGGAATCATAGTAAGGAATAAAGCTAGGCTTGTAGCTCAGGGCTACAGACAGGAGGAAGGTATAGACTATGACCAGACCTTTGCTCCTGTTGCAAGGCTAGAAGCAATAAGGATCTTCTTGGCCTATGCAGCCTTCATGAAGTTTAAGGTGTTCCAAATGGATGTCAAAAGTGCATTCCTAAATGGTGAGCTTAAGGAAGAGGTGTTTGTTGAACAACCACCAGGGTTTGTTTCTTCAACTCAGCCTTCTCATGTTTTTAAGTTGCAAAAAGCTCTTTATGGACTAAAGCAAGCTCCTAGGGCCTGGTATGAGACCTTAGCTAGTTTCCTGTTAGAGCACAACTTCACTAGGGGAGTAGTTGATAGAACCCTTTTCGTCAAGCATCACAAGGACACAATCCTGTTAGTTCAGGTGTATGTAGATGATATTATCTTTGGCTCCACTGATCCCAAACTGTGCAAAAAGTTTTCTAACTTGATGCATTCTAAGTTTGAGATGAGTAGCATGGGTGTGCTGTCTTACTTTCTTGGTCTCCAAGTTAAGCAAGATGCTGATGGTATCTTCATCTCCCAATCCAAATATGCCAAGGAATTGGTAAAGAAATTTGGGATGGCTGATGCTTCAGCAATGCCTACACCCATGGCTACTAATGTAGTTATTGATTCTGATGATCACGGCAAGCCAGTTGATCAAAAAACTTATAGGGCTATTGTTGGTTCCCTATTATATCTAACTGCAAGTAGGCCAGATATAATGTTTGCTACATGCCTTTGTGCTAGATTCCAGGTCAACCCCAAGGAATCTCATCTGATTCTTCTAAAGAGAATCCTGAGATACCTGAAAGGATGTCCAGATCTAGGACTTTGGTACCCAGCTGAGTCAGAGTTTGAATTAATTGGATATTCTGATTCTGACTATGCTGGTTGCAGAGTTGACAGGAAGAGCACCTCAGGAACTTGTCAGTTCCTGGGAGAGAGATTGGTCTCTTGGTTCTGTAAGAAGCAGGCTTCTGTCTCAACTATAACTGCAGAGGCTGAATATATAGTAGCTGCCAGTTGTTGTTCACAGATCCTGTGGATTCAAAACCAGCTTGTGGATTATGGTTACTCACACAAGAACACCAAGATCATGTGTGATAGTACCAGTGCTATTTCTATTGCACAAAATCCAGTGCACCACTCTAGAACGAAGCACATTGAGATTAGGCACCATTTCCTGAGAGATTGTGTGGAAAAGAACAAGATCTGTCTTGAGTTCATATCCACTGAGTTTCAGAGAGGTGATATATTCACCAAGCCTTTAGATGAACAGAAGCATCTATTCTTTTTAGTCCAACTAGGCATGATCAATGGACGAGACTAAGTGTGACGATATCTGCCTATGTTGAGGTCTGCTTGAAGATCGTCGAACGATGATCGAAGATCGTCGAACGGATTGAGCCTATCGTCGACCTCTGGTTAATGATAGCTTATCTGTTTGAAGATCGTCGATCGACGTTCGACCATCGTCGAACAGGCTGAGCTCATCGTCGATCTCTGGATGACGATAGCCTATTGTTTGAGAAGCCAGAAATAGTCGAACGATTGTCCGACTACTCTGCTTCTGAGCCGATCGTCGAACGACCGTTTGACCATCGGGTCAAGATCTTTTTAATAGACCGACTATATCCGGTCTGATATAAAGCCGATAGTCGACCTAGGTTAAAAGATCGTGTGCTTTATCGTCGACGGAGCGTGCCCTTTCGCATTCTGCTTTCCCGCTTGCGATTTTCTGGCGCTTCGTCTTCTTCGTTTCTCTCCTGCTTTCTCGTGCTTTCTCCGACGAATCCATGGCGATTTCCCCAGCTGTTCTAGCCGTAGTAAAGTTTGACGCCGGATTCAGTGTGGATTTCGAAGCTTTCAGCAGTTGCGATGCCGGAATCGTGGAAGTTCTCCAGCTCTGCAGGGATCAAGGTTTAGAGAAGCTGATGTCTGAAAGGATCAAGATCAACATTCCAGAGATAAAAGAATGGGCTTTCACGTCGTCTTCCTCAGACGAATCGATGATCGGTACCATCGGCGGAGTAGAAGTTATCCTGACTCCGGCCGTTCTTTCTGATGTTTTTGGTTTAGTTATTGGTGACGAAGATTATGAGCAAGACGCTCAGGAGTTTGGAAGAATGCTGGTCGAGCTGGGACATGCTGAAGGCATTCCCTCCAAGTTGCTCAAGGTAAACTTCCCCTTCAAGATCAAGTTCCTCGCTGAGGTAGTAGGAAAAGTGCTTCTGGGCAAGCACTCTGCCCATGATAACATAACAAGGCAGCAATTCGCACTTATGTGTGCAATTGTTAATCGGAAAAGGATCGATTGGGCTGCTGTTCTGTTTGATTTAATCAGGAAGAAGACAGGAAAGAAGGAAGTCACCCTGGGAAGGGTTATTGGAATTTTCCTGAAGGAGAAATTCCCCCAGCTGCTGAGTTCTGCCGCAACTACCATCAATGCCAGCAAGAAGATGGATCCCCATCTGTTCTCAAAGTGGAAGAGGACATTTGTGAAATCAGCTCCAGCAACATCTGAGGGCACAAGGACTGCATCAGTCGCTCCTCAACCTGTTGAAGCTGGCTCAGCTATTCCCTCCTCCTCCTCTGTTTTGCCGTCTACCTCAGTTGAAGTACCATCAACTTCTGCTGAGGTACGACCCTCTTCTTCTGCTGCACCTGAAACAACTATGGTTGTTCCTCTGTCTCCTCCAGCTTCTCCTCTACCTGCTCATCTGGCTAGGATATCTACTCCTAGCTTTGATTTGTTAGGATCAGAGAGATTCCCTACTCCTCCTGTATCTCCAATTCATTCCCCAATAAATTCTCCTGCTCCATCACCTGCTCCATCTCCTGCTAGATCCCCTATTCACACCATCCTCCATCCCAGCACATCTACCATATTTGCTGCAGCTCCATCCACCTCTCATCCATCATCTTTTGAAATCACTCCTGATTTCATCTCGCGCATTGTGGAGCTGATTACCCCATCAATCAAAACCATGATTGAAGAGGCAATCGCTCCCCTTGCTGCCTCCATTGATCTATTATCTGCTTCCATCAAATCCCTCTCCAAATCAGCTGAGCCATCTTCCTCTAGGGGCCTGGTTTCAGTACCCACTGAAATCAGGCAGGGGAGATGTTCAATGAAGATGTCTCAGGCCTTCCTGCCTCTCCTCAAGTTGTGAAAGATTCAGTCTTGTCTGCCCAGCCAGAATCTGCTCAAGTTGAGCCAGAAGAAGTTCCAGATGTTGTTATGACTGTTCAGGAAGAGACAGCTCCTGCTGAGGAAGAGATTGTTCCAGCTGAGGAAGTGGTAACTCCAGCTGAGGAAGAGATTGCTCCAGTTGAGAAAGTTTTAGCTCCAGTCTTGACTGAGAAGGAAATAGCAGATGGAATCCTGCTATCAGAAATTGTAGTGAATGTATGCTTAGAGGATCTATCTACTCCTATGATTGCCAGATTCCTGGAAGGAATCATAACCTCTTATCTGAATGAATCATGGGAAATGGTTAAATATGAAGGTAATTCCCTAATCCGGTTTATTGATGAGTTAATTTATTTGCTTGCTGGTGAATACCTTGAAGGAATGATTCAAGCTTATTTAGCAGATCTGTGTTCTTGATTCTACAGATATTATTAAAGAAGATTTAACTGCTCAAATCATAGCAGTAGTTTCTGAGGCTGACCCAAGTATTCCTGCTACTCAAGTAGACCCTGAGTTGGAATCCTTCTTAGATGATAAAGAGGATGAAAATCAAGAGGAAATCAAAGTTGATTCTCCTGTTTTAAGTTTGGAAGAAATTCAAGCAAGGGCTGCTTGGGATTTAAGAATAAAATCTTTAAAAGAGAAAGAATCAGAAGAGGTGCAATGTGAAAAGTCATCCATCTGGGATGACTCTCCTGGTTTAGATTTAGACTCCCTTCTGGCTATGGATGCCATGGAAGAAGAAAAAGAAAAGTCTGCCTCAAAGCTTAAAGAAAAGGCTGTCTCAGAAGCCTATGATCCCTATGAGAACCCTCCATCATCCCATTCTGATGATGATGATGATTCAGATGTTTCCGAAAAGTCAAAGAAAAAGAAATCTGCTGCAAAGAAAAGAAAAGCTGCTCCTCCTCCACCTCCAAATAAGGATAATGACACTCCCTACTATATTCTGAAGGGCATTGACCCCAAATCCAAGGATTTTAAGCATTGGATGTGGTTTTCGAAAAATCAGCAAAAAGAAAGGAAGAGAACTAAGAGGTATGACAGTCCAGTCTCCAGATGGACTCCCAAAGGTCCTCCTCCACCTCCAGGTGCAGGAGCCTCTGGGAATCTACCTGCTAATCAATCTGCCGCCTATGGAAAATCTGCGTCTGCTCAGCCCCAACCAAGACAAGGTCATCAAAGTTTTCAAGGCAAATCATCTTATGGTTCTCAAAGACAGTTGAAGGAGGTTGTGGCCCAAAGACCAACTTTTTCCCCACCTCCTTCTCCAGTTCAATCTGAGAAAAGTGTTTCGAAAGGTAAATAGTTTACAGTGCTTTAAAACCTTCTAGCAAGTCCCTTTTGCTAAGTTTATTCTAATGTCTTATCTAGATAAAATAGATGTTGCTGCTTCTCCTGAGTATGAAAATCCTGAGCTCGATCCTAATTTTAGGATGGCTCGCTTTCAAGAGCTTGTAGGAGCAGCCCAAATAAGAAAAGCAAGAGCCGAAGGTAAAGATTCAACTGGCTTTACTACGATGTCAGCATATAGAAAGAAAGAATTTGAAAAATTCCAAGTCAATCCTGAGATATTTGATCCAGCAAAGTACATGGAAAAACATCCTGAAGCTGTTGTCCCCAGAGCTACAGAACTAAAGATCATTGGGGCTCAGGATCTGAAGATGTCAAAGAAGGAATCAGATGACCCGCTTAGAAAAATTTCTTTTGTCTCTAGTTCTTCTGATCCATTACCTGACCCTAAAGATTCTTAATAGTTTGATTAACTGCTGTGATATATTTGATTATTTGTTTATCTGATTGATAATCTGCCAGTTTATTGTTATCTATCTGCTGAAATTATTTTTAATATTCTATTGCTAGCTGTTTTAGATTCTGAGAGACTTTACTCAAATAGGGGGAGATTGTTGGTACCCTAGTTTGATTTGAGTTTAGTCCTCTCCTTTGTGCTCCTTGACCCAAGAAATATCTATGGTCAATGCTTAGGAGTCTAGCTGTAGAGTCCTCGCTTTTCCAAATTGAGAATTTGGTTAAGTAGGTTTTTCGTTCGACCATAGTCGAACGCCGTTCGACTATCATCTATCGGCTGATCGACGATCGTCTATCAGTTGGTCGACGCCTTGGTCTGCGCTGATAGGTCGACTATCGGTTGATAGGTCGAATATCTGTTCTGCGCTGGTAGTTCGACTATCTGTTGATAGGTCGACTATCTGTTCTGCGCTGATAGTTCGACTATCTGTTGATAGGTCGACTATCCGTTTTCTGAGGTAGGTCGACTATCTGCTTGATAGGTCGACTATCTCTGTGCGCTTGATAGTTCGACTATCTGTCCTAGATAGATCGACTATCTGATAGTTCGACTATCTGTTTTGATAGGTCGACTATCTGCCAGGGTAGTTCGACTATCTTCTTCGATAGGTCGACTATCTGGATCGTTCGACTATCTGCCCGATAGATCGACGATCTCCGTGCGTCGGTCGACGATCTCCGAATGTCGTTCGACGCTTTCTGCCTGCCTTTGTATTTTGTATTTATTTATTATATTTAATTATTTAATACATTTTCTGGCACTATATTTTAAGCTGTATGATAAAGTTTCCAGGCATTATTTGCTCTATTCTTTTTGCCTGAGTTAAAATCTTTTAAGATAAAGTTGTTTGTCTTATTAGCTATCATGTTAAATTACTTTATCCGCTGACAGCCCTTTATAGCCGTTAGACTGAAAAGTCTTCTTTTGCTATAAAGAGATTGTTTCTGATGTGACTTTATTTAGTCTATCTGATTATTTGATTTAAGCCTGCAGCTTCTTAGAAAGAGGTTTATTCCTTTTTATAGAATGTTTTGCTGCAGAGATTTTTCTGTCTTCTTGATATTTACAGCCCAGGTCTCAAGGCTTAGAAGAAGACAAACAATTCAAATGGAAGAGAGCCGTTGCTTGCTGATAATATTTAAAGAACCCTTTGCAGAAGGATTCAAGCTAGTTAACAGAAGCGAGTGTTACACACATATTCTCAAGCACTCAAGCCTTCATCAAGCTAAAGCTTCCTGCTCTCAGCAAACTCCATCTAACTGAGAAGTGTTAAGATCTACATCTCTTCTTCACCTGAGTTCTCCTGCTTTCAGGAAGTTCAACTCAGAGTTTCTTTGAAGAAGAAGATTGCTGCTTGAAGACTGTTTCTTTTTATTGTTTACTTTCTTCCTGTAGCTCTTTCCTTCAGAACTTTCTGAAGAGTTTTCTCTGCACTGAAGCAAGACTTCACCTGGACATCTTTGAGCCAGGGGGAGCCTTGATTCTTTAGAGCATTCTAGCTCAGTGCAAGCTTTTTGTGCTTCTCTAATCTATTGTAAAATAGAGAAGACATCTTAACATTCTTCCCCCTCCTGTACAGGGTTATTACTCCCTTCAAAAGTATCCCTTGGTGGCAGGGCACCTGATCAAAAACCTGTGCTTGGTTTTTTAGACACCTGATCAAAAGTCTAAAGGGTTTCTGAATCTACCTGAAGCAGATTCTGTTGGTGGCAGGGCACCTGATCAAAAACCTGTAGTGGATTCCTACCGTGTGGGTAGAAGAGTGGACGTACCCAAGTTGTTTGGGGAACCACTATAAATTTCCTTGTGTCGTCTGGATTCAACTGTTTAATTCCTGTACTGTGGCTGTGAATAGATATAACTAGGCTGCTAGTTGCTGTTTAGGTTTTTCCAAGCTTAACTGTAATTACAGTTAGCTTGTGTTTGTACACAACACTTGTGTTAGGCTTTAAGGTTAAATCAATATCTATAATCTTTTCATTCCGCACCTCACTCCAAGGGAGTTGGGTAGACTATTAAGTTTTGTCTGTGCAAAATTTGATAACTCTATTCACCCCCCCTCTAGAGTAGTATCTATCCCTTCACTTTCACATCGCATGCAACGAGAAAAGAAAATGTGCTAATGGGCACCCATGTGATGATGGTTATGCATCCCATACTACATAACCGTCACATGTTGCCTCCTATGGTGGATCCATATACAAACACGTATTATGCATCCCATACTACATAATATGCCCCGTATACTTCTTATCATGCTATGAGTATAGTGACTATTCTTCAGTTAAGACGTACTGATTACACATCGGTGTGTGTATGCAAATGAAAAAAGGAAACAAACTAAACGAGATTAGCTGGTTCGACCAACTTGTAAAACCAACCTCCCTTTGATACCAAGTATCACAACCCAAATTTTTCATCGCCAATAAAGGAGTATCAGAGTAAGGGAAAAATGGGCGTCATGATTCCACATCAGCAGGGGATAACTGCGGATGCTCAGGCAAACACCTACTTAAACAAGAAGAAAGATTCTTTAAGTTATTTAAAGATAAAATCAGTTTAAGTGGAGTAGTTAGCCATATCCCTCGGCTTAGTGGCTCATCTATTCCACAAGAAAAGTAATTAAATGCTGCTAAAAGTACTTCTTTTATCAGATTAGGCATCTTACAAGAGCTAAGAGGTTCCCAAAGGACACCTCAAGGCATACAAGTTCTAAATTTAGTAGAAATAAAAGTAGATTTGTACGGTCATTAAATATAGTGATTTTACATTTTAAAATATATAATGCATGAGGTAATAATTGTAATTTTTATACTTGAACATAACTACCATGCAATCCTTGCATAAAACATCCCAGAGAGCAAGTAATTTTATACACAAAAAGAAAGCTAAGCAGCTAGCAAGTACCCAAAATCAACAATCCAGTGGGCGTCAACAAACTGAAACGAACCCACATAAAACAAAGTATGTGTTAACTAGCAAAGTAAATAAAACAATAAACAACCTCGCTATGGCGAGGCAAAACCATAGCCAAGACAGCTACCCAGGAACTCCAAAACCAGCACGGCTATCAGCTACAGCTCCAAACCTGAGGCATTCCAAGACAGAACACCTCAGCAAGAAAGTACAAGAGATGGCAGAAAGTAAGCCAAAAGTAAACAAAGTCAAGGGGTACCAAACCAAGACCCAAGTAAAAAATTGCTTATGTAAAGTACAGCAGTCAGGTACAAAGGTAAAAAGAGAAACACTTACGTGAAGCATCACGTATAACCATAGCACCCCAAATGCACAAGACTATAAGGGGAAAAGGTCAAGATTAAACCATTAGGAGAGAAACAAACACATATTAGACACCTGTGGTCAACTCCACCAAAACCAAAACGGGCGGGGTAGTCAACTCATCTAGACCCAACCCCAAGGATAATTTATTCGTCTAATTGGGGGGGGATATTGGATACTCTACCATTCACCGAAGATGCCCAAAAAAAACTGGTAGAGAACCACAAAGTGCTAATAGGGAGATCAAACGTTGCGGCGGTGAGTTCACACACTAATAACACCCGCAATAAAGAAAACCCAGAAGGAAACCCCCATAACGATCCGAGTTTTGAGCTTAGAGGCACACCACAACCCAATCAGGGCCTGGTGGTTTGTCTCTCCCCACGACAATGCCACGATAAAAAACCATGATAGACCTCTCAAGTCAGCAACAACACATCGAATTCTACTAGACAATTCTAGATTAAAAGCGGTTGATCAACCTTTAGGAAGAATTAACAATCCTAAATAAACTCTAACATATATCTACAAGAGAGTTACAGACTGTAATAAAAGTGGAATTTAATCACATCATCAAAAGGTATAACCTTTAACAGGCTAGATAGAGAAATCAAGAACATGATGACTATAATTGCAATTAGTCAAGAGGTCATATCATCAAGATACATCGGTAAATTAATTTAATAATCATGAATACAAGTAGTTAGAAATTCCTGCAAAAATCTGGGTAAAGAAGGGAAGTGAAAAAGGAAACAATCGCTTGCCTTAATTTTTTACCGGAAATTTTCTCTGAATCACTCCTTGATGTAGATCGGGGCTAAAGAAGACGAAAGAAGTCGAAATCTAGGAAAAACCGCCAAAAATAGGAGTTAGGGCCGAAAACCCTAGCGAGAAAATTTCAAGGAAAGGGGAAGATTTCACCACGATGTCGTAGCTCTCGACGAGAGCTTTCCAGATCTATATTCGGTTGAAGATTTCGAGCACCGGAGCACCGTCGGCGGCCCCCGGAAGATTCACGAACGGGAGGGAGTCACTGCTCTGGTTTCAGTCCGGTCGATCGTAAGAAAGAAGATGACATTTTTTTTATAATTATCCTTAAATATAAGATTATAAACTTATATATATACATATATATACACGTGTTTATTAATTATTTTGTCTAAACAGGAAGAAAAAACAGACGATTTAGGTGCGAGTGCACGGAAAATGAAAATAGAGGTTTACGATGACTTAAAATCGAAAAGTGCTCAACATGAAAGTTGTAAATCTCTTCGAGACGAACAAAATTCTTGTTAACGATTTTTTATACGACCCCTTTTTGACCCTCAAAACGACGCCCAAATGCAGACTAGAACGGATTTCTCGGGAAGGGCGGCCGACTACTCGAGAAAAGGCTTAGGAGTACCTGAGAAGAGGAAAACAGGCACTCGAGAACAAGAAATATTTACTCGAAAAAAATAATGCAGATACTCGAGAACAAGAAGTATTTACTCGACAGAAGATGAAGCAGTACTCGAGAACAAGAAATAACTTACTCGAGTATACAATTGCATGAATTGTGAAATTTACAAATATATAAAAAAACTCAAACTATAGACATGAATAGTAAATGACATTTTTGAATAGTGCTTAATATTAAAATAATCATATTTATATATTTTTGAATATGGAAACACGAGTTCAAAACGGATGCCCAAACGCACGCCGAATTAAATGAAATTCTCACCATAGGCGAACACTGACGCTACGAACCCAATGGCGAAGTTAAAACCAAAATCCGACGAGCCGTTCTTGTGATGTAGATTTTTCAAAGTTTACGGCGAACACAAATTCCACAAAACTTCGGAAAATCATCGAGGCTCGATTATCGCCCGGATCGCGACGAAACATTACGAGTAAGTCCAAAATTATTTAACTTAATTTTCAAATGAAAAATTTTCCAATGACAACAAGAATTCAAGAATTTGGCCAACCTGACCGAACGGACGCGAAAATGTCTTAACGACGTCGCGTCGTCAACTCGACATTAAAAGTAATGCCTTGCCGTCATAAATATGACGATATCATATCAAATAAAATCATTGAACAAAATCAGGGCGTTACATAAGGTGCCTTGAAGACACTCTCACCAAAGTTCCGGTGGCGGGTCCATCCTTGGTAACGAGACTTGGGCTTTACATAAGTAGGCCTAGCAAAGTGACCGTAGGACGAATCAAGATCACACTCGTTGGTTTGAAAGATAACCTTTTTGAATGACGTCTGATCTTACGACGCTTTCCCCTTTTCCTTGTCAGAGCCTTCTTGGCTTCCTTATTCTTTCTTCAAGCCTTATTTCTCCTAAAGGATTTACAAGGAGAGGTAACATGGCCTAAGCCAGCACCTTTGGCCTCAGCTGAGAATTCAGCAACCAAAGGAAGGACATTCTTGGGCTTGGAGAAACTTTCAACAAGTTTCTTTCCGCTTCAAGTTGTTCTTCAAATTCTTTGATGATCTTCTCCTTAAGATCTAGGTGCTCGAGATCCATATTATACTCTTCAACAATAGTATCTAAGTTTTTCTGAGTGAGTCCATCTTGACGACTTCCTCTCTTAGAGTGCTCTCTTCAGCCTTGAGAGATTTAATCTCTTTGGCCCGAGTTTTCATGACTTTTTAACATTTGTTGTAAGACTTTATTAACTCCTTATATTGGGCCATGAGTTAAGAGTCATCGTGAGAAGAGCTGTCCTCATAATCATGATCAGAAATATTTGATTCAGAAAGAGGAGTATGAGAGTTTACCTTCCCAGTGAACTGGGGTTCTTCTTCTTCTTCATCTTTTTGTGCTATTAGCCCAAAGTAGGCTTCCTCTACTTCACTTGACTCTGATGCATCAGAGTCGCGGAGAGTCTTGCCCGTTTTGGCTACTAGGCTTCTTTCAGTTCTCTTCTTGTGGTAAGAAGATTTCTTCTTCTCCCTTTTTCCAACCTCCTTCTTCTTGTGAGGGCAATCAACAATAACGTGATATGGCTTATTACAACAATAAAAAATGATGTCAGCAGAAATATGTTTGTTCTATTTAGTATGATACCTGTCTTGGCTACTTGAGCCTTTCTTGTGTCGATCACCATCATGACGTGATCTTCTATACGAGGCATCTTTGCCTCTCCATTGTTTCTTCTTGTTCAAGAATTTCTTGAACTGTCTTGAAAGAAGAGAAAACTCTCCTTCAGATAAATCTGAGCCTGAGGTACTTGGCTCTGAAGTTTCTTCTTCAATATCTTCCTATGTAGGAGCAGGTGTCGCAGCATTGGCTTTCCTTGAGCTGTCTGCCTTTAGTGCGACCGACTTCTCCTTGGATGAGAACCAACTCTTCTCTTCTTCAACATTTGCAGCTCATATGACATTAGCTTTCCGAAGAGATTCTGAGGGTCAGTCTCTTCAAGCTTGCCAAACTCCCGGATAGTACAGATAATAAGTTGTAAATATACCTATTTTACAGTATTTTTTATTAAGTCATTTTAGTTTATTTTTGCCTTTTTAGTTAGTTTTATTCAATAAATTGCTTCATTTTTGTAAATACTATTTCTAACTTAGCTTAATTTTGATTCCAGAAAAATTTCAGAAAATGGTGAAAAATTGACCTGACATGCCCGTGTTCCATGACCGACACGCCCGTGTTACCAGCTAAACTCAACGCCATCTACTCAACACTCCACGCCACTCAACGTCTTCATCAACTCGAGCAGAACACGCCCATGTCATGCTGACCGACACACCCGTATCAGCCACTCAACGCCACTCAACGCTGGCAGCCACTCAACGCTTTTACTATTCACCTCTCAACGCCACTCAACACCATCAACTCGACACTCAAAGCCAGCATGTCACGCCCGTATCAAAGAACGATACGCCTGTGTCAGACACGTGTCCTATCCCGAAGCTTCCAGAAACAAGCCAGCTTGCCAGATTTCGCCAAGTCAAACACGACAACTGTGATACGCCCCCCCGACACGCCCGTGACTAGGGTGTGTCCCACCTGAAATTTTGTCTATAAATAAAACATTTCTTTAATGTGTAGGGGTTCACTTTTTTGAGCCAAAATTTAGTTTGTTTTGTGGGTTGCCCTTGGTGATTCCTTTGCCATGTAATGTAACACCCCCGATTTTTCTTGCGATTATTTTAATCCTCGTTTGGCGTTACGTCGACGCCTTTTCTTGGCTTATGCCATCTGTGGAGTGTGGTCCTAACTCCTTAGAACTGGGTGCCCTATTTTATAACCTGTTGGAAAGACCTCCCTAGAAAGCCGAGTCATTTTGGGTGACCCGGTGTGGCCTCTTTGGGGATGCTTGTGTTTTGGCTTTAGAAGGGTATAACTCGAGTTCTGTTCGTCGAAAGTTAATTTCGACTTCGCCGTTGTGTTCGTAGCGTGGATATTTAGCTATGGTGCAAATTTCGTCGAATTTCGAGGTAGTTTGGTTTTCGCGTCGCTTTGGGTGTGCCATTAGTAAAGACTAGAAGGATTTCTTTTTTTTTTATGTAAGGAGCAGGCGGTTGGGTTCAGTTTTGCTGAACCGATGCCTTAAAGCTTATATAAAAGCCTTATTAAGAAGTGGCGGGCCCACTTCTCCTTCCTCCTTCTTCCCGAGACCAGAAGGAAACCGCTGCTCCTGTTCGCGGAAAACAGAGGAGAACCACCGGACCTGCTTCTCCTTCGGACGGTGATTCCGGGAGTGTTCGTGAACGAATTTCGATTCCGAAAGCAGCGTTATCTTGCTCTCGCTCAGATCTTCATTTTGACGGTAAGAGGTTTGTTTTTCGTGGAGTTTTAGGAGACTTGGATTTCCGGTTCTTGTGCTTTTCCGCCATTAAAGTGCGGGTTTGCTTGTTAGGTGCTGCTCCTTCTAGTGCAGAACGAAGAGGAGGGAAGGCCGACCAAGCTTCGTCAGAAATCGAGGCAAGTGGTATTCTTGCCCTTGCCATTGTTGTTCTTTTGATATTCTAGAATGTTTTCCGGTTAGCCCTAGAGTAGAAACCAAGCATATTCTCTTTTACCTTGCTGAATTTAGGGCTTAGATCGCCTATGAGCCCCCTCCTTATGCTGTTTTGCTCAACCCGATGGTTGTTATTACCATTTAGACTCCAGATTTGTAGTTCTAGTTGGGTGCTTTTGCGGGTGGAGCCGAGAGAGAGAGTGAGGGAGGTTGTTGTGGTAGGGCTCTGGTTAGAACCAGTCTTGGTAGACTCTCGGGTTTTGGGGTTGAGTGTGGTGCACACACTCAAAGCCAAAAGCAGCTCGGACTTGGCGTTGAGTGTGGTGGGCACGCTCAAAGCCATAATTCGGTTTGTTCTTTGTGGCTGAGTGGTGGGGTGATTGAGTGAGAATTTTCGTCTAAGTCAAAATCGACGAGAATCATCCTTGATTCCCGCCGATTTCGACGTGATTCCCACCGATCGGCGAGAATCATCCTTGATTCCTGCCGATTCGGCGAGAATCATCCTTGATTCCCGCCGATCGTCGAGAATCCTTCTGGATTTTTGCCGATTCGGTGAGAATCATCCTGTATTCCCGCCGATTCGGCGAGAATCAGTCGACATTCCCGCCGACCTCTTCTTGTTGGCGTTGGCTTAGGGTTTTCCTGCGGAAATGAACTTTGGCGTAGAGTGAGTTGACCTCACTCAATGCCAAAGCTGCTTTGGCGTTGAAGGAGGTAGACTCACTCAACGCCACTGTTGGGATTTGTGGTTCTGGCTGAAGGCGTTGAGGGAGTGGACCTCACTCAACGCCATAGCTGTTTTGGCGTTGAGTGAGGTTAGCTTACTCAACGCCGCTCCCTCTTTTGCTGAAGGCGTTGAGGGAGTGGACCTCACTCAACGCCATGGCTGTTTTGGGGTTGATTGAGGATAGCTCACTCAACGCTAGAGCTGTTCTTGCGGAGGGCGTTGAGTGAGTGACTCTCACTCAACGCCAAGGCTGTTCTGGCGCTGAGTGAGGCTAACTCACTCAATGCCAAGGTCTGGTTAGGCGCTGAGTGGGTTCCACTCAACGCCTAGCCGTGTTGAGTAACTTCAACACTATTTCTCTTTCCTCGATTTACGTTCCCGAGTGAATTCCTTGTTTATATTTGTAGTTTCCTTGTCGTCCATGTTTTTCTTTCCTAATGGCCGAATCGTGGGTCGTGGTTAGTAGTGGTGGTTTGAAGCTCTTCATGGGGGAGGTGTTGTGTAATTTAGCCAAGGCCACCCTTATTCTTCTATCTTACTCCTGGGGGGGGGGGGTGCTACAGTACGGGCTGGGCAAGGGGGTGGAAGGTCCCTTGGGCTTTCACATGTAGACCCTTGAGCTTGTTGGCTTGGAAATGGTGGTTGGGGGACTGAGTTTGCCTCCAACCCGGATCCATGCTGTTTGTTTTTGCTACTACCATCTCTCGCAGCTTAGGGTGTTATAAGTTTCTTCCTTGGTAGATTACAGCACTTTGGGCTCTTGGTAGCCTAGTAGACCCTGCAGGATGTAGTTTCTGGGTAGGGTTGGTGTTGTTTCCTCGCACGTAGTGCATTCCTTGTTGTCTTGCCTTGGGCAGTTGTGACTTTTTCTGCTGTTTGTTTTCATCTTTTATTCATTCCCTGGTTGACACTTCCATGCAGTTTTTCCTTGTTTTGCTTGCTGAGGTATTCTTTCTTCTTTTGAATGCCTCAGGTTCAGAGCAGTAGCCAGTTTGGTGGCTAGGTTGCAGTTGTGTTGCTGGTGGTCTCTTGGACTTTGGAGATCCTGTTGCTTTGTTAGTGAGGTAGTTTTTCAGTACTTTTCTTACAGACAAACATATTTGCCCGTGGGTTCGTGTCAGGTTGTTTGCGCCCACTGGTAGTTTTTACCTTTGTACTAGATATATTACTTTTGCTGCTACCATTTTATGGAGATAGTCTACTTGCTCTGGGGAGGATTTATGCTAGGTTGTTAGTTATTTTAAAACTACAACTATTATTATTATAAGTACATCGTATGATCAGCATGTTTTATAAAATTAAATCACTAATTTCCAAACAACATATAAAGATCGTTTTCTTATATATAATGTAAATTAAATGTAGAGTTTTGCATAGCATAAGTGGTCCTCTTTGGGCTCTTATGCACCTCTTAGGTTGTCAAACCTGAATAAAATATTTTTCTGCTCGTATCCGCAACTTCTCGGTCATTTAAGATACAGATCTAGGATTGAAAACATATTCGCGAAATATGAATTCGATACAAAATAATTCAAAGATAAATCGATAGTGATAAATAAAGAGTTTGACAAAATGAGTTTATTCACTTTCAAAGTTCATCATGATCAAGTGCTAATGTAAATTAGCTACTTGACATGATAAAAGAAATACATAAAAAGAAGGGAAAGAAGAACATGTTTGCAAAAAGGAAATTCTTGAATTGAAATCTAAACTATGAATTTGAAATTACATAAAAGATAATGCTGAAAAACAATAAACTAAGCTACAAAATACTCCTAAAACATGCTCCTAATCTTCCTCTTGAGCTTCTGAACACATCTGCTATTTATAGATTTTTCTGCTTGGGAGTCACGCCCTAGGTCACGGCCGTGTCCTAGGGCGTGTCGGCCTCGGAAACTGCTGCCTTGAAAGCCTGGGAACGTTGGAGAAAAACCTCCAAAAGTCACCGTTTTGCGGGTCACGCCCCTAGGTCACGCCCGTGACCTAGGGCGTGTCTAGTCTGTTACAGGAAACGGTGGGAATGGGAACGGAGGGAAGTAATTCTGCTGTTTCTGAAGTGGTCACGCCCTAGGTCATGCCCGTGACCTAGGGCGTATCTGACTGGGCCAGCAAAACGGTTGGAAACGGCGCAATCTGGGATTAATTTGGCAGTTTTGGGTAGGTCACGCCCTAGGTCACGCCCGTGACAGGGGGCGTGTCCTTAGAAAAAAGTCCCATAATTGTTCAGGGAAGCTTTCTGGAGAAATCTGTTTTTTTTGACCTAGACACGCCCGTGACTCAAATGTCACGCCCGTGTCACGGGCGTGTACTTGTGAAATTCTCCAGAATTGTAGAGGACGTCGTCCTCTTTCAATTGACTGGTTGCACGTCCCGTAACTCTTCTTGGTTTGAAAGTTATGACCATTTGAAGTTCAGCTATCCGTGACCAAAAATGATCATTTTCTCCGTTTCAACTCCTGATCAGTCCAGCAAGCTCCAAATTGCTATTCGCAGCTCAAATTGACCTGAAATATGAAAATAAAGAAATTAGAACCATAATTACTAAAATATAATTATAATCTTATTATTAATTAAATAAAAACTATATGAAATTAACTATAATTAGTGACTTTTCAGCCGTCAAAACTGTCACGGACCAAAACGAACAAGACACTCGACATGCCCGTATCAGGCATGACAAGCCCGTGTCACCCAGTACACGCCCGTGTAGCTGGGCGTGTTCCTCCAACGACACAGGTCCAAAACAACTAGAGTGCAACACAGCCATGTGACATGCCCATATCACATACCGTGTGCTAGACACGCCCTGGGACACGCTCGTGTCCCAGGCCGTGTAGCTTCCTTAGCACAATCCGCCAGACAAACCGAGTAGGATACGGGTATTCGACACGCCCTTGTCAAATTTCCCATGCCCGTGTCGGACCTGAACATGCCTGGGCTCAGGTTGTGCGCCCTCACTCAACGATCGTTGAGTGGAAAGCTTTGAGTGACTAACACGCCCTGGGACATGCCCGTGTCCCAGGCCGTGTTCACCCCGCCGATGACTGTTGACTCCAAAATCGTCGACCATACGACTAACGCCGAACCCGAGCATGATATGCCCTGGTACACGCCCATGTCCCAGGCCATGCCACCTTTACCAAATCCCAGATTTGGCTCAAAATGCCACCGGTCACCCTTCTGAGTTACGGGGCGTTACATTACATCTGGAGTGTCTTCAATAACAGGAGTGACTTTATCAAAATAGTTGATTCTTCACCCTGATCATCAACCTCTCCAATCGTGGTTGGAGTGGTGATCTTGACGAACTTTTCACCTTTTTCCTCAGTCGTTTCACCCAAGTTAAGTTCTTTCATCTTTTAACATGCATCTCGAACAAACACACAAGAAGAGCTACATTGCAGCAAGCTCGTCTCATCAAATACAACATGAATAGATTCTTCTACAACAAGGGTTTTCTTATTAAATATCCTATATGCCTTACTATGGCTACTATACCCTACGAAAATACCTTCAAAGCTCTTTTCACTAAATTTAGTAGTGTGATACATGCCATTGTTAAAAACAAAACACTTACAACCAAAGATTCTAAAATATGAAATAGTCTGCTTTTTGCCCTTTAGTTTTTCGTAAGGTGTCTTATTGTGGTTCTTGTTTATGAGTGCTCGATTTTGCACGTGGCATACAGTGTTGACGGCTTCAGCCCAGAAATATTCTGGTTGTGAGGCATCACTCAACATGATTCTACAGTCCTCTATAAGTGTTTTATTCCTTCTCTCAGCTACTCCGTTCTGTTGAGGAGTACAAGGAGAGGAAAACTCATGAAAGAGACCTAGGCTTTCACATAATTCTGTCATGGCCCCAGACTTGAACTCAGTTCCATTGTCACTTCTGAATTTGACTACAGAACAGTTATATTCATTCTGGATCTGCCTGACAAAATTTGTAAAGATGTCAAAAGTATCTGAATTGTGTTTTAGAAAGAACACCACGCAAAGCGCGAGTAATCATCAACAATAACCAATGTATAATCCTTATCTCCCAAACTTCTAACTTGCAGTGGACCGAACAAGTCCATATGAAGTAGGTGTAAGTACCTATTAGAGTATTTGCAAATAATGCTTTTAAAGGTAGCCCTTGTTTGCTTGCCTTTTACACATGCATTCCAAGGTCTATCTTTAGCGCACTTGACATTTGGGGCATCATGTACTAAATTAAGAGAAAATAATTTATTAATAGTTTTGAAATTAATATGTGCTAATTTCTTGTGCCATTGGTCACCAAGAGACACACTACCTTTTGCCAAAAGACACACTGGTGTAGAAGAGTCTATGCAAATAAAATTCAAACAAAAGATATTCCAACTACGAGTGCCTGTTAAAATCGTTTCTAAGTTATCAACCAATTTTATCAAACACTTATCTGCATGAAATTCAACTATGTATCTTTTATCGCAAAGCTAGCTTATGCTTATAAGATTGTGTTCCAATCCTTCAACATAAGACACATCTAAGAAGGATACACTACCATTGGTAATCATAACGTAGCCTTTAGTAATTCCTCTATCAGAACCTCCAAAGATCACCTTTGGCTCGTTCATGACTGGTGAGTAATTCTGGGGAAGGATTCTTATCCTGGTCATATGCCGAGAGCATCCACTGTCCAAATAACAGATAGGAGTTTTTGTGGCCTTTGGACATACCTGCAATCACAAATCAGTTTGCCTTAGGAAACCAAACAAGCTTGGGTCCTTGGTCTCTAGTTAGCATACTCCCCCTACATGTATTAATAATATGAGCGGTATTTCTCACATTATTAACCTGAGGAGTTACATAATTTCTAGAGTTAAACCAACAATCAATGGCAAAGTGACCAATTTTGCACAACACCAACAGTCAAACCGGTTGTATCTTTGCATAGAATTCTCCTGCTTGGCCTCTTGAGAGTGTGGTCTAGCAGGGGCAGCAATGTTGGAGGTAGAAGCTTCATGGTGATGGCCTTTACATGCTTCTTCTCCTTAAGAGGCTTTTCAACAACGGGCTTTACTTTTGGTGCCTTCTTGATGTTATGACCATGATTATAAGGGTCATAGCTATGAAGAGTGATCTCCTCATAAGGTGTCACAACCCGTATTTTTCACCGCCAATAAAGGAGTATCAGAGTAAGGGAAAAATGCATGTCATGATGCCATGTTAGCAGGGGATAACTACGGACGCTCTGGCAAACACCTACTTAAACAAGAAGAAAGATTCTTTAAGTTATTTAAAGGTAAATCAGTTTAAGTGTAGTAGTTATCCGTATCCCTCGGCTTAGTGGCTCATCTAGTACATAGGAAAAGTAATTAAACGCTGTGGAAAGTACTTTTTTTATCAAATTAGGCATCCTACAATAGCTTAGAGGTTCCCAAAGGACACCTCAAGGAATACAAGTTCTAAATTTAGTTGAAATAAAAGTAGATTTGTACGGTCGTTAAATATAGTGATTTTACATTTTAAAATATGTAATGCATGAGGTAATAATAGTAATTTTTATACTTGAAAATAACTACCATAAAATCCTAGCATAAAACATCCAAGAGAGCAAGTAAACTTATACACAGAAAGAAAACTAAGCAGCTGGAAAGTACCAAAAATCAACAATCCTGTGGGCGTCAACAAACTGACACGAACCCACATAAAAAAAAGTATGTCTGAACTATCAAAGTAAACAAAACAACAAACTACCTCGCTACGGCGAGGCAAAACCACAGCCAAGACAGCTATCCAGGAACTCCAAAACTAGCACGGCTATCAGCTATAGATCTGAACCTGAGACATTCTAAAGACAGAACACCTCAGCAAGAAAGTACAAGAGATGGCAGAAAGTAAGCCAAAAGTAAACAATGTCAAGGGGTACCAACCTAAGACCCAAGGAAAAAAATATGCTTACGTAAAGTACAGCAGTCAGGTACAAAGGTAAAAAGAGAAACACTTACGTGAAGCATCAAGTATAACCACAGCACCCCAAATGCACAAGACTATAAGGGGAAAAGGTCCAGATTAAACCATCAGGAGAGAAATAAACCCCTATTAGCCACCTGTGGTCAACTATACCAAAACAAAAATGGGCGGTATGGTCAACTCATCTGGACCCAACCCCAAGGACAATTTATCCGTCTAATTACGGGAGAGATTGGATACTCCACCATTCACCGCAGATGCCCAAAAAAACCGGTAGAGCCCAACAAAGTGCTAATAGAGAGATCAAACGTTACGACGGTGGGTTCACACACTAATAACACCTGTAATAAAGAAAACCTGAAAGGAAAGCCTTGTAAAGATCAAGGTTTAGAGCTCAGTGGCACACTACAACCCAATCGGGGCCTGGTGGCTTGTCTCGCCCCACAGAAATGCCACGAAGAAAAACCATGATGGACCTCTCAAGTCAGCAATGACTCATCAGATTCTACTAGACAATTCTAGATTAAAAGCGGTTGATCAACCTTTAGGAAGAATCACCAATCCTAAACAAACTCTAACGCATTTCTACAAGAGAGTTACGGACCGTAATAAAAGTGGAATTTAATCACATCATCAAAAGTTATAACCCTTAACATGCTAGATAGCGAAATCAAGAACATGATGACTATAATTGCAATTAGTCAAGAGATCATATCAGTAAGATACATCAGTAAATTAATTCAATAATCATGAATACAAGTAGTTAGAAATTCTTGCAAAAATCTGGGTAAAGAAGGGAAGTGAAAAAGGAAACCATCACTTGCCTTGATTTTTTTACCGGAAATATTCTCTGAATCACTCCTTGATGTAGATCGGGGCTAAAGAAGACGAGAGAAGTCGAAATCTAAGAAGAATGGCCAAAAAAAGGAGTTAAGGCCAAAAAACCTAGCTAGAAAATTTCAAGGAAAGGGGAAAATTTTACCACGATGGAGTAGCCCTCGACGAGAGCTTTCCGGACCTATATTTTGTTGAAGATTTCGAGCAACGGAACACCGTTGGCGGCCAACAGAAGATTCAAGAATGGGAGGGAGTCACCGCTCTGGTTTCTTTCCGGTCGATCGTAGGGAAGAAGATGACGTTTTCTTTTCTATTTATCCTTAAGTATCAGAGTATAAACTTATATATATATATATACACGTGTTTAGAAATTATTTTGTTTAAAAAGGAAGAAAAAATGGACGATTTAGGTGCGAGCGCACGGAAAACTAAAATAGAGGTTTACGATGGCTTCAAATTGAAAAGTGCTCAACATGAAAGTTGTAGATATCGTCGAGACAAACAAATTTCATGTTAACTATTTCTTCATACAACCCCATTTTGACCCTCAAAACAGCGCTCGAACGCAGACTAGAACGGATTTCACGGGAAGGACGGCCAACTACTCGAGAACAGGCTTAAGAGTACCCGAGAAGAGGATAACAGGCACTCGAGAATGAGAAATATTTACTCGAGAAAAATAATTCAGATACTCGAGAAGAAGAAGTATTTACTCGACAGAAGATGAAGCCGTACTCGAGAACAGGAAATAACTTACTCGAGAATACAATTGCATGAATAGTGAAATTTGCAAATATATCCAAAAAATCAAACTATAAAGATTAATAGTAAATGACATTTTTGAATAGTCCTTTAATATTAAAATAATCATATTTATATATTTTTAAATATGGCAAACACGAGTTCAAAACGGATGCCCAAACGCACGCCGAATTAAACGAAATTCGCACCGTAGGCGAACACTAACGCTACGAACCCAATGGCGAACTCAAAACAAAAATCCGACTTGCTGTTCTTGAGATATAAAATTTCAAAGTCTACGACGAACACAAATTACAAAAAACTTCGGAAAATCGCCGAGGCTCGAATATTGCTCGGATCGCTCCGAAACTTGACGAGCAAGTCCAAAATTATTTAACTTAATTTTCAAATGAAAAATTTTCCCATTATAACAAGAATTCGAGAATTTGACCGACTCGACCGAACGGACGCGAAAATGCCTTAACGGCGTCGTGCCATCAACTCGACATTAAAAGTAATGCCATGATGTCATAAATATGACAGTATCATATCAAATAAAATCATCGAACAAAATCGGGGGCTTTACAGTCACTCCCCCTAAAAAGAAGTTTCGTCCTGAAACTTAACACAACTCCAAAACCAAACTAAAAACGAGAAAATCAATCACCACCAAATACATAGAGACATACCAGGACTAAGAGAAGAGGTGCGGATGAGATTCCCTCATTGCCAACTCCAATTCCCACGTCGCGCTCTCGACGTCTTGATTTCGCTAGAGAACCTTAACCATAGGGATGGTCCTTCTCCGCAATACTCGATCTTGAGAATCCAGAATACGAATAGGTTCTTCCACATATGTAAGGTTGGGATAAATCTGGGGCACCGAGTTGAGGACTTGACGATCATTACGAATACACTTCCACAACTGGCTCACTTGGAACACAACATTGACATCGGGGAAGGTAGCAGGCAACTCCAGCCTATACGCTGAAACTCTGATACGTTCAAGAATCTAAAAAGGTCCCACGTACCGGGGGTCTAACTTGTGGTTCCTTCCAAACCTTTTAACACTAAAAATTAGAGAAACTTTCAGAAAAACAAAGTCACAAACAACGAACTCCAGACTAACCCTTCTTTGATTAGCATATTTCTCATAGTGCTCTTGAGCCACATGGAGCTTTTATCGAATATGAGTCATGAAAAAATTCATCTCTTCAAGAGCTTCCGGACCAAGCAACGGTCTCTCACCAACCTCAGCCCAAAACAAGGGAGTCCTACAATGCCTCCCATATAAGGCCTCAAACGGGGCCATCTGCAGACTCTCTTAATAACTATTATTGTACACAAACTCCATGAGTCTGAGGCTCTCATACCAAGCGCCACCGTGAGACAAAATATAACACCTGATCATATCTTCTTTGATCTTATTTACTCTTTCCATTTGACTATTTGTTTGAGGATGATTGGCGGTGGAATACCTTAAATCAGTACCCAACCCCTCTTGTAAGCTCTTCCAAAAATGAGACGTAAATCTAGAGTCTCGGTCTGATACGATACTTACAGGCACTCCATGCAATCTGAAGACTTCATCAAGGTGTAACTCAGCTACCTTCTTCATAGAATACCCAATCTTAAAGGGAACAAAGTGAGCACACTCTGTCAATCTATCGACTATCACCCAAACAGAGTCATGCCCACGGGGATATTTCGGTAGACCGGTGATGAAATCCAATGAAATACACTCCCATTTCCAACTTGGAATATCAAGCGATGTTAATTTACCACCAGGCCTTTTATGGTCAGCCTTGACACTCAGACACGTATAACATTCTGATAAAAACTTCGCAATATAATTGTTCATCCCTGACCACAAAACAATTTGTTTAGATCTTTATACATCTTAGTGGAACCAGGGTGGTAGGCTACAATGGAACCATGAGCTTCAGCATAGATCTTAGCCCAAATGTCGTAATAGGCGGGGACGCAAAACTACCCCGATACTTCAAGGTATCCAACTCATCCAAGGAGAAATCAGGTAGCTCTCCCTTCACAGTTCTATTCTGGATGAGTAACAAATCCGGATCATCCTTCTGATGTGCTCGAGTAAGGGACATCCAAGAGGGCTCTTCTGCTTCTAAACTAACAGACATAGTACTACCCTCAACCTCAATGTCCATCAATAAGAATTCTACCACCAAAGACTGTACAGTCAAATTGAAAATTTTGGCGGTCTTTCTACTCAAAGCATCAGCTACTACATTAGCCTTTCCTGGATGATAAAGAATTTCCACTTCATAATCAACCACATATTCTAACCACCGACACTAGCGCAGATTTAGTTCCTTCTGAGTGAAGACGTACTTCAAACTCTTATGGTCCGTATAGATCTTGCACAGCGCGCCATACAATAAGTGTCTCCAAAGCTTCAGCGCATAAATTACGGCAACAAACTCCAAATCGTGTGTAGGATACTTTCTTTCATGAATCTTCAATTGCCTTGATCCATAAACAATCACCTTACCATCTTGCATCTAAACACAGCCAAGTATGATGTGTGATGCATTCACATATACAACATACTTTACTACTTCAGTAGGTAGAGTTAAAACTTGTGCAGTACATAACCTCTTCTTCAGTTCTTGGATAACCTCTTCACACTTATCAGTCCAAAAGAATGCAGTATTCTTTTGAGTAAGTCTAGTTAGAGGGGCTGACAAAACTAAAAATCCTTCCACGAATCATCTATAATAGCCATCCAGGCCCAAGAAGCTCCTAATCTCTTTAGGTGTAGAAGTTCTCTCCCATTCCATAATAGTAGAAATCTTAGTCGGGTCCATGGAAATACCGTCCTTGCTTACAACATGACCCAGAAAGGACACTTGAGGTAGCTAGAACTCACAATTGCTCAACTTCACATATAACTTATGCTCCCTCAGGGTCGACAAAACCAAACGTAAATGCTGAGTATCCTCCTCAACATTGCGGGAATACACCAAGACATCATCTATAAACACAATAACAAATCGGTCCAAGAAATCCTTAAACACCCTATTCATCAAATCCATGAGAGCAGAGGGTGCATTGGTCAAACTGAAAGACATCACCAAAAACTCATTATGTCCATGTCGCGAATGGAAAACGGTTTGTGGAATATCTTCCTCACGAATTCTCAGCTGGTGGTAGCCTGAAAGAAGATCGATCATTGAAAATACTATACTACCACTCAACTGATAGAACAGATCATCGATCCTTGGCAAGGGATATTTATTTTTAATGGTCACCTTGTTCAATTCTCTATAATCGATGCAAAGCCTCATCGATCCATCTTTCTTCTTTATACAAAAAATAGGAGCACCCCACAGAGAAGAAATTTGTCTAATAAAACCACACCTTAACAACTCATTGAGCTGAGTACGCAACTCATCCAACTTACGCGGAGCCATGCGGTACAGTGCTTTGGCAATAGGATGAGTACCTAGCTCGAGGTCTATCACAAACACTATCTCCCTCACCGGAGGAAGTCCTCGAAGACAGTCAGGAAAAACATCTGGAAACTCCCGCACCACCGAGATATCCTAAAGACGTGGCGTAACAAAAGCTGTTTCCAGAGCAGAAATAAAAACCAAAAATGCCTTGCAACTAGACCCTATAGAACGACAAGCACATAGCGCAGAAATGATAGGGGAAACCTTGTCCTGAAATCTATAGACACTCATAGGTTGGCCATTGTCCATCCTAAAGTCCAGTCACTTTGCCTTGCACTGGATGACCGCATCATACCTGGACAGCCAGTCAATGCTCAATATCACATCAAAGTCCTGCAGATCCAACCCCATCAGATCTGAAAAGGGTAGGAAATCGCCTAGGTATATAGGGCATCTCAGAAATCCTTGATTAGTTATCACCGAATCACAAGAGGGAAGCTTGATGTTGAAGGAGTCTCCTAATTGATCCACATCCAGACGATGTTTATCTACAAACCTCCGAGCCACAAAGGAATGGGTGGAACCCGAATCGAAAAGAACGCGCACCCACCTATTCCTCACCTTAAACTCTCCTAAAACCGTAGCATACATAATTAAACGAACGATAACTAGGGAAACAACGAGAAATAATAAAGATAAATTAAACTGGGCCTAACCTAATATAACTTGCATAGAGGTTTGAGCTTCCTCCCTGGTCACCACGTTCAGATTTCCTTTTCCTTTATCCAGGTTTAGTGGTGGCGGTAGAGCCCGAAGCGGAGCAGGATACACTAGAGTCTGAGCCTGGGGGCATGAAGTCTCTAAGTGCCCCTTCTGCCTGTATTAGAAATAGACCTTGTCCTTCATGCAGTAATGACTCACATCGTGTCCATTCCTAGCACAGTGCGTGTACACTAGATCTCCTTTAGGTCCGCCTTAGATGGAGAGCACCTGCTGCCACTTCAGGGTGGCAGTCCTCTTGAAGCACAATTTGAAAGGGTGGTCGGATCGACTACAAAAGCTACATACTTCCTTACTTTTCTTCTTCGAAGAAAGGCCAGATGTCCTGGAGCTTCCACCCTCCTCACCTTTTCTCTTCTCCTTTCTCGCCGCAGCACCTCGATTCTTAGAGTTCTTGATCGTCTCGACCTTCAAATAAGCTTCTACTGCTTCAGCATAGCTTTCAGCTCAATAAGTGCATGCCCATTGTTGGACATCGCTTCTTAATCCTCCGAGGAAACGCTTCACACTTTCTGTCTACGAGGCTACCAAATCAGGAGAAAATCTGCTCAGCCTACTAAGCTCGATCTCATATTTGCTCACAGTGAGCTGTCTCTGCATCAAATGCATGAAATTGTTTATTAATCGGTCCTGCTTGACCGAGGGTAAGAACATCTTCAGCAGTATCTTCTTGAAGAACTCCCAAGAACATCCTTCTGCCAAACTTTCCTTTTCTCGAATCCACCAGGTCTTTGCCAGTCCTTTTTCCTGGTAGGCCACAAGCATCACGTTCTGGGCTTAAACAATCCCCAAATAAGTAAACATCTCATCCATAGTGATAATCCAATCATCCAAAATAATGAAATTGGCACTCCCGTCACAAGTGGGAGGTCTCAATCGCGGGAAATGCGATATAAGGGTTCATCTCCGACAGTAATGTCACCGGGGGAACAAGAGGAGCAGGATCAGTAGGTACGACCTTACCCGTGGCAGAATCTTGTGCTACGGGTTGCTGTGCGGGAGCGGCAGACAACCACGACCTAATCTGCGACTGCATCACAACTAACTGCCTCGATAGAGCTTCATTGCTCTAACGCAAACTCTTGATCAACGCCTCACTCTGTGCATCCGACAACTCACCCTCTGACTGGGTAGTCAACCTCGTCGCTGGAAGCTTTGGCGGCATTCTAAAAGGCAACAAACATCTCATCAAAATCCTAGCTTACAACTAAGCCACTCAACTAGTTCAGACCATACTTAATGACACTTGCTTGTGCTGCAACTTGCTCTGGCATTTTATAACGATGTTACTTCCCACTTAGGATGACATCCTCTCATCCTATTTACTCATATGCCTATGATATGAATGCATGAATTCTTCATTCTTCTTTGAAATTAGGTGTGTACATGTGTCATCATGTAAACCTTAACTTAACACGCGTGTTTATGCGATGATATGCTATGTATGCAATGTTATGCATTCTAAAAAGGCCTTACTGCATGCATGAGTGGCTTTCTAATGAAATGTTATGCATCCCATAATACATAACATCGCATGCAACGAGAAAAGAAAACGTGCTAATGGGCACCCATGTGATGATGGTTATGCATCCCATACTACATAACCGTCACATGTTGCCTCCTATGGTGGATCCATATACAAACACGTATTATGCATCCCATACTACATAATATGCCCCGTATACTTCTTATCATGCTATGAGTGTAGTGACTATTCTTCCGTTAAGATGTACTGATTACACATCGGTGTGTGTATGCAAATGAAAAAAGGAAACAAACTAAACGAGATTGGCTGGTTCGACCAACTTGTAAAACCAACCTCCCATTGATACCAAGTATCACAACCCAAATTTTTCATCGCCAATAAAGGAGTATCAGAGTAAGGGAAAAATGCGCGTCATGATTCCACATCAGCAGGGGATAACTGCGGATGCTCAGGCAAACACCTACTTAAACAAGAAGAAAGATTCTTTAAGTTATTTAAAGATAAAATTAGTTTAAGTGGAGTAGTTAGCCATATCCCTCGGCTTAGTGGCTCATCTATTCCACAAGAAAAGTAATTAAATGCTGCGAAAAGTACTTCTTTTATCAGATTAGGCATCTTACAAGAGCTAAGAGGTTCCCAAAGGACACCTCAAGGCATACAAGTTCTAAATTTAGTAGAAATAAAAGTAGATTTGTACGGTCGTTAAATATAGTGATTTTACATTTTAAAATATATAATGCATGAGGTAATAATTGTAATTTTTATACTTGAACATAACTACCATGCAATCCTTGCATAAAGCATCCCAGAGAACAAGTAATCTTATACACAAAAAGAAAGCTAAGCAGCTAGCAAGTACCCAAAATCAACAATCCAGTGGGCGTCAACAAACTGAAACGAACCCACATAAAACAAAGTATGTGTTAACTAGCAAAGTAAATAAAACAATAAACAACCTTGCTATGGCGAGGCAAAACCATAGCCAAGACAGCTACCCAGGAACTCCAAAACCAGCACGGCTATCAGCTACAGCTCCAAACCTGAGGCATTCCAAGACAGAACACCTCAGCAAGAAAGTACAAGAGATGGCAGAAAGTAAGCCAAAAGTAAACAAAGTCAAGGGGTACCAAACCAAGACCCAAGTAAAAAATTGCTTACGTAAAGTACAGCAGTCAGGTACAAAGGTAAAAAGAGAAACACTTACGTGAAGCATCACGTATAACCATAGCACCCCAAATGCACAAGACTATAAGGGGAAAAGGTCAAGATTAAACCATTAGGAGAGAAACAAACATATATTAGACACCTATGGTCAACTCCACCAAAACCAAAACGGGCGGGGTGGTCAACTCATCTAGACCCAACCCCAAGGATAATTTATTCGTCTAATTGGGGGGGGGATATTGGATACTCTACCATTCACCGAAGATGCCCAAAAAAAACTGGTAGAGAACCATAAAGTGATAATAGGGAGATCAAACGTTGCGGCGGTGAGTTCACACACTAATAACACCCGCAATAAAGAAAACCCAGAAGGAAAGCCCCATAACGATCCGGGTTTTGAGCTTAGAGGCACACCACAACCCAATCGGGGCCTGGTGGTTTGTCTCTCCTCACGACAATGCCACGATAAAAAACCATGATAGACCTCTCAAGTCAGCAACAACACATCGAATTCTACTAGACAATTCTAGATTAAAAGCGGTTGATCAACCTTTAGGAAGAATTAACAATCCTAAACAAACTCTAACATATTTCTACAAGAGAGTTACAGACCATAATAAAAGTGGAATTTAATCACATCATCAAAAGGTATAACCTTTAACAGGCTAGATAGAGAAATCAAGAACATGATGACTATAATCGCAATTAGTCAAGAGATCATATCATCAAGATACATCAGTAAATTAATTTAATAATCATGAATACAAGTAGTTAGAAATTCCTGCAAAAATCTGTGTAAAGAAGGGAAGTGAAAAAGGAAACAATCGCTTGCCTTAATTTTTTACCGGAAATTTTCTCTGAATCACTCCTTGATGTAGATCGGGGCTAAAGAAGACGAAAGAAGTCGAAATCTAGGAAAAATCGCCAAAAATAGGAGTTAGGGCCGAAAACCCTAGCGAGAAAATTTCAAGGAAAGGGGAAGATTTCACCACGATGTCGTAGCTCTCGACGAGAGCTTTCCGGATCTATATTCGGTTGAAGATTTCGAGCACTGGAACACCGTCGGCGGCCCCCGGAAGATTCACGAACGGGAGGGAGTCACTGCTCTGATTTCAGTCTGGTCGATCGTAAGAAAGGAGATGACATTTTTTTATAACTATCCTTAAATATAAGAGTATAAACTTATATATATACATATATATACACGTGTTTATTAATTATTTTGTCTAAACAGGAAGAAAAAACGGACGATTTAGGTGCGAGCGCACGGAAAATGAAAATAGAGGTTTACGATGACTTAAAATCGAAAAGTGCTCAACATGAAAGTTGTAGATCTCGTCGAGACGAACAAAATTCTTATTAACGATTTTTTATACGACCCCTTTTTGACCATCAAAACGACGCCCAAATGCAGACTAGAACGGATTTCTCGGGAAGGGCGGCCGACTACTCGAGAAAAGGCTTAGGAGTACCTGAGAAGAGGAAAACAGGCACTCGAGAACAAGAAATATTTACTCGAAAAAAATAATGCAGATACTCGAGAACAAGAAGTATTTACTCGACAGAAGATGAAGCAGTACTCGAGAATAGGAAATAACTTACTCGAGTATACAATTGCATGAACTGTGAAATTTACAAATATATAAAAAAACTCAAACTATAGACATGAATAGTAAATGACATTTTTGAATAGTGCTTTAATATTAAAATAATCATATTTATATATTTTTGAATATGGAAACACGAGTTCAAAACGGATGCCCAAACGCACGCCGAATTAAATGAAATTCTCACCATAGGCGAACACTGACGCTACGAACCCAATGGCGAAGTCAAAACCAAAATCCGACGAGCTGTTCTTGTGATATAGATTTTTCAAAGTCTACGGCGAACACAAATTCCACAAAACTTCGGAAAATCATCGAGGCTCGATTATCGCCCGGATCGCGACGAAACATTACGAGTAAGTCCAAAATTATTTAACTTAATTTTCAAATGAAAAATTTTCCAATGACAACAAGAATTCAAGAATTTGGCCAACCTGACCGAACGGACGCGAAAATGTCTTAACGACGTCGCGTCGTCAACTCGACATTAAAAGTAATGCCTTGCCGTCATAAATATGACGATATCATATCAAATAAAATCATTGAACAAAATCAGGGCGTTACATAAGGTGCCTTGAAGACACTCTCACCAAAGTCCCGGTGGCGGGTCCATCCTTGGTAACGAGACTTGGGCTTTACATAAGTAGGCCAAGCAAAGTGACCGTAGGACGAATCAAGATCACACTCGTTGGTTTGAAAGATAACCTTTTTGAATGACGTCTGATCTTACGACGCTTTCCCCTTTTCCTTGGCCAGAGCCTTCTTGGCTTCCTTATTCTTTCTTCAAGCCTTATTTCTCCTAAAGGATTTACAAGGAGAGGTAACATGGCCTAAGCCAGCACCTTTGGCCTCAGCTGAGAATTCAGCAACCAAAGGAAGGACATTCTTGGGCTTGGAGAAACTTTCAACAAGTTTCTTTCCGCTTCAAGTTGTTCTTCAAATTCTTTGATGATCTTCTCCTTAAGATCTAGGTGCTCGAGATCCATATTATACTCTTCAACAATAGTATCTAAGTTTTTCTGAGTGAGTCCATCTTGATGACTTCCTCTCTTAGAGTGCTCTCTTCAGCCTTGAGAGATTTAATCTCTTTGGCCCGAGTTTTCATGACTTTTTAACATTTGTTGTAAGACTTTATTAACTCCTTATATTGGGCCATGAGTTAAGAGTCATCGTGAGAAGAGATGTCCTCATAATCATGATCAGAAATATTTGATTCAGAAAGAGGAGTATGAGAGTTTACCTTCCCAGTGAACTGGGGTTCTTCTTCTTCTTCATCTTTTTGTGCTATTAGCCCAAAGTAGGCTTCCTCTACTTCACTTGACTCTGATGCATCAGAGTCGCGGAGAGTCTTGCCCGTTTTGGCTACTAGGCTTCTTTCAGTTCTCTTCTTGTGGTAAGAAGATTTCTTCTCCTCCCTTTTTCCAACCTCCTTCTTCTTGTGAGGGCAATCAACAATAACGTGATATGGCTTATTGCAATAATAAAAAGCGATGTCAGCAGAAATATGTTTGTTCTATTTAGTATGATACCTGTCTTGGCTACTTGAGCCTTTCTTGTGTCCTTCTCCATCGAAGAAGGGACTCCGATGCGCGATATGAAACCTTTAGACAAAAAGGAGTGCGAAGCTCCCGTATCAAATAATGCCCTTGCTGGACTATCGCAAATCAAAACAAAGCCTATACAAATAGTAATAAGCTAACAAGCACTAGGTAACAGTATTTAAAGCTAACTTGCTATAAATTAAACCGTACCTGTCACCACATCCGCTTGCTTGATGGACTCCTGCTGGCCCAGATTATAGACTCTCGGTTGATTCAGAGAATAGTGGGATGCGGTTGACTCCACCGCCTTGCCCTTTTCTTCATAAGTTGCTCCTTGCTTTCTCTCGGACTTTGGACGTCCGCTCCAACAGTCACGGGCGAAATGTCCCGTCTTCCTACAAGTAAAACAAGCACCCGGGGTTTGGTTGGTAATTTCCCCCGAGGCACCCGAAGAAGGGGCTGGACCCAACGTCCTACCCTTCTTATTCCACCTTCAAAAACCAGAGTTTGAAGTCGGCACCTTGAACTCTGACTTCCTACCACTGGAGTCCTTCTTTGCCTGAATATTCTTCATGTCTTTCTCTAAAGAACGGCCCGTGTTGACCAAGGTCAGGAAACACTACGTCATCGGCCCCGATAGGAGCAGTCTCAAGTCATCCCTTAGACCTTTGTAGAATCGGCTTGTCTTGCGCTGCTTATCAGCAAAGGTAGCGCTTGCATACCGACCTAATCGAGTAAACTCATGGAGATAGTCATCTACGCTTCTTTCACCTTGCACTAGATTCTGGAACTCATTTTCCATCGCTATCCTCTGAGCTGAGGGGAGGTAGCGAGCTAAGAACAGTCTCGAAAATTCGTCCATCGAGACGTCCATCAACATCCTACCCCTCAGATGGTGTAGCTCCAAACCCTCCCACCATAATCTTGCATCACAATCCAGAAAGAGCGTGGCGATTATGGTCTCTTGCCACTCTTCAGTCTCAGTAGCTATCAACACTCTCTTAATTCTAGATAACCAATCCTCTGCTTGAGTTGGGGTTCCCGTCCTCGAGAATATAGGAGGATTGAAGCCCATCACGTGCTTAAGCTGCTTCTTCGTTGCTCTACTAGGCAACACTGGCACCACTACCACCTATTCCACTCTCCTTGGCTCTACCACTTGGAGCGGTACTTGCTCCACAGTAGGAGCAGGCTGCTGCACCTGCCTCGCAGGCTACGCATTGATCATCACAAACACAGCCTCTGGTACCAATCGAATAGTCTCAGCTAAAGGAGGTGTTGAAGACACATCATTTGGTGCGCTGCTCGCCTCAGAAACTGGATGTTCTGACAGCCCAGCACCACTCCTGGTCACCTATAATCGTACAAAACACTGATAAGCGACCAAACAACATTGCAAAATGCAATTATAGGAACACGTAGGTTCCTCAAACATGTGTATTTTCATTCCTAAGTGCACATTCATGGGTTCTTTTCATGTTATAACGATGACACACGCACATGTGCTCACCACCCCTTAAAGTGAATTCGTCCATGAATTCATTTAAGACTGACCGAAACCGGTAGTCTGATACCAAATTGTAATACCCCTATCCGTCACATCGCATATAACAGAAGGTCCGGCTGGGGCCCGACGCCATATACCACGGACAGACCGGTGGGTTACTAGATGAAACCATTCAACCATTACACACGTCCTACACAGAGCATCTAGTGGAAACAATTAGTTAAGTTGCAACAATAAGAACCCAGCCAACAAGCATGAATGCCCACTAACCAACCAAATAGGAATGAAATACAAAGTACCAAAAAGTAATGGCCTTATGGCCTTACAATAGTTCGCTTGAATAAAATCGTGTTTTACAAACTTCGGTTCGCAGGCCGGCCACACATGAACTAATAAAGTAAGCACACAAGGCCTTCGAGGGCCGGTTCAGCAACTTGGGCTTTGGCCCGCTATTTGCCGCTCGGCTCCACAGCACCTGCAAGCATAAATCACCGCAACGATGGCAAACAAGAATAATGGTAAGCTAAAGCTGACCAAATTATAACGATTCCGCCCCCAAACTCAGGGCGGCAAAGCTTCTTCCCTACACTTGTTAGCTTAGCAAGTAAAATAGAGAATAAGCACAACATCACAGGTGCAGGCTCACACGGCCACACACCCCGTGCTCTCAGGGCACTAACTCGGTGAATCCGATCATAACCGTGGTCTCACCACCATCCCTTGGACGACAAATCTCGTGAGAATTTTTAGTCTTTCCGTTCTAAGCCTAAGACTCGGACTACCATGCCAATGGCCAGTCCCTTTTTCAAGTATCTGACACCAAACCACATAGCCCGGGTCTGCATCCACTTGCTCGTTGCTCACACCGCCTAGTCACTTTAAGACGTACGCGCGCGCCAAGCTTCTCCCGGATCCCAAAATTCGATCACACAAGCACATAACCCAGTTATGTTCATGGTTGTTGCTCAGGCCACCAAGATTGCAGAAATGCGTTTCCACCCAGTTTTCTAGGTGCGTCTTGGGGTTAATCCCTAAGGATCCTTGCTGCAATCTACCCCATAGAAAACCCGAAAACAATCAATGACACGAAGTCTTCTCCGGATACTTATGCAATGCAACATCACCGATCCATACCAACTTATCGGGGTAGGCTTCACACACTATGCCTATGTCCGTACTACGATTCCGGACTCTAATAAGGGGGACTTTACATATCTACCCCAAGGAACACCGCAAACTCACCACACACTCGCGGGAGCGGGTTTTCCCATGCAAAGGAAGAAGAGCTTCACATGCTCAAGATGAAAATCGTTACCCTAGCATTCTTCCTCGGCGCCATGGAAAACTACGCAGATGAAAAGCACCGCGATGATCTCGCCTCCACAAATCTGGGCTCGGTTTGCGATTTGGCGCTCCGAATCTCCTCCGGCAACCAGATCTTCCTCTTCGTCCAAGCTCCTTGCTCTCCCTTCTCTCTAGGATTTAGAGAGAGAGGATGAAAATCGAATGAGGGTTTGAACCCTTTTTCCCGGATTAAAACCTACCCAGGACAGCCCTGAGCCATGAGATCCCAAAGCAAGGAAACGAACAGCTGCTATTCAGCGCAAAATTCCCAAACCTGGGCCGAACACGGCTTGCGACACGCCCGTGTCCAAGGCCGTGTCACTCATTTGCCGTTGATGAAGATTTTCTATAGTTTTAAAATATTATCCAAACTAAAATCTCAAATAGGCAAGTGTACCTATCGAAATATAGTATAGGAAATGCCGTATTAGACTCGGGGCCTGTTGAGTACTTCTACTTACGCAAATTAATATTATTTTATCGAAGTACAAGAATGAGGTTAAATTAACTATAGGAGAAAGATAAACTAAAAAACTAGCACTTGATCTAGACTCCCTTTGAATTCAAATAAACTTCAATAAAATGCAAACTCTAATTTACTTACATCGACCGTGGAGGTTCCTTAAGTACGAAAGCATCTCTCTCGAGCTCATGCTTTTGACTAACCTTAGATTGATCGATTAAGACCTCTCGGCCAGTCGAAACCCCTAAGCTTGCTTTACGCGGTGAACCCCGCTATTGGATTTGACACTAATCCGGAAGATCCATGTCATCCTCTCTCGAGGAGTGCATGCGGCTCCTTCTATCTTTGAGTGATCTGCTCGTATCCGCAACTTCTCGGTCATTTAAGATACGGATCTAGGATTGAAAACATATTCGCGAAATATGAATTCGATACAAAATAATTCAAAGATAAATCGATAGTGATAAATAAAGAGTTTGACAAAATGAGTTTATTCACTTTCAAAGTTCATCATGATCAAGTGCTAATGTAAATTAGCTACTTGACATGATAAAAGAAATACATAAAAGGAAGGGAAAGAAGAACATGTTTGCAAAAAGGAAATTCTTGAATTGAAATCTAAACTATGAATTTGAAATTACATAAAAGATAATGCTGAAAAACAATAAACTAAGCTACAAAATACTCCTAAAACATGCTCCTAATCTTCCTCTTGAGCTTCTGAACACATCTGCTATTTATAGATTTTTCTGCTTGGGAGTCACGCCCTAGGTCACGCCCGTGTCCTAGGGCGTGTCGGCCTCGGAAACTGCTGCCTTGAAAGCCCGGGAACGTTGGAGAAAAACCGCCAAAAGTCACCGTTTTGCGGGTCACGCCCCTAGGTCACGCCCGTGACCTAGGGCGTGTCTAGTCTGTTACAGGAAACGGCGGGAATGGGAACGGAGGGAAGTAATTCTGCTGTTTCTGAAGTGGTCACGCCCTAGGTCATGCCCGTGACCTAGGGCGTATCTGACTGGGCCAGCAAAACGGTTGGAAACGGCGCAATCTGGGATTAATTTGGCAGTTTCGGGTAGGTCACGCCCTAGGTCACGCCCGTGACAGGGGGCGTGTCCTTAGAAAAAAGTCCCATAATTGTTCAGGGAAGCTTTCTGGAGAAATCTGTTTTTTTGACCTAGACACGCCCGTGACTCAAATGTCACGCCCGTGTCACGGGCGTGTACTTGTGAAATTCTCCAGAATTGTAGAGGACGTCGTCCTCTTTCAATTGACTGGTTGCACGTCCCGTAACTCTTCTTGGTTTGAAAGTTATGACCATTTGAAGTTCAGCTATCCGTGACCAAAAATGATCATTTTCTCCGTTTCAACTCCTGATCAGTCCAGCAAGCTCCAAATTGCTATTCGCAGCTCAAATTTACCTGAAATATGAAAATAAAGAAATTAGAACCATAATTACTAAAATATAATTATAATCTTATTATTAATTAAATAAAAACTATATGAAAATAACTATAATTAGTGACTTATCAAATACCCCCATACTTAATCTTTTGCTATTCCAGAGCAAAACTATGAGAAGTACTTATAAGAAATTTATATTTTTTTATTTAAACTAAAAATTTATCAAATCAAAAGAAAGTTAAAAATAAAATTTAGCAATTTAAATATTAAATCCTAAACTATGAAATTAAAATGTACAGAGAAAGGTATTTAGCAAAAATTTCTCATATAAATTAATTAGAATTCAAAATTAAGTAATTTAGCAAACAAAATTAGATTATAATTATTCACATTATTACTAAAAAGAAACTTGTAAGAAATTTTTAACTACTACTTATGCTCTCTTAGTATTTTAATTTACTTCTAAAACAATTTTTTTTTTAGGATTTGGGGAAAAGGAAAAAGAAGAGTTTTTGGATTGGGGGTGATGAATTTTATCCTCTCACCCCACACATTTTTTCTTTTGATATTTGCATATGTTTACCAAGAAAATGATGGATTTTATCCTCTCATTTTCTATGACATATGAACAAATATTTTTTCTCTTCAAATCAAAACAAAAATTAAATGGGAGTAATGAATTTTATTCTTTTACTCCTATTTTTTTATTTGGGGATTGCATATGTGTACCAAGGAATTTATAAGTCCCATGACATATGATCTAACCAAAATAAAAAATGGCATATGTGTACCAAGGGATGATGAATTTTATCCTCTCATCCCTATGACATATAATCTAACAAGAAAATTGAAAACAAAGGGAAGGTTACACAAAATTTAGATTAAATTAAAATAATTAGAGAGCAACTATAGTAAATTTAGAATTTCCTAAGAATCTTTAAGCATAAATGATTATAATTAAAATCATAAGATTGTTAAACTAAACACTATAAAATTGAAACTAATTAGAATTAAGAGAAAAAGAAGTAAATAAGGTTCTCTAAACAAAATTAATTCATAAGTTTATTTCTCAAAATTAAATCGCTAAAAATTAATTTTACTAACTATGATAAAATAAAAGACTAGCAATTTTAAAATTATAAAAATTCTATAAATAAACTCAATTAAATTGATGAAAATCACATAAAATTAAGTAGGGGTTTATTTATATTTTTTGAATTTTTTTTAAGATAACAACTAAAACAAAGAAAAGATAAATTAAAATCCTAATTTTTTTTGTTATTTCTTGGACTTCCCAAGGACTACCTAGTGACGGGTTCGCAAGGTACTAGGCGGTTTTGTGGGATGAAAGCCCAACACGGCCCTTTCCAAGAAATTAATTTTTGATTTTCTATTTTTTTTGTATTTTTAAAAATAAAAAGAAAACAATTTTTTTTTGTATTTTTAAAGATTTTCTTCAAATTTTTTTTTTGAAATAAAAGCATGAAATGAAGTCCACCCCCATACTTAAAAATAAACATTGTCCCCAATGTTTACAAGCCAAGTAGGTGGGGGAAAATGCATAAAAAAAAGTAAATTGCAATGATTTAAAGATAATCAAGGGGTGTCTCCCAAGAGCTCTTTTCTTTTTCCTGTGTTTAAGCTAGACGGTTTGGGTTAAGAAAATGGAAAATAAAAATTAAAGTGAACGGGCAACTCCCTTAATTAATGCTTTGGCGAAGATGCCAAAGTTGCTTGCCCGGCTACTCCTCCGCTTTCTTCTTGATTTTCCTTCTTGTAGTTGACTTGAAAATTTAGATTCAAATCACCGATCCATACCTGAGGTGATTTGAATTTTTGTAGAGGAGCGGCAAATGGATTGTGGATGACGTTTAATTGCAACGGCTCCTCTTCTACATGACAATCGTTAGTATAAGGAAAATCAAAAGTAAGCGTTTCAGAAAAATCTTCGCAAGGAGGAGGCTCTTGCGAAGGTATAAGATTAGGCTCCGGTTGTTTATTTTCTAAAATTAATTTTTTAACCAAAAATTTACTGGAAATAAAATCATTGGACGCATCAGGATCAAATATTTTTTCTCCTAAAAAGTCATAAATTGTGCATGGAGGAGAAAAATTGGAAGTCGTAGGAGGAGACACATGTTCTTCTTCTACTTCGTCCGGTGTGCCAATAAAATTAATATTTTTTTGATATAATAATTCTTCTTTCTCCTTTGAATAAGACACCAAGGGGGTACATGAAGATTCATGTTCCACCATAGGTGAAATATTTAAAGAAGGAGAAAAATTAGTAGAACAAGTGATAAATTCTTCTAAATTTTGGGGAGTATCAACTTGAAATTGTGTAATGTCCCCAAAATTAGAAGAAGAAGTGTGTGGTATGATAAAAGAAGGATAAAAATTCAAATCTAAATAATTATTCTCATCACTCGGGAAGTTTCCCGGTTGATCTTGCAAACAAGAAAAACCAACATCCGAGATGGAAGAAGAATTTTTTAAATCAAAATAATTATTCTCATTATAATTTGAAAAATTCGTTTCATGAACATTTGAAAAATTAGTTTCATAAAAATTTGAACTAGAATTAGAATAAAAGTGAGAAAAATTATTATCATAATTAGTATCAAAATTATTTTCATAAGAAAAGTTTTTATAATAATTATAATGATAACAATACTCACTTCGATGATAACCACCACAATTATAACAAAAATTTTTGCGCTTTTGTGCAGCTTTCAAACATTCTAGTTGATTTTGAAGGTTGGCAAGATCGGCGACCAATTTAGATAACATATTTTTAATAAAAGAAAATAACACAACCTTTACCTAATAGAAATGAATTTTAAAAATAAAATAAAAAAGAATTGAGGTAGAGAAGAAGGTTGATAAAATTAATAAAATCTGCGCTTTCAAAATATCAACAAAATAGTCCCCGGCAACAGCGCCAAAAACTTGATGAAGATTTTCAATAGTTTTAAAATATTATCCGAACTAAAATCTCAAATAGGCAAGTGTACCTATCGAAATATAGTATAGGAAATGTCGTATTAGACTCGGGGCCTGTTAAGTACTTCTACTCACGCAAATTAATATTATTTTATCGAAGTACACGAATGAGGTTAAATTAAATATAGGAGAAAGATAAACTAAAAAACTAGCACTTGATCTAGACTCCCTTTGAATTCAAATAAACTTCAATAAAATGCAAACTCTAATTTTCTTACTTCGACCGTGGAGGTTCCTTAAGTAGGAAAGCATCTCTCTCGAGCTCATGATTTTGACTAACCTTAGATTGATCGATTAAGACCTCTGGGCCAGTCGAAACCCCTAAGCTTGCTTTACGCGGTGAACCCCGCTATTGGATTTGACTCTAATCCGGAAGATCCATGTCATCCTCTCTCGAGGAGTGCATGCGGCTCCTTCTATCTTTGAGTGATCTGCTCGTATCCGCAACTTCTCGGTCATTTAAGATACGGAACTAGGATTGAAAACATATTCGCAAAATATGAATTCGATACAAAATAATTCAAAGATAAATCGATAGTGATAAATAAAGAGTTTGACAAAATGAGTTTATTCACTTTCAAAGTTCATCATGATCAAGTGCTAATGTAAATTAGCTACTTGACATGATAAAAGAAATACATAAAAAGAAGGGAAAGTAGAACATGTTTGTAAAAAGGAAATTCTTGAATTGAAATCTAAACTATGAATTTGAAATTACTTAAAAGATAATGCTGAAAAACAATAAACTAAGCTTTAAAATACTCCTAAAACCTGCTCCTAATCTTCCTCCTGAGCTTCCGAACACATCTGCTATTTATAGATTTTTTGCTTGGGAGTCACGCCCTAGGTCACGCCCGTGTCCTAGGGCGTGTCGGCCTCAGAAACTGCTGTCATGAAAGCCCGAGAATGTTGGAGAAAAACCACCAAAAGTCACCGTTTTGCGGGTCACGCTTCTAGGTCACGCCCGTGACCTAGGGCGTGTCTAGTCTGTTACAGGAAATGGCGGGAATGGGAACGGCGGGAAGTAATTCTGCTGTTTCTAAAGTGGTCACGCCCTAGGTCACGCCCGTGACCTAGGGCGTGTCTGACCGGGCCAGCAAAATGGTTGGAAACAGGCGCAATCTGGGATTAATTTGGCAGTTTCGGGTAGGTCATGCCCTAGGTCACGCCCGTGACAGGGGGCGTGTCCTTAGAAAAAAGTCCCATAATTGTTCAGGGAAGCTTTCTGGAGAAATCTGTTTTTTTGACCTAGACACGCCCGTGACTCAAATGTCACGCCCGTGTCACGGGCATGTACTTGTGAAATTCTCCAGAATCATAGAGGACGTCGTCCTCTTTTCGTTGACTATTTGCACGTCCCGTAACTCTTCCTGGTTTGAAAGTTATGACCATTTGAAGTTCAGCTATCTGTGACCAAAAATGATCATTTTCTCCATTTCAACTCCTGATCAGTCCAGCAAGCTCCAAATTGCTATTCGCAGCTCAAATTTACCTGAAATATGAAAATAAAGAAATTAGAACCATAATTACTAAAATATAATTATAATCTTATTATTAATTAAATAAAAACTATATGAAAATAACTATAATTAGTGACTTATCAAATACCCCCATACTTAATCTTTTGCTATTCCAGAGCAAAACTATGAGAAGTACTTATAAGAAATTTATATTTTTTTATTTAAACTAAAAATTTAGTAAATCAAAAGAAAGTTTAAAATAAAATTTAGCAATTTAAATATTAAATCCTAAACTATGAAATTAAAATGTACAGAGAAAGGTATTTAGCAAAAATTTCACATATAAATTAATTAGAATTCAAAATTAAGTAATTTAGCAAACAAAATTAGATTATAATTATTCACATTATTACTAAAAAGAAACTTGTAAGAAATTTTTAACTACTACTTATGCTCTCTTAGTATTTTAAAATACTTCTAAAATAATTTTTTTTTAGGATTTGGGGAAAAGGAAAATGAAGAGTTTTTGGAATGGGGGTGATGAATTTTATCCTCTCACCCCACACATTTTTTCTTTTGATATTTGCATATGTTTACCAAGAAAATGATGGATTTTATCCTCTCATTTTCCATGACATATGAACAAATATTTTTTCTTTTCAAATCAAAACAAAAATTAAATGGGAGTAATGAATTTTATTCTTTTACTCCTATTTTTTTATTTGGGGATTGCATATGTGTACCAAGGAATTTATAAGTCCCATGACATATGATCTAACCAAAATAAAAAATTGCATATGTGTACCAAGGGATGATGAATTTTATCCTCTCATCCCTATGACATATGATCTAACAAGAAAATTGAAAACAAAGGGAAGGTTACACAAAATTTAGATTAAATTAAAATAATTAGAGAGCAACTATAGTAAATTTAGAATTTCCTAAGAATCTTTAAGCATAAATGATTATAATTAAAATCATAAGATTGTTAAACTAAACACTATAAAATTGAAACTAATTAGAATTAAGAAAAAAAGAAGTAAATAAGGTTCTCTAAACAAAATTAATTCATAAGTTTATTTCTCAAAATTAAATCGCTAAAAATTAATTTAACTAACTATGATAAAATAAAAGACTAGCAATTTAAAAATTATAAAAATTCTATAAATAAACTCAATTAAATTGATGAAAATCACATAAAATTAAGTAGGGGTTTATTTATATTTTTTGAATTTTTTTTTAAGATAACAATACTAAAACAAAGAAAATATAAATTAAAATACTAATTTTTTTTGTTATTTCTTGGGCTTCCCAAGGACTACCTAGTGACGGGTTCGCAAGGAACTAGGCGGTTTTGTGGGATGAAAGCCCAACACGGCCCTTTCCAAGAAATTAATTTTTGATTTTCTATTTTTTTTGTATTTTAAAAATAAAAAGAAAACAATTTTTGTTGTATTTTTAAAGATTTTCTTCAAATTTTTTTTTGAAATAAAAGAATGAAATGGAGTCCACCCCCATACTAAAAAATAAACATTATCCCCAATGTTTACAAGCCAAGTCGGAGGGGGAAAAATGCACAAAAAAAAGTAAATTGCAATGATTTAAAGATAATCAAGGGGTGTCTCCCAAGAGCTCTTTTCTTTTTCCCGTCTTTAAGCTAGACGGTTTGGGTTAAGAAAATGGAAAATAAAAATTAAAGTGAATGGGCAACTCCCTTAATTCATGCTTTGGCAAAGATGCCAAAGTTGCTTTCCTGGCTACTCCTCCGCTTTCTTCTTGATTTTCCTTCTTGCAGTTGACTTGAAAATTTAGATTCAAATCACCGATCCATACCTGAGGTGATTTGAATTTTTGTAGAGGAGCGGCAAATGGATTGTGGATGATGTTTAATTGCAACGGCTCCTCTTCTACATGACAATCGTTAGTATAAGGAAAATCAAAAGTAAGCGTTTCAGAAAAATCTTCGCAAGGAGGAGGCTCTTGCGAAGGTATAAGATTAGGCTCTGGTTGTTTATTTTCTAAAATTAATTTTTTATCCAAAAATTTACTGAAAATAAAATCATTGGACGCATCAGGATCAAATATTTTTTCTCCTAAAAAGTCATAAATTGTGCATGGAGGAGAAAAATTGGAAGTCGTAGGAGGAGACACATGTTCTTCTTCTACTTCGTCCGGTGTGCCAATAAAATTAATAAATTTTTGATATAATAATTCTTCTTCCACCTTTGAATAAGTCACCAAGGGGGTACATGAAGATTCATGTTCCACCATAGGTGAAATATTTAAAGAAGGAGAAATATTAGTAGAACAAGTGATACTTTCTTCTAAATTTTGGGGAGTATCAACTTGAAATTGTGTAAAGTCCCCAAAATTAGAAGAAGAAGTGTGTGGTGTGATAAAAGAAGGATAAAAATTCAAATCTAAATAATTATTCTGTGAGAAGTTTCCCGGTTGATCTTGCAAACAAGAAAAACCAACATCCGAGATGGAAGAAGAATTTTTTAAATCAAAATAATTATTCTCATTATAATTTGAAAAATTCATTTCATGAACATTTTAAAAATTAGTTTCATAAAAATTTGAACTAGAATTAGAATAAAAGTGAGAAGAATTATTATCATAATTAGTATCAAAATTATTTTCATTAGAAAAGTTTTTATAATAATTATAATGATAACAATACTCACTTCGATGATAACCACCACAATTATAACAAAAAATTTTGCGCTTTTGTGCAGCTTTCAAACATTCTAGTTGAATTTGAAGGTTGGCAAGATCGGCGACCAATTTAGATAACATATTTTTAATAAAAGAAAATAACACAACCTTTACCTAATAGAAATGAATTTTAAAAATAAAAAAGAATTGAGCTAGAGAAGAAGGTTGATAAAATTAATAAAATCTGCGCTTTCAAAATATCAACAAAATAGTCCCCGGCAACGTCGCCAAAAACTTGATGAAGATTTTCTATAGTTTTAAAATATTATCCGAACTAAAATCTCAAATAGGCAAGTGTACCTATCGAAATATAGTATAGGAAATGTCGTATTAGACTCGGAGCCTGTTGAGTACTTCTACTCACGCAAATTAATATTATTTTATCGAAGTACAAGAATGAGGTTAAATTAACTATAGGAGAAAGATAAACTAAAAAACTAGCACTTGATTTAGACTCCCTTTGAATTCAAATAAACTTCAATAAAATGCAAACTCTAATTTACTTACTTCGACCGTGGAGGTTCCTTAAGTACGAAAGCATCTCTCTTGAGCTCATGCTTTTGACTAACCTTAGATTGATCGATTAAGACCTCTCGGCCAGTCGAAACCCCTAAGCTTGCTTTACGCGGTGAACCGCGCTATTGGATTTGACTCCAATCCGGAAGATCCCTGTCATCCTCTCTCAAGGAGTGCATGCAGCTCCTTCTATCTTTGAGTGATCTGCTCGTATCCGCAACTTCTCGGTCATTTAAGATACAGATCTAGGATTGAAAACATATTCGCGAAATATGAATTCGATACAAAATAATTCAAAGATAAATCGATAGTGATAAATAAAGAGTTTGACAAAATGAGTTTATTCACTTTCAAAGTTCATCATGATCAAGTGCTAATGTAAATTAGCTACTTGACATGATAAAAGAAATACATAAAAAGAAGGGAAAGAAGAACATGTTTGCAAAAAGGAAATTCTTGAATTGAAATCTAAACTATGAATTTGAAATTACATAAAAGATAATGCTGAAAAACAATAAACTAAGCTACAAAATACTCCAAAAACATGCTCCTAATCTTCCTCTTGAGCTTCTGAACACATCTGCTATTTATAGATTTTTCTGCTTGGGAGTCACGCCCTAGGTCACGGCCGTGTCCTAGGGCGTGTCGGCCTCGGAAACTGCTGCCTTGAAAGCCCGGGAACGTTGGAGAAAAACCTCCAAAAGTCACCGTTTTGCGGGTCACGCCCCTAGGTCACGCCCGTGACCTAGGGCGTGTCTAGTCTGTTACAGGAAACGGCGGGAATGGGAACGGAGGGAAGTAATTCTGCTATTTCTGAAGTGGTCACGCCCTAGGTCATGCCCGTGACCTAGGGCGTATCTGACTGGGCCAGCAAAACGGTTGGAAACGGCGCAATCTGGGATTAATTTGGCAGTTTCGGGTAGGTCACGCCCTAGGTCACGCCCGTGACAGGGGGCGTGTCCTTAGAAAAAAGTCCCATAATTGTTCAGGGAAGCTTTCTGGAGAAATCTGTTTTTTTTGACCTAGACACGCCCGTGACTCAAATGTCACGCCCGTGTCACGGGCGTGTACTTGTGAAATTCTCCAGAATTGTAGAGGACGTCGTCCTCTTTCAATTGATTGGTTGCACGTCCCGTAACTCTTCTTGGTTTGAAAGTTATGACCATTTGAAGTTCAGCTATCCGTGACCAAAAATGATCATTTTCTCCGTTTCAACTCCTGATCAGTCCAGCAAGCTCCAAATTGCTATTCGCAGCTCAAATTGACCTGAAATATGAAAATAAAGAAATTAGAACCATAATTACTAAAATATAATTATAATCTTATTATTAATTAAATAAAAACTATATGAAAATAACTATAATTAGTGACTTTTCAGCCGTCAAAACTGTCACGGACCAAAACGAACAAGACACTCGACATGCCCGTATCAGGCATGACAAGCCCGTGTCACCCAGTACATGCCCGTGTAGCTGGGCGTGTTCCTCCAACGACACAGGTCCAAAACAACTAGAGTACAACACAGCCATGTGACATGCCCATATCACATACCGTGTGCTAGACACGCCCTGGGACACGCTCGTGTCCCAGGCCGTGTAGCTTCCTTAGCACAATCCGCCAGACGAACCGAGTAGGATACGGGTATTCGACACGCCCTTGTCAAATTTCCCACGCCCGTGTCGGACCTGAACATGCCTGGGCTCAGGTTGTGCGCCCTCACTCAACGATCGTTGAGTGGAAAGCTTTGAGTGACTAACACGCCCTGGGACATGCCCGTGTCCCAGGCCGTGTTCACCCCGCCGATGACTGTTGACTCCAAAATCGTCGACCACACGACTAACGCCGAACCCGAGCACGATATGCCCTGGTACACGCCCATGTCCCAGGCCATGCCACCTTTACCAAATCCCAGATTTGGCTCAAAATGCCACCGGTCACCCTTCTGAGTTACGGGGCGTTACATTACATCTGGAGTGTCTTCAATAACAGGAGTGACTTTATCAAAATAGTTGATTCTTCACCCTGATCATCAACCTCTCCAATCGTGGTTGGAGTGGTGATCTTGACGAACTTTTCACCTTTTTCCTCAGTCGTTTCACCCAAGTTAAGTTCTTTCATCTTTTAACATGCATCTCGAACAAACACACAAGAAGAGCTACATTGCAGCAAGCTCGTCTCATCAAATACAACATGAATAGATTCTTCTACAACAAGGGTTTTCTTATTAAATATCCTATATGCCTTACTATGGCTACTATACCCTACGAAAATACCTTCAAAGCTCTTTTTACTAAATTTAGTAGTGTGATACATGCCATTGTTAAAAACAAAACACTTACAACCAAAGATTCTAAAATATGAAATAGTCTGCTTTTTGCCCTTTAGTTTTTCGTAAGGTGTCTTATTGTGGTTCTTGTTTATGAGTGCTCGATTTTGCACGTGGCATACAGTGTTGACGGCTTCAGCCCAGAAATATTCTGGTTGTGAGGCATCACTCAACATGGTTCTACAGTCCTCTATAAGTGTTTTATTCCTTCTCTCAGCTACTCCGTTCTGTTGAGGAGTACGAGGAGAGGAAAACTCATGAAAGAGACCTAGGCTTTCACATAATTCTGTCATGGCCCCAGACTTGAACTCAGTTCCATTGTCACTTCTGAATTTGACTACAGAACAGTTATATTCATTCTGGATCTGCCTGACAAAATTTGTAAAGATGTCAAAAGTATCTGAATTGTGTTTTAGAAAGAACACCACGCAAAGCGCGAGTAATCATCAACAATAACCAATGTATAATCCTTATCTCCCAAACTTCTAACTTGCAGTGGACCGAACAAGTCCATATGAAGTAGGTGTAAGTACCTATTAGAGTATTTGCAAATAATGCTTTTAAAGGTAGCCCTTGTTTGCTTGCCTTTTACACATGCATTCCAAGGTCTATCTTTAGCGCACTTGACATTTGGGGCATCATGTACTAAATTAAGAGAAAATAATTTATTAATAGTTTTGAAATTAATATGTGCTAATTTCTTGTGCCATTGGTCACCAAGAGACACACTACCTTTTGCCAAAAGACACACTGGTGTAGAAGAGTCTATGCAAATAAAATTCAAACAAAAGATATTCCAACTACGAGTGCCTGTTAAAATCGTTTCTAAGTTATCAACCAATTTTATCAAACACTTATCTGCATGAAATTCAACTATGTATCTTTTATCGCAAAGCTAGCTTATGCTTATAAGATTGTGTTCCAATCCTTCAACATAAGACACATCTAAGAAGGATACACTACCATTGGTAATCATAACGTAGCCTTTAGTAATTCCTCTATCAGAACCTCCAAAGATCACCTTTGGCTCGTTCATGACTGGTGAGTAATTCTGGGGAAGGATTCTTATCCTGGTCATATGCCGAGAGCATCCACTGTCCAAATAACAGATAGGAGTTTTTGTGGCCTTTGGACATACCTGCAATCACAAATCAGTTTGCCTTAGGAAACCAAACAAGCTTGGGTCCTTAGTCTCTAGTTAGCATACTCCCCCTACATGTATTAATAATATGAGCGGTATTTCTCACATTATTAACCTGAGGAGTTACATAATTTCTAGAGTTAAACCAACAATCAATGGCAAAGTGACCAATTTTGCACAACACCAACAGTCAAACCGGTTGTATCTTTGCATAGAATTCTCCTGCTTGGCCTCTTGAGAGTGTGGTCTAGCAGGGGCAGCAGTGTTGGAGGTAGAAGCTTCATGGTGATGGCCTTTACATGCTTCTTCTCCTTAAGAGGCTTTTCAACAACGGGCTTTACTTTTGGTGCCTTCTTGATGTTATGACCATGATTATAAGGGTCATAGCTATGAAGAGTGATCTCCTCATAAGGTGTCACAACCCGTATTTTTCACCGCCAATAAAGGAGTATCAGAGTAAGGGAAAAATGCATGTCATGATGCCATGTTAGCAGGGGATAACTACGGACGCTCTGGCAAACACCTACTTAAACAAGAAGAAAGATTCTTTAAGTTATTTAAAGGTAAATCAGTTTAAGTGTAGTAGTTATCCGTATCCCTCGGCTTAGTGGCTCATCTAGTACATAGGAAAAGTAATTAAACGCTGTGGAAAGTACTTTTTTTATCAAATTAGGCATCCTACAATAGCTTAGAGGTTCCCAAAGGACACCTCAAGGAATACAAGTTCTAAATTTAGTTGAAATAAAAGTAGATTTGTACGGTCGTTAAATATAGTGATTTTACATTTTAAAATATGTAATGCATGAGGTAATAATAGTAATTTTTATACTTGAAAATAACTACCATAAAATCCTAGCATAAAACATCCAAGAGAGCAAGTAAACTTATACACAGAAAGAAAACTAAGCAGCTGGAAAGTACCAAAAATCAACAATCCTGTGGGCGTCAACAAACTGACACGAACCCACATAAAAAAAAAGTATGTCTGAACTATCAAAGTAAACAAAACAACAAACTACCTCGCTACGGCGAGGCAAAACCACAGCCAAGACAGCTATCCAGGAACTCCAAAACTAGCACGGCTATCAGCTATAGATCTGAACCTGAGGCATTCTAAAGACAGAACACCTCAGCAAGAAAGTACAAGAGATGGCAGAAAGTAAGCCAAAAGTAAACAATGTCAAGGGGTACCAACCTAAGACCCAAGGAAAAAAAATATGCTTACGTAAAGTACAGCAGTCAGGTACAAAGGTAAAAAGAGAAACACTTACGTGAAGCATCAAGTATAACCACAGCACCCCAAATGCACAAGACTATAAGGGGAAAAGGTCCAGATTAAACCATCAGGAGAGAAATAAACCCCTATTAGCCACCTGTGGTCAACTATACCAAAACAAAAATGGGCGGTATGGTCAACTCATCTGGACCCAACCCCAAGGACAATTCATCCGTCTAATTACGGGAGAGATTGGATACTCCACCATTCACCGCAGATGCCCAAAAAAACCGGTAGAGCCCAACAAAGTGCTAATAGAGAGATCAAACGTTACGACGGTGGGTTCACACACTAATAACACCTGTAATAAAGAAAACCTGAAAGGAAAGCCTTGTAAAGATCAAGGTTTAGAGCTCAGTGGCACACTACAACCCAATCGGGGCCTGGTGGCTTGTCTCGCCCCACAGAAATGCCACGAAGAAAAACCATGATGGACCTCTCAAGTCAGCAATGACTCATCAGATTCTACTAGACAATTCTAGATTAAAAGCGGTTGATCAACCTTTAGGAAGAATCACCAATCCTAAACAAACTCTAACGCATTTCTACAAGAGAGTTACGGACCGTAATAAAAGTGGAATTTAATCACATCATCAAAAGTTATAACCCTTAACATGCTAGATAGCGAAATCAAGAACATGATGACTATAATTGCAATTAGTCAAGAGATCATATCAGTAAGATACATCAGTAAATTAATTCAATAATCATGAATACAAGTAGTTAGAAATTCTTGCAAAAATCTGGGTAAAGAAGGGAAGTGAAAAAGGAAACCATCACTTGCCTTGATTTTTTTACCGGAAATATTCTCTGAATCACTCCTTGATGTAGATCGGGGCTAAAGAAGACGAGAGAAGTCGAAATCTAAGAAGAATGGACAAAAAAAGGAGTTAGGGCCAAAAAACCTAGCTAGAAAATTTCAAGGAAAGGGGAAAATTTTACCACGATGGAGTTGCCCTCGACGAGAGCTTTCCGGACCTATATTTTGTTGAAGATTTCGAGCAACGGAACACCGTTGGCGGCCAACAGAAGATTCAAGAATGGGAGGGAGTCACCGCTCTGGTTTCTTTCCGGTCGATAGTAGGGAAGAAGATGACGTTTTCTTTTCTATTTATCCTTAAGTATCAGAGTATAAACTTATATATATATACACGTGTTTAGAAATTATTTTGTTTAAAAAGGAAGAAAAAATGGACGATTTAGGTGCGAGCGCACGGAAAACTAAAATAGAGGTTTACGATGGCTTCAAATTGAAAAGTGCTCAACATGAAAGTTGTAGATATCGTCGAGACAAACAAATTTCATGTTAACTATTTCTTCATACAACCCCATTTTGACCCTCAAAACAGCGCTCGAACGCAGACTAGAACGGATTTCACGGGAAGGACGGCCAACTACTCGAGAACAGGCTTACGAGTACCCGAGAAGAGGATAACAGGCACTCGAGAATGAGAAATATTTACTCGAGAAAAATAATTCAGATACTCGAGAAGAAGAAGTATTTACTCGACAGAAGATGAAGCCGTACTCGAGAACAGGAAATAACTTACTCGAGAATACAATTGCATGAATAGTGAAATTTGCAAATATATCCAAAAAATCAAACTATAAAGATTAATAGTAAATGACATTTTTGAATAGTGCTTTAATATTAAAATAATCATATTTATATATTTTTAAATATGGCAAACACGAGTTCAAAACGGATGCCCAAACGCACGCCGAATTAAACGAAATTCGCACCGTAGGCGAACACTAACGCTACGAACCCAATGGCGAACTCAAAACAAAAATCCGACTTGCTGTTCTTGAGATATAAAATTTCAAAGTCTACGACGAACACAAATTACAAAAAACTTCGGAAAATCGCCGAGGCTCGAATATTGCTCGGATCGCTCCAAAACTTGACGAGCAAGTCCAAAATTATTTAACTTAATTTTCAAATGAAAAATTTTCCCATTATAACAAGAATTCGAGAATTTGACCGACTCGACCGAACGGACGCGAAAATGCCTTAACGGCGTCGTGCCATCAACTCGACATTAAAAGTAATGCCATGATGTCATAAATATGACAGTATCATATCAAATAAAATCATCGAACAAAATCGGGGGCTTTACAGTCACTCCCCCTAAAAAGAAGTTTCGTCCTGAAACTTAACACAACTCCAAAACCAAACTAAAAACGAGAAAATCAATCACCACCAAATACATAGAGACATACCAGGACTAAGAGAAGAGGTGCGGATGAGATTCCCTCATTGCCAACTCCAATTCCCACGTCGCGCTCTCGACGTCTTGATTTCGCTAGAGAACCTTAACCATAGGGATGGTCCTTCTCCGCAATACTCGATCTTGAGAATCCAGAATACGAATAGGTTCTTCCACATATGTAAGGTTGGGATAAATCTGGGGCACCGAGTTGAGGACTTGACGATCATTACGAATACACTTCCACAACTGGCTCACTTGGAACACAACATTGACATCGGGGAAGGTAGCAGGCAACTCCAGCCTATACGCTGAAACTCTGATACGTTCAAGAATCTAAAAAGGTCCCACGTACCGGGGGTCTAACTTGTGGTTCCTTCCAAACCTTTTAACACTAAACATTAGAGAAACTTTCAGAAAAACAAAGTCACAAACAACGAACTCCAGACCAACCCTTCTTTGATTAGCATATTTCTCATAGTGCTCTTGAGCCACATGGAGCTTTTATCGAATATGAGTCATGAAAAAATTCATCTCTTCAAGAGCTTCCGGACCAAGCAACGGTCTCTCACCAACCTCAGCCCAAAATAAGGGAGTCCTACAATGCCTCCCATATAAGGCCTCAAACGGGGCCATCTGCAGACTCTCTTAATAACTATTATTGTACACAAACTCCATGAGTCTGAGGCTCTCATACCAAGCGCCACCGTGAGACAAAATATAACACCTGATCATATCTTCTATGATCTTATTTACTCTTTCCATTTGACTATTTGTTTGAGGATGATTGGCGGTGGAATACCTTAAATCAGTACCCAACCCCTCTTGTAAGCTCTTCCAAAAATGAGACGTAAATCTAGAGTCTCGGTCTGATACGATACTTACAGGCACTCCATGCAATCTGAAGACTTCATCAAGGTGTAACTCAGCTACCTTCTTCATAGAATACCCAATCTTAAAGGGAACAAAGTGAGCACACTCTGTCAATCTATCGACTATCACCCAAACAGAGTCATGCCCACGGGGATATTTCGGTAGACCGGTGATGAAATCCAATGAAATACACTCCCATTTCCAACTTGGAATATCAAGCGATGTTAATTTACCACCAGGCCTTTTATGGTCAGCCTTGACACGCAGACACGTATAACATTCTGATAAAAACTTCGCAATATAATTGTTCATCCCTGACCACAAAACAATTTGTTTAGATCTTTATACATCTTAGTGGAACCAGGGTGGTAGGCTACAATGGAACCATGAGCTTCAGCATAGATCTTAGCCCAAATGTCGTAATAGGCGGGGACACAAAACTACCCCGATACTTCAAGGTATCCAACTCATCCAAGGAGAAATCAGGTAGCTCTCCCTTCACAGTTCTATTCTGGATGAGTAACAAATCCGGATCATCCTTCTGATGTGCTCGAGTAAGGGACATCCAAGAGGGCTCTTCTGCTTCTAAACTAACAGACATAGTACTACCCTCAACCTCAATGTCCATCAACAAGAATTCTACCACCAAAGACTGTACAGTCAAATTGAAAATTTTGGCGGTCTTTCTACTCAAAGCATCAGCTACTACATTAGCCTTTCCTGGATGATAAAGAATTTCCACTTCATAATCAACCACATATTCTAACCACCGACACTAGCGCAGATTTAGTTCCTTCTGAGTGAAGACGTACTTCAAACTCTTATGGTCCGTATAGATCTTGCACAGCGCGCCATACAATAAGTGTCTCCAAAGCTTCAGCGCATAAATTACGGCAACAAACTCCAAATCGTGTGTAGGATACTTTCTTTCATGAATCTTCAATTGACTTGATCCATAAACAATCACCTTACCATCTTGCATCTAAACACAGCCAAGTATGATGTGTGATGCATTCACATATACAACATACTTTACTACTTCAGTAGGTAGAGTTAAAACTTGTGCAGTACATAACCTCTTCTTCAGTTCTTGGATAACCTCTTCACACTTATCAGTCCAAAAGAATGCAGTATTCTTTTGAGTAAGTCTAGTTAGAGGGGCTGACAAAACTAAAAATCCTTCCACGAATCATCTATAATAGCCATCCAGGCCCAAGAAGCTCCTAATCTCTTTAGGTGTAGAAGTTCTCTCCCATTCCATAATAGTAGAAATCTTAGTCGGGTCCATGGAAATACCGTCCTTGCTTACAACATGACCCAGAAAGGACACTTGAGGTAGCTAGAACTCACAATTGCTCAACTTCACATATAACTTATGCTCCCTCAGGGTCGACAAAACCAAACGTAAATGCTGAGTATCCTCCTCAACATTGCGGGAATACACCAAGACATCATCTATAAACACAATAACAAATCGGTCCAAGAAATCCTTAAACACCCTATTCATCAAATCCATGAGAGCAGAGGGTGCATTGGTCAAACTGAAAGACATCACCAAAAACTCATTATGTCCATGTCGCGAATGGAAAACGGTTTGTGGAATATCTTCCTCACGAATTCTCAGCTGGTGGTAGCCTGAAAGAAGATCGATCATTGAAAATACTAAACTACCACTCAACTGATAGAACAGATCATCGATCCTTGGCAAGGGATATTTATTTTTAATGGTCACCTTGTTCAATTCTCTATAATCGATGCAAAGCCTCATCGATCCATCTTTCTTCTTTATACAAAAAATAGGAGCACCCCACAGAGAAGAAATTTGTCTAATAAAACCACACCTTAACAACTCATTGAGCTGAGTACGCAACTCATCCAACTTACGCGGAGCCATGCGGTACAGTGCTTTGGCAATAGGATGAGTACCTAGCTCGAGGTCTATCACAAACACTATCTCCCTCACCGGAGGAAGTCCTCGAAGACAGTCAGGAAAAACATCTGGAAACTCCCGCACCACCGAGATATCCTAAAGACGTGGCGTAACAAAAGCTGTTTCCAGAGCAGAAATAAAAACCAAAAATGCCTTGCAACTAGACCCTATAGAACGACAAGCACATAGCACAGAAATGATAGGGGAAACCTTGTCCTGAAATCTATAGACACTCATAGGTTGGCCATTGTCCATCCTAAAGTCCAGTCACTTTGCCTTGCACTGGATGACCGCATCATACCTGGACAGCCAGTCAATGCTCAATATCACATCAAAGTCCTGCAGATCCAACCCCATCAGATCTGAAAAGGGTAGGAAATCGCCTAGGTATATAGGGCATCTCAAAAATCCTTGATTAGTTATCACCGAATCACAAGAGGGAAGCTTGATGTTGAAGGAGTCTCCTAATTGATCCACATCCAGACGATGTTTATCTACAAACCTCCGAGCCACAAAGGAATGGGTGGAACCCGAATCGAAAAGAACGCGCACCCACCTATTCCTCACCTTAAACTCTCCTAAAACCGTAGCATACATAATTAAACGAACGATAACTAGGGAAACAACGAGAAATAATAAAGATAAATTAAACTGGGCCTAACCTAATATAACTTGCATAGAGGTTTGAGCTTCCTCCCTGGTCACCACGTTCAGATTTCCTTTTCCTTTATCCAGGTTTAGTGGTGGCGGTAGAGCCCGAAGCGGAGCAGGATACACTAGAGTCTGAGCCTGGGGGCATGAAGTCTCTAAGTGCCCCTTCTGCTTGTATTAGAAATAGACCTTGTCCTTCATGCAGTAATGACTCACATCGTGTCCATTCCTAGCACAGTGCGTGTACACTAGATCTCCTTTAGGTCCGCCTTAGATGGAGAGCACCTGCTGCCACTTCAGGGTGGCAGTCCTCTTGAAGCACAATTTGAAAGGGTGGTCGGATCGACTACAAAAGCTACATACTTCCTTACTTTTCTTCTTCGAAGAAAGGCCAGATGCCCTGGAGCTTCCACCCTCCTCACCTTTTCTTTTCTCCTTTCTCGCCGCAGCACCTCGATTCTTAGAGTTCTTGATCGTCTCGACCTTCAAATAAGCTTCTACTGCTTCAGCATAGCTTTCAGCTCAATAAGTGCATGCCCATTGTTGGACATCGCTTCTTAATCCTTCGAGGAAACGCTTCACACTTTCTGTCTACGAGGCTACCAAATCAGGAGAAAATCTGCTCAGCCTACTAAGCTCGATCTCATATTTGCTCACAGTGAGCTGTCTCTGCATCAAATGCATGAAATTGTTTATTAATCGGTCCTGCTTGACCGAGGGTAAGAACATCTTCAGCAGTATCTTCTTGAAGAACTCCCAAGAACATCCTTCTGCCAAACTTTCCTTTTCTCGAATCCACCAGGTCTTTGCCAGTCCTTTTTCCTGGTAGGCCACAAGCATCACGTTCTGGGCTTAAACAATCCCCAAATAAGTAAACATCTCATCCATAGTGATAATCCAATCATCCAAAATAATGAAATTGGCACTCCCGTCACAAGTGGGAGGTCTCAATCGCGGGAAATGCGATATAAGGGTTCATCTCCGACAGTAATGTCACCGGGGGAACAAGAGGAGCAGGATCAGTAGGTACGACCTTACCCGTGGCAGAATCTTGTGCTACGGGTTGCTGTGCGGGAGCGGCAGACAACCACGACCTAATCTGCGACTGCATCACAACTAACTGCCTCGATAGAGCTTCATTGCTCTAACGCAAACTCTTGATCAACGCCTCACTCTGTGCATCCGACAACTCACCCTCTGACTGGGTAGTCAACCTCGTCGCTGGAAGCTTTGGCGGCATTCTAAAAGGCAACAAACATCTCATCAAAATCCTAGCTTACAACTAAGCCACTCAACTAGTTCAGACCATACTTAATGACACTTGCTTGTGCTGCAACTTGCTCTGGCATTTTATAACGATGTTACTTCCCACTTAGGATGACATCCTCTCATCCTATTTACTCATATGCCTATGATATGAATGCATGAATTCTTCATTCTTCTTTGAAATTAGGTGTGTACATGTGTCATCATGTAAACCTTAACTTAACACGCGTGTTTATGCGATGATATGCTATGTATGCAATGTTATGCATTCTAAAAAGGCCTTACTGCATGCATGAGTGGCTTTCTAATGAAATGTTATGCATCCCATAATACATAACATCGCATGCAACGAGAAAAGAAAATGTGCTAATGGGCACCCATGTGATGATGGTTATGCATCCCATACTACATAACCGTCACATGTTGCCTCCTATGGTGGATCCATATACAAACACGTATTATGCATCCCATACTACATAATATGCCCCGTATACTTCTTATCATGCTATGAGTGTAGTGACTATTCTTCAGTTAAGATGTACTGATTACACATCGGTGTGTGTATGCAAATGAAAAAAGGAAACAAACTAAACGAGATTGGCTGGTTCGACCAACTTGTAAAACCAACCTCCCATTGATACCAAGTATCACAACCCAAATTTTTCATCGCCAATAAAGGAGTATCAGAGTAAGGGAAAAATGCGCGTCATGATTCCACATCAGCAGGGGATAACTGCGGATGCTCAGGCAAACACCTACTTAAACAAGAAGAAAGATTCTTTAAGTTATTTAAAGATAAAATTAGTTTAAGTGGAGTAGTTAGCCATATCCCTCGGCTTAGTGGCTCATCTATTCCACAAGAAAAGTAATTAAATGCTGCGAAAAGTACTTCTTTTATCAGATTAGGCATCTTACAAGAGCTAAGAGGTTCCCAAAGGACACCTCAAGGCATACAAGTTCTAAATTTAGTAGAAATAAAAGTAGATTTGTACGGTCGTTAAATATAGTGATTTTACATTTTAAAATATATAATGCATGAGGTAATAATTGTAATTTTTATACTTGAACATAACTACCATGCAATCCTTGCATAAAGCATCCCAGAGAACAAGTAATCTTATACACAAAAAGAAAGCTAAGCAGCTAGCAAGTACCCAAAATCAACAATCCAGTGGGCGTCAACAAACTGAAACGAACCCACATAAAACAAAGTATGTGTTAACTAGCAAAGTAAATAAAACAATAAACAACCTTGCTATGGCGAGGCAAAACCATAGCCAAGACAGCTACCCAGGAACTCCAAAACCAGCACGGCTATCAGCTACAGCTCCAAACCTGAGGCATTCCAAGACAGAACACCTCAGCAAGAAAGTACAAGAGATGGCAGAAAGTAAGCCAAAAGTAAACAAAGTCAAGGGGTACCAAACCAAGACCCAAGTAAAAAATTGCTTACGTAAAGTACAGCAGTCAGGTACAAAGGTAAAAAGAGAAACACTTACGTGAAGCATCACGTATAACCATAGCACCCCAAATGCACAAGACTATAAGGGGAAAAGGTCAAGATTAAACCATTAGGAGAGAAACAAACACATATTAGACACCTATGGTCAACTCCACCAAAACCAAAACGGGCGGGGTGGTCAACTCATCTAGACCCAACCCCAAGGATAATTTATTCGTCTAATTGGGGGGGGGGATATTGGATACTCTACCATTCACCGAAGATGCCCAAAAAAAACTGGTAGAGAACCATAAAGTGATAATAGGGAGATCAAACGTTGCGGCGGTGAGTTCACACACTAATAACACCCGCAATAAAGAAAACCCAGAAGGAAAGCCCCATAACGATCCGGGTTTTGAGCTTAGAGGCACACCACAACCCAATCGGGGCCTGGTGGTTTGTCTCTCCTCACGACAATGCCACGATAAAAAACCATGATAGACCTCTCAAGTCAGCAACAACACATCGAATTCTACTAGACAATTCTAGATTAAAAGCGGTTGATCAACCTTTAGGAAGAATTAACAATCCTAAACAAACTCTAACATATTTCTACAAGAGAGTTACAGACCATAATAAAAGTGGAATTTAATCACATCATCAAAAGGTATAACCTTTAACAGGCTAGATAGAGAAATCAAGAACATGATGACTATAATCGCAATTAGTCAAGAGATCATATCATCAAGATACATCAGTAAATTAATTTAATAATCATGAATACAAGTAGTTAGAAATTCCTGCAAAAATCTGGGTAAAGAAGGGAAGTGAAAAAGGAAACAATCGCTTGCCTTAATTTTTTACCGGAAATTTTCTCTGAATCACTCCTTGATGTAGATCGGGGCTAAAGAAGACGAAAGAAGTCGAAATCTAGGAAAAACCGCCAAAAATAGGAGTTAGGGCCGAAAACCCTAGCGAGAAAATTTCAAGGAAAGGGGAAGATTTCACCACGATGTCGTAGCTCTCGACGAGAGCTTTCCGGATCTATATTCGGTTGAAGATTTCGAGCACCGGAACACCGTCGGCGGCCCCCGGAAGATTCACGAACGGGAGGGAGTCACTGCTCTGATTTCAGTCTGGTCGATCGTAAGAAAGGAGATGACATTTTTTTATAATTATCCTTAAATATAAGAGTATAAACTTATATATATACATATATATACACGTGTTTATTAATTATTTTGTCTAAACAGGAAGAAAAAACGGACGATTTAGGTGCGAGCGCACGGAAAATGAAAATAGAGGTTTACGATGACTTAAAATCGAAAAGTGCTCAACATGAAAGTTGTAGATCTCGTCGAGACGAACAAAATTCTTATTAACGATTTTTTATACGACCCCTTTTTGACCATCAAAACGACGCCCAAATGCAGACTAGAACGGATTTCTCGGGAAGGGCGGCCGACTACTCGAGAAAAGGCTTAGGAGTACCTGAGAAGAGGAAAACAGGCACTCGAGAACAAGAAATATTTACTCGAAAAAAATAATGCAGATACTCGAGAACAAGAAGTATTTACTCGACAGAAGATGAAGCAGTACTCGAGAATAGGAAATAACTTACTCGAGTATACAATTGCATGAACTGTGAAATTTACAAATATATAAAAAAACTCAAACTATAGACATGAATAGTAAATGACATTTTTGAATAGTGCTTTAATATTAAAATAATCATATTTATATATTTTTGAATATGGAAACACGAGTTCAAAACGGATGCCCAAACGCACGCCGAATTAAATGAAATTCTCACCATAGGCGAACACTGACGCTACGAACCCAATGGCGAAGTCAAAACCAAAATCCGACGAGCTGTTCTTGTGATATAGATTTTTCAAAGTCTACGGCGAACACAAATTCCACAAAACTTCGGAAAATCATCGAGGCTCGATTATCGCCCGGATCGCGACGAAACATTACGAGTAAGTCCAAAATTATTTAACTTAATTTTCAAATGAAAAATTTTCCAATGACAACAAGAATTCAAGAATTTGGCCAACCTGACCGAACGGACGCGAAAATGTCTTAACGACGTCGCGTCGTCAACTCGACATTAAAAGTAATGCCTTGCCGTCATAAATATGACGATATCATATCAAATAAAATCATTGAACAAAATCAGGGCGTTACATAAGGTGCCTTGAAGACACTCTCACCAAAGTCCCGGTGGCGGGTCCATCCTTGGTAACGAGACTTGGGCTTTACATAAGTAGGCCAAGCAAAGTGACCGTAGGACGAATCAAGATCACACTCGTTGGTTTGAAAGATAACCTTTTTGAATGACGTCTGATCTTACGATGCTTTCCCCTTTTCCTTGGCCAGAGCCTTCTTGGCTTCCTTATTCTTTCTTCAAGCCTTATTTCTCCTAAAGGATTTACAAGGAGAGGTAACATGGCCTAAGCCAGCACCTTTGGCCTCAGCTGAGAATTCAGCAACCAAAGGAAGGACATTCTTGGGCTTGGAGAAACTTTCAACAAGTTTCTTTCCGCTTCAAGTTGTTCTTCAAATTCTTTGATGATCTTCTCCTTAAGATCTAGGTGCTCGAGATCCATATTATACTCTTCAACAATAGTATCTAAGTTTTTCTGAGTGAGTCCATCTTGACGACTTCCTCTCTTAGAGTGCTCTCTTCAGCCTTGAGAGATTTAATCTCTTTGGCCCGAGTTTTCATGACTTTTTAACATTTGTTGTAAGACTTTATTAACTCCTTATATTGGGCCATGAGTTAAGAGTCATCGTGAGAAGAGCTGTCCTCATAATCATGATCAGAAATATTTGATTCAGAAAGAGGAGTATGAGAGTTTACCTTCCCAGTGAACTGGGGTTCTTCTTCTTCTTCATCTTTTTGTGCTATTAGCCCAAAGTAGGCTTCCTCTACTTCACTTGACTCTGATGCATCAGAGTCGCGGAGAGTCTTGCCCGTTTTGGCTACTAGGCTTCTTTCAGTTCTCTTCTTGTGGTAAGAAGATTTCTTCTTCTCCCTTTTTCCAACCTCCTTCTTCTTGTGAGGGCAATCAACAATAACGTGATATGGCTTATTACAACAATAAAAAATGATGTCAGCAGAAATATGTTTGTTCTATTTAGTATGATACCTGTCTTGGCTACTTGAGCCTTTCTTGTGTCGATCACCATCATGACGTGATCTTCTGTACGAGGCATCTTTGCCTCTCCATTGTTTCTTCTTGTTCAAGAATTTCTTGAACTGTCTTGAAAGAAGAGAAAACTCTCCTTCAGATAAATCTGAGCCTGAGGTACTTGGCTTTGAAGTTTCTTCTTCAATATCTTCCTATGTAGGAGCAGGTGTCGCAGCATTGGCTTTCCTTGAGCTGTCTGCCTTTAGTGCGACCGACTTCTCCTTGGATGAGAACCAACTCTTCTCTTCTTCAACATTTGCAGCTCATATGACATTAGCTTTCCGAAGAGATTCTGAGGGTCAGTCTCTTCAAGCTTGCCAAACTCCCGGATAGTACAGATAATAAGTTGTAAATATACCTATTTTACAGTATTTTTTATTAAGTCATTTTAGTTTATTTTTGCCTTTTTAGTTAGTTTTATTCAATAAATTGCTTCATTTTTGTAAATACTATTTCTAACTTAGCTTAATTTTGATTCCAGAAAAATTTCAGAAAATGGTGAAAAATTGACCTGACATGCCCGTGTTCCATGACCGACACGCCCGTGTTACCAGCTCAACTCAACGCCATCTACTCAACACTCCACGCCACTCAACGTCTTCATCAACTCGAGCAGAACACGCCCATGTCATGCTGACCGACACACCCGTATCATCCACTCAACGCCACTCAACGCTGGCAGCCACTCAACGCTTTTACTATTCACCTCTCAACGCCACTAAACACCATCAACTCGACACTCAAAGCCAGCATGTCACGCCCGTATCAAAGAACGATACGCCTGTGTCAGACACGTGTCCTATCCCGAAGCTTCCAGAAACAAGCCAGCTTGCCAGATTTCGCCAAGTCAAACACGACAACTGTGATACGCCCCCCCCCCGACACGCCCGTGACTAGGGTGTGTCCCACCTGAAATTTTGTCTATAAATAAAACATTTCTTTAATGTGTAGGGGTTCACTTTTTTGAGCCAAAATTTAGTTTGTTTTGTGGGTTGCCCTTGGTGATTCCTTTGCCATGTAATGTAACACCCCCGATTTTTCTTGCGATTATTTTAATCCTCGTTTGGCGTTACGTCGACGCCTTTTCTTGGCTTATGCCATCTGTGGAGTGTGGTCTTAACTCCTTAGAACTGGGTGCCCTATTTTGTAACCTGTTGGAAAGACCTCCCTAGAAAGCCGAGTCATTTTGGGTGACCCGGTGTGGCCTCTTTGGGGATGCTTGTGTTTTGGCTTTAGAAGGGTATAACTCGAGTTCTGTTCGTCGAAAGTTAATTTCGACTTCGCCGTTGTGTTCGTAGCGTGGATATTTAGCTATGGTGCAAATTTCGTCGAATTTCGAGGTAGTTTGGTTTTCGCGTCGCTTTGGGTGTGCCATTAGTAAAGACTAGAAGGATTTCTTTTTTTTTTATGTAAGGAGCAGGCGGTTGGGTTCGGTTTTGCTGAACCGATGCCTTAAAGCTTATATAAAAGCCTTATTAAGAAGTGGCGGGCCCACTTCTCCTTCCTCCTTCTTCCCGAGACCAGAAGGAAACCGCTGCTCCTGTTCGCGGAAAACAGAGGAGAACCACCAGACCTGCTTCTCCTTCGGACGGTGATTCCGGGAGTGTTCGTGAACGAATTTCGATTCCGAAAGCGGCGTTGTCTTGCTCTCGCTCAGATCTTCATTTTGACGGTAAGAGGTTTGTTTTTCGTGGAGTTTTAGGAGACTTGGATTTCCGGTTCTTGTGCTTTTCCGCCATTAAAGTGCGGGTTTGCTTGTTAGGTGCTGCTCCTTCTAGTGCAGAACGAAGAGGAGGGAAGGCCGACCAAGCTTCGTCGGAAATCGAGGCAAGTGGTATTCTTGCCCTTGCCATTGTTGTTCTTTTGATATTCTAGAATGTTTTCCGGTTAGCCCTAGAGTAGAAACCAAGCATATTCTCTTTTACCTTGCTGAATTTAGGGCTTAGATCGCCTATGAGCCCCCTCCTTGTGCTGTTTTGCCCAACCCGATGGTTGTTATTACCATTTAGACTCCAGATTTGTAGTTCTAGTTGGGTGCTTTTGCGGGTGGAGCCGAGAGAGAGAGTGAGGGAGGTTGTTGTGGTAGGGCTCTGGTTAGAACCAGTCTTGGTAGACTCTCGGGTTTTGGGGTTGAGTGTGGTGCACACACTCAAAGCCAAAAGCAGCTCGGACTTGGCGTTGAGTGTGGTGGGCACACTCAAAGCCATAATTCGGTTTGTTCTTTGTGGCTGAGTGGTGGGGTGATTGAGTGAGAATTTTCGTCTAAGTCAAAATCGACGAGAATCATCCTTGATTCCCGCCGATTTCGACGTGATTCCCACCGATCGGCGAGAATCATCCTTGATTCCTGCCGATTCGGCGAGAATCATCCTTGATTCCCGCCGATCGTCGAGAATCCTTCTGGATTTTTGCCGATTCGGTGAGAATCATCCTGTATTCCCGCCGATTCGGCGAGAATGAGTCGACATTCCCGCCGACCTCTTCTTGTTGGCGTTGGCTTAGGGTTTTCCTGTGGAAATGAACTTTGGCGTAGAGTGAGTTGACCTCACTCAATGCCAAAGCTGCTTTGGCGTTGAAGGAGGTAGACTCACTCAACGCCACTGTTGGGATTTGTGGTTCTGGCTGAAGGCGTTGAGGGAGTGGACCTCACTCAACGCCATAGCTGTTTTGGCGTTGAGTGAGGTTAGCTCACTCAACGCCGCTCCCTCTTTTGCTGAAGGCGTTGAGGGAGTGGACCTCACTCAACGCCATGGCTGTTTTGGGGTTGATTGAGGATAGCTCACTCAACGCCAGAGCTGTTCTTGCGGAGGGCGTTGAGTGAGTGACTCTCACTCAACGCCAAGGCTGTTCTGGCGCTGAGTGAGGCTAACTCACTCAATGCCAAGGTCTGGTTAGGCGCTGAGTGGGTTCCACTCAACGCCTAGCCGTGTTGAGTAACTTCAACACTATTTCTCTTTCCTCGATTTACGTTCCCGAGTGAATTCCTTGTTTATATTTGTAGTTTCCTTATCGTCCATGTTTTTCTTTCCTAATGGCCGAATCGTGGGTCGTGGTTAGTAGTGGTGGTTTGAAGCTCTTCATGGGGGAGGTGTTGTGTAATTTAGCCAAGGCCACCCTTATTCTTCTATCTTACTCCTGGGGGGGGGGGGGTGCTACAGTACGGGCTGGGCAAGGGGGTGGAAGGTCCCTTGTGCTTTCACATGTAGACCCTTGAGCTTGTTGGCTTGGAAATGGTGGTTGGGGGACTGAGTTTGCCTCCAACCCGGATCCATGCTGTTTGTTTTTGCTACTACCATCTCTCGCAGCTTAGGGTGTTATAAGTTTCTTCCTTGGTAGATTACAGCACTTTGGGCTCTTGGTAGCCTAGTAGACCCTGTAGGATGTAGTTTCTGGGTAGGGTTGGTGTTGTTTCCTCGCACGTAGTGCATTCCTTGTTGTCTTGCCTTGGGCAGTTGTGACTTTTTCTGCTGTTTGTTTTCATCTTTTATTCATTCCCTTGTTGACACTTCCATGCAGTTTTTCCTTGTTTTGCTTGCTGAGGTATTCTTTCTTCTTTTGAATGCCTCAGGTTCTGAGCAGTAGCTAGTTTGGTGGCTAGGTTGCAGTTGTGTTGCTGGTGGTCTCTTGGACTTTGGAGATCCTGTTGCTTTGTTAGTGAGGTAGTTTTTCAGTACTTTTCTTACAGACAAACATATTTGCCCGTGGGTTCGTGTCAGGTTGTTTGCGCCCACTGGTAGTTTTTACCTTTGTACTAGATATATTACTTTTGCTGCTACCATTTTATGGAGATAGTCTACTTGCTCTGGGGAGGATTTATGCTAGGTTGTTAGTTATTTTAAAACTACAACTATTATTATTATAAGTACATCGTATGATCAGCATGTTTTATAAAATTAAATCACTAATTTCCAAACAACATATAAAGATCGTTTTCTTATATATAATGTAAATTAAATGTAGAGTCTTGCATAGCATAAGTGGTCCTCTTTGGGCTCTTATGCACCTCTTAGGATGTCAAACCTGAATAAAATATTTTTCCGCATCGCCTAAGTTTAGTTTTTAACTGTGTACTAGGTGATCCACTGAGCCGAGGGATACAACCTCTAATATATAACTGATTTTATAATCATTAAACTCATGAATTTCTTTCATAAAGTGTAGTAGTTGGTTTTGCCTGAGCGTCAGCAGTTATCCCCTGCTTGACGTGGCATCATGATGCGCGTTTTCTCATACTCTGATAATTCTTTAATTCGGAGAAAATGCGGGTTGTGACAGTTGGTATCAGAGACTGAGCCATCCCACTTATGACGGGAAGGCGGATTTCATGGTTATAGACGACTGGCTAATCTCCATGGAGGAGATGTTCTCGTACTCAGGGATTGCAGACGATCAAAGGGTGATGATAGTCGCCTATCAGCTTAAAGGTTTGGCTAAGAGTTGGTGGCTGAGAGAGAAGGAGAGCTTGGTATCTGGATGCTCCTGGAAGGTGTTCAAGGAGATGCTGTTGAGGAAGTTCTTAGCCTCGGTCGAGCACGACTGCCTCATGAATGACTTCCTCCATCTGAAGCAAAGGCAGCTCACGGTGGGTGAGTATGAGATAGAGTTCAGCAAGCTGAGTCGTTTTGCCCCAGGATTGGTCAGCATTGAGGCTGATCGAGTTAAGCGATTTCTCGGTGGTTTGAGGAGTGAGGTGCAGCAGTTGACCAGTGCTTATGGGTCAGAGACTTATGCAGGAGTATTGGAGGCTGCTCTGAAGGTGGAGGATATTGAGACCGCGAAGAGCAGAGGACAGCAAAGTAGGAAGGATAAGAGGAAGTCTGTGGAGGAAAAGAAACCCCAGGTACCCGGTACGGTTCCTGGAAAGAAGAGCAAAGTGGTGTGAAGTTTCTGTGGCCGGTCAGGCAACCCTGTCGAGAGATGTTTCAAGAGGGCAGTAGCTCAGAGGAAGGAGCAGGTTCATGTGATTCAGGGTGCTCCGAGGAGAGATGTCTCCTGTTCGGTTTGCAAGCGACCCGGGCATGATGCTGCCCAGTGCTGGTCCAAGGATAAGGTCTGTTTTCAGTGTGGGCAGAAGGGACACATCAAGTCTAGGTGTCCTCAAGTCCAGCCTGCCCTTCATGCAGTGCCTCTTCAGGCATTACCTCCACCTCAGCATGTGGTCAAAGGAAAGGGAAAGCTAAACGTGATCTCTTCCGAGGAGGCTCAAGCTTCGACTTAGGTCATCTCGGGTTAGTTGTCTTTCCATCCTGAATGTTTTGTTCTTGTCTTGCTAGAATGTTTGTAGTATTGTTGTGGTTGTTCCTTAGTTATATATGTTCCTATAGGGAAGTTTGTTGGGTCCGGCGTTCCTTCACTTGACCCGTGGTGCTCTGCTACTTATATAAAAAATTAAGTAGCACCCTCTCCAACAGTTCGGGCTTTTGGTGCAGTTGGGTATGCGCTTGATCCTTCATTTGGTATCAGAGGAGGTCACGGGTTCAAGACTGGGGGGTGCTATTAAATCCTTATTTTTCCCTTCTACCTGTGTGGGTCCGGTGGGTCAGGCAACCGTGGACATGTGGTAACCCCACCTCTGAGCCGTGTGGGCCATGTGGTAACCCCACCTCTGAGCCGACGGGTTGTGCAATGCGCTAAGGTGAAGAACTGCTGGGCGCGTGTTCTGTTTGACTCCGGCGCTACCCACTCGTTCGTGGCTAGAGGCTTTGTAGAGCGACATCGGTTGACTTTAGATCGAGTTCGGGATACCTTTCATGTCAAGTTCCCCTCTGGTCAATCTGTGTTGTCAGATTTGGGCGTATTAGATTGACATGTTTTGTTGGGGGACTTCCTTGCGAAGGCAGACCTGAAGATGATTGATCTGGAGGACTATGATGTTTGATGTAGGCTTGCACGTTTCACACCGAATAGAACTACGATCTAACGCCACACCACTCTTCGATCCAATCCCTACACTCGCACAACCGCTCTATGCGACACCACACAATTAAATCTATCAATATTATGCTAGCATACGGGTAGCCAAACCGGTTTGGATCCAACAAGGGCTATAAGGCCAATGTTCGATCGAGCTAAAAGGACCAATATTTGGTCCGACCGATCGGCATTGTACCAAAAGAGATATACCAAAATACTTCGATTCGGAATGGGTAGATCTCTCCCAACAAAAAGATTGCGAAGGTTCGCCAAACCTCTTGAATGAAAAATAACACTAAAAAGAATAACAAAGCAAGATAAAATTAACCACGATGAAATCCGAATATTTCAATAGTTGACGCTACGGATAAAAACCACCACTTGAATATTTCTAAAGAAAAGAATCTCACAAGAGTGGAAGTATTTCGTTACCCAATCGGAATGGGTGATTCCGATTAATCTCGACTTGGATTGTTCTCCAACGGCTCCACCGGAGTTGCGCTGGAAGGAGACGAGAATCTCGCTCGCCAATATTGCTTCACGTTGATATTGGAGATCCACAAGAGGAATTGTAGGAGATGATGAAGGTGGCCGGATTTTGAGAGGAGGGATGGAGGTGGCTCGGGTTGGTGGAGGTTGGCGGCTAAGGGATGGGGGTGGCCGAACTTGGTGAGGAGGGAGGAAGAGGTTGGGGGCTTGTTGGGATGGTTGCCGGAATGGAGGAGGGGATATGGGGGCGGTTTTCTTAACAAGGAGAGGAGGAGGGGAAGAGAATATGGAGGAGGAGATGAGAAGAGGCCGGCGGCCAAAAGAGAGGAGGGGAAGGAGAAATGCGGCCAAGGGGAGAAGGGAGAGAGAACTCAAGAGGGAGACAATTAGGATTTCAATTTTTATTTCATCAATCAATACCTCAAAATGAAAATATCCATGCCTATATATTGGCTTACATCAAACAACAAGGGAAAGGGCTACATGCAGCCCAAAATTAAAATATAAATAATCATGGTTCAAAATATAATCATGCCACATATTATGAAAATTAAATAAAATGCTTAAATAAAATAGAACTAAAATGCATAAATAATTAATAATAATTTTAGTAATAATTATTATTAATTATTTAAATATAGGCTTTTGCCGCGGGCGGATATTTGGGCGACACACCACATAGTCTTCACGACACCGCACGTCACTAGTTGGAGACGGAGAAATATCTTCTGTAAGCGCACCGTCCTCGTCTTCAACCTGTTGAGGGCCGTCGTCTCCATCAATGTTATTTTGGGCATGGACTGGCTGTCTAGGTATGATGCAGTCATTCAGTGCAAAGGGAAGCGTTTGGACTCCATCAGGGACGACGGTCAGCCCGGAAGCGTGTATGCAAATCTGAGCCAAGATTCTCCTGTCATCTCTGCGGTATGTGCTCAGAAGCTTTTTCTTTCGGACTATTTTGCTTGTTTGGTCTCGGTGGTTGGGACCGCTGTTAGTGTACCGCGCTTAGAGGAGATTCCAGTTGTTCGTGATTTCGCCGATGTTTTTCCTGATGACCTTCCTGGTCTTCCTCCCGAGCGGGATGTTGAGTTTGTGATCGATTTGGAGCCGGGTACGCGTCCTATTGCTAAGGCGCCGTACCGGATGGCCCCTCGAGAGCTAGAGGAGTTGCGAGTCCAGTTAGATGATTTGTTGGCGAAAGGGTTTATCATGCAGAGTTCGTCGCCTTGGGGTGCTCCTGTTCTATTTGTGAAGAAGAAAGATGGGTCAATGCGGCTTTGCATCGACTATAGGGAGTTGAACAAAGTCACAATTAAGAACAGGTACCCTCTACCGAGGATCGATGATTTATTTGACCAGTTGTGCGGTAGCACGGTCTTCTCCAAGATTGACCTTCGTTCAGGCTATCATCAGCTTAGGATCCGTGAGGCAGATATTCCACGGACTGCGTTTAGATCGAGGCATGTGCATTTTGAGTTCTTAGTGATGTCGTTTGGATTGACCAACGCTCCATCAGCGTTCATGGATATGATGAACCGGGTGTTCAAGGATTTCCTAGATAAGTTCGTGGTGGTCTTCATCGATGACGTGTTGGTTTACTCTCGCAGTGCTGAGGAGCATGAGCAGCATCTGTGCTTGGTTCTATCGGAGTTGAGGAACCATAAGTTATTTGCCAAGTTGAGAAAGTGCGAATTTTGGTTGCCTCAAGTCTCGTTTCTGGGCCACATGGTGAATGAGGATGGGATCTCGGTTGACCCAGAAAAGATCGCAGCAGTGATGGATTGGAGTAGGCCGGGCACGCCCAAAGAGATCAGGAGCTTCCTATGGTTGGCTGGCTACTACAGGAGGTTTGTGGAGGGTTTCTCTACCCTAGCCGCACCTTTGACTAAGCTGACTCAGAAGAATGTGGCTTTTGTTTGGAGCGAGAAGTGCGAAGAAGCCTTCTTGGAGTTAAAGAGGAGATTGTGCACTGCCCCCATTCTGACCCTGCCTACTGAGGGTGTTGATTTTGATGTATATGTAGATGCTTCGCTTTTAGGTCTAGGAAGCGTATTAATGCAGGTTGGTAAGGTGATTGCCTATGGGTCAAGGAAACTGAAGACTCATGAGAAGAATTATCCTACGCATGACCTCGAGTTCGTAGCGGTTATTTATGCGTTTAAGCTGTTGAGACACCTACTTTATGGGGCTCAGTGCATGATCTTCACCGACCATAAGAGCCTGAAGTACGTATTCACGTAGAAGGAGTTAAATCTACGCCAGCGTCGGTGGCTAGAGTATGTGGCTGATTATGATGTAGAGATCCAGTATCATCCAGGCAAGGCCAATGTGGTGGCCGATGCCCTGAGTCGGAAGACGGGGAAAATCTTTAATCTCTCCACCGACCGTTTAGTGGAAGAGTTCCTCCTTATGGATATATTAGTGGGATGTTGTGCCTGCAGAGTAGTTTGTCAGTGGCAGTGCCGTCTTGGATTTTTTTGACCAGACTTCACCAGAAGGACGACCCAAATCTTCTACACTTATTCTTCAGGACTGAGAGAGGCGAGTTGCCAGATTATTCCATCGATGATGCGGGAACTTTGAAGTACCGTGGCAGATTTTGCATCCCCGCGGTTGGGGACATTAGGGGTATGGTTTGCAGAGAGGCTCATGGATCCAGCGTTGCCTACCATCCAGGATCTACAAAGATATATCGGGACTTAAAGCAAATTTCCTGGTGGTATAACATGAAAGGAGATATAGCCCGATTTGTTACAGAGTGCCACACTTGCAAGCGGGTGAAGGCCGATCACGGAAGGCCTTGTGGCAAGTTGACTCCGTTAGAGATCCCGACTTGGAAGTGGGAAAGTATATCTATGGATTTCATCACGGGTTTACCGCGATCTCCGAGGGGATTTGATTCTGTTTGGGTCATAGTGGATAAACTGACGAAGTGTGCTCACTTCGTGCCATATAAGATTGATTACCCGATGAAGAAGATAGTGGAGTTGTACTGGAATGAAGTCATCCGACTGCACGGTGTGCCGGTTAGCATCATTTCTGATCGAGACTCCCGGTTTACTTCTTGTTTTTGGCAGAGTCTGCAGGAGGGTTTGGGTATAGATCTGAGGTATTCTACTGCATACCACCCATAGACTAATGGGCAAACGGAGCGGGTGAATAAAATTGTTGAGGATATGATCTGATGCTACATTTTAGACCACGGTGGAGCGTGGGACGAGCGGCTGCGACTTATGGAATTTGCATACAACAATAGTTATCAGGAGAGCTTGCAGATGGCTCCGTTCGAAGCCTTGTATGGGAGGCGCTGCAGAATTCCGTTGTTTTGGGCTGAGGCTGGTGAGAGGCCATTGTTCGGTCCTGATGCGCTCGAAAAAATGGAAGTCGCAGTGAAGCTTGTTCGAGAGAAGCTTCATATAGCTAAGGAGAGGTACGAGAAGAACGCCAATCGGCGTAAGGCTGCCTTGGAGTTTTTTGTGGGGGACCTTGTATTTCTTAAGGTTTCCCCGATGGTGGGTCTAAAGAGGTTTGGTAAGAATCGGAAATTGGACCCGAGGTATGTGGGCCCGTTTAAGGATTTGGAGCGGATTGGCGTGTCAGCTTACAGGTTGGATTTGCCAGCAAACTTTCCAGGTGTTCATAATGTTTTCCATGTTAGCCAATTGCGGAAGTGCGTGCGCAGCAGTGGGCAAGTCTTGGACATTGTGCCCCAGTTGGAGCCCAACCTCTCTTTTGTTGAAGTGCCGGTCCGTATTTTGGATACTCATGAATGGGTGCTGCGAAAGAAGTCTATTCCGATGGTGAAAGTTCTTTGGAGGAATTAGGATTTTGAGAGCGCGACTTGGGAGTTAGAGTCGGCTATGAGAGAGGCTTACCCTCAGCTATTTCCCTGATTAGTTTGGTTTGTTTTTCTTCTTGTAATGTTTGGATTATTACTTTCCTTCTATAGTAGAAGTGTTGCGCGTAAAGTTTCGGGACGAAACTTATTGGGTTTCTCTATGAGGATGGCACAACGCTTGTGCACGCAGCGGAAGGAATAAATCATCAAGACAACCCAAAAGAGATGGGATCGGGCCATGAAAATTGAATCAAGAAGTAAACACACAACTAGGAAAAATTACCTCAGTGGCGTTGAGTCACAACTCAACGGAGATGCTCCAAGCTTCGTGTCCCTGTCGGTGGTGAGTTCTACTTGGAATAATGTCCACGTCTCTGCAGAAATCCACACGAGCAGGAGAACACCGACCTTTCCGTCACACAGATAATCGGGAAGGAGATCGACCGCACCTTGCTCTTCCACGGACTGCTAGGTCCGCGCCAGGAAAAGCAGTACCAACGACAATCGCCGGAGAGGAGGAGGTCAACGGAGCGAGCACGGCGGCGGAACACTTCCGTCGGCGGGATCCGGGAATCGGCGGAGTGAACGAAGAACGGCGGAACCCTTCCGTCGGTTTCGTTTCGGTCAAAAGGAAAAAGCCGATGTTCGCCACATTCCCAAAAACCCTAAGTATCTATTTATACTCAAAGCATAAATAAACCTAGGCAAAATCGCTATCCGCAGACCATAGAAAAATAGAGTTTCAGAATCGGCGATAATCACTCGGCGAGAATCATACAGGATCGGCGTGAATCAGTCGGCGAGAATCAGCTGCTAGAATCGTCGAGAGTCAATCAGCGAGAATCAGATGCTGGAATCACGTCAAACTTCGTTGACGATAATCATCGACCTGCGGTCAACGATCGTCGACCTTGCGGTCGACGATGGTCGACCCGTAGTCGACGACACATAGTCGACTGAACAGTCGGCGAGAATCAAAGTACAATACTCGACGATTCACGCCGAACGTGGGTTGAAGATAATCATCGACCTGCGGTCGATGATGGTCAACCCGCAGTCGACGATACTCGTCGACCCGCAGTCGACTATCTTCAACAACCCGCGGTCGACGATCGTCGACCTTCGGTCGACTATCGTCGACCCTCGGTCGACTTTCTGGTCAAACCTTCAAGGCAACATTTGCCCAATCCCGACGATCCTCTAAGGCAACACTTTGCTCATAACCCCATTCAAGGTCGGTGATTGGTAACCTTTACCAACACAGTCAATCATCCAACTTCTCCACATCTCTTATGTGCGACCCTGTAGGCTCATATCGTGTTGGCAGTGAGATTACATGTTTGACCACTTCTAGATCACCATGGTAACTCCAACAGTCTCCCACTTGATCTTGAAAGTATCAAAACAAAAACCTCACAAACAATGAGCGGCATCTATCAATGCATCATTGCTCCCCAAGCAATAAGAGTTCATAACTCATAAGCCTTCATGACCAATGTATAAGCGTTGTCTTTGACCCTTTGTCCCTTACATCCGGAAAGAACTAGAGGCATGGACCGTGTCACCCTCGTAATAGCTCAATCGAAGTTTCTTGATTCAGGACGGACTTCCAGAGAATGGTGAGTCTAATATCACATATTGACTCAACCAAGCATGGCCATGCATTTGTCAGTCCAGTTCCATCAAGGGGCCCATGGATGCAACTCCTGTCATACAGGAGGACAAATTCCATATCTGCTCACACACAAACACCCAAATGATTCGTAACATGCCCAACAACCACCCTTATCATCAACCCTTCTCAAGGAAGACTTTAGATGGCATCAAAGCACGCTCTTCCTCACTTGATGAATGCTGTGACTTCAGGTCAAAGGACCACAACACCATTGTCAATTGAGACCTACTCGTGACACGATTGAATGACAATCCACAGAGTAGTCTCAGGTGGGGTCTGTCCAGTACAACTTGTTCACTAACAAGTACCCACATGATGACTTGATATCACAATATCATGACCTGTGAGAACTGGTCATCAGCCAACACACGTGCTAGTCTTAAGGTATCATCATCACCCTTAGTTTCTATGATGATACAACGACCAGGGACCTTTTAAGAATGAAGCTTCAAATAAATCATAGGCTCTCACATTCAAGTCACGTACTGGTGGGCTAAACCCGAACAGGCAAGCGTACCTGTTGAATTGTAGTACCAAGGTCGTATTTAAACACGGGGTTATCAATTACTGCTACTCACGTGTCACCTATAGGTGGACAAGACACACATTCACGAACGTATGCAAGCAAAACAACACAAAAAGGAACGCGCAGATTCCTCAAACAAGATTTTGTACATTCCTTAATGGACATTCCAGAGTTCATTCGCGTTACAGCAGGTCGCACAAACACGTGCTCGCCACCCCACAAAAGAATTCGACCACGAATTCGAAAGAGGAAGACCGACGAAATCTGATACCAAAATGTAACGACCCCATCCGTTAAATGACGTATCGTAGAAGGTCCGGCCGGGGCCCCACACTATATGCCACAAACAGACGGTGAGGTCACAGGATAATACCAAACCATACGAATCCTAACTCAGAGCATTCTAGCGGAAGCTTTAAGTTACAACTTTGAACTCTCAACCGGAATGTCCAATATATAAAACCATCTTTATATATAAATACTACGGAATGTACACAACCACAAGAGTTTGGCCTTAAGGCCTTAAAGTTCCTCTGAACATACATCATGTTTTACAAACCTCGGCACGCAGGCCGGCCATACATGAGTAAAAGAGAAAACAAAACAAAGCCATTCGCTTAGCCTTCAAGGGCTAGCCGCAGCAGCAGCAGCAACAGCAGTAGGGCTTCAGCCCATCACTTACCACTTGGCTCTCCAGCACCTGCACGGGAACAATCCACCCAACCGGTGGCAAACAATGCAACGGTCAGCATTCAGCTGACCCAATTATAACAATCCTACCCCATTCTCGGGGCATGAGCATTCTTTCCCTGCAAGCATGGCATCATCAAATAGCAATTATGTGCGCGCAGGCACATTCAGCCATGACAACCATCGGCCACCCGGCCCGACAGTCCGTGCACTCAGGGAACATTTTCGGTGTATCGGAATACCCGGGTCAACACCACCGTCTACACGGTATTTGAGCATTTCTAGTCTTTCCGGCGCGCGGGCCTAAGACTCTCATTAGGTGCTCCAACAAAACCTATACCAGGCTTCCAAGTCGGACGGACCTAACGCAGGTACGGATCAGCCACCCCCCGTTGCTCAAGTCGCCGAGCCACCTCGAATACGGAAGTATCCATGGCTTTTTATAGGCGCGGGTCGGTTTCACCTTTCCTGTTCGGCAATCTGCCTTTTCATCGAGTTGCAGCCCAACGGCTCAACTACTCACAAAGTGGCAACACACGGCCACAAGAGTTGCATCCAACCCTCTTCATTTCCTAGACATCGTCCAGTACTTCCTGCCGCACCAAGCAACAGGTAGGAACAAGGCATCACAAGCCATAGGCATCACAAGCCATTATCACGGAGCCTTCTCCGATATGCAAACAAGCATCACCAATCCAGATTACATCCAGATGGGCTTCACACAGCATGCCTAGAGCCGTACTCCAATTCCGGCCTCTAACAAGGGGGACTTCACATATCTACCCCAAGGGACACCACAACCCACCGCACACTTGCGGGGAAGGGTTTTCCCTATGCAATGTAGAAAAGAAGGACTTCACATGTCCAAGGAGGGAGATCGTTACCCTTGTCGATCTCTTCGGTGCCATCGAAAACTAGCCGGTGAGAAAGAACCGCAGCAGCCTTGCCTTCACAACGCCGGCTTCGGATCACGAATCGGACCACGGGAGCTCCGCCGGTGGCTTGCTCTCCTCCTCCTTCTTCTTCTCTTCCTCTCTCTTTCTCTCTTCCTTAAGCACAAATGAAGAATGAATCTTCATCCTTCTCTCATGACTTAATCCAGCCCAAGAAACCACCTGAGCCCTTGGATCAAAAGAGAGAAAACTGAACGGCCAAGATTTTCCCAAAAACCCATTTTTTGGCCGACACGGCCTGTGACACGCCCGTGTCACAGGCCGTGTACCCCTTAAGCGGCACACACAGTTTGAACTGACTGAACAACACGGGTCATCGACACGCCCGTGTCGAACCTGACACGCCCGTGTCGAACTTGAGACACGCCCGTGTCTCCTGCTTCATCGAGCTGCAACCAGTACACGGGTCGGAACACGGCAGCTGACACGCCCGTGTCCAGCCTGACACGCCCGTGTTCCCGGCCGTGTTCAAGGCCGTGTCCGGCTCTGACTTGAATAGGCCAAATTTCGCAAAATAAATCGAACACGCCCTGGGACACGCCCGTGTCCCAGGCCGTGTACACCCGACACGCCCTGGGACACGCCCGTGTCCCAGGCCGTGTAAACCAGCCTGCTACTCAAACTTCATGTTGAGTCTTTTTGGGGCCTTTTGGGGTGTTACACTTCCCCTGCACTTTATTAGTAGGCAACAACAATAGTGTAAACACACTTCAACACAGGCGTAGGCTCGCACGACCATATACCCCATGCATTCAGGGCACATTCATGGCGAACCGGCCAACGTCACGTCAATTCAAGCCATAGACGTTCCCGTTCCACCACCGCCTCTTGGACGGCCAACCATATGAGCATTTTGCCTTCCTGGCCTTGGTCACGGCAATTTAAGCCATAGACCGGCGAAGACCCTCATCCATGCCAACGGTCCGACCGAACGACATAGACCGGGTACGGTTTCTCCTGACCCGTGCTCATATCGCAATGACAATTTAAGCCATATGTGTAGGTCAAGACTCACCGAGTCCCGTTTCCGCCACAACAATCACATAACCCGGTTATGTTCACGTTGGCTCCCCGGCCATCGTGTTGGCAAAACTCGCTTTTGCCCAGTTTTCCGGGTGCACCTTGGAGTTAATCTCCAAGGCTCCCTGTTGCAATCTACCATGTAGAAAACCCGAAAAACGCCCAAACACCCGGAGTCTTCCCCGGTTCAATGCAATGCAACATCACCGATCCGGCTCTACTTGTCCGGATAGGCTTCACACACAATGCCTATGTCCGTTTTCGTATACGGACTCTACACAAGGGGGACTTTACATATCTACCCCAAGGAATGCTCCAACTCTTCGCTCACTCGCGAGAGAGGGCTTCCTATGCAAAGGGAAAAAGGGCTTCACATGCCCAAGGATGAGAAATCATTACCCTTGCGTTTTTTCCGCGGCGCCATCGAAAACTATGCGGTTGGAAAGCACCGCAACGGCGTCACCTCCGCGGATCTGGACTCGGATCGCGATTTGGAGCTCCGAAGCTCCTCCGGCGGCCGGATCTTGGATTCCTCCTTCCTCCTTGCTCTCCCTTCTCTCTAAACTCTTAGAGAGAGAATGGCTAAAGGAAATGAGGATTCCCAACCCTAAATCCCAGCTAAAACCACCCAGGAGCAGCCCCCCACCGTCGGATCCAAAGTCAAGGAAACGAACGGCCAAGATTAGATCTGAAATCATAAAATCTGGGCTGAACACGGGTTGCAACACGGCCGTGTGCCTGGCCGTGTCACCCATTCGCCGTCTCGACCGATACGAAAAACCAGCACACGGCCTTTGACACGGCCTTCGACACGCCCGTGTCACCTGTGACACGCCTGTGTCGAGACCCGTGTCACGCCCCCCCGTGTGCAATCAGCCAGCTTTCCCAACCCGAGAAGGACACGGCCTGCGACACGGCACCCAACACGCCCGTGTCGAAATTGACACGCCCGTGTCAGGGCCCGTGTCATGGCCCGTGTGCCTTCCTCAGAAAACAGCCCAAAGTGACATGCCCTGGGACACGCCCGTGTCCCTGGCTGTGTGCCTGACACTCCCTGGGACACGCCCGTGTCCCAGGCCGTGTGCCTGACACGCCCTGGGACACGCCCGTGTCCCAGGCCGTGTTCCAGCTTTCTACGATCGTCGACTGCCAAAGCGTCGACCGCACGACCCGTGGCCGAACACGCCCTGACACGGCCTCCGACACGCCCGTGTCGAGACCTGTGTCACCTGCTTCAAAACCCCGTCTTGGCTTAAAATGCCACCCGTCTCTCTTTTGAGTTTCGGGGTGTTACAGTTCCCGCTTAAGCACAATTGTAATATTAATACAAAATAGATTTTCTTGCTGAATAAAATATGAAGATTATTATTTAATTTTTTCTGATTTTTTTATTGCTGAAAAAAAAATTTGATCGACTATTGGCAGACCACAATTTTTTTTTGGTAATTCTTATTAAAAATAAGAGGGATAAATTCTAGAATTTTATTCTTTTAAAATTGGAGAAATTTTGAAATTTTAAATTGGAAATTTGAAATTTTGGAATTTGAAATTTTGAAATTTGAAATTTTGAAATTTGAAATTTGAAATTTGAAATTTGAATTTTGAAATTTGAAATTTGAAATTTGAAATTTGAATTTTAAATTTTGAAATTTGAAATTTGAAATGTGAAATTTTGAAATTTGAAATTTATATTTTCTTTAACCTACCTAAAAATAGAAGGATAGTGCCGATTAGGAAATCGACAATTACCTCCCTCTGATAAAAAATTGATGTAGGCTTGCACGTTTCACACCGAATAGAACTACGATCTAACACCACACCACTCTTCGATCCAATCCCTACACTCGCACAACCGCTCTACGCGACACCACGCAATTAAATCTATCAATATTATGCTAGCATACGGGTAGCCAAACCGGTTTGGATCCAACAGGGGCTATAAGGCCAATGTTCGATCGAGCTAAAAGGACCAATATTTGGTCCGACCGATCGGCGTTGTACCAAAAGAGATCTACCGAAAAACTTCGATTCGAAATGGGTAGATCTCTCCCAACAAAAAGATTGCGAAGGTTCGCCAAACCTCTTGAATGAAAAATAACACTAAAAAGAATAACAAAGCAAGATAAAATTAACCACGATGAAATCCGAATATTTCAATAGTTGACGCTACGGATAAAAACCACCACTTGAATATTTCTAAAGAAAAGAATCTCACAAGAGTGGAAGTATTTCGTTACCCAATCGGAATGGGTGATTCCGATTAATCTCGACTTGGATTGTTCTCCAACGGCTCCGCCGGAGTTGCGCTGGAAGGAGACGAGAATCTCGCTCGCCAATATTGCTTCACGTCGGTATTGGAGATCCACAAGAGGAATTGTAGGAGATGATGAACGTGGCCGGATTTTGAGAGGAGGGATGGAGGTGGCTCGGGTTGGTGGAGGTTGGTGGCTAAGGGATGGGGGTGGCCGAACTTAGTGAGGAGGGAGGAAGAGGTTGACGGCTTGTTTGGATGGTGGCCGGAATGGAGGAGGGGATATGGGGGCGGTTTTTTTAACAAGGAGAGGAGGAGGGGAAGAGAATAGGGAGGAGGAGATGGGAAGAGGTCGGCGGCCAAGAGAGAGGAGGGGAAGGAGAAATGCGGCCAAGGGGAGAAGGGAGAGAGATCTCAAGAGGGAGACAATTAGGATTTCAATTTTTATTTCATCAATCAATACCTCAAAATGAAAATATCCATGCCTATATATAGCCTTACATCAAACAACAAGGGAAAAGGCTACATGCCGCCCAAAATTAAAATACAAATAATCATGGTTCAAAACATAACCATGCCACATATTATGAAAATTAAATAAAATGCTTACATAAAATAGAACCAAAATGCATAAATAATTAATAATAATTTTAGTAATAATTATTATTAATTATTTAAATATAGGCTTGCGCCGCGGGCGGATATTTGGGCGACGCGCCACATAGTCTTAATGGCCTCGCACGTCACTACTTGGAGACGGAGAAATATCTTCCGTAAGCGCACCGTCCTCGTCTTCAACCTATTGAGGGCCGTCGTCTCCATCAATCCTCCCCCGCTTGAAAATACTCATCACCGATGAGTTGGCCTTAAAGTACAGGAGCGGGAAAGCATCATCCAATAGAACCTCGGGGCGGCAGACAACACCACTTGGAGAGGAGAGCACAACAACCTTGAGTATCCTGTCAAGCATAAATATGTTCCTACGGAACCTTGGAAGAACATTAGTCAATAAAGGAAAACAAAATTCAGCATCCACAACCAACGTACCTCCAGAGAAGACCGATGAAGAAGACAATCCAAGTACAATCTCACAACCTATACCCAAAGAGAACATAGTGGACCCACACGGACAGGCAGAAAATTCAAGTGGCGGAGAATCATATAGCGTTAAATTAGAAACATCAAAAATAAGGGGAAAACCCCAATGAGTGGATAATTTCAAATGAAATGTGTATTCTCCTAATGTCATTAATAACGAAAGAGGGTTCAGCTTACCAACTCGCCAACTTTCTAAAGTGCCCGAAGGCATCCATTCAGGGACGAGACACACCAAAACTAAATCGTCACTCTTATAGTGAGAAAATCTTTTGTGTAAGCTAGCATGAATATGATACGAAGTAATTGGAATGGCTAGCGCTTTACTAGTGTGCTTATATAAGAGGGGATCATAACGAGCATAATCTGGAGTGAGTTTTGCCGTCAAACTAGAAGGTAAGTAATGAGACGCCACAAGTGTGATTAATTCAATTAAAATGAGCCTAGATAACTTGCTACCGTGTGGTGTGAACCCATGCGCTATGCGACACACCCCAAATTCAGAGAATAAAGGAGTTAAGTCTGGAGGGATGGGAGCTTTAAAATCAAAGATGATTTTCACAGGCGTGAGCGTCGAAGTTCTACTTTTATAATTAATATAATCACGCTTGGCATGAAGATATGCCAAGGGAAACCGCTCATCATAAATACTAGTAGAGCTGAACGCTCCCGGATGTGGAAACAGGTGCGATCTATACAACTCATTTGGCCTAACCGTGGTCACTAACGAGTGGAAAAAAGGGTCATAAAATGGAGGGGGATAAATGCGAGCGTTCAGGCTTGGAAAATAAGTGTGTCGAGGGGACATCACACCATAAGGAACCATAGCCAAGGTATCACTAGAAGTCCAATTCGAAACCTCAAAACTCGGATTTGACGTCCATGAAATATCATCCGACTGCAAGCTATTAAAATCATAAGAAAATTCAAACAGTGGATTCGTCCTTACGGAAAACTCATCCAACATGTCTTCCAATACGTTTTGTATATCATGTGATTCAGACTCAGTGATCGGGTCGTAGACCGGCACCAATACTACGAGATCAGGCAGCACTAAGGGGACCACCTCTGGTGGTACTAGCAGAGTAAACTCAGGGCGTACCGTAAGACTACTATAATCAGACGTACCACACTCGTGTCCTAAATAGTCTGCTCGTCGAGTCAAAGGGTCAGGAGAAAAAGTCGGTAATACTACGATCGGCAGAGAGTTATGATCACATTCAAATTCAGGCAACGGAATTAGCAGCAGGGGATGCTCATCCGACTCCATTTCAATAACGCCTTCAAGAGTTATGACTCCCTCACTAAGACAATCTTCCAACGCATCGGTCAGGACATCAGTAGCAGTAAAAATCTCAGGGACGGGCACTTCAATATGTCTCGGGCTTTAAATATCAAGCTCAAGTCCTAACAGATCGTCACCCGACTCACGATAGGGTAAGCTCACATCAAAATATAAATCTTCCGACTCATCAAGTTTATCACCCGACTTAGGCTCAACAGAGAATTCCATGTCAATCAAGGTAGACAACACGGACATATCGTCGGAGGGAAATGGAGATGACTCTTCGGGGAAGAAGTCGTCATCCAGGTCACTAGGGTAACCAGTCTCCTCAATGTCCCTACCATCGTCAGTGATAATAGCCTCGTCCTTAGTGACGGGAACACTCGTAATCACAGCCTCAGACTCAATCATGCTAATAGGAACACTCTCACCCCGTGGGCTCATGGCATTCCTAGCACTTACATCTAACGACCTAGGGATAAAGGTCCTAAGTTTCTCTTTCCTCTCATAGGTAGGTGTACTCGTGCTTGAGATAATCAGATCTTTGCGGGGCAAGTATCTAGCGTGAGGCTTATAGTCATTCCTACAATCAGGAAACTGGAAACGACAGTAGGTAGCGTAATACTCATCCGTTAAGTAATTTTTCATAATCTGCCAACCCATAAGTGGGTCAACGGAGGGCATTCCTAAACGTCTTTCCTCATTGAGCCAGAAGGTATGGGCTCGACAAAATAATTGCAGTCTCGCAACGGAAATCCTGTGGGGATCCACAATACGATATTGCTCAAAATAACGCTCCATATTTTCTACCCAACATAGAAACACTTGCGGTCCTCCTAGTCCGTCATAGGTCGGAGCAGGAATTCTAACATGCCAAGATGAGTGTGGTGTAACTTGATTAGCCTTTAGTTTGCCAATCAACGACTTAATCTCATCCATTACCGGGCAATGGAATGGTTTTCTAACGCTCCTAGTGGAACCTAATGATTGTTCTCGGGAAACATTGACGTCGTAGGCCATATTATGATAACCGGTGAGAAAACTCGATCCGGAATTTTGTGCACATACAATGAGAAATGCCTCTGACCCAATTAAAATAAGTTTGTCAGAATTGTTCCTGTAACACCCCTATCCGTCGCATAGCATATAGCAGTAGGTCCGGCCGGGGCCCGACGCTATATACTACGGACAGACCGGTTGGTTACGCGTTGAAACCATACAACCAATCACCAACGTCCTACATAGAGTTATTCTAGCGGAAGCAATTTATTAAGTTGCGCAAATACAAGAACCCTGCCAAGCAAGAATGTCCACTACTTAAACAATAATAAGAATGAATAATACAAAAGTACCGGCCTTATGGCCTTACAATGTTTGCTTAACAAAACATGTCTTACATACTTCGGCTCGCAGGCCGGCCATACGTGAAATAAACGGAAAGCATAAAAGGGTTAGGCCTTCGAGGGCCAGCACCGCAACATGGGCTTTAGCCTGCTATTTTCCGCTCGGCTCCGCAGCACCTGCAAGCACAAACCACCGCCCGGTGGCAAACAAAAGCAACGGTCAGCAATGCTGACCAAGTTATAACGATCCCGCCCTAAAAAATCGGGGCGGCGATGCTCTTCCCCTGCACCTTATTAGTAGGCAACAATAATAGTGTAAACACACTTCAACACAGGCGTAGGCTCGCACGGCCATACACCCCATGCACTCAGGGCACATTCACGGCAAACCGGCCAACGTCACGTCAATTTAAGCCATAGACATTCCCGTTCCACCACCGCCTCTTGGATGGCCAACCATATGAGCATTTTGCCTTCCTGGACTTGGTCACGGCAATTTAAGCCATAGACCGGCGAAGACCCTCATCCATGCCAACGGTCCGACCGAATGACATAGATCGGGTACGGTTCCGCCTGACCCTTGCTCATATCGCAACGGTAATTTAAGCTATATGCGCAGGTCAAGACTCACTGAGTCCCATTTCCGCCACAACAATCACATAACCCGGTTATATTCACGTTGGATCCCCGGCCATCGTGTTGGCAAAACTCGCTTTTGCCCAGTTTTTCGGGTGCACCTTGGAGTTAATCTCCAAGGCTCCCTGTTGCAATCTACCACGTAGAAAACCCGAAAAATGCCCAAACACCCAGAGTCTTCCCCGGTTTAATGCAATGCAACATCACCGATCCGACTCTACTTGTCCGGATAGGCTTCACACACAATGCCTATGTCCGTTTTCGCATACGGACTCTACACAAGGGGGACTTTACATATCTACCCCAAGGAACGCTCCAACTCTTCGCTCACTCGCGAGAGAGGGCTTCCTATGCAAAGGGAAAAAGGGCTTCACATGCCCAAGGATGAGAAATCGTTACCCTTGCGTTTTTCCGCGACGCCATCGAAAACTATGCGGTTGGAAAGCACCGCAACGGCGTCACCTCCGCGGATCTGGACTCGGATCGCGATTCGGAGCTCCGAAGCTCCTCCGGCGGCCAGATCTTGGATTCCTCCTTCATCCTTGCTCTCCCTTCTCTCTAAACTCTTAGAGAGAGAATGGATAAAGGAAATGAGGATTCCCAACCCTAAATCCTGGCTAAAACCACCCAGGAGCAGCCCCCCACCGTCGGATCCAAAGTCAAGGAAACGAACGGCCAAGATTAGATCTGAAATCATAAAATCTTGGCCGAACACGGGTTGCAACACGGCCGTGTGCCTGGCCGTATCACCCATTCGCCGTCTCGACCGATACGAAAAACCAGCACACGGTCTTTGACACGGCCTTCGATACGCCCGTGTCACCTGTGACACGCCCGTGTCGAGACCCGTGTCACGCCCCCCTGTGTGCAATCGGCCAGCTTTCCCAACCCAAGAAGGACACGGCCTGCGACACGGCACCCGACACGCCCATGTCGAAATTGACACGCCCGTGTCAGGGCCCGTATCATAGCCCGTGTGCTTTCCTCAGAAAACAGCCCAAAGTGACACGCCCTGGGACACGCCCATGTCCCAGGCCGTGTGCCTGACATGCCCTGGGACACGCCCGTGTCCCAGGCCGTGTTCCAGCCTTCTACGATCGTCGACCGCCAAAGCGTCGACCGCACGACCCATGGCCGAACACGCCCTGATACGGCCTCCGACACGCCCGTGTCGAGACCCGTGTCACCTGCTTCAAAACCCCGTCTTGGCTTAAAAATGCCACCCGTATCTCTTTTGAGTTTCGGGGTGTTACAACTTTCTCCCCCTTAAAAGAATTTTGCCCATGAAATTACTAAAGGAAAGTAAACATAAAACCAAGAGCGGTACCTGAGCGAAATAACTCTGGGTACTCCTCCAGCATGGTCTGCTCCCGTTCCCAAGAGAGCTCCTCACGACCACAATTGTCCCAACGGACCTTGACCATTCGGATCTCCTTGTTACGAAGTCGCTTAACTTCGGAGTCTTCAATACGAACGGGCTTGACCCTAGTCGTCAACCCTTCGTCCACCGGTACTTGATCAACTGCGATCACCTGCGAAGGATCTTGCACCGCCTTCCGCAATACAGAGATGTGGAACACATTGTGTAGTCCACTCAACTCTACCGATAACTTCAAACGATAAGCCGCTTCGCCGACCCGCTCCAGAATCTCAAAGGGTCCAAGGTATCTTGGGCTCAGCTTCTTCAAGCGTCTCACCCGCGAAACACCCTTGAACGGCTTTACTTTCAAGTACACCCAATCGCCCACCGCGAACTCCACATTCCGATGCTTGGCATTGTAGTACTTAGCTTGCCTATCCTGAGCGATCAGCAAACGCTCTCGAATCATCCGCACCAAAGAAGTAGCATTTTCCACCTCCTGCTTCTTGTACAACCTTGCCTCACCCGTTTCAAGCCACGATAACGGCGTGCGACACTTCCTACCATACAGGGCCTCGAAGGGTGCCATTTGTATACTCGCTTGGTATCCATTGTTGTACGCAAACTCCACCAATTACAAGTGGTCCTCCCAATGCTTACCGAAGTCCAGAACACACATGCGTAGCATGTCCTCCATCGTTCTATTGACTCTCTCGGTCTGCCCATCCGTCTGCGGATGGAAGGCTGTGCTGAACTTTAACTTTGTTCCTAGCATTTACTGCACCAATCTCCAATCATTTGACGTGAACCGCCCATCGCGATCACTCACAATGCTACGGGGCACGCCATGCAGCCTAACAATACTGTCAACATACAATTTTGCCAATTTCTCCACTAGATCATCCTTCCTATATGGAATGAAGTGTGACACCTTTGTTAGCCGGTCTACGATCACCCAGATGGCGTCGTTCCCTTTATGCGACCTTGGCAACCCATGTACAAAGTCCATAGATATGTCGTCGAATTTCCACTCCGGTATAGGCAAGGACTTCAAAAATCCTCCCGGCTTTTGGCACTCCGCCTTCACCAAGGCGCACGTTTGGCATTTAGCCACGTACAACGCCACGTCTTTCTTGAGCCCCGGCCACCAAAACAACTTTTTGAGATCATGATACATCTTCGTGCTTCCTGGGTGGATTGAGTACTTGGTATGATGAGCCTCGTACATCAACTCCGCCCGGAGGTTACCCCCACTTGGGACGCACAACCGATGATCCTTCCTTAACAAACAATCTACTACCGAGAACTGGGAATTTGACCCATCCAGAGCAGCCTCCATAAGCTCCTTAATGGAGTCATCTAACTCCAATGCCTGCCGAACCCGGTCAGCCAGGTCATACTAAACTTCTGTCCAGTTTAACATTGCTTTGGCGCTCGTCTGCCTGTCAACGCAACAGATCTCAAGCTCCTCCAACTCCTGTATCAGCCACTCATCATGCACCGACAACCAGTTGGCTTGGGCGGGAGCCCTGCGACTCAACGCATCTACAACTGCATTGCCCCTCCCGGGTACATAATGAATTTTGAAGGTGTAGTCCCCCAGGAACTCCATCCACCTCCTCTGCCTCATATTAAGGTCCTTTTGATCCAACAAGTACTTTAGGCTCTTGTGATCGGTGTATATATCGACTCTTACGCCGTATAGGTAGTGCCTCCACAACTTGAGTGCAAATATCATGGCCGCCAACTCCAAGTCGTGCACCAGATAATTTCTTTCATGCACCTTCAGCTGACGCGATCCATACGCAATCACACTTCCATGCTGCAACAGCACGCAGCCCAAACCACTACCTGAAGCGTCGCTATACACCTCAAAGCCCTCGGTCCCACTCGGCGAGCTAAGCACTGGCGCCGTGGTCAACCGTCTCTTCAGCTCCTCAAACGCTTGCACGCACTCCTGCGTCCACAAGAATCTCTGATCTTTCCTTGTCAACTTTGTGAGAGGTAGCGCTATTCACGAGAAGTTCTCTACGAAGCGCCTGTAATATCCGGCAAGCCTGAGAAAACTACGGACTTCCGCGACAGAAGACAATGCAGGCCACTCCCGTATCGCAACGATCTTCGCCGGATCCACCGCTATACCTTCCCCACTAACAATGTGACCAAGGAACGCTACTGAGGGTAGCCAGAACTCGCACTTGGAGAATTTCGCATACAGCTCATTCCTCCTCAAAGTCTCCAACACTAGATGCAAGTGCTTGAAGTGATCTTCTTCGCACTACGAGTACACCAATATATAATCAATAAAGACAATCACAAAGCGATCCAGGAAATCTCGGAACGTCCTGTTCATCAAGTCCATAAACACTGATGGCGCATTTGTCAGTCCAAACGGCATGACCGTGAACTCGAAATGCCCATACCTTGTGCTGAACGCCGTCTTCGGGATATCACATTCCCTTATCCTCAACTGATAGTACCCCGACTTCAAGTCCAACTTAGAATATACCGACGATCCGACTAACTGATCAAAGAGATCATCAATCCTCGGGATCGGGTACTTATTCTTTTCCGTCAGCTTGTTCAACTCTCTGTAGTTGATACACAACCGCATACTACCATCCTTCTTCTTAACGAAGAGGACCGGTGCGCTCCAAGGCGACGAGCTTGGACGCACATAACCTTGTTCCATCAGCTCCTCTAGCTGAACTTTCAACTCTGCCATCTCCTTAGGCGCCAACCTATACGGAGCACGTGACACCAGTTTGGCCCCCGGTACGAGCTCGATGGTGAAATCAATCTCTCGCCGCGGTGGGGCCCCAGGAAGCCTATCCGGGAACACATCGGGGTATTCACAAACCACGGGGATGCTATCCAATATGGACTTTGGCTCCACAACCCCCACTATTGCGAAGAACAGCTCTGCACCAGCACGAACTGCCTTTACCACCTGAAGAGCAGACATCAGCGTCTTGCTCGACCCCTTGAGTCCCTCGAATGTTGTCCCCCGTCCAACACCCAGCTTGACCTCCTTCCGGTCACAGTCAATCCAAGCCTTCTGCTCCGAAAGCCAATCCATCCCAAAGATAACGTCGAACTCTACTAGCGGCAGCAATGACGCTAGCAAGTCGAACTCTTGGCTCCCAATGTGAACCTTTACGGCGCACACTCTGTCCGCACGCATCGAGCACCCATTCGGTAGCAGCACATCCAACTTGTCCTTCGCCATCGAAGAAGGGACTCCGATGCGCGATATAAACTTTTCGGACAAGAAGGAGTGTGAAGCTCCCATGTCGAACAGTGCCCGTGCCGGACTATCGCTAATAACAACAAAGCCTATACAAACAATATTAGGCTAACAAGCAATAGACAACAATATATAAAGTTAACTTGCTAGAAATTAACTCGTACCTGTCACCACGTCAGCTTGTTTGATGGCCTCCTGCTGGCCCAAGTTATAGACTCTAGGCTGAGTCGGAGCATAGTGGGACGCGGTTGACTCCACCGCCTTGCCCTTCTCTTCGTAAGTAGCTCCTTGCTTTCTCTCGGACTTTGGGCGTCCGCTCCAGCAATCGCGGGCAAAGTGCCCCGTCTTTCCACACGTAAAACAAGCGTCCGGGGTTCGGTTGGTAGTTGCCCCCGAGGCACCTGTGGAAGAAGCTGGACCTGACGTCCTAGTCTTCTTGAAGAATTTTCGATAGCCCGACTTCGACTTAGTCGGAGCTTTGAACTCCGATTTCTTCCCACCAGATTCCTTCTTAGCTTGCACATTTCTCATGTCCTTCTCCAAGGACCGGGCCGAGTTGACCAAGGTTAGGAAACCCTGCGTCATGGGCCCTGACAGTAGCAACCTCAGCTCATCTCTTAACCCTTCGTAAAAGCGGTTAGTCTCTCGCTCCTCGTCGGCAAAGGTAGCGCTATCATATCTCCCTAACCGAGTAAACTCGTGGAGGTACTCGTCTACAGTGCTATCTCCTTGCACCAACTTTTGGAACTCGTTCTCCAATGCGATCCTCTGCGCTGAGGGGAGGTATCGAGCCATTAACAATCTTGCAAACTCCGCCATAGGAACTTCGGCCAACGGCCTTCCCCTCAACTGGTGTAGCTCTAGGCCTTCCCACCATAACCTTGCGTCCCCATCCAACAGGAACGTCGCTATTGTGGTCTTCTGCCACTCTTTCGTTTCAGTAGCTGTCATCACCCTATTGACTCTTGCAAGCCAATCTTCAGCCTGGGTCGGGGTTCCCGTTCCCGAGAACACCGGTGGGTGGAAGCCCATCACATGCTTCAATTGTCTTTCAGTTGCTCTCCGAGGCAACTCCGGCTCCACTGCCACCTGCTCAACCCTTCTAGGCTCTGCCGCTTGGAGCGGCACTTACTCCCCCGCAGGAGCAGGCTACTGCACCTGTCTTGCAAGTTGCGTATTAATCATAACAAAGACAGCTTCTACCACCAATCTAATGGTCTCGGCAGACGGAGGTGTTGCAGGCGCTTCACTTGGCGCACTGCTTGACTCAGAACCTGGCCGTTCAGACGGCCCAGCACCACTCCTGGTCACCTATAATCGTGCAAAACACCGATAAGCGACCAAAAATTACTGCAAACAGCAATTATAGGAACACACAGGTTCCTCAAACATGTGTATTTTCATTCCTAAGTGGACAATCATGGGTTCTTTTCATGTTATAACGATGACGCACACATGTGCTCACCACCCCTTAAAGTGAATTCGTCCACGAATTCATTTAAGTTTGACCGAAACCAGTAGTCTGATACCAATTTGTAACACCCCTATCCGTCGCATAGCATATAGCAGTAGGTCCGGCCGGGGCCCGATGCCATATACTACGGACAGACCAGTTGGTTACACGTTGAAACCATACAACCAATCACCAACGTCCTACATAGAGTTTTTCTAGTGGAAGCAATTTATTAAGTTGCGCAAATACAAGAACCCTGCCAAGCAAGAATGTCCACTACTTAAACAATAATAGGAATGAATAATACAACAGTTCCGGCCTTATGGCCTTACAATGTTTGCTTAACAAAACATGTCTTACATACTTCGGCTCGCAGGCCGGCCATACATGAAATAAACGGAAAGCATAAAAGGGTTAGGCCTTCGAGGGCTAGCACCACAACATGGGCTTTAGCCCGCTATTTTCCGCTCGGCTCCGCAGCACCTGCAAGCACAAACCACCGCCCGGTGGCAAACAAAAGCAACGGTCAGTAATGCTGACCAAATTATAACGATCCCGCCCCCAAAAATTTGGGCGGCGATGCTCTTCCTGTAACGACCCCATCCGTTAAATGACGTATCGTAGAAGGTCCGGCCGGGGCCCCACACTATATGCCACAAACAGACGGTGAGGTCACAGGATAATACCAAACCATACGAATCCTAACTCAGAGCATTCTAGCGGAAGCTTTAAGTTACAACTTTGAACTCTCAACCGGAATGTCCAATATATAAAACCATCTTTATATATAAATACTACGGAATGTACACAACCACAAGAGTTTGGCCTTAAGGCCTTACAGTTCCTCTGAACATACATCATGTTTTACAAACCTCGGCGCGCAGGCCGGTCATACATGAGTAAAAGAGAAAACAAAACAAAGCCATTCGCTTAGCCTTCAAGGGCTAGCCGCAGCAGCAGCAGCAACAGCAGTAGGGCTTCAGCCCATCACTTACCACTTGGATCTCCAGCACCTGCACGGGAGCAATCCACCCAACCGGTGGCAAACAATGCAACGGTCAGCATTCAGCTGACCCAATTATAACAATCCTACCCCTTTCTCGGGGCATGAGCATTCTTTCCCTGCAAGCATGACATCATCAAATAGCAATTATGTGCGCGCAGGCACATTCAGCCATCACAACCATCGGCCACCCGGCCCGACAGTCCGTGCACTCAGGGCACATTTTCGGTGTACCGGAATACCAGGGTCAACACCACCGTCTACACGGTATTTAAGCATTTCTAGTCTTTCCGGCGCGCGGGCCTAAGACTCTCATTAGGCGCTCCAACAAAACCTATACCAGGCTTCCAAGTCGGACGGACCTAACGCAGGTACGGATCAGCCACCCCCCGTTGCTCAAGTCGCCGAGCCACCTCGAATACGGAAGTATCCATGGCTTTTTATAGGCGCGGGTCGGTTTCACCTTTCCTGTTCGGCAATCTGCCTTTTCATCGAGTTGCAGCCCAACGGCTCAACTACTCACAAAGTGGCAACACACGGCCACAAGAGTTGCATCCAACCCTCTTCATTTCCTGGACATCGTCCAGTACTTCCTGTCGCACCAAGCAACAGGTAGGAACAAGGCATCACAAGCCATTGGCATCACAAGCCATTATCACGGAGCCTTCTCCGATATGCAAACAAGCATCACCAATCCAGATTACATCCAGATGGGCTTCACACAGCATGCCTAGAGCCGTACTCCAATTCCGGCCTCTAACAAGGGGGACTTCACATATCTACCCCAAGGGACACCACAACCCACCGCACACTTGCGGGGAAGGGTTTTCCCTATGCAATGCAAAAAAGAAGGACTTCACAAGTCCAAGGAGGGAGATCGTTACCCTTGTCGATCTCTTCGGTGCCATCGAAAACTAGCCGGTGAGAAAGAACCGCAGCAGCCTTGCCTTCACAACGCCGGCTTCGGATCACGAATCGGACCACGGGAGCTCCGCCGGTGGCTTGCTCTCCTCCTCCTTCTTCTTCTCTTCCTCTCTCTTTCTCTCTTCCTTAAGCACAAATGAAGAATGAATCTTCATCCTTCTCTCACGACTTAATCCAGCCCAAGAAACCACCTGAGCCCTTGGATCAAAAGAGAGAAAACTGAACGGCCAAGATTTTCCCAAAAACCCATTTTTTGGCCGACACGGCCTGTGACACGCCCGTGTCACAGGCCGTGTACCCCTTAAGCGGCACACACAGTTTGAACCGACTGAACAACACGGGTCATCGACACGCCCGTGTCGAACCTGACACGCCCGTGTCGAACTTGAGACACGCCCGTGTCTCCTGCTTCATCGAGCTGCAACCAGTACACGGGTCGGAACACGGCAGCTGACACGCCCGTGTCCAGCCTGACACGCCCGTGTTCCCGGCCGTGTTCAAGGCCGTGTCCGGCTCTGACTTGAATAGGCCAAATTTCGCAAAATAAATCGAACACGCCCTGGGACACGCCCGTGTCCCAGGCCGTGTACACCCGACACGCCCTGGGACACGCCCGTGTCCCAGGCCGTGTAAACCAGCCTGCTACTCAAACTTCATGTTGAGTCTTTTTGGGGCCTTTTGGGGTGTTACAACCCTCTCCCCCTTAACAAAATTTCGTCCCGAAATTTTCACGGTAAGGAAACAAAACCAGCAATGCTATAACTCTGTTATAACAAAAAGTACACGGTCTACAGTTTATACAAATAACTCGGGAAACTCAGCTCGCATGGTCTGCTCTCGCTCCCATGTTAGCTCTTCACGGCCACAATTGTCCCATCGGACCTTGACCATCCCGATCACTTTGTTCCGCAACTGTTTCTCGGCTCGATCCTCGATCCGAATGGGTCTAACCCTCGTCGTTAGCCCATACTCGACCGGTACCCGATCATTTTCCACTACTTGAGCTGGATCCTTTACCGCCTTACGAAGGACTGAGATGTGAAACACATCATGTAATCCACCCAAGTCCGCTGAAAGTGCTAGTCGATAAGCAGCTTCCCCAACTCGCTCCACCACCTCAAACGGACCAAGATACCTCGGACTTAGCTTTTTCAAACGCCGAATCCTGGACACACCTTTGAAGGGTTTGATCTTCAAATATACCCAATCACCCACCGTGAACTCCACGTTCCGATGTTTGGCATTGTAGTACTTTGCTTGACGATCTTGGGCTATCACTAGCCTCCCCCGAATAGAGCGTATGAGCGAAGTAGCTTCTTCGACTTCCTTTTTCCCACTCAGCTTAGATTCGCCTGCTTCTGCCCAAGCTAACGGTGTACGGCATTTCCGACCATACAACGCTTCGAATGGTGCCATACCAATACTCGCTTGGTAGCTATTATTATAGGCAAATTTGACGAGAAATATATAATCTTCCCATCTCTTACCAAAGTCTAGGGCGCACATGCGGAGCATATCCTCCATCGTCCTGTTGGTTCGTTCAGTCTGGCCATCCGTTTGGGGATGAAAGGCCGTACTAAACGCTAACTTTGTACCCAACATTTGATGAACGAGCCGCCAATCATTCGATGTGAACCGCCCATCACGGTCACTAACGATGCTCCGAGGAACACCGTGCAGTCGAACAACCTGCTCCACATACAGCTTGGCCAAGGTTTCCACTGAATCGTCTCTTCTGTTTGGAAGGAAGTGCGCCACTTTCGTCAACCGGTCCACAATCACCCAGATTGAATCATGACCGCGTTGAGATCTCGGCAACCCGTGCACGAAATCCATCGAAATATCATCGAACTTCCACTCCGGAATAGGTAACGACTTCAGGAAACCGCCAGGCTTCTGGCATTCTGCTTTCACCAACGCACAGGTAGTGCATTCAGCCACATAACGTGCGACATCTTTCTTTAGTCCGGGCCACCAGAACAGCTTTTTCATATCCTTGTACATCTTTGTGCTCCCTGGGTGAACTGAGTACTTTGCAAAGTGAGCTTCGTACTTCAACTCTTCCCTCAATTTACCCACACTTGGGACGCACACTCGACCATTTCTCCGTAACAACCCGTTATCCCAAGAGAATTGATCATCCGGCCCATCTTTAGCATAGCGCTGGAGACTTTCATCAAGCTCCGTTGCTCGCCGAACTCTGTCCGTAAGGTCATATTGCACCTCCGTCCAGTTCAAACATGCATCGGTTGACGCACCCTTGTCAACACACGATATCTCCAATGCTTCCAATTCCTGGATCAAACGCTGATCATGCCTCTGCAACCAGCTTGCCCGTACCGGAGTCTTTCGACTCAAAGCATCAGCGACCACATTTCCCTTCCCGGGAGTATAGTGAATCTCGAAGGTGTAGTCCCCGAGGAACTCCATCCATCTTCGTTGTTGCATATTCAAATCCTTCTGATCCAACAAATACTTTAGGCTCTTGTGATCCGTATAGATATCCACTTTGACGCCATATAGATAGTGCCGCCACAACTTGAGCGCAAAGATTACCGCCGCCAACTCCAAATCATGGACGGGGTAATTCCGCTCATGCACTTTCAATTGACGCGAGCCATAAGCAATCACTTTACCAAATTGCAGAAGAACGCAGCCTAAGCCGCTCCCAGATACATCACTATAGATCTCATACCCATCGGTACCACATGGCGATGTCAACACAGGCGCCGTGGTCAAACGACTCTTCAAGTCTTCAAAAGCTCGCGCGCACTCCGGCGTCCATATGAACTTTTGATCTTTTCTCGTCAGCGTGGTGAGAGGTAAAGCAATCCGTGAGAAGTTTTCCACAAACCGTCTATAGTAGCCCGCAAGTCCAAGGAAGCTCCTGACCTCGGCCACTGAAGACATCACTGGCCAATCTCGGATGGCACTTATTTTCAACGGATCCACCGCGATACCCTCTCCGCTTACCACATGGCCTAAAAAGGCTACTGAAGAGAGCCAGAACTCACACTTTGAGAACTTGGCAAAAAGCTTATTCCTCCGCAGGGTATGCAAGACCAACCGCAAATGGTTTGCGTGATCCTCTTCCGACTGAGAGTATACTAATATGTCATCGATAAATACAATAACAAACAAATCCAAATACTCTCGGAACGTTCGATGCATTAGGTCCATAAATACCGAAGGCGCATTACATAGGCCAAACGGCATTACCGTGAACTCATAATGCCCGTAGCGTGTTCCAAACGCCGTCTTGGGAATGTCACCTTCCCGAATCCTTAGCTGATAATATCCCGATTTCAAATCCAACTTGGAATAGACCGTTGATCCCGCCAGCTGATCAAAGAGGTCATCAATCCTCGGAATCGGATATTTGTTTTTCTCCGTCAGCTTATTCAACTCGCGGTAGTCAATACACAACCGTAAGCTACCGTCTTTCTTCTTCACAAAGAGAACAGGCGCGCTCCAAGGTGACATACTTGGGCGTATATAACCCTGCTCCAACAACTCTTGCAATTGGACTTTTAACTCAGCCATCTCTTTTGGCGCGACGCGATATGGAGAGCGGGCCACAGGTTTCGCACCTGGCACCAACTCAATAGAGAAGTCAATCTCCCGCTGGGGTGGTAACCCAGGAAGATCTTTAGGAAACACGTCGGCAAACTCTGACACAACTGGCACTTCACCGACACTGGCCTTTGGCTCAACAGCCTGAATTAGCGTGAAGAATAACTCCGCGCCCTTCCGAACAGCATTGACGACTTGGAGTGCAGACAACAACGTTCCGCCAACTCCTCGCATACCAGCGAACTTCGTCACAAGCCCGGTATTCTGGCCCAGTGTAATCTCTTTGGAGTTGCAATCAATAAAGGCATGCTGCTCCGAGAGCCAGTCCATACCAAAGATCACATCAAACTCCGACAACGGTAGCACAGCTGCACTCAAACCGAAATCCCGACTTCCTATTTGCACATCCACATCGCAAGCCCTATCCGCAAGCATTACACAGCCATTCGGCAATAGCACCCTTGTACTATCCACCGTCACATGACTTGGTACCCCAATGCGAGATACGAAATCCTCAGACAGAAAAGAATGCGAAGCACCCGTATCAAACAGGGCTCTCGCTAAATTATTCCGAATCAGGACAAAGCCTGCAACACACACACATCATGCACAAGCTAAACATAACCAAAACCAAAAGCACCAGCAAGTAAACTAACTCAACTCGTACCTGTGACGACGTCACTTTGCTTAATCGCTTCCTGTTGGCCAAGTTGATAGATTCGGGGCTGCGCCTGGGAAGCAGAGGAATCCACCACCGCTTTGCCCTTCTCAGCATACGACGCACCCGTCTTCTTGTCCCCTTTGGGCTGCACAACCCGACAGTCACGAGCTATATGCCCCACCCGGCCACAGTTATAGCATGTACGAGCATCCGGCCTTGATGTCGCTCCCGACACAACGGTCGTAGTCACTTGCCCAGATGGCTTGGACCTCTTGCCCCCTTTCTTCTGGTAAAACGACTTGATTGGGCGAGGTGCTTGAAACTCTGGCTTCGACGCAACCAAGCCCTTGTTCCCTTGCACTCGCCTCATGTCCTTCTCCAACGCGCACGCAGTATCAACCAGCGCCTGAAACCCTTGGCTCACAGAACTCGAAAGCAGGAATCGCAACTCATCCCGCAATCCTTCATAGAACCGATTCGTTTTCCTTTGGTCATCCACGAAGATTGTTCCCGCATAACGTCCCAACATGTTAAACTCGTGCAAGTAGACATCCACACTATCTTCCCCTTGCTTTAACCGTTGGAACTCATTTTCCATAGCAATGCATTGCGCCGCTGGGACATGTTTCGCCAGAAATAATCGAGAGAACTCCTCAATCGACACTTGTGTTAATTGCCTGCCCGCCAACTGGTGTAGCTCAACCTCGTCCCACCACAACCGCGCCTCCCCTTCAAGCATGAAGGTGGCTAAGGTGACCTTGAGAGTTTCCTTCGCCCTGATCGCTGTCATTATCCTCTTGACACGCGATAACCAATCTTCCGCCTGCGTTGGGGATCCCATTCCCGCAAATGTAGGAGGACTGAAGCTCATGAATTGCTTCAACTGTCGGTCAGCTGCTCGTGGATCTACAGCCTCAACCGGCTCGGGTCTTACATCAACACGAACTGGCACTACTGCCGGCTGCGCTTGCCCGGTCGGCTGAATCATGGCAAATAGCGCCTCAGCCACTAATCGAACAGTTTCCGCAGATGGAGGAGGTGTGGGCACCTCAGCTGGTGCCGCACTCTCATCAGAACGCTGGGGCTCAGACTGCCCAGCACCACTACGTGTCACCTATAGGTGGACAAGACACACATTCGCGAACGTATGCAAGCAAAACAACACAAAAAGGAACGCGCAGATTCCTCAAACAAGATTTTGTACATTCCTTAATGGACATTCCAGAGTTCATTCGCATTACAGCAGGTCGCACAAACACGTGCTCGCCACCCCACAAAAGAATTCGACCACGAATTCGAAAGAGGAAGACCGACGAAATCTGATACCAAAATGTAACGACCCCATCCGTTAAATGACGTATCGTAGAAGGTCCGGCCGGGGCCCCACACTATATGCCACAAACAGACGGTGAGGTCACAGGATAATACCAAACCATACGAATCCTAACTCAGAGCATTCTAGCGGAAGCTTTAAGTTACAACTTTGAACTCTCAACCAGAATGTCCAATATATAAAACCATCTTTATATATAAATACTACGGAATGTACACAACCACAAGAGTTTGGCCTTAAGGCCTTACAGTTCCTCTGAACATACATCATGTTTTACAAACCTCGGCACGCAGGCCGGCCATACATGAGTAAAAGAGAAAACAAAACAAAGCCATTCGCTTAGCCTTCAAGGGCTAGCCGCAGCAGCAGCAGCAACAGCAGTAGGGCTTTAGCCCATCACTTACCACTTGGCTCTCCAGCACCTGCACGGGAACAATCCACCCAACCGGTGGCAAACAATGCAACGGTCAGCATTCAGCTGACCCAATTATAACAATCCTACCCCATTCTCGGGGCATGAGCATTCTTTCCCTGCAAGCATGGCATCATCAAATAGCAATTATGTGCGCGCAGGCACATTCAGCCATGACAACCATCGGCCACCCGGCCCGACAGTCCGTGCACTCAGGGAACATTTTCGGTGTACCGGAATACCCGGGTCAACACCACCGTCTACACGGTATTTGAGCATTTCTAGTCTTTCCGGCGCGCGGGCCTAAGACTCTCATTAGGTGCTCCAACAAAACCTATACCAGGCTTCCAAGTCGGACGGACCTAACGCAGGTACGGATCAGCCACCCCCCGTTGCTCAAGTCGCCGAGCCACCTCGAATACGGAAGTATCCATGGCTTTTTATAGGCGCGGGTCGGTTTCACCTTTCCTGTTCGGCAATCTGCCTTTTCATCGAGTTGCAGCCCAACGGCTCAACTACTCACAAAGTGGCAACACACGGCCACAAGAGTTGCATCCAACCCTCTTCATTTCCTAGACATCGTCCAGTACTTCCTGCCGCACCAAGCAACAGGTAGGAACAAGGCATCACAAGCCATAGGCATCACAAGCCATTATCACGGAGCCTTCTCCGATATGCAAACAAGCATCACCAATCCAGATTACATCCAGATGGGCTTCACACAGCATGCCTAGAGCCGTACTCCAATTCCGGCCTCTAACAAGGGGGACTTCACATATCTACCCCAAGGGACACCACAACCCACCGCACACTTGCGGGGAAGGGTTTTCCCTATGCAATGCAGAAAAGAAGGACTTCACATGTCCAAGGAGGGAGATCGTTACCCTTGTCGATCTCTTCAGTGCCATCGAAAACTAGCCGGTGAGAAAGAACCGCAGCAGCCTTGCCTTCACAACGCCGGCTTCGGATCACGAATCGGACCACGGGAGCTCCGCCGGTGGCTTGCTCTCCTCCTCCTTCTTCTTCTCTTCCTCTCTCTTTCTCTCTTCCTTAAGCACAAATGAAGAATGAATCTTCATCCTTCTCTCACGACTTAATCCAGCCCAAGAAACCACCTGAGCCCTTGGATCAAAAGAGAGAAAACTGAACGGCCAAGATTTTCCCAAAAACCCATTTTTTGGCCGACACGGCCTGTGACACGCCCGTGTCACAGGCCGTGTACCCCTTAAGCGGCACACACAGTTTGAACTGACTGAACAACACGGGTCATCGACACGCCCGTGTCGAACCTGACACGCCCGTGTCGAACTTGAGACACGCCCGTGTCTCCTGCTTCATCGAGCTGCAACCAGTACACGGGTCGGAACACGGCAGCTGACACGCCCGTGTCCAGCCTGACATGCCCGTGTTCCCGGCCGTGTTCAAGGCCGTGTCCGGCTCTGACTTGAATAGGCCAAATTTCGCAAAATAAATCGAACACGCCCTGGGACACGCCCGTGTCCCAGGCCGTGTACACCCGACACGCCCTGGGACACGCCCGTGTCCCAGGCCGTGTAAACCAGCCTGCTACTCAAACTTCATGTTGAGTCTTTTTGGGGCCTTTTGGGGTGTTACACTTCCCCTGCACTTTATTAGTAGGCAACAACAATAGTGTAAACACACTTCAACACAGGCGTAGGCTCGCACGACCATATACCCCATGCATTCAGGGCACATTCATGGCGAACCGGCCAACGTCACGTCAATTCAAGCCATAGACGTTCCCGTTCCACCACCGCCTCTTGGACGGCCAACCATATGAGCATTTTGCCTTCCTGGCCTTGGTCACGGCAATTTAAGCCATAGACCGGCGAAGACCCTCATCCATGCCAACGGTCCGACCGAATGACATAGACCGGGTACGGTTTCTCCTGACCCGTGCTCATATCGCAATGACAATTTAAGCCATATGTGTAGGTCAAGACTCACCGAGTCCCGTTTTCGCCACAACAATCACATAACCCGGTTATGTTCACGTTGGCTCCCCGGCCATCGTGTTGGCAAAACTCGCTTTTGCCCAGTTTTCCGGGTGCACCTTGGAGTTAATCTCCAAGGCTCCCTGTTGCAATCTACCATGTAGAAAACCCGAAAAACGCCCAAACACCCGGAGTCTTCCCCGGTTCAATGCAATGCAACATCACCGATCCGGCTCTACTTGTCCGGATAGGCTTCACACACAATGCCTATGTCCGTTTTCGTATACGGACTCTACACAAGGGGGACTTTACATATCTACCCCAAGGAATGCTCCAACTCTTCGCTCACTCGCGAGAGAGGGCTTCCTATGCAAAGGGAAAAAGGGCTTCACATGCCCAAGGATGAGAAATCATTACCCTTGCGTTTTTCCGCGGCGCCATCGAAAACTATGCGGTTGGAAAGCACCGCAACGGCGTCACCTCCGCGGATCTGGACTCGGATCGCGATTTGGAGCTCCGAAGCTCCTCCGGCGGCCGGATCTTGGATTCCTCCTTCCTCCTTGCTCTCCCTTCTCTTTAAACTCTTAGAGAGAGAATGGCTAAAGGAAATGAGGATTCCCAACCCTAAATCCCAGCTAAAACCACCCAGGAGCAGCCCCCCACCGTCGGATCCAAAGTCAAGGAAACGAACGGCCAAGATTAGATCTGAAATCATAAAATCTGGGCTGAACACGGGTTGCAACACGGCCGTGTGCCTGGCCGTGTCACCCATTCGCCGTCTCGACCGATACGAAAAACCAGCACACGGCCTTTGACACGGCCTTCGACACGCCCATGTCACCTGTGACACGCCTGTGTCGAGACCCGTGTCACGCCCCCCCGTGTGCAATCAGCCAGCTTTCCCAACCCGAGAAGGATACGGCCTGCGACACGGCACCCAACACGCCCGTGTCGAAATTGACACGCCCGTGTCAGGGCCCGTGTCATGGCCCGTGTGCCTTCCTCAGAAAACAGCCCAAAGTGACATGCCCTGGGACACGCCCGTGTCCCTGGCTGTGTGCCTGACACGCCCTGGGACACGCCCGTGTCCCTGGCCGTGTGCCTGACACGCCCTGGGACACGCCCGTGTCCCAGGCCGTGTTCCAGCTTTCTACGATCGTCGACTGCCAAAGCGTCGACCGCACGATCCGTGGCCGAACACGCCCTGACACGGCCTCCGACACGCCCGTGTCGAGACCCGTGTCACCTGCTTCAAAACCCCGCCTTGGCTTAAAATGCCACCCGTCTCTCTTTTGAGTTTCGGGGTGTTACAGTTCCCGCTTAAGCACAATGGTAATATTAATACAAAATAGATTTTCTTGCTGAATAAAATATGAAGATTATTATTTAATTTTTTCTGATTTTTTTATTGCTGAAAAAAAAATTTGGTCGACTATTGGCAGACCACAATTTTTTTTTTGGTAATTCTTATTAAAAATAAGAGGGATAAATTCTAGAATTTTATTCTTTTAAAATTGGAGAAATTTTGAAATTTTAAATTGGAAATTTGAAATTTTGGAATTTGAAATTTTGAAATTTGAAATTTTGAAATTTGAAATTTGAAATTTGAAATTTGAATTTTGAAATTTGAAATTTGAAATTTGAAATTTGAATTTTAAATTTTGAAATTTGAAATTTGAAATGTGAAATTTTGAAATTTGAAATTTATATTTTCTTTAACCTACCTAAAAATAGAAGGATAGTGCCGATTAGGAAATCGACAATTACCTCCCTCTGATAAAAAATTGATGTAGGCTTGCACGTTTCACACCGAATAGAACTACGATCTAACACCACACCACTCTTCGATCCAATCCCTACACTCGCACAACCGCTCTACGCGACACCACGCAATTAAATCTATCAATATTATGCTAGCATACGGGTAGCCAAACCGGTTTGGATCCAACAGGGGCTATAATGCCAATGTTCGATCGAGCTAAAAGGACCAATATTTGGTCCGACCGATCGGCGTTGTACCAAAAGAGATCTACCGAAAAACTTCGATTCGAAATGGGTAGATCTCTCCCAACAAAAAGATTGCGAAGGTTCGCCAAACCTCTTGAATGAAAAATAACACTAAAAAGAATAACAAAGCAAGATAAAATTAACCACGATGAAATCCGAATATTTCAATAGTTGACGCTACGGATAAAAACCACCACTTGAATATTTCTAAAGAAAAGAATCTCACAAGAGTGGAAGTATTTCGTTACCCAATCGGAATGGGTGATTCCGATTAATCTCGACTTGGATTGTTCTCCAACGGCTCCACCGGAGTTGCGCTGGAAGGAGACGAGAATCTCGCTCGCCAATATTGGTTCACGTTGATATTGGAGATCCACAAGAGGAATTGTAGGAGATGATGAAGGTGGCCGGATTTTGAGAGGAGGGATGGAGGTGGCTCGGGTTGGTGGAGGTTGGCGGCTAAGGGATGGGGGTGGCCGAACTTGGTGAGGAGGGAGGAAGAGGTTGGGGGCTTGTTGGGATGGTTGCCGGAATGGAGGAGGGGATATGGGGGCGGTTTTCTTAACAAGGAGAGGAGGAGGGGAAGAGAATATGGAGGAGGAGATGAGAAGAGGCCGGCGGCCAAAAGAGAGGAGGGGAAGGAGAAATGCGGCCAAGGGGAGAAGGGAGAGAGATCTCAAGAGGGAGACAATTAGGATTTCAATTTTTATTTCATCAATCAATACCTCAAAATGAAAATATCCATGCCTATATATTGGCTTACATCAAACAACAAGGGAAAAGGCTACATGCAGCCCAAAATTAAAATATAAATAATCATGGTTCAAAATATAATCATGCCACATATTATGAAAATTAAATAAAATGCTTAAATAAAATAGAACTAAAATGCATAAATAATTAATAATAATTTTAGTAATAATTATTATTAATTATTTAAATATAGGCTTTTGCCGCGGGCGGATATTTGGGCGACACACCACATAGTCTTCACGACGCCGCACGTCACTAGTTGGAGACGGAGAAATATCTTCTGTAAGCGCACCGTCCTCGTCTTCAACCTGTTGAGGGCCGTCGTCTCCATCAATGTTATTTTGGGCATGGACTGGCTGTCTAGGTATGATGCAGTCATTCAGTGCAAAGGGAAGCGTTTGGACTTCATCAGGGACGACGGTCAGCCCGGAAGCGTGTATGCAAATCTGAGCCAAGATTCTCCTGTCATCTCTGCGGTATGTGCTCAGAAGCTTTTTCTTTCGGACTATTTTGCTTGTTTGGTCTCGGTGGTTGGGACCGCTGTTAGTGTACCGCGCTTAGAGGAGATTCCAGTTGTTCGTGATTTCGCCGATGTTTTTCCTGATGACCTTCCTGGTCTTCCTCCCGAGCGGGATGTTGAGTTTGTGATCGATTTGGAGCCGGGTACGCGTCCTATTGCTAAGGCGCCGTACCGGATGGCCCCTCGAGAGCTAGAGGAGTTGCGAGTCCAGTTAGATGATTTGTTGGCGAAAGGGTTTATCATGCAGAGTTCGTCGCCTTGGGGTGCTCCTGTTCTATTTGTGAAGAAGAAAGATGGGTCAATGCGGCTTTGCATCGACTATAGGGAGTTGAACAAAGTCACAATTAAGAACAGGTACCCTCTACCGAGGATCGATGATTTATTTGACCAGTTGTGCGGTAGCACGGTCTTCTCCAAGATTGACCTTCGTTCAGGCTATCATCAGCTTAGGATCCGTGAGGCAGATATTCCACGGACTGCGTTTAGATCGAGGCATGGGCATTTTGAGTTCTTAGTGATGTCGTTTGGATTGACCAACGCTCCATCAGCGTTCATGGATATGATGAACCGGGTGTTCAAGGATTTCCTAGATAAGTTCGTGGTGGTCTTCATCGATGACGTGTTGGTTTACTCTCGCAGTGCTGAGGAGCATGAGCAGCATCTGTGCTTGGTTCTATCGGAGTTGAGGAACCATAAGTTATTTGCCAAGTTGAGAAAGTGCGAATTTTGGTTGCCTCAAGTCTCGTTTCTGGGCCACGTGGTGAATGAGGATGGGATCTCGGTTGACCCAGAAAAGATCGCAGCAGTGATGGATTGGAGTAGGCCGGGCACGCCCAAAGAGATCAAGAGCTTCCTATGGTTGGCTGGCTACTACAGGAGGTTTGTGGAGGGTTTCTCTACCCTAGCCGCACCTTTGACTAAGCTGACTCAGAAGAATGTGGCTTTTGTTTGGAGCGAGAAGTGCGAAGAAGCCTTCTTGGAGTTAAAGAGGAGATTGTGCACTGCCCCCATTCTGACCCTGCCTACTGAGGGTGTTGATTTTGCTGTATATGTAGATGCTTCGCTTTTAGGTCTAGGAAGCGTATTAATGCAGGTTGGTAAGGTGATTGCCTATGGGTCAAGGAAACTGAAGACTCATGAGAAGAATTATCCTACGCATGACCTCGAGTTCGTAGCGGTTATTTATGCGTTTAAGCTGTTGAGACACCTACTTTATGGGGCTCAGTGCATGATCTTCACCGACCATAAGAGCCTGAAGTACGTATTCACATAGAAGGAGTTAAATCTACGCCAGCGTCGGTGGCTAGAGTATGTGGCTGATTATGATGTAGAGATCCAGTATCATCCAGGCAAGGCCAATGTGGTGGCCGATGCCCTGAGTCGGAAGACGGGGAAAATCTTTAATCTCTCCACCGACCGTTTAGTGGAAGAGTTCCTCCTTATGGATATATTAGTGGGATGTTGTGCCTGCAGAGTAGTTTGTCAGTGGCAGTGCCGTCTTGGATTTTTTTGACCAGACTTCACCAGAAGGACGACCCAAATCTTCTACACTTATTCTTCAGGACTGAGAGAGGCGAGTTGCCAGATTATTCCATCGATGATGCGGGAACTTTGAAGTACCGTGGCAGATTTTGCATCCCCGCGGTTGGGGACATTAGGGGTATGGTTTGCAGAGAGGCTCATGGATCCAGCGTTGCCTACCATCCAGGATCTACAAAGATATATCGGGACTTAAAGCAAATTTCCTGGTGGTATAACATGAAAGGAGATATAGCCCGATTTGTTGCAGAGTGCCACACTTGCAAGCGGGTGAAGGCCGATCACGGAAGGCCTTGTGGCAAGTTGACTCCGTTAGAGATCCCGACTTGGAAGTGGGAAAGTATATCTATGGATTTCATCACGGGTTTACCGCGATCTCCGAGGGGATTTGATTCTGTTTGGGTCATAGTGGATAAACTGACGAAGTGTGCTCACTTCGTGCCATATAAGATTGATTACCCGATGAAGAAGATAGTGGAGTTGTACTTGAATGAAGTCATCCGACTGCACGGTGTGCCGGTTAGCATCATTTCTGATCGAGACTCCCGGTTTACTTCTTGTTTTTGGCAGAGTCTGCAGGAGGGTTTGGGTATAGATCTGAGGTATTCTACTGCATACCACCCATAGACTAATGGGCAAACGGAGCGGGTGAATAAAATTGTTGAGGATATGATCTGATGCTACATTTTAGACCACGGTGGAGCGTGGGACGAGCGGCTGCGACTTATGGAATTTGCATACAACAATAGTTATCAGGAGAGCTTGCAGATGGCTCCGTTCGAAGCCTTGTATGGGAGGCGCTGCATAATTCCGTTGTTTTGGGCTGAGGCTGGTGAGAGGCCATTGTTCGGTCCTGATGCGCTCGAAAAAATGTAAGTCGCAGTGAAGCTTGTTCGAGAGAAGCTTCATATAGCTAAGGAGAGGTACGAGAAGAACGCCAATCGGCGTAGGTCTGCCTTGGAGTTTTCTGTGGGGGACCTTGTATTTCTTAAGGTTTCCCCGATGGTGGGTGTAAAGAGGTTTGGTAAGAATCGGAAATTGGACCCGAGGTATGTGGGCCCGTTTAAGGATTTGGAGCGGATTGGCGTGTCAGCTTACAGGTTGGATTTGCCAGCAAACTTTCCAGGTGTTCATAATGTTTTCCATGTTAGCCAATTGCGGAAGTGCGTGCGCAGCAGTGGGCAAGTCTTGGACATTGTGCCCCAGTTGGAGCCCAACGTCTCTTTTGTTGAAGTGCCGGTCCGTATTTTGGATACTCATGAATGGGTGCTGCGAAAGAAGTCTATTCCGATGGTGAAAGTTCTTTGGAGGAATTAGGATTTTGAGAGCGCGACTTGGGAGTTAGAGTCGGCTATGAGAGAGGCTTACCCTCAGCTATTTCCCTGATTAGTTTGGTTTGTTTTTCTTCTTGTAATGTTTGGATTATTACTTTCCTTCTATAGTAGAAGTGTTGCGCGTAAAGTTTCGGGACAAAACTTATTGGGTTTCTCTATGAGGATGGCACAACGCTTGTGCACGCAGCGGAAGGAATAAATCATCAAGACAACCCAAAAGAGATGGGATCGGGCCATGAAAATTGAATCAAGAAGTAAACACACAACTAGGAAAAATTACCTCAGTGGCGTTGAGTCACAACTCAACGGAGATGCTCCAAGCTTCGTGTCCCTGTCGGTGGTGAGTTCTACTTGGAATAATGTCCACGTCTCTGCAGAAATCCACACGAGCAGGAGAACACCGACCTTTCCGTCACACAGATAATCGGGAAGGAGATCGACCGCACCTTGCTCTTCCACGGACTGCTAGGTCCGCGCCAGGAAAAGCAGTACCAACGACAATCGCCGGAGAGGAGGAGGTCAACGGAGCGAGCACGACGGCGGAACACTTCCGTCGGCGGGATCCGGGAATCGGCGGAGTGAACGAAGAACGGCGGAACCCTTCCGTCGGTTTCGTTTCGGTCAAAATGAAAAAGCCGATGTTCGCCACATTCCCAAAAACCCTAAGTATCTATTTATACTCAAAGCATAAATAGACCTAGGCAAAATCGCTATCCGCAGACCATAGAAAAATAGAGTTTCAGAATCGGTGATAATCACTCGGCGAGAATCATACAGGATCGGCGTGAATCAGTCGGCGAGAATCAGCTGCTAGAATCGTCGAGAGTCAATCGGCGAGAATCAGATGCTGGAATCACGTCAAACTTCGTTGACGATAATCATCGACCTGCGGTCAACGATCGTCGACCTTGCGGTCGACGATGGTCGACCCGTAGTCGACGACACATAGTCGACTGAACAGTCGGCGAGAATCAAAGTACAATACTCGACGATTCACGCCGAACGTGGGTTGAAGATAATCATCGACCTGCGGTCGATGATGGTCAACCCGCAGTCGACGATACTCGTCGACCCGCAGTCGACTATCTTCAACAACCCGCGGTCGACGATCGTCGACCTTCGGTCGACTATCGTCGACCCTCGGTCGACTTTCTGGTCAAACCTTCAAGGCAACATTTGCCCAATCCCGACGATCCTCTAAGGCAACACTTTGCTCATAACCCCATTCAAGGTCGGTGATTGGTAACCTTTACCAACACAGTCAATCATCCAACTTCTCCACATCTCTTATGTGCGACCCTGTAGGCTCATATCGTGTTGGCAGTGAGATTACATGTTTGACCACTTCTAGATCACCATGGTAACTCCAACAGTCTCCCACTTGATCTTGAAAGTATCAAAACAAAAACCTCACAAACAATGAGCGGCATCTATCAATGCATCATTGCTCCCCAAGCAATAAGAGTTCATAACTCATAAGCCTTCATGACCAATGTATAAGCGTTGTCTTTGACCCTTTGTCCCTTACATCTGGAAAGAACTAGAGGCATGGACCGTGTCACCCTCGTAATAGCTCAATCTAAGTTTCTTGATTCAGGACGGACTTCCAGAGAATGGTGAGTCTAATATCACATATTGACTCAACCAAGCATGGCCATGCATTTGTCAGTCCAGTTCCATCAAGGGGCCCATGGATGCAACTCCTGTCATACAGGAGGACAAATTCCATATCTGCTCACACACAAACACCCAAATGATTCGTAACATGCCCAACAACCACCCTTATCATCAACCCTTCTCAAGGAAGACTTTAGATGGCATCAAAGCACGCTCTTCCTCACTTGATGAATGCTGTGACTTCAGGTCAAAGGACCACAACACCATTGTCAATTGAGACCTACTCGTGACACGATTGAATGACAATCCACAGAGTAGTCTCAGGTAGGGTCTGTCCAGTACAACTTGTTCACTAACAAGTACCCACATGATGACTTGATATCACAATATCATGACCTGTGAGAACTGGTCATCAGCCAACACACGTGCTAGTCTTAAGGTATCATCATCACCCTTAGTTTCTATGATGATACAACGACCAGGGACCTTTTAAGAATGAAGCTTCAAATAAATCATAGGCTCTCACATTCAAGTCACGTACTGGTGGGCTAAACCCGAACAGGCAAGCGTACCTGTTGAATTGTAGTACCAAGGTCGTATTTAAACACGGGGTTATCAATTACTGCTACTCACGCTTGAAATATTATCCTACCGGAAAATAGTTGGATTTGGAGAATTTTTTAAAGTAAAATGGACGATAAATTGCGAGACGAAAACTTATATAAAAAAGGCTAGCATTTAATCATTGATTCACCAAGAAATGAAATGAGAAAATAAAAGGGCATAGTTTTAAATTTGCAAATCCAACTCGGCCGTGAAGGATCCGAAAATGAGACAAAATCTCGCTAGAGCATTAGGCCTCCTAACTTATAGACTCTTTGATCGAAATCTCTTTATAAACCAAAGAAGCCTAAAGTTGCATTATCGAAGTGATCCACACTATTGGATTTGACTCCAATCCGGAAGATTTACGTCGTCCTATCTCTAGGGTTGCATTCAACTCCTTCCTTCTTTGAGTGATCTTTCACGTTCACGAGCCTCTCGGCTACTCGAATATGAGATCATAAGCCTACTACCGTATACCGGAAATATGGAGTCGACGAAATAATTATTAAAAGAAGGACCGAGTTGAACTACGCAAAAATAAAACTATGAAATAAAAATAATTCTCATTTCAAATCATGGATCCTCATGATCAAATGCTAAGAGGGAATTAGCTACGCATGGAGGAAAAGAAAACGACAGTAATAGAGGCGAGGAACATTTTCATTACTTATAAAGATAAAAGAGAAACAATATTAAGAAGGACAATATTATATTATGATGAAAAAGAGAGATTACAATAATGAAAAGAAACTAGAAATGAAAAATTACAAAGAACTCTCTTGAAACATAAATCTTCAAAGCTGTCTCCAAAAACCAACTCTCAATCCAAACTCAAATACTAAACCAAAAAAAAACTAACTTTGAAAGCATGGGTCTTGGGTTCCTTTTATAGGAGAGGAGGGAAGCATCTAGAAGAAGGGGGAGATCAAGGGTGGCCGGCCATGGGGGGAAGAATGTTCTTGCATTATGTATTTAATGAGGGGAGAGAGAGAGGGATGATGCATGTATAACATTTAATGAAAATAAAATAAAATAAGAATACAAAATAGAGAGGGGGGGATGAATGGAAGCTTGTAGAAGGGAGAGGGAGAAAAGTGGCCGGCCACATCATGGGGAGGATTCATGCATGCAAATTAATGGAGAGAGAGGGAAGGCATAGTGCATGCATGAGAAATAAAGGGCCGACCATGCATGAAAATATTCATGCATGGCATTTAATGAAAGAGGGCTGCTTGAATTCGGTTTTGCATGGAAAGGGGGGCTGCACCATTGATGAAATCAGGTTGGCTTGAGTAGGGGGCTGATCTTAATGGGCTCGGGCTGCTGCACTTGATGGAGGGCCAGCTGCATGAAAAAGGGCTGCTCTTGGGCTCGGGTAGGTTGCACCAATGAAGGGCCGGCTGCACCAAGTTGGAGAGGGCTGCACTTGGTCTTCAAATGTGGGCTTGATGGCTGCTCCAAGGGCTCGTGTAGGGCTAGGTGCTGCTCTAAGTGGGCTCTTGATCCCACAAAACATAAACAAAACATTAGCTCATAATCATGATATAAGCTTAAATAAAACTAAACATATAATATAATATAATAACTCATCCTAGTAATTAGTTATATTGGAAAAAAACTAAACATAACATAAATCATTATAACATAACATTACATATAAACTATAATAAAGATGATAATTATTATAAATATCCTAAACATAACAATAATAACATAAAACACAAAATAATAACAACAAATATAATAAAACTATAGATTCTTATATAATAATAATAACACAACAACATCATAACAAGCATACAAAAACACAAAATTAATATAAAATTTAGGAAAATAAGCTACTAAATTACCCCCAAAAAGGATGACTAAAAGTAGTCATCAAACTCCCCCATGCTTAGACATTTGCTTGCCCTCAAGCAAATAGAAATGAAAATAGGGAGAAACAAAAAGAAAGCAAAAGATATATATATATTTTAAGTTCCATAGTTAAGAAAAACAAAACATGAAAAATTAAACTATCCTAATATTCATATTATCAACTAGTGGGGTGTTAACCCGGAATCCGCGACTAGTTCTCCAGGTTTTCAAGTCCAGGCGGCTTGTGCTTTCTAGCTGCCGTTCTCAGCTAGCCGGCTTATTGTCAGACAAGCCGGGCGGCCTCTACGTCGGACACCCGCCAGTTCCGGTCCAGCCATCATCTAAGGGTCGGCCTGTCATTGCCCAAGCTGCGCGACCTGTGTCCCAGGTCGCCGTTAGAGGAGGTCCAGATCAGCCTGCCCAGAGGCCGTCCTGCAGCTCGGCAGAAGAAGGTCTCCAGGCCGCGCGGCCTGTCTCTTGGCTTTTCTTCTTTTTTCTCGATTCCCGTCACCGCTGCCCGATTCTCTTATACCTCGGGCATCCGGTAATTTTAGCCCTGACCGTTTGCGCAGGCCCCCAAGCCTATAAATAGGGGGCGGGAGTACCCCCAAAGCACGCTGACTCGAGTCCAAGAGCTCGCTTGTTAAAAGCTGCGGCCTCGATTCTAGTCCTTTGCGGTCTATTGTCCGGCCGGCTTCTTCCTTTCTTCTTTCTTTTCTAAGTGTAATCGCTTATTTTCCTATAAAAGGAAAGCCCGCTGCAGGAGAGTCATTCAGGCCGCGGCGGGCGAAGTCTGGTGTTGCCGCTGGCAGCGTCCCTTTCTCTCTTTTTCCTATCCGGTCCTATCCGCCATTCCTAGCCGCTAGTAACCGACTAGCCTACAGTCTTTTCCCAATACCTTCCCCAGTGCTCGAACGGTTAGCTGGTGGTGCCCGTTTTCCCCGTCGCTTTTCGTGCATCAACAGTTAACACGCGACCTTCAGATCTCGGTTATCCGGTGAAATCCGCGGCTAGATATGGTCAGACCGCTCGGCCGCTAGTGCTTAGCGGCTAGTCGAGCAAGCAGCGGCAAGGGTGGTTAACCTGCTCAGTAACCGCTGGCAATTCTATCCGCGAGGTCAGACTGTAACTGTCCGGCGGTCTCTAAGTTCGTGTTGGTTGTTCTCTCATTTGCAATGAATCTCCCGAGGAATTACAGAAATTTCTTATCATTTATGCTGGATTCCTTAGCAAGGCAAGATGGTTCTCATCCCGAGAATATAGCTAAGGATGCATTTCAGGCTGGCACGGAGCAGACACCTCCCTACAGAGAAGAAGAAGTTTCTTTTCCGTTCGTTGATCAAATTCGCAGGGATACCATTGCTGATGATTTTAGAGAGCCCCGCTTGCCACGTTATTCTGGGATTAGTGATCCAGTTTCACACCTGCGAGCATTTGAAGCGGCTGCTTCTCTAAAAGCCATGTCAGATGGAATCAAATGCAAGCTTTTTCTAATGATCTTTGACGGTCTTGCTCAGGAATGGTTTCATGGTTTACCTTCTCGGTCCATCACTTGATTTGGGGATTTTCAAAAACAGTTTCTTTTGAGATTTGATACTTTCAGGAAGCGGAAGAGAAACCCAGTAGCTCTCTTCCAAATCAAGCAGGAAGTTGATGAGTCTACCGCTCATTTCGTTGATCGGTTTCAAAAGGAAACGCTCGATATCGTTAATGTTCATCCAGACTTTTATAAATATGCCTTGATAAGCGGACTTCGAGAAGGTCCTCTCAAATTTAAAGTTAGCAAAAAGGAGCCGAAGACCTATGGAGATCTTATTAAAACAGCTAATCTGTTCATAATGGGTGAAGCAGCAAATGCTAACTATATATCCTTCTTAAATCAAATGGCTAAGGGATATCAGAAAGATTCTTATCATCAACAGCCCGGTTCTTCCCGAAGTGCTTCAGAATCTCCGCAACAGGATAAATCATCAGAGTGTATAGAAGCTTGCCCTATCATGTCCTTTGATCCTAAAACACTCAAGTATGAAAAATACTCGGACAGATGTGTCAAGTTCAAAATTTCTATGGAAGATCTTCTGCCAATTCTTGCTAATATGAAAGAATTTAAAAAGCCTCGACGTATGAAATCAAAGATTGAACATCAACATGAAGAACTTTTTTGTAAATATCATAAGGATATTGGTCACAACACAGAAGATTGTCGGGCTCTCCGGAAACTAGCAGATCAATTTGCAAGGGCAGGGAAATTACAAGACTATGTTGTCCTATGATCTTCCAGCACATTTTCCACTGATAAAGCTGATGTTTCAAATGAAGATTTTGTTGTTAAGTAGTGGAAGTGTTAGAAGCGGTAGAACCTTGTTTGTCTTTCTTTTACATATTTCGTATATCTCCTATGTGCTCGGAGTTTCTGGCATTTGCTTCTTTTCTTTTGATAATGACAGTTGTAATAAATATAGCCCCAAACTAGTCCTCACCAGCATCCAGCTTCACAAATATATCTCAACGATCATCGACAATTGGGTTCAATTAGGCTTCAAGCCCATATCCTTTTACTAAGTTTTCCTCTAGAAATAAGCATTCATATGCCCTCTAAATTCTTCTTCCTAGCTTTACACTTAATATTGACATACCTATGTGACATTTACTTATAACAAGTATAATACTACTTTTTTGGCCCTCCACATCCCGCTCGACATCAGTCGCAGATGTGTAGTGGCAACCCCGCTCGAATCATTCGTGGATGAGTTAAATGAGATCTTCTTTAGAAGAGTGATGATTCTCAGTTTATGCTGTAAGACAGTGCAGGCATAGTTTTCGTTATCTTTTCAACTTGCAAGTTACAGTGATAGATAAATTATGGTTTTCACATATTGCTATTATTTTGCCCGTTCCAGCTTATCCACCGTCTCACGGTCTTACAACCTAGCCGGTTTATATTGCACAGTCCGCAGACCGCGCGGTTACCTATTTTGGTTTATTCTATTCGGCTATGAAATCTATCTCGGATTATTACAAATATATTCTGGAATTCGGCCGACTTGATCCTGTCAATTATTTCTAGTCCGCCAAGTAGAGGGCAGTGAATTGAGTTGTTGAGTCTGCAGATCTTGAGGTCCTGTGAGGAAAGCTATGCCGCTCCGGCCGCACCTACCCGCTTGGTTATGAATTACGGGTCATTTCTGATATTATTATTGATGCAGTGCGGACTCCAGTTTTCCTATCCGCTCAGTCCGCCGGCTTATGGTATTCATTCAAATCAATTCGCGGCTTGCTATGTAAAGAAGTCGCAATATGTTTATCTCTATCGCTAAGTAGTTTCCCTATTGAAAGCGAGTTTCATATTAAAGTTCGGACAGGCCGCCATAATCAGCTTGCTTTTTACAATATCTATCCGGTTTATCCCCTTGGCCGGGCGGCTTGTTGATCGCCATGTATCTTCATCTACAATAAAATTACGGCCTATACATTAATCGTGGGACTTCGTGGTTGAATATGAACCCTCAATAGTTGAACTGCCTTATATTCTTGGCGAATAATGGCCTAACCGCCCGGCTTATTGCTCTATATACGCTCAAGGATGACCGGATTGTTATAATTTCGCAGACGACTAGTATATTCGGTTACCGGTATTCTACTCGAGTTTAACCGAAGCAAAGGTAGTTATTATTCGGTGAAGTCATCGATTAGATTTCTTAAGCCGGAAACGAGTAAGAAAGATTAAGCCGCGTACACAAACAAGTAAGTAAAATTATAATAGATTCTCACAAAAGGTAAAATATTTTCATTTCTCATGTCAAGTGTAAAGGGTAGACCGCGCGGTTTACAAAAATCTTACCGACGGTCTCAAAAAATGTAAAAACTTTTACAAGTAATCTATCATAGCAATTCGGCTTCAATCTTTTGGACGCAGGAGTACCGGAGTCCGGTTCACCGTCGATGTCGATCTCAGAAGGCGAGTAGTCGCCTCTGTCAGACGAGGATGAACGCGAACTGCCAGTGCCCCTGGTCTCTGACGAGCTGGAAAAAACCCGCGCAGTCTCAGACGCTTGACCGCCGGTTTCTGAAGAAGTGCTCTCGCTCCTGCTTCCCTCGCTGTCCTCCTCTTCCTCTTCTGCCTCGCCCTCTCCGCCGATCTTCCCCTTACCTTTCAGCGCTCGATAAACTGCGGCCACCCTTTTCTTCAAGGATGGATACAGGTCGGCGCAGGTGAAGTCGGTGAATCCCGGGGCGAGGCCGCTGCGATCTCGAAGGCTTCTCAGCGCTCCATCGATCTCTTGCACAAGCTGCGGAAAGACCGCGTCCTGAAAGGCCGAGTTGGCCGGATCGTACATTTTCTGCAAAGGAAGGAAGAAGGTCAGTCCGAGCGGCTTGTTAAATGAGGTCGCATAAATCAGGTAATATCTTACCGCATTGAGCTCCTTTAGCCGTGCGATTTCTTCATCCTTTTCGGCGAGTTGCCGCTTCAGGTCGCCTTCACTTGCGACAAACCGCCTATGGGCCAGGCCCATATAGTGGTAGCCACAAAGCTTCTCGCGCCGACCTACGCGGCAAACCGCGAGAAGTCCTCTGCAGGTATCTTTTTTAGCGCCTTCAAATTGCGCCTTCCATACAAAGCCGTGCCAGCCGCGGAGGCATGGCGGCTTAAGGTTTCCTTCCCCCAGTTCGGGAGGGCGGTGGAAACTTGTACCGATTCGCCGTCGGCACTCCACTGCATGGTGGGGTTGACGTGGAGGTCTTTCAAGCAGCTTCCCATACCAAGCAGCGTGAAGCCGCTGGAGGAATCCGATTCAACTTCCACTTCAGCCCGTTATGGCCCGGCCATCTTTGCCCTCTTCTCCCTCTGTGTAAGGGTTAGGCCGCCTGGAGTAAGCGGCTTGTTCAGCGGGACCGCGATGGCAGCTGCAAGGCAAAGTTAACAAGTCAGTTGGTAAGCCGCGCGGCTAGCAGAGCAGTTTGGCTGGGTGATACTTACTGTCCTGCGCATGGACATCCTCCAAAGTCGGGAGCAGCATGAGGTAGTGGGTGACGTCGAGCCGCTCGCCCTTGAAGAAGTTGAAGATCTCCTTCTCCACGCCGTCCAGTCCGCTGCTGCCAAAAGCGGCTTCGTCGCGAACTTGCGGATGGACCGGCAGGAGTCCGAGGTTACCCTCGAAGATCAGGTATCTTTCTGACCAATTCGCGATTTTGTTCGCCAGGTTGACGACTTTCAGTCCGCGGCAGCCGAAGTAAAGATGGCCTCTGAAGATCTTCGTTCCCGAGTCCGGAATAGACCGCACAGAGAAGCATTCTCTGAACAGCCTTATCGAGAAGCGAACTCGCTCCGACCTAAGATAGGAGATGAAGCTGTAAATCGCCGCAATAGAGTTCGGGGGCAGCTGTCCTGGCACTACTCCGTAATGGTCGAAGACCACGACGGCTTACATTAACACAGGGAAGCCGAAGCCGCAGTCAAAGTGATCGATTGGGATAGCGATCTGGTTGGCTGCTGAGGTGTTAATCCGCTCGTGAGGCAGCGGAAGGCGCACGAGCAGCGGGCCGTCTTTCATATGCTTCTCTACAAAGCTGTCGAGTTCGGCTTGGGTAAGCCGGCCTTCCTTATGATCCGCCGAATGGAAGGCGGAAGCCGCGTCGGTCCTAACAGCTGGAGCATTGTCAGACCGCATCGCCATTGCTTTAGCTCGCATTTTGGTGTTCTGTGCCGAAGACTCCGGGATAATCTCAATTTATAGATTTCCTACGCAGCTACAGTTGTGGTTGTCAAATTGCGGTTAGATATCAGGCCGCACGGCTCAACCTGCAAGGTAAAGTATTCTAACCGCATTCTAGTTCGGCAGTTCGAGCGACTAAAATTCCAGTACTTGGCGAAATTTCCAAAGAAGAAAAGACAGCGAATAGAAGTATTCAAACCGCACAAAGCCGCATGCAATTCGCAGTAATATACTATCGAACATACAACAATTGTCCACAGGAATCAAACTGTTCAGCATCACGAGTTGATGCTTATTACAACGCCAAATTAAAGTTCTCATAACTATCTCTCTCCACTCTCTAGAGCCTCTCGCCCAACCCGCGCGACTTGGTCGCCGGCCTGTACCAGCTGGACATACACTTGACTAACAAGGTTGTGGATATTGTACAGAGTCCGATGAACTCGCGAGGTATCACGTTCTACGTGGGTAAATGGAACCAGCGACAGAGCGCGATCTCCCGGGTCGCCAGAAGCAGCGTGTTGGGTCCGGCGTTCCTTCACTTGACCCGTGGCGCTCTGCTACTTATATAAAAAATTAAGTAGCGCCCTCTCCAACAGTCCGGGCTTTTGGTGCAGTTGGGTATGCGCTTGATCCTTCAATTGGTATCAGAGGAGGTCACGGGTTCAAGACCGGGGGAGCGCTATTAAATCCCGATTTTTCCCTTCTACCTGTGTGGGTCCGGTGGGTCAGGCAACCGTGGACATGTGGTAACCCCACCTCTGAGCCGTGTGGGCCATGTGGTAACCCCACCTCTGAGCCGACGGGTTGTGCTGGATGCCGGGGGGGGGATTGTTGGGTCCGGCGTTCCTTCACTTGACCCGTGGCGCTCTGCTACTTATATAAAAAATTAAGTAGCGCCCTCTCCAACAGTCCGGGCTTTTGGTGCAGTTGGGTATGCGCTTGATCCTTCACAGCGACCTGCCTAACCGCCGCGACTACTGGTGAGTCCGAAGTCTCTCCGGAAGCCAGGCGATTTGGTAGTTGCCGCTGTTCAGCAGTCGTCCTAGCAGGTCGCAAGCCTCTGCCGGCCTCCTCTGGTCGATCTTTATCCCTTTCCTCTCAAGTCGAGCAGTGTCCGCCCTTTCCCTCTCAATCCGGCCGAGCATCAGCACTAAAGCCTGCAGGTCAAGTTTCTCTGTCTTCTCCTGCTCCAGGTGGGCCAGCGACTCCAGAGTTCTTTGCTCAGCGGCCTCAAGCGTAGTCCGCATCGTTGTCTTCTCCTCCTCCCAGCTGGCCAGGGACTCCTGCATCCTTTTGTCAGCGTCCTCCAACGCAGTCCGCTTTGCCGTTTTCTCCATGTCTGCGCTGGCCAGTGCCTCCTGCACCCTTTTATTAGCGGTCTCCTGCGTAATCCGCATCGTCGTTTTCTCCAACTCCAAGCTGACCAAGGCCTCCTGCGTCCTTTTCTCAGCGGCCTCCACCTCAGACCGCATCATTCCTCTCTCCTGCTCTAAGTCCTCCAGCACTTCTTGAGTTCTCCTTTCAGCGGCCTCCAGCATAGACCGCTGATTTTCTTCTTGAAGCCGCCACTCTTCTTCCTTGGCTCGAAGGGCCTCGGCATGCTCCCTTATCCTAGCCTGCAAGGCGGCGACCTCCTCCTGGAATTCGGCCATCCTCTGGTCACGGACACTTGGAGGTATCTGCGGAATTAGTGGAGGTAAAAAGTCGTCAGATCGCCCGACTTGATGGCAGTTTCTTGTGCACCTGCAGCGAATAAGCAGGCGGTTAGATTCATTGACATGACCGGCACCTGGTAGAAGATCTCGTTAGAACGAGACCACAGCTCGTGGTTATCTCTCCTTCGAAAGCCATAGTATCAAGTCTAGCCGCTGGTCGCCTAAACCTTTTTGAATCTATTCGCTTTAGATTTTCTTTCCATAGCCGCGCGGTCTCCTTAGCTTTGCTTTTCAGCTCAGCCGTGGTCAGGAAGAAGCTCGCCGGCGGATTGCAAATTGTGTCCGCTCCCTTCTTCCGTGACCGTGGCTTGTAGAATTTTACAATACGCTTAACTTATTCGTGTTTACCTTGCAGGGCAAGAAATGTAGTCTCCACCTGCTTCCCGGCGATTAACTTCTTCATCTCCTCTATCTTCTCTCTGAGTTTTAATTTTTCAGCTCCTTCTGAAACCGCAGGAGCCGATTCGCCAAGCTTCTCTCCTGTAACTTCGACATCGGTGACGACGACCTCCGCAGAAGCCGGCAGAGTTGCCAGTAACTTGTCCTGCTGCTGAAATTTCTCCATGACCTTCAGGATATCGCTCAGGGATTCGCTAACCGAAGGCGTACTCTCTGGCTCGTCCGGCTTGGAAGATGGAGTCGACAGACCATCAGATACGTCTTTCTCCCGCGGCTTAAATTGCACACTAGCCGCTCCGGTCTTCACAGAAACATTGCGGTTATCAACCCGCATCTTTCGCGCCTTCCTCTCCATCCTTTCCTCAAGGGTCTCGACCTTTTTCTTACATCGCTTCAAGTGGCCGACTATTATCTCTGTCCGTTTCCTCTTCTCAGTCAGAGACCGCTCGGCCTCCAGTAGCTTCTTCGAGTCGTCCTCTTCAACAATGATCAAGTCTGCAGATGTGGGCAACTCGCGCGGTTTGGAAGAGTCGACACTCTTCTCCTCCGCCCCAGCGATCTTCAAAAGGGGTTCACCTAATGGAGAGTAGGTAATGTCGAAGGATTTGGTGGCACCAGCTTGCGGGAGAGCAGATTTGGAAACCGCTTCGACTTTTGTCGCGGCATGCGAGGATTCCGCGACGACTTCCATCGGTTTCTTTCCAGATTTAGAAGCCGCCGGTGCGATCGGCTTCTCAGTTTTCTTCTCAGGCTGTTGGTCAGAACTGTCTGCTTTTCTACTCCTCTTTTTCGATCCAGACGACTTCTTTTCACGATCTAGCATCGAGGACATGACGTCCATCTTGTAGAAATCTCTGTCGGCTTGGAGGATTCTAACCGCAAGTGGCGAATAGTGACCCGTGGCTTGACAGAAATCTTGACGAAATGGCAGGGCCCTCGGCATTTTATAGACGCAGAAGCATTAATGGCAGTCGCGGTCTTCGGCTTAGTTCTATATTTTCGAAGTTTTTCAAAAACTTAAAAATGTGCGGGGATTATGTTAACCCGAAATCCGCGACTAGTTCTCCAGGTTTTCAAGTCCGGGCGGCTTGTGCTTTCTAGCCGCCGTTCTCAGCTAGCCGGCTTATTGTCAGACAAGCCGGGCGGCCTCTACGTCAGACAGCCGCCAGTTCCGGTCCAGCCATCATCTAAGGGTCGGCTTGTCATTGCCCAAGCTGTGCGACCTGTGTCCCAGGTCGCCGTTAGAGGAGGTCCAGATCAGCCTGCCCAGAGGCCTTCCTGCAGCTCGGCAGAAGAAGGTCGCCAGGCCGCGCGGCCTGTCTCTTGGCTTTTCTTCTTTTTTCTCGATTCCCGTCACGGCTGCCCGATTCTCTTGTACCTCGGGCAGCCGGTAATTTTAGCCCTGCCCGTTTGGGCAGGCCCCCAAGCCTATAAATAGGGGGCGGGAGTACCCCCAAAGCACGCTGACTCGAGTCCAAGAGCTCGCTTGTTAAAAGCTGCGGCCTCGATTCTAGTCCTTTGCGGTCTATTGTCCGGCCGGCTTCTTCCTTTCTTCTTTCTTTTCTAAGTGTAATCGCTTATTTTCCTATAAAAGGAAAGCCCGCTGTAGGAGAGGCATTCAGGCCGCAGCGGGCGAACTCTGGTGTTTCCGCTGGCAGCGGCCCTTTCTCTCTTTTTCCTATCCGGTCCTATCCGCCATTCCTAGCCGCTAGTAACCGACTAGCCGACAGTCTTTTCCCAATACCTTCCCCAGTGCTCGAACGGTTAGCTGGTGGTGCCCGTTTTTCCCGTCGCTTTTCGTGCATCAACATGGGGTGAGAAGTGCGCAATAGAAAATTTGAAAGTGGAACCCTAAAAATCTCATTAAAACATAAGGGAAGTCTACTAATTTCTAAATCTTAAAAACAAGGCATCCAAAATAAATGAAAATAAGGAAAACAAAAGTAGAGGTTCTAAGTAGATGGCGTATTAACAAACTACTAGGTTGCTAAATAAACATTAACCCTAAAACACTCCAAGGTAACCTCCAAAGAAATCCATTAATGATGGTGGCCATAGGCTTGTACGTTCACACTTTCTCCACTACGCGAAATTACGTTCTAAGATCATTAGGACTTCTACTAGGCATTAAAACTTGGCTAAGGTAAATGTTTAGGAAGTGGAATCAAAGATAAACATGAAGGTTTTAGGCACTAAACCAAGGCGAGCTCAAAAATATACAAAGCATATTAAAAATGAGAAATAACAAGTATGTCATTTCTCCAATATGAAACTACAAAAACAAGGCCATGAAAATTTTTCTTTTATAAACTTGGCCAAACATAAACTTTTTGCATTCCTTTTTTTTCATTTTTCATTTTTTCTTTCTCAATTTTTTCCTTTTTGAATAACATTTGATAAGGAAGCTCCAAAAATAAGCTTGAAAATTTCCTATTCATTTCAAAAATAATACCCCTCCCACAAAATAATTTTTAAGCTCAAAGTTATAGTGCAAAAATAGGAAAGGTATTTGGCTTTGGTGAACATAATTAAATGAAAGGTGGAGCTAAAAACAAGGAAAATAAGGAAAAGGCCCAAAATTGTTTTGCAAGGGTTTTGTTTTTGGTGGGCAAGAAAAGCTCAAACTATTCAAATGGTGGCCTAAATCATTTCTAAAGAACGTAAAAACGGCGCAAATGCTTCGAGAGTAGCTTGGTACAAGTTCTAGACACCAAGAAAGACTACCCCGCAAATGAAAAAGAACTAATGATACCTAGCAACCATTCGTAAACAACTAACCGAATAAGAAGACATAACTACAAATTGCTACTTATAATGTAAAAAAACGGATGCCTATATTTAAGAAAAAGAAACTAGTAGAACTAAACTATGTTAAAATGATAGGTTTAGAAAACCGTTTCAAAGAAATCTAAATAGAACTAAGAAACCGCACAGGCCTACACTTCACTAGAAGAAACATGAAAATGAAGATAGAAATAATTTTAGATTTTGTTTTTCAAATCGATTTAAGCACATGAATTTTTTTGTGAGTTTTGTTTTTGTCTAATTTTTTTTTGGCTTTTATATTTTATAATTTTTTTTGGATTTTGATGACATAACATAAAATACTATACTAATATAAAACAAATTTTTTTTCTTTTCTTTTTGGAAGAAGAAAGACAGAAAAAAAGACCAAAAGAAACTAGACCCCCCCATGCTTAAATTCTTCATTGCCCTCAATGAAGAAAACATAAAGAAAAAGAGAAGGGGACTGAGAAGAAGAGAAAAAGAAAAATGCAGGAAAATAAATAAATAAAAAGAACAGGACTTCCCCGGGTTTGCGAGATGAAGGCGGATGTCGCTCCCCCATGCTTGCTTTTTAGAGTACTTGATCGTCAGCAGGTATGACTTGATCCATCTGATATCAGCAGCGGCGGAGCGGCGACCACGATCATGGACTTGATTGGCCTCCGGTAGAAAGAGCAAAATAAAAGAAAAAAATAGATAGTCCGTGGGCAGATGCCCAATAATTGTTTTTATTACAATAGTCCAAATAAAAGAGTTTCATAATAATAATAATAAGTAGTCCAAAAATAAAAATGAAAAATAAAAATGTCCATAACAAAATAAAAATTTAAGAGTCCAAGACAAGATCCTCCATTGCAGGAGGCACAGAATCATTAGAAAAATAAAGTTTAAGTCTATGGCCATTCACTTTAAAATCCCCCTTATCGGGGTGCGAAAGTAACACAGTGCCGTAAGAAAAAACATCCTTGACCGTAAACGGTCCAGACCATCTAGATTTAAGTTTTCCAGGGAAGAGACGTAAACGCGAATTAAAAAGAAGAACTTGATCGCCTGGTTTAAACGTTTTAGGATGGCGCAGGTTCTTATCGTGATACAATTTCGTGCGTTCTTTATACATTTTATTATTTTCGTAAGCGTACGCTCTCCATTCATCGAGTTCATTCAATTGATTTTCAAGACGAGATAGATGATCAGCCGCTAGGTTTTCCGCTCCTTTCTTATCCCGAATCTCCAAGTCAAATTCTTGAAGTAAGAGGATCCAACGAATAAGACGCGGCTTGGCATCCGGTTTAGAAAGGAGGTACTTCAAAGTGGAATGATCCATAAAAACGATAACCTTAGAAAGGGTGATGTAGGGTCGAAATTTATCAAAAGCAAAAATAATAGCTAAGAGTTCTTTCTCCGTCGTGGTGTAATTTTCTTGAGCAGAAGTTAGAGTTTTACTAGCATAGAAAATCGGATGAAAGTTCTTAGCAATTCGTTGTCCTAGAACCGCACCTACCGCATGATTACTCGCATCGAACATGATTTCGAAAGGTAAATCCCAAACTGGGGCAATCATAATAGGAGCATTTATAAGCTTTGATTTAATTAATTCAAACGCAGCGAGACAAGATTCATCAAAAACGAAGGGAGTGTCTTTTTCAAGGAGGTGGGTGAGAGGCTTAGTAATTTTTGAAAAGTCTTTAATGAATCGTCGATAAAAACCCGCATGCCCTAAAAAACTTCTAATCGCTTTAATATTTATAGGCGGCGGTAACTTTTCAATTACTTCAATTTTTGCCTTGTCCACTTCAATTCCCCTAGCGAAAATGTTATGGACAAGGACTAAGCCTTCACGCACCATAAAATGGCAGTTGCCCCAATTTAAAACTAAGTTGGTTTCTTCGCAGCGTTGTAAAACTTTTTCCAAATTTTCTAAACATAAATTAAAGGAGTCGCCAAAAACAGAAAAATCGTCCATAAATATTTCCATAATATTCTCTACGTATTTATCAAAAATAGCAAGCATACACCGCTGAAAGGTAGCGGGTGCGTTGCATAATCCGAAAGGCATTCTACGATAAGCAAAATTTCCGAAGGGGCAAGTGAATGTCGTCTTCTCTTGGTCCTCGGGTGCAATAGGGATTTGAAAGTATCCCGAGAGACCGTCGAGGAAGCAATAAAAATTGTGCCCGGACAAACGTTCTAAAATTTGATCGATAAAGGGGAGGGGGAATTGATCTTTTCGAGTGGCATCGTTTAGCTTACGGTAATCGATGCACATCCTCCATCCCGTTATCATCCTAGTTGGAATTAAGTCATTATTTTCGTTCGTCACTACCGTGATCCGACCCTTCTTAGGAACAACCTGAACTGGACTTACCCACTGACTATCGGAAATAGGATAGATTATCCCCGCATCTAATAACTTAAGCACCTCTCCCTTCACAACGTCTTTCATATTCAGATTAAGACGACGTTGTGGTTGAACTACACCCTTAGGATTATTTTCAAAAAATATTTTGTGGGTACAAAAGGAAGGGCCTATGCCAGGAATATCAGAAATTTTCCACGCTATAGCTCGGCGATGCTTTTGTAGTAGTTCGATCAATTGATCGTTTTCGGATTGAGAAAGCAAAGCCGAGATTATAACGGGTAATTTGGAATTTTGTTCAAGAAAGGCATATTTGAGATGTTTGGGAAGGGGTTTGAGTTCTAAGTTGGGTGGTTCCTCGTAGGAATTCTTTAAAACTTTTTCATTTTTGAAAATAAGTTTTTCATAATTTTTTCTACCAAAGATAGAATCATTTTCAAAATTTTCTTGTATTGACATCACCGTGTTTTCAAAACCATTTGAAGAAATTTCAGAAAAATAAGAGGAAAATTCATTAGAAGAGATGTTAGAAAGGGGAAGGGAAGAATCTTCATTTAAAACATCAATAAAGAAGCATGAGTCATCATTTTGTAAAGAATTTTTCATTGATTGATTAATAGAAAATGTGACCTCATCATCTCCCACTCGCAAAAACAACTTTCCGTTACTAACATCGATGATCGCTCGAGAGGTGGCTAGGAAGGGTCGGCCAAGGATAAGAGGGACCTCAACGTCCTCTTCAATATCAAGAATGACAAAATCAACCGGGAAGATGAATTTGTCGACCTTTACTAGCACGTCCTCAACGATACCTAATGGATACTTAATGGACCTATTAGCTAATTGGATACTCATTCTTGTAGGGCTAAGAGTGCCCAATCCTAGTTTCTTGAATAAAGAAAAAGGCATCAAATTGATGCTCGCTCCTAGATCCGCTAGCGCATGTTTAACGAATAGATCACCAAAGACGCAAGGAATTGAAAAACTACCCGGATCGTTTATCTTTTTAGGAAGATTAGAGTTCTTAACAACCGCCGAGCATTCTTCATTTAATGTGACATGTGATAAATTTTCCAATTTTGTCTTGTTCGTTAATAAATCCTTAAGATACTTCGCATACTTAGGCATTTGACTAATCGCTTCGTGAAATGGCAAATTAATGTGAATTTGTTTGAACATTTCAAGGAAGCGTTTGTATTGATCATCTAATTTTTCCTTCCTAAGTCGAGCCGGATAAGGAGGTGGCGGAAATTCCTTTATAATAACAGGAGCATCATTTTGAAAATCATCTTTTTCTTTTTCAGAACCAGAAAAAACAGAGATATCTTTTTCTTTTTCACAAGTAGATTTTTCATTTTCAAGGTTTGATTTATCATTTTCTGTTGGGATAAAAACAGGAGGGACAATCACCCTTGGCTCTTCCCTTGTGGTGGGCTCGTTAACAACCTTACCGCTCCGAAGGGAAATCGCATTTGCGTGCTCCCTTGAGTTAGGCGCAGTGTTCAAGGGAAGAGTTCCAGGTGGTATCTCATAAAAAGCCTTGGCGAGTTGGCCGACCTGATTTTCTAAACTTTTCATTGATCCCGTTAAGTTTCTAATAGTAGCATCGTTCGAGCTTATATACTTAGCGAGGATCTCTTCCAAAGGGGAAGGTTTTTGAAAATTTTGTTGCGGTGGTGGTGGTGTAAAATCATGCGGTGGGCGTACTACGTTAGCATTATTACTCCAAGAAAAATTAGGATGGTTACGCCATCCGGGGTGATAAGAATTAGAAGAAGAAGAAAAACCAGGCGGAGAAGAAAAATTCGGAAAAGCAGAAAAATTGTTTGCAGAATTATTTTGAGCAGGCCTGGGTATGTTCCCAAGATAATCCACCTGCTCGACAGCAGCAACATTAGCATTTTCAAATACCTTAGCAGCGGAGGCAGCAGTCATCTCCGAAATCTTCTTGTTTAGCATCTCCACTTGCATTGCCAGTTGCGTCACCGAATCCACTTCATAGATACCTGCAGGTTTAGATGGGCGAGACCTAGACAAATTCCACTGATAAGTGTTCATCGCCATGTCATCGATAAGCTCAAGAGCAGCTTCCGGAGTTTTGCGGTCTAAAGAACCAGCGGAAGCGGCATCTATCATTTGCTTAGTTTCTTGATTTAGCCCATTATAAAATGTCTGGACCTGCAACCATACAGGCAGAGCATGATGTGGGCATCTTCTCAAAAGTTCTTTGAACCTCTCCCAAGTGTCATAGAGGGTCTCAGAATCAATTTGAGAGTATGACGTTATATCATTTCTTAGCTTAGCAGTTTTGGCGGGAGGGAAATAACGAGAAAGAAATTTTTCAGTTAAAATGTTCCAAGTAGTGATCGATCCTCTTGGAAGAGAACTCAACCACTGGTTGGCTTTAGTACTTAAGGAGAAGGGGAAGAGTCTTAGCCTTATAGCATCGTCTGAAACACCATTTATTTTAAAGGTGTCACAGATTTCAAGAAAATTAGCAATATGTAAGTTTGGATCTTCATCTTGTAATCCGTCGAACTGTACATATTGCTGCACCATTTGAATGATGCTAGGCTTAAGCTCGAAGTTATTGTTCGCAATTGCAGGTCGAACAATACTTGTCTCTGTCCCTTCCAAGTTGGGTCGAGCATAATCAGACAAAGTCCTTTCCTGAGCCATTCCTGGGTTAGGGTCTCCCATCTCAGAAAAATTACAATCCCCGTAGGAATCCTCAACCGCTGTTTGAGAAGTGGAAACCCCGAATTGTAGTTGTCTCTGAAAGGAGCATTCGATTTCTGGGTCCAAATCAACAAGTAGCGACGGATTCGCACGGGTCATGCACTAACAAAGAAGACGAAGGAAAACGAAAATGAAAACTTGAAAAAGAAAGACAAAGAGAAGAAAGGATTTTTTTTTGAAAATAGATTTTTTTCGGCTTGGCACTCGAACTTCCCGAGGACTACCCGGTGAAGGGTTAGCCCGGTACTAGGTAAAATGTTGGCGCTTAAAGCCCTTTACCCTTTTCGAGAGAATTTAGGTGGGGTAGAAATAAAGTGAAGTGGGTTGATAATAAATATTAAAATACATAAAATATAATTTTTTTTTATTTTTGTAGAAGTAATAGCGCAAGCGTTTTCAAAATATTGACGAGAAAACTCCCCGGCAATGGCGCCAAAAACTTGGTGGACTAAACCCGAACATGCAAGCGTACCTGTCGAATTGTAGTACAAAGGTCGTATTTAAACATGGGGTTGTCAATTACTGCTACTCACGCTTGAAATATTATCCAAACGAAAAATAGTTGGATTTGGAGAAATTTTTTAAGTAAAATGAACGATAAATTGTGAGACGAAAACTTATATAAAAAAGGCTAGCACTTGATCATTGATTCACCATGAAATGAAACGAGAAAATAAAAGGGCATAGTTTTAAATTTGCAAATCCAACTCGGCCGTGACAGATCCGAAAATGAGGCAATCTCGCTAGAGCATTAGGTCTCCTAACTTATACACTCTTTGATCGAAATCTCTTTACAAACCAAAGAAGCCTAAAGTTTCATTATCGAAGTGATCCGCACTATTGGATTTGACTCCAATCCGGAAGATTTACGTCGTCCTATCTCTAGGGTTGCATTCAACTCCTTCCTTCATTGAGTGATCTTTCACGTTCACGAGCCTCTCGGCTACTCGAATATGAGATCATAAGCCTACTACCGTATACCGGAAATACGGAGTCGACGAAATAATTATTCAAAGAAGGACCGAGTTGAACTACGCAAAAATAAAACTATGAAATAAAAATAATTCTCATTTCAAATCATGGATCCTCATGATCAAATGCTAAGAGGGAATTAGCTACGCATGTCGGAAAAGAAAACGACAATAATAGAAGCGAGGAACATTTTCATTACTTATAAAGATAAAAGAGAAACAATATTAAGAAGGACAATATTATATTATGATGAAAAAGAGAGATTACAATAATGAAAAGAAACTAGAAATGAAAAATTACAAAGAACTCTCTTGAAACATAAATCTCCAAAGCTGTCTCCAAAAACCAACTCTCAATCCAAACTCAAAGACTAACCCAAAAAAAAACTAACTTTGAAAGCATGGGTCTTGGGTTCCTTTTATAGGAGAGGAGGGAAGCATCTAGAAGAAGGGGGAGATCAAGGGTGGCCGGCCATGGGGGGGGGGGAAGAATGTTCATGCATAATGTATTTAATGAGGGTAGAGAGAGAGGGATGATGCATGTATAACATTTAATGAAAAAAAAATAAAATAAGAATACAAAATAGAGAGGGGGGATGAATGGAAGCTTGTAGAAGGGAGAGGGAGAAAAGTGGCCGGCCACATCATGGGGAGGATTCATGCATGCAAATTAATGGAGAGAGAGGGAAGGCATAGTGCATGCATGAGAAATAAAGGGCCGGCCATGCATGAAAGTATTCATGCATGGCATTTAGTGAAAGAGGGCTGCTTGAATTCGGTTTTGCATGGAAAGGGGGGCTGCACCATTGATGAAATTGGGTTGGCTTGAGTAGGGGGATGCTCTTAATGGGCTCGGGCTGCTGCACTTGATGGAGGGCCGGCTGCATGAAAAAGGGCTGCTCTTGGGCTCGGTTAGGTTGCACCAAAGAAGGGCCGGCTGCACCAAGTTGGAGAGGGCTGCACTTGGTCTTCAAATGTGGGCTTGATGGCTGCTCCAAGGGCTCGGGTAGGGCTAGGTGCTGCTCCAAGTGGGCTCTTGATCCTACAAAACATAAACAAAACATTAGCTTATAATCATGATATAAGTTTAAATAAAACTAAACATATAATATAATATAATAACTCATCCTAGTAATTAGTTATATAGAAAAAAAAACTAAACATAACATAACATAAATCATTATAACATAACATTACATATAAACTATAATAAAGATGATAATTATTATAAATATCATAAACATAACAATAATAACATAAAACACAAAATAATAACAACACATATAATAAAACTATAGATTCTTATATAATAATAATAAAAACACAACAACATCATAACAAGCATACAAAAACACAAAATTAATATAAAACTTAGGAAAATAAGTTACTAAATTACCCCCAAAAAGGATGACTAAAAGTAGTCATCACATACTTGATGTCCTATGGAAGCGAACACTCTAAGGGTATTTATTATGTTAAAATTTAACTATCACATAGAAAAATCACAATAAAAGAACTTGTCATTAATTATAAAAAGAAACATTTAGGTACAAAATTCATCAAAAGAATAAACAATGAACATCCAACAGAATATATGTTTACATGAAACCCACAAGACTCTCACTAGAGTTGATCAATCAGGTATCGTATACCCATTGATTTAGTATGACCATCATGCTTTCTCTGCAGGAGAGGCTTTGTTAGTGGATCCGCAATATTCTCCTCAGTCGGCACTCTGCAAATGTTCACATCTCCTCGTTCGACAATATCACGAATAAGATGGAACCGCCGAAGTATATGCTTGGAGCGCTGATGGGATCTAGGTTCCTTAGATTGTGCAATTGCACCATTATTATCATAGTAGAGAACTACGGGACCAACAATGCTAGGAACTACATCAAGCTCGCCGATGAATTTCCTAATCCATACAGCCTCCTTCGCTGCATTAGCTGCAGCGATATACTCGGCCTCTGTTGTAGAATCAGCAACTGTCTCTTGCTTGTAACTCTTCCAGCTCACAGCTCCTCCATTAAGGAAAAACACAAAACCTGACTGATACTTGGAGTCGTCCCTATCAGTTTGGAAGCTAGCATCCGTGTAAGCACTTACAACGAGCTCTTCCTCTCCACCATACACCAAGAACACATCCTTAGTCCTTCTCAAGTACTTCAGGATATTCTTGACGGTAATCCAATGACACTCACCGAGGTCTGACTGATACCTGCTAGTCATGCTCAAAGCAAAGGATACATCGGGTCGAGTACACAACATCGCGTACATGATTGATCCAATTGCCGAAGCATATGGAATCAACTTCATGCTGTCCTTATCTTCACAAGATTTTGGACACTAGTCCTTAGAGAGATTCACACCATGAGACATGGGTAAAAATCCTTTCTTGGACTCAAGCATGTTGAACCGCTTCAACACCTTTTCGATGTACGTACTCTTGGTCAAACCCAGCAACTTCTTCGACCTATCTCTATTGATCTTAATACCGTGTATGTAAGTCGCTTCACCCAAGTACTTCATAGAAAAGCAGTTCCCTAGGTTGTTCTTAATAACTTTCAGGGTAGGAATGTCATTCCCAATCAAAAGTATGTCATCTACATACAATATCAGGAAGACAACAATGCTCCCACTGATTCGCTTGTAAACACAAGGCTTATCTTCATTCTTGATGAAACCAAACTCTTTGATTTTCTCATCAAAACGAAGATTCCAACTTCGAGAGGCCTGTTTCAGTCCATAGATGGACCTATTCAGCTTGCATATTTTAGTGGCTTCATTTGGGGATACAAAACCCTCGGGTTGTGTCATGTACACTTCCTCAAGGAGGTTTCCATTAAGGAAAGCCATTTTGACATCCATCTGCCAGATCTCGTAGTCATAATATGCAGCAATAGCAAGTAATATCCTTATGGACTTAACCATGGCAACAGGGGAAAAGGTCTCATCATAGTCAATACCATGAATTTCCTTGAAACCCTTAGCCACCAGTCGCCCTTTGAATGTCTGTACATTCCCATCCATGTCGGTCTTCTTCTTGAAGACCCACTTGCACCCTATGGGTCGTACCCCTTCAGGTGGTTCTACCAAGTTCCAAACTTGGTTTGCATACATGGAGTCCATTTCGGATTTCATAGCCTCAAGCCATTTGTCGGAGTCCGGTCCATTTATAGCCTCTTGGTAGGTTGTTGGCTCATCATCATGATCCATAAGCAACACATTACCGATTTGAGACACGAGAAATCCATATCTCTCAGGCTCAAATCTTGGTTTACCAGATCTACGTTGGACTTGTGCTTCTTGAGTAGGTTCTCTAGCTACAACATCTTGTAGTCCTATCTCAGAATCCAATTCCGGTTCATTCACTACCTGTGGTTCTTGAACTTCTTCAAGTTCTACCTTTTCAGTCTTTCTTGATAAGAACTCTTTCTCCAAGAAGACGCCAGTCCTTGCGACAAACACTTTGCCCTCAGACGGTAGGTAAAGGTAATACCCTTTCGTTTCCTTAGGATATCCCACCAGATAACATTTATCCGATTTGGGTTCCAGCTTGTCAGGCATTTGACGTCGCACGTATGCCTCACAACCCCAAATTTTAATGAACGACATACTAGGATGCTTCCCAGTCCATATCTCATATGGTGTCTTCAGAACCGTTTTCATTGGAGCGCGATTCAATGTCATTGCAGCAGTCTCTAAAGCAAAACCCCAAAAGGAAACAGGCAAATCTACATGACTCATCATCGAACGTACCATGTCTAACAGAGTACGATTTCTCCTCTCAGATACACCATTATGCTGTGGTGTCCTAGGTGGAGTGAGCTGTGATACAATACCACACTCTTTCAGATGATCACGGAACTCATGACTCAGGTATTCGCCACCTCGATCAGATCAGAGTGCTTTAACCCTTTGACCCAATTGGTTTTCTACTTCATTCTTGAACTCTTTGAACTTTTCAAAGGTCTCGGATTTGCACTTCATAAGATACACATATCCGTATCTACTGAAATCATTAGTAAATGTAACAAAGTAGAAATACCCACCTCTAGCTATGGAACTCATGGGTCCGCATACATCACTATGTAAATGTAACACCCCAAAATATCGTAGGAGCGACGGGGATCGATTTTGGCCAAGTCAGACTTTTGGTGCAGGTGACACGGGCCCCGACAAGGGCGTGTCGGAGGCCGTGTCGGGCGTGTCGAGCTCGAGCCGTCGAGCTGGCCGTGTCGTCGACCACTGCAGGTCGATGATGGTCGTGTGGTGGAATACGGCCTAGGACACGGTCGTGTCCCAGGACGTGCCACACCTATGCTGTGCGGTTGGGTACACGGGTAATGATACGGGCACGAACACGGGCGTGTCTAGCTTGACACGGGCGTGTCTGATGCCGTGTCACCAAGCCGTGTACCTCTCTGACTGCGAAGTGTTGATAAATTGCACACGGGGGGCGTGACACGGGTCCCGACACGAGCGTGTCGCAGGCGACACGGGCGTGTCGGAGGCCGTGTGCTGGTTTTCAATTTTGGTCAAGACGGCGAATGAGCTACAAGGCCAGGCACACGGCCGTGTGTGAACCCGTGTTCGGCCCAGATTTTATAATTTCAGATCTAATCTCGATCGTTCGTTTCCTTGGCTTTGGATCCGACGGTGGGGGGCTGCTCCTGGGTGGTTTTAGCCGGGAATAGGGTTTTGGAACCCTTATTTCTCTTGGTTAATCTCTCTCTAAGTTCTAGAGAGAGGGGAGAGCAAGTTTGGAGGAGGAGACCAAGATCCGGCCGCCGGAGGAGCTTCGGAGCTCCGATTCTCGATTCGAGTCCAGATCCGCGGAGGTGACACCGTTGCGGTGCTTTCCAACCGCATAGTTTTCGATGGCACCACGGAAAAGCGAAAGGGTAACGATTCTCTTCTTGAGCATGTGAAGCTCTTCTTCCTTTGTATGGGAAAACCCCTCTCCCGCGAGTGTGCGGCGAGATCGTGGTATTCCTTGGGGTAGATATGTAAAGTCCCCCTTGTTAGAGTCCGGAATCGTAGTACGGACATAGACATGTTGTGTGAAGCCTACCCGGACGTGTGTTCCGGATCGGTGATGTTTTGCTATGCATATTTTAGCCGGAGAAGACTCTGAGCGTTGTGGTTGTTTTCGGGTTGCTATGCGGTAGAATGCATCAGGGAATCTTGGAGATTAACCCCGAGGTGCACCCGGAAATCTCGGCGGAAACGAAGTTCTGCCATCTCGGTGGCCTGGGTGCCAGCCGGGAACATAGCGGGGCTATGTATCATGTTTGGATTGCAGCAGGGGGCCTTGGGGATGAAACCCGAGGTGCACCCAGAAATCTTGGACGGAAATGTAGTTCTGTCATAAAGGTGGTCTGGGAGCCAACCGGGTACTTAGCGGGGCTATGTACCGTGTTTGATCGTTAATTGGGACTGGGGAAAGCTTATTCCGCGCCAAAGGGACGAATGGCAGTGGCGGAGTGAGCAACGGACTAGTAGCCCTCTACCCGCTCCACCTGCTCGGTTAAAGCGACCTAAAGTTTACGTGGGACTTACCGAGATTTGGAGATCGAGTCTAGGCTGCGGCTGAGAAGACTAAATGCTCACAAAGATTGGCATCCTGGTGGTGGTGGTGGAGTCGAGGACCGGATGGGGTTCGGACTGGCTTCGCCGAGTAAGTGCCCTGAGAGCACGGGGTGTACGGCCGTGAGAGCGTGCACCTATGTTGAGATGCTTGTTTGGCTGTGTTGCGTGTTTTGCTAACAAGTGCAGGGAAGAAGCTTTGCCGCCCCGGTTTGGGGGCAGAATCGTTATAATTTGGTCAGCAATGCTGACCGTTGCCTTTGTTTACCACCGTACGGTGGGTTGTTGCTTGCAGGTGCTGCGGAGCTGAGAGGTAATTAGCGGGCTAAAGCCCAAGTTGCTGTGCTGGCCCTCGAAGGCCTTGTTTTGAGTGTTTTACCTCTTGTACTCATGCGTGGCCGGCCTGCGTGCCGAGGTTTGGAAGACACTTGTATTTAAGCAACTCTTGTAAAGCCTTAAGGCTATTTCTTCCGTTTTGTGTATTATACATTCCTATGGGTTTGAGTAGTGGGCATTCATGCTTGGCAGGGTTCTTTATTCTTTGCAACTCTAATAAATTTCTTCCGCTAGGTGTTGTGTAGGACGTTGTGATTGGTTGAATGGTTTCAACGCGTAACCAACCGGTCTGTCCGTAGTATATGGCGTCGGGCCCCGGCCGGACCTACTGCTATATGCTAAGCGACGGATAGGGGTATTACAAATTGGTATCAGACTACTGGTTTCGGTCAAGCTTAAATGAATTCGTGGACGAATTCACTTTAAGGGGTGGTGAGCACATGTATGTGCGTCATCGTTATAATATGAAAAGAACCCATGAATGTCCACTTAGGAATGAAAATACACATGTTTGGGGAACCTGCGTGTTCCTATAATTGCTTTTTGCAATTTTGTTCGGTCCCTTATTGGTGTTCTGTTCGACTGTAGGTGTCCGAGAGTGGCGCGTGGCAGTCTGAATGCGCACTTCCTGAGAAAAGTAATGCACCCAACGACGTGCTGGAGACCCCTATGTCTTTGGAAACCATAAGAAGGGTGGTTGAAGTGGTGTTCGCTGTGACCAACGCACATCATGGGAGTAATGTGCAACCATTTGTCCCTGAGATGGCCCCAACATCGGGTGGTATGTTGGAGCAAAGGGCATTTGGGGGTCAAGTAGAGCAGCAGAGGAGCATGACTGTGGCGCAGGGAGCGCATTCGGTGGACGCATATTTGCAGACGTTCCTTATGGTAAGGCGCTACCCAGGCTTTGAATGGGAAAGCGAGCAATCTATAGTGGATAGATTTTATAACGGTCTGCGCAGCGAGTTACGTATCCTACTGCTAGGACCAAAGTTATTGGGATTCCGAGCTTTGGTGGAATCGGCCAGAGCGTTGGAAGTGGAGTTGGGGGAAACTCACCGAGTACCGGTGAATAGGGTACCAAACCTTACAGATCCTATAAGGACTGCGTATCGAAAGATGCCGAGAGAAGAGGCTGGGTCATGTACTACCCAAACTACCGTCAAATGTTATTCTTGTGGCAAGAAATGGCACCTCGCCATAGAGTGTTGGGAGAGTGCTCAGAAGACAAGGAATGTTTTGGCAGGAACAGTCGGAGATTCGGTGGTCAAGCGGACAACCTCAAAATCTGGGTACCGTAGGTGGTACAAGAAGGCTAGGAGGTCGGGTTTAGTCCCTTCCTCTAGCACATCCGGAGCGACTACAGTCCAAACCCTGGATGAATGCTTTGTTTGTGGAAAGCCGGGGCACTATGCCCGAGACTGTTGGTTTGGACGCCCAATGTCCAAAAAGAAGTCGGGGGCAATCTTGGAGGAGAAAGGAAAGGCGGTGGCGTCTACCGCACCACTATTTACTCCGGCACAACTGAGAGTGAACATCCTTGGCCAGCAGGAGGTCATGTGGCCGACCGTCGGGAAGACAGGTATGGTTTAATTGATAGCAATTTAGCTTCTTATACCTGCTACCCTTTTTGCGTGTTAGCTTAGGACTGGAGGTTCTAGGCTTTGTTTGGATTATTGGCAATCCGGCGAGAGCATTGTTCGATACGGGAGCTTCGCGCACCTTTTGTCCAAGGGGTTTATATCATGTATTGAAGTACCTTCTTCGATGGCAAAGGACAAATTGGATGCGTTGTGGCTTTACGGATGTTCAATGCGCGCGAAAAGAGATTCTATGTTGCAAGGTTGCGGTTTAGGGGTCAGGGATTCGACGTGCAAGCGTCGTTACTGCCATCATGGGAGGTTTGAAAGCCTAAGCCTACATTGGGTAGTATCTCGGGTGTATCCGAATATCCTGATGTGTTTCCCTGGAGTCCCGCCTTAGCGAGCGATCGATTTCGCGAGTGAGCTGGCGCCAGGTGCCAAATCTAGGTCATGCTCTCCTTATAGGCTAACGCCTAATGAGTTGGCAGAACTGAAAGTTCAATTTGAAGAGCATATGGAACAAGGTTTGGTGCGTCCAAGTTCGTCGTCTTGGAGCACACCGGCCCTCTTCGTGTAGAAGAAGGACGGGAGTTTGCGGCTCTGAATCGTTTATGAAAAAAAAAAACTTAGCAAGTCGATAAAAGAGAGCAAGTACCCAATCCCAGGGATTGGTGATCTGTTTGATCAATTGGTTGGGTCGTCGTTGTACTTAAAGTCGGATCCTAAGTCTGGTTACTATCAGATGAGAATCAAGGAAAGTGTTATCCCAAAGATAGCGTTCAACACAAGATATGGGCATTTCGAGTTTACGGTCATGTCCTTCGGGCTGACTAATGCGCCATCGGTGTTTATGGACCTGATGAACAGAACGTTCAGGGAGTACTTAGACCCTGTTGTGATCGTCTTTATTGACGATGTATTGGTGTGCTTGCAGTGCGAAGAAGATCGCCTCAAGCATCTGCGTTTGGTTTTGGGGACGCTAAGGAGGAACGAGCTATACGCAAAGTTCTCCAAAGGCGAGCCTTGGTTATCTTCAGTGTCGTTCCTTGGTCACTTAGTCAGTAGGGAAGAGTTGCGGTGGATCCGGCGTAGACTGTTACAATACGAAAGTGGCCGGTGTTGTCTTCGGTAGCGGAAGTCCGGAGTTTGCTGGGGTTTGCCGGCTTTTACAGGCACTTCGTGGAAAACTTCTCGCAGATAGCGCTACCTCTCACGACTTTGACAAGGAAAGATCAGAGTCTTGTGTGGGCGCATGAGTGTGCACAAGCTTTCGAAGAGTTGAACAGTCGGTTGACCACGGCGCCCGTGCTTAGTTCGCCGAGTGGGACCGAGGGCTTCGAGGTTTTTAGTGACCCTTCGGGTAGTGGTTTGTGCTGCGTGCTGGTGCAGCATGGGAACTTGATAGCCTATGGTTCGCGTCAGCTAAAAGTGCATGAAAGGAATTATCCGATCCGCGACTGGGAGTTGGCGGCCGTGATATTTGCGCTTAAGCTGTGGAGGCGCTACTCGTACGATGTTAGGTCGATATTCATACTGACCTTAAGAGCCTGAAATATCTGTTGAATCAAAAGAACCTGAACTTGAGGCAGCGGAGATGAAAGGAGTTCCTAGGGGACTATACGTTCAAGATTTATCATGCACCCGGCGAGGGCAACGCAGTGTGGATGCGTTGAGTCGTAGGGCTCCCGCCCAAGCCAAATGGTTGTTGGTACATGTGAGAGGCTAGTTCAGGAATTGGAAGCGTTAGAGATCCGTTGTGTTGACAAGCAGACTAGCGCCGAAGCATTGTTGAACTGGACGGAGGTTCAGTATGACCTGGCTGATCGTATTTGGCAGGCCATGGTTTGTGTAGCTGCATGAAGGAAATCATGAGTGCGGCTCGTTGGGTCGAAATCCCGAATCGACGGTTGTAGGTGGGCTACCAAGGAAAGACCATGGTTTGTGCGGCCCAAGCGTGGATAATCTGTTGGTGGAGTTATGATACGTCATATCAAGTACTCAACTCGCTTAAGAGGCACGAAGTTGTGCCGATATCTTAAGAAGTGCTCTGGTGGACAGAACTTTAGAAGGTCGTGGCACCGTAGGTGGCAAGGTGCCAGCCTTGCGCCTTAGTGAAGGCAGAGTGTCAAGTGCAGGGGGATTCTTGAATCCATGCCTAGTTCGGAATAGAAGTTCGACTGGACTGTGGGCATGGTTTGCCAAAGTCATAGTGAATTAACGACGCCGTTTGTGTGATCGTAGTTGTGGTGACACTAGTGTCGCACTTCATTCCGCATAGGAAGGATGACTCGGTGGAGAAGTTGGCAAAGTTGTATGTTGACAATATTGTTAGACTGCATGGTGTGCCCCGTAGCATTGTGAGTGATCGCGATGGGCGGTTCACGTCAAATGATTGGAGGTTGGTGCAGCAGATGCTGGGAACAAAGTTAATGTTCAACACAGCTTTCCATCCGCAGATGGATGGGCAGACCGAGAGGGTCAATAGAGCGATGGAGGACATGCTACGCATGTGTGTTCTGGATTTCGGTAAGCATTGGGAAGACCACCTGTTTTTGGTGGAGTTCGCGTACAACAACAGCTACCAAGCGAGTATACAAATGGCGCCCTTTGAGGCCCTGTATGGTAGGAAGTGTCGCACGCCGTTATCGTGGCTTGAAACGGGTGAGGCAAGGTTGTACAAGAAGAAGGAGGTGGAGAGTGCTACCTCGTTAGTGCGGATCATTCAGGAGCGCTTGTTGATCGCTCAGGACCGGCAGGCGAAGTATTACAATGCCAAGCACCGGAACGTGGAGTTCGCGGTAGGCGATTGGGTATACTTTAAAGTGAAGCCGTTCAAGGGGGTTTCGCGGGTGAGACGCTTGAAGAAGCTGAGCCCAAGATACCTTGGACCTTTTGAGGTTCTGGAGCGAGTCGGCGAAGCTACATACCGTTTGAGGTTATCGGAGAAATTGAGTGGATTACATGATGTGTTCCACATTTCTGTGTGCGGAAGGCGGTGCAAGAGCCTTCGTAGATGATCGCGGTTGACCAAGTGCCGGTAGACGAGGGGTTGACGACTAAGGTCAAGACCATTTGTATCGAAGTTGTGGAGGTCAAGATACTCCGTAACAAGGAGATCCGGATGGTTAAGGTCCAGTGGGATTAATTGCGGGTGTGAGGAGCTCTCTTGGGGACGAGAGCAGTCTATGCTCGAGGAGTACCCGGAATTGTTCCGCTCAGGTACTGTTTTGCGTTAAGTCCTGTTTTTTCCTTTATTAATTTCGTGGACGAAATTCTTTAAGGGGGGTAGAATTGTAACACCCCAAAATATCGTAGGAGCGACGGGGATCGATTTTGGCCAAGTCAGACTTTTGGTGCAGGTGACACGGGCCCCGACATGGGCGTGTCGGAGGCCGTGTCGAGCTCGAGCCGTCGAGCTGGCCGTATCGTCGACCACTGCAGGTCGACGATGGTCGTGTGGTGGAACACGGCCTAGGACACGGGCGTGTCCCAGGCCGTGTCAACCCTATGCTGTGCGGTTGGGTACACGGGTAATGACACGGGCACGAACACGGGCGTGTCTAGCTTGACACGGGCGTGTCTGATGCCGTGTCACCAAGCCGTGTACCTATCTGACTGTGAAGTGTTGATAAATTGCACACGGGGGGCGTGACACGGGTCCCGACACGGGCGTGTCGCAGGCGACACGGGCGTGTCGGAGGCCGTGTCAAAGGCCGTGTGCTGGTTTTCAATTTTGGTCGAGATGGCGAATGAGCTACACGGCCAGGCACACGGCCGTGTGTGAACCCGTATTCGGCCCAGATTTTATAATTTCAGATCTAATCTCGACCGTTCGTTTCCTTGGCTTTGGATCCGACGGTGGGGGGCTGCTCCTGGGTGGTTTTAGCCAGGAATAGGGTTTTGAAACCCTTATTTCTCTTGGTTAATCTCTCTCTAAGTTCTAGAGAGAGGGGAGAGCAAGTTTGGAGGAGGAGACCAAGATCCGGCCGCCGGAGGAGCTTCGGAGCTCCGAATCGCGATCCGAGTCCAGATCCGCGGAGGTGACGCCGTTGCGGTGCTTTCCAACCGCATAGTTTTCGATGGCGCCACGGAAAAGCGATAGGGTAACGATTCTCTTCTTGAGCATGTGAAGCTCTTCTTCCTTTGCATGGGAAAACCCCTCTCCCGCGAGTGTGCGGCGAGATCGTGGTATTCCTTGGGGTAGATATGTAAAGTCCCCCTTGTTAGAGTCCGGAATCGTAGTACGGACATAGGCATGTTGTGTGAAGCCTACCCGGACGTGTGTTCCGGATCGGTGATGTTTTTCTATGCATATTTTAGCCGGAGAAGACTCCGAGCGTTGTGGTTATTTTCGGGTTGCTATGCGGTAGAATGCATCAGGGAATCTTGGGGATTAACCCCAAGGTGCACCCGGAAATCTGGGCGGAAACGAAGTTCTGCCATCTCGGTGGCCTGGGTGCCAGCCGGGAACATAGCGAGGCTATGTATCATGTTTGGATTGCAGCAGGGGGCCTTGGGGATGAAACCCGAGGTGCACCCGGAATTCTTGGACAGAAATGTAGTTATGTCATAACGGTGGCCTGGGAGCCAACCGGGTACTTAGCGGGGCTATGTACCGTGTTTGATCGTTAATTGGGACTGGGGAAAGCTTAGTCCGCGCCAAAGGGCCGAATGGCAGTGGCGGAGTGAGCAACGGACTAGTAGCCCTCTACCCGCTCCACCTGCTCGGTTAAAGCGACCTAAAGTTTACGTGGGACTTACCGAGATTTGGAGATCGAGTCTAGGCTGCGGCTGAGAAGACTAAATGCTCACAAAGATTTCCATCCTGGGGGTGGTGGTGGAGTCGAGGACCGGATGGGGTTCGGATTGGCTTCGCCGAGTAAGTGCCCTGAGAGCACGGGGTGTACGGCCGTGAGAGCGTGCACCTATGTTGAGATGCTTGTTTGGCTGTGTTGCGTGTTTTGCTAACAAGTGCAGGGAAGAAGCTTTGCCGCCCTAGTTTGGTGGCGGAATCGTTATAATTTGGTCAGCATTGCTGACCGTTGCCTTTGTTTACCACCGTGCGATGGGTTGTTGCTTGCAGGTGCTGCGGAGATGAGAGGTAATTAGCGGGCTAAAGCCCAAGTTGCTGTGCTGGCCCTCGAAGGCCTTGTTTTGAGTGTTTTACCTCTTGTACTTATGTGTGGCCGGCCTGCGTGCCGAGGTTTGGAAGACACTTGTATTTAAGCAACTCTTGTAAAGCCTTAAGGCTATTTCTTCCGTTTTGTGTATTATACATTCCTATGGGTTTGAGTAGTGGACATTCATGCTTAGCAGGGTTCTTTATTCTTTGCAACTCTAATAAATTGCTTCCGCTAGGTGTTGTGTAGGACGTTGTGATTGGTTGAATGGTTTCAACGCGTAACCAACCGGTCTGTCCGTAGTATATGGCGTCGGGCCCCGGCCGGACCTACTGCTATATGCTATGCGACGGATAGGGGTGTTATAGTAAAACACCCAAGAGATCCTCAGCCCTCTCAGTATAGCCCGTGAAAGGAGCTTTAGTCATCTTGCCTAACAAACAAGATTCGCATCGCTCAAATGATTTATAATCAAATGAGTCCAAAAGTCCATCTCTATGGAGCTTGGATATGCGCTTCTCATTTATATGGCCCAAACGACAATGCTAGAGATATGTAGGGTTTGAGTCATTTGTTCTTAGTCTTTTATTATTTTCTACATTATAGATCAGATGGTCCAAGTTCAAAACATAAAGACCATTAAACAATTGGGTCACAGCATAACAAATATCATTCTTAAATATCGAACAACAGTTGTTCTTAATTATAAAAGAAAAACCAATCATGTCCAAACATGAAATGGATATAATGTTTCTAGTTATGGCCGGAACAAAATAACAATTATAAAGTTCTATTACAAGCCCACTAGGCAAAGAAAGACGGTAAACCCCTACGACCACAGCAGCAACTCTTGCTCCATTGCCGACACGAAGGTCCACCTCCCCTTTACTCAGCAATCTTCTCCTTCCCAGTTCCTGCACATTTGTACAAATATGAGAACCACATCCGGTATCCAATACCCAAGATGAAGGAGCAGAAAGGTTTATCTCTATAATGTAAATACTTGAAGCGGAAGTCATACCTCCCTTCATTTTCTGCAGACCCTCAATGTACGAGGGACAGTTCCTCCTCCAATGACCAGCCTTGCCACAGTGGTGGTATTTCCCCTCCTTCACCGTACTCTTCTTCTTCATCAGTGCAGAAGACTTGGGCTCAAGATGGGACTTAGGTCCCATCTTCATCTTCTTGAAGCCCTTGGCCTTGCCCTTGCCCTAATGCACCATTAGTATGGGGCTGGCAGGCTTGGCCTTCTTCATATTGATCACGACAGTTCTCAACATGCCTAGGAGCTCGAGCAGTGTCTTGTCTATCTTATTCATATTGTAGTTCAAGACAAACTGCTCGTAACTATCCGGCAACGATTGCAGGATCAGATCTGTGTCCAACTCTTGACCCAGAGGAAAACCCAGCCTTTTAAGGATCTCTATATACCCAATCATCTTGAGTACGTGAGTCCCTACTGAGTCTCGAGCTCCCATCTTGCACTGAAATAACGCTTTTGTGACATCAAACCTCTCTTGACGAGCTTGCCCTTGAAACATTTTCTTGAGATGCTCATCAATCTCCTTGCACCCCATGTTCTCATGTTGCTTCTGAATCTCAGAGTTCATGGTGGCAAGCATAAGACACTCGACGTCTAAAGCGTCATCAGTATACTTCTTATAAGTATCCTTATTAGCACGGGAAGAATTCCCGGTCGGCACCTCGGGGGCTTCCTCTTCTAAGACATAGAGCTTTCGCTCTTGCCTGAGAACAATTCTCAGATTCCTGTACCAGTCCATATAATTAGTCCCACTGAGCTTATCCTTCCCAAGGATGGCTCTCAGAGACAACGTGGAGTGCGAACTACTTGCCATGGAATTCTACAAGAATTCATGCAGAATAAATCAGTACCAAAATTTCAAAATACAATTATTTTTCTTAATTTGGACTTCAACTAAAACTCCCACTATTTTATTCGAAATAATAGCCCTCACTATCAATTCGGAGAGTTCATGCGAGATACTCTCTTAGTGGACAAGATTCGTATTTCACCAACACAATGAGTCAGCTTTGGCTTTCCTCTCACGATGTGGTTATTTAGGTAGGCAACGCTTGCCAATTGCATCCTCATGCAATTCTTATATGGTTGGTGAATAACTCCTTATTCACATCCATCACATGGTGCATGCCAACCCCATGCCTCTAGGCACTCAACCTTTGAGATCACCTAGTTAAGCTAGACCCGATGTCGATAGTGGGATATCACAATTATCCGCTCGCACCCTTACCAAGATAGATTAATGCACATTGCTTTGGCAAGCCCACACTTCATCGATCGAGGCAGGAAGAGTGTCATCCATCGGAAGGCATCCGAACACTTAATATTTGATGAAGGGATTTTTGATAATAGGTTAACAATTAACCATGACCAACATTTGATCAATGTGCACATCCAAAGAAAAACACTTCACTAAAATCCTCATGCATCCCTTATGTGCACAACAGAACACTATCAACATTTGATAGAAGAAAAGGGATAAATCTGAACATCTGGACACTTCCAAATCTTCAGGTTTACATGCATTGGACAAGGCAAAGACAACTCAACTTAAAGTAGTAGACAAGCTCATCTCTCTTTGTTGGATTCAAAATCCAAAACAATTTCGAGGGATGGTTATTGCCAAGGAAACAACAATTTCTAACAATTAGAAATTTCCATGAAATCCCAGACGTTCCTGGCGGGGAACCAAGATTATATCTAGACATTTAGAACACTTCTAAATCCCTAGGTTTACACGTACTGGAATAACCTAACTTCCAATACAACAAACATGGCCGGAACCTGGCTCTGATACCACTATTGGGTTTCTCTATGATGATGGCACAATGCTTGTACACGCAGCGGAAGGAATAAATCATCAAGATAACCCAAAAGAGATGGGATCAGTCCATGAAAATTGAATCAAGAAGTAAACACACAACTAGGAAAAATTACCTCAGTGGCGTTGAGTCACAACTCAACGGAGATGCTCCAAGCTTCGTGTCCCTGTCGGTGGCGAGTTCTACGTGGAATGATGTCCACGTCTCTGCAGAAATCCACACGAGCGAGAGAACACCGACCTTTCCGTCACACGGATAATCGGGAAGGAGATCGACCGCACCTTGCTCTTCCACGGACTGCTAGGTCCGCGACAGGAAAAGCAGTACCAACGACAATCGCCGGAGAGGAGGAGGTCAACGGAGCGAGCACGGCGGTGGAACACTTCCGTCGGCGGGATCCGGGAATCGGCGGAGCGAACGAAGAACGGCGAAACCCTTCCGTCGATTTCGTTTCGGTCAAAAGGAAAAAGTCGATGTTCGCCACATTCCCAAAAACCCCAAATATCTATTTATACTCAAAGCATAAATAAACCTAGGTAAAATCGCTATCCGCAGACCACAGAAAAATAGAGTTTCAGAATCGGCAAGAATCACTCGGCGAGAATCATACAGGATCGGCGAGAATCAGTCGACGAGAATCAGCTGCTGGAATTGTCGAGAGTCAGTCGGCGAGAATCAGCTGCTGGAATCACGTCGAACTTGGTTGACGATAATCGTCGACCTGCGGTCGATGATCATCGACCTTGCGACTGACGATGGTCAACCCGCAGTCGACGACACATAGTCGACTGAATAGTCGACGAGAATCAATGTATGATACTCGACGATTCATGCCGAACGTGGGTTGAAGATAATCATCAACCTGCGGTCGACGATCGTCGACCTTGCAGTCGACGATGGTCAACCCACAGTCGACGATACTAGTCGACCCGCGGTCGACTATCTTCAACAACCCGCGGTCGACGATCGTCGACCTTCGATCGACTATCGTCGACCCTCGGTCGACTTTCTGGTCAAACCTTCAAGGCAACATTTGCCCTATCCCGACGATCCTCTAAGGCAACACTTTGCTCATAACCCTATTCAAGGTCGGTGATTGGTAACCTTTACCAACACAGTCAATCATCCAACTTCTCCACATCTCTTATGTGCGACCCTGCAGGCTCATATCGCGTTGGTAGTGAGATTACAAGTTTGATCACTTCTAGATCACCATGGTAACTCCAACAAAACTTTCTTTTAGGGGGAGTGACTGTAACGCCCCCGATTTTTCTGCGATTATTTTAATCCTCGTTTGGCGTTACGTCGACGCGTTTTCTTGGCTTGTGCCATCTGTGGAGTGTGGTCTTAACTCCTTAGAACTGGGTGCCCTATTTTTTAGCCTGTTGGCAAGACCTCCCTAGCAAGCCGAGTCGTTTTGGGTGACCTAGTGTGGCCTCTCGGGGGATGCTTGTGTTTTGGCTTCGGAAGAGTATAACTCGAGTTCTGTTCGTCAAAAGTTTATTTCGACTTCGCTGTTGTGTTCGTACCGTGGATATTTAGCTACGGTGCGAATTTCGTCGAATTCCGAGGTAGTTTGGTTTTCGCGTCACTTTGGGTGTGCCATTAGTAAAGACTAGAAGGATTTTTTTATGTAAGGAGCAGGCGGTTGGGTTCAGTTTTGCTGAACCGATGCCTTAAAGCTTATATAAAAGCCTTATTAAGAAGTGGCGGGCCCACTTCTCCTTCCTCCTTCTTCCCGAGACCAGAAGGAAACCGTTGCTCCTGTTCGCGGAAAACAAAGGAGAACCGCCGGACCTGCTTCTCCTTCGGACGGCGATTCCGGGAGTGTTCCTGAACGGATTTCGATTCCGAAATTGGCGTTGTCTTGCTCTCGCTCAGATCTTCATTTTGACGGTAAGAGGTTTGTTTTTCGTGGAGTTTTAGGATACTTGGATTTCCGGTTCTTGTGCTTTTCCGCCATTAAAGTGCGGGTTAGCTTGTTAGGTGTTGCTCCTTCTAGTGCAGAATGAAGAGGAGGGAAGGCCGACCAAGCTTTGCCGGAAATCGAGGCAAGTGGTATTTTTGCCCTTGCCATTGTTGTTCTTTTGATATTCTAGAATGTTTCCCGGTTAGCCCTAGGGTAGAAACCATGCATATTCTCTTTTATCTTGCTGAATTTAGGGCTTAGATTCGCCTATAATCCCCCTCCTTGTGCTATTTTGCTCAACCCGATAGTTGTTATAACCATTTAGACTCCAGATTTGTAGTTCTAGTTGGGTGCTTTTGCGGGTGGAGCCGAGAGAGAGAGTGAGAGAGGAAGTTGTCTACCTAAATCACCTAGAGGGGGGTGAATAGGTGAGATGTGCGTCTATTTGCGGAATAAAAAATTAGGGAACTAGCACAGCACAATACCAAGCAATCACAGACGACAAAAGATTTATAGTGGTTCCCCAACCTTGGGTACGTCCACTTTCCTCACCAATCTAGTAAACCACTAGACTTGGCTACTCCACTATCTCGGATCAAAACGATCCTACACCTCGGAACAACGTTCCTACAACACTCGATCCCAAAATGGATCTACACTCGGAAGATTAAAACTTCCTACAAATCTCGGAGAGAATTTCTCCTACAATAAAGATGTTTGAAATATAACTCAAATAATACAAACAGTGAATTCTCAGATCTGAATAGATCGGCCTTGATCTTCCTCTTTGTTGTTGTGGCTTTTTCGGAAAGATCGAAGAAGAACACGGTAACCCTAGATCTGAAAACTTCTTTGACTTCTCCCGATCGGATGTAGAAGATGATGAAAAGCAAAACTTTGATCACGATCAGAAGAAGAAAACTTAGATCTGAATCAGGAATCAGAGACTCAGCACGAGCACGATGAAGATCAACGGCGGCGGCGGCGGCGGCTTCAGTGATTCAGACTTTTCCGAGAGGTAACGACGTCGACGACGGCGGCTTGTAGATCTCGAAAAACTTATTCTCTGATAATTCCTTTTCTTTTTCTTATTCTTATTAGGTTAGGTCTAATCACGTATCCCTTTTATAGGAGACTGATAACGGTCATAATCGTAATTAACGATGATACGTGGACCAATCAGAAAAGAGGAATTCAAAAATTACTTTGGAATTCTGGTCTTAGCGATTTTCAGAAAAAAAATCAGAGTCATATACACGAGAGGAAATGATATACTCGAGTATATGTCTATCTGCTACTCGAGTAACTAGAAGAGAAGCATACTCGAGTGAATGAGTTTCAACATACTCGAGTATCTGGGTTCAACTACTCTAGTGACAGAAAAGATCTACTCGAGTATAAAGAAGTTGATTACTCGAGTATATCTACTTAGAGGAATTCTCAGGATAAAAGGATGGTGTTACTCGAGTATATAGAAAGGAGGTACTCGAGTACTTGGAAGACAGTTTACTCGAGTATAACAGAGGGAGTCAACTACTCGAGTATCTGAGCTATTACTCGAGTGTAGAGAGTCTACTCGAGTATATAGACTTAGAGAAATTCCTTTATATATATCCAGTCCAGGCTTACTCGAGATAAATAAAGCATCTACTCGAGTAACTCGAGGACTACTCGAGTAAGAGAGTTAACCTACTCGAGTATCAAGTAACCTACTAGAGTATATCAAAGGAGTACTTGAGTATGTATACTTAGGATATTTTCCAGATAAAAATAGAATCCTTTACTCGAGTATATAACTTAGACCTACTCGAGTAACAAACCATTTACTCGAGTATATATAAATTTACTCACTCGAGTATATGAAGATCTACTTGAGTATACACTTATATACTTTAGTAAGAGGGATTTTTCTCGAGTATGCTTAAGTCAACTACTCGAGTACTAAGTCACCTACTCGAGTATATGGAATATATTACTCGAGTATGTGGACTTAGTAGAATTCTTGGAATTAGGTCTTCTATCCTTCTTTGTCCATGAGTCCAAGTGCATCTAGATGAAGTGTATCCCAATAGAGAGACTATACGTGAGTCAACACCTTGGATCACACAATGAGGGATTACATTGTATGGTCCTGTGTTTGATGACCCACTATAGACTGACATTGGTCTACACTTGGCAATAGAGTCCTGCGCACAAGTAACTTAAACACAATATCAAATACAACTTAATTCATCTTAGTTCCGGGTCTGACTTCCCACAAATCTGAGGTATTGTGGAGACAAATCCCAAAAATCTCCCCCTATTTGTAGAAGTCAGCACTCTCTTCACTAAGGAGAATTACTTAAAGTAAAGTAGAACAAGGATAGCATAAATGACAAAGTATAAAGCATTAAAAAAAAACTGAGCATGAAAACAAATAAACTAAGATAGCCATAATCAGAATTATATATAATCTAGAAATGTTTTTGAAACAGAATATCAATTTCCACAAGATCATCTTTCAGGGATGGGCATCCCTATTCTGTCTTTCTCTCACTGATGCTGCCTCTCAAAGTATGAGAAAGGTTTTGGAAAGTATGTCTTTGGCTTAGGAGGAGCCTTCGGGTTGTTGAATCCCCATTGCTGGTCATGGAGTCTGTTGGAACACCCTTTTTATATTTGGGTCAGGATAACTATGCTAAGGATTCATGACCTCATTGTGTAGCATAGGTCATTGAGTGTGAGTTTAGAACTTAGGATATTTGAGAATTTAGTTCTGCTCAGCTCGACGGATAGTCGACCCCAGCTCGACGTGTCGTCGTCCTCAGCTCGACGCGTAGTCGACCGCTGCTCGACGCATAGTCGATCGTAGCTCGACGCAGCGTCGTCCTCAGTTCGACGCAACGTCGACTTCAGCTCGACGTTTTGGCGTGATTCTCTCTGCATCCTTAATCACTCTCTGATCGACGGATAGTCGAGTTCAGATCGACGATTTATGATGAGTTCGATGTTTTGAGTTCTCCCGTCTGTTGACATTTGAAATTCAAATTAAAGATCATCAAAGCAGTTATTGCAAGAGATCCCCTGGCCGTTTCAAGACTTAATTGGTCCATATCTCAAGGAATTTTCATTGGAAATCAATTAAGGCACTTCCTTTCAAGGTATGGACAGTTAAGGAATGCATTGAATGCCCTGCCAACGGCTATCTATCAGTCAGTAGTAATTCTATTACTCAGAGATTCTTCGAGAGAGACAGTAACACAGCTATTCAGATTTCACAGAGAACATTCTTCATCATCTCTCTCTCACAGAATCTGTGGCAGAGAATTCAAAGAGAAGAACATCACTCAGAGAAATATCATCATCAACACTCTCTGATTCTCTTCTGCTCTGCAATCAACTCTTCTACAGACTGCCTTCTACCTTCAGACATCAAACACTCAGTTTCTGAGTTATCTATTGCTGAAGAAGGCCAAGCAGTGAAGAGCCTGTCACCCTTGTGCAAAGCTTCTTCTACCTGAACTCATCTACATCTCAGGGGCAGCTTTGACAACATCAAAATCCACAAGCTTCTCTCTGATAGTTGACAGAGAAGCATACTCATCCTTTCTTTACCTTATTCCATCTGTATAGGGTTTTAACTCCCTTCAAAAGTTACCCTTTTGGTTAGCTGAGACCTTGTCAAAATCAGTGGTGGCAAGACACCTTATCAAAAAATCTGGTGGTGCCCAGGACACCTGATCAACCTTCCTGTAGTGGATTCCTATCAAAGGGTGATAGAAGAGTGGACTACCCAAGTTTGGGGAACCACTATAATTTCCTTGTGTCTTCTGTGGTTTATGTTTACTTCTTGCTGTGTGCTGTGTGCTGTTTGCTTTATCATATATTTAACCATTGCATAACTCACTTTCTACACTAAGTAAATCAAAAGTTTTAAATACATCAATCTATTTGAACTTACTCTATTCACCCCCCTCTAGAGGTAGATAGATCTTATCACCTAACTTTCAATTGGTATCAGAGGGAGGTTGGTCTTTCCTTCAGGCTAACACCTGGACCACAAAGATCTTTGATAAGATCAAATTCTACAGAGGGTTTATTTTGTTTTGATAAAAATTGTTTTTATAAAAACTCATGGCACAAAACAAGGATTATGCAAGCACAAGACCTCCAGTGTGCAATCTATCTAAGTTTGGACTCTGGAAGGCAAGGATAAAATTATATATGAACTCTTTTGATAAAGACATTTTTAACTGTGTCTTAACAGATTGTCCAAGGCCTCCTACTACAACAAGTACCTCAGCTGTTCCACCACCTGCAGGAACAAACACTGATATAAAGAAATGGAAAGTTGTTGATGCAAAGGCCATGAACATCTTGGCCCAAACAATGTCAGATGACATATTTCAGAAGGTTGCTGAATGCAACTCTGCCAAAGAAATCTGGGACAAACTAACTGAGATAGTCTCAGGTTCAGCTGATGAAAGAAAAGATAGAAGAGCTCAGCTGATAACACAGTATGAGAATTTCAAAATGGCTCAAGCTGAATCTGTGGCTGACATGTACAACAGATTTAGTCTGATTGTCAGTGAACTGAAAACTTTGGACAAGGATATATCTCTCACAGAGATAAATGATAAAATTCTCATGTGCTTACCTAGCACTTGGGATTCAAGAATCTGGCCAATTAAAGATGGCAGAAGTCAAACTGAGATGTCCACTGAAGCTCTCTTAGGCAAACTCAAGTCCTATGAGCTATTTGTCAAAAATAGAGAAGGGGAGCAAAACATAACTTCTTCTGCACCCAAAGTGGAGAAGACAATAGCTCTCAAAGCTTCAGAGGAAGTACCTAAAGAGAAGGAGATAGGCAATGAAGAACTATTAAGCCTTCTAGCCAAAAGATTCAACAAGATGGCTAGAAAGAACTTCAGAAAATGGTCTTCTAAAGACCAAGATAAGCCAAGGTATGACAGATCTAATAATAAAGATATTATATGCTATGGCTGCAGGAAACCAGGACACACTGCACCAAACTGTCCTGAAAATCAAGGCAAAGACAAGAAAGACAAGAAAGACAAGAGAGAAAGAAGAGACAAGAAAAGAGATAAAGACTCCAAGAAATACTATGATAAATCCTCCTCCAGCAACACCAAACATACAAGGAAAGGATTTGTTGCTGAAACATGAAGTGATACTGAAGAGTCTGAAGAATCATCCAGCACAAGTGATGATGAGGATGATGCCACTGAGAAAGGATTCTGCATGATGGCAATCAATGCATCACAAAGCAGCTCAGATTCAGAGCATGAATCTGAATATATGACTGATCAGGAATTAAGTGAAGATCAGGTACTTGACTCCTTTGATTTTTCTTCTGATGATTTCAAATTGAGATTTAAATCTATGTGCATAGACTTGCTGACTGCTGAGAAAACAATTGATTCTCTTAGAAGTCAGTTGTCTGATTACAGCACATTAAGTGCAAATAATCTCAAGCTTTCTGATGAGTTAGAATGTTGTAGGGAGGAGATAGCTTCACTAAAGAGTGAGCTATCCAAGGCTAAACAGCTTGAGGAAACTCTCAATGGGAGGAGTCTCAAGTTAATAGACATCACAAGCACAGTGAATTCAAGAATGAATGGTTCACTAGGTTTGGGTGCCTCTTCAAGCCAACCTATAGTGCTAACAACTGCCATAAAGTTTACCAGTAACAAGGGTAAAGAAATTATGGTGGTAGCCAGAAAAAATTCTGATCTACCTAAGCCATTTCAAGTACAACAGAAAACGTCGAACAGAGCTCGACGATCTTCGACCAGAGCTCGATGCCATTCTAACAAGAATCTGCAACACCATGCTGAAGCGTCGAACTCAGGTCGACACACGTCGAACTCAGGTCGACTGACTGTTGTCCCTGAAGGTAGGCTTGTTCGAACGTTGAATGGAGCTCGACGTCCTGAAACATCAGCGTCGAACTTAGATCGACGATCGTCGAACAGAGCTCAGAGTCTTGTTCTATTTACACAGGATAAATCTAAATCAAATCATAAATATCCTACATCTCAGCCTAACCCTTATACTGAATGGGTGATTCCTCCTAGGAGATATCATCCTGAAGGCTATAAGAGTCAGCCTGAAATGTCTTTCATTTCTGATTTCACTGGTTATCAACCTCAACCCAAGGTGAACTGGGTGAAAAACAATTAAGCTGTTACATGTGCAGATGAAGAGCTATCCAGTGGTGAACCAGCATTGGTACCTGGATAGTGGTTGCTCCAAACATATGACAGGGACCAAAAGCAATCTTACATCCTTCAAAGCAAAGCTTGGACCAAGAGTAATCTTTGGTGATTCCAACTTTGGACAAACCAAAGGATATGGTCAAGTCAAAATTGGATCAATCACCTTCAAGAAGGTAGCTTATGTGGAAGGACTAAAGCACAACTTAATCAGCATCAGTCAACTTTATGATGCTGGTTATCAGGTTTGGTTCACTGATTTGGTTTGTAATATTGCTTTAGATAACAATATTGTGTTGATTGGAAATAGACAAGATAATATATATTTAGTTGATTTCAATTCTTCTAAAGTAGATATATGCCTTTTCAATTCTCTTAGTAAGCCAAATGAGCTTTGGCATAAAAGATTAGGACATGTTAACCTTAGAACTATTGCTAGGCTGTCTAAACTCAACCTTGTTAGAGGACTACCTTCTAGTTCCTACAAGAAGGAAGGACTCTGCAAGGCTTGTCAATTAGGAAAGCAAACCAAAAATAGTTTCAAATCACTTAATAAGAGTGATTCACCTAGAATTTTGTATCTGTTGCACATGGATCTTTTTGGACCCACTACAGTACAAAGCCTAGGGGGGAAATCTTATGCCTTAGTGATTGTATATGACTTCTCAAGATTCACTTGGGTGTTCTTCCTGAGAAAGAAGTCTGATAACTTCAAAATTTTGACAGATTTTCTCAAGAGCATACAGATTGAGTTCAATACTCATATAGCCCTGATCAGAAGTGATCATGGGACTGAGTTTGATTCTCTTCTTATGCAAGAGCTCTGTCAGAATGAAGGGATCAGGCTCACTTTCTCAGCTCCTAGAACTCCTCAACAAAATGGGGTAGTTGAAAGGAAAAATAGAACCTTAATTGAATCTGCCACAACATTATTGACAGATGCTCATCTTCCTCTAACCTTTTGGGCAGAGGCTGTGAACACCTCCAATTATGTTTTGAATAGAAGCTTGATACATAAACTAAAGGATAAGACTCCCTATGAATTGCTCAAAGGGAAGAAACCTAAAGTTAGCTTTTTCAAGATTTTTGGTTGCACTTGCTTCATTCATAATAATGACAAGAGATATTTAGCAAAATTTGAAGCTAAGGCTGATGAAGGAGTGTTTCTGGGATACTCTTTGAACAGCAAAGCTTATAGGGTTTATAACAAGTCATCCCATAAAATTGAAGAATCCATGCATATTACCTTTGATGAGTCTAATATGTCTTATAAGGAGAAGAATTCTTCTACCATAGACCTTTTGCAGGAACAATCTCTAGCTGAAAGTATAAATCAATTAACCATCATGGATAATGGTTCTTTATCTTCCACTACACAACAAGAACTAAATGTTAGTAACAATGAAGATACTGATCAGATTTTGGAAGGAAATAATGAAGAACTTGAAGAACCAGTTGTTGTTCCACAAGAGGAAACAACAACACAGGTTGGTGAACAATCAACACCCATTGTTGATTTAGTAACAGTAAGAGATCATCCAATCTCTCAAGTGATTGGAGAAATCTCAGAAGGTGTGCAAACCAGAAATCAGATAAATCAACATCTGATGCACGCTTGTTTTCTCTCCCAAATAGAGCCTCAAACAATTCAAGATGCAGAGCAAGATCCAAACTGGATCATTGCAATGCAAGAGGAGCTAAACCAGTTTGAAAGAAACAAAGTATGGGAATTGGTTCCAAAACCAAGAAACCAGCAAATTGTTGGAACTAAATGGGTATTCAGGAACAAGTTAGATGATCAAGGGATCATTGTGAGAAACAAGGCAAGGCTTGTTGCTCAAGGCTATTGTCAAGAAGAAGGGATTGATTATGACCAAACCTTTGCACCAGTTGCAAGGTTGGAGGCCATAAGAATTTTCCTTGCTTATGCTGCACACAAGAAATTCAAGGTATTCCAAATGGATGTTAAAAGTGCATTTCTCAACGGAGACATCAAGGAAGAAGTCTATGTCAAGCAACCTCCAGGTTTTATCTCTCCAACCTTTCCTGAACATGTTTTCAAATTACATAAGGCTTTATATGGTCTCAAGCAAGCTTCAAGAGCATGGTATGAGATCTTAGCCTCCTTTCTGCTTGAAAATGATTTTAAAAGGGGTAGAGTTGACCAAACTCTTTTTATTAGAACCCATAAGTCCCATATCCTACTAGTACAAATATATGTAGATGACATAATTTTTGGGTCTACTGATTCAAGCTTGTGCAAAAAGTTCTCACAACTAATGCACTCAAAGTTTGAAATGAGTAGCATGGGTGAGCTTTCCTTCTTCTTGGGATTGCAAATCAAACAACATGCTGATGGCATATTTATTTCTCAAACCAAGTATGCAAAAGAATTGGTTAAGAAATTTGGTATGTCAGATGCATCTTCTATGAAAACACCCATGCCTACTAATGCTGTTTTAGATGCTGATGAATCTGGTAAACCAGTTGATCAGACTAACTATAGAGCAATCATTGGCTCTCTTTTATATCTTACAGCTAACAGACCAGATATTATGTTTGCTACGTGTGTGTGTGCTAGGTTCCAAGTGAGCCCTAGAGAGTCACACCTCACATTAGTTAAGAGAATTCTTAGGTATGTAAAAAGCTGTCCAAATCTAGGTCTCTGGTATCCACATGACTCAGGATTTGATCTCACTGGATTTTCAGATGCTGACTATGCTGGATGTAGAGTAGACAGGAAAAGCACCAGTGGAACTTGTCAATTCCTTGGTGATAGACTTGTCTCCTGGTTTTGCAAAAAGCAAACATCTGTGTCTACATCAACTGCTGAAGCTGAATACATGGCTGTAGGTAGTTGCTGCTCACAGATATTGTGGATCCAAAACCAGCTCCTAGACTATGGCTACAACTTAGAGAAGTCAAAAATTCTTTGTGATAATACTAGTGCAATTTGCATTGCTCATAATCCAGTTCTCCATAGTAGGACAAAGCACATAGAGATTAGACATCACTTCTTAAGGGATAATGTAGAAAAGAATAAAATAGCACTAGAGTACATTTCTACTGATTTACAAAGGGGAGATATTTTCACCAAACCCTTGGATGAAAAGAAGCACTTCTTCTTCCTTAATCAGTTGGGAATGATAGATGGAGATAGCATAAGTTAATCTACAAGATTTTGAAACCATAAAAATGACAAAGTCTAGGCAAATGTATCTCTTTCTTAAATGTCTAGAGGTTCTGTCTGAACTCTGCTCGACGCTCGACGTTTTTCATTTGAAAACGTCGACTGGAGATCGACGGATCGTCGACCGCTAAAAAGCGTCGACCGTCGACCTCATCTTTGCGTCGACCAGAGATCGACCCTGTCTAGAGATTGTTAAGTTTCTGTCTCGGTCGACGACGTTAATTGACGTCGACCAGAGCTCGACGTTCAGCATCCCAAATAGCGTCGACCGTCGTCCTTCAAAACGTCGAACGTCGATCTAAGCTGAACACCACCGAGTCTCTTCGTTTCCCCTAGAGCTTCTTAGCGTCGATCTAAGCTCGACGTTATTTCCTTTTTTGCGTCGAACCCTAGTATAAAATCATCTTCTCGGTGTCGATTTCATTTGCGCTTTCATATTTTCTGCAAGTATTTTCTCCCTCCAAAGATTTTACACTTATTTTCGAGAGGTATTCTACAGGAAATGGCGATTCCAGCAGCAATCTTGGCTGCAATGAAATTTGATTGCGGTTTCGACATTGATTTGGATTCCTTTGAAGGATCATCTCAGAATTTTCTGGAAATTCTGGAGCTGTTCAAGGAACAGAAATTGGAGAAGTTCATGACAACCAGAATGCCAATAGCAGAAACAGAAATCAAAGAATGGATTTATACAGCAGTCACTCAAGATGAAAGCACCATTACTGGTTCAATCTCAGGGACTCAGGTATCCTTAACTTCTGCTATATTTACTGAGGTGTTTGAATTGGAGAATGGCAATGACAGTATGGAGTTGTCAAATGAAGAATATGCTGCAATGTTAGACAGGATGGGTCATTCCTCTGAGAATGCCTCCAAATTGTTGAAAGTAGACCTTGCCATAGAATTCAGACTTCTAGCTGATGTGGTAGGCAAGGTTATTTGTGCTAAGAGAACAGCACATGATGCCATTTCCAGGCATCAATTTTGCATCATGGCTGCTCTCCTGGACAAAAAGCACTTGAACTGGGGAGAAATTCTGTTTGATTTAGTGAAGAAGAAGGTCAAAAAGACCTATGTCCATTTTGGAAGAGTGTTGGGTTTGCTGCTTCATCATATCTGCCCTCAGCTTCTGGTATCCTCTAAGCATATCAATGCTTCTAAGAGACTGACCTGTGCCCTCATTGGTAAGTGGGACAGGAAAATCACCAATCCCAGAGCTGCTGCAGCTATGAAAACTTCTACAGAAACAAGGACTGTTGTGGTCACTTCACCTCAGCCTTCTGATCTAGTAGAAGAAGCCATGCCATCCATCACCATTTCATCTTCCTTCAGCTTTCCAACCACCTTCACTCCATCCACATCTCAATTTTCATCCCCTATGCCAACAACATCATCAATTGCTACAATTTCTTCTTCCATTCCTCCATCCATTACCACATCTAAAAATTTTCATCCTCTTCACTTCTTCCCTTCAATGGATATTGAGATCAACAATCCAGATGATTCTTTCTTGGATGGTTCTCCTGATGACATATCTGAGACACCATCATTTTCTGACCTCATCATGTCATCCATCATTGAACCTGCCATCCCCATTATATCTATGCCAACAACATCATCTCCTGTTACATCTGTTTCTCCTCCCTCTACCTCTGCTCAACATCCCCTTGAGCAAGTAGATTTGCTTCCCTTGGCCAACAAGCTCTATGAGCTCTTGGCTCCAAGGCTTTCTTCTCTATTGGATGCTTCCCTAGCTCCAATAATCCTCTCTTTGAACTCCATCTCATCTAAACTCTCTTCCCTTACTCCTCTTGTGGCTGGCCCTTCTTCTAGGGGCCTAGAGTCAGCTCTCACTGATTCTAGGCAGGGGGAGATTTTTGTAGAAGAAGAGCTGCCTCATTTTGATAGAGAAGAGCTGTTAGTTTCAGAAATTCAGCCTACAGATAGAGAGTTTGTTCAGCCTCCAGTTGAAGACTTTACAGTGGAAGTGCCAGCATGCTTTTTCCAAAGGTCTTTCAGCCCATACAGATTATTGCTTCCTGAAGATCTGTCCAGGGCTATTGTTCCCTTTTCTACTGCTGCTGCTGTTATTTTTGATGAAATGATCCTTGATGATGATGCAGTGGTAGCTGATGCTCCTGCAAATGATTCTCTTGATCATAGTGCTGTTGCTGCTCCTGCTTGTTTTAATGTTGATATTAGTACTGTTGATCATTCTGTTGATAATATGACTGTTGATGAGTTGCCCAACACTTCTGATGCAGTGGAAGCCCTTGCTCCTGCAATTGCTCCTGTTAGTTCTGTTGTTCCAGAGGCAGTGGTAGCTGTTGCTCCTGCCAGTTCTATTGTTTCTCAAGTCTCTGATGCAGTGGTAGCTTCTGCTCCTGCTAATAAGATCTATCCAGCCAGTTCAGTTGAGGCTGTAATATCTGAAGTTATCAGTGACTTAGCTGCTCCTATGTCTGTAGCACCTGAAGCCATTTCTTTTCCTGCAGTGTTAGATACATCATCTATACTGACAGATGCTTCTGTTCCTGTTTCAGGAATTGCCTCCAAGAAGGATTTTTATGGTCCTTATGATCATGTGCAAAGCAGCTCCTCTGATGAGTTTGCCACTAGCTCAGATGATTCATCTGCCACCATTGCTAAAAAGAGAAAAGCTAGAAGCAAAGCTCTAAAGAGAGTTCCAATGGAAAGGGCCACTGACCATGACACTCCCTATTACATTCTTCACAACTATGAGATTACAGAGCCCTGGATGCAATTTTCCAAGAACCAACTCAAGGCTATGAAACAGAAGAAAAAGTATTTCAAAGGCCCCTCTAAATCTATTCTTCCCCCTCCTCCTCCACCTTCTCCAGGTGCAGGAGGCAGTGCTAACCCTGTCAGCAAACCTCCCACATCCTCCTTCCAAGGCAAGACATATCAATCCAGGAGAGGACAAAGAGGTAGCCAACCAAGAGGTTATCAACAAAGAGGATCTTCAAGAGGAAACCAATCAAGAGGTCAAGCTAGACACCAGCCATATCAAAGGGGAGGAAAGACTATTGCTTCAACCTCTGGTCCTTTTCCCTTCAAGCTCAATGATGGTGTAAGGCAAAAACCTCCTCCTTCAGATCAAAGCAACAAATATGAACCTCCTGTCCCTTATGATGATCCAGTCAACAATCCTACTGCTTGGAAAGCTAGAATGACTGAGCTTGCTGCTCTAGACCTGATTAAGAAGAATAAAGAAAGAGGACTGGACACATCAAATATCAGTACTATGTCTGAGCAGAGAAGACAAGAATTGGACAAATACAACTCCAGTAAATTCTTTGAATTTGATAGGTACATGGAATTGCATCCTGCTGCTGTTCCTCCCAGTGGAAAAAGCATAACTTCCTTGGGTACTTCTGAGGATTACAGATCCAGGAAAGATATTGCCAATCCTCACAGAGAAATCAAGTTCAAGAAAAGCTTTGAAGAAGAACCAAAGAAGAAGTAATGTAAGATGGCTCTACCTCTCTACAACTGCCATAAACACTTTTGATATTTATATATCTGCTCCTGTTCCTATCTGTGGCTTATGGTTTTGTCTGTGTTTTAATCTTCTGTATGCATTTTATTTCCTTATAATCATGTGAATAGTAATCCTAATCCAAATAGGGGGAGATTGTTGGAACACCCTTTTTATATTTGGGTCAGGATAACTATGCTAAGGATTCATGACCTCATTGTATAGCATAGGTCATTGAGTGTGAGTTTAGAACTTAGGATATTTGAGAATTTAGTTCTGCTCAGCTCGACAGATAGTCGACCCCAGCTCGACGTGTCGTCGTCCTCAGCTCGACGCGTAGTCGACCGCTGCTCGACGCATAGTCGATCGTAGCTCGACGCAGCGTCGTCCTCAGTTCGACGCAACGTCGACTTCAGCTCGACGTTTTGGCGTGATTCTCTCTGCATCCTTAATCACTCTCTGATCGACAGATAGTCGAGTTCAGATCGACGATTTATGATGAGTTCGATGTTTTGAGTTCTCCCGTCTGTTGACATTTGAAATTCAAATTAAAGATCATCAAAGCAGTTATTGCAAGAGATCCCCTGGCCGTTTCAAGACTTAATTGGTCCATATCTCAAGGAATTTTCATTGGAAATCAATTAAGGCACTTCCTTTCAAGGCATGGACAGTTAAGGAATGCATTGAATGCCCTGCCAATGGCTATCTATCAGTCAGTAGTAATTCTATTACTCAGAGATTCTTCAAGAGAGACAGTAACACAGCTATTCAGATTTCACAGAGAACATTCTTCATCATCTCTCTCTCACAGAATCTGCGGCAGAGAATTCAAAGAGAAGAACATCACTCAGAGAAATATCATCATCAACACTCTCTGATTCTCTTCTGCTCTGCAATCAACTCTTCTACAGACTGCCTTCTACCTTCAGACATCAAACACTCAGTTTCTGAGTTATCTATTGCTGAAGAAGGACAAGCAGTGAAGAGCCTATCACCCTTGTGCAAAGCTTCTTCTACCTGAACTCATCTACATCTCAGGGGGAGCTTTGACAACATCAAAATCCACAAGCTTCTCTCTGATAGTTGACAGAGAAGCATACTCATCCTTTCTTTACCTTATTCCATCTATACAGGGTTTTAACTCCCTTCAAAAGTTACCCTTTTGGTTAGCTGAGACCTTGTCAAAATCAGTGGTGGCAAGACACCTTATCAAAAAATCTGGTGGTGCCCAGGACACCTGATCAACCTTCCTGCAGTGGATTCCTATCAAAGGGTGATAGAAGAGTGGACTACCCAAGTTTGGGGAACCACTATAATTTCCTTGTGTCTTCTGTGGTTTATGTTTACTTCTTGCTGTGTACTGTGTGCTGTTTGCTTTATCATATATTTAACCATTGCATAACTCACTTTCTACACTAAGTAAATCAAAAGTTTTAAATACTTCAATCTATTTGAACTTACTCTATTCACCCCCCCCCCTCTAGAGGTAGATAGATCTTATCACCTAACTTTCAGAGTCTGATCTTTATCTGTGAATTCTCATAGGCTTTCCATTCTGAGTGACCGTAGTACTTATCTTTGTGTTCTCCATGGTCAACAACCAACCTCAGGGTATCAAAAATAAGAGATTTGGAGAATCGGGTCCAAATTTCTGCATGAACTACATCTGGTTTGGCTCCAGGTCTGGCTTCAGGAACGGGAGTAGGCTCTCTTCTCGGGGCTGACCGGCTAGCAGAAGCGCCGTCACCATACTTTCTTTTCTTACTAGGACCACCCTGATCAGATGGTTTTCTGGAGGAGGAGGAGGCACCATGATCAGTGTGTCCTTTAGAGCTACCTGGCATATCATCTGTCCAAACATCAGCATAGGTGAGAGGAGGGTCTGACATGTCCCCAGCAGGTCTGGGAGAGAATGTAGGCCCTGTCTCTGGAGGATAGATCTGAGCATCTGATGGAGGAGCTTCTGCAAGAGGGTTCAGGCCTTGGGGGATCACAGTAGGGTCCAATTGGAAATCTGGGAAGTTCTGATTATGTACCCATACTGTTGTATCATATATATAAAACTTTACCGACTGAATCTGAGCCAGAGTGTCAGCTTTTATTTCTTTTAACTTGACGTCCAGGGCAGCTTCAGACTTTTCAGCAAACTGGGCGGAGAGTTTTTCAACTTGTTCTTTTACTATTTTCTCCCCCTTGCTGATATCTACATTTAACTGAGCAATAGCCTCATCTCTGAAGGTTCCAACGTCATTGCATACCTTGATTACATTGGTTTCTGCATTCTTGTCGGCTTGGATCTGATTATTAGCAACTGTTACAGCCCGATCTCTGAGTTCACCGATATTGGTGATAGTATGGTCTAAAGCTTTTCCACCAATCCGAAATAGTTTACGGAGCTCATCTGTATTTGCTTGAATCTCGGCAAAGCCTCTACTCATCTCTGTTTCCAGAGTAGAGACCTTGTCCTGGACAGTTTTGAGAGAGTCATCAAAGTATCTTCTCTGTTCTGTGAGCATGAGCTCAATCTTGCTGAGAATGTCAGAAGAGGAGGAAGAGGAGGGAGCAGAGGGTATTACAACAGCAGGAGCAGTGGCTTGAGCAGGAGCAGGAGCAAACCATGGAGGAATCTCTTCAATGACGACAGAGCTTACAGCTCTCTTTGTTGGGGGGAAATCTACTGAGTCTTCTACATCAATGAAGGAGGGGAGAGAGAAGTCCAGGTTCCTCAGAGGTGGTTCTACATGTTCCGGAGACATGTCCTCGTCATCGGAGACTTGGATTTCTTCATGCAGCTCTTCATCTTCAACTGGGGAGTGAGCAGGGGATTGAGAGGGAACTCTTTCTGGAGATAGAGGTAGGTGATCTTCTTGGATGAAAGGTTCATCTGATCTCAGTTCCTCAATCAACTTAGCTATATCTTCTTCAGTGGATAGGAGGTCCTTTTGAATCTGAACATCTGAGCTGATCTCTACTGGTGGATGAGACTGAACTGCAGGAGAGGGGATTGGATCTCTGAGCTGAAGGGACTGGACTGGTGAATCTGCATGCTGTGGCTGAGGGCTAGCTAAGGCAGGCTCCCCCTCAACTACTGCACCCGAGGTGTCAGCAGTTTGACGGAGAGGAGGAGATGGGGTCCTGTCAGCCGGGGCATTGAGGCCTATTTGCTCGGCAGAGGCCTTGAATGCTTGAGCAGTGTTCTGCAGCTTAAGCTCCCAACGATGAATTGATGAGATGGACAGTTTCTTCATATGGTGGAGAGGAGTTCCTTTAGCAAAGCTGAACACCTCGGAGTCGATCTCCCGGAGAATGAGGGAGATGATCCTTGCATAATTTGGACTTTTGATGCTTTCCCGAATTTTATCCGATATCATCATGCCGAACTGAAACTTCTTCCTGCAGACTATGGCTTGCATAACGTCGAATAAATTTTGGGATATATCTCTTATGGAATATGTCTTGCACCACAGGACTTTGGCGATGACATCAACTAGGAACTTGCCTTCTGAATTGAACAATGACCGATTCAAGGTTTCACCTCCACCTTCAGGATCTCGACCACAGAATAGGGAAGTACGGTCAGCATCTTCCTTTTCTAGGTCATCTTCTTCGTCAACCACGGGCATCCGAAGCAGAGTGGCGACCGAAGTTTTATCCAACCGAATCTCAAGTCCTTTTACCTTTGATTTCAGAATTGTGCCATTACGTCTAACCTTCAGATTTCTGTAAAATTCTTCAACATCAGGAACCAGGAGACGGCAGGGTTCTTGAAGAACGAAGGACAATCCGGCGGTGTCCAAGAGAATCAGTAAGTTTTTGAAGTCATCCGAAAGATCTGCAATACCATCTGTCACGAGTTCGGAGCCGATTCCAATCTTTGATGGAGGAGCCATCGTCCGGAGAAGGCGAGCAGCGATGATCGGGAAGAAGGAGTTCGTCTGCTCTGGAATTCGAAACGCCGGCTCCACCGAGAGATTGAAATGTGGAAAAAGATTTTCGGTTTTCTTTCTATTTATATATAACCCTAATTAGGTTTAGAGAGAGATTAAAACAAAATTTAAATCACACCTGAAGGGGCGCCAACAGTCTCGGTGTGCGAAAAGAGAAAAATAGAATTTTCAAAGTGCAGGAAATCCATATACTCGAGTATATGTCGGCATACACGAGTAAGTGGAAATTAGACATACACGAGTGACTATCGACCTACTCGAGTGAGGTAAAGACATACTCGAGTGGATTTGGACATACACGAGTAAGTGGTAATATACTTGAGTGATTGTCCAAGTACTCGTGTAGATGATCTTAAGTACTCGAGTATGTACTTGAAGTACTCGAGTATATTTCGAAGTACTCGAGTATGTACTTGAAGGACTCGAGTGTACTTGAAGTACTTGAGTATGTCAAGTGATGTACTCGAGTATATGTCCTTTGAAAACATATTTTTCTTAAAAAAATTTTACCTCCACCGAGTTCTTCACTTTTGATCCTATGGATGAGTCCATCATCACTATTCGTCTTTGTTGAGCATCCCAAGTTCCGTTTTGAAGAACGAGAACTTGGTCTTGTCCAGCAGTTTTGTGAAAATGTCTGCAACTTGTCTGTCTGTGGATACATATTGTAGATCTATGTCCCCATTCTCCACATGCTCTCGGATGAAGTGATATCGAAGCTCGATGTGCTTTGTCCGGCTGTGGGAGACTGGGTTGTTGGCGATCGCGATTGTACTGGACGAGTCGCAAAACAAGGGAATGTTCTGGAACTTCATGTTGTAATCGTCAAACTGATGCTTGATCCATAGAAGTTGTGCACAACAGCTGCCTGCAGTGATATACTCTGATTCAGCCATTGAGATGGCTACACAGTTCTGCTTCTTGCTACTCCAGGAGATAAGTCTCCTTCCGAGGAATTGGCATGTCCCGGAAGTGCTTTTCCTGTCATCTTTGCTACCTGCAAAATCAGCATCTGAAAAACCAATTAGTTCACTATCATTACTTCTTGGTTACCATAAGCCAAGATTTGGTGTACCCTTAAGGTATCTTAAAATCCGCTTTGCAGCGGCGTAATGAGATTCTTTAGAGTTCACTTGAAATCTAGCGCATACGCATGTTGAGAACATTATATTCGGTCTACTGGCGGTTAGGTAAAGCAAGGACCCAATTATGCTTCTGTACTTGGTTTCATCAAAAGGTTTCCCTTTCTCATCCTTGTCCAGAGACATAGCTGAGGCCATTAGAGTCCTCATAGAGGTTGCATTCTCCATTCCGAATTTCTTAAGTAGCTCTTTGGTGAACTTCGTCTGTGAGATGAAAATCCCATCTTCAGATTGTTTCACCTGAAGCCCTAAGAAATACTTCAGCTCTCCCATACTGCTCATTTCAAACTTCCCTTGCATAAGTTTAGAAAACTTCCTGCAGAGGTTGTTATCCGTAGAGCCAAAAATAATGTCGTCGACATAGATCTGCACTAGCAAAATCTTGCCTTTTATTTCCCTATGAAATAATGTCTTGTCTATCTTTCCTCTTGTGAACTTGTTCTCAAGAAGGAAGCTAGACAGTGTCTCATACCAAGCTCGAGGAGCTTGTTTAAGACCATATAGCGCTTTCTGTAATAAATATACATAATTAGGATGAGTTGAATCAACAAAACCTGGCGGTTGCTCTACGTACACTTCTTCCTTTATGTCACCATTCAGGAAGGCGGACTTTACGTCCATCTGATAGACGGTAAAGCCCTTAAGTGCAGCATACGCAAGGAATAACCTGATAGCCTCCAGTCTTGCTACTGGAGCATATGTCTGATCGAAGTCGAGTCCCTCTTCTTGACGGTAGCCCTTTGCAACGAGACTGGCTTTGTTCTTTATGATTGTTCCATCTTCATCCATCTTGTTCCGATAGACCCATTTTGTCCCAATGACATTTTTGCTCTTGGGTCTAGGAACAAGTGTCCAAACATTGCAGCGTTTGAACTGATTCAGTTCTTCTTCCATGGCTAGAATCCAGGATGCATCCGAGTTGGCTTCCTCGAACTTCATTGGTTCAACCTGTGAGAGAAAGCTCAATTATAAATTCTCATTAGTTGTACCTCTCCGAGTTCTGACACCATCCCGGGGATCTCCTATGATTTGGTCCACGGGGTGATCCTTCAGATGTCTGAGCTCTAGAGTTCTTGCATCTGGATTGTCTTCAATCACTGGAGTGATTTCACCATTTGGAGTGATTTCATCATCTGGATCATCTACCTCTCCAATAGGGATTGGGGTGGTGATATTTATGAATTTATCACCTCCATCTTCAATAGGTTCATCCAAGCTTGTCTCTTTTAACTTTGTACCTGCAGCTTCAATGAACACACTAGAGGAGTTGCTTTGCAGCAAGCTCATCTCATCAAATACAACATGTATAGATTCTTCTACAACCAGAGTTTTTCTATTAAATATTCTATATGCCTTACTATGGCTACTATACCCTACAAAAATACCTTCAAAGCTTTTCTCACTGAACTTGGTAGTGTGATACTTGCCGTTGTTAAGTACGAAGCACTTACAGCCAAAGATTCTAAAATAGGAAATGGTCGGTTTCCTGCCTTTTAAAAGTTCGTACGGTGTCTTATCGTGGTCTTTGTTTATGAGCGCTTTATTTTGCACGTGGCATGCAGTGTTAACGGCTTCAGCCCAGAAGTATTCCGGAAGTGAGGCATCACTTAACATGGTTCTGCAGGCCTCTATGAGGGTTCTGTTCCTTCTCTCAGCCACTCTATTTTGCTGTGGAGTGCGAGGAGAGGAAAACTCATGAAAGATACCTAAGCTTTCACAAAATTCTGTCATGGCCCCAGATTTGAATTCTGTTCCATTGTCACTTCTGATTTTGACTACTGAACAGTTATATTCATTCTGGATTTGCCTAACAAAATTAGTAAAGATATCGAAGGTATCTGATTTGTGTTTCAGAAAGAATACCCATGCAAATCGTGAGTAATCATCAACAATAACCAACGTATAATCCTTACCTCCCAAACTTCTAACTTGCAGTGGACCGAACAAGTCCATGTGCAGTAGATGTAAACATCTATTAGAATCTTTGCCAATAATGCTTTTAAAATTACTCCTTGTTTGCTTGCCTTTTACGCATGCAGGACAAGGTCTTTCCTTAACGCACTTGACATTCAGGGCATCACGTACTAGGTTTTTAGAGAATAATTTATTGATAGTTTTGAAATTAATATGTGCTAATCTCTTGTGCCATTGGTCACCAAGAGATGCACTATCTTTTGCCAAGAAGCATACTGGTGTAGATGAATCGATACAAATGAAATTTAAGCAAAATATGTTTCTGCTTCGAGTACCTGATAAAATCGTTTCCATATTGGTAAGGGATTTTATCAGGCACTTATCAGCATGGAATTCTACTATGTACCCTTTGTCGCATAGTTGGCTTATGCTTATGAGATTGTGTTCCAATCCTTCAACATAAGCTACATCCGAAAAGGATACATTACCGTTAGTAATCATACCGTAGCCTTTAGTGATTCCACGATCTGAACCTCCAAAGATGACCTTTGGTCCGTTCAATACTGGTGAGTAGTTTTGAAGTAGGCTTCTAGTCCCGGTCATATGCCGAGAGCATCCACTGTCCAAGTACCAGATTGGCATTTTAGCGGCCTTTGGACATACCTGCAATCATAATCACTTAGCCTTAGGAACCCAAACGAGTTTGGGTCCTTGGTCTCGAGTTAGAATACTCCCCTACGAGGATTAGCCTCATGAGTGGTCATTCTCATGTTGCTAACTTGAGGAGTTGCAGCATATTTGGGATTGAACCAGCAATCGATGGCAATGTGACCAACTCTACCACAGCACCAACAGTCAAATTTGTTGTATCTTTGCCTCATCTTCTCCTGCTTGACTACCTCGAGAGGATGTCTAACAGGGGCAGCATTTTTAGATGTAGAGGCTTCATGATGATGGCACGTGCATGGAGTCTTCTCCATCTTCGGCTTTTCTACAACAACTTTCACTTTGGGTGCCTTCTTAATATTATGACCATGAACATAAGGTCCATAGCTCTGAAGTTGAATCTCCTCATAAGGTTCCTTGAAAACGCTCTCACCAAAGTTGCGAAGGCGAGTCCAACCTTGGTATCTTGTCTTAGGCTTCTCAGGGATAGGCCTATTAAAGTGACCATAGGTGGATTCGTAGTCAAGATCGTTCGTAGGAAAGATGACTTTCTTGAATGCGACTGGCTCCAAGGGAGCTTTCCCTTTCTCTTCGGCAGAGGCCTTCTTGGCCGCCTTATTTCTCCTCTTGGCCTTGTTTCTCCTAGCAGATTTACTAGGAGCTCCTTTGTGGCCTAGACCGGCACCACTTGCCTTAGCTGAGAATTCAACAATCATAGGAAGCACAGTCTTAGGCTTCGAGAAGCTTTCTACAAGCTTCTTCTCAGCCAAGAGTTGTTCTTCCAATTCCATGATGATTTTCTCTTTAAGGTCAAGGTGCCCGAGAGCCTTGTTGTATTCTTCGATAGATTTATCGAGGTCTTCCTTGAGAGAGTCAGTCTTAGAGACTTCTTCTCTAAGGTTGCTCTCTGAAGCTTTTAGAGATTTTATCTCCCTAGCTTGAGTTTTCACGACTTGGCGACATTTGTCGTAAGCCTTGAGTAACTGCTGATATTGCATCATGAGTTCTGATTCATCTTCAGAGGGATAGCCCTCTTGTTCATTGTCATCATCAGAGTCAGAAAGAGGGGTGTGAGATTTTACCTCCCCAGTGAACTGGGGGACTTGTTCATCGTCCGTTAGAGCCATTAGCCCAAAGTAAGCTTCTTCCTCTCCGACACTCGATTCGGATGAGTCAGAGTCACTGAGAGTTTTGCTCTTCTTAGCTAACAAACTCTTTTTTGTCCTCTTCCTGTTGTAGGACTTCTTGTCTTCTTTCTTGCCGCCCTCTTTCTTCTTATGAGGGCAATCCGCAATGACGTGACCTGGCTTGTTGCATCAATAACAAACAATATCAGTGGAATAATGTTTATTCGGTTTTGAGCTATACCTGTCGTGGCTGCTTGAGCTCTTTTTCTAACGATCACCATCATTGCGTGATCTTCTATATGAGGCATCCTTGCCTTTCCATTGCTTCTTTTTGTTCAAGAATTTCTTGAACTGCCTTGAGAGTAGAGAAAACTCTCCATCAGATAGCTCCGAGCCAGAAGAGCTTGGTTCAGACGAATCTTCATCATCAGCTTCAGGAGCTGGGGCAGGAGAGCTAGCCTTAATCTTCCTTGAGCTGTCTGCCTTCAGAGCAACACACTTCTCTTTGGATCCGGACCTGCTCATCTCTTCTTCAGCTTTTCTAGAATTGATTTGAAGCTCATAGGACATTAGCTTTCCGAACAGATTTTGCGGGTCCGTCTCGGCTAACCTTCCGAACTCCCGAATGGCGCATACCTTGTTATCCCATTCCTTGGTTAGGGATCTTAGGAATTTGTCATTCAGTTCTCCGTTGGTGAAGACTCGGCCATAAACTCTTAGGCCGTTCACTATCTTGAAAAAGTTCTCGAACGTGTCAGCTATGGCTTCCTTGTGACCTTGCCGGAAGGCTTCATACTTTTGATTCAGAAGGGATCTCCGATCATCCCTCACTTCTTCAGTACCTTCCATCAGAGTCACCAGGGATTGCCACATCTCCTTGGCAGATTTGCAATGGATGAGATTCTGCAGCATTGAGTCATCGACTGCACTTGCTATTATATTTTTGGCTTTCTTATCGAGGGAGACAAGTGCAATCTCGTCTTTATCCAAGTCCATCAGCTTCTTAAGAACTTGTTTGGATGAGTCTATAGTAGAGGCAACCATAGGAACATGCGGACCTTCTTCAACAATCATGAAGATCCGAGGATCCACAGCTTCCATGAAGAACCTAACTCTTTCCTTCCACATAGGAAAATTATTCTTGGTGCAAATGGGAAGCTTGGCAAAGTCTTTAGTCTTACTCATGCTTGATATTTCTCAAAAGACAACTCGAGTGGGATCAGATCAAGGTGTTAACCTCTTAACGATCAACCTCCCCCTCTGATACCAATTGAGAGAGGAAGTTGTCTACCTAAATCACCTAGAGGGGGGTGAATAGGTGAGATGTGCGTCTATTTGCGGAATAAAAAATTAGGGAACTAGCACAGCACAATACCAAGCAATCACAGACGACAAAAGATTTATAGTGGTTCCCCAACCTTGGGTACGTCCACTTTCCTCACCAATCTAGTAAACCACTAGACTTGGCTACTCCGCTATCTCGGATCAAAACGATCCTACACCTCGGAACAATGTTCCTACAACACTCGATCGCAAAATGGATCTACACTTGGAAGATTAAAAATTCCTACAAATCTCGGAGAGAATTTCTCCTACAATAAAGATGTTTGAAATATAACTCAAATAATACAAACAGTGAATTCTCAGATCTGAATAGATCGGCCTTGATCTTCCTCTTTGTTGTTGTGGCTTTTTCAGAAAGATCGAAGAAGAACACGGTAACCCTAGATCTAAAAACTTCTTTGACTTCTCTCGATCGGATGTAGAAGATGATGAAAAGCAAAACTTTGATCACGATCAGAAGAAGAAAACTTAGATCTGAATCAGGAATCAGAGACTCAGCACGAGCACGATGAAGATCAACGGCGGCGGCGGCTTCAGTGATTCAGACTTTTCCGAGAGGTAACGACGTCGACGGCGGCGGCTTGTAGATCTCGAAAAACTTATTCTCTGATAATTCCTTTTCTTTTTCTTATTCTTATTAGGTTAGGTCTAATCACGTATCCCTTTTATAGGAGACTGATAATGGTCATAATCGTAATTAACGATGATACGTGGACCAATCAGAAAAGAGGAATTCAAAAATTACTTTGGAATTCTCGTCTTAGCGATTTTCAGAAAAAAATCAGTCATATACACGAGAGCAAATGATATACTCGAGTATATGTCTATCTTCTACTCGAGTAACAAGAAGAGAAGCATACTCGAGTGAATGAGTTTCAACATACTCGAGTATCTGGGTTCAACTACTCGAGTGACTGAAAATATTTACTCGAGTATAAAGAAGTTGGTTACTCGAGTATATCTACTTAGAGGAATTCTCAGGATAAAAGGATGGTGTTACTCGAGTATATAGAAAGGAGGTACTCGAGTACTTGGAAGACAGTTTACTCGAGTATAACAGAGGGAGTCAACTACTCGAGTATCTGAGCTATTACTCGAGTGTAGAGAGTCTACTCGAGTATATAGACTTAGAGAAATTCCTTTATATATATCCAGTCCTGGCTTACTCGAGTATAAATAAAGCATCTACTCGAGTAACTCGAGGACTACTCGAGTAAGAGAGTTAACCTACTCGAGTATCAAGTAACCTACTCGAGTATATCAAAGGAGTACTTGAGTATGTATACTTAGGATATTTTCCAGATAAAAATAGAATCCTTTACTCGAGTATATAACTTAGACCTACTCGAGTAACAAACCATTTACTCGAGTATATATAAATTTACTCACTCGAGTATATGTAGATCTACTCGAGTATACACTTATATACTTGAGTAAGAGGGATTTTTCTAGAGTATTCTTAAGTCAACTACTCGAGTACTAAGTCACCTACTCGAGTATATGGAATATATTACTCAAGTATGTGGACTTAGTAGAATTCTTGGAATTAGGTCTTCTATCCTTCTTTGTCCATGAGTCCAAGTGCATCTAGATGAAGTGTATCCCAATAGAGAGACTATACGTGAGTCAACACCTTGGATCACACAATGAGGGATTACATTGTATGGTCCTGTGTTTGATGACCCACTATAGACTAACATTGGTCTACACTTGGCAATAGAGTCTTGCGCACAAGTAACTTAAACACAATATCAAATACAACTTAATTCATCTTAGTTCCGGGTCTGACTTCCCACAAATCTGAGGTATTGTGGAGACAAATCCCAACAGAGAGTGAGGGAGGTTGTTGTGGTAGGGCTCTGGTTAGAACCAGTCTTAGTAGACTCTCGGGTTTTGGGGTTGAGTGTGGTGCACACACTCAAAGCCAAAAGCCGTCCGGACTTGGCGTTGAGTGTGGTGGGAACACTCAAAGCCATAGTTCGGTTTGTTCTTTGCGGCTGAGTGGTGCGGTGATTGAGTGAGAATTTTCGTCTAAGTCAAAATCGACGAGAATCATCCTTAATTCCCGCCGATTTCGACGTGATTCCCATGGATCAGCGAGAATAATCCTTGATTCCCGCAGATTCGGAGAGAATCATCCTTGATTCCCGCCGATCGTCGAGAATCCTTCTGGATTCTCGCCGATTCGGCGAGAATCATCCTGCATTCCCGCCGATTCAGCGAGAATCAGTCGGCATTCCCGCCGACCTCCTCTTGTTGGCATTGGCTTAGGGTTTTCCTGCGGAAATGAACTTTGGCGTAGAGTGAGTTGACCTCACTCAATGCCAAAGCTGCTTTGGTATTGAGGGAGGTAGACTCACTCAACGCCACTGTTGGGATTTGTGGTTCAGGCTGAAGGAGTTGAGGGAGTGGACCTCACTCAATGCCATAGCTGTTTTGGCGTTGAATGAGGTTAGCTCACTCAACGCCGCTGCCTCTTTGGCTGAAGGCGTTGAGGGAGTGGACCTCACTCAATGCCATGGCTGTTTTGGCGTTGAGTGAGGATAGCTCACTCAACGCCAAAGCTATTCTTGCGGAGGGCGTTGAGTGAGTGACTCTCACTCAATGCCAAGGCTGTTCTGGCGCTGAGTGAGGCTAACTCACACAACGCCAAGGTCTGGTTAGGCACTGAGTGGGATCCACTCAACGCCGAGCCGTATTGAGTAACTTCAACACTATTTCTCTTTCCTCGATTTACGTTCCCAAGTGAATTCCTTGTTTATATTTGTAGTTTGCTTATCGGCCATGTTTTTCTTTCCTAATGGCCGAATCATGGGTCGTGGTTAGTAGTGGTGGTTTGAAGCTCTTCATGGGGGAGGTGTTGTGTAATTTAGCCAAGGCCACCCTTATTCTTCTATCTTGCACCAGGTACGGGCTGGGCAAGGGGGTGGAAGGTCCCTTGTGCTTTCACATGTAGACCCTTGAGCTTGTTGGCTTGGAAATGGTGGTTGGGGGACTGAGTTTGCCTCCAACCCGGATCCATGCTGTTTGTTTTTGCTACTACCATCTCCCACAGCTTAGGGTGTTAGAAGTTTCTTCCTTGGTAGATTGCAGCACTTTGGGCTCTTGGTAGCCTAGTATACCCTGCAGGATGTAGTTTCTGGGTAGGGTTGGTGCTGTTTCCTCGCATGTAGTGCATTCCTTGTTGTCTTGCCTTGGGCAGTTGTGACTTTATTTGCTGTGTGTTTTCCTCTTTTAATCATTCCCTAGTTGACACTTCCATGCAATTTTTTCTTGTTTTGCTTGTTGAGGTATTCTTTCTTCTTTTGAATGCCTCAGGTTCTGAGCAGTAGCCAGTTTTGTGGCTAGGTTGCGGTGGTGTTGCTGGTGGTCTCTTGGACTTTGGAGATCGTGTTGCTTTGTTAGTGAGGTAGTTTTTCAGTACTTTTCTTACAGACAAACATATTTTCCCGTGGGTTCGTGTCAGGTTGTTGGCGCCCACTGGTAGTTTTTACCTTTGTACTAGATATATTACTTTTGCTGCTACCATTTTCTGGAGATAGTCTACTTGCTCTGGGGAGGATTTATGCTAGGTTGCTAGTTATTTTAAAACTACAACTATTATTATTATAAGTACATCGCATGATCAACATGTTTTATAAAAGTAAATCACTATTTTCCAAACAACGTATATAGATCGTTTTCTTATATATAATGTAAATTAAATGTAGAGTCTTGCATAGCATAAGTGGTCCTCTTAGGGCTCTTATGCACCTCTTAGGATGTCAAACCTGAATAAAAAATTTTTTAGCAGCGCTTAAGTTTAGTTTTTAACTGTGGACTAGGTGATCCATTGAGCCGAGGGATACGGCCTCTAATATATAACTGATTTTATAATCATTAAACTCATGAATTTCTTTCATAAAGTGTAGTAGTTGGTTTTTCCTGAGCGTCAGCAGTTATCCCTGCTTGACGTGGCATCATGACGCGCGTTTTCTCATACTCTGATAATTCTTTAATTCGGAGAAAATGCAGGTTGTGACATGTAAGGAGATTTCTCCCCCCTCCCTTTTATGTTTGCTTTTGCTTTAGCTTTAGCTTTATAATAGCTTTATAATAGTTCTCTTTCATTAATAAAATATGTTTGCTTTTCTCTTCTTAAATGACTTTGGAATGAACTTGTGTGACCACATTGTTCCTTTTTTTATCCCTTTGTACCTCTTTGTTTTTTTCTCTTTATGAAAAGTGTGTGTGTGTGTGTGAGAGTTTAACTAGTTAATTTTTTCATGCTCTTAATTAGTTGTTATGTTAGATTTTATTATAAAGTTTATTTCAAAAAAAAGAAATTTTATTATGGTAGCTTTTCTTCAAGCTTTGTGCTACATTAAAAGTATATCTTCTTCATCCTTATGAACTTGTAAAAGTGATTTCAAAAGTGAAATTTTTATTTTCTTTTACTTAGTTTTTGTTTAGGTTGTAAAACTTTTTGTCTATTTTAAATTTTATTTTTACTTTTTCATCACTTTTATGAACTCTTAAGAATGAAAACGTTATATATTTAATTTTAAAACAACTTTGGTTTTAACTTTAATTACCAAAACTTTTGCTCTTTTTATTTTTATTTCATCTTTTTATGTGTTTTTAACAATTCCTAAGTATAGAAAAGTTGTTGTTTTAATTTTTAGGTAACTTTCATCTTATTCTTTTAAAAATTATGTAAAGTGCGTGTGTGTATGAGAATAAATTTGCATGCTTTATTTCATGCTTTCTTCAATTATATAGAGTGCGTGTGTGTATGAGAATAAATTTTTATGCTCTATTTCTTGCTTTATTTTATCTCTTTCTTTCAATTATGTAGAGTGTGTGCGTGTGCACATTTATTTCTGTCTACTCGTTAAGAGTTAAATGACGTGTTTTCATTTACCGCCTACTCATTCGAGTAGGACTTTTCATTTACCATCTACTCATTTGAGTAAAACTTGTACACACATTTATTTCCGCCTACTCATTAAGAGTTAAATGGCATGCTTTCATTTTCCGCCTAATCATTCGAGTAGGACTTGTCTTTACTTTATTTTATGGTTTCGAAGTGTGTGTGAGTTCTCGTTTTAAATAACTTTTCAATTTTTTCTAAATGATTGTTAATTTATGTCTTATTCTTATAATCGTTTAGTGTTTAGTTTCGAACTCGCACCTCATTAAAACCATAAAGCCGTCCCCATACCGATGAGTGGCTAATCGTCTTTAGCCCTTGGCATGGAAGAGCATTGGGACATATAAAATGATTTGAAATAATTAAAGTTCTTTATTTTCATTTTAATTTAAGGACTTAAGGTTTGCCTCTGGTTAACGACGCGTAGGACCACATAATCGATGTGTGGGAACTATTTCCATTATCTATATGCTAGCTAGCCGAGAGGCCGTGTGTATGGACTGATCCCCCTTGGGTAAATAGAATTGCGTAAATACCCTTGAGAGAGGAGAAGCGTAGTTCTACCGGATTGGGTTCCCCACCCAATAGCGGGGTTCTTAGCGTAAAGCGGGCGTTAAGAGGAAACCTTCGTCGGACTAACGTTCGGTCGAATAGTCTTAGCATTCAGGTGAGCAATATTCCTAGAGATAAGTGCGCTCATACTTGTGGAACCTCTATGGCCAAGTTGCCTTTTATTAATTTGAAAATTTAGTTCAATAATTATCAAGAATTATTTTAGTATTAATCTGATTCGATGCTGAGCATTAACCCGTCATCGAATTAATCTAGTAATTTTCAGCTTTCTTTTATTTTCGTTGTTAAGTGACAAACAAAAAATTCCACCTTACTTTCAGTAAAATAATAGTCCTCCTAGAGGAGTAGGAATAATCAACCCATCCCCGAGAACAATATGACCTCGGTATTCTCCCGAATATCGAGTACTACATGCGATAGGTGCACTTGCTTCCTTTCGTTATAAACTTCGATTTTCTAGCCAGTCTGCAACGATCGACTCATCGAACCAACCACCAAAATAAGAGTCTGCGCGCGGGCTCCATCAAGTTTTTGGCGCCGTTGCCGGGGAAAACATTTCGAGTTGTTATTTTGAATTCCGGAATATATTACTTTTACTTTATTTTCAAATAAAAACACACACAAAAAAATTTTTTTACTTTAAAAACTACTTAAAACAGCAAAAAAAATTCCCCTCAACTTGTCTTAATAATCTTTATTTTTGTTTTCTTTTGTGTATGACACGTGGACAGCCTTCGGATTCTGAATCTTCTGATTTTTATCATGAGATTGACCGCACCCTTGCGCGCATTCGATCTCAATGCCAAGATCAAACTTTAGAGCCCGAAGTATCTATCGGAGAACCCCCTGCTATTTTTATGGCCGACCATGTTCCAAATGTGTCCGTGGAGTGTACAATGTCTTACTACGCCCGAACAAATTTGGACGATACCGGGTCAAGTGTTATTCTCCCTACCGTGGCGAATAACAATTTTGAAATAAAGTTAAGTGTAATCCAAATGATCCAAAATTTCGTACAGTTAGATGGACTGCCAGATGAGGACCCTAATGTCACCTTGTCCAACTTTTTGGAGATTTGCGACACTGATGACGCCATTCGTCTGCGTTTATTTCCCTTCTCCCTCAAATCCAAAGCTAAGGCATGGTTGAATTCCCTCCCGAGAGGATGTATAACCACCTGGGCTGAATTGACGGAACGGTTCATAACGAGGTACTTTCCGCCTGCAAAAACTGCAAAGTTTCGGGCGGACATTTCTTCGATTGTGCAAAATGATTCTGAGTCTCTATATGAGCCTTGGGAACGGTTTAAGGAATTCCTCTGCCGGTGCCCGCACCACGCGCTGCCAACGTGGTTGCAAGTACAAATTTTTTATAACAGCCTTAACTTCCAGACGCGTCAAATGATTGACGCGGCTGCCGGGGGCACCCTTAACAATAAGACCCTCGAGGCCGCCCAGACTTTATTCGAAGAGATGGATATGAATGCCTATCAATGGAACGTCCTGCGGGGATGCCCGAAGTAAGCGGCTGGCCTTTTTGAACTGTGTGCCAATGCTATGTTAACCCTTCAAGTTGAAAGGTTATCAAAGCAGGTGGCGGAGATGACTAATGCATCCTCCACTCCGCCTTGTTTTATTCCCCCTAACGTCTGCGTGGCTGAAGAGTTCGTGGACTACATGGGAAATTCGGGTCGCCCTTCCTTCAAACCCAACAACAACCCTTATAGTAATAACTAGAATCCGGGTTGGAGGAACCACTCGAATTTTTCATGGAGCAACCCGAACAATGCGCAGCATCCCCCTACTACTTTTGCGCCCGTATTTTTTCCGCCTCCTCCTCCGAAACCTTCGCCGATTGAGGAAATTTTTTACAAATACGTCGCGTCAAACGAGTCCAATATACGGAATATAACCAGATCTCTAAAAATGAACTACAGGTTGGACAGTTGGCGCGACTCATGTAGGAACGCACGCAGGGGGCACTGCCAGGGAATACGGAGCCCAACCCACGGGAGAACCTCAACGCTATAACCATCCATAGCGGTAAGGAGGTGCTTGATCCAAAACGGATCGATCCTCATGTACATATCACTCATCCGACTCCTCTTCCCCCTTCTTCGATTACACCGCCTTTACCCATTTTAAACGAAAAAATTATTTTAAACAAGGCCTTGCCGTATCCACTTAGGTTACAAAACGAGCGTAAGGACGCGCAATACGAAAAATTTATTTTAATATTAAAACAAATTCATATTAATGTTCCTTTTTGCGAGTTTATCTCGCAAATGCCCAAATATGCGAAATTTTTAAAAGAACTACTTTCTAATAAACGTAAATTAGAGGATATTTCGCATATCTCTCTCAATGCTGTCTACTCGGAGGCTCTTACCAATAAATTTCCCACAAAACAAAATGACCCGGGACAATTTTCCATCCCGTGCCTTTTTGGCAATATATTAGTAAAATACGCCTTAGCTGATTTAGGGGCTCGCATTAATCTGATGTCGTTCTCGCTCTTCCAACGTTTAGGCTTGGGTACTCCTAGTCCTATGAATATGCGCATCCAATTAGTGGATCGCTCAGCTAAGTTCCCTATCGGGGTAGTGGAGGACGTCCTTGTCCGAGTAGACAAGTTTACCTTCCCGGTAGACTTCGTCATGTTGGACATAGAAGAGGATGTCAAGGTACCAATAATACTCGGTCGCCCTTTTCTCGCCACCTCCCGCGCACTAATAGATGTTAGTAATGGTCATCTTCTCCTCTGGTAAGGAGATGATCAAGTTACTTTCTCTATTAATCCCACGATGGACAATTTGTCATCGAGTGACAATTTCTGCTATTCTTTAGATACCGTTTTTAGAGATCGTTCTTCTCCCGTTTTCGAGTCCATATTTTTAAAGGACCATATTTATGCGCTCGAAAATTTTTACTGCGATGAGGATACCTCTATAGACTTGCCTTCCGAACCAATTGGTAAGAAATACATAGGAATTAAAACCTCCCTAGAAGAACCGCCCACCCTAGATCTTAAACCCTTACCCGAATAGCTCAAATACGTTTTTTTGGGAAAAGGCGATACGCTTCCCGTTATTATTTCTTCGGACATGAGTGATTCGGAGACTTCCGATTTATTGGAAGTTTTACTTAAACATTGCCACGCAATTGCATGGCAAATCTCTGACTTAAAGGGGATTAACCCCTCATTTTGCACCCATAAGATATTTCTTAATGTTAATTTCCACAAAATGATTCATCCGCAGCGACGTCTGCTGGGGCTGCGGTCCGGAATTGCCCCCGCGCTGCGGTGCTATGCGGTAATGGCTTAACTGGCTGCCCCGTGGATCCGCCCGAGGACCTTTGATATAAAGATTAGTTGTGCCGTCCTCCATCAGTCCGGGCTTTTGGTGCGAGTGGTTGCGCTAAGTCCTCTCAAGTGGTATCAGAGGGGGTCGCGGGTTCGAAACCCCGGGGTCATTTTCGGGGGGGATTGTTGGGGCTGCGGTCCGGAATCGCCCCTGCGCTGCGGTGCTATGTGGTAATGGCTTAACTGGCTACCCCGTGGATCCGCCCGAGGACCTTTGATATAAAGATTAGTTGTGCCGTCCTCCATCAGTCCGGGCTTTTGGTGCGAGTGGTTGCGCTAAGTCCTCTCAATGTCTTAACCTAAACATGAAAGACGTCATTAAGACCGAGATCATTAAGTTGTTAGATGCGGGGATTATCTACCCTTTTTCGGACAGTGCATGGGTTAGTCCTGTGCATGTCGTGCCCAAGAAGGGCGGTATTACTATAGTGGAAAATGAGCACAACGAGCTCATCCCAACTCGTACTATTATGGGTTGGCATGTGTGCATCGATTATCCCAAACTTAATGATGCCACCCGCAAGGACCATTTCGAACTACCATTTCTGGACCAGATTTTAGAGCGTTTATCAGGTCATCCATATTATTGTTTTCTTGATGGTTTATCTGGGTTTTTCCAAATCCCTATTTCCCCCGATGACCAAGAGAAGACAACTTTTACTTTCCTATTTGGCACCTTCTCATACCGAAGAATGCCATTTGGACTTTATAATACGCCGGCTACATTCCAAAGATGTATGCTAGCGATCTTTAGCGAGCTAGTAGAAGACATTATGGAAGTCATTATGGATGACTTTTCTATTTTTGGACGCTCTTTTCCCGATTGTCTCAAAAATTTAGTTTGTGTCCTCCAACGGTGCGAGGATACAAGCCTTGTTATAAATTGGGAAAAATATAACATTATGGTTCAAAGAGGTTTGGTCCACGGCCATAAGATTTTGATTAAGGGGATGGAGGTAGATAAGGCCAAGGTAGAAATCATAGAAAAACTCCCGCCGCCAACAAACGTAAAATCTATTAGGAGTTTCTTAGGCCATGCGGGCTTTTACCGACGTTTTATTCATGACTTTTCAAAAATAACAAAGCCACTAACTCACCTCTTGGAAAAGGAATCACGCTTCGTCTTTAGTAATGAATATGAGTCTGCCTTTAATTTAATAAAACAAAAACTTATCACCTCACCAATTTTAGTGGCCCCTAATTGGTCCCTTCCGTTCGAAATCTTGTGCGACGCTAGTGATATTGCCTTAGGTACTGTTCTTGGCCAATGTGTAGAAAAACATTTTCATCCAATTTGTTACACTATCAAGACGCTCACTTCCGCACAAGTGAATTACACGACGACGTAAAAGGATCTCTTAGCCATCATTTTCGCGTTTGATAAGTTTCGCTCGAATTTAACGTTATCTAAAGTTATTGTTTATACCGATCACGCCGCCCTTAAATATTTATTAGCTAAAAATGATGCGAAGCCCCACCTTCTTTGATGGATTCTCCTCCTACAAGAGTTTGATTTGGAAATCCGGGATAAGAAGGGCGCGGAAAATCTAGCGGCAGGCCACCTCTCCCGCTTACAAAATCCGGGTGCGGAAGCGGTCATCGAATCTGAAATAAATGACAGATTCCTCGAGGAACGCCTCCTAGCCATTCATTTAGCTTCGTCATCTTTGCCTTGGTTCGCAGATTTTGCTAACTATTTAGTCGCGCGGGTACTTCCGAAAGAATTTTCAAGTCATCAAAAGAAGAAATTCTTTTCTGACTTGAAAAATTTCTTTTAGGAGGACACGTTTCTTTTTCATATCTGCGCGGATCAAGCGGTCCGAAGATGCGTTGCGGGTGTGGAGTGCTTGCAAATACTTAGGCACTGCCACGAGGGTCCAGCCGGTGGGCATTATCAAGCCAACTGGACCGCTCGGAAGGCGCTAGAGGCGGGCTACTTTTGGCCCACTCTCATCATAGACGCTCATAATTTTGTGCACGCATGTGAAAGTTGTCAGCGGTAGGGTAACATCTCTCGTCGTGACGAGATGCCCCAAAACTTGTTTTTAGTGTGCGAAGTTTTCGATTTATTGGGATAGATTTTGTTGGCCCCTACCACCGTCTTTCAAAAATATGAATATTTTAGCAGCGGTCGACTACGTATCGAGGTGGGCGGAAGCGCAAGCTCTCCCCACCAATGATGCATGCGTCGTCGTTACATTTCTTAAAAAACAATTTTCTTGCTTCGGCACGCCTCACGTAATTATTAGTGATAGGGGAACGCATTTCTGTAATGCTCTTATGGCTAAGACGTTAGCTAAATACGGATTCACGCACAAACTTGCCACCCCTACCACCCGCAAACAAGTGGCCAAGTTGAGGTAGTAAATCGAGAGATTAAGCGTATATTAGAAAAAACCATTTCACTTAATAGGAAAGATTGGTCCGTTAAACTTGACAACGCGTTATGGGCGTATCGTACGGCATACAAAACCGCAATCGGTTGTACTCTGTTTCGATTAGTCTATGGAAAAGAGTGCCATTTACCGGTAGAACTAGAATATCACGCAATTTGGGCTTTAAAACTCTTAAACCTCGACGCTAACTTAGCCGCTCAGAATAGAAAACTGCAACAAAATGAGTTCGATGAATGGCGTGCGAATGCTTACGAGAGCAATAAGTTTTATAAGGAGCGTCCTAAGTTATATCACGATCGAAAAATAAAGTCCCCAAAATTTTTTTCTCCGGGCGATCTTGTCCTTCTTTATAATTCACGTATTAAACTTTTCATGGAAAACTAAAATCTAGATGGTCAGGTCCCTTCATAGTTGAAGAAGTCTTTCCATATAGGACCATACTCATCTCCCACCAATAAAAAGGCTCGTTTAAAGTAAACGGTCATCGGTTAAAGTCTTATATAGCAGGTGACCCAGTGATCGAGCAAAACGAAACCATAACCCTCCTCGATATATAAAATTGCAAATATAGTCAATCTACACGACTATAAACAAAACGCTCCTGGGAGGCACCCCACGTTTATCATTTTCGCTCTTTATTTATCATGTTTGCTACTTTTTCTAATAATGCAGGGTTTCTAAATGGGCTTCCCCGAACACGCATCATGGACGTTTCTACCCTCCGTCTTTCTTTTTGCACATATAGCATTTATTTTTTATCGTTCCGCATACTCATCTTACAACATTGGGGACAATGTTGGAACTAAGTTTGGGGGTGTTTTCGTATTTTCCCTGTTTTTTTTTCTTCTGCACTTCTCTTATTTGCACTTATATTAACAAAACCAAAAAATAATGAAAAAAGAAAAACAAAACAAAAAAAACAAAAATTATTATAAAAAAAAAAATTTAAAAAAATATTTTGGTTTACTTCGTAAATAATTTTTGTAAATATTTTTTTGTAAATACTCTTCTCTTTCCCCTCTCCCCTTTTCTCTCTCATCCTCTTAAATAACTTCTTTTTTTCTCCCAATTTTTGTAAATAGAATGAAAATTTCGAAAAAAATATATATACAAAAAAATTTGCAAAACTTAGAAATCTAAACTTTTTTTATTTTATTTTCGAATTTTCCTTTCTTTTATATGTATATATTAAAAAAAATAAATACAAAAAAAGATAATAACTTTAAAAATTCAAAAAAAAAAATTTATAAAACAAATGAATTAAATATACCATTCTTAATTTTCTTTCTATCCAAAAATTTTGTTTTGAGTTCATTTATATGTGAATTTTATTAATTCTTTGTTCACTATTAGTTTGTTAATTATAGATTGAAAAATTTAAATAGCCGGGGTTTTGTTTTAAAAAATTTATTATGCTTTGTTAAAAATAGCGAACTTGTTTTAGGCACTACTTCTAATTTTTTATAGATAGGAGCACGTGTATCATGTTAGAAATTAACGACTATAGAATTCAATTATGCTTACTTTTAGCTTTCTGAAAAATTGGAACGTACAATTTATAAAGGTTGCTCTCAAAATTTTTTTAATTAAAAATCGAGTCTTCTTTTCTTCCCCTTATTTATCATGTCCAACTTGGCATGATGAAAATTTTACCCTTAAAAGATCCTATGTCAATGGGAATAAGATTTCGTTACGTAAACATAGACACCCAATAATTTAAAAAGATTATATGTTATGGAGTAAGAGGATAAAATTAATTACTCCTACACATATGCATTGGGTTAATTTTATTATTATGCAATTGAAAAAAAATAATTTTAGGAAAATAAGATTTCATTTTCCTAATAATCCAAATAGAAAAAAATGGAAGTTCGAGAAAAAAATTACCTTGCATCAAAATACAAACCACTTCATAAACCGCCAAACCCCCTCAGCCAATTTCACGACTCTAGAATTAATTCAAAAAATCTTTTTGAGAGTATAATTTGTAAATTGCATTATTTCTCATAAAACTCCTATAAGCTAAAGTTCATATAATTCCAAACTATTCTTGTTAACCTAACCATTACAACTATTGCTTTCTATTTGATTACATCAAGAAGTCATTTGGGCAAAACTTTTTGCCCTATTTAAATCATCTATATAATTTTAGGACATAACTCTTATACCCCGTATATTTATTTAGATCTCTCTAATAATTAATTTAAGCGGTAGAAAACTTAGAGTTTTTTTTATTCCTTTTAAGTTTACCTCAAACTTTTGCTCTGGAATAGCAAAAGCTTAAGTATGGGGGTATTTGATAAGTTGTAAATATACATATTTTATAGTATTTTTTATTAAGTCATTTAAGTTTATTTTTGCCTTTTTAGTTAGTTTTATTCAATAAATTGCTTCCTTTTTGTAAATACTATTTCTAACTTAGCTAAATTTTGATTCCAGAAAAATTTCAGAAAATGGTGAAAAATTGACCTGACACGCCAGTGTTCCATGACCGATACGCCCATGTCACCAGCTCAACTCAACGCCATCTACTAAACACTCAACGCCACTCAACGCCTTCATCAACCCGAGAAGAACACACCCGTGTCATGCTGACCGACACGCCCGCGTCAGCCACTCAATGCTGGCAGCCACTCAACGCTTTTACTGTTCATCTCTCAACGCCACTCAATGTCATCAACTCGACACTCAACGCCAGCATGTCGCGCCCGTGTCTAAGAACGACACGCCAGTGTCGGACACCTGTCCCATCCCGAAGCTTCAAGAAATAAGCAAGCTCGCCAGATTTCACCATGTCAAACACGACAACTGTGACATGGCCCCTACACGCCCGTGACTAGGGCGTGTCCCACCTGTATGAGAATAAATTTTCATGCTTTCTTCAATTATGTAGAGTGCGCGTGTGTATGAGAATAAATTTTCATGCTTTATTTCTTGCATTATTTTATCGCTTTCTTTCAATTATGTAGAGTGTGTTCGTGTGCACATTTATTTCTGCCTACTCGTTAAGAGTTAAATGGCGTGTTTTCATTTACCGCCTACTCATTCGAGTAGGACTTGTCATTTACTGTCTACTCATTTGAGTAGAACTTGTACACGCAAATATTTCCGCCTACTCGTTAAGAGTTAAATGGTGTGCTTTCATTTCCCGCCTACGCATCATGTAGGACTTGTCTTTACTTTATTTTATTTTTTCGAAGTGTGCGTGATTTCTCGTTTTAATTAGCTTTTCAATTTTATCTAAATGTTTGTTATTTTATGTCTTCTTCTTATAATCGTTTAGTGTTTAGTTTCGAACTCGCGCCTCATTAAAACCATAAAGCTGTCCCCATACCGATGAATGGCTAATCATCTTTATCCCTTGGCATCGAAGAGCATTAGGACATATAAAATGATTTGAAATAATTAAAGTCCTTTATTTTCTTATTAATTTAAGGACTTAAGGTTTGCCCCGGGTTAACGATGCGTAGGACCATATAATCGATGTTTGGGCACTATTTCCATTATCCACATGCTACCATGCTGAGAGGCCGTGCGTATGGACCAATCCCCCTTGAGTAAATAGAATTGCGTACAAACCCTCGATAGAGGAGAAGAGTAGTTCTACCAGATTGGGTTCCCCACCCAATTGCAGGGTTCTTAGCGTAAAGCGGGCGTTAAGAGGAATCCTTCGTTGGACTAACGTTCGGTCGAATAGTCTTAGTGTTAAGGTGAGCAATATTCCTAAAGATAAGTGCGCTCATAATTGTGGAACCTCCACGGCCAAGTTTCCTTTAATTAATTCTAAAATTAAATTCAATAATTATCAAGAATTATTTTAGTCTTAATCCGATTCGATGCCGAGTGTTAACCCGTCATCGAATTAATCTAGTAATTTTCAGCTTTCTTTAATTTTTATTGTTAAGTGACAAACAAAAAATTCCACCTTACTTTCAGTAAAATAATAGTCCTCCTGGAGGTGTAGGAATAATCAACCCATCCCCGAAAATAATATGACCTCGGTATTCTCCCGAATATTGAGTACTACATGCGATAGGAGCACCTGTCTCCTTTCGTTAGAAACATTGATTTTCTAGCCAGTTCGCGATGGTCGACTCATTGAACCAACCACCCAAATTAGAGTCTGTGCGCGGGCCCCATCAACAGATTTTGTTGTCCCACTCCTTAGTCAGGGACCTTAGAAATTTATCATTCAGCTCTCCATTAGTGAAGACCCAGGCATATACTCTTAGGCCATTAACAAACTTGAAGAAACTTTCAAATGTATCTGCAATTGAATCATTGGGTCCTTGTCGGAAAGCTTCATATTTCTAGTTTAGAAGGGATCTCCTGTCATCCCTAACTTCATCAATGCCTTTCATCAAGGTGATGAGAGACTGCCACATTTCCTTAGCAGATTGGCAGTGAATCAGGTTCTGTAGCATAGAATCATCAACTGCACTTGCGATGATATTTTTGCCCTTCTTGTATAAAGAGACAAGTGCAATCTCATCCTTGTCAAGATCCATCAACTTCTTGGGAACTTTCTTGGTAGGATATATAATGGAGACGGTCATAAGAACATAAGGACCTTCTTCAAAAATCATTAAGATCCTTGGATCCACAACTTCCAAGAAAAATTTAATCCTTTATTTCCACATGAGAAAGTTGGTCTTTGTACACAAAGGAAGCTTAGCAAAATCCTTGGCTTTGTCCATGCTTGGATAACTCAATTGACAACTTGGGGCAGATCTGATCATGGCGTTAACCTTTTAATGATCAACCTCCCTCTGATACAAATTGAAAAATGTTTAAGTTGTCTACCAAATTCACCTAGAGAGGGGTGAATAGGTGAGTTGTGCGTCTTTTTGCAGAATAAAAATTTAGCGAGCTAAGCACAGAAAAATAACCAAGCAATCATAGACGACACCAAGAATTATAGTGGTTCCTCAATCTTGGGTTCATCCACTTTCCACTCACCAATCTTGCAATGCACTAGACTCGGCTACTCCACTAATCTAGGATTGAAAACAATCCAATCACTCGGAACAACATTTCTACAACTCGATCCACAAAATGGATCTACACCTGGAAGATACAAACTTCCTACAATAACTCATAGAACAAAGCTCCTGCACTCGGAGATTAATCTCCTATAAGAATAAGTTGAAATAAGAAATACAAACAGTAATATCTCTCAGATCTGGAAACTTCTGCCTAGGTCTTCTTTCATGAACTTTACGGCTATATCAGAAAAATTTGAAGAAGACGCGGCAAGATCTCTGATCTGAAATTTCTGGGCTCACAAGATCAAGAAGTGGATCTATCGATTATAGAATATCTTGTCCTGTGAATTAACTACTCAGAATCTTTTGGATCGAGATGATCGAAGTCGAAGAAGACAAAGAACAACGACCGATCTTCCCGAAATTGAATGAAAAATGCAGATTCAGAAAATACCGATTTCCCTCTATTATTCATTTTTAGGGTTAGTCAAAAACGATTAGACCTTTTATAGGAGTTTAACTAACGGTCATAATCTTAAATGACTTGGACACGTGGAACAATAATTAAGGAAATCATTTTGAAAGACATGTCTTGATACTTAGCGATTTTCAGAAAGAAACTAACTGCATTACTCGATTGAAGAAAGGATTACTTGAGTACTACTTCAGGATCTCGAGAAGATAACTTCAAGCTTCTAGAGAAGAAGCACTTAAGGAAACTTTAGGAAAAAATTCATCATTACTCGAGTACAATGTGGATTACTCGAGTACTAAATATGTTACTCGAGAAATGGAAGTAATCTTCTCCAGTAGAGGACTTAGAGAAAATTCTGAGAAGAAATCTGGCTACTCGAGTACTAGAGCTAGACTTCTCGAGAAGAAGATAAACTTCTGGAGTACATGTACTTCACTACTCTAGTAAGATCGACACTTCTTGAGTACCTGTCTTCTTTCACTCGAGACAAAGTACTTAGACACTCGAGTAATGGACTTAACTACTCGAGTATAAGACTTGGAAAATTTAAAATAGGAATTATGTTTAACTCGAGAATAAGAAAGGATCTACTTGAGTTATGGAACTGGCTTCTCAAGAACTATGTTCAATCTTCTCGAGAACTATTTCCCTTACTCGAAATCAAGACTTAAATTACTCGAGTACTATCAAAGAATCTACTTGAGTACTTAGTTCTTCTCGAGTAAAATACTTAGAAAAATTTTATTTCCTGAAAAGTTTTTTCCTTCAATGGAATCAGCAACATGTCTTTCTCTAATAAGTATAGTGCTCAAAATGAAGTGTATCCCAATAAAGAGGCTATACATGAGTCAACAACATGGATCACACAATAAGGGGTTATATTGTATGGTCCTGTGTTTGGTGACCCACTGTAGACTGACATTGGTTTACACTTGGCAATTAAGTCCTACAAACACATTACTCAAACAAGACATCAAAAACAACTTAATTCATCTTAGTTTAAGGGTGACATCATACAAATCTAGTTTATTGTGGATACAATACCCAACAAAAACATATTAGTTGTTCTTGACCCAAGTTACCTTGGGTCCTTGTTTACTCACATATTGATAACTAGAAATATAGGAACAATCTGGTTGATCCTTATAACCTAGTAGATGAAATCTCCTAGGAGTAATAATCCACTGAGTAAAAGGATTAACAAATTTTTGTGATTGATTATTGTTTTGAAAATAATTTGACATTCTGTTTCCAAATACTGGGTTTGACGAATTAAGTTGATTTTATCGAGCTTCGTTTGACAAAAAGTATCGATTTCGTCGAACTCGATTCACAGAATGATAGAATTCATTATCTGTGTTCCACATTCGTCGATCTATGGTCGACAAATCATATTAATTTCTTCGAGCACCCACAGTTGAGTAGTTGTACCCAAACTATAGGTTCAGAGTTCGTCGCTCGCCGTTCGACGAATGATACTGATTTCGTCGATCTTGGTTCGACGAATTTTGTGGAACATAATTTTTCTGAGAACTTTTATTTTTCTTTGGTTTATTCTTTTGAAAAACTTTAGTATCTTTATTTATAACTTGTAATACTTCTTTTCCTTTAGCAAATATAAAATTTATAGGATTTGATAGAATATTTTTCTACAAAATATGAGGCTGACTAGATGAAGCTTCCAAGCCCAGTTTACCATTTAATCTGGCATTTACTGTGCTTTTGATATCCATCAGTTTGATACTTCTCCCATTAAGGGATTCTTCAAAAAACTTAGCCTCTTTTAAATAATTTTCTAAAGAAAATATTTGATCATTAGCATTTTTTAAATCTTCTTTAAGTTTTATGTTTTCAGAAGAAAAATTATCTAATTCAACTACTCTCTGAGTAGTTTTATTTCCTTCTCAGACTGAATCAGGTCTTTATATAGCAATTTAAAATCAGCTTTAAATTATTTTGAGTTAAAATCAAAGGTAGAGATTACCTGATCTTCTTCTGATTCTAATTCAGACTCTTCCTCAGGATTACTGTATAAGCCATTGATTGCCATCAGACAGATTTCTTTTGCTCTTTCTTCTTGTTCTTCATCTTCACTGGAATTGGATGAAGACTCAGAGTCTGATTCACTCCAAGTCTCAGCAACAAATCCTCTTTCCTTCTTCTTGTATTTGCTGGAAGAGGGCTTGTGTGAATGCTTCCTGGAGTCTATCTCCTTCTTTTTTCCATCTTCTTATTCTTCGGACATTCTGAAAGGATATGTCCTTATTTCCTGCATCCATAACAAACTATTTATTTAGTAGGAGTTCTATCATACCTTAGTTTGTCCTGGTCTCTAGAAGGTCTTCTCCTGAATTCTTTTCTGGCCATTTTATAGAATCTCTTAGCTAGTAGACTCAAAAGGTCATCATTCTCTGGAAGTGCTTCTGGTTCATATGTTGCTTGGAAAGTAATGCTCTTTTCTTTCCTTGTTGAATGTGAAGCCTTTTTTTCAGCTTCCCTGGTTTTGATGTGCTGCTCATAAGATTTGATCTTTCCAAACAGGGTCTCAGTAGATATCTTATTGACACTTCTGGCTTCTTTAGTTGGCCAGATTATGGAATCCCATGTGCTTGGGAAACACATGAGGATCTTATCATTAACTTCTATCAATGTGATATCCTTCTCAAGGGTTTTCAGCTCATTAATAATGAGACTGAGTCTAGTGTATATGTCTGCCACTGATTTAGTTTCACCTTTCTTGAAGTTCTCATATTGAGAAATCAAGTTGCATCTTTTGTCCTTTCTTTCATCTGCACTACCAACAACCATTCTATTTAGGGAATCCAAGATGTCCTTGGCTTAAGTGCATTCAATAACTTTTTAGAAAATGTCATATGGCATTGTTTGAGCTAATATGTTCATAGTTGTGGCATCAATAATCTTTGCTTTCTTCTATGCTTTTGTACATTCTGGAGGTGGTACAACACTTGTACTTGTTATTGTATGTGGTATAGGGGGACCTATCAAAATAGAGTTATAAATGTCTTCATCAATAGAATTCATGTAAAGCCTAATCCTTGCCTTCCATAGTGCAAACTTATTTAGATTGCACACTGGTAGTCTTGTGCTTAAAAACTCTTTGTTTTGTGCCATGATAAATTTCAAGGTAAACTAAAATCTATCAGATCGTTTGGTTCAGGTGTTAGCCTGTAAAACCAAAGAAAAACCCTCTGAAACTAATTGAAAGTGAAGGATAGATTTTATCTTTAATCTTGAGGGGGGTGAATAGAGTATTAAAAATTATTAACTTATTTTTATAGTAGATAAAAAGATAGTGATATATATATATGTATATAACAAGATAACAACACACAAACAAAGAAAGTAATCAACACAGACGACACTAGGATTATAGTGGTTCCCCAATAAATCTGGGTACATCCAATCTTCTACCACCCTGGTAGGAATCCATTACAGGTTTTTGATCAGGTGCCTTGCCACCACAGGTTTTTGCTTAGGTGCCCTATCACCACAAGATCAATTTTTCTAAGGGATATCTAACAACCCTTTGAGCTTTTGATCAGGTGCCCAAAAACAAAACCTATGTCTTTTGATCAGGTGACTTAAGAACCAAAGATCTAACTTTGGAAGGGAGTTAAAACCCTATACATAGTTTACAGAATAAACAAAAAGGTGATGATGTTCTTCTCTGTCAATAATCTCTGAGAAGACTAGTGGATTGTTGAAGCAGAAAGCTCCCCCTAATTTGAATAGAGTTTATGATCAAATGCGTGTGTTCTTTCTTCAGGGTAAAGGCCTTCTTTGAAAACTTCTTCTTCCAGTAAATGTATCTGAGAGATGTGAAATTTTGTCTCAGATTGAAGATCTGTTGCTAAAAGAAAAAACTTGAAGCAGAAAGCTTATTCTCTGTAAAATAAGATGTATCTCAAAACAGTAACTGTCTCTGTCTAAAGCAGAAAACTTCTGAGCATATATTTTGAATAATGTGAAGAATTTAAATATTTGATTTCATTAACCCTGAAATGGATGGAGAATTCTTGAGAAGGTAACTGCCTTGGGAATTAATTAGCAATAAACTCTTTGATAAATCCTCATTTAATGTTGCATCTAAATGGATATATTTGTTAGAATATTTTGCATTAAATATCAGAGCCAAGGCTGTCTGTAATTAAGACTTTGAATTTATTATACCTTCAGAATATATAATAGTCTTAAATTAAGCCTGAAACTGCTATGGCATCTACAAAGAAAACTGCCTAAAACACTGCTTAGAAATCATCGAACTCAGCATACATTTCGTTGACCCGAGCCTGGAGTTCGTCGAACTAATTCTTCATATTTGTCGAATAGAGCTAAGAGTTCGTCGAGCTGAGCTTGACTTTCATTGACAAGAGTTATATAGTTGAGGTCATATTTCGTCGACCGGAGCTCGGCTTTTGTCGAACTCAACTCAGAGTTAGAACTCTGAGTTCATCGAGCTGAGTTCGGCATTTGTCGAACTGAGCTCATCTTTCGTAGACTGATTTTCTGAACTCTGGAATTCTTCTAAAGCAAATGACCCTTGAAAAATCTATGACCTTAGATGATACATGTTGGGTCAATCTAAACATCCTAATAGTAATCCTAGCCCAAATCAAAACTGGGGTTCCAATAAGTATCATTGAGTATTAGTTGTATTAACTAAGTCGATTCGTCGAGTTTATCAGTCGAACCAAGTCATATTCATTGAGCGGACTGTTAAATTGTCGAGTGCTTTCGACAAATCTGTGTGGACTTAGAAACATTTCGACGAGTGACCTTCCTATTCGTCAAATATGCCTTAGAGAAATTTTGGGGCTTTTACTTCCTCTTTATCGCTGAGGAATTTTAATGCAGAGTTTTTGGTTTTATCGATGTTTTTAAGTGTTTTAAATGCGTCCTTTGGGTGATAGTGGATAAAAGACCACCACCCTAGTGCCGTTTTGTGAATTATTAAGCCTGGTGGTTTTTTTATTATCTTCTTATGGACATTCGGGTTTGGTTGGACAATGTGGCCACCACCGCAGTTCCTTTTCGAGATAATTTGTTTGATGGTTGGTGTTAAACAATATGGCCACCGACACAGTACTACTTTTACCAGTGTTAATGATTCACGTGTTTGAGCTGATGAGCCTCTTTCTTTTTTTATACATACATATGTTTGTATGCATACTCTTGCAAATATTACTGAAGCATGGCTTTATATCTCACTTAGTGCACCTTCTCATACTTAAACCTATGTAAATTCTGTATTTATTATTACTTTATGATTTATGCTGTGGTTTGATAGCTATTTTGTCTTGGGTTGGCAACCCTTTGACTCCTCTACTTTATTTGCTTTTGATCTTTTTGCCAATTGCTTATTTTCATGTTGAGGCATTCTTTCTTTTGAATGCCTCATGCTCGGAGCAGTAACAGTCCGAGCAGCTCTAGTTGGTGGTTCTTGGTGTGGGCTTAGTAGTTGTGGTTTTCTCCCCTCACTTTCATGAGATAGTATTATTTTTCTTGTTTTTAGTTCAGACATATATTTTCTTCTATGGGTTCATGTCAGGTTGTTGACGCCCATTGTGAATTGTTCTAAATGTTAGACTATTTGCTAGCTGCTATGTGTTTTTCTCTTCCTATTTGACATACTTACTTGCTCTCTGAGATGGTTTTATGTTACGATTGCATGTTAGTTACTTTCAAAATATGAAAAGATAAATACTTTTACCACATACTCATAGAATCCCTTTAAATTAAATATCACTCTATTTTAACGAACGAAAAAGCTCTCTTTGTACTTATACTAAAGGTAGAGGCGTGCATATCATAAATAGTACTGTTGGATCTTCATACTAATATAGTATAATTAATGAAATAAACCAAGTATTTTTTGCTGCGTACATATATTATCATCGGTGGACTAGTTGATTCACTGAGTCGAGGGGTATGGCCATATAAACATAAACTCAAACTATGCCTTCATTATAACAAACTTGAGAAAGTTCATGATAAGTGTTAGGGGTAAGTTCTTGCCGGAGCATCAACCGATTTCCCATGCATGGTGTGGCATCATGACGTGTATGTTCTCTTACTATGATACATTTTAAATGCTGAGAATATGCGGGTTGTGACACTAACGCAGATATTAGAAACTAACGTCTGACGGTACTAATAGAAATTTTGTTTTTTAATTAAAAACCATGTTTTTCAAGAATTTTTGCATAGAGTTTTTCATGATTATGATTTTGTAGTATAGGGCTTATATAGTGTAGTTGAGAAAATGTATAAGAACATACAAAAAAATTGGGAATTAAGTTGAAATGTCCAGAACTCTTGAGACGAATTATTAACACTAGTCTTTGGAATTCTAGGAGTTGGAATTATTAAACGAAGTCATAGATTTTTATGATAACTCTAAGTGATTATAGTTTGATTCAAAGTTGAGTCTTATGTCTAGAGATAAGTAAGAGTTTGAAGATAATATATATATATATATATATATATAATTTTGTCTCATAATTATTCCAAAGAAGGAAAGGGTAGTTAGCTAAGAAATCTAATTTTTAGGATGTTTGATTTTTTACAAACATTTGGGAATTAAAAAATAATTATATTTACAGTAACGCCAGTGTTAGAAACTAGTGCCCGACATATGTTTGCAAAACCATATAAAATAGTCTGGTTCACAATTTTAAGTACAATCCCTAGATTTTCCGATTTGTGATGAATTCTGGCAGTCTTCTATTCTTCTGCAGGTGTTAGCGTGAGAGAGGTAAGGGATCCTGCTACTAGACATATGTAATATAAACCGGCCCTATTTTATCTGTTTCAGGCAAGTTTGTAATAAATAGAAAATGGACTAAGACTTTTGTTTGAGGTTATCCGGCTCAATAAATGCATAGTAAATGGATGCAAAGATTGTTGTAACTACTTATCTTGCCTTTGGTATATGTCTTACTATAAGCTCCCCTATAGCTATATAAATAGAGAGTCAACTTGAGAATATTAAGATATATGAAACACTCATCTTATTGCTCAATCCTCATATTCTATATATAATTATTGCTGTAATTATTTATGTAATTAACACTTGATATCAGAACTATGAGCATGAAGCCCTTGCAATGTTTCAAGTTTTCAAAACTAAAATTGAATTTTTTTTGCAAAACCAATCATATGCTTACACTCAGACAAAGGAGGAGAATTTTCCTCAACTCAATTTACTGATTTTTGTGATGCATAGGGAATTAAGAGAGAGTTAACTACACCTCGATCTCCCAAACAAAATGGTATTGTTAAATGGAGAAACAAAACGGTTGTTAAAATGCCTAGAAGTCTTATATACAATAAACAAATACCAAAAGATTATTGGGAAACAGACTATAATACTACCATCTATATCCTCAATTGATATGTGAAGAAAGTGCTCAAACAAGCCACTCCTTATGAACTATTACATAAGCACAAACCATTGATTGCTCATATGAGAATATTTGGTTGTCTAGCATATTCTCTGATTCTAGCTATGAATCGAGATAAACTGGATAAAAAAGGTGAACAATACCTATTTATAGGATACAGTGACACCTCCTGTAAGACCCCCCCCTTTTTTCTTCTTAAACCACCGGGGTCTTAGCCTAGAATTGCTGCTTTATGGTGGCACCGACTCACGGGAAGGCAACCACTACAAAACGCAAATTCTGCCGGCCCTTTTCGATCATAAGAGAGAGAAGTAATTAAACATAAAATGTAAACCAGTCCACAGAAACATGTAAACAAAAGTGAAATCGCATCCAGTCCATCAGTAGATAATAACAGGAAATAAATAAATGGGCTCGAGCCCAGTACATCATAGTCCTCACTACAAATCACTCATCGCGGAAGCTATAAAAATACTAATCACTCATGGAGCTGGTCGCAGGTGCACCGGTGCTAGACTGACCCACCTCCATGCGCACCGTACTCCGCTGGTGCTGGTCCCTGGACTGCTGGTCCCTGTCTCCCATCCGGAGCTCCTATAATGTTGTGGTTCGAAAACCATTAATCATAAAGACTAAGCCCTATCATCCCCTACCCCTCCCCCACGACTCCTAAGCACCGGGTGGAGAGGAGGAAAGGGAAGCTACAAAGGTGGAGAATAATCAAGCAGATGACAAGGGAGCTAATCTAACAGTTATTTAGAATGAAGTAGGTCTAACAATCCTATGGTAGTAAGTAATAAGGAGGGCAATTAATAAGTAGCAATTGTATAAAAAGGCAGCTAGAGAACAGTAAGTAAACAAGCAAGTAAATAAGTAAGTAACCTTAACTTATATGAATGCCCATACAAACTTATAAGTTAAGGGGTCTTCTGCAAGGCTCCCATCGTATAAAAAGTCCCATACTGATTTATACGTTGGGGTGTCGGTTGTATGCAAATATGAGTGTAGTGATATGATATGCCATGATTCATGCAAGTACAACACACGCACACGACTCTATGCGCACAGACCTTTAGTTCCCCCTGTTCAGGCAGCTAGCTTCACTCCCAGGAACCTACGTAGTGGCAAACAGGAGATAGTGGGTCGGGCCCCCCACTCCTAGGCGGGTATCCACACTACCGGGCCTAGCCCATCCATACGCCCCTAGAAGAACACAACCTAGAGTATCAGCGTACTACTGCTGGCTGTACCCACCAGACTTTCTTTGGCTAAGTGTCTCACACTGCCGAGTCAGCGTACCGATGTCGGTGTGAACGACAATCAAATACCGAAGACCCACCAACTTTATTCTGTACTCCAACCCTCGAGCCCTCGGCCCCCCGGACTGTCCTGTCCGTGCATCTACCTTCAGAGCTACTGTCTGAATGGCAACCAAAGCAACTTATTCTACCTTCCTAGCTATCGGGGAGTGTGTATGTGCAACCCTAGTTATACTAGTTGCTCTTTTAATTTATTATTCCTATGGTTTACGTTAGCCCAGGACTGCCCCCAGCATACCCCGTGAAGGGCTCTCAAGGGGCACTAGGAACCAAGACGGCGACATTACGGTCCGAAGTTCCCTTTCGCAAGGCGCTTATTGTTATTGGTTGATCTCCCTTAACCCGATCCCCTTTTAGTTACTTTAGATCTAACCCTAGAGTATTAAGACTCTCCCATTCCTACCCGGGGTGGACGATCTTTCGTCGTTCCCGTACGCCACTTAACCTTAACCAGTCTCACACACTACTTATCCAACTTCTAAAAATGAACTTAATCTAGCTTGCCCTAACCAACCAGCAACTACCAAAATTCCTTTTCCCAAGTTCATTTTTACTCTAGTTCAGTTTCCGTGGTTTTACTATATGCAGACCATCGTAAGGTACATGAGGAGTATAAGGGGAGGTACTCCAATTTGTCTTCCGAATCTCCTATAATATTTGTTGGAGGTCTACCATGACATAATTAGTCTAAATCTAAGGTTTCCAAATTTTCTTATTTATCGGGCATTTAATTTATTTATTCTAAGATACCAAATGCCCTAGTATGAACATGAAGTGCAATAATGAGCCAACAATAAATCATCATAAAATCTGGAAAAATCCTATGAGACATTTAAACAGCAATTCCAAGTTTTGAGAGATTCCAGAGGTGTTAGGCCTATAATTCCTAATTTACCGTTTTAGGCCACTTTTACTATATTATGAAGGAAGTACTGTAAATATATATTCAAAAATTCCAAGAAAATTATATAAGCTATATAGGTACCTAGAACCATCATAAACCAAGTACCATAATTTTTCTCCAACATTTGAACTCTGCATTTATTTTAATGCAAGGTACTAATTTTCTTAACTTAATGAAGGTGGTACTGTTTTTAGTCATCTAAAATTCCAGAGAAAATTACAGAGTGACCATCATAATTTGAAACACCCACTGACCCAATTTCATAATTTTCCAAATAATAAATGGGCATCATTTGTATTTTTGACTATATATCATAATTAGTACATTAAAGAATAAAGTACCCAAAATAATCAGATAATATTTCCAAGAAAATTACAGAAGGAATATCATGCTATAATATGCACTAATCCAAGATTTCATAACATTCCAGTGCATAGAAATTCCAAAATCATCAAGATAAATATCTACGGCATAATTAGAGTTGTAAATGAAGTACTGTATAAATTAGCCCAAAAATCTCAACAAAATTATATTATGTCTACTTGGACCATATAAATCACTCTACCCAAATTTTACTTGATTTGTAGTTCAGTTGATAGCTTAATAATTCAAATTAAGGTTGGTGACCTAAACTAGGGTTAGGGTTTGAGGTGGGCTAAAGGTCTCCAAATACCATAATATTTTTACCAGAAGACTTTAATGGCCCTACGGTCCTCTCCACCAAATTTCAAGTCAGTCCAAGGTCATTTGACCCCATGACCTTCACAACCCCAAAAGCCACCATTAAGGGATTTTCCCTAGGGTTCTTGGGCTACCCTACACCAAACCACTCCAAACTCCCTTGGAGGGTGAGTCATGCACTAAAAAGTTAGTGACTAAAATATCAGCCCCTGTTGAGGTGATATGGCCACCCAAATACCTAGGGGGGGTTTGATCCTAGATTATCCTATAAGGACCAACCTAGGGTTGGATAAAAACTTAATCAAAAGATCTCCAAATGAGATGAAATTTTTACCAGAACCTTATGTTACACCGAGGGACCACTCACCAAAAATTGGGAGGGTTTGGAAGTTATTTAGCCATCTAATTAAATTATGCTAGGATTATTAAATTTTTCTAAAAACTATAGAAAAACATTCTCCAAAAATTCTCATTTTTGGATAGCACCTACGTATAGGTAAGATTCGGCCACACCCCAAATTTCAAGTCATTTTGATGACTGGATTGGAGTGGGGAATTTTTCTAAAGTCAAGACAGCCCTATGGATAGACCTCACCAAAAAGGGTGTTGTGAATCCAAATCAAGTGAAATCAATTTTGAATTAATCTAGACTTCAATGGCTACATTTTCTATGTTGACCACTTTTTATTTTTCAGACCCTACGGGCAATAAGTTTCAGTTTAAACCTAGTGCACAGTAAAGAGAATTAATTTCTAATTATACAATATATAATATGATAAAAATAACACTGTTCATCTTCTTCTTTACCCGAACCCGAACAGAACCAGAAAAACAGCTATTCCTGTAGCTTTTCTAAAGCTATTTCCCGGCCACCCAGCCGTCTCCCTGTCGGGCGGTGGCACGGCCACCGGAGAGGCGGTTTCCGGCGAACCCGCCACCATGAAATTTTCGGAAAACCATGGAAACGCTCACCCGATCTGGCTCTTTTGAGCCCGATATCTCTCCTAACGATTTCTAAGATCTATCCGCAGAAGAAGAGGGAGGGGAGGACCTTGTTCGTGGGCTGGAGGTGTGCAGACCGTCGGGAAGCCATTGGCGCGGTGGTGGTGTCGCCGGAAATTCTTCAACAGCAAGGGGGGAATCTGAATCCGTTTAATTGAGCGTGTAACCTTCTCCTCTTGCTCTTAGGAGTCTTTTATAGTTCAGCAAGTGGGAAGGGGAAAGGATGAAACGTTCATGGCCATTAAAATTTCTCTTAATGACGTTTCAGTTATGGTAGAGGCAGTTGAAATGCTGGAAACGAAGAGGTGTTTGCCAGGTGGCGATTTCCTATTGGACCAACATTTCCTTAATTTATTAAATAATCAGAGTAGGAAACGGCCCATAAATACTGCTTGTGTAACTTCCCATAATCAGAATTGATTACAATGTCGGTTACCCAAATTTCCAGTCTGGCTGACGTTTCGGCCTTGGTCACGGGCATGACACATAGGTCACGGGCGTGACAGGCCCGGGTGGCCAATTCTGGGTTCGACGATCGTCGAACTGAGATCGACGATCGTCGAGGGTTGTCACGCCCTAGGTCACGGGCGTGACATATGGGTCACGAGCATGATAGGCCCGGGTGACCAATTTTGGGTTCGACGACCGTCGAACGGAGGTCGACAATCGTCGAAGGGTGGTCATGCCCTGGGTCACGGGCATGACACATGGGCCACGGGCGTGACAGGGTCCTGAGGCAAATTTTCGCGCTCGGAGATCATCTCGCTGAGATCGACGATCGCCTAAGGGGGTCACGCCCTTGGTCACGGGCGTGACACCTGGGTCACGGGCGTGACAGGGTCATGACGCAAATTCTGCGCTTCGACGATCATCCCACTGAGATCGACGATCGTCGAAGGTGTCACGCCCTAGGTCACGGGCGTGACAGGCCCGGGTTGAAAATTCTGCGCCCGACGATCGTCTCCCTGAGATCGACGATCGTCGAAGGAGTAACGCCCTAGGTCACTGGCGTGACGGGTCGGTCACGGGCGTGACGGGTCGGTCACGGGCGTGACCAACTCGTGACCCAAAATCTTGGTCGATTTATTTCAGTTTTTGGGCTTCCTAGGGTTCTATCACGACCAACCGACTCCTAGGGGTCTAGCCGGAAATGGGATGTTACAAATCCCAATAAACAAATCAAAGATTTCGTCCCCGAAATCAAGGTTAAGCCTACGGGAATCTAATCGGGAAAAGCAGCTTGTAACATCCCATGAGAATTGAAAGATTACATCTCTACGTTAAATTTGCTTTGTGCGGTTTCAAATTTAAGATTAATTCACCCAATTAACTAGGTATATACACCCCAATAAACAAAAGATTAGCCCCTATTCTTGAAATTTCAGTCGTATTTGTTGAAAACAGAAAGGCAAATTGATTGTCTAGAGGGGTTTTGAGGTTTACCTGATGAAAAAGTTCCGGGTATTTTTGTCGCATCAAGTCCTGTGGCTCCCATGTATGCTCCTCCTGCCCATGATTGTTCCACAGAACCTTGACTAATGGAACCTTCTTCCGTCGCAAGACCGGCACTGCTGTATCGTCAATCCTAATAGGTTCCAAATTGACTGACCGATCCGAGGCCACCGGGCCATCTGCCGAGGAAATCAGCTGCTCAGGGCGTAGTAGAGCCCTCCGAAGTGAGGAGACGTGGAAGACGTCATGCAATCCCGCTAACTCCGGCGATAGCTCCAGTCTATAGGCTAAGGGGCCGATCCGCTCCAGGATCCTATAAGGCCCCATATATCTCGGACTGAGCTTCTTGCGCCCGCGCACCCGCGAAACTCCGTGCATCGACCGTATCTTCAAGAAAACTCGGTCTCCCACCTGGAACTCCACTTGACGATGCCTCGCATCGTAGTATTTCGCCTGTCTACTCTGGGCTTCCAACATCCTGTCCCAGATCAATCAAATCTGAGCATCTGTATCTCCCACAAACTCCGAGTCTAGTGCCTGCGGATCCTCATCCTGAACCCATGATAGTGGGGTCCTGCACCTCCTTCCGTACAACGCCTCGTATGGAGCCATGCCTATGCTGGACTGATGAGCGTTATTGTACGAAAACTCGAGCAGTGGCAGCAATCTCTCCCAAGGCTCGCCACGGTCCAAAATACACAGTCGCAACAGATCTTCCAGTGTACGGTTGGTGCGCTCTGTCTGTCCGTTGGTCTGAGGGTGAAAAGCTGTGCTGAATGTCAACCGAGAACACAGATGGGCCTGGACTGACCTCCATTCCCTGGATGTAAAACGCCCATCCCGATCCGAAACGATAGTCTTGGGCACCCCATGTTAACGCACAAACTGCTCAATGAACCTCCGTACTAATACACTGACCGGTGTGTCCTTTGCCACTGGAATGAATCTGGCCACCTTTGTTAGCCTGTCCACTATCACCCAGATCGAGTCATTCCCTGCACGGGATTGAGGTAGCCCATATATGAAGTCCATGGCTATATCCTCAAATTTCCACTCCGGCACCGGAAGCGGCTGCAGCAAGCCTGCAGGGTTCCTACACTCCTCCATCAAGAGCTGGCAGGCCTCGCAATGCGTCACAAAATACGTAATATCTTTCTTCATACCCGGCCAGTACATCGTCCTCTTCAAATCCTTTACCATCTTGGTGATCCCCGGGTGTACAGAATATCGGCTGCAGTGAGCTTCCGTCAAAATGTCCTCCCGGATCCGTCCTCCTGCTGGTATGTAGACTCTGCCCCGGAAACACAGGAGCCCATCCCTCAAAGAGTAATCTCCTATCGTGCCTTCCTCCAAGGCTCGGAATATCGGCTCAGCTCTCTCATCCAGCATCTGCCCATCTCTGATGCGGTCTCGAATATTATCAGTGGTAACCATTGACCCCAGGTACTCCTTGTATAGCTCCGGGTCATCCTCAGACAATAGTGAAATCTGCATCTCCTCGAATGATCTAAACAACTCCAAGGCCATCAGCTGCGGACCTACTCCTGTCGTACTCGCTCTCCGGCTCAGAGCATCCGCGACCACGTTCGCCTTCCCCGGATGGTAGTGCATGGTATACTGGTAGTCCGACAGAAACTCCACCCAACGTCTCTGTCTGATGTTTAACTCCTTCTGGGTGTCGACGTACTTCAGATTCTTGTGGTCGGAGAAGATATCGCAATGTACTCCGTAGAGATAGTGTCGCCCGATCTTAAGAGCAAAAATGACTGCCCCCATCTCCAAATCGTGTACGGGGTAGTTCTGCTCGTGCTGCTTCAACTGACGGGAGTCATAGGCTATTACGTGCACGTTCTACATCAGAACGGCACCCATCCCCTGATAGGAAGCATCTGTATACACCTGGAATCCCTCCTTCCCTGATGGAAGAGCAAGGATGGGAGCTGAGGTGAGACGATCCTTCAGCTCCTGGAAGGCAGATTCGCATCGTGGCGTCCAAATAAAAGGGGACTCCTTCTTCGTCAGAGACATAAGAGGGAGGGCAATCTGAGAGTGTTGGGTACATTGGAAAATGTGTACCTGATTTGAAGAAGCCCAACCTAGCTCATTGATATACATCAAGGTGTATTTGATGTTGTTTTGAGTTGACATGTACAGGTGAAGAATTGATAAAGTATGCAGAAAAATTCTAAGTCCAAGTGTCGACACAGAGAAGGATGTGTCGACACATAGAAGAAGTTAGTCGACACAACACTGGGACGCAGTGTCGACACATAGCAGTTAGTCTACAACAATACTGGGAAAGTGTGTCGACACAGAAGAAGTAAGTCGACACAACACTGGGAATTTGTGTCGACACAGAAGAAAAGCGTCGACCTCAACATTGGGAAAATGTGTCGACACAGAAGAATATAGTCGACCTCAAGTTTGTCTACACCAGCAGAATGTGTCGACACATTGTGATTGAGTCGACACATTATAGCAGAGTTAAAAGAAGACTGTGTCGACACCTGAAGGCTAAGTCGACATTTACTAAGTTATGATTCTACAACAACTGTGTCGACACACAGGACTTGTGTCGACACACTGAAGAGTCAAGACCAAGTTATTTTCAGAAGAAGCTGTGTCGACTCAAAGGCAACTTAGTCGACATCACTGAAGACTGTGTCGAAACCAAAGTCAATTGTGTCGACACAGATAGACAGATGGTCTCGACACTTTCTGACAGACTGTCTCGACAACTTGTGGTTCAAGACTAAGGCACAGGACTTGTTTGAAGACTTGACAGCTGTGGGTTGCCACCGGTTAACTGAAGCTGTCAGACTTGTTAGAAAACGGTTAGAAACCGGATCAGCCGGTTACCATGAAGAAAGTCTATAAATAGACAGATTCAGAAGGAGAAAAACAACTTTTAAAAACATTGATGAGAATCAAAAAGTTGAGAAGGATTAAAATCCAATTCATTTCAAGAAAGTGCTAGGCACTTAAGAAGATCTTCTCCAGAAGATCTAAGAAGACTATCTAAGGATAGATCAAAGAAGAGTTCTAATCAGAATTCAGAAGAATCATTCAAAGTGCTGGATAGAGAGAGATCAAACCAGAATTTGAAGAAGAAGAAAGAAACCACCAGTGGATTCTCAAGAAGCTATTTGGAAATCAACTCAGCTAAGTTCATATTCAAGAAGCTTTGAAGAAAGCTCAGATACAGTTGATTTCATCAGCTGATCAAGAATTGTCTTGGCCTTTTCTCTCTCAATTTAGGCAAGACAATTAAATAATCTTTTCTATATTTCTGTAGGATCTGTTTACACAGATCTGAGTTGTAAGCCTGTGTTATAAAGGCTGAGTGTATGAGTGTTGAACTCTGAGTGGTAGGGCTGTTTGCCTGAGTGTAGGAGAAGGGTCTTCTCTGAGTTGTAGGCCTTGGGGCAAGGCTGAGGTAGGGCTGTTGTGCCTGAGTTGTAGGAACCAGTTGGGTTCTGAGTTGTAGGATCTGTTGATCTGAGATTAGTGGAAGTTTGGCCGAATCTACCATACTGCTAGATAGGTGAAGGGGGAAAGTGGATGTACCCAGACCTTGGGGAACCACTATAAAACATTGTGCAATCTGTGATGTTTTATTTTCTGTGATTGCTGTGATTATTGTGTTAGCCATTAAATTGAATTCTGCCTAGAAGTTTTTATAAATAAGTAGAACCTATTCACCCCCCCCCTCTAGATGTTTAGGTTGTCTTGAAAGTAAAACTATCAAGTGGTATCAGAGGGAGGTTCCTCAAAAAGGACTTAACAGTCTGAGGTAGATCTGATAGGCAGAATCAAGATTCAAAAAGATGGGTTCTGGTGAGAATCATAAGGAGCTAGGGTCTATGAAATTACCCATATGCAAGAAAGAAATTTTTGGAATTTGGAAAGAAAGAGTCAGACTGTTTATGGAAGCATCTGACCCAAGAATTTACATCACAGTACAGGAAGGCCCTTTCATTCCAATGAAGGTATCAGTTCTTGATGCAAATATCCAAACTCCAAAGAGTTATTCAGAAATGACCAAGGATGAAATCATCTTGGCAACCATGGATAAAAGAGCTCAGAACATTATTGTTAGTGCCATAGATGATTCAACATTTCAGAATCTGATTCACTACAAGACCTCCAAAGAGATGTGGGACACATTGATTGTCTACATGGAGGGATCTGAAGAAGTGAGGCAGGACAGGAAATCTATGCTCAATCAGGAGTATGAAAGTTTTAGACAAGGAAAATCTGATAGCATAACTGAGTGCTATAAGAAATTCTATAGAATTGTGAATGAGCTTATGTCCTATGGAAGAGTCTTCAGTACTTATGAACTGAATGACAAATTCTTGAGATCCTTAACAAAGGATTGGGACACAAAGATCTGTGCCATAAGAGAAGTGGCTAAATTGGCAGAGATATCTCCTCCCACCTTGTTTGGAAAGTTGCTATCCTATGAAATGCAACTTATGGTGAGGAAGGAGGAGGAAAAGAATTCAAGAGGAGAGCATAGAGAAAAGACTGTGGCACTCAATGCAGAAGCCACTAGAAAGAATAGGAGGAAATCACCATCTCCTCCTAAGGAAGTTGCAGAAGGTAGTTATGAGAATTCAGATAAGGGTTCAGAAAGCTGTGATTCAGATGCAGACTTTGCTGCATTCACAAGGCAATTCCAAAGGTTCTTGAAAAAGAAGTAATGGAAGTCTAGTCCTTCCACATCACAGCAAGTTGATGACTATTATCAGAAGAGAAGGTCATCAAGGAAAGAGAAAAGCAGATCAAAGCCCAGCAAAGCCACTACTTCAAAGATTGTCTGCTATTGTTGCAATAGGCCTGGACACAGTGGCTGACTGTCCTGATAAGAGAAAGGAATCTTCAGACAAAAAGAAGACTTATCAGAAAGGCAAGAAGGAGAAATCCTTTGTTGCAAAGAAAGATAAGAGTCTAACAGACCAGTCAACTTCAGAGTCAGAATCTGAAGCTGAAGCATATATTGGACTATATGCTGCATCTGAAGAAGAGGAGTTTCTGCAGTTGCTAGACTCCATCAATGAACAAAAGGATCAGCAGTGTATGGGGCTGATGGCAGGATCAGAAGAGGACATATGCCAGAATCAGTCTGGTCATAATAAGGTACAATGTCCTTCTATTACATCTGTTTGTTGTACAAGTGAAGAATCAGCTACATCTGCATCAACAGATGTAGATGCATCTGAATCTGAAGGAGATGTCTATCAATTGATAGACAAGTATGGGGACCTGTTGCAGGCCCTTAAGAAAAGCAAGAACCTGGTTAAATCTCAGGCTCAGGAAATTGCTGAACTAAGGTTTGCTACAACTGAGTTAGAAAAAGTTATTGATCAAAAATTAAATGAAATTGCCAAGCTGAAGAATATAACTATTATTCAGATGGGCACAATTAATTATACTAATGATCAAGTGAAGAGTCTGGAGGCCAGACTTAGAATTGAAAGGGATTTAGTGGCTAGTTACTCTAAGCCAAAATCTGTCTTACCCTTGATAGATGAATTTGTCACTCAAAAGGGTAAGGCTGGATTAGGATTTAAAGGTAACTCCAGGGCTGGCAGATTCAAGAGGAAAGGCAAAGCTCCTGTTCAGCCACTAAACTTTTCAGTCCCCATAAAGTTTAGTAAGGTGAAAGTGCCTTCTAACAAATATGATCATGAAGACATTCAAGGTCATATTAAGACTAATGTTCTGAAGAACAAGGGTGTAAATGCAAGCAGGCCTACCTATGGTCATAAACCCAATGGTTTTAAGAAATCAGTAGGTGAAGTTGCAACAGCACCAGCAATGAACAGAAATTCTTCTAACAAGGATGTATCTAGATCTAGATACAATAAGTTTGAATGTTGGTGCTGTGGCAAGAGAGGCTATTTTGCATTAGGCTGCTGGTATAACACAAGTATTATAAAGAATAAGAGTCTACCTGTTAGAAGAGGTTATGATAGCTTTATTAATGCTAACCTGAACCAAGGACCCAAGACTTACTTGGGTTCTAAGGGTAAGTAATTCTGTATTGCAGGTGAATCCAAGTAACCATGCCCCTATATGGTACTTGGATAGTGGTTGTTCCAGGCACATGACTGGAACAAAGGGGCTGCTGAAGGAGTATTCATCTGTCAAAGATGGACCTAAAGTGATCTTTGGTGGATCTGAAAAAGGAGTCATCAAAGGGTTTGGTAACATTTCTTCTAACCTAATTACTATCACTCAAGTGGCTTATGTAAAAGGTTTGAAACATAATCTAATAAGCATAAGCCAGCTAAGTGATTTACGATATGACATTTCATTTGTTAAAGATGGATGTCATATCAAGAGGTCAAGTGATCAAAAGATCATATTGACTGGGTATAGGAAGAGAAATGTATATTGTCTTAATTTTGAATGTGAGAATAAGGCTTCTCCCATCTATCTTGTAGCTGATGACAATGCTTCTCATTGTGTTAAGTGGCACAAGAGATTGGCTCATCTAAACTACAAGACAATTGGCCAACTCTTTAGCAAAGATCTAGTGAGGAATGGACCTCAAATTAAGTGTATAAAGGAAGGGATATGCTCAGCTTGTCAAAAGGGAAAGCAGACAAAATCCTCCTTTCAAAGCCTTGAAAACAAGGATTCTGTGAGGTGCTTATACCTCTTGCATATGGATCTTTTTGGTCCTATGCCAGTTCATAGTCTAGGTAGGAAGGTCTACACTTTTGTGGTTGTAGATGACTATTCTAGAATTACATGGGTGTTCTTTCTGAGACAAAAATCTGAAACCCCAAGTGTATTACTTAATTTTGTAAAGCAAATTCAGAATGAACTGAATAGTACAGTGGTCAAAATCAGAAGTGACCATGGTACTGAGTTTCAATCTGAAAGCATAACAAACTTGTGTAAAGACTTTGGGATTTTCCAAGAGTTCTCCTCACCTAGAACACCTCAGCAAAATGGAATTGCTGAAAGAAAGAATAGAACATTAATTGAAGCTGGTAGAACTCTATTGAGTGACACCTCTCTCCCAGAATATTTTTGGGCTGAGGCAGTTAACACTGCTTGTCATGTAATCAATAGGGCTACTATCACCAAAAGCCACAAAATGACTCCCTATGAGATTGTGAAAGGCAGAAAACCAAATCTATCTTACTTTAGGATCTTTGGTTGCAAGTGTTATATACTTAACAATGGCAAGTCATATTTGACTAAGTTTGCTGCCAAATCCCAGGATGGGATATTTGTTGGGTACAACACAAATAGTAAGGCCTATAGAGTCTTCAACTTGACCACTCAAGTTGTTGAAGAATCTATGCATGTTGTGTTTGATGAAACAAGATTAATCAACTGTGAGTTGTCTTGTAGATCAAATGACTCAACAGGTATAAGCAAAAGTATGGACAAGCTTTCCATTACTGAAGTATCAAAGGAAGATGGGGCATTGGAAAATGAATGCTTCAGTCCAGGGGGAGAACAAGACACTATAGAAGCTGATGAAAATCAAGAGAATCAGTTAAATGAAGGAGCTGGAGATGTTCAACCAGAAGGAAATCTTCCTCCAGCTACAAGACATTTAAGAGATCATCCAGCTGATCAGATAATAGGTGATCCAAGACAAGGGGTGCAAACTAGAAGCAAAAATCAAAACACAGTTCTACATTCAAGTTTCCTGTCACAATTGGAGCCTAAGAAGTTTGAAGAAGCTATCCAAGACCAGCACTGGATTGATGCTATGCAAGAGGAGCTGAATCAATTCAGAAGGTGCAATGTCTGGGAGCTTGTTCCTAAAGCAAGAGGCCACAACATAATTGGCACAAAATGGATCTATAGGAACAAGCTAGATGAAAGTGGAATAATAGTAAAGAATAAAGCAAGATTGGTTGCAAAAGGATACAGACAGGAAGAAGGGATTGACTTTGATCAAACCTTTGCTCCAGTAGCAAGGCGGGAGGCAATCAGAATATTCCTTGCCTATGCAGCCTATCAAGACTTCAAAGTATACCAGATGGATGTGAAGTCAGCATTTCTGAATGGTGATCTTAAAGAAGAAGTATATGTAGAGCAGCAATCAGGTTTTGTAGATCCTCTTAAACCTGATTTTGTTTATAAGCTTAGGAAAGCTTTGTATGGGTTAAAGCAAGCCCCAAGGGCTTGGTATGAAACCCTGTCTACTTTCCTTATTGAGAATAAATTCTCAAGAGGAAAAATTGACAAAACTCTATTCCTTAGGGAATCCAAAGGCAAGATCATCTTAGTTCAGATCTATGTTGATGACATATTCTTTGGATCTACTGAAAACAACCTTTGTAAAAAGTTTGCCAAACTTATGCAAGGGAAGTTTGAGATGAGCAGTATGGGGAACTGAAATTCTTCTTGGGACTCCAAGTAAGACAGACTGATGATGGCTTGTCCATATCCCAGTCTAAGTTCACCAAAGAATTGATTAAGAAATATGGTATGGAGTCATCCTCCACCATGAGAACTCCTATGGGAACAAGTATGCCTATATGCAAAGATGATGCAGGTAAACATGTTGATGAGACTTTGTATAGAGGAATAGTTGGCTCACTACTATATCTCACTGCTAGTAGACCAGATATTATGTATGCTACATATGTCTGTGCTAGGTACCAAGCCTGTCCTAAAGAATCTCATTATACTGCAGTCAAAATGATTCTGAGATATCTTAAGGGCACACCTAATCTAGGTCTTTGGTACCCTAGGAATAGAGATTTTCAACTAACAAACTATTCAGATGCAGATTTTGCAGGATGTAGAGAGGATAGAAAGAGTACTACAGGTACTTGTCAATTCCTGGGAGGAAGACTAATATCATGGAGTAGTAAGAAGCAGACTAGTGTGGCAATTTCCACAGCTGAGTCAGAGTATGTTGTTGCTGGAAGCTGCTGTGCACAACTATTATGGATGCAGCATCAGCTAAAGGATTATGGTATTCAAGTAAGTAGAACACCTCTTTTGTGTGATTCTAAGAGTGCAATTTCTATTGCTAATAATCCTGTTTCTCATAGTAGAACTAAGCATATAGAAATAAAATACCATTTTCTTAGAGAACATGTAGAAAAAGAAGACATCTCATTGGAATTTGTGAAAACAGATTATCAAATAGCATATGTATTTACTAAGCTTTTAGATGAAACCAAATTCAATAAATTCAAAATTGAATTAGGTATGTTAACCATTGATTAATGTATTAACAAAATCATTAACAATGCAATTGAAGTGGTATTTAAGTAAGTTAAAGTAATAACAACATAATTAAGTGTTAAAAAAGGACACATTGAAGTAACACTTACAAGTGGTGTTGAACCAACAGAAATTGGCTAAGTAAGAATGTGTCGACACATTCAGTAATAATGTGTCGACTCAGAGAAATAATGTCGACAAGTCAGAAATATTGTGTCGACACAGAGAATATGTGTCGACACTTAAGAGTTATATTGTCGACTTAACCAGAAATGTAATGTCGACTCAACCAGGATAATGGTGTCGACACTTACAGAATATGTGTCGACACTTATCCTTAGAGTCGACACAGAATTTCTGTCTATCTACTATGTATCCAAGGTGTCGACATAACCACAAATTGGTGTCGACACATAGTAGGCTGAAGTAATGTCGAGACAATAGAAGTTTGTGTCGACACATTCCGTCTGTGTCGACACATTTAGTCTGTTTTTGGCGCCTTTTGAACTTCTTTAAACAGAAGGTATAAATAGGTCAAAACCTCTTTCTGTCGACACGCTTCCAAGGTTTTCGAGACTAAAACCCTGTGTCGACAGTCTATCTTTCTCTCTTCTCTCAAGCTTTCTCGACGAATCGATGGCGCCAAGGATTGAAGACAATGTCAATGAAGGGTATGAGTTGGTGCGCCAGGCCTTTGCAGATGCGCCGCCAGATGTTCAAGGGGTTATCACCCTCCTCTCCGAGTCAGGGTTAGAATTTCTAATCTCAGAACCGACTAAAATCTGGAAGAAGGAGGTGCACGAGTTCTTTATCTCTGCATCAGTCCACTCAAATGGCCTCAAGATTAAGTCCAATGTTCAAGGAACTAAGGTGAAGATTACTCCAAGAAGTTTAAGAAAGATCTTTTAATTACAAGTAGTTGAGAATGAAGAGGAAGTTCCTAGTTCTAAGACAAGGGAAGCCCTTCAATGGTGTGGACTGAACTCGAGCATGAAGATTGGAGCTGCATTCAACAGGAAGGGTATGAATCAGCAAGGGAAGTTCTTGTCTGAAATTGTTGGGAAAGTGATCCTCTGCAAGACAGGTGGACATGATAGGATTTCTGCCTATATGTTCAGCCTTATGACCAGGATTGTTTTTACAATTCCTACTGATTGGTCAGGAGTACTCTTTGACAAGATCAAAGAAGGAATCAAGAAGCCCAACATGGCTAGAATCATGAGCTTATATCTCACTGGAGTGATTCTTGAAGTGATGCAGCAACTGCCAGGGACTAAGATCAATCATATGAGAAGAATGGATATGAGACTGTTCTCTAGGTGGGATAGGGTGCTGTCCAAGGATGTGCCTGAAGAGAGCAGGCCAGACACCCCTGTGAAATCCCCTTCTCAAACTCAAGAAACTGAACAACAACAAGAAGACTCACTCAGGACACAGGTTGAAGAACAGCCTGACTCAACTATAGTCCAGCAAGTGTCAACACCTGCACAGATGCAGGGGGGGCCAGTTCACTCTCCTGCTCAAAATGTATCTACTCCTGATCAGGTACAAGTGTAGGGGGAGCTAATGTATTTTACTATAAAAGACATTGCTCATATTCTTATTACTGTACAGGTTCAGGGGGAGCTAGTGTCCACTCCTACTCTAGATACTACAATTACTGAACGAGTACAGGAGAAGCTGTTGTCAGTACAAGTGCAAGAGGAAGCACAGTTAGACTTATCTCAAGATTTAACTGCTGCAGAAGATACAGCTCAACTGGAATTTACTCTGGAGGAGTTATTCCCTGATGCTGATACTACTACTGATAAAGTAGGAGGAGGACAGGAAATTGAGAAGTCCATAGGTATGGAAATTGATCAGGAAGCTGAAGTTGAGCCACAGGTTGAGGGGGAGCCAGTGGATGTTGAGACTGAGCAACAGGTCACTGGGACAGATACACTTCATCCTCCTCAAGAAAGAGTTCACCTAGATACTTCGTCTGATACTGAAACTGAAGAAGCTAGGATGGCCAAGAAAAGAAAACTTGTTGTATTTAAGAGAAGAAGCAAGAATTATAAGCAGGCTTTACAGACAATACCTCAACAAGTATCTCCTGCCTTTGATCATAACAAGTTTATGGTAGATCTACAGGTGAAATTGGATGAACAAAGAATGGCTCTGGAAAAGTATGTTGATGAAAATAGCAAGTCACTTCAGTTTGACTTAGCTCAGGATATAAAGTCCATCCAGTTTCAAGTCAACATGCATAAGAAAGAAATGACAGATTGCTTCCAAAAGGGAGGCCATGCTGTGCTTTATCTAGCTCAACAACAGGAGGCTATTACTAAAAAGGTAGATGATGTTGTCCTGAAGCAAAGCTATGTCTTGGAAAATCAGTTAAGAATGAATGATAATTTAACTGAATCTCATCATGAGATAATAGAGGAATTGAAAAAGATTGTTCCAGGCCTGCCTGCAGATAAAACAAAAGAAATGGAAGAATTTGATAAGAACTTTCAAGCTGCTATTGCTTCTGTTAAGACTGCAATCACTACCTCTCAAAAAGAAATATCTGAAAAGCTTCAAAAGTTAAAACCATTTTTTAAAGAGGGTGTCAATTATCTGGATGGCCAAATCAGATTTCAAAAGGAAGATCTCAGAGATCATGTTTCTAGAGAAGCCATAAAGGGGGAGAGGATGCTAGTTCATGCAGGCTCAGAGCACTCCAAATGGGTGACCAATAGTATTCGAGCCACATTAGGATATCCCCCATTGTGTGATGATGCTATGGTGGCTGAGTCAGGAATACAAACAAGTCTACTTGAAGGCAATCAACCTGAGGTTGCCCAAGTCATTTACCCCCCTCCAGATTTTGATATGATTGATCAGCAGGTTCAAGGGATGTATAGTCCTCCAAAGGAGGTTACTAATATTGTTATTGGGAAGGTTGATAAGCCTGAGGCTACTTTGAAAGACCAGCAAGATGCTCTTCTATCTAAGAAAAGGTTTAGAGAGCAGGCTGAACTTAAGCCAGACTTTGAGCAGTGGAGTCCTACTTCCAGAAATATAATACTCACTGCATGGAAGGCTGTCAAAGACCAAGTGCAGGAAAGAGGCAAGTGGTACAATGAGATGGAATGGCAGAAGTATGAAGCCAGGCAAGAGGCCATTGTACAGTTTAGAAGAAAAGCCAAGCTGGGTAGGCTACCTACAGATGCTCAGGAGCCAAGCAAATATTTTCCAAAGCCCTTTCATTATTTTGAAAGGCAAAGGCTCAAGGAAGAAGCAAAGAAGAAGGCTGATCTAAAAGGCAAGAAGCCAGCTGAAGATTCTGAAGCTCCTGTGAAGGCTCAAGTTCTATCTGGCAAAGGGATTGTCATTAAAGAGCCTGAAAGGCAAAGGCTCCAGGAACAGTATTATCTTACTAACAGTAAGGTGGGATTTTTTTAGTTTAATTAAAACGGAAAGGAAGAAAGCAGAATTTTGCTAAGTTAGTTCGATGACGGGTTAACGCTCGGCATCGAATCGGATTAAGACTAAAATAATTCTTAACAATTATTAAACATTGTTTTTAATTTAATAAAAGGCACTTGGCCGTGGGGGTTCCAGAAATATGAGCGCACTTATCTCTAGGAATATTGCTCACCTAAACATTAAGACTATTCAACCGATTGTTAGACCGACGAAGGATTCCTCTTAATGCCCGCTTTACGCTAAGAACCCCGTTATTGGGTGGGGAACCCAATCTGGCAGAACTACGTTTCTCCTCTTTCGAGGGGGCGTACGCAGTTCTCTTTACCCAAGGGGGATCGGTCCATACGTGCAGCCTCTCAGCGTCGCGTATGGATAACGAAAATAGAGCCCACACATCGATTATGTGGTCCTATGTGTCGTTAACCCGGGGTAAACCTTAAGTCCTTAAATTAAAATAAAAATAAAGTTTTTTTTTAATTATTTCAAATCATTTTTTATGTCCCAATGCTCTTCGATGCCGAAGGCTAAAAGAGATTAGCCACTCATCGGTATGGGGATGGCTTTATGTTTTTAGGTGAAGCGTGAGTGTTAAATTAAGCACTAAACAATTATAAGAGAAAACACGAAAAATAGGACAATTAGATAAATTGAAAGCTAATTGATGCAGGCACTCACGCACACTTCAAAACCATAAAGAAAATTAAATAAAGCAAGCCCTACTCAAATGAGTAGGAGGAAATAAATGCACACACGCACACACTCTTCTTAATTGAAGAAAGCGATAAATAAAGCGGTAAAATTATCTCCTACACGCACGCACTCTACATAATTGAGAAAGCGATAAAATTGCAAGTCCCGGCTCAAATGAGTGGGCGGGAGTAAATTTACCTCATACACGCACGCACTCTACTTGAAAGTAAAACACACACACGCACTCTACAGAAATGAAAACACACGCACCCACACAAAGTTTTCCTACTCAAGTGAGTAGGAAGAAAATGAAAGCAGTAAAAAGACAAGTCCCACTCAAACGAGTGGGCGGGAAATTAAAGCAAAGCGCCATTTAACTCTTAACGAGTAGGCGGAAATAAATGCATACGCACACACGCACTCTACAGAAATGAAATAGAGCAGTAAAACCTAACTCATACACGCACACACACTTGCAAAAATAAGAAAAAACAAAGTGCTCAGAAAATTAAAACGACTGCATTTCTACCGCTAGAATGCGGTAGAAATGCATAAAAAGTGAAAATAAAAATTAACCGGAGCAAAATTTTTTTGCAAATTAACGCAAAATGGAAGTACTCGAAAAATTAATACAACTGCATTTCTACCGCTAGAATGCGGTAGAAATGCATAAAAAGATGAAATAAAAATTAACCGGACTAAAAGTTTTGAAATTAAAAAGCTAAAATGAAGTGTGCGAAAAATTATAACGACTACATTTTTATTCATAAGTTTTTATAAAACCTCCAAAAAAGTGAGAATAAAACTAAAAAGGAACGAGAAGTTTTACATTCCTAAGAGCCTAAGTTAAAGAAAATAAAAACGAACACTTGGGGGGGGTTTATAAAACCTATATGAAAAAAAATGATAAAGAAGAAAAAGCTAAAGCTAAAAAGTGCGGGAAATGAAAACTAGACGGACGGCACAACGGCTAGAAATGCCGATAAATCCTAAATCTAAATAAGTTATGAAAGCAAAAAAGATGAAAACATAAAAGAAATACAAAAGGATGAACGAAAAATTGCTTAAGTAGGCGCATTCAAATGGATTATTCATACTAATTAAGAGAGAAAAATTCATATTTTATTAAAGTAAAAACCCTAATACAAACTAAGAGAGAGAATGGGGGGGGGCGAAATTCTCCTTACATAAGTATGGAATCTAATTGGGCAGCACCTCCCCTAAGCAAAGTGGTCAAAAAAGTGGACAAAATAAGCTTCCTGGAAGCTCTTATTTATAGGCAAAATTTCGGGTTGGTCACGCCCTAGGTCACGGGCGTGACAGGGGGGCGTGTCACTACTATTCATGAGCTGATCGGTTGACTTGACTGGAGCTTTGACTTCGGGGCGAAAACGTGGCGGTCATGCCCCAGGTCACGGGCGTGACGAATTATCACGGGCGTGACAGGGGGGGCGTGACCGGGGGAGCTGGCAGTTCGATGTCGGCAGCGTTGACAGTTTGACTAAGCTTGCAGGTCGGCCTCGACACGGGCATGACAAGCATTGACACGGGCGTGATGTTGGGCGTGTCGGGCTCGGTTTGATGATCGCCGATCGTCGAGCTGGGAACCTGTGGCCGGCGATCGTCGGGGGGGCGTGACACGGGCGTGTCGGTCAATTGACACGGGCGTGTCAGTCAATTTTTTTGACTTTTCTGGAATTTTTTCTGGAATAAAAATAAAGCTAAGTTAGAAATAATATTTACAAAAACAAGCAATTTATTGAATAGAACTAATAAAAAAGACAAAAAATAAACGAAACTGACTTAAATAAAATACGAAAATATAAGTATATTTACAACTCATCAAACACCACAATACTTAAGCTTTTGCTATTCCAGAGAAAAAGTTTGAGGTGAACTTATACGGAATAATAAAAAAACCCTAAGTTCTGCTACTGCTAAATTAATTATAAGAGAGATCAAATAAAAATATACTGGGTATAAGAGTTAAGTCCTAAAATTATTTAGATGATTTAAACAGGACAAAAGTTTTGGCCAAAAGACTTCTTGATATAATCAAATAGAAATCAATAATTGTATTGGTTAGATTAACAGAAAATAGTTTGGAGTTATACGAACTTTAGCTTATATGAGTGTTATCAGAAATAATGCAATTTACGAATTATGCTCTCAAAAAGATTTTTGAATTAATTCTAGAGTCATGAAATTTGCTAAGGGGGAGTTGATGTTGGTTTACGAAGATGCTTGGATTTTGAGGTGAGGTTATTTTTTCTCGAACCTCCATTTTTTTTTGATTTGGATGTTAAAGGAAAACGAAATCTTATTTTCCTTAACATAAAATTTTTTCTTTCTTCATAAAAATAACCCAATGTATATGTGTTGGAGTAATGAATTTTATCCTCTTACTCCGTAACGTATAATCTTTTAAATTATTGGGTGCCTATGTTTACGGAATGAAATCTTATTCCCATTGACATAAGATCTTTTTCTTTTTGAAGAAATAAATTTTTATCATACCAAGTAGGTTATGAGAGGATAGATAAGGGGAGAAAAGAGAACTAGATTTTTAATTGAAATATAATTGAGAGCAACCTTTATAAATTGTACGTTCCAATTTTTCAGAAAGCTAAAAGCAAGCAAAATTGAATTCTATAGTCGTTATTTTCTAACATGGTACACATGCTCCTATCTATGAAAAATTAGAAGTAGTGCCTAAAGCGAGTCCCCTATTTTTAACAAAGTATAATAAATTCATTAAAACTTAACCCCGGGTATTTAGATTTTTCAATCTATAATTAACAAACGAATAGTGAACAAAGAATTGATCAAATTCGCATATAAATAAACTCAAAACGAATGTTTTGGATAGCAAGAAACTTAAGAATGAAATGTTTGATTTATTTGTTTCACAATTTTTTTTGAAAAGTTTTTTTTTTTGAAGTTATGCTCTTTTTTTTTGTATTTTTTTGTATTGATATCTTTAATATATACATACTAAAAAGAAAGAAAAAATGCGAAAATAAAATTTTTGGATTTTTAAGTTTTGTGAATATTTTTGTATTTTTAATGAAATTTTCATTCTATTTACAAAAATTTGGGAAAAAGAAAAAATATTTACAAGGATGAGAGGGAAAAAGGGAGAGGGGAAAGAGAAAGAATATTTACAAAAAGTATTTACAAAAATTATTTACAAAAATATTTACAAGAATATTTACAAAAATATAAACTAGGTAGCCGCGAGATGACTCGTTATGTGGGTGGCTCGATGAGCCGGATCTCGTGGACCGAGTTAAAAATAAGTCAAAGTTTCAAAAATGAAACTTCAAAAATTTGTAATTGAAAATTTTTTGATTTTTTTTTGTGTTATATATATTTTTTGTGTTTTGTTTTTAAAATTTTTTGTTTTGTTTTGTTTTGTTTTGTTTTTTTGTTTTTTTTTTGTTTTTTTTTTGTAAGTGAAAAAGAAAGTATGAAAATATGAAAACACCCCCATACTTAGACGCAACATTGTCCCCAATGTTGTATGCTAAGCATGAGGAACAAGACAGCAGGTGTATGTACAAAAAAGAAAAGAGAGGGGGGGGGGCAGAAGACGTCCCTGATCCGCGTGCGGGGAAGCCCATTAGAAACCCTGCATTTATTAGAAAAATAGAAAACATAATAAATAAAGACGTAAAAAAGATAAACGTGGGGTGCCTCCCAGGAGCGCTTTGTTTATAGTCGCGTAGCTTGACTATAGTGGCGGGTTTATAAGTCGAGGAGGGATATGGTTTCGCTATACTCGATCACAGGGTCGCCCGCTATGTAAGTCTTTAATCGATGACCGTTTACTTTAAACGAGCCTTTTTCCGGGTGGGAGACGAGTACGGTCCCATATGGAAAAACTTCTTCAACTAAGAAGGGACCGGACCAACGGGATTTGAGTTTGCCAGGAAAAAGTTTAAGACGAGAATTATAAAGAAGGACTAGATCGCCCGGAGAAAAAATTTTGGGGGTACAACCATTCATCGAGCTCCTTATAGAGCTTATTGCTCTATAAGCTCTATAAAACTTAGAACGCTCCTTATAGAACTTATTGCTCTCGTAAGCGTTCGCACGCCATTCATCGAGCTCGTTTAGTTGCAGTTTTCTATTTTGAGCGGCTAAGTTAGAGTCGAGGTTTAAGAGTTTTAATGCCCAAAGTGCGCGGTGCTCCAGTTCTACGGGTAAATGGCACGCTTTGCCATAGACTAATCGAAACGGGGTACAACCGGTAGCGGTTTTGTACGCCGTACGATACGCCCATAACGCGTCGTCGAGCTTAGCGGACCAATCTTTCCTATTAAGTGAAATGGTTTTTTCTAATATGCGTTTTATCTCTCGATTTACTACCTCAACTTGGCCACTTGTTTGCGGGTGGTAGGGGGTGGCAAGTTTGTGCGTGACTCCGTATTTAGCTAACGTCTTAGCCATTAGAGCATTACAGAAATGCGTTCCCCTATCACTAACAATAGCGCGAGGCGTGCCGAAGCGAGAAAATAATTTCTTTAGAAATGTAACGACGACTCGCGCATCGTTGGTGGGGAGAGCTTGCGCTTCCGCCCACCGCGATACGTAGTCGACCGCCACTAAAATATAAGAATTTTTATAAGAAGGAGGTAGGGGGCCAACAAAATCTATGCCCCATAAATCGAAAACTTCGCATTCTAAAAACATATTTTGGGGCATCTCGTCACGACGTGAGATGTTACCAGACCGCTGACAGCTATCGCATGCGCGCACAAAATTGTGCGCGTCTTTGAAGAGAGTGGGCCAAAAGTAGCCTGCCTCTAGCGCCTTCCTAGCGGTCCGGTTGGCTTGATAGTGCCCCCCGGCTGGACCCTCGTGGCAGTGCCTCAAGATTTGTGTGCACTCCACTCCCGCGACGTATCGTCGAACCGCTTGGTCCGCGCAGATACGGAAAAGAAAGGGGTCATCCCAAAAGAAATTTTTCAAGTCGGAAAAGAATTTCTTCTTTTGATGACTTGAAAAATCTTTTGGAAGTACCCGCGCGACTAAGTAGTTCGCAAAATCTGCGAACCAAGGCGAAGATGACGAAGACGAATGAACTGCGAGAAGGCATTCCTCGGGGAATCTGTCATTTATTTCAGATTTGATGAGCGCTTCCGCACCCGGATTTTCTAAACGGGAGAGGTGGTCTGCCGCTAGATTCTCCACGCCCTTCTTATCTCGGATCTCCAAGTCAAACTCTTGTCGGAGGAGAATCCATCGAAGAAGGCGGGGCTTCGCGTTGGCTTTAGATAATAAATATTTAAGGGCGGAGTGATCGGTAAAAACGATAACTTTAGATAGCGTAAAATACGAGCGAAACTTATCGAAAGCGAAAACGACGGCTAAGAGTTCCTTTTCCGTCGTCGTGTAATTCACCTGTGCGGAAGTGAGCGTCTTGCTAGCGTAATAAATTGGATGAAAATGTTTTTCTACGCGTTGGCCAAGAACGGCGCCAAAGGCAATATCACTAGCGTCGCACATGATTTCGAACGGAAGGGACCAATTAGGGGCCACTAGAATTGGAGAATTTATAAGTTTTTGTTTTATAAAATTAAAAGCAGACTCGCAATCGCTAATAAAGACAAAAGGTGATTCCTTTTCCAAGAGGTGAGTAAGCGGCTTTGTTATTTTTGAAAAATCTTGAATGAAGCGCCTATAAAAGCCCGTGTGGCCTAAGAAACTCCTAATGGATTTTATGTTTGTCGGCTGAGGAAGTTTTTCTTTGATTTCAACTTTGGCCTTATCGACCTCTATCCCCTTAATCGAAATCTTATGGCCGAGGACCAAACCTCCTCGAACCATAAAGTTACACTTTCCCAATTTAAAACAAGATTCGTGTCCTCGCATCGCTGGAGGACACGATCAAGATTACGAAGACAGTCCAGGAATGAGCATCCGAATACAGAAAAGTCATCCATAAATATTTCCATAATATCTTCTACTAGCTCACCAAAAATTGCTAGCATACATCTTTGGAATGTAGCCGGCGCATTGCAGAGGCCAAATGGCATTCTTCGATAAGCGAAGGTGCCAAAGGGGCAAGTAAAAGTTGTTTTCTCTTGGTCTTCGGGGGAAATAGGGATTTGGAAAAACCCCGATAAACCGTCGAGAAAACAATAAAAAGGATGACCGGAAAGACGCTCAAGAATTTGGTCAAGGAATGGTAGTGGAAAATGGTCTTTGCGGGTGGCATCATTAAGTTTGCGGTAATCGATGACCACACGCCAACCCGTAACAGTACGAGTTGGGACGAGTTCGTTGTGCTCATTCGCCACTACGGTTAGACCGCCCTTCTTGGGCACGACATGAATGGGACTAACCCATGCACTATCAGAAATGGGATAAATAATCCCCGCATCTAATAATTTAATTATCTCATCTTTCACGACGTCTTTCATGTTTGGGTTAAGACGCCGCTGCGGCTGAATGGTTTCGCGGAAATTATCGTTTAAGAAAATTTTGTGAGTGCAGAAAGAAGGGTTAATCCCCTTTAGGTCAGAAATTTGCCACGCAATTGCGTGGCGATGTTTAAGCAAAACCTCCAATAAATCGGAGGTCTCCGAATCGCTTAAATACGAAGAAATGGTTACCGGGAGTGTATCATTTTTCCCCAAAAAGGCGTATTTTAGGGATTCGGGTAATGGTTTGAGTTCTAGGATGGGCGGTTCTTCTAGTGAGGTTTTAGTGCTAATGTCTTTTGAACCAATTGGTTCAAAAGACATATTCGTAGACTCGTCCTCATCGCAATAAAAATTTTTGAGTGAAAAAAATTTTCGTTTAAAAATTCGGACTCGAAAACCGGAGAAGAACAATCTCTATAAAAAGAATCTAAAGAATAGCAGAAATCGTCGCTCGGCGACGAGTCTTCCATAGAGGAGTTAATAGAAAAAGTAACTTGGTCGTCTCCTACCCGAAGGAGATGCTGACCATTACTTACATCAATTAACGCACGTGAGGTCGCGAGGAAAGGGCGACCAAGTATTATTGGTACGTTGACGTCTTTCTCGATGTCCAAGATGACGAAGTCCACCGGGAAGGTGAACTTGTCTATTCGGACAAGGACATCCTCAACAACCCCGATGGGGAACCTAACCGAGCGATCCGCTAGTTGGATGCGCATATTGGTAGGAGCAGGAGTACCCAAACCTAAACGCAGGAAGAGCGAGAACGGCATCAAATTAATGCTCGCGCCTAAGTCCGCCAAGGCGTATTTTACTAATACATCGCCAAAAAGGCACGGGATGGAGAACCTTCCCAGGTCGTTTTGTTTTAAGGGCAATTTACTAGTAAGAGCCGCCGAGCAGACAGTGTTGAGAGATATATGCGAAATATCCTCGAGTTTGCGTTTATTAGAAAGTAGTTCTTTTAAAAATTTCGCATATTTAGGCATTTGCGAGATAGCCTCGCAAAAAGGAACATTAATATGAATTTGTTTAAGTAACAAAATAAATTTTTCATATTGCGCGTTTACTCGCTCATTATCTAACTTATGCGGGTAGGGCAACGCCTTGTTTAAAATAGTTTTATCGTTAAAAATCGGTAAGGGTTGCGTAATCGAAGAAGAGGGAAGAGGGGTTGGAGGTGAAATATGTACCTGAGGATCGATCCGTTTTGGATCGACCACCTCCTTACCGCTACGGAGGGTTATAGCGTTGGCGGTTTCCCTTGGATTGGGCTCCGTGTTCCCTGGCAGTGCCCCCATGGCGCGTTCCGACATAAGTCGCGCCAGCTGTCCAACCTGGAGTTCTAAATTTTTTAGCGATCTGGTGATGTTTCGGATATTGGACTCGTTGGATGCGACATAACGATTAAAATTTTCCTCCACCGGGGATGGCTTCATAGGAGGGGGGGGGGGGGAGGAAACGTTGGCGCAAAAGGAGGGGGAGGGGGACGCTGCGCGTTGTTCGGGTTGCTCCAGGAGAAATTTGGATGGTTCCTCCAACCCGGATTATAGTGGCTACTATAAGGGTTGTTTTGAAATGAGGGACGCACCGGATTTCCCATGTAGTCCACGAATTCGTCGACTATGCAAACGTTGGAGGGGGGAGAAAACAAGGCGGAGTGGAGGAGGAAACAGACATCTCCGCCACCTGCATAGTTAGCCTTTCCACTTGGAGGGCTAGCTGAGCAGTGGCATCCACTTCAAAAATGCCCGCCTGTTTAGGGCATGCCCGCGGGACATTCCACTGGTAGGCGTTCACCGCCATTTCCTCGAAAAGGGCCTAGGCGGCCTCGGGGGTCTTATTGTTCAGAGTGCCCCCGGCAGCCGCGTCAATCATTTGACGCGTCTGACTATTCAGTCCATTATAAAAAATTTGTACCTGCAACCACGTTGGCAGAGCGTGGTGTGGGCACCGGCGGAGAAACTCCTTAAAGCGTTCCCAAGTCTCGTAAAGAGACTCGGAGTCATTTTGGACGAACGAAGATATGTTCGCCCGCAGTCTTGCAGTTTTCGCGGGCGGAAAATACTTCGTAAGGAATTTTTCTGCCAATTCCGCCCAGGACGTGATGGATCCCCGCAGGAGGGAGAGTAACCACGCCTTAGCCTTGGACTTAAGAGAGAACGGAAAAAGGCGCAAACGAATGGCGTCATCAGTGACGCCATTAATCTTAAAAGTATCGCAAATCTCAAGAAAATTAGACAAGTGATTATTGGGGTCCTCATCCGGCAGTCCGTCGAACTGTACGGCATTTTGGATCATTTGAATCACACTTGACTTAATTTCAAAATTATTGTTGGCCACAGCGGGCCGAACAATACTCAACCCCGTATCATCCAAATTGGGCCGAGCGTAATAAGACATAGTACGCTCGGCCAGTTGGGCATTATTTGGGTCGGCCATAGAAGAAGAAGAGGGTTCTCCGATAGATTCTGCGGTGTCTAAAAAGGGAATTCGACGGAGAGATCGGATACGCGCAAGAGAGCGGTCGATCTCGGGGTCGAATTCAAGATTTTCAGAACTCGAAGGTTGTCCACGGGTCATACACCCTAAAAAAAACGAAAGGGGGAAGGATTTTTTTTTGTATAAAATTTTTTATTTGAAAATAAAGTAAAATTAATAGAGTCCCGGATTCAATATAACAACCGGACTCCCTGGCAACGGCGCCAAAAACTTGGTCACGGGCATGACAGGGATTGACACGGGCGTGACGTTGGGCGTGTCGGGCTCAGTTTGATGATCGCCGATCGTCGAGCTGGGAACCTGTGGCCGGCGATCGTCGGGGGGGGGGGGGGGGCGTGACACGGGCGTGTCGGTCAATTGACACGGGCGTGTCAGTCAATTTTTTTGACTTTTCTGGAATTTTTTCTAGAATAAAAATAAAGCTAAGTTAGAAATAATATTTACAAAAACAAGCAATTTATTGAATAAAACTAATAAAAAAGACAAAAAATAAACAAAACTGACTTAAATAAAATACGAAAATATAGGTATATTTACAACTCATCAAAGGCCGGCAGGTGTGTTATTGTTGTGCCCTAGTGCACTTGTTGTGATATATATATATTGCTTTGATTGTAATGCATGCAGGGAAGGAACCACTGCCCCGTGCAAGGGGTAGGGTCGTTATAATTGGTCAGCTGAATGCTGATCGTTGCTATGTTTATCACCCTTTAGGTGGACATCCATATGCAGGTGTTGTGGGCTGAACTGGATTGAGCGGGCTGAATCCCTTGCTGCTGCTGTTGCTGCTTGTATGCCCTTAAAGGCCTTACGAAGCTTTGGATTCCATGTGTGGCCGGCCTGCGTGCCGATGTATGAAACCACGTTTTGTAAAGAGAAACTTGTAAGGCCTTAAGGCCGTGAGCATTTGAGTTGTATACATTCCTGGTGTTATTTATAAATGGGTATTTATATATTTAGTGGACATTCATTCATTGAGTTCTGGTAAGTAATAAACTTCCTCTAGAATGCTTTGAGGTAGGATACGAGTAGATGGTAATTTGTTATACACACATGACCTCGCTGTTCGTCTGTATAATATGGCATGGGGCCCCGACCGTACCCTCTGTTATATTCCATGTGACGGATGGAGGCGTTACACCTCACTACCGGAATATTTCTGGGTTGAATCCGTCAACACTACATGCCACGTGCAAAATCGAGCACTCATAAACGAGAACCATAATAAGACACCTTAAGAACTACTAAAGGGAAGGAAACTGACTATTTAATATTTTAAAATCTTTGGTAGTAAATGCTTTGTACCTAACAATGGGAAGTATAACACGACTAAATTTAGTGAAAAGAGTTTTGTAGGTATTTTCGTAGGTTATTGAAACCATAGTAAGACATATAAGATTTTTAATAAGAAAACTCTAGTTGTAGAAGAATCTATCAATGTTATTGTTGATGATATGAGATTACTACAAGGCAGTTCTTCTAGTGTGTTTATTGAAGATGCAGGTTCATGACTAAAGGAATTGAGCTTGGATGAGCCAGTTAAATAAAAAGATCAAGAGTTCATCAGAATCACCACTCTAACCCTAATTGGAGAGGATGATCACCATGATGAAGATGTCATCCAAGTTGATGAAGTCACTCCATTGATAGAGGAAGCTCCAGATGCAAGAACCCTAGAGCTCAAACACTTGAAGAATCACCCAATGGATCAAATCATCAGAGATTCCAGGGATGGTGTCAGAACTCGTAGAGGTACAACTAATGCAAATCTATATTTAAGTTTCCTCTCGCAGGTTGAACAAAAGAAGTTTGAGGAAGCAAACTCAGACGCATCTTGGATAACGGTAATGGAAGAAGAATTGAATCATTTCAAGCGTTGCCAAGTCTGGAAGATTATTCCAAGACCTAAAGGTAAGAACGTTATCAGAACAAAGTGGGTCTATAGGAACAAGATGGACGAAGATGGAATAATCATAAAGAACATGGCCAGACTAATCGCCAAGGGATACCGACAAGAAGAAGGAATCAACTTCGATCAAACGTATGCTCCAGTGACAAGGCTTGGGGAAATTAGGTTGTTCCTAGCATATGCAGCACTTAAGGGCTTCACTGTCTATCAGATGGATGTGAAGTCGGCCTTCCTTAATGGTGACATAAAGGAAGAAGTGTATGTGGAAAAATCTCCAGGTTTAGTTGATTCTAACCATCCTGATCATGTTTAACTTTTATTTAAAGCTTTATATGGTTTGAAACAAGCTCCTCGAGCTTGGTATGAGACGCTGTCTAGCTTTCTTCTTGAGAATAAGTTCACAAGGGGAAAGATAGATAAGACATTATTTCTTAGGGAAATAAAAGGCAAGATTTTGTTAGTGCAAACTATGTTGATGACATCATATTTGTCTCTACTGACGACAACCTTTGCAAAAAGTTTTCTAAACTTATGCAAGGTAAGTTTGAAATGAGCAGGATAGGAGAGCTGAAGTATTTCTTAGGACTTCAGGTGAAACAATCTGAAGATGGAATTTTAATCTCTTAGATGAAATTCACCAAGGGGTTAATTAATAAATTTGGAATGGAGAATGCAACCTCTATGAGGACTCCAATGGGTTCAGCTATGTCTCTCGACAAGGATGAGAAAGGGAAACCTTTTGATGAAACAAAGTACCAAAGCATAATTGGATCCTTGCTCTATCATACAGCTTGTACACTGGACATAATTTTTTCAACATATGTGTGTGCTAGTTTTCTAGTGAACTCTAAGGAATCTCACTATGCAGATGCAAAGCAGATTTTGAGATACCTTAAAGGCACACCAAATCTTGGCTTATGGTACCCAAGAATTAATGATAGCGAACTAATAGGATTTTCAGATGCAAATTTTGCAGGAAGCAAAGATGATAGGAAGAGCACTTCCGGGATTTGTCATTTCCTAGGAAGAAGGCTCATCTCTTGGAGCAGCAAGAAGCAGAATTGTGTCGCAATTTCAACAGCCGAGTTAGAGTATATCTCTGCAGGCAGTTGTTGTGCAGAACTTCTATGGATAAAGAATCAGTTTGAAGATAACATCATGAAGTTCAAGAACATTCCAATATTTTGTAACTCCTCCAGTGCAATTGCAATCGCCAACAACCCATTCTCTCACAGTAAGAAAAAGCACAAAGAGCTGAGGTATCACTTTATCAGGGAGCATGTGGAGCATGGAGACATTAACATCCAGTATGTTCCAACTGACAAGCAGGTTGCAGAAATTTTCACAAAGCCGCTGGACGAGGCAAAGTTCTCGTTCTTCAAAACAGAACTTTGCATGCTTAATAAAGAAGAATGAAGAAGAAGATCTCACAACCAAGTTCAAGGATCGGGAAATACTTAAAAAATTTCAGAAAATTCTAAGTCAAGACTTCATTTCTCGAGAGTACTTTACTACTCGAGTACTAAATAAGACTACTCGAGTAACCAGAATGACTCCTGAGAAATACTTCTCGAATAATAGTCTGCCTCTCGAGAACTCATGTCTGCTTCTCGAGCACTTCACTAAGTTGTTTCTCGAGAAAGAACCTTCTACTCGAGGACAACTTCATCTTCACTTGAGAAATGACTTGCCTCTCGAGAAGTCTGATGCCATTTTCTCTCAAGTTCAAATTTTTTGATATTCGTACCCGTATACTATTGCTGCCACATCTTGAGGTAAGTTATTTTTATTATTTTCTTAATCATCATAAATTTAGACTTATATAAATCGATTAAGTACATAAAATTCCAAATCACCCGAAATCTGAAACCCTTTCTCGAGAAAAAGGACTCTACGCCTTCTCTGTCGTCATCGCCATCTTCCCGCCGCTTCAGCGATTTCTCTCAAAAAAAGGTCTTCCACTCATCTCTTGATCAATGGATCCTCCATCGAAGATTGGAATCGGGATCGAACTTATTTCTACTGGAATCGCCGACCTGTCAGATGATTTCAAGAACTTTCTACTATTATTCGACGCTGTCAGACTCTCAATCGTTTTGGAAAAGCCATACAAAATCTTAGTTCCAGATGTTGAGGAATTTTTCCAAAATGCCAACTTTAAGAGGAATAACACTATTCTGAAATGCAAAGTTCGTGGGATCAAGGTCAAGCTATCTACTCTTATTGTCTCTAAGCTTCTTCGGGTTTCGATTATTGAAGAAGAAGATAACCTAAACGAAGCAGATTATGATCGTGCCTTCAGTTTTTGTGGTATATTTGCTGGTGCTTGCACCATTCGCCGCCCAAATCTTAATGTAGAGAGCAAACTTCTTGTAGATATACTTGGGAAAGTTCTTCTGTACAGAACAAGTTCTATCAGTTTCATTACCAATGATTTCTTTGATATGATGACAGCTGCTATTTGCAGAAAGAAGTTTCAGTGGCGAATGATGATTTTCGATAAAATCAAGGAAAACATTAAGGCAGCAAGCTATGGCAGAATAATTTCTCTTCTACTTCATGAACTCAGGCCTGAAGTATTTGATCTTTCTAAAGGTACTACTCTACATCATATAAAGAATGTTTCAATTTCCTCCATTCAAAGATGGGACATCAAGCTCCAAAACCCTGCTCAAGTTGTACAAGCACATGAACCCGATGAGGATGAGGACAGGACCCCATCTTCCCCTCTACATTAAGTGGCTGACACTTCAGGTGCAACTGCTGAGGGAGATCATGCTCCATCAGTCCAAGAAGCAAGTCACACTACTAGAAAACTGACTTTTAGCCACGGCAGATTGCCGTGGCTAAAAGTCCAAAACCGTGGCTAAAGACTTTTAGCCACGGTCTGCCCACGGAAAATGGGCGTGGGCAATACGAGCGTGGCTAAAAGTCCAAACCGTGGCTAAAAGTCCAAAATCGTGGCTAATACTGGACTTTTAGCCACGGTTCATTGCCGTGGCTAATAGTGGACTTTTAGCCACGGTTTAATTGGCGTTGTTAAAAGGCCACTCATAACATTAAAAATTCAGGCCGCCGCCGCCGCCGCCCGGCCGCCGCCGCCGCCGCCCGGCCGCCGCCGCCGCCCGGCCGCCGCCGCCCGGCCGCCGCCGCCCGGCCGCCGCCGCCCGGCCGCCGCCGCCCGGCCGCCGCCGCCCGGCCGCCGCCGCCGCGGCCGCCGCCCGGCCGCCGCCACCGCCATATTTATTTCAAAGGCTAATTGAAATAAATTCCTTATAAACCCAAAAAACTCATTTTGTTTTGGCGGTGTGGGACTAAACGATGCCACGACTTTTTGCCACGGTTCAGGCAAACCGTGGCTAATACTAGACTTTTAGCCACGGTTCAGGCAAACCGTGGCTAAAAGTCCAGTATTAGCCACGGAATAAAACCGTGGCTAATACTCACTATTAGCCACGATTTTTCCCCGTGGCAAAAGAAACCGTGGCTAAAAGCCATTTTTCTAGTAGTGTCATCCAACTCTCCAGATAGATGTTCCTTCAAATGATTCTACCCTCCCAGTTGACTCAAGTCTTCTAGTTGTTGATCTACCTTATGAAGACATCCTTTCTGATGGACAAGTGCAAGAACAAGTTCTTTCTATAAAGGATGACATTAATAGAATGATTGATGAACTTACTTCCAAAGAACCTTCTTCCCCTCTACATGCAAAAAAATCTCCTCCTCCAGAACCATCTCCATCAGTACGTCACTCTGTACTAGAATCCCCTCACCCTCAGTCTCTTGCTGTAGAAGTACATGAAGAAGAAACAGTTTTGATTTCTTATAAAGAAGATACTCCTGATCCAGTTGAAGCACATCTCAAGAGCCTAGACTTCACTCTTCCTACTATTACTAGTGAGGAAGGATATATCTTGATTCACACCACAAGAGCCCAGGGCTCAGTTATCATAGAATAAATACCTCTCTGGTCAGCTCCATTAGTAATTCCTCCTCCTCCACCTCCTCAAGCTGAAGCACATTCTGCTAATACCATTATTGGTAAGATAGAGCTAATACTATAAAACAAAGAAGCTATTTTTATGAATCTCTTAAAGTTGTAACTGAGAAAGCAACTGTCTAGAGAAAGAGATGAGTAGAGGATTTGCAGAAATACAACACAATACTGATGAACTTAAACACCTGTTTCAAATAGGTGGGAAAGCACTAGATTACACAATTACCAGCATTGGTCATGTGATGGATCAATCAGTAACTCTAGCAAATAATCAAATCCAACTAGAAAAGAAGGATCAAGAATATAATTTCAAAACATGTGAATAAGTTACCAAATTCAAAGAGGATGCCATAGCCACCTTATCCATAGAAGTCAGAAAGGGGGAGAGCTTAGCTAAAGAATACATAGAAAAATCTGATGCAAGAAAGCGGATAGGATGGGAAGGAAAGCTGAAAGGAATACATGCTGATGTTCAGAACCAAATTGATGGTGTCAAATTCCATACTTATGATATAGCTATTTGGATGCACAACCAGATATTTCCTGATTTTCAAGACAATCCAAATCTTATTCCACATTATCTGAATCCAACTGCTCAGCATCCTCCTGTCCAGCAGCCATCTTTCTCTCCAAGACCTGAAGGCTCTGATTCTCCTCCTCTAGAAAACTATGCTCAAGTATGGGAATCTGAACAGACTGATATACCTTCTGAAGCTCCTCCTGATGTGCAAATCCATAAGAGAAGAAAGTATGGTGATGGAGCCTCTGCTAGCATGTCCAATCATAATCCTGAAGCTGAAAGAAGGAAAGCTCAAGAGCTTGCTGAAATATGGAGCCCAACTTCCAAATCCCTAATCCTTGAGACTCTTAAACTTGTTGTTGATTATAATGAGAACAAGAATGATCATTACAGCTCATATGAATGGGAGTTATATGAGAAATCTTTAACTAAGAGAAGGATATATGACAGAGAGTATGTAAAGAACAATCCTAAAGCTCCTCCTAAGCCTGCCAAATATTATCCCAAACCTTATTGCTACCAGAAGAGACAACAAGAAAAGAAGGATAGACAACAACAACAATATTGACAGAGCTACTAATAATAGAAGATAATCAGAAAGTTTTCTTTATGTGATTTTGTGGACTTGGATATTTCTTGGACAAAATCTATAAATATAAATCTTCTATTTTGATGATCTGACATTTCATTGCTTAGCACTTTTATCATTATTATCACTGTGTTTACTCGTTACTTTGTTTGTTTATCTTGATGTAATTCACTTTAGTGTAGAGGGTTCTGACTTCTACAAATAGGGGGAGATTATTGGGTATTGTATCCACAATAACCTAGATTTGTATGAAGTCACCCTTGAACTAAGATGAATTAAGTTGTATTTGATGCCCTGTTTGAGTTATGTGTTTGTTGGATATAATTGCTAAGTATAGACCAATGTTAGTCTACAATGAGTCACCAAACACAGTACTATACAATGTAATCCCTCATTGTGTGATCCATGATGTTGATTCATGTGTAACCTCTCTATTAGGACACACTTCATTTTCAAAGCACTAAATTAATGGAAGAATGAACAGTTGTTGAATTCTTTTGAAGAAAAAATAATTTTCATAAAGTAAAATTTTTCTAAGTCCTTAACTCGAGTAGTATATCTTGTACTCGAGTAGTGCTGGAATGAATTCTCGAATATGCTAAGTACAGTTCTCAAGCAACAGAAATCTTTCTCGAGAAGACTTAGTCCAATACTCGAGTAAGCTAAGGAGTACTCGAGTACTACTTATCTATGTCTCGAGTTTGCTCAAAAAAATTCATTTCAGAAAATTTCTAAGTGTTGTACTCGAGTAACAGAAGCCAGTACTCGAGGAGTCTAAGCCTTGTCTCAAGAACGTAGAGGACTAGTACTCGAGTAAGAAGAAAGTTAAGTTTCGAGAAGATGTTTTGTTCTCGAGATGTAAAGTTAGTTCTCTAGAATTCGTTGTCTGATTCTCGAGTAATAGAAGTTATTTATCGAGAAGCCTGAAGTCATTTCTCGTGATTTCCTTAAGAACTTGTTCTCGAGAACTATACTTCCTCTTCTCGAGTAATAGAAGTTATTACTCGAGTAGTACTCTATTAACTCGAGAAATGCAAGTAATTTTCCGAAATTATCTCCAAGTTCAGACGGAAATGATTTCAAAATTAACCTCGATTCTTATTGGTCCACATGTGCAGTTATTTATGATTATGACTATTTGGCTTGTCCTATAAAAGGTCTAATCAAATTCGATTAACCCTAACAAGATAACATATTATGTTTTTTTGAATCGTCCTTACATTCTAAATCAAGAAAGCCGCCGCTCCTCATTGTCGTTCTTGCTACTGCTCTTCTCTGATTCAAGTGATTCAGAACAAGAATCGAGCAACAGATCAAGGCATTCAACTTCAACAGATCTCTCTATTGATCGTGTTTATCTTAAGCGTTTTAGATCCAGAGATTTTGTCTCATAGTTTTGTAGGAAATTTTTCTTCCGAGTGTAGATCCGTTTTGAGGATCGAGTTATAGGGGGGGTAGCACCGAGTTGTAGGATTGGTTTTCAATCCGAGATAATAGTGAAGTAGCTAAGTCTACCGTGTTGCTAGATCAGTGAGGTGGAGAGTGGATGTACCCAAGGTTGGGGAACCACTATAAATCTTGTGTTCTTTGTGGTTTGTTTGCTTATTTTCTGCGCTTCATTCGTACAAGTTTTTATTCCGCAAAAATACGCAGACCTCACCTATTCACCCCTATAGGTGATTAAGGTAGACAGCTAAAAAAATCACTATGTAGCTGGTGTGTTTTCCCCAAGGAAAGAATTTTGATTTGTGGAAAACGCACGGTCGTGCATTTCCTTAGCGCACGCTTTATGCCTGATCGTGCGTTTTGTTGAACAGGAAATAGTAGAGTTGAGCTCAAAGATCTTCATGCACGGTTAACGTACGGTTTCCTCTGAACCGTATGCAAAGGAAATGCACGGTTTTCCTGTACCTATTTAGTTTTTAGCATTGTGTGGTTAATCGTGTGATTTGTTCACGCCTGGGCAGAAGTGCCCGTGCGCAAGTAAATCGTACGGTTCCACCTGCTTGATGGGATTCCCATCGCTCTGTGGTTACCCATGCGATTTCCTTCACACACGGGCGGTAGCATCCATGCGCGAGTAAAACACACGGATCAACGCATATTCATCTGCAAGCTTTATCCTGAAAATTAATATCGCACGGTTAACGCACGGTCGTGCGCCAGACCGTGCGTGAACATTTTTCCGACCTTCTTTAATTTAAGTTCAGGAGTTGACTGAAGATAGGGGAGGTCCTCAATTTTAGGACCTTTGAGCGAGAAAATCACCCTCTAGCCTATTTCTCCTCTCTCCTCCTTTGATAGCTCGTTCAGCCACCATTCCTCCTCCGAACTTCACCGCAAGAGAAGATCTTCCGCTGTTTTCTTCATCTCCTTCTCAAGCAGAGAATTTGGAGCTCCTTCTTGCTGCCATTGGAGAGTTTTCCGTTGACCATCAACCTTCACAGTTCATGAAGAAGACGGGGGAAAATCCTTTGAAGTAGGTGACAACACTTCAAGTTTACTCGGACGTCAACCACCAACCAAGCCCGGACGAAGACCGACAACCATCGACTCTGACAGAGAATCGTTGGTAGCCTTCACGTGTTGGGTTGTAAATCTCTTCTTTTCTTTCATTTGGATGTGTTTCTTTGCTTCAGATGTTTTCCAAGCTTGCTAGGAACTTAACAATGTTCATGATGGTTTATTATTGTAAATGTTGTTGTACTTCTTAGTTCGGTTTTGCTTCCTTAGCTTGCGTTGGTTTGTTGCTTGGTGTTACATCACAATAATGTGTGTTAGGGGTTGGTTTGGATAAGAGGTGCTTTTCGACCCTACACGATTACGAATGCATGCCCAAATACTCATCGGAGTATTCCACCCTTGCGAAGCGGTGAAGGCGACCCGCGTAATTTATTTTAGTAGATGTAGAACAAAAACTCATCCCTAAAACCATTACTGCATTTGCAATCACTTTCCAATGAGAAAGAACACACTCCCTACTTGCACTCCCTACCTGCACTCCTTGAGAGATTCGATACTCGGAGGATAACTCCCCAAGTTTATTACTTGACTACAATCGGTGCACATGCCGAGATTACATCAAGTTTTTGGCATCATTGTCGGGGTGTGCAACCGTTGTGTGCACTTTTTCTTTTTGAGAAAGTTGAATGTTGTTTGACCATTCTGTCCTCTTGTTTATCCGTTCTATTCCGTTCAATTTTGTCCACGGCTAATTCAAAATATAGGAACCTCAGCTAGCCTCCGACCATAATGAGGACAACTTTTAGCTATCCATGGATCTAATCAAGTTTATCTCGCAGCATTGCTTGTTTTATGGGCTCCACGGAGAAAATTTAGAGGCTCATATTGATAACTTCCTGGAGCTTTGCGACACCTTTTGTTATGCTCGGGACATGCAAGACAAGGATATGATTTGGCTTTTTGCGTTTTCTCTTGCTGGAAAAGCTATACTATGGTATAGGGATATCATCCAGAGTAAGTTAACTTCATGGAAGTGTGTTGAAGTTCAATTCCTCAGGAAGTACTATTCACGTGCGCAGTCGACGTAAGTGAATTTAGATTTGTTCACATTCTCACAGATCCCTAGCGAGTCTCTCTGTGAGGCTTGGGAAAGATTTTGGTTGTTGCAATCAAGGTGTTCTGGTCAGGACGCATTTGGATTGTCGTTTTTGCAAACATTTTATTTCGGTATTCAAGAGTAGTTTCGATACCTGCTCGACACCGCCGATGGAGGCGCCCTCTTTAAAAGGACTATGGGCAAACGCTTGGCGGATCGTGGAAGACATGGTGCGCTCAAGTAATTTGTGGAAGATGCCTCCCGTGCCCGATGTCGTAAGGGACTCTCAATTCATAGTAAGTAATACCGGGGAGAGCAAGCAGCTTATCCATCGTTTTATGGTATGGGTTGGAAAGTGGTGGCAATCTCAAGCGGTAATATTGCAATAGTTACAAGACATTATTTCCACCGTCGGTAAAATATTGGATTTATGAGTCTGCCATCTAGTAGAGATAGATAATGATATGAACCTCAGAAGCGGTATGCTGGTGAATAATCGTGCACATCGGGAAGACCAACCTTCTGAACACGTGGATAAGCCAAGTGCTGATGAGTCTCCCAAGAAACCCTCGGTAGCTATTACACCTGAAGTCCAACTCCAGCGGGAAAGGCCTCCATTTCTGCATAGGTTGCAAAATATCAGAAAAGAGTGGCAGCAACAAAAGTTCTAAGATATTTTGAAGGGCGTTTAGGTGAGCATTCCCATGGTCAACCTGCTGACACAGGTACCGTGCTATGCGAAGTACTTGAAGGATCTTTTGGCGAAAAATCGGGCTTTCGAGTTATGCGGCATCATTTTGACCTGGGAGGATTACCCCACTATGGCAGTGAGGCATTGGCCCGTGAAACCAAAAGATTAAGGGAGCTTCACAATTGCATGTACCATTGGGCGATCCGCTCTTAGTCATGTGTTGTGTGATTCTAGAGCGTCATCAACCTCATGCCATTATCCATCTTTCGTGAGCTAGGCTCTAGAGTTCTTCGGCCCACTAATATCATTCTGTAGCTGGCTGATCGATCACAGAAGAAACTGGTTGGCGTGGTTGAAGATCTCATGGTTTTTGTTGACGGGTTGGCCTTTCCGGCCAACTTTGTTATCCTTGATATTGAGGATGCGGATGAGACGCCGATTATTTTGGGGTGTCCGTTCCTTGCCACTGCTAAAGTCATTATCAATGCGGAAAAGGGTTTTCTAACATTGCGCCTAGGATCAGAAGAGACAATTTTTGATATGTATAAGGCATCAAGAGGAGATAGTCGTGTGGAGGTGGATGCAATGGAGTTTGAGGGGAAGGAGATGGATGACAGCTAGAATTTTCAGCCTTATGAGGATGAGGGTGAGTTATGTAACCCCGATATAGATATTCTAGAAGGGCCGAGTGAGGTGCTTGGAGACTCCAAGCGTCTAGCGGTACCCTCATTTGACTCAGAAGGATCTCACGAGATCAAGCCTCTCCCTAGTGTACTGAAGTATGTCTTTCTAGGAGAGAAGGAGACCCATCCTTCCATTATTTCTGCTCTTCTTACGTCTGATTAGTAGGCCCGTCTCGTTGAAGTGTTGAAGTTGCATAGAAAAGCCTTTGGGTGGAAAATTTTAGATGTCAAAAGAATTAGCCCCACAGTGTGCATGCATATGATATTACTGGAAGATAACTTTAATACTTCAGCTCAACCGCAGCGCAGATTGAACCCTATATTGCAGGAGGTGGTGAAGAACGAGATTTTCAAGCTTTTGGATGCCGGAATTATTTATCCCATAAGCGTCAGTAAATGAGTGAGTCTGGTGCACTTGGTGCCCCAAAAGGGAGGAATCACAGTCGTCCGTAATGGGAATAGTGAACCACTTACTACAAGGCATGTCATTGGCTGGAGAGTTTGTATCGACAATCAAAAGCTTAATGGGATAACCAAGAAGGACCACTTCCCGATGCCGTTTATGGACCAGATGCTGGAAAGGCTGGCTGGGCATGGTTACTACTGCCTCCTGGATGGTTACTCCGGTTACTATCAGCTTGTGATTGACCCATTGGATTAGGAGAAGACGACGTTTATCTGCCTGCTAGGTAATTTTGCTTTCTAGCGACTACCTTTTGGGCTATGTAATAGGGTAGCCACATTCCAGCGATGCATGACTACAGTTTTTCGAGAGATGGTTGGGGATTTCTTGGAGGTGTTAATGGATGACTTCTCTTTGTTTGGTGATAGCTTCGATGAAGCACTAAACAACATCTCTTTGGTCTTGCAACGTTGCGAGTATACTAATTTAGTGCTCAACTGGGAGAAGTACCATTTCATGGTGTAAGAGGCGATCGTTTTGGGGCACAAGGTTTCTCAGCAGGGGCTAGAGGTTGATCCGGCAAAGGTAGAGGTGATTAGAAACTTGCCACCTCCGTCGACACATCATGTCATTCGTAGTTTTTTGGGGCTTGCTGGATTCTACCGACACTTTATTCTGGACTTCTCGGCTATAGCGAATCCCTTATCTAATCTATTAGCGAAGGATGCCATGTTTTTTTCGACGACGATTGCAATCGGGCGTTTAATTGCTTGAAGGATCGATTTGTTTCAACCCCGATTCTCTCATCCCCAGATTTGACAACTCCTTTCGAGTTGATGTGTGATGCTAGCGACGTCACGGTGGGGGAAGTGTTGGGACAGTGTAAAAATAAAACCTTTTATACAATTTCCTACGCGAGTCGGACGTTGACTGATGCAAAACTGAACTATACCACGACCGAGAAGGAGTATTTAGCTATCGTTTTCGCCTTCGATAAGTTCGACCCCTACTTGATTCTTTCCAAGGTGGTGGTGCATTCAGATCATGCGTCTATTAGTTTTCTCATGCACAAGAAAGATGCTAAGTAGCGGCTCATGCGTTGGATTCTATTACTACAACAAATGCACTTATAGAAGAACCTATCGTTAAATAAGTACCAAAAATCGTTACAAAAACTCTTTGGAACGAAAAAAACTTTATGTAACCGTTCTCTAAAGCTCGAGTAATTTCTTGTAACGAATAATGTGTGTCGTTACAATTGTCGTACTATCTATCTAAACTTGATTGGGGACTAAAATGAAGGAGAAAAAATTACTATTTGAGTAACATTAATATTGCTCACAGTAACAAATTAATTTTTATTGTAACAAATTATAAAATATTCGAATTCCAATTTCCGAACAAACTTGTTTTAGTTATATTTCATTTCCGGTGCATGAGGGCCAAGGATATTCGAAATCCCTGGAGTTATTGTGATTGTCGACTACTATCTAAACTTGATTGGGGAGAAGGCGAGGCTCACAGGGAATCCAATTTCCGACTCCATGGGGCCTATTCTCCCTTTATTCTACTGCTGACTCTGCTAACTTCTTGGTAAGCAAGGCGCTGCCGCCACATTTAACATATCAAAAAAAGAAGAAGTTTTTCTCAGACGTCAAGTAATATCCATGGGAGGATCCTCTACTATTCCGCACCTGCGTTGATGGGGTTGTCCGACGTTGTGTCCCTGAGCTGGAAGTTAAAGAGATTCTGAGGCATTTTCATGATCACAAGGTTGGCGGGCATTTTGTTGCAGCACGGACTGCTCACAAGGTTCTACAGTGCGGTTTATTTTGGCTTACGTTATTCCGTGACTCTTTTACACACATCAAAGAGTGCAACGAATGTCAGTGCACGGGGAACATTGCTCGATGAGACGAAATGTCCCTGAATAATATGCTGGTTTGCGAGTTATTCGACGTATGGGGGATTGACTTTATGGGTCCTTTCCCCATGTCGCATGGGAAGCAATACATCCTAGTTGTTTTGGATAATGTGTCTAAGTGGGTGGAGGCAGAGGCGGTCGCTTCAAATGATGCTCACACCATGCTCCACTTCCTTCAAAGGAACATCTTCTCCCGCTTTGGTGCACCGTGAACTATAATTAGCGATGGAGGTAGCCATTTCTTCCACCAGCATTTCGCTCAACTACTGAAACAGTTCGTTGTTCACCACAAGGTTGCTTTAGCTTACCATCCCAATACATGCGGGCAAGTGGAGATTTCCAATAGAGAACTGAAGCATATTTTAGAAAAGTCTATCCTCTCCAACCGGAAGGAGTGGGCAAAGAAGGTGGATGATGCTCTTTAGGCTTACCAAACTGCGTCCAAGACACTGATAGGGATGTCACCCTTCCAACTGGTATATGGCAAATCATGACACCTTCCTGTTGAATTGGAGCACATGACATTGTGGGCCACCAAATTGCTCAACATGGACTTTAGAGAAGCTTCTGACAAGCGACGTGGTCAGCTTTGTGAACTCGACGAATTCCGCTTTGGCGCTTATGAGAGCACGAGCACATATAAGGAAAGAACAAAGTGCTGGCATGATATACATATCTCGCCCAAGGAATTAAAGTTGGATGATCAGGTTCTTTTTTATAACTCACGCCTGCGGCTATTTCCCGGGAAGTTAAAATCCAGATGGAGCGCTCCTTACACAGTTGTGAGCGCCTCTCCATACGACGCGATAGAGATTAGGGATGACAAGGACAACATTTTCAAAGTAAATAAGCATCGCTTGAAGCGATTTAAGGGGAAGGTCATCGATAAAGACATGCACTGCAAACTACTGCAAGGCCTCGATGGATGTTAACCTCCATTTGTTGTTTTGCTTACATTTGTTTCTTTGATTTGATTCTTTTTAGGATTGTAAAACTATATATAAAACAGCTAATACAGGTATTTGGCCCACCTTAAGGACGGTAAAGAAAAGTGGCTCCTGGGAGACAACCCATTATTTAGTTTTAATTTCTTCTAATGTGCATATTCTTTAGTTTAGCTTGTTGTGCTTGGATGTATATTCGTTTGCATGTGGATTTCATTTGGGCCGTGGACTTTTGACAGAAATTAACGCCAATCTTCTGGTATGCTCATTTTTGAGTATTGGGTAACCCATTCTCCTTACTTGCTTTTTAGTTTCATGATCACATTGTTGTATTAGGATGTTTAGGCTAAGTCTGGTGGGGAGAGTTATGCGGGGTACTCACGCACGTGCATTTTACCATTTTCATGCAAGAAGTTTATATTTATTTGTTGTATGTGTTGTTTGGCATTGCATACAACTACACAACACTTGAGCGCATGCTTGAACAGGAGCACGTCGTGAATATTATCGTCACTAGTGTGCGATTTGGAAAATTTTGGCGCTGGCCTAGGATTGCGAGGCAGGGTGAAATGTTTACTCCAGTAGTGCTCCTAATCGAGTTCTCATGTCTCATTTAAGAATATGTGTAGAATTAGATTCTTCTAATGCTTATAGCGTATTATATTTCTATGGGCGTAAATCTTGTTTATTCTACTCGACTATGTCGAATATGGTGTGAATCAAATGGTAGCGTAGGGATGTGTGCTGACATTGCTAGCCTCATATTGCTCGAGTTGGGAGGAAGGATTGTCTTTCTTGGTGGCTAAGAACTTACCCCTAGCTACTCTCGAAGCATGGGTGCTTGGTTAGTCAAGTGCGCGCGTGATGTAGGCCGTCACTTTGTTCTATTTTAAGCCTTGTACCATTCCTGAAGCCTATCCATTGCTATCTCCGTTGAGCCTATCCATTCCTTTCGCATCCCTACGCCTCGCTAACAAAGGCATATAGCATTTCCTACTAGCACACCCGAATGTGGTCGCTCGATTTGTTTGTTTTATTGTAGTTTTGTTTAAGTTATGTGTGGCTGTTATGCGGGAGCTTCGTGCTGCTTGTGGTGTTGCAGTGTTTTTGGCTCATTTTGGTTATTTGGTTTAAAAAAAAGAAGAGAAATTAACTGAAATGAAAATTCATAATGTCGAATGAAAAAAAAAGGAAAAGAAAAGAAAAAAAAAGGAAAAAAAATTTCTTTTATTGTGAAGTTGTGAAATTTTGTTATATTATATTCGTTATGGGTGTGCACGTACCGTCACAAGTCCAAGTCTTGTGGTGCAGTGTGCATGTTTGTCGTTGAGTTTAGCTGTGAGTGTTTCAGGCGATCTCATTTTGGTTGTGCGTTTCTGTCTTGTTTATCTTTATATACCCCACCTTCTCCTAAGCCTCCATTATATTCTATGTCCTACGGATTCGCGCTTAAGTCAAACTAATGTCGTGGAGAGAGTGTGAACGGGCGAGCTTATGGTCATAAACATTGGTGGATTCTTTTGGAGGTTATCCCGATCCTTTGCTTTTGGCAATGCTCAACTCAGTGTTTTTTTGATTTCACCTTTCGCATGACCGAATGATTCCCCTCGATTCTATAGTAGAGTAGTAATTATATTTTGATATGCCTTTAGAAATATATAGGTTATTAGTGCATGACCAGAAATTCCTTCTACGGTATTATTAAAAGCATGAGAATGCGATTTCTCATGGTACTCCGCTGCGCAGTTTAGGCCAGCTATGCTATTTTTCTCGTCCGGGTTAAGGATGATTTGCTCGGGACGACCAAATGTTTATGTATGGTGGTGTGATGAGTCCAATTTATTAAATGTTTTTCGGACTCATCTGGGCTTATTATCTCGCTTGTGTACTACTATTTCGTTAGGAAAAGTCATATATTTGATTAGGGCTTCACTTTGCCATTGCTGCAATGTTTTGGCCCATTTTGGTTTGCAAATTACATCGGGATGTCGGGGGTAAGTATTGGGGTACTCCCCATTTGAATTTGGTTGTTTTGTGCTTTATATTGGTGTCGGGAGCTTGTGATCCAGTTTTAGTTTTTGCTGTGCAGGTGGTGCGTTTTCCCCAAGGTAGGAATTTTGATTTGTGGAAAACGCACGGTAGTGCGTTTCCTTAGCGCACGCTTTATGCCCGATCGTACGTTTTGTTGAACAGGAAATAGTCGAGCTGAGCTCGACGATCGTCACGCACGGTTAACGAACGGTTTCTTCTTAACCGTGCGTGAAGGAAACACATAGTTTTTCTATAGCTATTTAGTTTTTAGCATTCTATGGTTAGTCGTGTGATTTGTTCACGCACGGGAAGAATTGCCCATGTTTGAGTAAATCGAACGGTTCCTCCTGCTTGTCGGGATTCTCAGCGCTCTATAGTTACCCGTACGATTTCCTTCATGCACATGCGGTAGTGTCCGTGCGCGAGTAAAATGCACGGGTCAACGCATCTTCATCTGCAAGCTTTATCCTGAAAATTATTATCGCACCGTTAATGCACGGTCTTGCGCTAGACCGTGCATGAACATTTTCTAACATTCTTATATTTAAGTTCAGGGGTTGACTGAAGACAGGGGAGGTCCGCCATTTCTGCCCCTTTGAGCGGGAAAATCGCCCTCTAGCCTCTTTTTCCTCTCTCCTCCTTGGAGAACTCGTTCGGCCACCATTCCTCCTCCGAACTTCACCGCAAGCGAAGATATTCTGCCGTTTCCTTCATTTCCTTCACAAGCAGAGAATTTGGAGCTCCTTCTCACTACTATGTGAAAGAAAAGGGGATAGATACTACTCTAGAGGGGGGGGGGTGAATAGAGTAATCAAAAATTGCACTAGCAAAGTTGACTGTCTACTCAACTCCCTTGGAGTTAATTGTGGAATGAAAGTTATAGATATTTGAGATTTAACCTTAAAGCCTAACACAAGTGATGTGCACAAAAGGCAGCCAACTGTAATTACAGTTAAGGCTAGGAATCCTAAACAACAACTAGCAAACCTAATTAAAATCTAATCACAGCCACAATGCAAGTAATTAATTAAAGCAATCCAGACGACACAAGGAATTTATAGTGGTTCCCCAAATAACTTGGGTACGTCCACTCTTCTACCAACAAGGTCGGAATCCACTCAGGTTTTTGATCAGGTGCCCTACCACCAACAAGATCTGCTTCAGGTAGATCCAGAAACCCTTTAGACTTTTGATCAGGTGTCTAAAAACCAACACAGGTTTTTGATCAGGTGCCCTGCCACCAAGGGATACTTTAGAAGGGAGTAATAACCCTGTATAGGAGGGGGAAAGGAGGTTAAGGTGTCTTCTCTATTTTACAATAGATTAGAGAAGCACAATATCTTGCACTGAGCTAGAAAGCTCTAAAAGAATCAAGGATCCCCCTGGCTAAAAGAACGTCCAGGTGAAGTCTTGCTTCAGTGCAGAAACACTTCAGAAAATACAGAAGGAAAAAAGCTACAAGAAGATAAATAATATGAAATAAAATTTCTTCTTTAGGCAGCTATCTTCTTCTTCTTCTTCTTCAAAAAGCTCTGAGTGTGAATCTTCCTGGAGGCAGGAGAACTCAGGTTGAAGAAGAGTGAAGAACTAAAACTTCTTCTCAGTTAGATGTGAATGAGCTGAGAGCAGTTGGAAAATGTAAGTTCTTAAGCTTGAATGCTACTGATAGATTTTTGATATGTGAGAGCTAGCTGATTTCTTTCTTCAAAGAAGTCTTTATATAGCAGCAGCAGCAATGACTCTTACTTGAGTTTGAATCTTGTCTTCTACTGAACTCTACAAGCTGGGCTGCAAAAAGCATAAAGCAAAACAAAAATGCTACAGACAGATATCCTATAAGAGGATAAAGCTTTCTAATAAGCTGCAAATAATTCTGATGAAATAATATAAGAGAAAGTCACATCAGAAAAGTCTCTTTACAGCAAAGGATGACTTTTTGAGTCTAACGGCTATAAAGGACAGCCTGACAGATAAAGCAGAAATCATATCTCAGCTAATAAGACAAACAACTTTGTCAGAAAAGATTAGCTCATGCATAAGGAATAGAATAGATATTCCATGGAAATATTATCACAATTTATTCAAATAATCTTTTATAAAATGTGCCAAATTAATCACATCATAGAAGACGACAAAACTATTTAAAACATACAGCAAAACGTCGAACGAACCTCGGAGATCATCGACCGAAGCACGGAGATCGTCGACCTATCAGACAGATAGTCGAACGATCCAGATAGTCGAGCTATCAAAGAAGATAGTCGAACTACCTCAGCAGATAGTCGACCTATCAGAATAGATAGCCGAGCTATCAGATAGTCGATCTATCAGGAAAGATAGTCGAACTACCAAAGCAAAATAAAAAGTCGACCTATTAAACAGATAGTCGACCTATCGCAGAAAACAGATAGTCGACCTATCAACAGATAGTCGACCTATCAAAGCAAAACAGATAGTCGACCTATCAACAGATAGTCGAACTATCAGATAGTTGAACTATCCAAGCAGATAGTCGAACTATCAAAGAAGAGCAGATAGTCGACCTATCAACAGATAGTCGAGCTATCACAGAAAGCAGATAGTCGACCTATCAACAGATAGTCGAACTATCAGATAGTTGAACTATCCAAGTAGATAGTCGAACTATCAAAGAAGAGCAGATAGTCGACCTATCAACAGATAGTCGAACTATCAAGGGAAAACAGATTGTCGACCTATCAACAGATAGTCGGACTATCAAACAAAACAGATAGTCGACCTATCAACAGATAGTCGAACTATCAATGCAGACAGAACGTCGACCAACTGATAGACGATTGTCGATCAGCCGATAGACGATAGTCGAGCGGCATTCGAGCATAGTCGAACGAAAAATCACTTAGCCAGATTTTCATTTGGACAGGCAATTCTACACAACTAGAGAATCTATCCTATCAGCTAACCTTTGACCATAGATAAATCTTGGGTCAAGAGACAGAAAGAGAAGACTAAACTCAAATCAAAACCTAGGGTACCAATAATCTCCCCCTATTTGAGTTAAGTCTCTCAACAATTAAAACATACAAAACTAATTACTGAAAGTAAAATAAAATGCATAAAGAAATAACTAAGCAGATAACATCAATCAAACAGATAAACAATTAACTGTCAATCAATGAAATATTAAGATGCTTTAGGGTTAGGTTTAGGATCAGAAGAGCTAGAAACAAAAGTAATCTTTCTTGAGGCATCTAGAGCTTCTTTTCTTGATAACTTCAAGTCTTGTTCTCCAATGATTTTCAATTCTATTGTTCTTGGGACAACTGCCTCAGGATGCTTATCCATATACTTTGAAGGATCAAATATCTCAGGTCTGACCTGGAACTTATCGAGCTCCTTCATTCTGAATTTTGACATTGTGGTCAATCCTGCAGTGCCTTTTCCTTCTGCTTTTGCTTTCTTAATTTGAGCAGCTCCAACCAGTTCAAGTAAACGAGCCATCCTAAAATTAGGATCAAGCTCTGGGCTTTCATAAACATTCTCAGAAGAAGTATCAACTGGTTCTTTATCCTGAGTAACTAGATAACAAGGAGGAGAAGACTTAGCAAATGTCTTGCTAGAATTTTCAGATAAAAATAAATTGCTTACCTTTTGGAACATCCTTCACAGAATGAACTGGCTTAGGAGAGATTGAGCTTATGATTTCTTTAGACTGAGGAGGGGAAAATGTTGGTCTTTGATACACTACCTCCTTTACTTGTTCTTTAACAGCATCAGGTCTTTGATAGCCAGTTTGACTTTTACCTTGGTATCCTTGTGAACTTCTCCTTTGAGCTGACTGAGATGGATTTGATCTTTCGGACTGAGCAGCAGGTTTTGAAGATAAGTTTCCTGAGGCTCCTGCACTGGGAGGTGGAGGAGGAGGACCTCTAGGATTCCATCTTGGGACAGGAGATTCATACCTCTTTGACTTTTTTCCTTTGCTTTTGCTGGTTCTTAGAAAATAACATCCAATGCTGGAAGTCTTTTGACTTAGGATCAATTCCTTTCAGTATATAATACGGGGTATCATTATCTGGATTAGCAGGAGGAGGAGCTAAAGCTTTCCTTTTCTTTTTAGCAACCTTTTTCTTTTTGACTCAGCAGACTCATCAGAATCAATTTCATCTTCAGAATTTGAAGAGATGGGCAGATCATATGGGTCAATAGCATCTTTCAAAGCTCTTTCCTTTTCCTTTCGAGCAGCTCTTTCTAGTTCTTCTTCCATGGCATCCTGTGCCAGGAGAGCATCTAAATCCAAACCTGGGGAATCATCCCATACAGTAGATTTTTCAATTTGGGCATCTGCAGCTTTTTCTTGAAGATCAGAATCTGTCATGGTGACCAGTTCTGCTTGCACTTCTGGCTGAACAACTTGTTCTGGTTCAAACTGAGCTTCTGCAGCTGGTAGGAGATCAGGCTCTTGAAAAACTTCTTCCATTTTATCTGTAGTATTATGAATAAAATTTTTCTAAATGACATCTAATCATCCCTTCCAGATATTCCCATACAAGCATATCAGTTAACAAGTCTAAAAAGTAAGTAAAGGGAATACCTTCAGAATCGACCACTGCGTGTTCTAACTCCCACAATTCATCTAGAAAGGAAGTGATAATTCCTTCTAGGTACAGGGCGACCAAGGGAGTAGAACATTCTTCTAAGCAAGCTTTGACAATAAATTCAGATTTCAACAAAGCATCAGAAATTTTTGTTTCAGATAAAGAAGGAGGAGCTGAATCTTCTATTGCTTTCTCTGCCACTGCATGATGATCTGTTGGAGGGGAGGCCAAAGGCTGCTCAGAGACATCTTCATCAAGCATCTCCCCCTGCCTGATTTCAGTAGATATTGAAACCAGGCCCCTAGAAGAAGAGGGCTCAGCAGACTTTGAGAGTGCCTGAATAGCAGCAGTCAAAGAGGAGATAGAGGAAGCAAGGGGAGCAATCTCCTCTTCAATCATAATTTTGATTGAGGGGGTAATTAACTCCACAATGCTAGAGATAAATGCAGGAGTTATTTCAAAGGATGATGATGATGATGGTGGAATTTCAGAGGATGGAAGATCAACAGGGATGGTATATGTATGATGAGCTGGAGAATGAACTGGAGATGGAACTGGAGATGTATGAGTGGATGCAGGGTGATCAATGTGATCAGAAGAGGGAATTGGAGAATGAAGAGGAGTAGAAATCTCAGACACCAACAGATCAAAACTGGGATGAGAGATCCCAGCAAGATGAGTCTAGAGAGGAGATACAGGAGGAGATGCAAGAGGAGAAGCAGAAGGTCGTACTTCAATTTAAGTTGAGGGAACTTCAACTGAAGTAGACGACAAAACAGATGAAGAAGATGGAAGGGAGAGGTTTGCTGAGCTAGCTGCTTGCAGGGGGGAGTGACTGCGGTAGTCCTGGTGCTCTCAGATGTAACTGGAGCAACCCCTGCGGGAGCGGGCTTCAGGAAGGTCCTTTTCCATTTGGCGAACAGGGATGGATCCATCTTCTTGCTGGCGTTTATGGAGGTGGCAGCTGACAATAACATATGGGGGTATTTCTCCTTCAGAAAAATCCCAACTACCCTACCCAGGGTAACTTCTTTCTTGCCATTCTTTTTCCTGATCAAATCAAATAATACTCCCGCCCAATTGATCTGTTTCTTATTTACAATTGCACACATTAGTGCAAATTGCTGCCTTGTAATATTGTCGTGGGCGGAGTGCTTTCCCAGTAGCACTTTTCCAACTATTTTAGCAAGAAACTTAATCTTAAATGGAAAATTTACTTTCAGTAGCTTAGAGGGAATGCCTTCGGCATGTCCCAGCTCTATCAGCATCCTCCCAAACTTAGAGGCATCTTGCTCGTACTCTTCTTCTCCATTAATCAATCCAAATATTTTTGTTAAAATAGCGGGAGTCAATATTACCTCTTCTCCGCTAATGGTTCTAGTCATCGAATCGTCAGTTGAAGACGAAGTGAATGCCCACTCTTTGATCTCTTGAGTGTTTATCTTTATTCTGGAAGACATGAGCTTCTCTAACCCTTGATCTTTGCATAGTTTTAAAATTTCCACTATTCCGGGTTCGCAGCAGCTGAAGGAGTCGAAATCTATACTGAATCCTGCATCAAACTTTACTACTGCCAGGAGCGCTGGAGAAATCGCCATCGAGAGAGCTGGAGAAGACGAGGGAGAGACGGCGAGGACGGAGCGGCAGAAATCGCAAGACAAAGAGCAAGCGGGAAGACGGAATGCGAAAAGACGCTCTCTGTCGACGATAAAAGCAACTATCTCTTAACCTAGGTCGACCATCGGCTTTATATTAAAACAACGATCGTCGATCTATTTAAAAGATACTGGAGACGATGGTCGAACGGTCGTTCGACGATCGGTCCTGAAGCAGAGTAGTCGATCAATCGTTCGACTATTTCTGTCTTCACAAACAGCAAGCTGTCGTTAACCATAGATCAACGATAAGCTCGACCTGTTCGACTATCATCGAACGCCGGTCGACGATCTTCAAGCAGATAAGCTATCTTCAACCATAGGTCGACGATAGGCTTGATCCGCTCGACTATCGTCGAACGTCGTTCGACTATCTTCGAACAATTTTTAACAAGGCAGACGTCACACTTAGTCTCTTCCATTAATCATTCCTAGTTGAACCAAAAAGAACAGATGCTTCTGTTCATCTAAGGGCTTGGTGAATATATCACCTCTCTGAAGGTCTGTGGATATGAACTCTAGGCTGATCTTGTTCTTTTCCACACAATCTCTCAGGAAATGGTGCCGGATCTCAATGTGTTTCGTTCTAGAGTGGTGCACTAGATTTTGTGCAATAGAGATAACACTGGTACTATCACACATGATTTTAGTGTTCTTCTGTGAGTACCTATAATCCAAAAGTTGGTTTTGTATCCACAGGATCTATGAACAACAACTAGCAGCTGCTATATATTCAGCTTCTGCAGTTGAAGTTGAGACAGAGGCCTGCTTCTTACATAACCAAGAGACCAATCTCTCTCCCAGGAACTGGCAAGTTCCTGAGGTACTTTTCCTGTCAACTCGACAACCAGCATAATCAGAATCAGAATATCCAATTAATTCAAATTCTGACTCAGCTGGGTACCAAAGTCCTAGATTTGGACATCCCTTCAGGTATCTCAAGATTCTCTTGAGAAGAATCAGATGAGATTCCTTGGGGTTGACCTGGAATCTAGCACAAAGGCATGTAGCAAACATTATGTCTGGCCTACTTGCAGTTAAATACAATAGGGAACCAACAATGGCCCTATAATTCTTTTGATCAACAGGCTTTCCCTGATCATCAGAATCAATAACTACATTAGTAGCCATAGGTGTATGCATTGCTGAAGCATCAGCCATCCCAAACTTCTTTACCAATTCCTTGACATATTTGGATTGGGAGATGAAGATGCCATCAGCATCTTGCTTTACTTGGAGACCAAGAAAGTAAGACAGCTCACCCATACTACTTATCTCAAACTTAGAATGCATCAAGTTGGAGAACTTTTTGCATAGTTTGGGATTAGTGGACCCAAAAATAATGTCATCCACATACACTTGAACTAACAGGATTGTGTCCTTGTGGTGCTTGACGAAAAGGGTTCTATCAACTACTCCCCTAACAAAGTTGTGCTCTAACAGGAAACTAGCTAGAGTCTCGTACCAGGCTCTTGGTGCTTGTTTTAGTCCATAAAGAGCTTTTTGCAACTTGAATACATGTGAGGGCTGAGTTGAAGAAACAAACCCAGGTGGCTGTTCAACAAATACCTCTTCCTTTAGCTCACAATTAAGAAAGGCAGTCTTGACATCCATCTGAAAAACTTTAAACTTCATATAGGCTGCATAGGCTAAGAAGATCCTTATTGCCTCTAGCCTTGCAACAGGAGCAAAGGTTTGGTCATAATCTATACCTTCCTCCTGTCTGTAGCCCTGAGCTACAAGCCTAGCTTTGTTCCTTACAATGATTCCATTTACATCCAACTTGTTTCTATACACCCACTTGGTGCCTATGATCAGTTGGCCTTTAGGTCTTGGAACCCAAGTCCATACTTTACATCTCTCAAACTGATTGAGTTCCTCTTGCATAGCAATGATTCAGTGGGGATCTAGCTCAGCATCTTTAATGGTGAGGGGCTCAATCTGTGAGAGGAAACAAGCATGCATCACATCATGTCTTAACTGATGTCTTGTTTGAACACCAGCTGATATGTCTCCAATCACTTGAGATGTAGGATGATCTCTAAGTTTGACAACATCAGCAGGTGGGATGTGATCTTCAGCAATAGTTGGGATTAATTCCTCAAGAGGAATTTGATCTACTATTGGTGGTACAGCAACAATTTCTACAATGTCTTCATCACTGTCTGATTCAGTGATATGAAGAGTTTAAAGATGGAGAATCTCTTGAGTGACATCTCTGGTAGATTCTTGTACCTGTAATGAACTTGAGGAAGAGGAAGTTTCCTTCTCCTTGTAAAACATTTGGGATTCATCAAAGGACACATGAACAGAATCTTCAATTTTAGAAGATGATTTATTAAAAACCCTATAAGCTTTGCTTACTTGGGAATATCCAAGAAAAATTCCCATTGAAGCCTTTGCTTCAAACTTTCTAAGATAATCTTTATTGTTATTATGAATATAAACTATACTGCCAAAAACTCTAAAATAATTTATTTTAGGTTTCTTTCCTTTAAGCAACTCATAAGGAGTTTTACACTTAAGCTTGTGTATCAGACTTCTATTCAAGACATAGTTGGTTGTACTAACAGCTTCTGCCTAATAGGAAAGAAGCATATTAGCATCTGCCAACAATGTGCCAGCAGCTTCAATCAGGGTTCTGTTCTTCCTTTCAACTACCCCATTTTGTTGGGGAGTTCTAGGAGCTGAGAAGCTATGTTTGATACCTTCTCTCTCACAGAATTCTTGCATGAGAAGAGAGTCAAACTCAGTACCATGATCACTTCTGATCAAGGCCACATGAGTAGAGTACTCAGTCTGAACACATAATAGAAAATCTATAAGGGCTTTGAAGTTATCAGCCTTAGTTCTCAAAAAGAACACCGAAGTGAACCTAGAGAAGTCATCTACAATGACTAGGGTGTAATACTTCCCTCCTAAACTCTGCACATTTATTGGGCTAAATAGGTCCAAATGTAATAAATACAGGATTCTAGGAGAATCACTTTTATTTACTGATTTAAATGAATTCTTGGTTTGCTTGCCTAATTGACAAGCCTTGCATAGGTTCTCCTTCTTGTAGGGGCAAGAAGGTAAACCTCTAATAAGGTTTTGTTTAGATAACCTAGATATATTCTTGAGGTTAACATGGCTAAGCATTTTATGCCATAAAGTATTGTTATTGGTTACTTCATTAAATAAGCAGATTTCAGAGTGAGTTGAGTTAAAAACTACTAAATAAATGTTACCTTGTCTAATACCTACTAATACAACATTATTATTTAAAGTAATATTACAAAGGGAGTTAGAAAATGATACCTGGTATCCAGCATCACATAACTGACTTACTGAAATTAGATTATGTTTCAGTCCAGTTACATAAGCAACTCTCTTGAATGTTACAACTCCAATTGTCATCCTGTCATAGCCTTCAGTTTGACCACAGCTTGAATCTCCAAAAATTACCTTTGGGCCAAGCTTTGCCTTGAACCTTGACAGATGTTCTTTATTTCCTGTCATATGCTTGGAGCAACCACTATCCAAATACCACTTATTTTGAGTGATAGGATAGGTCTTCACCTGCAAATAAATCAATTAAACATTGTGGACCCAGGTAACCTTGGGTCCCTTGTTTTTCACATAAGAAAAACTGGAAATAAATGAATAAGCAGGCTGAGGGTGATAACCTAACGGGTAAGATCTCCTAGGTGGGATTCTCCATGCTGATGATGGGTCAATGAACCTAGGGTTTCTATTTTCATTCTGGTTTCTAAAGTTCTGGGTGTAGTTTTGAAATTCTTGGTGAAAACGTCGATCGGCGTTCGACGATTGGTACCCAGATCGTCGATCTCCGTTCGACCACTAGGCCGGCGATCGTCGAGCAGCGTTCGACGCTCTTTGTAATTCCTTAAATTTTTGTTTTCTTTTCTCTCTTTTAGCTTTATTTAAAGCTCTATTAACTTGATTAACTTGCTCAGTGTTCTTTATTCCACTAGATGAAATAAAATTCACTGGAGTTGAAAGTTGGTTTTTAAGAATGATTGGGGGTTCACTAGAAGATGCTCCTAAGCCTAATTTGTTATTACCTGACCTAGTGTTAGACATGCTAGTTATTTCAAGCAACTTAAGGCTTCTACCATTCAGAGACTCTTCTAACCTTTTGGACTTAGCTAATTCATTCTTAAGGAATTTTATTTCTTCACTAGAGTTAGTGAGTTCTACTGTTAACCTAATGTTTTCATTTGAAATTGATTCAGATTCATCTAGTTTAATTCTAAGCTCTTTTATTTCCTTTTCAGAGCTAATTAAATCTAAACACAAAGATTTAAAATCTGATTTAAATTCATCAGATGTAAAATCGTAAGAAGACAATACCTCATCTTCAGTTGGCATTTCTTCATCAGAATCTGAATTCTCTGCAGCTGAGTGATTGCTGCAGGCATCAATTGCCATCAGGCAAACTTCCTTTGCCTTCTTTTCTTCTTCATCCTCACTGGAGCTTGAGGAAGAAGATTCCTCATCAGAATCGCTCCAGGTTTCAGCAATAAAGCCTCTCTCCTTCTTTTTGTTCTTATAGGAGGATGGCTTGGAATGCTTCCTGTGCTGATTCTTGTCTTTCCTTTTATCTTTGTTCTTTTCCTCTGGACAATCTGGAAGAATATGTACAGGCTTCCTGCAACCATAACAGATTATTTTTTTAGAAGGAGTACGATCATACCTTGGTTTATCTTCATACTTTGAAGATTTCTTTCTGAATTCCTTCCTTCCCATCTTGAGAAACCTTTTGGCAAATAATGCCATTAGTTCCTCATTGGACTGGCTTCCTTCAGAAGCTTCAGCATCTTTGGGAGCAAGGGTTTGCTCTTTTCTTATAGGAGTTGGGGTCTTTGCTTCTGCCTCAGCTTCCCTGGACTTCAGCACTTGCTCAAAAGACTTGAGCTTGCCGAGAAGGGCTTCTGTTGAGATTTCATTTGTGCTTCTGGCATCCTTGATAGGCCAGATCCTCAGATCCCATGTGCTAGGGAAGCACATAAGGATCTTATCATTGACCTCTGTCAATGAAATATCCTTATCAAGGGTCCTCAGCTCATTGATGATTGAGCTGAGCCTTATGTACATAGCTTCAACTGATTCAGCATCAGTTTTCTTGAAATTCTCATACTGGGAGATAAGGTTGGACCTTCTGTCCTTCCTTTCATCAGCTGAACCAGCTATAATCTGATTCAGTGTATCCCACATTGCTTTTGCTGAGGAGCAGTCACCAACCTTCTGGAATACTTCATCAGACATTGTCTGAGCCAGAATGTTCATTGCCTTAGCATCTGCTATCTTTGCCTTTTTGTATTCATCATTGTAGTCTGGAGGAGGCACTGCACTCATATCAGTTGATGATGAGGCAGTAGCTGCAGCAGGTGCTCTTGGTGGTCCTGTCAAAATAGAAGCAAAAATACTCTCATCAATAGAGTTCATATATAATTTAATCCTTGCCTTCCAGATGCTAAACTTAGCCAAGTTGTACGCTGGAGGTCTGGTGCTAGAGTAATCCTTGGACTCGGCCATGATAGTGAAAGTGAATATCTATAAACTTTGGTATCTATCAGGATCTTGTGACTTAGGTGTTAGCCTATTCAGTCAGTCAACCTCCCTCTGATACCAATTGAAAGAAAAGGGGCTAGATACTACTCTAGAGGGGGGGGGTGAATAGAGTAATCAAAAATTGCACTAGCAAAGTTGACTGTCTACTCAACTCCCTTGGAGTTAATTGCGGAATGAAAGTTATAGATATTTGAGATTAAACCTTAAAAACTAACACAAGTGATGTGCACAAAAGGTAACCAACTGTAATTACAGTTAAGGCTAGGAATCCTAAACAGCAACTAGCAAACCTAGTTAAAATCTAATCACAGCCACAATGCAAGTAATTAATTAAAGCAATCCAGACGACACAATGAATTTATAGTGGTTCCCCAAATAACTTGGGTACGTCCACTCTTCTACCAACAAGGTAGGAATCCACTCAGGTTTTTGATCAGGTGCCCTGCCACCAACAAGATCTGCTTCAGGTAGATCCAGAAACCCTTAAGACTTTTGATCAGGTGTCTAAAAACCAACACAGGTTTTTGATCAGGTGCCCTGCCACCAAGGGATACTTTTGAAGGGAGTAATAACCCTTTACAGGAGGGGGAAAGGAGGTTAAGGTGTCTTCTCTATTTTACAATAGATTGGAGAAGCACAATAACTTGCACTGAGTTAGAAAGCTCTAAAAGAATCAAGGCTCCCCCTGGCTAAAAGAACGTCTAGGTGAAGTCTTGCTTCAGTGCAAAAACACTTCAGAAAATACTGAAGGAAAAAAGCTACAAGAAGATAAATAATATGAAATAAAATTTCTTCTTTAGGCAGCTATCTTCTTCTTCTTCTTCTTCAAAAAGCTCTGAGTGTGAATCTTCCTGGAGGCAGGAGAACTCAGGTTGAAGAAGAGTGAAGAACTAAAACTTCTTCTCAGTTAGATGTGAATGAGCTGAGAGCAGTTGGAAACTGTAAGTTCTTAAGCTTGAATGCTGCTGATAGCTTTTTGATATGTGAGAGCTAGCTGATTTCTTTCTTCAAAGAAGTCTTTATATAGCAGCAGCAGCAACGGCTCTTACTTGAGTTTGAATCTTGTCTTCTACTGAACTCTGCAAGCTGGGCTGCAAAAAGCATAAAGCAAAACAAAAATGCTGCAGACAGATATCCTATAAGAGGATAAAGCTTTCTAAGAAGCATCAAATAATTCTGATGAAATAATACAAGAGAAAGTCACATCAGAAAAGACTCTTTACAGCCAAGGAAGACTTTTTGAGTCTAACGACTATAAAGGACAGCCTGGCAGATAAAGCAGAAATCATATCTCAGCTAATAAGACAAACAACTTTGTCAGAAAAGATTAGCTCATGCATAAGGAATAGAATAGATATTGCATGGAAATATTATCATAATTTATTCAAATAATCTTTTATAAAATGTGCCAAATTAATCACATCATAGAAGACGACAAAACTATTTAAAACATACAGCAAAACGTCGAACGACCCTCGGAGATCGTCGACCGAAGCACGGAGATCGTCGACCTATCGGACAGATAGTCAAACGATCCAGATAGTCAAGATATCAAAGAAGATAGTCGAACTACCTCAGTAGATAGTCGACCTATCAGAACAGATAGTCGAGCTATCAGATAGTCGATCTATCAGGACAGATAGTCGAACTACCAAAGCAAAACAAATAGTCGACCTATCAAACAGATAGTCGACCTATCGCAGAAAACAGATAGTTGACCTATCAACAGATAGTCGACCTATCAATGCAAAATAGATAGTCGACCTATCAACAGATAGTCGAACTATCAGATAGTTGAACTATCCAAGCAGATAGTCGAACTATCAAAGAAGAGCAGATAATCGACCTATCAATAGATAGTCGAGCTATCACAGAAAGCAGATAGTCGACCTATCAATAGATAGTCGAACTATCAGATAGTTGAACTATCCAAGCAGATAGTCGAACTATCAAAGAAGAGCAGATAGTCGACCTATCAACAGATAGTCGAACTATAAAGGGAAAACCGATAGTCGACCTATCAACAGATAGTCGAACTATCAAACAAAACAGATAGTCGACCTATCAACAGATAGTCGAACTATCAACGCAGACAGAACGTTGACCAACAGATAGACGATCATCGATCAGCCGATAGACGATAGTCGAGCGGCGTTCGACCATAGTCGAACGAAAAATCACTTAGCCAGATTTTCATCTGGACAGGCAATTCTACACAACTAGAGAATCTATCCTGTCAGCTAACCTTTGACCATAGATAAATCTTGGGTCAAGAGACAGAAAGAGAAGACTAAACTCAAATCAAAACCTAGGGTACCAACACTATGGGAGAGTTTTTCAGCAACTATCAACCTTCACGGTCCGTGAAGAAGTTGGGGGAAAAAACCTTTGAAGTATATGACAGCACATCAAGCTTCCTCGGACGTCAACCATTGACCAAGCCTGGATGAAGACCGACAACCTTCGACTCCGGCCGAGAATCATGGCTAGCCTTCACGCATTGGGTGGTAAATCTCCTCTTTTCTCTCATTTAAATGTGTTTATTTGCTTCGGATGTTTGCCAAGCTTGCTAGGAACTTAACAATTTTCATGATGGTTTATTATTGTAATTGTTGTAGTAGTTTTTAGTTTGGTTTTGCTTACTTAGCTTGCTTTGGATAGTTGCTTGGTGTTACGCCGCACTAACATGTGTTAGGGGCTGGCGTGGAAAAGTGGTGCTTTCGACCCTCAACGATTACGACTGCATGCCCTAATACTCTTCAGAGTATTCCACCCTTGCGAAGCTGTGAAGGTGACTCGCGTAATTGATTTTAGTAGTTGTAGAACAAAAACTCATCCACCAAACCTTTACCGCATTTGCAATCACTTTCCAACGAGAAAGAACACACTCCCAACATACACTCCTCGAGAGATTCGATACTCAGAGGATAAATCCCCCAGTTTATTACTTGACTATAATCGGTGCACTTGTCGAGATTACATCAAGGCCAAAGCCTACTTTCTATAGATTGGAAGCTTCATGGCCCCCAGCTCCTTGTAGGATACACCAGACCCCATACTTATGTCTTATAGCTAACCTTGGAAGTATACTCAGATTGTTAAATCCTTTTTAAGTAACCTTCCTATGTAACACTTGAAAGTTATTACTTCATGGTTAGCTAGTCAGCTAGAGGGGGGTGGGGGGTGGGGGTAAATAGGTCTACTAAAATTCTTGAGTCCTTTTTCTGTTTTCTTATTAACCTTTATATTTTCTTTTGCATTCTTCCTAAGGTGATCTAGAGCTTGTCTTTAGCTCCTGCAATAAAATAGAAAAACAAACACATAATAAACAAATAGTAATTTATAGTGGTTCCCCAATTCTGAACATCAACCTGCCCTCCCACCTTTCTAACTTATGTTAAAAAAGGCACAAACTCCTTCAAAATGCTCCTCAAAGCTTACACCTCAGGCCCTCAGCCTTACACTAAGGTTTTCTTCAGAACCCTATTCAAAACCACAAAGGTTCCTACCTCAGAGCCCTGCAGTGCTCCTACAGCTCAGTGGTCCCCAAACCACCTACCTCAGCCTTGTTTCTTAGACCTACAGCTCTGGCTTATTAGCCCTACAAATTTAGGCATATGACCCTACTCTCAGAGTGCTGCATGACTCCTATAGCTCAGTACCCTTCTAGTTACCTACCTCAGTGCCCTTCCAGGCACCTATAGCTCAGCATCCTCCAAGGGATACAAATCAGTGACACACTTGTCACCTACATCTCAGTGACTCAACAACCACCAACCTCAGGCACTAGGACCTACTACTCAGGATGGAAGGATAGCCCTACTCTCAGGTCCACACTTGGATCCTACCTCAGTACTCCAGCAGGGAACCTACCTTAGTGACTAATTAGTCACCTACAACTCAGGCACAATATGCCATACAACTAGATTCAAACAATCTGAATCCTATAGGAGTATAATCAAGAATATGAAATACTGACTCAGAGATAAATCTCTGAGTCTAACTTGCTGGACTGAGCAGATATCAATCCAGCCCTCTTACTATAGAAGGAATTAGTTTTTTTATACAACTACCTATTTCTCTACTGCACTGAAGAACAACTATCTTCTGTTGAAGGCTGACGGCCCTTCACACATCTATCTCTCCTTGTGGATTAGATTAATCAACTACCTTGTTCTGGAAAGAACAAACTTGTTGAAATGGAAAAATCTTCAGCTCTCTTTCTCTGCCTTTCTGGCTAGCTCTGCTGGACTAGAATTTCAAGCTCGTCAGAGAAAATGAAGTCTAACCACCTCTCTTTTCATTTTATTTTTCATTTCTGTGTTTGTTAACCCTAATCCCCTTTTCATCTTTTACTTTTATATCTGTTGATTTGAATCAATGACACAATTAAATGTGGGCCCTGCCAAGGATGGTCAGGGCCACCTCCCTCAAAAGAGGACAAACAGTACTTTCTGGTGCTGCTGTAGCTTTCCCGTAATAGCATGAAGTACTCTGACTGCGCTCGACTAATGGTGAGCAGGGTTCGACGAATTTTGTAATCAGTTCGACAAATTCTGAACGGAGCTCGACAAACTCAGAATCTTCACTTTAACTTGAGCTCGACGAAAGGTGAACTGGGTTCAATGAATTCTGAAATCAAATCGACGAATTCTGAAATGATCTCTACGAAATAAGAATCTTCAAACTTTAACTTGAGCTCGAAAAAAGGTGAGCTGGGTTCGACGAATTCTGAAATCAGTTCGAAAAATTCTTAATTGAGCTCGACGAACTCAGAATCTTAAAACTTTAACTTGAGTTCGACGAAAGGTGAGCTCAACACGATGAACTCAGAATTCAGTTTGACGAATTCTGAACTGAGCTCTTATTTAGAAGCGTTGAGTGACCCTGCCTCACTCAATGCATCTGGAATTAGAAAAATTCTGCAAGGATATGATATCGAAATCTGGTATTGCCGTGTAGTTGATAATGTGATTGTCGACCATGTATTGAGACTTGATTGGGGAGAAGGCGAGGCTCACAGGGAATTCCAATTTCCGATTATTTTCCGGATGAGGGCCTGTTCTCCCTTTATTCTACTGCCTCTACTCCTTGGTATGGTGACTTTGCTAACTTCTTGGCAAGCAAGGCGCTGCCGCCACATTTAACATATCAACAAAAGAAGATGTTTTTCTCAGACATCAAGTATTATCTATGGGAGGATCCTCTACTATTCTGCACCTGCATCGATGGGGTTGTCCGACGTTGTGTCCCCGAGCTGGAAGTTAAAGAGATTCTGAGGCATTACCATGATCACGAGGTTGACGGGCATTTTGGTACCGCACGGACTGCTCGCAAGGTTCTACAGTGTGGTTTATTTTGGCTTACGTTATTTCGTGACTCTTTTACACACGTCAAAGAGTGTAACGAATGTCAGCGCACAGGGAACATTGCTCGACGAGACGAAATGCCCCCGAACAATATGCTGGTTTGCGAGTTATTCGACATATGGGGGATTGACTTTATGGGTCCTTTCCCCATATCGCATGGGAAGCAGTACATCCTAGTTGTTGTGGATTATGTGTCAAAATGGGTGGAGGCGGAAGCGGTCGCATCAAATGATACTCGCACCGTGCTCCACTTCCTTCATAGGAACATCTTCTCCCGCTTTCGTGCACCGTGAACTATAATTAGCGATGGAGGTAGCGATTTCTGCAACCAGCAATTCGCTCAACTGCTGAAATGGTTCGTTGTTCACCACAAGGTTTCTTTGGCCTACTGAGAGAACTAAGTTGTCTACCTAAATCACCTAGAGGGGGTGAATAGGTGAAATGCGTGTCAAATGCGGAATAAAAAATTAACACAGCACAGATCAAGCAATCACACAGACGACAAGAGATTTATAGTGGTTCCCCAATCTTGGGTACGTCCACTTTCCTCACCGATCTAGCAAACCACTAGACTCGGCTACTCCACTATCTCGGATTGAAAACAATCCTACACCTCAGAACCACGTTCCTACAAAACTCGATCCAAATCGGATCTACACTCGGAAGATAAAGCCTTCCTACAAATCTCGGAGAAAAACTCCTACAATGAAATTTGTTAGAAAAGAAAATACAAACAATATATTGCACAGATCTGGATCTTTGATAGTCTTCTTCCTTGAGAACTTTGGCTTGATCAGAATATGATGAAGACGACTTGAGAGAGATCCACAGATCTGAAAAACGGAATCACCTCGATCGAGAAAATAGATCAGAAATCTTTGAGGCTCGGCGAGATCGAATGATTATCTTTCATCTGGATCTCGGGAGAAACAGAGTTGAAAGCAGCGATCGGAGATCGTCGATCCAGACCTTCTTCCGTGAACGGCAATGGCGGCGGCGTGAGAAATTAGGGTTCATGGGAATTTTTTTTTCTTTCTTAAAATATTAATCTCTGTAAAGCTTGTTATTAGTCAAATCTGAAAGGACCTATTTATAGGTGGACTCCAACGGTCAGAAATTTAATTAGGGATGACACGTGGACCAATCAGAAATGATTAATTCGAAATACACAGCAAAATTGTACTTGGAGAATTTCAGGAATGTTTGAACAGATATACTCGAGACAGAGAAGAGACATACTCTAGTATAAGATGTTATATACTCGAGTGGATAGGAGGAGCATACCTGAGTATAAGAAGAGAAGTTGCTCGAGTGATTCAGAGATCAACACTCGAGTGATTTTAGAACTACTCGAGTATGAGAGTATATACTCGAGTAAAAAACACTTATAGAAAATTTCTCAGTTAAAATAGGAAGAACTACTCGAGTAGAAGAGTTGGAGATACTCGAGTGAGGGGAAAATGAACTACTCGAGTATCTTGGGAAGACTACTCGGGTAATCACTAAACTACTCGAGTATGAAAAACAACTACTCGAGTACAGAGTCACTTACTCGAGTATATAGGGAACTACTCGATTAGGTAGACTTAGAAACTTTTTGAGATGAGAAGTGCAGATCTACTCGAGTATGAACAGAACACTTACTCGAGTAACCAACCAACTACTCGAGTACAAGTTATCACCTACTCGAGTACAATACAATCTACTCGAGTATGCAATCCAACTTACTCGAGTGTACAAAAGAGGTACTCGAGTATGTGGACTTAGAGAAAATTTCGGATCTAAGAACAGAAGGATCTACTCGAGTATAAAATATGACCTACTCGAGTGACTAACTATATACTCGAGTATAAGCTTATCTACACGAGTATACAGAGTCTTCTCGAGTATGTCTAAGGATCTACTCGAGTACTAGGTCACTTACTCGAGTAGATGAAGGAAGCTACTCGAGTATGTGGACTTAGAAAAATTCTTCTGAAAAAAAAATAAACTTCAATACTTCAGTCCACCAATCCAAGTGCATGTATAGGAAGTGTATCCCAATAGAGAGGCTATACATGGGCCAACACTTTGGATCACACAATGAGGGATTACATTGTATGGTCCTGTGTTTGGTGACCCATTATAGACTGACATTGGTCTACACTTGGCAATAAGAACCTGCACACATACAACTTAAACACAATATCAAGTACACCTTAATTCATCTTAGTTCAAGGTCTGACCTCCTACAAATCTGAGGTATTGTGGAGACAAATCCCAACAATCTCACCCTATTTGTAGATGTCAGCACCCTCTACACTAAGGTGAATTACTTAGAGTAAAAAGAACAACACACATATACTTAAAAAAATAAAGTAAACTGAAGCACGATAAATAATAAGATAGCCATAATCAGAATCAAATATATATATATATAGAAATGTTTTTAACAGATTAAAATGTCCATTTCCACATTCTCATTGACTCAAGAAGGGGCTTCTTTGTGCATTCTTTCTCTCTTCAGCTCTTGCCTCTCTAGGTAACTGAATGGTTTAGGAAAATATGTTCTGGGCCTAGGAGGAGCAGCTGGGTTGTTGTATCCCCAATTTCTATCATGAAGTTTGATCTTGATCTGGGATACTTCATAAGCTTTCCATTCTGAATAACTGTAATACTGATCTCTGTGCTCACCAAGATACTTCATAAGCTCACAAGGAATTCCAATTTCCGATTCTTTTTCGGATGAGGGCCTGTTCGCCCTTTATTTTACTACTTCTACTCCATGGTATGCTGACTTTGTTAACTTCTTGGCAAGCAAGGCGCGGCCGCCACATTTAACATATCAACAAAAGAAGAAGTTTTTCTCAGACATCAAGTATTATCTATGGGAGGATCCTCTACTATTCCGCGTTGTGTCCCCGAGCTGGAAGTTAAAGAGATTCTAAGGCATTGCCATGATCATGAGGTTGGCGGGAATTTTGGTGCCGCACACCACATCACATCACATGAGCGCGCACTTAACTGTTAGTGCATCACGAGTTAAATTTATATCTTTTGTGTGATTTGGAAAATGTATATGCTGGCTTAGGATTTTGAGATGGAGTAAAATGTTGACTCCTGCAGTGCTCCTAGTCGAGTACTCACATCTCGCTTAGAATCCATGTAGAATTTACTTGTCTTTATACTCGTAGTTTATATTTTTCTATTTGAGTAAATATTGTTTATTGTACTCAAAAATTGGTGAATCTTATGTGAATCTATTGGTAGAGTACTCACATCTCGCTTAGGTATGTTTGTAGAAGGTCGTTAGCCTCATATTGCTCGAGTTGTGAAAAAGGATGATTTCATTTGGTGGCTAAAAACTTGCCCCAATTTATTCTCGAAGCATGGGTAAACGGTTAGTTCAAGTGCGCGAGTGTGATGTAATTATTTCAATGATTAAAGGTGCTGAAAATATTTGAAAAAAAGGATGAAATGTGAAAATGATAAAAAGGTTGAAAAAGAAAAGAAGAATTTTTTTTAAAATAAGCTGAAATGAAAATTATTTGCTGTGAAAGTTTGTATTGGGAGTAGGCGATGAAAATACACATTATGTCAAGTCTAAGTCTAGGGGTATGGTGCACTCACGTGTTTATTGTGGCATGAGGATAGTGTTTTGTGCTAGCTCATTTTGGTTAGGTGCATTGAGCCACCATGTTTACCTTTGTATACCTCACTTAAACCCAAGCCCCATCTTAATCCTAAAGTCCTACTGATTCATGCGTTGAACAAAACCAGTGTCATGGAGAGTGTGCAAACGGGCAAGCTTAAGTTCACCGACATTGATGGATTTCATTGGAGGTTGTCCTGAGCCCCATTCTATGGCAATGCTCACCTTTATGATCAAATTGCTTTCTCCCTTCGCAAGAACGGAGGATTCACTAATATTCATTTTAAAGTAGTAATAATATATAGATATGCTCCTAAAAGATTATAACCTATGTTGCATAATTAAAATTTTCTTTTCCTGTATTTTTTATGCACGTTTGCTTCCGATATTACGTGGTACTTTGCCTTTGCACTTTCTATGCCAGCTTTTTAATTTTCTCGTATACAAGAGGGTTGATTTGCTTGGGACGAGCAAATGCTTAAGTCTTGTGGTTTGATGAGTTTGATATTTTTAGGGTTTTTTGGACTCTTCTGGGCTCATTTTCACGCACATGCAATTCATTTTGAGTTCCTTAAATCTTATATTTCACTCGTTTATACTTTCACTTGAAGTACACATTTTGGCCCTTTATAGTGTGCAATTGCACACTATTCAGCTGGGGGTAAGCACATTCTGCTCTCCATTTCTTTATTATGATATATTCAGTTGTTTTGTGTGCTGGTGGCTTGTGCCCCAGTTTACGGTTTGATTTGCTGGCTGAATAATCTCAAATCTTTTGAAATTCTATCCTATAGAAAACGTACAGTCATGTGTTTCCTTCAAGTACGGTTACTGCGGCCGTGCATTCAGCAGCCCTTTTTGGCAATCTATCTCTGGTTGTGCATTTTGTTCACACATGGCTAGTTTTTCACGTGCGTGAGTAAAATCGCACGACCTCCTTTTTTTTCAAAAAGATTATTTTTTTATTTTGTTCGCACACGGTCGTGCATTTTTAAAATACACAATCGTGCATGAACAAAATTATACATTCGTAAAAAACTATTTTTTGTCTTCGCCCGTGCATTTTTTTGCTATTAAATAATGCACATTCATTCGTTCGACCGTGCGTGCCTATTTTTCTAATGCATTTTCTCTATTTAAGCCAGATTTTGTGTCATTTGAAGGATCTTCTTAAACCCTTTAATAAGTCGATCATTTCTCTTCCAGGAGGAGCTCCGACTCCATTTTCTTCTGCTATCTATTTGGGCTTTGTCCTAGGCTACTTTACATCATCCAAGTGCTTTAAAGAAGATGATTTCACACTCATCATCAACACAAAGTAAGGAGATCGTAAAAATGTACATGGAGGATTGTAGTATACCAGAAAAGATGGGTCTATTGGGAGGTGGTTACAACCCTCCTCCACCCCGAGCAAAAGTTGGGACCGAGCTAATATGCAGATTGACGACCCGACAATTCCTACCGTGAATCTATAACAAGCCTTCAAATTTGGTAGTATCTTTTGCCCTTTTCTTATCTTGAGTTATTGTTGATAGTGTAATCTTCTTTATTTACGATTATGTATTCCTACTAAATGTGATTAGTATTGTGATTTTCATGTTTATGAAAATCATTGTTAGTTTAGCTTGTGCTTGAAGTGCGCCGCCATTCCTCCACCACCACACACACCATCCATTCAACAATCCTTCACTCTCATTCTGCTAGCCTACTCGCCCACTACATTTAACATCTCGTCCATCCGCCTTACGAAGCAGTGCATAACGGCCTGCGTAGTCTCCATCCTGCCAACCGAAGTAGTGCATAACACCCTACATAGTAGTTTGATAGTTTAGTTTATTTTGTTTTTGCATCTCAATCCAAAGCCACTTCATAACCCCATCCTAGGGACTTCAATGTCAAGTCATTTCTCAAAAGTTAACTCCACTATAATATGTTGCACGTGAGATCGATACTTGGGGATTTACTCCCACATTATATATTACTTGAGCAACCGGTGCTCTTGTCGAATGCGCATCAAGATCGAGGTGTAAGTAGAAACCTTTTGGTTTTCTTTACCGACACTTCTCCCAAAGACTGGTTGGTCCTATACTCTCTCTAAGATATGGCCTCAAACCTTTCCTAGATCTACAAAAGGCATAGCCGCCACAACATGCAGTGAATTGCGGAATCCTTGCATGAAACTAGCATCTACTCCAAACAATTTCCCATAAGTCTCGCAAGACTTAGTCACCCCTACCTGCGATAAATTCACAATGACCATAAATACAAAAGAATATAATAATATAAAAACTCCCTGAAAAAGATGAACTCGAAGATGACAAAGTTGCGCCAAAGATGGTTGTAGTAGATGTGAACGACCTTCATGTAGAGTATACATGATTGATCCTTCTTCAAGTTTGTAGCCATCAAGAGTATTAACACAGTTCTTTGGACTACAGGTAGGAGGCTCTCATGAAACTATAAGAGTTGTGTCTTCAAGTCGTGATCACTAGAAGGAGGTGGTCTGCTCTTTTTATATGTACGAATACTATTTCCAGCGTTAGTACTATTGCCGGGTGGTAGCTACTTTAGGAAACTTCTCTAAATGCAAATAGCAAAACTTTTGGCAACATTTTCTTCCAAATATAGATCTTCCGAAATATATCACATGGTGTTAGAGATAATGCCTTGCGATAGTAATATTTGGGCAACAATAAGATCTCCTTCCTTTTTTGCTCCTCAATCAGTAGGGAATTGGTGGTGTTTCCAAAAGATAGTGTCCGACATTAGTAATAATTTTAAGCGGTAGAAGTTTCCACCTTCCTTATTTGCAATCTTTCTTTATTAATGATGTTGACTTTTTCATAGGTACTAGCACGAGAGTCAGAGATATCGATCGACGGTAGCACCTGGTTTGGCATTCTTCTCTCTTGTTCAGGATTGCAAGTGCTAGCTCCAATGATATCATTACCACCCGGCATTAGCAACCAATATAACACTATCTTCATCATTTTGACTTGTCCAGAGAGAAGTAATGAACTTGTAGTTTCTACACACTATAAACACACAATAAGCATGATCAAATACAAACTGGGATTTGTTATTCTCAAACTAATAGATGTGGAATGCTTATTCCAACCACAATTACTATGGAAATTATTTGAATTATTGAGAGTTGATATGAGGAAAGATATTCCAACTGAATTTTTGAATTATCTATGGAAGATATTTGAAGAGGTCAAAAAAATTTCTAAAGACAGAGCTTGAATGATATTATATTATTCTTTGTAATGATAATTTCCTAGATAAATTATTCAAAATAATTAAGGATTGATATACAAATATTTCATGTAAAAGAATAGTAGAATACTGATGTGCTTTACGTCAAGTTTACTGTTCACATATATAATATAAAATAAGAGTGTTCCCCAACTATCAATCTCATGTGGAACACAGTAAGGTGGAGGTTGCTTTGGAGGAAGGACTTGAGATTGAATTCCTTAGGTCGAAATAATATGAAGGGTGTTTCAGCTTGCGAAAAAAAATAAAACTAAATTATTAATTTATTATTCATGTCAACATGCACTGCTTCACAAGACAGATGCAGATTATGCAGGACAATATGCATTACTTTGTAAGGCAGATGGCCGAGAAGGCCTGCAGATGGAATGGAAATGCTTTGCATAATTGAGGGTCTTAATCAACTCAATAAGAAGCTCATGCCTAGAAATTATTAGTGTAGAAATCCCAAACATTCACACCACATTCACCATGAGTGCACACCTCAAGCAACTCATACAAGAATAATAACATTGCATAAAAATGAAATGAAGATTTAATCAAATGTAGAGTGCAAACATCATAAAAATATAGAGAAACTAGTTGCAAACATCAAGAGGAGTGGAGGAAGAGATAGGGATACAACCACATCAACAGGCACGCTGATATTTACGGTAAGAGACAGCAGGCTGTCATTCCGCGTCCTAGCTCGGTCGTCAACATATGTTCTGGGTTCAGAAGAGCGGTCACCATCTTCCAATATACCACTCTTCTTTATCTCACGATCTGGTCACGTCCAAATCCGCGTCGTCCTTTCTCGGCAATGAGAGTAGGGCTTGAATCTCCTCCTTAAAGTGCTCAAATGATGTGAGGGGGCCTCAAGAAAAGGGGGAGGAAGAGTGGAAGAAATCAGAGCAGTCTCCCCTTCCACTGAAAGAAATCATGGACTTGTTCGGGCCTCAAAATGCTTAAAACCACGACACGCACGGTCGAATGCACGGTCAAACGCACGGTCGTAAGATCAAACTATGTGATACTTACAAGAAATCTTTCACTACATGCCAAAGATCCTCACATGTGATTTCTTTTCACGCATGGTTGCATCAATTGTGTGCAAATAGAAATGCATGGGTAAAGACATAACACATATTTTTCAGGCCAAACACAAGCCCATTTGATTTCCTTCTCGTACGGTTGAATCCAACCGTGCTTGAAGGAAACACATGCCCAATAAAAACATAATAAATTTAGACAAAGCAAGTTGCTCGTGCGATTTGTTCTCGCACAGTTGAAATTAACTGTGTGTGACCAAATCGCTTGGATAGAGGCAAAACCTAGAATTTCAGCCCAAAGGACACGCAAGGGAAAAACGCCCATGCGCGAAGGAAAAATATACGACCGTGCAATTCCCTAGAATTCCAAAATTGGATTGGGCACACCCCCAACTTGTCCATAACTACAAAATGAACCTAAAACACAATGGGAAGCACCATGTGCTTACCACCAGCATAGTGGAGCACAATTGCGCACAATATCGGGCCAAATGTGCACTTCATATACAAATACGAATCAAGTTGAATATACACAATTATGAATTAAATGTGAAGTGCAAGTGCATAAAAACAAGCCCAGATGATTTTGAAGGACCTTATAAATATCGGACTCATCACACCCCCATACTTAAACATTTTCTCATCTAGAGCAAACCATCCCTCATGTGGATGAGAAAAACGAATAACTGGCTTAGTAATTGCGAGGGCAGAGTACCATGCAAGGTCGCGTGCATGCATAGAAATTTTTAGATAATTTTCAGATATTATTCCTAATCAAAAATCGAATCACGATGAATGTATGATAATACGTAGGGATAAAATAGACTGATCGTAGGGTGTGCATTACCAACGATTAGGGATCGGAACAACCTCAAAAAAAATCCATCAATATCAATGACCATAAGCTCACCCCTTCACACTCTCTCCACGACACTGGTTCGGTTCAATGTGTGAATTAATATGACTTAAGTTTTGGGATGGGGGTTGGGTTTAAGTAGGGTACACAAAAGGATAGACATTAGGGGTACACACCTAACCCTAATGAGCAAATAAAATACTAAACCATTTATGGACAAAAAATACAAACGTTGGTGCACCACACCCCCCAGACTTGGACTTGACAACATGGGTGTGTGGACCGCCTACTCCCAATAAAAATTTTAACAAATATTTTTCAATTTAGGTATTCCTCAATTTTGTCTCTTTTTTTTTCTTTTTCATTCATCATTTTTCAATAATTTATTTCAACAAATTTTCAATGAAGCGCAACCACACATCCACAATAAAAAAGACCACATCGAAACCACCAAAATGAAAACAATAATACACTAAAGCTTGTATTTAGGTGTGTGACTAGGATTGGATTTTGGCTTTGGTGAGATATTGGTGGTACTGAATTAGAAGAATTGGGTATGAGCAAAGGGGATTATGAGGATAGACGATAGCAATGGTACAAAAGCTCAACAAGGCCATAATGATAACCTACATCACAACCAAGCGCTTGAACTAACCTATACCCATGTTTCGAGAATAGCTTGGGTCAAGTTCTTAGCCACCAAGAAAGATCATCCTTCCTCGTGACTCAAGAAATATGAGGCTAATGACCATCAACACACATCCCTATGCTACTATCATATTCACATTGTATTCACCAATATTGGAGTTGAATTAATAATGTTTATGAAAACAGAAAATATAAAAACCTAGAACTATAAAGAAAAATTAATTCTACATGGATTTTTACCCAAGACGTGAGAAATCGATTTGTACCACTACATGAGTCAAAATTTTACTCTGTCTCATAATCCAAAGCCTGCATAATAATTTTCCCAAATAACACACAAGAAACAAATTCAACTCATGACACGCCTACGGTTAACTGTGTGCTCATGTCAGTGTAGTGGTGTGCAATGAAAATGAACAATACTAAATTAACTAAAATAAAAACACTTCTAGCAAGCTATGAAATATTCACGTGCATGGGTAACAAATAATGGCTCTCCCCCAGACATGATTTATATAATACTACACAAGATATAATAATAAAAATTTTAAAAAATCTAGGGGTGGAGTGTACTTAATGCTTAGTATGTGATTATACCAAAAGATGCAAGAAATCCAAAACTATGTCGCATCATCCAAAATCCAGAAAATGTGTACTTGCAAGGGTGAGCTCCGATAAAATAGAAGAAAATATACAAACTAAAATGAAATAAAAATAACTAAACTAAACTATGTAGAATAAAAATGCAAGAAAAAATAAGATAACTACTGGGGTTTTTGTTTTCTCAGCATGACTTATTAAGAAATTTAAAAGTTCTAGCTAACGGGTGTATGAATGTAAAAGTGAACATGTAACTATTCTAATATTTGTGTCATTAACGGGTACAGATACAGTAATAAAACAGTTACCCCTCTACCTGAATAAACATATTTACTCCTCACAGGTAAAGGGAAGTGAATGTAAGAGAAGGAAGAGGAATCCTCACTCATCTCACAAAAAATATCCTTACCCAAGAAGGTGACATCTTCAGGGAGGAGGCAGGAGGAGAGGTCCAATGGTGGGGCTTCCTCTTCGTAGGTGGAATAAACCTCCTCATATAAGAGGATGCTCAAATCACTTAAGTGAGTAAGTATGCTCTAAGTCCTCCTTGAGTACTTATGAAACTACAACCTGCACAGGCTTAGACAGAGAAGGGTGATCAAGAAATACAAAAGAACAAGAACATAAATAATCATTAATGAGAGGAGTGGTCCTGGTCTCACTCCCATCAGGTTTAACAAAAGTATCGTTATCAGCAGGGAAAATATCGCTATAAGAAGAAAATGAGTTATAAAGACGTTTAGTGATGAGTAGGACTTTCTCCTCTAGTGATGTGGTAATAACCTCATCACTAAACCTAACGTCCTCCTCAGTGCAACTCGACATAGCTCGGGGCCCAACAACTCATCCTACACATCAAGATAATCAATAAGATTGAAAAATTTTTGTATAGCCAAGTCAAAAAAGACCGGAGGCATAACATATATAAAAAAAATCAGCAAGAAGATGTGAGCTATCCTCCGAGAGTGAATAACCAGTTAGTGATGGTAGTGAAGAGGGAGGAAACTCTGTAATGTCTTCATGACGATAAATGACAACACTAATCAACGCATTCGTTGTGCTCCAAAGATGACTTGGGGGCCCAACGCATATGTCATCAGTGATGAAATGAATAGTGGCATAGGAAGGTGGATGGATGGAGACTATATCTTACCCATCCCCCTCCTCCAATTCCAACTCCCATTCCTCACACTCCTTCATAGCGTGATCGAGACTTTCATAATACAAATAAGATGATGATTGTACCCAGAAGCTCGTTAAGATTCACGATTGGAGACACCAAGTTGTTAATCCGCATCATAGCTCTGTCTTCAACTGATGTCCGGGGTCTATAAGAGATGTCACCTTATTCCAATGTACCTGTCTTCTCTATCTCATAATTTGGCCACATCCAAAGATGTTTCCTCCTTGTTTTGAGATGAGAGTAGGGCAAGAATCTCCTACTTGAAGTGCTCAGATCATGCGAGGTGGCCTTAGGAAAAAGGGGGAGGAAGAGTGGAAGAAATAGAAGCAGTCTCCCCTTTTGGAGGAAGAGATCATGAACTATTTTGGGCTTAAAAATGACCTAAAAATTGCGTCTTAAATAGAAAATCTGTCAAAAAATTGTCACGCACGATCGAACTCATGGTCCTCCGATTGAACCGTGTGATACTCAAGATAAATATTACACTATAGTTAAAATGTCCACCCGTGCAATTTCTCTCCACACATGGTTGCATCAACCATGCGTGAATGGAAACACACGGGTAAAGACAGAACAAAAAATTTAAAAAAGCCAAACACAAGCCCGTGTGATTTCTTCCTCGTATGGTTGAATTCAACTATGCATAAAGGAAACACACGACCACTAAAAACAAAAAAAATTAAACAAAGCAGGTCACTCAAAATATTTGTTCACGCATAGTTGAAATCAACAATACATGACCAAATCGCACGGGCAGAGGCAAAACCTTAAATTTCAGCACAAAGCAAAAACACGGGCAAAATTCCCATGGGCGAAGGAAAAAATACATGACCGTGCTATTCCCTTTAATTCAAAATTTTGAAAGGGCATATCCTCCAGCTTGTCAAAAACTGTAAAATGAACCTAAAAACATAATGGGGAGCACTATGTGCTTACCCCCTGCAAAGTAGAGCTCAATTGTGCACCACAACAGGCCAAATGTGCATTTCGTGTAAAAATATAGATCAAGTGAAATATAAATGATTATGAATCAAATGTGAAGTGAAAGTTCATTAAAATGAACCCAGATGAGTCCTAAAGACCCTATGAATATCAGACTCATCAAATAAACAGAAACAAAATACAGAAATGAGATCAGATTGTCTATTGTAGTTCTTCTTCTCTTCTTCTTCACTATTTCAATAAGAAATTTAAAGAACAATCTGAAAGACCGTGGATCATAGAGCTTATAATCCTTGCGCCTTCTTCTCATAAGGATTCATCAATTAAAAAGATCTAGTCCACTACGGTGGAAAGAATCCTCAAAAATTTGCTGAACGAGGATTCAACCTAAAAAAAACCAAGAAGACTATTATTTTTTCTTCTTCTCTTACTCTCTCACTCTCTCATTTTCTATCTTTGAGTAAAGAGTTTTTTATATTCTCTTTTTAAAGGATTCAATCTGGTTCAAGATCTTTTTATCAAAAGATCTAGTGTATTGATTATGAGAGTCTTCTTAACAAAAGACTCAGTCTTGGTTCTGAGAGTCTCCTTAAAAAAAGACTCATTCCTTGGTTCTTAGAGTCTCCTTATCAAAAAAATCAAGCATTATGATAGTAGATTCTTTCCAATGTGGTAGAAGAGTGGACGTACCCAAATTTTAGAGAACCATTATAGTTTTGGTGTCTTCTGTGACATGCTTTGTTATGTTGTGTGCTTTTGTGTCTTAATTTTTCTATGATTGTTTTTTGCCCAGATAAAGATTCATGGTCTGATTTTGTGGATGCTAATTTGAGATTGGTTATATCTTGTAAATAGTTTTAGGAAATATTTTTAATCTCTATTCCCCCTTAGAGAATTCTCAAAGGTATAAGTCGTTATTGTTCACCCTTTCATTTTGTGCACTAGTCTAGCCCTTAAATAATTTTCTCTTATAACTTATCTTTAGCCTAATCTTGGGGTGTCCCAAAAATAATTTTATCTTAGAACTTCTCTTTAGCCTAAGCTTGGAGTCTCCTAATATCAAAACTTCTTCAACAACACCATAATACTACACTGGGACTGATAGAACTCTTATTTAGATCTATAAAATGTGTTGGGATGATAGATTTGAGTATATCTTATAACTTGATTTAGCTCATTAAGCAATAAAAATGCTTTTTCTTCACTTATCACATTCTCCCCCTTTTTGACTTCTTCAAAAGTGTGATGAAGAATCTCATCCATTTTGTCAGACAAAAACAAAATAGAGAAATATTGGCTATCCATAAATTTATTTATGGTTTCCTTCTTTATGATAGTGATTTTCTCTGTTAGAAAAGCAGTGGCACTCTGAATTTCATCCACTGCAATCTGATTTTTAGGATGGATATTCTCTAGTTTCTTATCCACAGACTTTTGATCTTTATAGTTATCGTCAACTTTAGTAGCTACTTTAAGTAATCAACTGGTGATCTGAGAATATATATGGTTTATATCATTCTTTAAAGTATCGAGTTTGGAAGTGACCTCTTCCTTGACGTTCTCCATATCCTTATCCACATAATTTTCAAAATATCTCTTTTGCTCCCCTAATAGTACTCTCATCAGATCTATGATTGGGACAGAGGCTTCTTCTTATGGTATGGGGGCAGAAGTGCTTGGGATATCTGATCCCATCTAATTCTCCTTCATTCCGATAGATCGTTCTAGAAAGGATCCCTAAAAAACTTCATTTAGGGTGTCTAAAATGTAGATAGGACTTGCAGCTTTCTCTTCTACACTAACTAATTTGCCTTTAAAGTATACAAATTCCCTAAATATATTTTTAGGTTCATAGGAAAGAAACTCTATAGGAGCTTCTCCCATACCTACATCATTAGAAATACTTAGGTCCTCTAGGATAGATGACTCCAGATGAGTCTCTTACTCAACCTTATCATTCGTAGAAACTTGGTCCATTTAGATAGATGACACCAAATGAGTCTCTTCCTTAACCTAATCAAAATGATCTTATAAATGCTCATCTAGGGTAGATGAATCTAATTGAGTCTCCCTCTCAACTACAACTATCTCTAGAATGAATTGCTCAACTAGTTTGATATTTGTCTCCATAGGAGATGGGTCTGCCTCTTTAGTAGGTTCTATGGTTGTCTCCCCATCAGTTTCTATAGGGGGTTGATCAATAATATGCTCCATATTATGGGCTATAGTTCCCATGTCCTCGTCTTCATAGTCCTTTGCAACCTCAGAGGTCTCCACTCTCTCTTTTTGGTCCTGGGGGACAAATTTATCCCACCTATCTAATAATTTAGATCAACCTTTTTCAAGTAATGGAGAGGGGCTCCCAAGGTCTGATCTACCTTATTCGTAAGGGAGTTGCAAATATATAAGGATAGGATTCTCCACAAATTAGAAGCTCTGATGACTTTTTTTGTCTTATCAAATAGATCCCTTTCTTAGTCAATCATTTTTTATTATGACCCTGGTTGTAACACCTTGCTCTTCCCAAATAATATAATAGTAGGTCCAGCCAGGACCTCGTGCCATATTTAGTTCACAAATAATGAGTAACTAAATTAATATCATAATATATAACTATGCATCATAGAGTTAAAAACTAGTAGAAGCATTTATTTATCATTAACCAGTATGTACACATCACCGATATAGTAAAGAAATAACATCAAGTGTTCTTGTCCTTATATCCTTACATATTTACAAATATAACTAACATATTTAATATACATCCGTATATAGGTTGTCAACACTTGAAAGAAATAAAAAACTTTTTTTCCTTCGAGTGCCAGCATAGCATGGGGCTTCAACCCACTATTTCCCGCTTGGCTTTCCTGTACCTGTACTAGCACCATCCATCAAAACATTATACAATATAGGTCAGCTTTATGCTAAAAAGAAATAGTGTAACTACCACACCCCCTTGTCTTCCTAGCTGTATGCTGGGTTGCGGTACCATATACCTACAAGCAAGACATACAAGCAATATATATATATATATAAAGAAAGTACAGCTACTGGGTAACAAGCATCATAACGTAAACATTTGTACACATGACCACATGTTTCTTGCTCTTAAGGCATGCTTTTGGTGTACACTTTTCCTAGTTCCACCTCCACCATCAGTATAGCAAACTTAAATGGTAATTGAGCTTATAGAATCAATGGCCATTACACCTCATGGACTTCTCCAAGATCAATCATTGCACCGTGGAGCTAAATCATCACCGACTAGCATGAAATGAGTTCAGATCAACATTTCCCATGCTCAAGTCAGTAGAATTTATCGTTGTGGTGCGGGTGTAGCTTTTCCTCGGACCATGAATATTATAATCTTGTATTCACACACAAGCTAGGAACAAAAGGATTCCATCTAATCATGCTACACACTTAATCTACTCAAGAGCACATAAGCTTCATGATCACAATCAACATAAAAGGATTCCATCTAGTCTGCTACCTCTAGTGGTAGTACTACCGCTAGGCATTAGCAAAAAAATGTTGCAGAGAGGTGTTTCATGGATTGGGCCTCTAGCACAACACGTATCTCCGGTCAGCTACCACTTGCGATCAGAACTACCGCTGAGCATTGGCAATTGCACACTTGTTTTCTATTGTGACCTAGAGTATTTCCTAAAGTTGATTTCAAGCACAACACACATCACCCAGAATCTAAAATCTACAGGATTTTCCACCAAGACATCTCCAATATGCAAATCAAACGTCACTGATCTGAACTAACATGTCATATATGGGCTTCACACAACATGCATATATCTGAAAACCAATCGAATTTTTATGTGCAGTTCATGTCAAGGACATACACGATCTAGCTAGAGGAAGTCTCGCCATTCAATAATTAGCAAAGTAGGCACTTCCATGCAAGAATATAATCATAAAAATAGGACAAGCACCTCCTAAGACTGGGAAAAAAGATCGTTGGCCTTAACGCTCACTTTGGCAACATGAATCAAAAAATGATTTGGATGGAAAGAATCACAGTAGGTTCCTCTCTGTAGATCATGACTTGGCTCATGATTCGGACCTCTAAAGCTTTAACATTGGCTGAAAGAAGCTTCGTCTTCCTCTTAGCCTTCTCTCTCAAAATCTTTCCTAAAGATCTAAGTCAAGATCATAGACTATTATTGCTGCCTATTCTATATCAAAGGAGTGAGTAATCTGGACTATATGATCAAACTCCAAAAGGAATTAATGGCCTCGTTCGTAGAATAAAGCTATTTTGGGTGCCGCCACCAACGTTTGTTCTAATGCTCGGCTTTAACTGAGATGGTGGTGGTGTTCTTATGTAGCACCACTAAATGACCGCTTAAAAATATTTGGCATGGCAACCTACCTCCGATAATAGCTCTATCGCTCGGTGTTAGCACATCGTGATATGTTAAGGCTCACATCTTGACTTCTTGATGCACATCCTTATATTCCACCAATACATCGTAATGGAAACGGCCCGGCGTTACGCCAAACGCTAGCGTTAGCTTCGACAACTAGACTTCTGATGCTTTCTACGACTAGGAAAACTAGGGTATTACAATCCCCCTACCCTTATAGAAAGTTCGTCCTAAAGATCTAAAATTATAAAAGCATTCAAAAATAGAAAATAAAAATTTACAAAATTTTAAATTATACCTTAGCAGAATAGCTTGGGGAACTCCTCATGCTTGGTTTACTCTTGCTCACAAAAAAGTTCCTTACAACCACAATTATCCCAGCAGATATTGACCATCTTGACAATTTTATTATGCAACTTTTTGACTTCAGTGTCTTTAATGCAAATGGGCTTGACTTTCATCTTTAGTCAATCAATTGGCACGTGATCAGTCGCAACCACATGAGTAGGCTCTTACACTACCTTCCACAGCACTGATATGTTGAATATATCTTGCAAACTACTCAACATTGGTGAAAGAGCAAGTGTGTAGATAGCTTCACCAACTTACTCCAAAACGTAAAACAGTATAAGTTATCTCTGACTTAGATTTTTCAAGCATTCAATACGTGATACACCCTTGAATGGTTTATCTTAAATAAACATAGTCACCAATGGAGAACTAGATGTTTTGGTGCTTGGTGTTTTAGTACTTTGCTTGCCTATTCTGAGTAATAAATAATTTTTCTTGGATAATTTGAATCGTTGAATTTTCAACATCGATGTCTTTTCACTTAAACAACTTTGTACACCTATTTCAGCCTAAGCAATGGGAGTACGACATTTTCTACAATAAAGGGTCTCGAAGGGTGCCATTTGAATACTAGCTTGGTAGTTATTGTTGTGGGCAAACTCAATCATATAGAATCTTCCCATCTTTTTCCGAAATCCAAGTTGCACATATGGAGCATATCCTCCATTATTCTATTAGTCCTTTCATCCTGCCAATCTGTTTGAGGATGAAAGATTGTTTTAAACTTCAACTTGGTGCCCTACTTTTGGTGGATTAGCCACCAATCATTTTAAGTGAAGCTCCCATCTCGGTCACTTACGATTCTATGAGGCAAACCATTCAATCGTACTATATTGTTAACATATAGCTTTGCAAACTTTTCCACAGAATCATCTTTCTGATTTTGAATGAAGTGTGACACCTTTGTCAAATGCTTTATGATTACCCAAATAGTATCATTCCTATATTTAGATCTCTAAAAGCCATGCACAAAAGTTTTCAAGATATCATCTAACTTCCATTACGAAATCAACAAAGATTTCAAAAATCCACCAGGTCATTGACATTGTGCATTCACAAGTGCGTAAGTTTAACACTTTTCCACGTAGAGGGCTATGTCATTCTTTAAACCTGACCACCAGAAACATTTCTTCATGTCTATGCACATCTTTGTGCGCCCCAATTGGATTGAGTAATCATTAAAAAGAGCCTCGTACATCAAATCTTGCAATTAACTAAATTTTGGGACACATAATTAATACTTGTCTCCTTTGTAAAACTTCTTCTTGGACTTGTTGTGATCCTTCTTTTAATGTGAGGATGATGAAGGATTGTTCTTCCACTACCTCCTCTTCATAATCTTCTTGAATTTCCTTGAGGAGGGAGCAAACTCTCCATCTGATATATTACTGTCAGATGAGCTGGACTCAATGCTTTCTGAATCAGCTGGCCTCCTTATATGCGAGGAAATCCTCTCCTTGTCTTCTTAGAGCCCTCAGCCTTAAAGACCACTATCCTCTCCTTGGCATGGGACCTGATGGTGGTCTCTTTCTCATTCCTTGTAGATAGCTGCATTTCATATGAAAGCAACTTTCCAAACAAAGTGTGAGGAAGAGTTTCAGCAAATGTGGCACTTGTCATATTGCATAGATCTTTGTTTCCCAGTCTCTGTTTTGAGATCTTAGGAACTTATCATTCAGCTCATAATTGCTGAAGACCCTCCCATAAGTCCTTATATAATTGACTACTCTTAAAAATTTCTTATAGAAATCAATTATGTTGTCTCTGCTGCTTTGCATGAAAGCTTCATATTCTTGATTGTGTTGGGATTTCCTATCATCCCTAACTTCTTCCGGTCCCTCCATGTAGATAATTAGGGAGCCCCACAATTCCTTAGATGTCTTATAGTGGACAAGAATCTGGAATGTTGAGTCAACAATGACACTCACAATGATGTTCTGTGCCCTCTTATCCATAGTTGTCAGGATGACCTCAACCTTGGTCATGTCTGTGTACTTTCAGGTTTGGACACTAACATCTAGGACAGAAATCTTCATAGGGATGAAGGGTCCTTCCTGGAATGTGATGAAGATCCTAGGGTCAAAAGTTTCCATAAACAACCTAACTCTCTCTTTCCAAATGCCAAAAGTCTCTTTTCTGCAGATTGGAAGCTTCATGGAGCCCAACTCCATATGGTTCTCTCCTAAACCCATAAGGATAATCCTTATCTACCCTTGGAGTTCTGTTCTGTCTGTTAAGTCATTTTTAAACAAACTCCCTCTAATACCACTTGAAATTCTTTGTATTCAAGAGTAGCTAAACACCTAGAGGGGGGAGGGGTGAATAGGTCTTTGTGTCTTTTCTTACAATATTTTCCCTTAGGTGTGTTGTGACTTATTTTTAAGTTTGCTTTCAAGAATACACAATATCACACAAGTGTTTATTGTGGTTCCCCAAGGTATGGGTACATCCACAGTCCCTCCTATCTTTATAACGGTGTGTTAGACAAGGCCAAATTCTCCAAACTTGGCTCCAAGAGCTTATAACACAGATCCCTCTGGATCTCCCAAACTCCTCCAAGCCCTATCTCAGGTCCAAGGCCCTACCACTCAGAGAAAATGATGCTCCTACAACTATGTGATCCACAGATCACCTACCTCAAACTTTATCCAAAGTCCTACACTTATCCTAGGAGGTTATCCCTGTACTCCGATCAACTTCAGGATCCTACCTCAGAGAATAACTCTCCAATAGCTGAGGTACACAGGCCATACCTCTGACCCACAGAAGGATCCTACACTCAGATCCATAGAATTATCCTACCACTCGGCCTTTATAGTTTAGGCTTACAAATCAGATAAGTTAAGATCCTACAGAGAGAATAAATTTGTTGGTAATGTATGAATCCAGAGAAGTTATCTCTGAGTCATACTCTCCCTGAACTAAGAAGAGTCAGTCCTATCTTCTTCACAACAAGAAAAAAAGATCATCAATGTTGGTTCTGCTTGTGCTGAGAGGTAACTACATTGATTGCTTCTTCTCTCTCAGAGAGAAATCTTCCCGACCTTGTTGTTGAGAGATGATTTGATCTTTAGAGAAAAGTTCCTTCAACAACAAACTCTATTTGTGATTCACAAACAACTTTTTAGAAGCTCTTATAATGCTTCAACTCTATCCAGAGGAAGAAGCCGTCTGCTTTTCTCCAGTTAGATTTTTTCTCTAATTACATGGAACTATCCTTTTATATCCCGCCGCTTAACAAATCTTTGCGCGGTAAGGGCAGGCTCAAAATGGCAACTATTTCATTCCTTTTTCATTTACAACTGTACAAAAGGCATGCATCACCTTTTGTCTTCTAGAAAGCAGATCCCACGATATTTGAATTTCTGCTGACGTCAGCATGAGTCAGTGCTTTTTCACTTAGTAAATTTCAGACAAACTGTACAGGCTTTGAGTGAATTCTTGTCACTCAATGCAAAAGAACTTAGCAGAATTCTGCAACTTGAAGCATTGAGTGCGTCTTCCTCACTCAACGCATATATACTTCTATAGTCTACCATCTTAGGCGTCGAGTGAGTCTTCATCACTTGAGGCATCTAGACTTAGATTTTTTTCTTGAATATAGGCATTGAGTGCATATTCTTCACTCAATGCTTTTTGCCTTTGACTGGCTTCTTGATGAGGCGTTGAGTGAACTCCCTTCACTCAATGCTTCTGTCCTTTGACAGAATCCTTATCGAGTAGGAGTTAAGTGAACTGCCTTCACTCAATTCTTCTGTCCTTAGACAAAATTCTTGATAGTAATATTGTAGCTTTGACTGTTTGATGTACTGTCGAGGATTTTTCTTCTTGGCATTTGTGTAAACTGCCTTCACTCAACGTTTCTGGCCTTAGCCAGATTTTACTTTGGCAATACAGAGGCTTTGACTTCCTGAACATCAGTCGACACTTTTAGCATCTTGGATTTGAGTGAACTGCCTTCACTCAATGCTTTTGGAGTTAGCTAGATTTCTGCTTTGCCAGCATCCTATAATGAGCACATTTTTCTTTGTGAATCACATTACCTGCCAATTTAGTTCAACAGAGAACTTCCTACATTCATTGAATTATGGTCATGCATCAAATACATTCATGTGTACACCATTGACTTGTGGGCCTTCTTCAAATCTAGGCTATTGTGATCAATGGACATAACGATTGCTTTTTGACTACCTTGCCGTATTTATCAAAGGCTTTCAAAAGTTCTTGATGTTGAGCCATCAAGTCAGCTTCAATTCCTAAGAAGAGTAGTCTTCATGACCATTAGTGGAAGTTTTTGATTCAGAGAGCATTGTGTGAGAATTTACCTTCCCATGGAATTGGAAGTCGCCAACTTCCTCATTTGATTGATCCATGAGACTGAAGTAAGCTTCTTCATTTTCAAAGCTTAACTCACTTGAGTCACTGTCGTTGAGAGTCTTGGACTTCTTTGCAACGAAGTTGTTCTCTTCCTTCCTCTAACCTTTTAAGGATCTCTTGTATTCTTTCTTGGATCCTTCCTTCTTTTATATAGACACTCCACAATCACGTGTCCTAGCTTGTTATAATAATAACATACTATGTTAGAGGAAGAATTTTTCCTCAGTTGTGGATTTTATTAGACCGATCACCATCACGATGCGATCTTCTGAAGTCCGAGGAGGAGGACTGATTTATCATTTTCCTACTTTTGCTGAGCAATCTTTTGAATTGCTTAGCAACTAGCTAGAACTCTCCATCAGACAACTCAGAGCCTGACGTGCTTGGCTCAGAGTCCTCTGTGTCATTTTGAGCTCGTGTCCTTACAGGTGCCATGACTTTAGATGTTCCTGTCCCTTAAGTTTTTAGAGCTACTGAATTCTCTATGCTTGAAGTCCTGGTGCTTTGCTCCTATTTCTTTACAGTATTCATTTGCAGTTCATATGAGAGGAGTTTTCCAAATAGATTCTGGGGATCAATCTCGGGCAGCTTTCCAAACTCCCTAATATCTACCACCTTTGTGTTCTTGTCCTTTATCAGGAATCTGAGGAATTTCTCGTTTGGGTCACCATAAGTGAATGTGCGACCGTAGTTTCTGAGGTCGTTAATGATCTTGAAGAATTTTTCAAAACTGTTAGTAATAGTATCATTAGCACCTTGCTTGAATGCCTCACATTCTTGATTCAGTAGAAATCTATGATTGTCTCTAACTTCTTCAGTTACTTACTTAAGAACTACAAAACAGTCCCATATCTCCTTGGCAAATTTGCAGTGGAATAAGTTTTGTATCATTGATTCGTCTACTGCAGTGCCTATGATATTCATTGTCTTTTTATCTAGGAAGACTAGGGTAATTACATCCTTGGTCAATTCCATCATTTTCTTTGGAATCATAACCGTAGAATTCCAAGCAGAGGGATGTGTTGGAATGTGAGGTCCTTCTTCCACAATCTGAAATATGTGTGGATCAGCAACTTCCATGTAGAATCTGACTTTTTCCTTCCACATGGGGAAGTTCTCCTAAGTGCACACTGGTAACTTCATCGAAGCCATATCCTTGCTTCTGACCATTGCAACTGAGTGGTATCTTTGGACAACTAGATAGGAAATCTTGTTCAAGGTGTTAGACTTATATCGAACAACACCCCTCTGATACCAATTGAATGTATCTAGTATTAACCTAAATCACCAAGAGGGGGGTGAATAGGTGAGTTCTGTGTCTTTTTACAGAATTTAAATAATTGAAAAATAAACACACAAAAACACAGAGATTTATAGTGGTTCCGCGTATTGGGTACGTCCACTTTCTTGCCTCGCATATCTACTACGAAGGGCTAGATTCGGCTACTTCACCTTTATCTCAGATTACAAACAATCTTACACCTCGAAGCCATAACTCCTACAACTTGGAGACAATGCTCCAACCACTCGGAGTACAAACTTTCCTACAACTCAGAGAACAACCTCTCCTATAACTCGGAGAATAACCACTTCTACAACTTGATCCTAAAGTAAGGATCTACAACTCGGAGGGAAAAACATCCTACAATTGAAAAATGATTTACACAAGAAAAGATTAAAAATAATCTTGTATAGATCTGAAATCTTCGATCCCTCGTTCCTTTGAATGGTTGATCTTGAATGTCTTGAAGAACAAGAGAGACCAAAGGATTTGAAAACTTGATCTGAACACGCGGATCAACTAAATCTGAGTAGAATCAGAATCTTCAGAGTACAATGATCTAGTCAAATCTTATAGAAGATTATCGAATTGTGTGTCGTTGACGTCGGGTGAGAGAGAATCGCGAAGCGTGAGAACGATGGCCGACGGGTAACTTTTTGGAATGTATCGATTTGAATGTATATGCACTATTAGGGTTTATTGAAATCCACCCTACATATATATAGGAAACCACCTTCTTTAAATGCTAGAAACATCCTTCCTTATCGAGAAATCTGCAAATTACTGTACATGGAGATCTGGACAAACCGAGCTGTAAATTTGAAAATAGAAGAAATAACCCTAAGTATAATTCATCGAGTATCATCGAGTATATACAGGTATAGTTGTCGATACACTTGGAAACTCGACAAAATTTTCTTGGATAATTTTAGCTGGATCTATCATGTAATTCAAAGCTTGGTAGAAGAGAAACTCGACGAATTTGACGTGTATCAGCTAGTATACTTGACGAATTTGACGAATATCAGCTAGCTGACTCGACACATATTTAAGTGATATTTGACAAATATCACATAGAGAAATCCAGAGAAATATAGTCGAGATGACTCGACGAATTCGTCGTGTATCGACTTTTATATTTGACGAATTCGATGAGTATCGATAGATACACTCGATGAATTCGACGTGTATTCACGATGATACTCGGCGACTTTTACTAACTGATTTCTTGGAATTCAGAGATTATTCCCTAAGTAAATACGACGAATTCGACGATTGCGAGTAAGCATACACGTCAAATTCGATGAGTATTTATGAGTATACTCGACGAATTCGACGAGTATCCGTTACTTACTCGACGAATTTTACTTGGAGAAAATTTGCCCTTTTGAAAGCCGCAACTAGATCTTCTTGGATTCTACTAATGTTCTTGAAGTAGAAGTACACCGCAATAGAGAGATTACATGTGATTACACACCTTGGCCTACACAATGGAGGATTACATTGTATAGTCCTGTGTTTCAAGGCCCACTGTAACCTAGCATTCAGTTGTACTTAGCAATTTCATCCTACATGAACATCACTAGAAAACAACATCAAATACAAACTCAATTCATCTTAATCCAAGGTACACTTCTTCTAATCATAGTTTTTGTAGATATAATACCAAGTAATGAGATTCTCTCATTCTAGATTCTAATTCCTAAGTTGCACTCCTGACGTCCTTATTTTGCTAGAGAACTTTAACCATTGGAATTGTCTTCCTTCTCAACACTCGATCTTGCATCTGTAAAATACGGACAAGCTCTTCGACATACGATATATTAGGCTGCAATAGGGGCACCAAGTCAAGGACATTGTCACAACCCGTATTTTCTCCGCATTTAAACAAAATATCAGAGCAAGAGAAAACACGTGTCACGATGACATGCCGTGCAGGGGATAACTGCAGGCGCTCTGGCAAGAATTCCAACCTAATACTTTATATGAAATCCCAAAGTTTGTTATGTAGAAAGCTGTAATTTAAGTTAAATTTAAATGGTCGTATCCCTCAGCTTAGTGGATCAACTAGTCCATAAGAAGAAATATGAATATACGCTACAAAAAATACTTTGTTTATATAGTTTATCATCCTACATGAGCATAAACATCCAAACAATACAACTCATGATATGCATACCTCTAGATTTAATATAAGTATATAAATAGATTTTAAGTAAGTTAAAATATTGTGACTTTGTTTTAAAGCAATATTATGCATAAAGTGGTCAAATGATACCATTATACTTTCTAAAATAACTAACATGAAATCTTAGCATAAAACCTTCCCAGGGAGCAAGTAAAATCAACCAGTTAGCAAAAAGAGACTAAGCAGGTAGCAGGTATCATAATAATATAAAAACTCTAGTGGGTGTCAACAACCTGACACGTACCCACCGAAAGGAAAAGAAAGTATGTCTGAACTAATCAAAAAAACAATAACACTACATCACACAGGTAAGAAAAAGACATCTACAACAACAGTAGAAATCCCACAACCACCAAACCTAGCCGCTCAACCAGCTACTTCTCTAAACCCGAGGCATTCCAAAGAACAGAATACCTCAGCAAGAAATACAAGAGGTAAAATGATCATCAGTAAATAATAATCAGAAGAAAACGAAAGAGTTACCAACCCCAACCACAAGAAAGCTGCCAAACCACAGCAAATGAGAAAAAAACAGTTATGTGTTATTAACTTAAAAAGTCCAAGAGTAAGGAAATTGTTGAACCGAGTGCGAAATGAAGCCATGCTTCGAGAATATTTGCAAGAGTAAGCATAAAAATATATGTCTAAACAATAAGAAGCAAGAGACTGAACAGCTCTAAACTTGTGAATTATTAACACCGGTGGAAATGGTTCTGAGTCGGTGGCCACATTGTCCAACACGATCTAACAGACCCAAACATCTAGAGAAGGCACTACGATGGTGGAAAATAAGGTCCAACACAACCCAACGGTGCAACATCTCAAAAGGCACTGAGGTGGTGGCAACAAGGTCCAACACAACCCAACAGTCCAAACATCTCAAAAATGCACTATGGTTGTGGAAACAAGGTCCAACATAACCCAACATTCCATGAGAAAATATCAACAACCACCAAGTGTAATGATTCACGAGTCGACACTAGGTTGGTGGTCCTTTATCCACTGCCAACAATGGAACACATCTAAACATCCATAAACACCTATAAAACCCCAACCAAAACATCGGGATTCTCCAATGACAAGAAGGACTAAAATCCCATAATTTACCCCAAGGCCCAAACTCGACGAATTATACTTAATTCGGCGAAAAAACTAAGTCCATACTGATTCATCGAGTATACTCGACGAATGCATTAGATACACGACTAACTATACTTGGCAAAAAAAATCAACAATCTTAGCGATACTCAATGATTCGACGTAATTACCTTGATACTCGACGAATCAGTGAAATTAACTAAGTCCACGAAAATTCTTCGAGTATACTCGATGACTCACTGAGTCCACTCAGCGCCTAGACTTAACTCAACGATTTGACTTCAATGAATGCCTTTAGTCAACGTTTTCGATGCCAACTGACCAGACTCGATGAATTCGTCGAGATTACACGACGCATTTGACTTAGCCTCGCCGACATTCGATGCATTCGACGCCAAAGTCATAACACTCAATGCCAAGCCTATAACTCGACGAACTCAACTCCTAATACTCAACTAATGCAGAATCACTCAACCCCGAGACTTATACTCGACGAATTTGTTGATATTACTCGACAAATCTGACTTAGACTAACAGATCACTCAATGCCAAGTCACATTCACTCAACGCTAAGGCTATACTCAATGCCAAAGGCTAATACTCGGCGAAATCGTCGAGAATACTCAATGAATTTGCCTTAGTCTCAACTCTTAAACTATTCACTGAATAGACTTAATCCAAGACCCATAATTGACAAATTTGAGGAAACTCGATGATCCTTACTCTACTCTAGCTAATACTCGCCGAAATTTAATTGAACCTAAACAACCTTTACCCGATGAATTCTTTTCACTCTTATACGACGAACTTAGACTTAGGCGGACTGTTATATATGACGAAAACTTTACTTAAGTTAACTGTCTTATACTTGACGAATTTTCCTAGACCAACAGTCATCTATTCGACGAATGAACCTAACAATATTAAATTCTTATTCGATAGATTATAATCGGGCTGTCTCTTACATAAACAACGAAGTTAAAAATTTGCAGGAAAACCTACACTACCTAGCAGATAGGCCGAACCTATACTGCACCTATTTTTTTCTAAGGAGAGAAGGGAAGAAAAGTAATAAGGAACACAAAGAAACGAACATGGAAAGGGGAAGAAATCACCACTTGCTTTGAATCGCCCGAAAACTGGCCACGCAAGTGTTCCTCCTCAAGGATCTGGATGAAAGAACATCTGGGCAACGATTCCTGAAACTTTTCAGGAGAAAAGAAGGTCAAAATGAATAACCTAACATCCAAAATTTCAAGAAACGGGAAAAAACTCACCGCACATACGTAGATCTCAGCGAGAGCAATCCGAATCTACCCTCCAATGATGATTTCGATCACGGAAGGTCCTTCAATCGACGGCTGAAAGCCTAGCAAGTTCTGCCGTTCCTCTCTTTCGCAAAAAAGCGTGGCGGCTCAGGAGGAAACCGATGAATAGGGTTTCCGTCAAATCGTAAGGCTATTTATACTTATAATATATTAATAATATAATATAATATTATTATTAATACTTTAATGCTAAAACTATCATTAAATGCAATCAACTCAGATTTTCTCGAAATTCGCAGCGAAGCTAAATATCGATGCTACGAATCCAACAACGAAGTTGAAATCAGAATCTGACAAACCAAACTCGGGTAGAAACTGCCCGATGTACAAAACACAAACTATCCCAAAAAGGCTCCACCGCGTTCCAAAATAAACCCGACTCACAAGGGATATCTCAAAAACACAGTATAAATTAGCCAAGTTAATATTCTAAGTCAAAACCTCAGATACCAAATGAGCAACAGACACGCTTCAGCAACAGTACCTATCAACTAAGCATCAACGTAATGCCCGGAAGTCAAAATACGCCACTAAAGGAATTAAAATAAACATAAAAAAAATCAGGAGTGTTATAGCAACTCCCCCTAGAAGTAAGTTTCGTCCCAAAACTTGAGACACGATAGAATCTTCGAAAGATGGAAAATAATAAAGGGTTATTGAATAGAGCACTTACCAAAGAAACTAGCGGAACAGATTAGGATGAGCTGCCCTCATAGCTGACTGCTACTCCCAAGTTGCGCTCTCCACATCTTGGTTTTGCCACAAAACTTTTACCATGGGTATTGTCTTCCTTTGAACCAGCCGATCTTGAGTATTTAGAAAACGAACATGCATATCCTCATAAGAAAGGTTAGGGTGAAACTTGGTAACCGAATAAAGATCACTTCGGTCTCTAAGCACACATTTCCGCAAATGGCTCACATGAAACACATCGTGCACACCAGGAAAATTTGCGAGCAAATCCAACCTATAAGCTGACACTCCGATGCGTTTAACAACTTGGAAAGGTCCCACATACCTGGGATCCAATTTATGGTTCTTTTCAAAAATTTTAACACCAACCTTCAGAGAAACCTTGAGAAAAACCATGTCTCCAACTGCAAGTTCCAAATCAATCCATATTCGATTAGCGTTCTTCTCATAACGATGCTGAGCTATTCAAAGCTTCTCTAGAATATGAGTCACTTAAGTATTCATATCTTCCAAAGCTTCTATACCCAATGACGGTCCTTCACCAACTTCGGCCCAAAATAAGGGAGTCATGCAACGTCTCCCATACAAAGCCTCAAATGGGGCCATATGCAAGCTCTCCTAATAACTGTTATTTTAGGCGAATTCCATAAATCTCAGTCGCTCACCCACGCTACTCTGTGGTCCAAGTTGTAATATCTTTTCATATCTTAAACAATCTGATTTACTCTCTCCGTCTGACCATTGATCTGCGGATGATAAGCAGTCAAATATCTTAGGTCGGTACCCAACCCTTCCTATAAACTCTTCCAAAAAGGAGACATAAACCTAGAATATCGATCTTACATAATACTAACAGGCACACCATATAGTCTGATGACGTCATTAAAATATAACTCTATTAATTTCTTCATGGAGAAATCAATCTGGAATGACACGAAGTGAGCACACTTTGTTAGTTTATCAACTCTGACCCACACTGAATCATGTCCTCGTGGAGATCTCGGCAAACCGGTAATAAAATCCATCGAAATACTCTCCCACTTCCAACTTGAAATCTCTAAGGGTGTCAGCTTGCCACCAGGCCATCCATGATCTACTTTCACGCGCTTGCAGGTGAAGCACTCAGACACAAACTTGTCTATATCATTCTTAATTCCATACCACCAAACGATCTGTTTCAAACCTCTATACAATTTAGTAGAACCAGTGTTGTAGGAAACACTAGAACCATGCGCCTCGCTGTACAATTTAGCTCAAACATCTTTAACTACAGGGATACAAAATATACCGAATATTTGAAGATACCCGCATCATCGATTGAAAAGTCTGGTATCTCCCCTTTATCAATTCAATTACGAAGGTGCTACAAATCAGGATCATCCTTTTGATGTAGCCTTGTAAGCGTAATCCATGAAGGCTCTACTACTTCCAAGTTGCTTGTCGAGTCGCTACTTCCGACTGAGATACCCATTAATAGAAACTCTTCCACCAAGGAATCCACCGAAGTCCAAAGATCTGTGCAGTTTTTCTACTCAAGGAATAGACTACCACATTAGATTTTCCCGGATGATATTTGATTTTGAAATCGTAATCTTCGACATATTCTAACCACCTATGCTGGTGTAACACCCCCATCCGTCATATGGAATATAATAGAAGGTTCGGTAGGGGCCCTACGCCATATTCCACAGACAGTCCTAACTCAGAGCATTCTAGCGGAAGATTTTAAACACGATATTAGAACCCAAATAAAATAGCATGAATGTCCACAATAACCAAAGTAGGAATGACAGCAAAAATAAACTAAAGCATCGGCCTTAGGGCCTTACAAGTGTTTACTTAAACAATACATGTTTTCCATACTTCGGCACGCAGGCCGGCCACACATGAGAATAACAAAGTAAACATTTCGCTTTGGCCTTCAATGGCTAGCACAGCATCAAGGGATTCAGCCCGCTACTTTCTAATATCACCTGTTCCTGTATACGAACAATCCACCGAATGGTGGTTAAACAAGGCAACGGTCAGCTAAAGCTGATCAAATTATAAATACCCCTCCCCTTAATCAGGGCAGTACTCTTCCTTCCCTGCATTTCATTAGTATGACCAAACATGATAGTGAAACTACAACTTAAGCACACTTCACTAAAGGCGTAGACACGCACGGCCACACACCCCGTGCTCTCAGGGAATATTCTCGGTGAATCTGATCCATTCCGAGGCTTCACCACCGCCCCTAGGATGGCAAACATCATGAGCAGATAAGTCTTTTAGCCATAGCCTAAGACACGCCCCCTATATCATCGATAAGTGCCACGTACATTAGGTCTCTTTAACCGAACCACATAGAGCAGGCACTGTTCCACTCAACCTATTGCTCACATCTCCATGTCAATTTAAGTCATCGGTGCGGGTCAAGCTTTCCTGATTCCCGAAGTATCGATCACACAATATTACATAACCCAGTTATATATAAGGTTTTTGAAAGTGAACGGATAGATACTACTCTAGAGGGGGGGTGAATAGAGTTATCAAATTTTGCACTAGACAAAAATCTAATAGTCTACCCAACTCCCTTGTCGTGAAATGCGGAATGAAAAGTTTATAGATAAGGAGATAACCCTAAAGCCTAACACAAGTGTTGTGCACAAACTCAAGCTAACTGTAATTACAGTTAAGGCTTGGAAATCCTAATCAGCAACTAGCAAACCTAGTTATATCTAATCACAGCCACAATGCAAGTAATTAAATTAAGCAAGCCAGACGACACAAGGAATTTATAGTGGTTCCCCAAACAACTTGGGTACGTCCACTCTTCTACCAACAAGGTAGGAATCCACTACAGGTTTTTGATCAGGTGCCCTGCCACCACAAGATCTGCTTCAGGTAGATCTAGAAACCCTTTAGACTTTTGATCAGGTGTCTAAAAACTGAACACAGGTTTTTGATCAGGTGCCCTGCCATCAAGGGATACTTTTGAAGGGAGTAATAACCCTGTACAGGAGGGGGAAAGGGGTTAAGGTGTCTTCTCTATTTTACAATAGATTAGAGAAGCTCAATAACTTGCACTGAGCTAAACAGCTCTAAAAGAATCAAGGCTCCCCCTGGCTCAAAGAACGTCCAGGTGAAGTCTTGCTTCAGTGCAGAAACACTTCAGAAAGTTCTGAAGGAAAAACTACAAGAAGATATAAAATATAAAATAGAAATCTTCTAGCAGCTATCTTCTTCTTCTTCTTCTTCTTCAAAAGAACTCTGAGTCTGAACTTCCTGGAAGCAGGAGAACTCAGGTTGAAGAAGAGCAGAAGAGCTTAACACTTCTCAGTTGAATGAAAATTGCTGAGAGCAGTTAACTTAGTCTTGATGAAAGCTTGAATGCTAATTGAATAACTCTTAGAATAACTGGTTAGCTAACTGAAATCCTTCTCCAAAGGATTCCTTTTATAGCAGCAACAAGCAACGGCTCTTTTTAATTTGAACTGTTTGTCTTCTTCTGAAACTTGAAATCGGGGCTGCAAATATCACAAAGACAAACAAACTCTGCAGCAAAATATTCTATAAAAGGGATAAACCTTTTTCAAAGAAGCTGCAGGAAGCAATCTGATAATAAAGGTACTAAATAAAATCACATCAGAGACAAACTCTTTATAGCAGAAGGAAGACTTTTCAGTCTAACGGCTATAAAGGACTGACAGCAGATAAAGTAAAATACACTGTCAACTAATAAGACAAACAACTTTATCTGAAAAGATTTGACTCAGGCAAAAGGGATGGAGCAGATATTGCCTGGAAATATTATCATAAAACAACTGAAATAAAATGCCAGATAATATACTAATTAATTAAATAGAATAAATAAATACAAAATAAAAAGGCAAACAGAAAACGTCGAACGACCCTCGGAGATCGTCGACCGAAGAACGGAGATCGTCGAACTATCGGACAGATAGTCGAACGATCCAGATAGTCGAACTATCAAAGGAGATAGTCGAACTATCACAACAGATAGTCAAACTATCAGAAGATAGTCGAGCTATCAGATAGTCGACCTATCAACAGATAGTCGAACTATCAAAGCAAAACCGATAGTCGACCTATCAACAGATAGTCGAACTATCAGAAGAGAAAAAGATAGTCGATCTATCAACAGATAGTCGAACTATCAAAGAACGACAGATAGTCGAACTATCAACAGATAGTCGATCTATCAGATAGTTGAACTATCAAAGCAGATAGTCGAACTACCAAGGGAAAACAGATAGTCAACCTATCAACACATAGTCGAACTATCAGAAGAAAGCAGATAGTCGACCTATCAACAGATAGTCGAACTATCACAGCACACAGATAGTCGAACTATCAACAGATAGTCGAACTATCCACGCAGACAGAACGTCGAGCAACTGATAGACGATCGTCGAACAGTTAGTCGACGATAGTCGAGCGGCATTCGACCATAGTCGAACGAACAAACAACTTAACCAAATTCTTATCTGGATAAGCTGGGAACTCTACAGCTAGACAACTAACCATGACCATAGATAATTCATGGGTCAAGAGACTAAGACGACAAGACTAAACTCAAATCAAACTAGGGTACCAACAGTTTTCTCTAAGGCCAACAAGATGGCAGAAATGCGCTTCTACCCAGGTTTTTGGGTGCATCTTGGAGTTAGTCCACAAGGCTTTCTACCGCAATCTACCACGTAGCATCCCGAAAAACTAACAATACAGAGTCTTCTCCGGTAATACATGCATAATGAAAACATCACTGATCCAGAACAACCTGTCCGGATAGGCTTCACACACCATTTCTATGTCCGTACTTCAATTCTGAACACTATATGCAAAACTACAGGGATAATCCATATCTACCCGAAGGAATACAACATGCTTACCACACACTTGCGGGAGAGGGTTTCCTATGAAAAAGGAAGAGGACTTCACATGTCCAAGTAGAGAATCATTACCCTAGAGGTTCGCTTCAGCCCCATAAAGGAGAAACTAGCCAGATGAAAAGCACTGCAACGAACTCACCTCCGCGGATCTAGACTCGGCTCGCAATTTGGAGCTCCGAAGCTCCAACAATGGTTGGATTCCTCCTTCTTCTTCTCCCTTTGCTCTCCCCTCTCTCTACCTCTTAGAAAGAGAATGAGCCAAAGGAAATGTGTTTTAAACCCTCATTTCCCAACCTTATCTCCTTATGAAGGACTCCAGACCGTCAGATCCCACCTAAATAAAACGAAAGGCCTTGATTTTCCATTTGAATGGTCTCCCTGTATCTATACACTGCTTGTGACATGACCGTGTCACAGGCCATGTCCCACAATCACAATAAAATGGCCAAACACCGAGCAAGACATGGCCCTAGACACACCTGTGTCACAGGCCATGTGCCCGACATTGCTCTGGACACACCCGTGACACTGGCCGTGTTCCTCAATCGCAATAAACTGACAAAACATAGAACAGGACACAAATCTGGATACACCCGTGTCACAGGCCGTATGCCCGACATGGATCTGGAGTCACCCGTGTCACAGGCCATGTGAAACTATAAGGGCTCCAAAAGTTCTTCAAAACACATCCAATTAATCCCCAATTTTCATAGGGCTTCGCTAAGGATATTATAAACATATTGACCAATTCATATTCAAGCTTTGGGGCGTTATAATTCTCTTCCCCTTAAATGAATTTCATCCAAAAATTATAGAATTGAAAGGTACACAAAATTAAATGGTACCTGAGTAGAATAGCTCTGGATACTCCTCAAGCATGGTCTGCTCTCGCTCCCACGAAAGCTCCTCGCGACTGCTTTGACCATCTTGATGGCTTTGTTCTCCAATTGTCTTACCTACGTATCCACGATCTGAATGGGTCTAACTTTCGTTATTTCATGGCTTTGTGTAGGACCGAGATGTGAAATACATCATGCAATCCAGATGCGCTGGTTCTTTCATGGCTTTGTTCTCCAATTGTCTTATCATGCAATTTCGACCGATACTTGATCTGCAACAACCACATGCGCTGGTTCTTTCATGGCTTTATGTAGGACCGAGATGTGAAATACATCATGCAATCCACTCAGCTCTACCGAAAGAGCCAAATGATAGGCAGCTTCACCAACCCGCTCTAAGATCTCAAAAGGCCCAACATACCTCGGACTAAGCTTCTTTAAGCATCAAATCCTTGATACGCCTTTAAATGCTTTATCTTAAGACATACCGAGCTGCCCACCGCAAACTCCATGTTCTGTTGCTTGCCATTGTAGTACTTTGCCTCCGTATCTTGAGCAATCAGTAGCCATTTCTGAATCAACCGTATCGTTGATGTAGAATCTTCAACCTCTCTTCATTTATAAAGCTTCGTTTCTACACAAGCCAAAGGTGTACAATACCTTCTTCCGTACAGAGCCTCAAAATCTGCCATCTGAGTACTTACTTTATAACTATTATTGTATGCGAACTCAATCATGTAAATATGTTCCTCCCACCTTTTACCAAAATCCAAGGCACACATACTAAGCATGTCTTCCATCATCCTGTTCACCCTTTCAGATTGCCCATCTGTTTGTTGGTGAAAAGCTGTGTTAAAGTTCAAATTGGTACCCAACAACAGATGAATGAGCCTCCAATCGTTAGATGTGAACCAACCATCACGGTCACTAACGATGCTCTGGGGTACACCATACAAATGGACTATGCTATCAACATAAAGCTTCGCCAGCTTCTCCACTGAATCATCCTTCCTATTGGGTATAAAATGTTTCACCTTCATTAAACGATCAACTACCACCCAAATGGCATCATTCCCCTTGTGCGATCTCAGCAAACCGTGCACGAAATTCATAGAGATGTCATCAAACTTCCACTCTGGTATAAGAAGGGACTTTAGAAATCATCCTTGCTTCTGGAATTCGTCCTTCACCAAGGCACAAGTCTGACACGTCGCCACGTATAGCGCTATGTCTTTTTTCATACCAAGCCACCAGAATAGCCTCTTCAGGTCTTTAAACATCTTTGTGCTCCCAGGGTGAATTTAGTACTTGGTAAAATGCGCCTCATACATCAATTCTTCTCGTAATATTTCAATGTTAGGGACCCACAACTGACCACCTTTCCATACAAGCCATTCGTCAACAAAGAACTAGTCATTCGACCCATCTACGGACTCTGCCAAGAGATGTTTCAAGCTTACGTCCAACTCCAAGGCCTATCGAATCCTGTCTGCGAGGACGTATTGAACCTCTGTCCAAGTCAAACATGCATTGGCACTAGATCCCTTGTCAACACATGAGATCTCCAAATCATTAAAATCACGAATGAGCCACTCGTCATGCATCTACAACCAGTTGGCCTGTGCAGGAGTTCTATGACTCAGAGCATCTTCCACAACATTCCCCTTCCCGGGAATATAATGAATCTTGTAGGTGTAGTCCCCAAGGAACTCAATCTACCTACGCTGGTGCATGTTCAGGTCCTTCTGATCAATCAGATACTTCAGGCTCTTGTGATCTGAATAAATATCGACCTTTACTCCATATAGGTAATGCCTCCAAAGATTGAGAGGGAATACCATGTCCGCCAACTTCAATTCATGGACCGGGTAGTTCCTCTCATGCACCTCTAACTAACGTGATCCATAGTCTATCAACGACCCGTGCTGAAGCAAAACACAACCTAAACCACTCCTATAGGAGTAACTGTAAACCTCAAAGCCTTCAGAACCACAAGGAGAACATAAGACAGGTGTCGTGGTCAAGCGACACTTTAGATCTTCGAAAGCATTTGCGCATTTCGGCGACAAAATAAAATTCTGGTCCTTCCTTGTCAGAGTAGTGAGGGGCAATGCTATCCGCGAGAAGTTTTCCACAAAGTACTTGTAATGGCCGGCAAGTACCAGAAAACTCCGGACTTCCGCCACGGTAGACAACACAGGCCACTCGCGTATAACAACTATCTTAGCCGAATCCACCACAACTCCTTCACCGCTAACTATGTGACCAAGGAATGCTACCGAGGACAACCAAAATTTACATTTGGAGAATTTGGGATACTGTTGGTTCTTCCTCATGATCTCCAATACCATGCGTAGATGCTTGAAAGGATCATCCTCGCACTGTGAGTACACCAGTATATCGTCGATAAAAACAATCGTGAACTGGTCCAAGTATTATCTAAACATTCTGTTCATCAAATCCATAAACACGGATGGCGTATTTGTCAGCCCAAATGGTATGACGGTGAAATCATAATGCCCATAACGTGTGCTGAAAGCCGTCTTGGGAATGTCACTTTCCCTTATCCGCAACTGATAGTATCCGGATTTCAGATCCAACATCGAGTACACAGCTGACCCGGCCAGCTGGTCGAATAGATCATCAATCCTTGGGATTGGATACTTATTCTTCTCCGTTAGATTATTCAACTCCTGGTAATCAATACATAGTCGTAAGCTCCCGTCCTTCTTCTTAACAAAACGGACCGACGTGCTCCAAGGCGTTGAACTTGGACGCACATAACCTTATTCCAACAGCTCTTGAAGCTGTATTTTCAATTCTGCCATCTCCTTAGGTGCTAATCGATACGGAGAGCATGAAAATGGTTTGGCACTTAGCACTAACTCAATGGTGAAGTCGATCTCTCGCTGAGGTGGAGCTACAGGGAGATCTTCAGGGAATACGTCAGGAAACTTAAATTAAACTAGGATACTATCCAAACCAGGCTTGGGCTTCGAAACTTCCACTAAAGTGAAAAACAGCTCTGCACCACTATGAACTGCCTTAACCACCTGGAGAGCAGACATCAAAGTCTTGCTTTACCCTTTCATGCCTAAGAACGCCGTCTCACGATCTGTATCCAGTCCCAATCTAACCACCTTACGGTTGCAATCAATGTATGCACGCTTCTCCGATGGCCAGTCCATTCCAAAGATCACATCGAACTCTACTATCAGTAGTAGCGATGCTCGCAAGTCATATTCGTGACTCCCAATCCCTACCTTCACGCAACAAACTCTATCCGCGTGCATAGAACACCCGTTAGGAAGCAACACATCCAATTTATCGCTTACCATCAAATAAGGTACTCCGATGCGCGATACAACTCTTCGGAAAAAAAGTAATGCAAAGCTCGCGTATCAAATAGTGCTCTCACCGGTAAATCAAAGATCGATACAAAGCCTAGCACAACCAGTCTACTTGCTTAGTTAGAATAAATTAGATTAATTTTTTATTTAAATATGTTTAGCGAGTAGTACGTTGACTCATGCAGTGTTCCTATTTATGGTAGTATGCTATTTTTGAAAAATTTCTTGAATTTTTCTTCACTTTCCCTTAGCCTTTCTTTTATTTCTTTTACTTTTATAGAACCTATCATCCTTTATTTTTCCTTATTAAAATATTTTTAAACATTAATTAGTATTAAGTGTAGTAGACACAAACCGGTCTAGATTCTTATTATCAATGTTTTTATGAAAGCAAATTCTTTATTTTTTATTTTTTGTGCTTATCCTCTTTTGAAATTTCAAAGCTTTACTGTGAGTAGATTTAGGAAGCATGAAAATGATTTAGGCATTTCTTTTGAAACGTTTGAGCCTTTGCACCCCGCCTAACAATAATCGTTGTTAGCCATTTTTGTGCCTTTTCCTTTCATTTTTGTAGCCCCACTTTTTATTTCACCATGGCCAAATAGCTTACCTATATGCACACTTAAAATTATTTTTGAGCTTTAAGTGCTAATGTGCATCTTTTTGAAAAAAAATTAGTGGAAAATCTTTGTATTATCTTTTGCTACAAAAGTTGAATTTTTTAAGTATGAAAAAAGAGAAAAGATGAAAAATGAGAAAAATATTTGATGAAAAAAGTAAAAGAGAAAAAGAAAAATGCATTTATTTTTGCTAGCTTTATTTGGGCAAGGCCCATTTTCTTTTTGTTTTAAGTGTGCAAATACCCCTCGTGTTTATCTTTTTGAATATCGCACCTTAAAAACCAAAACCTAGTTGTACGCCTAATTAAAGCCCTAGTGATTAATGCTTCCTACGTTTACTTTTTTGTATAGTAGCGAGAACTAGATTGAGTAAGTGTTTTTGAAATAAATATTGAACTTTGTCTTAATTGACTATGGTTTTAATTTGTCTCTTAGACTTTAGTTGTGACTCAATGCGATTTTTACAAGTTACTCTATTAAGTTTTAATTCTGTAAAAATATGGGATGATTTGTTTTTATATTTAGTTAAATTTAAAAAATTCTGTGCTAAGTTAAAGTAGGAATTTTCGGTTGTTTTTCTAAAATTTCTCTACCTCTAAATTCCAGTCTTACTCGTTTATAGCATTTTTTTTTAACTTTTCAATTAATCCTCTTTATTTTCTCTAACTCGTAGCCTTTGCTTGAGGACAAGCAAAATAATAAGTATGGGGGAATTTGATGATGCATATTTTAGCTTAATTTATTAGTGTAAAAATATATTATTTTCGTTTTAAATCTCTTTCTTTACGTAATTTTATGTCTATTTTCTGTGTAAATATTATAACTAATGATTATTTTTTATTTTTGCAGGTTTCAACAAGTTTACGGCCAAAAATCCCCTATCTCGCCCCCTAACATGACCTCCCTGGGCGTGTCATAGGGCGTGTAGCCTGAACCCCGATTTTGAGAGTCGCAAGAAGGATTTTCCCGCCAAAAATCCCTTGTCACGCCCCCCTGACATGCCCTTCCCGGGCGTGTCCCAGGGCGTGATAGTGGATTGGTCACCCTCTACCCGAGTCCTGCCACCGCATTCAAAGCTTTCTTCGCTGCTGCACGCAAATTGTACTGTCATGCCCCATGATACGCCCTCCCTAGGTGTGTCAAAGGGCGTGACCCGCCTTTTTCCGACGTCTGATGGCTTTCCGACCACTGATTTGGACATGATGCGCCTGTCATGCCCCCCTCTCACGGGCGTGACCTAGGGCGTGTCTGACATCGTGCCAAGGCAATCATCATTCCCCCCAGATTTCAGCTCCCGAGGTCAACTCCATACCTGTCATGCCCCCCTGTCACGCCCTCCTAAGGCGTGACCTAGGGCGTGACCAACTCGTGGGAAAACTCTATAAATACCAATCCATTCCCAGCTTTCATGAGCAAGTTTTGGTGGAGAGGGGGAGGTGTTGCCCCATGGTTTACTTGTTCTTTTTTCTTCTCTCTCTCCACCCCTCTCTCTCTTATTTTGTATTTTTTCCTTATCCTACCTTAGTGTTTTGCTTTTGTATTAGCTTTTGTATTTCTTTTAGTAGCTTATTGTGGGGCTAGAATAGGATTTCAATTTCCATGCAAGTTTAATTTTCATTTCATAGTTGTATAGCTCTCTTTATTCTTAATATAAGTGCTCATTTTGTTTACTTGTGTTCTTACTATGCTTTACTACTCATCTTTCCCCCTCTCTTTCCCTTTTTACCATGATTAACTAATCCTCCTTGTACTCGATCTTGATGATCCGAGGTTCGAGCGATTATGTTATGATGCTTTAATTTACCTTTTCTTTTTAGGGTTTAGGCCTTGAATTACTCTTAATTTTTCATGGGCTGGAGGTATATTATCGATATATACTCTCCACCTTTGCTTTAATTCTGGGCTAGCCGAGAGACAGATAGAATGTTGTGAGCATTCAAGAGTAAAGAGATTTGTACGCACCCCTCGAGAGAGGCACGGGTCAAAATCTCCCGGATTGGAGTAAAATCAAATTGAGGGGTTTGCCGCGTAAAGCGAGCTTTAGGCCTCCGATTTAGATGAGTGTCGGTCGGACCTTCCAAAATTCAGTTGGGCACGACTTTGAGAGAAGCGTGTTCAAGCTTGAGGAACCTCCACGGTGAAGGACCTTTACCCTATTAAGCTTAGGTTTATTTATCGTGTTTTTAATCAACTCTTGTTGAGGTGATTCTTGATCGAGTGCGCGCCTTTATCTCTAACTTTAACTCTTTTTATTTCTGCAAGTAATTACTTTTCTTTTTTTTAGCTTTGTAATTTAATTTCCATTTTTAGTTTAGTAATTAATAGAAATTTCAGTTGATAAAATATTAGCAATCTCCTTGAAGTAGAAGTAATCATTACACCCCAGGAAAATACGACCTTGATACTAATCTTTAGTATCCTATACTATAACTGATAAGGTACGCTTGCCTTTATCGATATAGAATCAGAGAATATTCTCAACCACCACATCCACCTTATCTCCTCTTTTAACCCTCTCTCCACCGTTGCGATTTTCTGTATCATATTTTTTATGCCATTGCAAGGGATTGTTTTGATATTTTGAAAAAAGGATAGATATTAATTTAATCATTTTGTTTTGTTTTTATTTCTCTCTCTCTCCCCTCCTTCGCGGTTGATTTAAATTTTTTTGTAAAGGTTAATCTTTGTTTTAATTGTGGAGAGTTCGGTCACTCTCGTGAGGAGTGTTGGGTAAGATATCCTTCATCCACCCATGATTTTATCCCTTTCGGATCGAATCAATTTGGCCAAATTTATCTGTCTTCGAATTTTTTTTCATAAGGTTACCATGGTTTTCAAACGCCTTCCTACCCTTCTCCTCCGAATTTTTCTGATTTTAATTTTCTGGAAATTTCTTGAATGGATATTTTGATCCTAGCCCTACTTTGAACTACTCAGGGTGGCAACACCCTGATCATTCTTGGGGCCAAGGTGATCATCAAATCATTCCATCTGAAGATTTCTCGGCTTTTTCTCCGCAAGTTTGCGCGCCTCCCATTTTTGATTCTATCAAAAATGAAGTCATTTTTGATGGTTTAGCATTTGATGCACGCATCAATGCTCACTTCAAAGTGATTTTTGATGCTTTGGCTGCTGAGGCCGCATCTTTTTCTTCCCCTCCTCCTCCTATTTATCTTTCGAATGATGAATCTTTGGATATTCCGCTGTGACTTCAATCACTTGCGGAAGACGATTATTCAGAAATTCCATTGTGCCTTAAACCTCTTGAGGAGGAAATTTCCCCTGATATGCCGATTTTTTTTCAAGTTTTTGAGGAAGACGAACTTTCTTGTGTTCAATCTTCCGAGGAGATTAATTTTTCAGATATCCCGGTTTGCTCTCAATTTACCGAAATGATTGATATTCAAGTGGAGCCACCAGATATTTCTTTCGAACCATTTTCTTTTGATTAACCGCCGCCACCTTCTTCTTTTTCTTCTCTTCCCCCTCCTTGCGAAAATTCCGTTTTCTTTTCTTCTTTTATTTTTCCCTCTAGTTTAGTTTTTAGTTCTTCTTCTTCTCCCCCTTTTAATAGTTTAGTATCTTTTTCTAACATTTTTTTCTTTATTTGAATCTTTTTCTTTTTTATTTTATTTAAAAAATAAAAAATTACAAAAAAATATTTTTATTTTCTTAAAAAATGTTTTGGCACTTGCGCCGAAACGCATATTACGCGAGCAGTTATTACATTTCTCTTTTTATTTTTCATTTAGCTAACAATGAACGTCGAGCTCAATGACGTTTTAAACAAAGAGCGCTCTTGTGAGGCACCCCTTGCTTATCTTTTTCTTTTTTATTTTTTTTTATTTTATTTTGTGCAGGAATAAGCTCCCGTGTGTTTGTGCTGCTTCTCGCCTCATAAATTGGACTCAAGCTGATCTTTTGCTCAAGTTTTGGGGGACACATTTTCCAACGTCTGGGCATCAAGCGCTAGGAAAGCTCTTTTCCCTCTTTTTGTATTTCTTTTTCTTCTTTTCTCTCTCTTCTCACTCTCTTTGTATTTAACTTTAAACATTGGGGTCAATGTTTAACTTTAAGTATGGGGGAGTGTTCCCTTAATATTTTACTTTAGAAAAATTATAAATATATATATATTTGAAAAATCCCAAAATATATATATAATTTTTTTTAAAAAAAACCCAAATTAAATTGAGTTAATTTTTGCCAAATCAATTAGTACCCCGCTACTTTGCATTTTATAATTTTTGTAAGCTCATGTCTACTTGCTTAGTTAGATTAAATTAGATTAATTTTCTATTTAAATATGTTTAGCGAGTAGTATGTTGACTCATGCAGTGTTCTATTTAGGGTAGTATGCTTTTTTTGAAAAATTTCTTGATTTTTTTTAACTTTCCCTTAGCCTTTCTTTTATTTTTTTTACTTTTATAAAACTTATCATCCTTTATTTTTACTTATTAAAATATTTTTAAACGTTAATTAGTATTGAGTGTAGTAGACTCAAACAGGTCTAGACGCTTATTATCATTGTTTTCATGAAAGCAAATTCTTTATTTTTTATTTTTTGTGTTTATCCTTTTTTGAAATTTCAAAGCTTTACTTTGATTAGATTTAGGAAGCATGAAAATGATTTAGGTATTTATTTTTAAACGTTTGAGCCTTTGCACCTTGCCTAACAATAATCGTTGCTAGCAATTTTTGTGCCTTTTCCTTTCCTTTTTGTAGGCCCACTTTTTATTTCACCACGACCAAATAGCTTACATATATGCACACTTTAAAATTATTTTTGAGCTTTAGGCTCTGTTTGGGAGGGCTTTTCGGAAAGGAAAAGGAGTGGTAGCAATAGGAAGGTGGGAAAATGAGCTTTTAGAAAATGTATATTGCAAAAGGAGATCCGTTTGGGTGAAATTCTTTTGTAGAGATTTTTAGAAAGGAGCATTTCATAAACTGATTGACAAATATCCATTGCGGTGACATTTTTATTAAAATTACGCACATTTTTCGCCCGAGCGTGAATTTTCCGGATGGACGAAAATTTTGCGTCCAGTCAAAAATTTCCCGCCAGGGCGAAAACATCGCTCAAAAACTGCATGCCCGGGCAAAATATTGGCGCCCGGGCGAAATAATCGCGCCCGGGCAAAATATTTGCGCTCGGGCGAAATAATCACGCTCGGGCAAAATATTCGCGCCCGGGACAAATATTCTCGCCCGGGTGAAAATTTAGCGCCCGAGTGAAAATTTCGCGCCTGGGCGACAATTTCGCGCCCGGGCGAAAATTTCACGCCGGGGCGAAAACATCGTGCACGGTTGAAAAAATTAGGATCGGGCGAAAAAACGGCGCTCGGGCAAAAAAACTGCGTCCGGAGGAAAAAAATCGCTCGCGGGCGAAAAACCGCGCCCCGGGAAAAAACTGCTCCCTGGCAAAAATGCACAATCGGGCGAAAAAACAGTGCCTGGGTGAACAATTCGCGCTCGGGCGAAAAAATTCGCGCCCGGGCGAAAAATTTGCACCAGGGCGAAAAATTCGCGCCGGGAGAAAAATTTCTCGCCCGGGTGAAAAAATTTGCGCCCGGGTGAAAAAGTCGCTCCCGGGCGAAAGAATATCGCCCGGGCGAAAAAATGTCGGCCGGGCGAAAAATTTTGCGCCCGAGCGAAAAATTCGCGCCCGGGCGAAATATTCGCGTCCGGGCGAAAAATTCGCAACCGAACCAAAAATTCGGGCCCCGACAAAAAATCCGCGCCCGGGCGAAAAATTTGCGTCGGGAGAAAAAATTCGCGCCCGGATGAAAAAATTTGCGCCAGGGTGGAAAATTCGCGCAAGGGCGAAAGAATGTCGCCCGGGCGAAAAATTCCGCGCCCGGGCCAAAAATTCGGGCCCCGGCTGAAAATTCGCGCCAGGGAGAAAAATTCGCGCACGGGCAAAAATTCCGCGCTCGGGTGAAAAATTTCGCGCCCGGGCGAAAAATTCACATCAGGGCGAAAAAATCGCGCCCGAGCGAAATATTCATCTAGAGAAAGTCTAGTGTTTTCGCAGTGTTGTCGAACTGGATCCAGAGGAGTAAAATGTTTTCATAGCATCAACTGTGTATCGGGTTGAGAAATTACTTTTCGAAAAGTTGAAAAGTAGGAGGCTAGTGACTTTTCAAATAGAGGAAAAAAAGGAGTTTTTGGTGGTAGCTTTTCCCACCGGTAGACATTCCAAACAGTTTATTATGTGTGGTGGCGTTTTCTAGAAAATGAAAAGGAGCTAGAAAGCCCTCCCAAACAGGCCCTTAATTGCTAATGTGCATCTTTTTGAAAAAAAATTAGTGGAAAATCTTTGTATTATCTTTTGCTATAGAAGTGCAAATTTTTAAGTATGAAAGAAGAGAAAAAATGAAAAATGAGAAAAATATTTGGTGAAAAAAGTAAAATAAGAGAAAAAGAAAAGTTTATTTATTTTCGCTAGCTTTATTTTTGCAAAGCTCATTTTCTTTTTGTTTTAAGTGTTCAAATACCCCTCGTGTTTACCTTTTTGAATATTGCACCCTTAAAAACCAAAGCCTAACTGTATGCCTAATTAAAGCCCTTGTGATTCATGCTTCCTACGTTTACTTTTTAGTATAGTAGCGAGAAACTAGATTGAGAAAGTGTTTTTGATAGAAATATTGAACTTTGTCTTGATTGACTATGATTTTAATTTGTCTCTTAGACTTTAGTAGGGACTCAATGCGATTTTTACTCGTTACTTTATTACGTTTTAATTCTGTAAAAATATGGGATGATTTGTTTTTTTATTTAGTAAAATTTATAAAATTCTGTGCTAAGTTAAAGTAGGAATTTTCGGTTGTTTTTCAAAAATTTCTCTACCTCTAAATTTCCGTCTTACTCATTTATAGCATTTTTTTAAACTTTTCAATTAATCCTCTTTATTTTCTCTAACTCGCAGTCTTTGCTTCAGGACAAGCAAAATAATAAGTATGGGGAAATTTGATGATGCATATTTTAGCTTAATTTATTATGGTAAAAATATATTATTTTCGTTTTAAATCTCTTTCTTTATGTAATTTTATATTTCTTTTCTGTGTAAATATTATAACTAATGTTTATTTTTTGTTTTTGCAGGTTTCAACAAGTTTGCGGCCAAAAATCCCCTCTCACGGCCCCCTGACATCCCCTCCCTGGGTGTGTCATTGGGCGTGTAGCCTGATCCCGATGTTGAGAGCCGCCAGAAGGATTTTTCCGCCAAAAATCCCTTGTCACGCCCCCCGACACGCTCTCCCTGGGCGTGTCCTAGGGCGTGACACGGGCCGTGTCACCCCATGCCCGAGGCCTACTGCCGCATTCAATGCTTTCTCCGTTGCTGCACGTAAATAGTACTGTCATGCCCCTTGACACGTCCTCCCTGGGTGTGTTAAAGGGCGTGACCCGACTTTTTCCGACATCTGATGGCTTTCCGATCGCTAATTTTGACATGATGCGCCTGTCACGCCCCCTCTCACAAGCGTGACCTAGGGTGTGTCTGACATCGTACCGAGGCAATCATCATTCCCGCCTGATTTCAGCTCCCGAGGTCATCTCCGTACCTGTCACGCCCCCCTATCACGATGTCCCCGGGCGTGACCTAGGGCGTGACCAACCCGTGGGAAAACTCTATAAATACCAGGCCATTCCCAGCTTTCATGAGCAAGTTTTGGTGGAGAGGGGGAGGTGCTGCCCCATGGTTTACTTATTCTATTTTTCTTCTCTCTCTCCCCCTCTCTCTCTCTCTTATTTTGTAATTTTTCCTTAACCTAGCTTAGTGTTTTGCTTTTGTATTAGCTCATGTATTTCTTTTAGTAGCTTATTGTAGCGCTAGAATAGGATTTCAATTTCCATGCAAGTGTAATTTTCATTTCATAGTTGGGTAGCTCTCTTTATTCATAATATAAGTGCTCTTTTTGGTTACTTGTGTTCTTACTATGCTTTACTACTCATCTTTCGCCCTCTCTTTCCCTTTTACCATGATTAACTAATACTCCTTGTACTCGATCTTGATGATCCGAGGTTCGAGCGATTAAGTTATGATGCTTTAAATTACCTTTGCTTTCATTCTGGACTAGCCGAGAGGACCGATAGAATGAAGTGAGCATTCAAGAGTAAAGAGAGTTGTACGCACCCCTCGAGAGAGGCAGACGTCCAAATCTCCTGGATTGGAGTAAAATCAAATAGAGGGGTTCGCCGCGTAAAGCGAGCTTTACGGCTCCGATTTAGACGAGAGTTAGTCGGACCTTCCTAAACTCAATTGGGCACGACTTTGAGAGAAGCGTATACATGCTTTAGGAACCTCCACGGTCAAGGACCTTAACCTATTAAGCATAGGTTTATTTATCGTTTTTTTAATCAACTCTTGCTGAGGTGATTCTTGATCGAGTGCGCCCCTTTATCTCTAACTTTAAATCTTTTTATTTCTGCAAGTAATTAGTTTTATTTTTTTTTAGCTTAGTAATTTAATTTCAGTTTTTAGTTTAGTAATTAATAGAAATTTCAGTTGATAAAATAATAAAAATCTTCTCAAAGTAGAAGTAATCATTACGCCCCAGGGAAATACGACCTTGATACTAATCTTTAGTATCCTATACTATACATGATAAGGTACGCTTGCCTTTATCGGATATAGAATCGGAGAATATTCTCAACCACCACATTCACCTTCTCTTCTCTTTTAACCCTCTCTCCACTGTTGAGATTTTCTGTATCAAGTTTTTGGCGTCGTTGCCTGGGATTGTTTTGATATATTTTTTAAAAAATAGCTATTAATTTTATCATTTTGTTTTGTTTTTATCTATCTCTCTCTCCCATCCTTCGCGGTTGATTTACTTTTTTCTGCAATGGTAAATCTTTGTTTTAATTGTGGAGAGTTCGGTCACTCTCCCGAGGAGTGTTGGGTAAGATATCCTTCATCCACCCATGATTTTATCCCTTTCGGATCGAATCAATTTGGAAAAATTAATCTTTCCGCGAATTTTTTTTCATGGGGTTACGATGGTTTTCAAACGCCTTCCTACCCTTCTCCTCCGAATTTTTTTGATTTTAATTTTTCCGGAAATTTCATGAATGGACATTTTGATCCTAGCCCTACTTTGAACTACTTAGGGTGGCAACACCCTGATCATTCTTGGGGCCAAGGTGATCATCAACTCATTCCATCTCATTGTTGATTCTAGCGAAAATGAAGTCATTTTTGATGGTGTGGTATTTGATGCACGCATCAATGCTCACTTCAACGTGATTTTTGACGCTTTGGCTACTGAGGCCGCATCTTTTTCTTCCCCTCGTCCTCCTATTTATCTTTCGAATGGTGAATCTTCGGATATTCTGCAGTGTCTTCAATCACTTGCGGAAGACAATTATTATGAAATTTCATTGTGCCTTCAACCTCTCGAGGAGGAAATTTCCCCCGATATGAAGATTTTTTTTCAAGTTTCTAAGGAAGACGAACTTTCTTGTGTTCGTTCTTCTGAGGAGATTGATTTTTCGGATATCCCAGTTTGCTCTCAATCTACCGAAATGATTGATATTCAAGTGGAGCAACCAAATCTTTCTTTCCAACCATTTTATTTTGATCAACCGCCGCCGCCTTCTTCTTTTTCTTCTCTTCCCCCTCCGTGCGAAAATTCCGTTTTCTTTTCTTCTTTTTTTTCCTTCTAGTTTAGTTTCTAGTTCTTCTTCTTCTCCCCCTTCTAATAGTTTAGTTTCTTTTTTTAGCATTTTTTATTTTTCTGAATCTTTTTCATTTTTGTATTATTTAAATAATAAAAAATTACAAAAAAATATTTTTATTTTCTTAAAAAATGTTTTGGCACTCGCCCCGAAACGCATATTGCACGAGCTTCCATTACATTTCTCTTTTTATTTTTCCATTTAGCTACCCAAGAACGTCGAGCTCAACGACGTTTTAAACAAAGAGAGCTCTTGGGAGGCACCCCTTGCCTATCTTTTTCTTTTTTGTTTTTTTATTTAGTTTTTTTCAGGAATAAGCTCACGCGTGTTTGTGCCGCTTCTCGCCTCTCAACTTGGACTCAAGCCGATCTTTAGCTCAAGTTTGGGGGGATGAATTTTCCAACGTCTGGGCATCAAGCGCTAGGGAAGCATCTTTTCCCTCTCTTTGCATTTATTTTTCTTCTTTTCTCTCTTTTCTCACTCTCTTTATACTTAACTTTAAACAATAAGGATAATGTTTATCTTTAAGTATGGGGGTGTTTTTCCTTAATATTTTACTTTAGAAAAATTAAAAAAATTATAAAAATTTTAGAAATTATTTTTTTTATCTATAATATATTTTTGAAAAATCCAAAAAAATATATAAAAATTTTGAAAAAAATCCCAAATTAAATTGAGTTAATTTTTTCCAAATCAATTAGTACCCTGCTACTTTACTTTTTATTATTTTTTTAAGCTCATGTCTACTTGCTTAGTAAGAATAAATTAGATTAATTTTCTGTTTAATTTTGTTTAGCGAGTAGTATGTTGACTCATGCAGTGTTCCTATTTTGGGTAGTATGCTATTTTTGAAAAATTTCTTGAATTTTTCCTCACTTTCCCTTAGCCTTTCTTTTATTTCTTTTACTTTTATAGAACAAATCATCCTTTATTTTTCCTTATTAAAATCTTTTTAAACGTTAATTAGTATTAAGTGTAGTAGACACAAACCGGTCTAGACGCTTATTATCATTGTTTTCATGAAAGCAAATTCTTTATTTTTTATTTTTTGTGCTTATCCTCTTTTGAAATTTCAAAGCCTTACTTTGAGTAGATTTAGGAAGCATGAAAATGATTTAGGCATTTCTTTTGAAACATTTGAGCCTTTGCACCCCGCCTAACAATAATCATTGCTAGCAATTTTTGTGCCTTTTCTTTTCCTTTCTGTAGCCTCACTTTTTATTTCACAACGGCCAAATAGCTTACCTATATGCACACTTTAAAATTATTTTCGAGCTTTAATTGCTAATGTGCATCTTTTTGAAAAAAAATTAGTGGAAATTTTTTTTATTATCTTTTGCTACAAAAGTGGAAAATTTTAAGTATGAAAAAATAGAAAAAATGAAAAATGAGAAAAATATTTGATGAAAAAAGTAAAAGAATAGAAAAAGAAAAATGTATTTATTTTGGCTATCTTTATTTGGGCAAAGCTCATTTTCTTTTTGTTTTAAGTGTGCAAATACCCCTCGTGTTTATCTTTTTGTAAATCGCGCCCTTAAAACCTAAGCCTAACTGTACGCCTAATTAAAGCCCTACATATTAATGCTTCCTATGTTTACTTTTTAGTATAGTAGCGAGAAACTAGATTGAGTAAGTGTTTTTGATAGAAATATTGAACTTTGTCTTGATTGACTATGGTTTTAATTTCTCTTAGACTTTAGTAGTGACTCAATGCGATTTTTACTCGTTACTTTATTAAGTTTTAATTCTGTAAAAATATGGGATGATTTGTTTTTATATTTAGTAAAATTTATAAAATTCTGTGCTAAGTTAAAGTAGGAATTTTCGGGTGTTTTTCAAAAATTTCTCTACCTCTAAATTCCCGTATTACTCGTTTATAGCATTTTTTTAAACTTTTCAATAAACCCTCTTTATTTTCTCTAACTCGTAGTCTTTGCTTGAGGATAAGAAAAATAATAAGTATGGGGGAATTTGATGATGCATATTTTAGCTTAATTTATTAGGGTAAAAATATATTATTTTAATTTTAAATCTCTTTCTTTATGTAATTTTATGTTTCTTTTCTGTGTAAATATTATAGCTAAAGTTTATTTTCTGTTTTTGCAGGTTTCAACAAGTTTACGGCCAAAAATCCCCTATCACGCCCCCCTGACACGCCCTCCCTGGGCATGTCATAGGGCGTGTAGCCTGATCCTGATGTTGAGAGCTGCAATAATGATTTTCCCGCAAAAAATCCCTTGTCACGCCCCCTAACACGCCCTCCCCGGGCGTGTAATTAGTTTACTTTTATTTAGCTTAGTAATTTAATTTCAGTTTTTAGTTTAGTAATTAATAAAATTTCAGTTGATAAAATAATGGCAATCTCCTCGAAGTAGAAGTAATCATTACGCCCCATGGAAATACGACCTTGATACTAATCTTTAGTATCTTATACTATAACCGATAAGGTACGCTTGCCTTTATCAGATATAGAATCGGAGAATATTGTCAACCACAACATCCACCTTCACTTCTCTTTTAACCCTCTCTCCACCGTTGCAATTTTCTGTATCAAACTCCGTCTTCTTGGCACTCGAATCCTTCTTCCCTTGGACTCTCTTCAGATCTTTTTCCAATGATCGGGCCGTATTGACCAGGGTTAGGAATTCTTGCTTCATATGCCTAGAAAGTGGTAGCCTCAGGTCATCACGTAGACCCTCGTAGAACCGATTAGTCTTATTCTCCTCATCGGCAAATGTAGAGCTAGCATAACGACCCAACCGCGTAAACTCGTGGAGATACTCATCCACGCTACTATCGCCTTGTGTTAGTCTCTGGAACTGATTGTCCATATCGATCCTCTGTGCTGAGGGAAGGTATCTTCCCAAGAGTAACCTCGAGAATTCCTCCATCAAGACATCAGTTAGTTTCCTTCCTACCAATTAATGCAGCTCCAACTCTTCCCACCACAACCTCGCCTCTCCATCCAATAGGAACGTGGCTATGGTGGTCTTCTGCCATTCCTCTGTTTCAGTGGACGTCAAAGCCAATCTTTGTCTTGGGATGGGGTTCCATTCCCTAAAAACACCGGAGGGTTAAAGCTCATTACATGTTTGAGCAGCTTCTCTGTTACTCTTCATGGTACTAAAGGCTCTACCACCACTTGTTCCACCATTCTAGGTTCTGCTGCTCAAAGTAGTGACTGCTCCCCTATAGGGGCAGGATGCTGCACTTGCCTTCCAGGTTGGGCATTTAGCATCACAAACATCGCCTCAGCCACAAGTCTTATTGTTTCAGCCGAAGGAGGGGTTGCAGACACGTCATTGGGTGCACTACATGCCTTAGAATGCTGGTGTTCTAACTGCCCTGCGCCACTCTTTGTCACCTATAGTCATACAACACACCATTAAGTAACAAAACAGAATTACAAAAGCAATCATATGAACACGCAGGTTCCTCAAACATATGTATTTTTATTCCAAAGTTGACATTCATGGGTTCTTTTCATGTTATAACGATGACGCACATACATGTGCTCACCACCTATTAAAAAAATTCATCCACGAATTCGAATAAGCAAGACTAATGCCTTAGTCTGATACCAAATTGTAACACCCCCATCCATTACATGGAATATAACAGAAGTTCCGGCCGGGGCCCCACGCCATATTCCACGGGTAGTTAGTAGAATTACATAGGAATACCAAAATAACTGCATAGGAACACACATCCTAACTCAGAGCATTATATCGAATGATTTTAAACATTATATAAGAAGCCAAATACAATAACATGAATGTCCATAATAACCATAGTAGGAATGACAACAAAAATACACAAAATCCTCGGCCTTAGAGCCTTACATGTGTTTACTTAAACAATATATATTTTCCATACATCGGCACGCAGGCCGGCCACACATGAGCATAATAAAGTAAACATTTCGCTTTAGCCTTCAAGGGATAGCACAGCATCATGGGCTTCAGCCCACTACTTGCCACTAGGCTCACCTTTTCCTGGATATGAACAATCCACCGAATGGTAGTAAAACAAGGCAACGTTCAGCTAAAGCTGACCAAATTATAACGACCCGTCCCCTAAATCAAGGCGGCGGTGCTCCTTCCCTGTATTTCATTAGTATAACCAAACATGATAGTGAAACTACAACTTAAGCACACTTCACCACAGGCGTAGGCATGCACAACCACACACCCCGTTCTCTCAGGGCACATTCTCGGAGAATTCTATCCATTTAGAGGATTCACCACCGCCCCCAGGATGGTAAACATCGTGAGTAGATAAGTCTTTCATCCACAGCCTAAGACACGCAACCTATGCCATCGGTAAGTGCCACGTATATTAGGTCTCTTTAACCGAACCACATAGAGAGGGTACAGTTCCACTCAACCCATTGCTCACATTGCCATGTCAATTTAATTCATCGGTACGGGTCAAGATTTCCCAATTCCCGAAGTATCGATCACACAATATTGCATAACCCAATTATGTACAAGGTTGGCTCTCAGGACACCAAGATGGCATAAATGCGCTTCTGCCCAGTTTTTCGGGTGCACCTTGGAGTTAGTCCCTAAGGCTCCCTGCCGCAATCTACCACGTAGAATCCCGAAAAACAAACGGTACAGAGTTTTCTCCGGCAATACATGTATAATGAAAACATTACCGATCAAGACCAACCTGTCCGGATAGGATTCACACACCATGCCTATGTCCGTACTTCGATTCCAAACTTTATATGAAAAACTGCAGGGATAATCCATATCTACCCAAAGGAATACCACACACTAACCACACACTCGCGGGAGAGGGTTTCCTAGGAAAAAGGAAGTGGACTTAACATGTCCAAGTAGAGAATCTTTAACCTAGAGGTTCGCTTCAGCCCCATGGAGGAGAATCTAGCCGGATGAAAAGCACCGCAACGAACTCGCCTCTTCGGATCTAGACACGGCTCACAATCTGGAGCTTCGAAGCTCCAATAATGGCAAGATTCCTCCTTCTTCTTCCTTTGCTCTCCCCTCTCTCTACCTCTTAGAAAGAGAATGAGCAAAAGGAAATAAGGTTTATACCCTCATTTCCCGACCTTATCTCCTCAGGAATTACTCCGGATCGTCGGATCCCGCCTAAATAAAATGAAAGGCCTTGATTTTCCCTTTGAATGGTCACCCTGGGTCCTTACACGGTTTGTGAGATGGCCGTGTACCACAATCACAATAAAATGGCCAAACACCGAGCAGGACACGGTCCTGGAAACACCCTTGTCACAGGCCGTGTGCCCGACATGGCACTGGACACACCCGTATCACTGGCCGTGTTCCTCAATCATAATAAACCAGCCAAACACAGAACAAGACACGGCTTTGGACACACCCGTGTCACAGGCTGTGTGCCTGACATGGCTCTGGAAATACCTGTGTCACAGGCTGTGTGAAACTATAAGGGCTCCAAAAGTCCTTCAAAACACTTCTAATTCATCCCCAATTTTCCTAGGGCTTCACTAAGGATATTATAATCATATTGACCAATTCGTATTCGAGTTTTCGGGCATTATAGCTTGCACAAATTTAATTCCTTCTAAGTGAAGACATACTTCAAACTCTTACAGTCCGTGTAAATCTTACACAGCTTGTCATACAAAAGATATCTCCACAACATCAAGGCATAAATAACTGCTGCAAACTCTAAATAATGAGTAGGGTAGTTCCTTTCATGTATCTTTAATTGCCTTGACCCATACGCAACTACCTTGCCTTCTTGCATCAAGACACATCCAAGCCTGATGTATGATGCATCCACATAAATGACAAACTCTAATCCTTCGGTAGGCAAAGTCAACACTGGAGCAGTGCACAATCTCTTTTCAATTCTTGAAAAGCTTCCTCACACATATCGCTCCACACGAACGTTGCATTCTTCTGCGTAAGCTTAGTCAGCAGCACATATATCGTATTAAATTCTTCCACAAACCTTCTATAATAGCCAGCCAACCCTAGGAAATTTCTAATATCTTTGGGTATGGTAGGTCTATTCCAATCCATTACAGTAGATATACTTTCTGGGTCAATAGAAATTCCATCCTTATTCACAGCATGACCCAAAAAGGAAACCTAAGGTAGCCAAAACTCACACTTACTTAACTTTGTATACAACTTATGCTCCCTCAAAGCAGATAGAACAAACCGTAAGTGTTGGGCATGCTCCTCAGCACTCTGGGAATAAACCAGAACATCATCGATAAATATAACCACAAAATGGTCCAAAAAATCATTGAACACTATGTTCATCATATCCATGAAGGCAGAGGGTGCATTCGTCAATCCAAATGACATCACCAAGAACTCATAATTTCCATGCTGAGAACGAAAAGCGGTCCGTAGAACATCCAACTTGCAGATTCTCAACTGATGGTAGCCTGAACGAAGGTCAATCTTCAAAAACACTGTACTACCACGTAACTGCTCAAACAAATCATCTATTCGCGGCAAGGGATATCTGTTCTTGATAGTTACATTGTTCAATTCCCTATAATTGATGCACAACCTCATAGAACCATCCTTCTTCTTTACAAACAATACGGGAGCACCTCAAGGTAATGTACTTATCCTAATAAATCCGCACTGTAATAACTCGTCCAACTGGGTATGTAACTCTTCCAACTCACGCGAGGCCATACTGTACGGTACCTTAGCAATAGGGCGAGTGCCTGGCTCCAAATCAATAACAAACTCCACATCTCTCTCAGGCGGAAGACAAGAAAGACTATCTGGAAATACATCCAGAAATTCTCACACCACAGGAACATCCTCGACGCGCGGTAAACTACCAACGATTTCAAAAATAGAAACAAAATCAGCAAAACAACTTGAATTCAAACGTTTCCGAGCACGTGCCATAGAAATAATCAGGGAACCCTAGCACGGAAAACCATAAACACTCCTGAGGTGGTCGTGTTCCATCATGAATTCCAAACGCTTAACCTTGTATTGGATAACCACATCATATCTGGACAACCAGTCATGTCCAAGATCACATCGAATTCCTCCAGGTCTAACACCTTCAAGTCAGCAAAATCTAAGAAATCTCCTAAAAGGATCGGACAATTCTAGATATCTTAAGTCAACACCTCCGAATCACCGGAGGGAAAATTAACGAGTAACGAATTGACTACTAGGTCGAGAGTCAGACGATGATGCTCTACGAAATTCCAAGCAACGAACGAGTAGGTATCACAAGAATCAAAAAGAACGATTGCCCAACGGTTCTTTACCTTAACTTTACCTACAAAGTCGCATTCGTAACTAAACAAACAAACATTGAACTAAAGCAAAAAGTGGGGAACTAGATTAGAATCAAACCTGAGATCACTTGGGTGGACGTCTGCGCTTCCTCCATAGTCATCACATTTAACTTGCCCTTCCCTTTATCCAAAAGCTGTGGCGACGGCAAAGCCTGAAGTGGAACTGGGTGTAATAGGGGCTGAGTCTGCGGGCACTTTGACTTGAAATGACCTTTCTGTCCGTGCTAGAAATTGAACTTATCCTTTCTCCAACAATGAGTAGCATCATGCCCCTTCTTCTTACACACGACACAAACAAAATCTCCCTTGGGTGCAATGTGAATTGCATGCACTTGATGCTGCTTTTAAGCTCCCAACCTCTAAAAACTTCTTCCAAACGGATGGACCGAACGGCCACAAAAACTGCACACCTCTTTGCTTCTTTTCTTTGAAGCGGATCCAGACTCTCGAGAGTTATTTGAATCATCAAACTTTCTCTTGTACTTCCTCATTTACTTGCCTTGATTCTTGGCATTATCTATGGCCTCTACTTTTAGGGCAGCTTCTACTGCCTCAACATAGTTTTAAGATCCATAAGCTCTAGCCAGCTGCTGGATGTCACTCCTAAGACCATCTAGAAATCGCTTAACTCTGCTAGCTTTAGAAGCAACCAAATCCGGGGCAAACTGGCTCAACTTGCTGAACTCAATCTCATACTCACTGACCGTGAGTTGACTTTGCTTCAGATGCAAGAAGTTATTGATCAAGCAATCATGCTAGACCGACAGCAAAAATTTCCTTAACAATATCTCCTTGAAGGATTCCCACGAGCATTCATTTGTGAGGTTATCCTTCTCTCAACCACTAGGTCTTTGCAAGGCCCTTAAGCTGGTAAGCGATGACCATAACTCTCTTGTCTGCAAAAATCCCTGAGTATGAAAACATCTCCTAGATTACGATAATCAAATATTCCAATGCCATGAAATCAGCTCTACCATCATAGGTAGGAGGTCCTAGTCGCTGGGAATGTGATATAAAATTCATCTTTTGTGGCAGCTGAGCTGGATGCACCAAAAGAGCGGGAGGAATTGGAATAGCTTGATCCACAACAGGGTCCTGCACTCTCGGTTGTTTTCCAAAAAATACAGTCAACAGCGCAAGGATCTGCGACTACATCTCCACCATCTCCTTAGACAGAGCCTCATTGCTCTGCCATAGTCCCTCAATCACTGCCTAACTTTGTGAAATAGACGACTCGCCCTCAGATTGGGGAGATGCTCTAGTCGCATCGTGCATAGTCGACATCCTAAGAATATAACAAACAACACATCAAAACCTCGCTTAATCGCTAGTACTATATAACTTAGTTAAGACCATATATGTATAGATACTTGCTCATGCTGCTAACTTGCTCTGGTATTTTCATTAATTATGTCATGTTTAACTTAGTATAATATACTGTCATCCTATTAACTCATGTGCATAGACAATGAATGAATGAATTACAATTATTTTTATTTTAACTCCATGTGTCTACGTATATCATCATATAGATATTTAGCTTAGCACATGTGCTAATGCTATGTTATATCATGCATGTTGTACTATGCAATCTAATAAAGGCCTTAATGCATGTTATGAGTGGCGTACACATGAAATATTATACGTCCCATACTACATAATATTGCATCTAAGAAGAAAAATCTAATGTGCATACATGTGATGATTGTTATGCATCCCATACTACATAACAGTCATATGTTGCCTCCTATGAGGATCCATATAAAAACACATATTTTGCATCTCATACTACATAATATGCCCTGTATACTTCTTATCATTCTTATGAGTGTAGTGTTCATGCTTCAACCAAGACGTGCTGAAGACACATCGATGTGTGTATGAAATGGAACAAGACAATCTAAAACTAACCAGAGATGGTCATTTGACCAATTGTCAAACAACCTATCCCTCTGATACCAACTATCACAACCTGTATTTTCTCTGCATTTAAACAATATATCAGAGTAAGTGAAAACATGTGTCATGATGCCACGACATATAGGGAATAACTGCAGGCGCTCAGGCAAGAACTCGAGCCTAACACTTTATAAGAAATCCTCAAGTTTGATATGAAGAAAGCTATAATTTAAGTTAAATTTAAATGTCTGTTTCCCTCGACTCAGTGGATAAACTAGTCCATAAGTAGAAATAAGAATATACACTGCGGAAAATACTATATTTATATGGTTTATCATCCTACATGAACTTAAACATCCAAACAGGATAACTCATGATATTCATACCTCTAGATTTAGAATAAGTATAGAGATAGCTTTTATATTAGTTAAAATATAATGACTTTTGTTTACAGCAATGCTATGTATAAGGTAGTCAAATGATACTTTTATATTTTTTAAAATAACTAACATGTAATCTAAACATAAAACCTTCCGAGAGAGCAAGTAAAACATCCAATCGAAAAAAAGAAACTAAGCAGCTAGCAAGTATCATAACAATATAAAAACTCCGGCAGGCATCAACAACCTGACACGAACCAACCAAAAGTAAAAGCAAGTATGTCTGAACTAATCAATAGAAAAACAACACTATCTCACACTGGTGAGGAAAAGATGTCTGCAACAACAGCAGAAACCCAGCAACCACCAAACCTAGCCACTCAATGAGCTACTGCTCCAAACATGAGGTATTCCAAAGAAAAGAATACCTCAGCATGAAATAAAAGAGTTAAAAAGATCATTAGTAGATAATAATCAGAATAAAACAAAAGGGTTTACCAACCCCAACCACAGGAAAGCTACTTAACTACAGCAAATGAGAAATAAATGAGTTATGAGTTATTAACTTAAAAAGTCCAAGAGTAAGGAAAATGCACGGAGTATGAAACGAAGCCATGCTTCGAGAATATCTGCAAGAGTAAGCATAAAGACATATGTCTAAATAATGAGAAGCAAGAGACTGAACAGCTCTAAACACGTGAATCATTATCACTGGTGGAAACGGTTCTGAGTCGGTGACCACAATGCCCAACACTTACTAACAGACCCAAACATCTTGAGAAGGCACTGCATTGGTGGAAATAAGGTTCAACACAACCCAACAGTCCAACATCTCAAAAAGGCACAATGGTGGTGCCAACAAGTTCCAACACAACCCAACAGTCCAAACATCTAAAAAGGGCACTATGGTGGTGACAACAAGGTCCAACACAAACCAACAGTCTATGAGAAAACATCAACAACCACCAAGTCTAATGATTCACGAGCCGGCACTAGATTGGTGTCCCTTTATCCACTTCCAACCATGGGTAACATTTAAACATCCATAAACACCAATAAAACCCCAACCAAAACACTGGGCTTCTCCAATGAAAAGAATGAGGAAAATCCTAAAATTTATCCTAAGGCCCATACTCGACGAATTAGACTTAATTCGGCAAAAAACTAATTCCATACTGATTCATCGAGTATACTCGACGAATGTAGTAGATACACGACGAACTATACTTGGCAAAAAAAATTAATTGTCTTAACGATACTCAAGGATTCAACGTAATTACCTTGATACTCAACGAATCATCAAAATTAACTAAGTCCATGGAAATTCGTCGAGTATGTTTGACGCTTGCTGAGTCCACTCAACGCTTGGACTTAACTCCATGATTTTACTTCACTCAACGCCTTCACTCAATGCTCTCGATGCCAACTTATAACACTAATTGAATTCGTTGAGATTACACGACGCTTTTGACTTAGCCTCATCGACACTCAACGCTCTCGATGCTAAAGTCATAACACTCAATCCCAAGCCTATAATTTGACGAACTCAATGCCTAATACTCAACTAATGCAGAATCTCTCAACGTCGAGACTAATACTCGACGAATTCGTCGAGATTACTCGACGAATCTTACTTAGACTCAAAGATCACTCAACGCTCTCGACGTCAAGTAACATTCACTCAACGTCAAGGCTATACTCAATGCCAAAGGATAATACTCGGCGAATTCATCGAGAATACTCAACGAATTTTTCTTAGTCTAAACTCTTAAACTATTCGACGAATATACTTAATCCATGACCCATACTTGATGAATTTGAGAATACTCAACAATTCGGACTGTACTCCAGCTAATACTCGTTGAATTTTACTTAAACAAAAACAACCTTCACCCGATGAATTCTACTCACTCTTATACGACAAACTTAGACTTAGACGGACTATTATATACGACGAAAACTAGACTTAAGTAAACTATCTTATATTCGACGAATTTTCCTAGACAAACAGTCATCTACTCGACGTATATAACCAGATTAAATCGGAATTCGATGGATTATACTCGGGTGTCTCCTACATAAACAACGAAGCTAATAATTGGCTGGAAAACCTACACTACCCAGCAGATTGGCCGAACACTATACTGCCCCTATTTTCTTCTAAGGAGAGAAGGGAAGAAAAGCAACAAGGAACACAAAGAAACGAAATTGGCATGGTGAAGAAATCACCACTTGCTATAAATCGCCCAAAAACCGGCCACACAAGCACTCCTCCTCAAGGATATGGCCGCAAGAACACCTGTGCAACAATTCCTAAAATTTCTCGGGAGAAAAGAAGGTCAAAATGAATAACCTAACATCCAAAATTATAAGAAATGAGAAAAAACTCACCCCACACATGTAGATCTTGGCGAGAGCAATCCGAATCTACCCTCTGATGACGATTTCAAGCACTGGAGCTCCTTCAATCGATGGCTGAAATCCTAACAAGGTCCGTTGTTCTTCTCTTTCACAAAACAGCGCGATGGCTCGGGAGGAAGGCGATAAATAGGGTTTCCATCAAATCATATGGCTATTTATACTTATAATATATTAATAATATAATATAATTTTATTATTAATACTTAAATGCCCAAACAATCGCTAAATACAATCAACTAAGATTTTCACGAAATTCGCAGCGAAGCTAAATATCGATGATATGAATCCAACGATGAAGTCAAAATAAAAATCTGACAAACCAAACTCGGGTAGAAACTCCCCGATGTCCAAAACACCAACAATCCCAAAAAGGTTCCACCGAGTTTCAAAACAAACCCGGCTCGTAAGGGATATCTAAAAACACACTAGAAATTAGCCAAGCTAATATTCTAAGTCAAAACTCAGATACGAAATGAGCAACAGTCATGCTCCAGCAACGATATCTATCAACTATACGCTAACGTAATGCCCTGACGTCAAAATACGCCACTATTGGAATTTAAATAAACATCGAAAGAAATTTGGGGCGTTACAGACATATCGATCACTACGAACACACTTTTACAACTGTCTTACATGAAACACGTCGTGAACACCAGGGAAAGAGGCAGGAAACTCTAGCCTAAAAGTCGACACCCCGATACGCTCCACAATCTGGAAAGGTCCCACATGCCTGGGATCCAATTTGTGGTTTCTTCCAAACCTCTTAACACCTGACATCAGAGAGACCTTCAAAAAAACCTTGTCCAAAATCGCAAACTCCAGCACAACCCTGCATTGATTTGTATACTTTTTATATCGCTCCTGAGCCAACTGTAACTTTTCATGAATATGTGTCACTAAAATGCTCATATCTTTTAAAGCTTCCATACCGAGAAAAGGCTTCTCACCAACTTCAGCCTAAAGTAGGGGAGTCAGACAATGCCTCCCATATAAGGCTTCAAAAGGTGTCATCTACAAACTCTCCTGATACCTGTTATTGTACGCAAATTCCATCAGTCCAAGGCATTTATCCTAAGCTCCATCATGGTCCAGAATATAACATCTAATCATGTCCTCCAAAATCTGATTCACTCTTTCCGTCTGAACATTAGTCTGAGGATGTTAAGCACCAGAATATCTAAGATCAATGCCTAAAGCTCCCTGCAAGATTTACAAAAAAAAAATATATGAACCTGGAGTCTCAGTCTGACACAATACTCATAGGAAAACCATGCAACATGATGACTTTGTTCAAACAAAGCTCAGCTATCTTTTCCATAGAATAATCAATCTTGAAGGGCACAAAGTGAGCACACTTTGTCCTCCTATCGACAATAACCCACGCCACATCATGCCCTCGGGGATACTTCAGCAACCCAGTAATGAAATCCATAGAAATGCTATCTCACTTCAAACTCGGAATATCCAACGACGTTAACTTACCGCTAGGTCTTCTATGATCAGCTTTAACAGGCTGGCAAGTATAGCACTCAGATACAAACCTTGCTATATCATTCTTCATACTTGACCACCAGACAATTTGCTTCAGATCTCGATACATCTTTGTGGAAACAGGATGGTAGGCAACAATATAACCGTGCAAATGTACAAATTTAAGTTTGTGATTCCACGAAGTGATGATTTGCTTGGGACGAGCAAATGTTTTAGTCTTGGGGTGTGATGAGTCCAAGTTATATACATATTTTTGGACTCATCTGTGCTAGTTTTCCCGTTGATGCACTACACTTTAGAGCCATAATTATTCATATTTGCTATTATGTCCATTCCATGTTAAGTGCACTTTTGGCCCATTTTCAGTGTGATTTCGTAGTTTTTGTACTTTTGCCCTACTTGGTGTTTTTCTGTGTATGGAGAATGTGGTATGCTCGTTTGGTGGCTCTTCTATTTTTGTTATAGGTACAAAGATCATGTGCATGTACCAGGATTGTTGGGGAATGTTTTTTGCCTAAGGGCCACTAATCGTGCATTTTTACACACGCACGGTTAGTGGACTCCTTAGCGCACGACCGCTGGTGGTGCACGGCCTGTTCATCGAACCCCAAATAAAGCAGGATCTATAGCGTACGATCATTAAAACTATAGCCCACGACCACTTGTCGTGAGCCAATGATCGTGCGCACTATTCTCCATTTTTTCAAGTTCTGTCTGGGGCATTCGAACAAGCAATGGACATAGTGCGTACGACCACAGGTCATGCTCCACTTCTCGTGCGTGTTTATTCCTTTTTTTTAGAGTTTTATCTGGGCAATCGCACGACCATTGGACATAGTGCGCACGGCCACTGGTCGTGCCCCACTGCTCGTGCGCGATTTCCTATTTTTCTTGAGTTCTCTATTTGCTAATCGCATGATCATGGGATCTAGTGCCCATGACCACCAGTCGTGCGCAACTTATCGTGCGTATATATATTATTTTTTCTGTCAATTATAGGTTTCTCTGTAGCAGAGCGCACGATCATCAACTGTCAGTGCGCACAACCACTGGTCGTGCGATACTGATCGCGCACTCTGATTTTCTACTACTGTATTTTAGCCCATGCTTCGCGATTTAGGTCAACACCTTTAATTTTTCCACCCCGCTGCTGCGCGCGAAGCACCGATTTTCACCCCCATAGGTCCTCCACACATCTCCATCCTCCGAGAAGCTTTCTCTGGCGATCCAAAGCCATCTTCACCTCTTCGGAGAGTTTTCGGCCACCAGTAGTGTGCAATAAGGATCTTTCGGTACAACTCATTTGGGCAACGGGAGAAACGATTGAAGGAATGGGAAGAAGATGGAGGAAGACAAGTGGATTGACAACCCATTTACCTCTGGAAGTAACAACGGTCAGAGTCGTGAAGTGGACTGACAACCCACCACTACGGCCATGAACCACGGCTAGGCTTTCCCCCTATCGGTTTATTCTACCTTTTCTCATAGTGAAGTGTATTCTTAAGCTTTTAATGAACTTGAACATACTTTTATTTGTCTATGAATGAAGTCTTTTTTGGTTAGTTACATCCTTATTGTTTGTTGTGTTTCACTCGCCTCCATTGACATCCACTCACTCGTGCACTAGAACCACTCTAGAAAAGGCTAGTCTTGTTAGTTGATGAGGTGATTATGACCCTCACTTTCCGTACTTGTGTTCAACCCATCCGCTTGCTCTCCGTCCATTCGTCTAACGAAGCATGGCATAGCGGCCTACACAAGTTCCATCCACCAAGTGAAGCGGTGCTTATGATCCTCATTAATTTTATTTTTGTTTTTATAGTATTAGGAATAAAAAACCAACCCCCTTGTTGTTTCGTATTACTCTTAGGAACGATCTTTCTATGACGCTATCACGATACCTATCCTGCATTCCCTCGAGATCGACATTCGGGGAAGCTATTCCCAAAATTATTACTTGATAGCGACCGGTGCACTAGACGACGCATAGTGTTTTTGGTGCCATTGCTGGGGAATGCAGGCGTAAGTGATTTGGTTTGTTGAAGGTGGTTACTCATGAGTTGTTGTTTTTGATTTTTTGTTTTAGTGTTATCTTTGGTGTATTTAGAGGCAAGGATCAAGAGAGTTGCTTGCCTACGATCCTGAAATATAGAGGACTGCTCGAGCATGAAGGCATGCCACAAACGCTCGGCTAGAGATGGATCACAATCTAATTCAGCTGGGAGGAAATGGAGGAGTAGAAGAGCCCACCTTAGGGCCAAACGCTGATGAGAACATTGGAAACTAGCAAGGACAGTCGATGCATAGGGCTGGTCCAAGAGGGAATGGAGCTGCTACTGGAGGGAAGCATGATGATGAGAATGAGGTAAATAGGTCGAGGCCTCGCACGATGAGATACTACACTACCCCCACTGTTGGGAGTGTTTATCCAGCTTTCAGGCCAACCATTCCTAACCTGCAGTTTGAAATCAAACTGGCCATTTTGAACATTATACGCAGCAACGCTCAGTTCTCCGGGTTGCAAGCGAGGACCCACACATGCATCTCTCAGATTTTTCTGAGATATGCGGGACGTTCCATTATGGCAAAATACCTGATGAAACGGTGAAGATGAAGCTATTGTCGTTTTAACTGCGTGACAAAGCAAAGGCATGGTTGCACAGCTTACCTCCGGGAAGTACCACAACGTGGGATGCTTTAACCGCGCGATTCCTAGAGAAGTTCAATCCGGTAGACAAGATTGTGAACCTGCGCCGGGAGATTTGTAACTTCTGTCAGTTCGATCAAGAGAGCCTGGCGGAGGCATGGGAACGCTTCAATGACTTGCTGCGGAAATGCCCAAAACATGAGTTCCAGCCTGGAACTTTGTGGGACAGTTCTACTTTGCCATCGAGCCCAATTATAGGGCTATGGTTGATGCCGCTGCAGGATGTTCTTTGATGAACCTTACTCCTGAGGTAGCCCTGAGGCTTCTACAAGATAAAACCTCACACAGTATATATTTGACTGTTGGGAGAAATACCTAAAGGAACACCCGAGGAATGTTTGCTCTTGGATTAGCTGTACCCACTACAGTACCTGTCATAACAACCTCTTGCCAAGGATGCGGCGGGGACGACCATCACACATATGAATGCCCGGGCGACGAACTGTCTTGTGAGCTGTATAATCTTAATATGAATGAATCTGTGAATTTCATTGCTAACCAAAATAGGGGTGTGTCATATGAGAATCCGTATAAACCAGGGGTGAGAAATCACCCAAACTTTTCGTGGAACCAAAATGCTGGTGGCCAAGTATGGCAACCAGGGCAGCATTAATTCGATGCTTCAGCCTCTGGGAGCCAACCAAGGCCACCAAATTCGGGTTATAATCAGAACCCTTCGATACCAAGGAAGAGTAATTTGGAAGAAATGATGGAGAAGTTTGTTTATGTCGCTCAATCGAATATGGCTAAAAAGATAGCATCTATGCTGAATCTGGAAATGAAACTGGAACAATTGGCCCATGTTCTAGTTGAGCTTCTCCAAGGGACTCTTCCAAGCAATACAAAAAAGAACCCCATAGATCAGGGGAGGAGTCTTGCTGAGAAGGAAGAGGGGGTGTGTAGAAATCTAGTGATCGCTTGTACGATCAACAACATCGAGACATGATGAGTTGTAAATATACCTATTTTTTCGTATTTTATTTAAGTCAATTTTGTTTATTTTTGTCTTTTTTATTAGTTTTATTCAATAAATTGCTTATTTTTGTTAATATTATTTCAAACTTAGCTTTATTTTTATTCCAGAAAAATTCCAGAAAAATTCCAGAAAAATTCAAAAAGTTGACTGACACGCCCATGTCACATGACCAACATGCCCGTATCACGCCCTCGACGATCGCCGACCACAGGTTGCCAGCTCGACGATCGGCGATCATCAAACTGAGCTCGACCCGCCCCCAGACATGCCCGTGTCAAAGTGTGACACGGGCGTGACATAGCCACCTAGACCGACGTGACGCGCGCGACTTTGTGGCCGGACCGCGCCCAGATCGACCTCCCTGACACGCCCTAGTCACGCCCGTGACTGACACATGTCACGCCCGTGACCTAGCGCGTGACCGCCACGTCTTCAGCCGAAGTCAACTTTCCAGTCAAGTCACCCGACCAGCTCATGTATAGTAGCGACACGCCCCCCTGTCACGCCCTAGTCACGGGCGTGACCAACCCGAAATTTTGCCTATAAAAGGCCAGCTGCTGTATGAAATTTCTGTCCACTTTTTGGTCCAAATTTCTTAGGGGAGGTGCTGACCATTTGGATTCCATGCTTATGTAAAGAGAATTTCCCCCCCCCCCATCTCTCTTAGCTTGTATTAGGTTGTTTGTTTGTTTTAGCTTCCATGTAATAGCTTTTTATTAAATGAAATGTTAGTTTTTTCTCTTCATTTGGTTTGGAATTCAATTAAGCACCCTTCTCTTTGCAATTTTTCGTTCCTCCTTTTTTGTTCTTTTTATGTTTTATCTTTTAAAGCTTTCATAATCCCGCTTAGTTTAGGATATTATCGGCATTTCTAGCCGTTGTAATGTCCATTTTATTTTCATAATCCGCACTTGTTTAGGTTTAGCTTTTCCTTTTTTTCCTTATTTTTCATTCTTAAGGGTTTATAAAAACACCTAAAAAGTGTGATTTTCATTTTCCTTAACTTAAGGTTTTTAGGATTGTAAAACTTTTTCATCTTTTTTTAGTTTTGTTTTCACTTTTTAGGAGTTTTAATAAAAATATAAGAATAAAAATATAGTCGTTATAATTTTTCGCTCACTTCATTTTAGCTTTTTAATTGTAAAGCTTTTAGTCCCTTTATTTTTTATTTCATCTTTTTATGCATTTCTACCGCATTCTAGCGGTAGAAATACAGTCGTTTTAATCTTTCGAGTACTTTCATTTTGCGTTTATTTGCAAAACATTTTCGCTCGGTTAATTTTTATTTTCACTTTTTATGCATTTCTACCGCATTCTAGCGGTAGAAATGCAGTCGTTTTAATTTTTCAGTAACTTTGTTTTTCTTATTTTTGCAAGTGTGTGTGCGTGTATGAGTTAGGTTTTATTGCTTTATTTCAATTTCTGTAGAGTGCGCGTGTGCGTATGCATTTATTTCCGCCTACTCATTAAGAGTTAAATGGCGCTCTGCTTTCATTTCCCGCCCACTCGTTTGAGTGGGACTTGTTTTTTATTGCTTTTATTTTCTCCTACTCACTTGAGAAGGAAACTTAGGGTGCGTGTGTGTGTGTTTTCATTTATGTAGAGTGTGTGTGTGTGTTTTACTTTCAAGTAGAGTGTGTGCGTGTATGAGATAAATTTACCCCCGCCCACTCATTTGAGTCGGGACTCGCAATTTTATCGCTTTCTCAATTATGTAGAGTGCGTGCGTGTAGGAGATAACTTTGACGCTTTATTTATCGCTTTCTTCAATTAAGAAGAGTGTGTGCGTGTGTGCATTTATTTCCGCCTACTCATTTGAGTAGGGATTGCTTTATTTAATTTTCTTTATGTTTTTGAAGTGTGCATGAGTGCCTGCATCAATTAGCCTTCAATTTATCTAATTGTCCTATTTTTTGTGTTTTCTCCTATAATTGTTCAGTGCTTAATTTAACACTCACGTTTCACCTAAAAACATAAAGTCGTCCCCATACCGATGAGTGGCTATTCTCTATTAGCCTTCGGCATCGAAGAGCATTGGGACAAATAAAATGATTTGAAATAATTAAAGAACTTTATTTTTATTTTAATTTAAGGACTTATGGTTTGCCCCGGGTTAACGACGCATAGGACCACATAATCGATTTGTGGCTCTATTTCCGTTATCCATATGCAACGGCGAGAGGCCGCACGTATGGATCGATACCCCTTGGGTAAAGAGAACTGCGTACGCCCCCTCGAAAGAGGAGAAACGTAGTTCTGCCGGATTAGGTTCCCCACCCAATAGCGGGGTTTTTAGTGTAATGCAGGCGTTAAGGGAAATCCTTCGTCGGACTAACGTTCGGTCGAATAGCCTTAGCGCCCAGGTGAGCGATATTCCTAGACCAAGGTGAGCTCATGTTCTTGGAACCTCCACGGCCAAGTGCCTTTTATTAATTTAAAAACAAAGTTCAATAATTATTAAGAATTATTTGTCTTAATCCGATTCGATGTCAAGCGTTAACCCGTCATCGAACTAACTTAGAAAAATTCAGCTCTCTTTCTTTCCGTTTTAATTAGACTAAAAAAAATCCCACCTTACTGATAGTAAGATAATAGTGTTCCTGGAAGAGTAGATATAATCAACGCGTCCCCGAGAATAATATGACCTCGGTATTTTCCCGAATACGGAGTACTACTTACGATAGATGCACTTGCCTCCTCTCGTTAGAAAACTCGATCTTCTAACCGGCCTGTGGAATCTGACAATTTCAAACCACCCACAGTCGGTCTCTGTTCCGCGGCCATCAAGTTTTTGGCACCGTTGCCGGGGAGCACGGTTGTTATATTGAATTCGGGACTCTATTAGTTTTACTTTATTTTCAAATAAAAAATTTTATACAAAAAAAAATCCTTCCCCCTTTCATTTTTTTTAGGGTGTATGACCCGTGGACAACCTTCAGGTTCTGAAAATCTTGAATTCGACCCTGAGATCGACCGCTCTCTTGCCCGTATATGATCTTTACGTCGAATTCCGTTTTTAGACCCCGCAGAATCCATCGGAGAACCCTCTTCTTCTATGGCCGACCCAAATAATGCCCAACCGGCCGAGCGTACTATGTCTTACTACGCTCGGCCCAACTTGGATTATACGGGGTCTAGTATTGTTCGGCCCGTTGTGGCCAACAATAATTTTGAAATTAAGTCGAGTGTTATTCAAATGATCCAAAATGCCGTGCAGTTCGACGGACTGCCGGATGAGGACCCAAATAACCACTTGTCTAATTTTCTTGAGATTTGCGATACTTTTAAAATTAATGGCGTCACTGATGACGCCATTCATTTGCGCCTTTTTCCCTTCTCTCTTAAGTCCAAGGCTAAGGCGTGGTTACTCTCCCTCCTGCGGGGATCTGTCACGTCCTGGGCGGAGTTGGCAGAGAAATTCCTTACGAAGTATTTTTCGCCCGCAAAAACTGCAAGATTGCGGGCGGACATATCTTCGTTCGTCCAAAATTACTCAGAGTCTCTTTACGAGACTTGGGAATCCTTTAAGGAGTTTCTCCACCGGTGCCCGCACCACGCTCTGCCAACGTGGTTGCAGGTATAGATTTTTTACAATGGACTGAATAGTCAGACGCGTCAAATGATTGATGCGGCTGTCGGGGGCACTCTGAACAATAAGACCCCCGAGGCCGCCCAGGCCCTTTTCGAGGAAATGGCGGTGAACGCCTACCAGTGGAATGTCCCGCGGGTGCTCCCTAAGCAGGCGGGCATTTTTGAAGTGGATGCCACTGCTCATCTAGCCCTCCAAGTGGAAAGGCTAACTAAGCAGGTGGCGGAGATGTCTGTTGCCTCCTCCACTCCGCCTTGTTTTCTCCCCCCTCTAACGTTTGCGTAGTCGACGAGTTTATGGACTACATGGGAAATCTGGTGCGTCCCTCCTTTCAAAACAACCCCTATAGTACCCACTATAATCCGGGTTGGAGGAACCATCCGAATTTCTCCTGGAGCAACCCGAACAACGCGCAGCGTCCCCCTCCCCCTCCTTTTGCGCCAACGTTTCCTCCTCCCCCTCCTATGAAGCCATCCCTGGTGGAGGAAAATTTTAATCGTTATGTCGCGTCCAACGAGTCCAATATCCGGAACATCACCGGATCGCTAAAAAATTTAGAAATCCAGGTTGGACAGCTGGCGCGACTTATGTCGGAACGCGCTCTGGGGGAACTACCAGGGAACACGGAGCCCAATCCAAGGGAAACTGCCAACGCTATAACCCTCCGTAGCGGTAAGGAGGTGGTCGATCCAAAACAGATCGATCCTCAGGTACATATTTCACCTCCGACCCCTCTTCCCTCTTCTTCGATTACGCAACCCTTACCGATTTTTAACGACAAAACTATTTTAAACAAGGCATTGCCCTACCCGTATAAGTTAGATAACGAGCGAGTAAACGTGCAATATGAAAAATTTATTTTATTGCTTAAACAAATTCATATTAATGTTCCTTTTTGCGAGGCTATCTCGCAAATGCCTAAATATGCGAAATGTTTAAAAGAACTACTTTCTAATAAACGCAAACTCGAGGATATTTCACATATATCTCTCACCGCTGTCTGCTCGGCAGCTCTTACTACTAAATTGCCCTCAAAACAAAACGACCCGGGACGGTTCTCCATCCCGTGCCTTTTTGGCAATGTATTAGTAAAATACGCCTTGACAGACTTAGGCGCGAGCATTAATTTGATATCGTTCTCGCTCTTCCTGCGATTAGGTTTGGGTACTCCTGCTCCTACCAATATGCGCATCCAACTAGCGAATCGCTCGGTTAGGTTCCCCATCGGGGTTGTTTAGGATGTCTTTGTCCGGGTAGACAAGTTCACCTTCCCGGTGGACTTCGTCATCTTGGACATCGAGGAAGACGCCAACGTACCAATAATACTTGGTCACCCTTTCCTCGCGACCTCACATGCGTTAATCGATGTAAGTAATGGTCAGCTTCTCCTTCGGGTAGGAGACGACCAAGTTACTTTTTCTATTAACTCCTATATGGAAGATTCGTCGCCGAGCGACGATTTCTGCTACTCTTTAGATTCTTTTTATGGAGAGTGTTCTTCTCCGGTTTTCGAGTCCGAGTTTTTAAACGAAAATATTTTCTCGCTCGAAAATTTTTATTGCGATGAGGACGCGTCTACGAATATGCCTTTTGAACCAATTGGTTCAAAAGACATTAGCACTAAAACCTCACTAGAAGAACCACCCACCCTAGAACTCAAACCATTACCCGAATCCCTAAAATACGCCTTTTTGGGGAAAAATGATACACTCCCAGTAATCATTTATTCGTATTTAAGCGATTCGGAGACCTCCGATTTATTGGAGGTTTTGCTTAAACATCGCCACGCAATTGCGTGGCAAATTTCTGACCTAAAGGGGATTAACCCTTCTTTCTGCACTCACAAAATTTTCTTAAACGATAATTGCTGCAAAACCATTCAGCCGCAGCGACGTCTTAACCCAAACATGAAAGACGTCGTGAAAACTGAGATAATTAAATTATTAGATGCGGGGATTATTTATCCCATTTCTGATAGTGCATGGGTTAGTCCCATTCATGTCATGCCCAAAAAGGGCGGTCTAACCGTAGTGGTGAATGAGCACAACGAGCTCGTCCCAACTCGTACTGTTACGGGTTGGCGTGTGTGCATCGATTATCGCAAGCTTAATGATGCCACCCGTAAGGATCATTTCCCACTACCGTTCCTTGACCAGATTCTCGAGCGTCTTTCCGGTCATCCATTTTATTGTTTTCTCGACGGTTTATCGGGGTTTTTCCAAATCCCCATTTCCCTCGAAGACCAAGAGAAAACAACTTTTACTTGCCCCTTTGGCACCTTCGCCTACCAAAGGATGCCATTTGGCCTCTGCAATGCGCCAGCTATATTCCAAAGATGTATGCTGGCAATCTTTGGCGAGCTAGTAGAAGATATTATGGAAGTATTTATGGATGACTTTTCTGTATTCAGATGCGCATTCCCGGATTGTCTTCGTAATCTCGATCGTGTCCTCCAGCGATGCGAGGACACAAATCTTGTTTTAAATTGGGAAAAGTGTAACTTTATGGTTCGAGGAGGTTTGGTCCTCGGCTATAAGATTTCGATTAAGGGGATAGAGGTCGATAAGGCCAAAGTAGAAGTCATAGAAAAGCTTCCTCAGCCGACTAACGTTAAATCTATTAGGAGTTTCTTAGGCCATGCGGGCTTTTATAGGCGGTTCATTCAAGTTTTTTCAAAAATAACAAAGCCGCTTACTCACCTCTTGGAAAAGGAATCACCTTTTGTCTTTAGTAGCGATTTCGAGTCTCCTTTCAATTTTATAAAACAAAAACTTATCAATTCTCCAATTCTAGTGGCCCCTAATTGGTCCCTTCCGTTCGAAATCATGTGCGACGCTAGTGATATTGCCTTAGCCGCCGTTCTTGGCCAACGGGTAGAAAAACATTTTCATCCTATTTATTACGCTAGCAAGACGCTCACTTCCGCACAAGTGAATTACACGACGACGGAAAAGGAACTCTTAGCCGTCGTTTTCGCTTTCGATAAGTTTCGCTCGTACCTTACGCTATCTAAATTTATCATTTTCACCGATCACTCCGCCCTTAAGTATTTACTAGCCAAAACTGACGCGAAGCCCCGCCTTCTTCGATGGATTCTCCTCCTACAAGAGTTTGACTTGGAGATCCGAGATAAGTAGGGCGCGGAGAATCTAGTGGCAGACCACCTCTCCCATTTAGAAAATCCGGGTGCGGAAGAGCTCGTCGAATCTGAAATAAATGACAGATTCCCCGAGGAACACCTTCTCGCCATTCGTTCATCTTCGTCATCTTCGCCTTGGTTTGCAGATTTTGCGAACTACTTAGTCGCGCGGGTACTTCCAAAAGATTTTTCAAGTCATCAAAAGAAGAAATTCTTTTCCGACTTGAAAAATTTCTTTTGGGATGACCCATTTCTTTTCCGTATCTGCGCAGACCAAGGGGTTCGAAGATGCGTCGCGGGAGTGGAGTGCACACAAATATTGAGGCACTGCCACGAGGTTCCAGCCGGGGGGCACTATCAAGCCAACCGGACCGCTAGGAAGGCGCTAGAGACGGGCTGCTTTTGGCCGACTCTCTTCAAAGACGCGCACAATTTTGTGCACGCATGCGATAGCTGTCAGTGGTCGGGTAACATCTCACGTCGAGACGAGATGCCCCAAAATATGTTTTTAGAATGCGAAGTTTTCGATTTATGGGGCATAGATTTTGTAGGCCCCCTACGTCCTTCTTATAAAAATACATATATTTTAGTGGCGGTCGACTACATATCAAGGTGGGCGGAAGCGCAAGCTCTCCCCACCAACGATGCGCGAGTCGTCGTTACATTTCTAAAAAAATTAGTTTCTCGCTTCGGCATGCCTCGCACTATTGTTAGTGATAGGGGAACGCATTTCTATAACGCTCTAATGGATAAGACGTTAGCTAAATACGGAGTCATGCACAAACTTGCCACCCCCTACCACCCGCAAACAAGTGGCCAAGTTGAGGTAGTAAATCGATAGATAAAACGCATATTAGAAAAAACCGTTTCACTTAATAGGAAAGATTGGTCCGTTAAGCTCGACGACGCGTTATGGGCGTATCGTACGGCATACAAAACCACTACCGGTTGTACCCCGTTTCGATTAGTCTATGGCAAAGCGTGCCATTTACCCGTAGAACTAGAACATCGTGCACTTTGGGCATTAAAACTCTTAAACCTCGACTCTAACTTAGCCGCTCAGAATAGAAAATTGCAACTAAACGAGCTCGATGAATGGCGTGCGAACGCTTACGAGAGCAATAAGTTCTATAAGGAGCGTTCTAAGTTCTATCACGATCGAAAAATTAAAACCCCCAATATTTTTTCTCCGGGCGATCTAGACCTTCTTTATAATTCACGTCTTATGCTTTTCCCGGGTAAGCTAAAATCGCGATGGTTCGGCCCCTTCAAGGTTGAAGAGGTTTGGCCATATGGGACCATACTCATCTCCCACCCCGAAAAAGGCACTTTTAAGGTGAACTGTAATCGGTTAAAGTCTTATATAGCGGGCGACCCTGTGATCAGTAGGAGCGAAACCATAACCCTTCTCCATATATAAACCCGCCAATATAGTCAAGCTACGAGACTATAAACAAAGCAGTCCTGGGAGGCACCCCACGTCTATCTTTTTTTTACGTCTTTATTTATTATGTTTTCTATTTTTCTAATAAATGCAGGGTTTCTAATGGGCTTCCCCGAGCGCGGATCAGGGACGTTTTCTGCCCCCCTCTTTTTCCCTTTTTTGTACATATACCTGCAGTCTTGTTCCTCATGCTTAGCATACAACATTGGGGACAATGTTGGATCTAAGTATGGGGGTGTTTTCGTATTTTCATACTTTCTTTTTTACTTACAAAAACAAAACAAAAAAAAAATTTATATAACACAAAAATAAAACAAAAAAGTTTTTTTTTATTAAAAATTTTGAAGTTTCATTTTTGAAACTTTGACTTATTTTTAACTTTGTCCGCGAGATCCGGCTCATCGAGCCATCCACATAACGAGTCATCTCGCGGCAACCTAGTTTATATTTTTGTAAATATTCTTGTAATTATTTTTTGTAAATAATTTTTATAAGTACTTTTTGTAATTATTCTTTCTCTCTCCCTTTTTCCCTCTCATCCTTGTAAATATTTTTTCTTTTTTTTCCCAAATTTTTGTAAATAGAATGAAAATTTCATTAAAAATACAAAAAAATTCACAAAACATAAAAATACAAAAAAATTCACAAAACTTAAAAATCCAAAAAAAAAAATTTTATTTTCGCATTTTTTTTATTTTTTCATTAGTATGTATATATTAAAGATATAAATACAAAAATACAAAAAAAAGAGCATAACTTAAAAAAAAATACAAAAAAATTTATGTAAGTTATGAAACAAATAAATCAAACATCTCATTCTTAAGTTTCTTGCTATCCAAAACTTTCGTTTTGAGTTTATTTATATGCGAATTTGATCAATTCTTTGTTCACTATTCGTTTGTTTATTATAGATTGAAAAATCTAAATAGTCGGGGTTAAGTTTTAAAGAATTTATTATACTTTGTTAAAAATAGGAGACTCGCTTTAGGCACTACTTCTAATTTTTCATAGATAGGAGCATGTGTACCATGTTAGAAAATAACGACTATAGAATTCAATTATGCTTGCTTTTAGCTTTCTGAAAAATTTGAACGTATAATTTATAAAGGTTGCTCTCAATTATTTTTCAATTTAAAATCTAGTTCTCTTTTCTCCCCTTACCTATCATAACCTACTTGGTATGATAAAAATATTTCCCCAAAAAGAAAAAAGATCTTATGTCAATGAGAATAAGATTTCATTCCGTAAACATAGGCACCCAATAAATTAAAAGATTATACGTTACGGAGTAAGAGGATAAAATTCATTACTCCAACACATATACATTGGGTTATTTTTATTTATGAAGAAGAAAAAATTTTTGTTAAGGAAAATATGATTTCGTTTTCCTTTAACATCCAAATAAAAAAAAATGGAGGTTCAAAAAAAAAACAATAACCTCGCCTCAAAATCCAAGCATCTTCATAAACCAACATCAACCCCCCTTAGCCAATTTCATGACTCTAGAAATAATTCAAAAATCTTTTTGAGTGCATAATTCGTAAATTGCATTATTTCCGGTAAAACTCCTAAAAGCTAAAGTTCGTATAACTCCAAACTATTTTCTGTTAATCTAACCAATACAATTATTGCTTTCTATTTGATTACATCAAGAAGTCTTTTGGCCAAAATTTTTGCCCTGTTTAAATCATCTAAATGATTTTAGGACTTAACTCATATACCCCGTATATTTTATTTGATCTCTCTTATAATTAATTTAGCGGTAGCAGAACTTAGGGTTTTTTTTATTTCTTATAAGTTCACCTCAAACTTTTGCTCTGGAATAGCAAAAGCTTAAGTATGGGGGTATTTGATGAGTTGTAAATATACCTATATTTTCGTATTTTATTTAAGTCAATTTTGTTTATTTTTGTCTTTTTATTACTTTTATTCAATAAATTGCTTATTTTTGTAAATATTATTTCTAACTTAGCTTTATTTTTATTCCAGAAAAATTCCAGAAAAATTCCAGAAAAAGTCAAAAAGTTGACTGACACGCCCTGTCACATGACCGACATGCCCGTGTCACGCCCTCGACGATCGCCGACCACAGGTTGCCAGCTCGACGATCGGCGATCATCAAACCGAGCTCGACACGCCCCCAGACACGCCCGTGTCAAAGTGTGACACGGGCGTGACTTAGCCAGCTGGACCGACGTGATGCGCGCAACTTTGTGGCCGGATCGCGCCCAGATCGTCCTCCCCAACACGCCCCAGTCACGCCCGTGACCTAGGACGTGACCGCCACGTCTTCAGCCGAAGTCAACTTTCCAGTCAAGTCACCCGATCAGCTCATGTATAGTAGCGACACGCCCCCCTATCACGCCCTAGTCACGGGCGTGACCAACCCGAAATTTTGCCTATAAAAGGCTAGCTGCTGTATGAAATTTCTGTCCAGTTTTTGGTCCAAATTTCTTAGGGGAGGTGCTGCCCATTTGGATTCAATGCTTATGTAAGGAGAATTTCTCCCCCCCATCTCTCTTAGCTTGTATTAGGTTGTTTGTTTGTTTTAGCTTTCCATGTAATAGCTTTTTATTAAATGAAATGTTAGTTTTTTCTCTTCATTTGGTTTGGAATTCAATTAAGCACCCTTCTCTTTGCAATTTTTTGTTCCCCCTTTTTTGTTCTTTTTATGTTTTATCTTTTAAAGCTTTCATAATCCCGCTTAGTTTAAGATTTTATCGGGATTTCTAGCCGTTGTAATGTCCGTTTTATTTTCATAATCCGCACTTGTTTAGGTTTAGCTTTTCCTTTTTTTCCTTATTTTTCATTCTTAAGGGTTTATAAAAACACCTAAAAAAGTGTGATTTTCATTTTCCTTAACTTAGGGTTTTTAGGATTGTAAAACTTTTTCGTCTTTTTTTAGTTTTATTTTAACTTTTTAGGAGTTTTAATAAAAATATAAGAATTAAAATATAGTCGTTATAATTTTTCGCTCACTTCATTTTAGCTTTTTAATTGTAAAGCTTTTAGTCCCTTTATTTTTTATTTCATCTTTTTATGCATTTCTACCGCATTCTAGCGGTAGAAATGCAGTCGTTTTAATCTTTCGAGTACTTTCATTTTGTGTTTATTTGCAAAACATTTTCGCTCGGTTAATTTTTATTTTCACTTTTTATGCATTTCTACCGCATTCTAGCGGTAGAAATGCAGTCGTTTTAATTTTTCAGCAACATTGTTTTTCTTATTTTTGCAAGTGTGTGTGCGTGTATGAGTTAGGTTTTATTGCTTTATTTCAATTTCTGTAGAGTGCGAGTGTGTGTATGCATTTATTTCCGCCTACTCGTTAAGAGTTAAATGGCGCTCTGCTTTCATTTCCCGCCCACTCGTTTGAGTGGGACTTGTTTTTTATTGCTTTTATTTTCTCCTACTCACTTGAGAAGGAAACTTAGGGTGTGTGTGTGTGTGTGTGTTTTCATTTATGTAGAGTGTGTGTGTGTGTTTTACTTTCAAGTAGAGTGTGTGCGTGTATGAGATAAATTTACCCCCACCCACTCATTTGAGCCGGGACTCGCAATTTCATCGCTTTCTCAATTATGTAGAGTGCGTGCGTGTAGGAGATAATTTTGATGCTTTATTTATCGCTTTCTTCAATTAAGAAGAGTGTGTGCGTGTGTGCATTTATTTCGGCCTACTCATTTGAGTAGGGCTTGCTTTATTTAATTTTCTTTATGTTTTTGAAGTGTGTGTGAGTTCCTGCATCAATTAGCCTTCAATTTATCTAATGTCCTATTTTTTGTGTTTTCTCTTATAATTGTTCAGTGCTTAATTTAACACTCACGTTTCACTCAAAAACATAAAGCCGTCCCCATACCGATGAGTGGGTAATCTCTATTAGCCTTCGGCATCGAAGAGCATTAGGAGAAATAAAATGATTTGAAATAATTAAAGAACTTTAATTTTATTTTAATTTAAGGACTTATGGTTTGCCCCGGGTTAACGACGCATAGGACCACATAATCAATTTGTGGGCTCTATTTCCGTTATCCATACGCAATGCCGAGAGGCCGCACGTATGGACCGATCCCTTTGGGTAAAGAGAACTGCGTACGCCCCCTCAAAATAGGAGAAACGTAGTTCTGCTGGATTGGGTTCCCCCACCCAATAGCGGGGTTCTTAGCGTAATGCGGGCGTTAAGGGGAATCCTTCGTCGGACTAACGTTCGGTCGAATAGCCTTAGCGCCCAGGTGAGCGATATCCCTAGACCAAGGTGAGCTCATGTTCTTGGAACCTCCACGGCCAAGTGCCTTTTATTAATTTAAAAACAAAGTTCAATAATTGTTAAGAATTATTTTAGTCTTAATCCGATTCGATGCCGAGCGTTAACCCGTCATCGAACTAACTTAGTAAAATTCAGCTCTCTTTCTTTCCGTTTTAATTAGACTAAAAAAAATCCCACCTTACTGAAAGTAAGATAATAGTGTTCCTGGAAGAGTAGATATAATCAACGCGTCCCCGAGAATAATATGACCTCAGTATTTTCCCGAATACCGAGTACTACTTGCGATAGGTGCACTTGCCTCCTCTCGTTAGAAAACTCGATCTTCTAACCGGCCCGCAGAATCTGACCATTTCGAACCACCCACAGTCGGTCTCTGTTCCGCGGCCATCAAGACACCAGCCCTTTGTGATTCTGGATCTTCTAGAATCGTTCTCGCATTGTAAGACGTCGAGAAGTTTAATTTAAAATTAAATCTGGATGATCGTACTTCTCTTGTTTTAGCTAACAGAGTTCTGGTGGAGACTAAAGGAGAGGTGAAAGAGGTTGAAGTTATGGTGGATGGAACCAAGGTTCTAGCGGATTTCCAAGTATTGGGGCCTATCAAAAATACTTCGATCCCAATCTTGGGAGTCCCATTTTTGAGGGAAAGCAGCGACACCTTGGACTTTTCCAAGGGGGAGGTGGTTTTACCAAATGTGGTGAAACCGGCGTGCTTCCCTAGTGCTGTGACTGAACCCTTGTACCCCCTCCTATTTTTATCACTGATGAACTGTTTAGTAATGTGGATCACAGATATAAATAGGAGACGTGGAAGCTGAAGGCGAGAAGAAATACTTCTGAATAAGAGCGTGGTGATGAGGGAGAGAAGAAGGAGATATTGGTTCGTGAAGAAGCTGTTGATGAAATTCTTGAGTTTAGATCTTTATGGGAGCATGATTATCCACCTCCTCATGCTGAATTGAAGGATAAATTGTTTAATCATAAGGTTTCTTGGGCGGATCTGGTTGCTACTATGGCGTCGGAGACGATGAAACCTAAGCCCTTTGTTGGAGAGTAAGTTGATTACGTTAGGTGGCGTTCTCCCACTGTGGAGAAAAAGAAAAATGATCATTTTTTGCGATCCGCTCGTTTTGTTGCTCTCCAGGGAGAGAAACAAGGGGTTTGGGGCCGGTTGGGTAAAACCAACTTGAATCCTAACACTGCAACCCTTGGCCTTTTTCACTCTTGTGGGGAGCTATATCATAAATCGGCGTTTAGTTGATAGTTGTTGGACATTTGATGCTAGTAATTGCTTGATGGACTTGAGAAGTTTTTCTTTAATTTAGTTTGTTGTGGACATAAAACTCTATATCATGCTTAATACAGGAATTCAGTCCACCTTAAGGACGGTAAAGAAAAGGGCTTATGGGAGACAACCCAATTTCGCTGTTTTTTAATTGCTTAATTATGCTTCTATGAATATATGTATATAGTATTCGTGTTGTGCTTGGTGGTAATGACTTTTACAGGTGGAGTTCGTTGGAGGTCGTGGACCTTCTACTGAAAATAATGCCAATAGACTGGTATACTCAGTTTTGAGCATATGTACTTCTTATCCCTCGCTCATTATATTATTTGGAATGTTTGGTTTATGAGTTGTCGCATTCAAGTCTGGGGGGAGAGCATGCATGTTGTCACTACACAAGCACACATTTTCTAGCATACCAGTTGTTATTTATTTATTTCAAAATCACTGTAGCACACACTGAATCACCCACAAGAGCGCGATCTTATCCACGCGCGCGACTCGAGTCAAATGGATTGCTTGCGTGTAAACTTTAAAATAGTGGCACTAACCTAGGATTTTAGGATAGAGTTGTGCGAAACTCGTGTAGTGCTCCTAATCGAGTACTCATGGTCTATGCAGAAATAGTATAGATTTAATTTTTCTTTATGCTCGTAGATTAATACTTTTTTTGCAGATATAAATATTTTTTGTACTACTCGAAAATGTTGAATATGGTGAAATCGAATGGTAGTGTAGGGATGTGTGTAGCCGTCACTAGACTCGTTTTGCTTGAGTCGGGAGGAAGGATCATATTTCTTGGTGGCTAAGAACTTGCCCCAAGCTACTCTCGAAGCATTGGTGCATGGTTAGTCAAGCTTGAGCGTGACATAGGCCATCAATTTGGCTTGTTTGAGCCTTGTTTTCCTTGTCCAAACTACTAACTGTTGCAAGCCTAGTTTTTGCCTACCCCTCCTTTGATTCAGCTCCACCTTCATTCACCAAAGCCTAAATCCAATCCCCCTATCACAACAAAATCCATGAGCTCCAGTGAATTTAATATTTTAATGAGGTGTGATGTGTGGAATTCAAGTGATATGGTGGATGAATTAAAGAATTTCTACGTACTAAAGTTGGGGATTACAATAGAAAAAAAGAGAAAAAAAGAAAAAGTAGAGAATAGAACAAGAAAAATACTTTAAAAGAATTACAATGAGAAATGGAATCCCCATCAGGTTATCATGATATTGGTTGGGTTAGGCCATGTACACACCCGATTTTCAAGCTAGGTCTGGGGGTGTGGCAGACGTGCAATTTAGAGGGGCTGTATTGGTTTCGCTCATTATTTGCTCGCTTGGGTTACGTGTAACCGCCATGTTTATCTTTGACTACCAAACCTTAGCCTAAGCCCCATGATTATCCTAAAGCCCTACGAATTCACGCTTGATTCGAATTAGTACCGTGGAGAGAGTGTGAACGGGAAAGCATATGGTCACCGACATTGGTGGATTCCTTTGGAGGTGATCCTGATTCCTAGTCTTTGGCAAAGCTCACCTTAGTGACCTGTCTACTTTCTTCCTACATATGACCGAACGATTCTCCAGAATTCAAATTTTGAGTTGATATAATATTTATTTACACCTGTCAAAAAGTAAAAATTTTGTAGTATAATTAAAAAGTTTGTCTATTATATTTTCTATGCCCATGATATATTTGATTTCTCTCATTACTTCATTTGGAAATTATTAAGCTAGCTAACTATTTTCTAGCCCACGGATTGATGATTTTCTCGGGACGAGCAAATGTTTAAGTCTGGGGGTGTGATGAGTCCAAGTTATATACATATTTTTGGACTGATTTGGGCTAGTTTTCTCATTGATGCACTACACCTTAGTACCATAATTTTTCATATTTGTTATTATGTCCATTCCATGTTAAGTGCACTTTAGACCCGTTTTTAGTGTGATTTCATAGTTTTTGTACTTTTGCCCTACTTGGGGTTTTTTTGTGTATGGAGAATGTGGTATTCCCGTTTCAGTGGCTATTCCGTTTTAGCTATAGGTACAAAGGTCATGTGCATATCTCGGGATTGTTTGGGAATGTTTTCTGCCTATGGGCCACTGATCGTGTGTTTTTACACGCGCACGGTCAGTGGATTTCTTAGCGCATGACTGCTGGCCGTGCGTGGCCTGTTCGTTGAACCCCAAACAGTACAGGATCTATAATGCATGATCATTGAACCTATAGCGCACGACCACTGGTCGTGAGCCACTGATCGTGCACACTATTCTCCATTTTTCCAATTCATGTCTGGGGCATTCGTACGAGCATTTGACATAGTGCGCACGACCACCGGTCGTGCGCCACTACTCGTGCGCGTTTATTCCTTTTTTCTGGAGTTCTGACTGGGAAATCACATGACCATTGGACATAGTGCAGACGAGCGTTGGTTGTGCGCCACTACTCGTGAGCGTTATCCCAGTTTTTCTTGAGTTCTATCTTTGCTAATCGCACGATCATGGGATCCAGTGTGGATGACCACTGGTCGTGCGCCAATGATCGTGCATAAATATATTATTTTTTCTGTCTGCTGCAGGTTTCTTTGGAGCAGAGCGCACGATCATCAACTATCAGTGCGCACGACCACTAATTATGTGCTCTGATTTTCTGCTGCTGAATTTAAGCCTATACTCCGCGATTTAGGTCAACGCTTTTCAGTTTCCACCACGCTGCTGAGTGTGAAGCACCGATTTTCACCCCTACAGGTCCTCCACTAATCTACATCCTACAGGAACCTTTCTCTGGCGATCCAAGCCATCTTCAACTCTTTGGAGAGTTTCCGTCCACCAGCAGTGTGCAACAAGGACCTTTCAGTAAAACTCATTTGGGCAACGGGAGAAAAGATTGAAGGAAGGGGAAGAAGATAGAGCAAGATAAGTGGATTGACAACCCATTTACCTCCGGAAGTAACCACGATCCGAGTCATGAAGTGGACTGACAACCCACCACTCCGGCCATGAACCACTGCTAGGCTGTCCCCCTATCGGTTTATTCTACCTTTTCTCATAGTGAAGTGTATTCTTAAGCTTATAATGAACTAGAACTTATTTTTATTTGTCTATGAATGAACTCTATTTTGGTTAGTTACATCCTTGTTATTCGCTGTGTTGCACTTGCCTCCATTCACATCCACTCACTCTTGCATTAGAACCACTCTAGAAAAGGCTAGTGTTGGTGGTTTATGAGGTGATTATGACCCTCACTTTCCGTACTTGTGTTCAATCCATCCGCTTTCTCTTCATCCATTCGCCTAATGAAGCACGGCATAACGACATGCACTAATTCCATCAACCAAGCGAAGCGATTCTTATGACCCGCATTAGATTTCTTTTTGTTTTGATAACATTAGGAATCAAAAACCAACCCCATTGTTGTTTCATATTACTATTAGTAACGAACTTTCTATGATGCTATAACGATACCCATTCTGCATTCCGTCGAGATCGACATTCAGGGAAGCTATTCCCAAAACTATTACTTGACAGCGACCGGTGCACTTGCCGACGCATCACCAGTCCGCCCCTCTTCCACGGACTTGCTTGTCTTCTCTTTTTTTGTTTCCTGTCACCGCTGCCCGCTTCTCCTATACCCCGGGCAGCCAAATATTTTATCCCTGCCCGTTTGGGCAGGCCCCCTAACTAATAAATAGGGGAAGCAGTGCACCCAAAGCACAATGACTAGAGCCCAGTAGCCTACTTGTTAAAGGCTGCGGACACGAATCTCAGGCTGTACGGTCTCCAGCTTGCTCTTCTTTCATCTGTCTTCCTATACTTGTAATTAACCATTTGTAATCAAAGGAAAACCCATCACAATAGAGCCATTCAGGCTGCGATGGGCGAAGTTTCGTGCTGTCGTGGTTCATGGATCTGCCGTCTTTTTCTCTCGTCCACTAGTAGATAGCTTCTTGCAGTCGCCTCTTCTCCCTTCCTTTACCCTATGATCGAGCATTAGCTGGTGGTCCCCGTTTTTGCTCATAAATAATAAACACATGTTGGGTACATTGGAAATTGTGTACCTGATTATGAAAAGCCTCACCTGACTCAATGATATACATCAGGTTGTATTTGATGGTGTATTGAGTTTACTTGTGCAGGCAGAAGAATATTGAAAATATTCTAAGTACAAAAGTGTCGAGACATTTATAATGTGCCGACATCTTTGAAGAAGCAGCATCGAGACTAGAAGAAAAGTTGTGTTGACACATAGAACTTGTGTCGGCATATGGAATTTGAGTCGACAATAGCCGTGTCGACACTCAGTTCTAGTGTCGAAACGCTTAGATTTGAAGTGCCTACATTAGTAGAAGGGTTGTGTCGACACATAGGACTTGTGTCGACTTACAGAGTTTGAGTCTACATTATTTGTGTCGACAGTTTTTGAAGTATGTCGACACATTCTAGAAAGGCAATGTTGAGACTGAATGAAGAGCTATGTCAACAGTTTCTGAAGTTTTTCGACAACACCAAAGGATGTGTGTAGACACATGGGTAATTGTGTCTATATATACTTCATCTGTGTCGACACATACTATCCTTATGTCTCGACACATTCAGCTGAGTTAAATAACTCAAACTGCAAAATCTCAAAACCGAAGACTTGGCAACTGTTAGAATTGTCAAGGTCTGTTAGACATGTCAGAACTGTCAGATGTCAGTCAACTACCAGATCATCCAGTTTCCTCTAATGTGATCTATAAATATAGCCGCGCTATCAGAGAAAAACACGACAAGGAGACAGAGAGAAAATATAGAGTGAAACCAAGAAGGAGGAATACTCCAAGAAGAATTTGCAGAATTCTATACAGCAAGAAGATTCTGATTCTAAATCAGAGAACGGGACAGCATCTCATTAGATCTGTCTGTGCTTACAGAATTAAGTCTGCAAAAAGGAAGAAGCTGAGTCTACATCAACTTCTCAAGAAGATTCTACCTAGGTTCTCTCTTTCAAGAAGCTTTGAATAAGCTAAGTAAGGTTGAATCTGATTCATTGCAGCAATGGTCTGAAGAAATCAGATTAATCAAGATCTGATCAAGATTCCCTCACCCCTCTTTCTCTCTATCTGGGTGAAGGAATAAAGTAATTCTTTATATAATTTTCTGTAAGATCTATTTTTAGATCTGAGTGTAAGAGATTTCAATCTCTGAGTTGTAAGCCTATAATTATAAAAGTTGAGGTAGGAGATTAAGTTCTCTGAGCTGTAGGCCTGGTTATAAGGGATGAGGTAGGGCTTGATAGCCTGAGTAGTAGGAGTGTGGATTCACTCTGAGGTACGGTTCTTGGGAAGAGCCTGAGGTGTAGGGCATGTTGAAGTTTGAGCTATAGGAACCAGTTTGGGTTCTGAGTTGTAAGATCTAAGGATCTGAGAAGGAGGAAGGAAGTTTGGCCGAATCTAGCGTAATTCTAGATATGCGAAGGGGGAAAGTTGATATACCCATCATTTGTAGAACTACTATAAATATGTGTGTATGCTGTGATTAAATGATTGTGTGTTGTGGTAGCGGTAGAATTTATAACTATGCTGAGATTAATTTATTAACTGCCTAAGTTGAATTGAAATTGAACCTATTCACCCCCCCCCTCTCTATGTGTTTAGACAATCTTGAAACCAATTCTTTCAAGTGGTATCATAGGGAGGTTACTCAAAATTAGACTTAACAGTCTGAGTATATCTCTAAGGCAGTAATAAGATACCCCTATATGGTACTTGGACAGTGGATGTTCCAAACACATGACTGGAACAAGAAGCATGCTAAAGGAATACACTCATATTGAGAATGCTCCCAAAGTTATCTTTGGGGGCACAGAAAAAGGGGTTACTAAAGGTTTCGGTAAGATAATTGAAGGCATAGTAGCTATCACACAAGTAGCTTATGTGAAAGGTTTGAAACATAATCTTATAAGCATAAGTCAACTATATGATCTGGGCTATGACATTTCTTTCGTCAAGGATGAGTGTCAAATTAGAAGGTCAAGTGACCAAGGGGTTATCTTGACAGGCACTAGGAGAGGAAATATTTATTGTCTAGACTTTGTGTGTGAGAGTGAGGACACTATTATATGTCTAGTTACAGATGAGAAAGTTTCTCATTGTGTCAAATGGCACAAGAGGCTTGCTCACCTGAACTACAAGACAATAGGTAGACTCTTTAGTGAAGAGTTGGTGAGGAATGGTCCTGAAGTTAAGTGCATTAAGGAGGGAATTTTCTCAGCTTTTCAAAAGGGCAAGCAAACCAGGTCTTCCTTCCAAAGTCTTGATACTAAAGAAATAGTGAGGTGTTTATACCTCCTGTATATGGATCTATTTGGTCCTTTGCCAGTTCATAGACTAAGTAGGAAAGTCTATACTCAATTCATCAGTTCAATACTAGACTAATGCGGGCAGGCTTCCCCTTGCTCGTTCGGCTCACTGGTCTTTAAGAGCTCACAACTCATACTAGACACACGGTCTCCGAGAGACTGGCTTCGTCAATAAAACACCTTCTGGAAGCTTTCTCTAGCGATTGTCACTATCGCTTAGCGTTAGCGACAGAACTCTCTTCTGCCTCCAGACTTATCCATAACTGTAATATCTTTCTAGCCAAAACCCTGCAGCATCCTATAGTGCCAGAAAACTTGTCTTTCACAGCAATCATAGCTCACCAAGAGATATTGCCAGCGATACTCGCTATCGCCTGCAGATATCCAACATTTAAGCAAATTGTGTTATTTTCTACGTATTTTCCTAGAGCACACCTCTAGTACTTCTTGTTACTCTCATTTCACATGTATAACCCACAGACCCCAAAACTACTCATTTATACTCGAAGTCTTCTCCGACATGAAAAATAAAACATCACCAATACAGACCAACCTGTCCGGATTGGCTTCACACACATGCCTATTCTGCACTGCGATTTCCATATTTTATATGCAAAACCACCTGGGGATATGACGTAACAACCCATCGGAATTCCCTCGATTCTCCACCTTTTGGTGGGGGATTCCATGCATATGCAAAAGGAGGACTTCACTTGTCTAAGAATGAAGATCATTACCCTCGTAATTCGTTTTGGAGCCATGAACGAGCTTTTTATCTGGCTTTAATGGAGTATCTCACTTTCGCTTTCACGAATCTTTCCTCGATTCTTGATTCCGACTCCTAGATCTCTTTCAACAAATCCTTACTAAACTCAGCCTTAGCCTTCTTCTTCCTTATCTCTTTTTTCTCAAGAGTTTGGATGAAAAGGATTAGAGAGAGTGAGAAGAAGAGAAATGACTTCTCTTTTCTCCACTCCTCGACATAAGTGGTCTCGAGATTAATCCAAGCCACATGATCATTTCATCCAGAGAAAGAAATGGCCCCAATTTCAGCTGACAATTCAAACTTAAAGCTATAGTCGGGCGATATCCACCATTGCCTGGGAGATATCGTCGGCAGCCTCTTTGACCCCAGTCAACCACTGCTCTTCGACTGTCGTCCAGCCATACATGGAAGTATTGCCCAGCAAAACCCACTAATGCCGCTCTGATAGCTCACTCGATGATTCGTTGAATATGTAGAGTGTGTTGAAAGCGTCGAGAGCATCGAGAGCGTTGAGTGGTATCGTCGCGTGATACTCACTATCGCCATGCGACAGTATTTATCAAGTTTACTAAACGATTTGTCGAAGGCGTCGAGTGCGTCGAATGTACTCAATGCTTCATTGAAATAGTCAAGTGATATCACCAGCGATACACACTGTCACCCGGCTATAGCAACTTTTAAAAAAAATTCCAGTTTTTGGGGTGTTACATTCGTCCAGAATGTGGTCGGTTATGTCGCTTCATGCGCGAACTTGAGCGGCTATAGCTGGTAAATTATTTGTTTGAATTGATCACAGGTCAGGCAAGTTTTTCTTGCTGAATAGCGATAAGCCAACTGCGTGGTCATGTTTAGTAATCTTCTCGCTCTTCCACATGGGAAGAGTAGTTGAAACCTGAACATGTTTGTCGTGGCAGTACAACTTCATTACCGCCTTTCTGGGATGATATTTTAGCTTCTCGTCGATGCCCATTGGAGTGAAGGATGCATCAGTGTCATATCCCACAGCGACATTCTTCTCATCACAACGGCTATATTCCCTCTTCTTCCGCACCATGCTCTACGTCAGAATGGGCCCATCTTGTGTTTCCAGCTTGTTCACTCGAACTCTCAGAATAGCTGCAAAGACAAAGCTGTCTGTCTCCTGATGACTACTTTTAGTCATCATTTTTGGGGGTAATTTAGTAGCCTAAGTTCCTAAGTTTATTTATAGTTTCTTTTATTTTATGTTTGTTTTGTTTTATTTCTTGTTTAAATGTCTTTTATGTTAGGATTTTATAATTTCTATACTTTATTATGTGTTTTTGTTATGTTATGTTTATGTTTAGTTTTAATATTTAATATGTTTGTTATTTATTTTTATGTTTTGTAAAATGTCTTATTTAATATCTTATTATTATTATAGTTATGTCTTATTATGTTGCATTATATTATGTGATGTTTAGTTATTATGTTCAATACTTATACAAAATATTATGTATCTAATGTTTTGTTTTGTTTTGTTTTACTTTGTAGGTTCAAGCATGTGCAGCCCGGCCCCCTCCAAGCATGCAACCCGAGCCCCCCCATGCTAGATATGGTGCAGCCCGGCCCTCCTTTGGTGCAGCCCCTCACTTGCAAGCCAGCCCGAGCCCACTTGGAGCAGCTCACATGCAGCCCGGCCTCACACATGCATCTATGCAGCCCTCAAGCAAAGTTATGGTCGGCCCTCTACAACTTGAAGCAGCCCCCCTTCATTAATTGCCATGCATGAACATTTTCCCACATGCATTGGTCGGCCACCCTCCTTCCCCTCCACATTCATTCTCTCTCTCTTCATTATTACATGCATGAATAACTTCAAAGCTATGGTCGGCCCTCCTCTTTTGCCCCTTCTACACACTTCCATTCATCCCCCTCCTCTTTATTTTATATTTTTATTTTCACTTCCATTAAATCAAATACAATGCATCCATACATTCTCTCTCCCCTCATTTGAAGAAATGCATGAACCAACCCCCTAAGCATGGCCGGCCACCCCCTTTGTCCCTTCATATTTCTTATGATCTAGAACCTTCTCCCTCTCCTATAAAAGCCACCCCATCCCTCAAGCCAAAGGATGACAATTTTGGAGTGAAGTTTTTAAGTAAAGTTTGAGTGTTGAATTGGAGGGTGGAGAGTGCTTGTGATTTGTAATTTTCTTTTCATTATTGTTATAGTTTTTCATTAGTGCAAGTTTTCATTTTCATGCTTTTTCTTCCATGTCATAATTTCCTTGTTATTGTAGTAGCAAAATATTGCCTTGTATTATCTTATTTTGTGTACTCTTCTCTTTCTTTTCAAGAAATGAAAATGTTTTTCTCTTATTTTATTTTGTCTTTCCTTTCAAATATGCGTAGCTAATTTTCTTGTAGCATTCGATTGTGAGGATCCATGATATGAGATGAGAGTTTATTTTCTTTCTTAGTTTTTATTTTTGTTATTTCATGCTCGATCCTTCTTTGATTTATTTTGTGCCGACTCCGTATTTCCGGTATACGGTAGTAGGTTTTGGATCTCATATGTAAGTAGTCGAGAGGCTCATGAATGTGAAAGATCACTCAAAGAGGGAAGGAGTTGAACGCAACCCTAGAGATAGGATGACGTAAATCTTCCGGATTGGAGTCAAATCCAATAGTGCGGGTCACCTCGATAATGCGACTTTAGGCCTTTTTGACTTGAAAGAGATTTCGGTCAGAACGTCTATAAGTCAGGGGATTTAATGCTCTTGCGAGATTATTTCCTAATATTGGATCCGTCACGGTCGAGTATGATTTGCAAAATTAAAACTATGCCTTTTTATCTCTTTCATCTCATTTCATGGTGATTCACTGATCGAATGTTATCTCTTTAATATAAGTTTTTTGTCTTCAAAATTGTCTTTTATTTTTACTTTTAAATTCTCAAATTCCAATAGTTTTCCGGTAGGATAATAGTTAAAGCGTGAGTAGCAGTACTTGACAACCCCGAGTTTAAATATGACCTTGATACTACGATTCGACAGGTACACTTGCCTATTCAGGTTTTGGCCCATCAAGTTTTTGGCGCCGTTGCTGGGGAATTTCTTCGTCAATATTTTGAAAACGCTTTTGCTATTACTTCTGCAAAAATAAAAAAAGTAAATAAATTTCTATTTTCTTTTTATTATTATAATCAACCCACATCATCTTATTTCTACCCAACCTAAATTCTCTTGAAAAGGGTAAGGGCTTTAAGCACCACCATTTTACCTAGTACCTTGCGAACCCTTCACCGGGTAGCAATTGGGAAGTTCGAGAGCCAATCCGTAAAATATCTATTTTCAAAAAAAAAATCCTTTCTTCTCTTTTTCTTTTTTTCAAGTTTTCATTTCCATTCTCCTTCGTTTTCTTTTATAGTACATGACACACACGAATCCATCGCTACTTGTTGATTTTGACCCAGAAATCAAACACTCCTTTCGGAGACAACTGCGATTCGGGGCTTCCACTTCTCAAACAGCGGTTGAGGATTCATACGGGGATTTAAATTTTAATTCTGTAAAGGGAGACCCTAACCCAGGAATGGCTCAGCAGAAGACCATGTACGATTATGCTCGACCCAATCTGGAGGGGTCTGAAACAAGTATTGTTCGACCTGCAATTGCGAACAATAACTTCGAGCTTAAGCCTAGCATCATACAAATGGTGCAGCAATATGTACAGTTCGACGGATTACAAGATAAAGATCCGAACTTTCATATTGCCAATTTTCTTGAAATCTGTGACACTTTTAAAATTAATGGTGTTTCAGACGATGCTATAAGGCTAAGACACTTCCCATTCTCCTTAAGGACAAAAGACAAAGAGTGGTTGAGTTCTCTTCGAAGTGGATCAATCACTACTTGGAACATATTAACTGAAAAATTTCTTTCTCGATACTTTCCCCTCGCCAAAACTGCTAAATTAAGAAATGATATTACTTCTTATTCTAAAATTGCTTCTGAGACCCTCTATGACACTTGAGAGAGGTTCAAAGAACTTTTGAGAAGATGCCCACATCAAGCTCTACCTGTATGGTTACAGGTCCAAACATTTTACAATGGGCTAAATCAAGAAACTATGCACATGATAGATGCCGCTTCCGCTGGTTCTTTGGACCGCAAAACTCCGGAAGCCGCTATCAGTGGAATTCATCTAGGTCTCTCCCATCTAAACCTGCAGGTATCTATGAAGTGGATTCGGTGACGCAACAAGCGATGCATGTGGAAATGCTGAACAAGAAGATTTCGGAGATGACTGCTGCCTCCGCTGCTAAGGTATTTGAAAATGTGAATGCTGCTACTGCTGCCGAGCAGGTGGATTATCTGATGAACATACCCAGACCTGCTCAAAATAATTCTGCAAACAATTTTTCTACTTTTTGGAATTTTTCTTCTCCTCCTGGTTTTAATGCTGCTACGAATTCTTATCACCCTGGATGGTGTAACCATCCTAACATTTCTTAGAGTAGTAATACTAATGTCGTACGTCCACCACATGATTTCACTCCACCACCACCACCACAACAAAACCAAAATCTTCCAAAAAATCTCTCTTTGGAAGAAATTTTATCTAGATATATAAGCTCGAACGATGTTATTATTAGAAACTTAACAGGGTCGATGAAAAATTTAGAAAACCAGCTCGGGCAACTTGCCAAGGCTTTTTCCGAGAGACCACCTGGAACTCTTCCCTCGAACACTGAACCTAACCCAAGGGAGCACGCAAATGCGATTTCCCTTAGGAGCGGTAAGGTTGTTAATGAGCCCACTACAAGGGAAGAGCCAAAGGTGATTATCCCTCCTATTGTGGAAACAATTATCCCTTTTGAAAATGAAAACTCTACTTTTGATAAAGAAAAAGATATTTCTGTTTTATCTGATTTTGGAAAAGAAAAAGATGACGTTTAGAATGATGCTCCAGTTATTATAAATGAATTTCTGCCACCTTCTTTGTAACACCCCTATCCGTCACATAGCATATAGCAGTAGGTCCGGCCGGGGCCCGACGCCATATACTACGGACAGACCGGTTGGTTATGCGTTGAAACCATACAACCAATCAGAGCGTCCTACACAACACCTAGCGGAAGCAATTTAATTAAGTTGCAAAAAGAGAAGAACCCTGCCACAAAGCATGAATGTCCACTACAACCCAGGAATGAGTACATACATAAAGAGTTCACGGCCTTAAGGCCTTACAAAAGTGTTCGCTTAACAAGATAGCGTCTTTCATACATCGGCGCGCAGGCCGGCCATACATGAATATGAAAAAGCTAATAACTAAGCCTTCGAGGGCTGGCACTACAACTTGGGCTTTAGCCCGCTATTTGCCGCTTGGCTCCGCAACAGCACCTGTAGAAACAACCCACCCAAGAGGTGGCAATACAAAAGGGCAACGGTCAGCAAAGCTGACCAAATTATAACGACCCCGTCCCGTTTCTCGGGACGGCGGTGCTCCTTCCCTGCATGTAAAACTACCATAGCAATTCTATAAAGTATTCTATTCGCCACAAGTGTCGGCACGCACGGCCGCACACTCCATGCTCTCAGGGCACTAAACAGTGAACCCGGTCCGGACCCAGTCCGACACCGCGATTCCACCACCATCCCTCGGATGGCAACACACGTGAGCATTTAGCCCTTTCAGCCGAAGCCTAGGCCCGTTTCCAGCCCCCCGGGAAGTCCCATGTACTTTAGGTCGCTTCTACCACGACCACTTGGAATGGGTAGAGTTCCACCCGCCCGTTGCTCACTTCACCACGGCCACTTAGCCATCGATGCGGGCCAAGTTTCTCCTCATTCCCACAATCGATCAAAACACGCACATAACCCCGTTATGCACCGATTTGCCCTCCAAGGCAACATTGTGGCGGCAATGCGATTCCGCCCAAGCTTTCCGGGTGCGCCTCGAGGTTAACCCCCAAGGATCCCTGTATGCAATCTACCGCGTAGAAATTTCGGAAAACTGAAATCATCGGCGCGGAGTCTTCTCCGGCCATGCAATGCAAACATCACCGATCCGGGTTAAACCCGAATAGGCTTCACACACAATGCCTACGCTCGTACTCCGATTCCGGGCTCTAACAACGGGGACTTTACATATCTACCCGAAGGGATTCCGCGCCTCAACGCTCACTCGCGAGAGGGGGGATTTCCCCATGCATGGAAAGAAGGGCGACTACACATGCCCTATGAAGAGGATCGTTACCCTCGCATTTTTCCGCAGCGCCATGAAGATGTAGTCGGATGGAAAGCTTCGCCTCGCCCTTGCCTTCGAGGATCCGGACTCGGATCGCGAATCGGTGCTTCACAACTCCTCGGCGGCTGGATCTTGGGCTCCTCCTTCCTCTTGCTCTACCTTCTCTCTAAACACTTAGAGAGAGAGTGGACCAAAGAAAAATGAGGATTCAAAGCCCTAATCCCGGCTAATAACCCCCCAGGAGCAGCCCCCACCGTTGGATCCAGATCCAAGGGAACGAACGGCCGAGATTAGATCCAAAATCCCAAAATTTGGGCCGAACACGGCTTGACACACGGCCGTGTGTCTGGCCGTGTAGCTCATTCGCCGATCGACATGGCTCCTCACACGGCCGTGTGCCACGGGCTGTATTACCTGGAGCTTCAAGACGATCGTCGGACTTCCAGAACACGGCTTCGAACACAGCCGTGTTCGAGGCCGTGTGCCCCACACACGGCTTGAGACACGGCCGTGTGTCTCAGGCCGTGTACCTCTCTGACTCGAGACAGCACAAAACACAATAAAATCCCTGAACACGGGTAGGCACACGGCCGTGTGCCCCTGTTCAGATCTCCAAAAGCGCCGTTTGATTGCCCCGCGATCATTTCCGAGGTTGGGGTCTTACAACTCCCTCCCCCTTAAGAGAATTTCGTCCCGAAATTAAGAACAGAGACTACACAAAAACAAAACATAACGAGTACCTGAGGGGAACAACTCGGGGTACTCCTCGCGCATTGACTGCTCTCGCTCCCAAGAGAGCTCCTCGCGCCCGCAGTTATCCCAACGGACCTTCACCATTCTGATCTCCTTGTTCCGAAGCCGCTTGACTTCGAAATCCTCAATAGATATGGGCTTGACTTTCATTGTCAACCCTTCCTCAACCGGTACTTGATCAGCCGCGATCACCTGCGAAGGCTCTTGCACCGCCTTCCGCAACACAGAAATGTGGAACACATCATGTAATCCACTCAACTCCACCGATAGCTTCAAACGGTATGCCGCTTCACCGACTCGCTCTAGGACCTCAAACGGCCCAAGGTACCTCGGACTCAACTTTTTCAAGCGTCGAATCCGTGAGACACCCTTGAACGGCTTGATCTTCAAGTACACCCAATCGCCTACCGCGAACTCCACGTTCCGCTGCTTGGCATTGTAGTACTTCGCCTGCCGGTCCTGAGCGATCAGCAAGCGCTCCCGAATGATCCGCACTAACGAGGTAGCACTCTCCACATCCTGCTTCTTGTACAACCTTGCCTCTCCCGCTTCAAGCCACGATAACGGCGTGCGGCACTTCCTACCATACAGGGCCTCGAAGGGCGCCATTTGTATACTCGCTTGGTAGCTGTTGTTGTACGCGAACTCCACCAAATAAAGGTGGTCTTCCCACTGCTTCCCGAAGTCTAGAACACACATGCGGAGCATGTCCTCCATCGTTCTATTAACCCTCTCGGTCTGCCCATCCGTCTGCGGATGGAAAGCTGTACTGAACTTTAACTTTGTTCCCAACATCTGCTGCACCAACCTCCAATCATTTGACGTGAACCGCCCATCGCGATCACTCACAATGATACGAGGCACACCATGCAGCCTAACAATATTGTCAACGTACAACTTCGCCAATTTCTCGACTGGATCATCCTTCCTATGCGGAATGAAATGCGACACCTTAGTTAGACGATCTACGATCACCCAGATGGCGTCGTTCCCCTTCTATGACCTTGGCAACCCGTGCACAAAGTCCATAGATATATCGTCTAATTTCCACTCCGGTATAGGCAAGGATTTCAGAAATCCTCCCGGCTTTTGGCACTCCGCCTTCACCAAGGCGCACGTTTGGCATTTAGCCACGTACAACGCCACATCTTTCTTAAGCCCCGGCCACCAAAACAACTTCTTGAGATCACGATACATCTTCGTGCTCCCTGGGTGGATTGAGTACTTGGTATGATGAGCCTCGTACATCAACTCCGCCCGGAGGTTGCCCCCACTTGGGACGCACAAACGATGATCCTTCCTTAACAAACCATCTTCCACCGAGAACTGGGAATTTGACCCATCCGTAGCGGCCTCCAAAAGCTCCTTCATGGAATTATCCAACTCCAATGCCTGCCGAACCCGGTCAGCCAGGTCATACTGCACCTCTGTCCAGTTTAACATTGCTTTGGCGCTCGTCTGCTTGTCGACGCAACAGATCTCAAGCTCCTCCAACTCCCGCACTAGCCGCTCATCATGCACCGACAACCAGTTGGCTCGGGCGGGAGCCCTGCGGCTCAGTGCATCCGCAACTGCGTTGCCCTTCCCGGGTACATAATGTATTTTGAAGGTGTAGTCCCCCAGGAACTCCATCCACCTCCTCTGCCTCATATTAAGGTCTTTCTGATCCAACAGGTATTTTAGGCTCTTGTGATCGGTGTATATATCGACCCTTACTCCGTATAGGTAGTGCCTCCACAACTTGAGTGCAAATATCACGGCTGCCAACTCCAAGTCGTGCACCGGATAATTTCTTTCATGCACCTTTAGCTGACGCGATCCATACGCTATCACGCTACCATGCTGCAACAACACGCAGCCCAAACCGCTACCCGAAGCGTCGCTATACACCTCAAAGGCCTCGGACCCACTCGGCGAACTAAGCACTGGCGCCGTGGTCAACCGCCTCTTCAGCTCCTCAAAAGCTTGCACGCACTCTTGCGTCCACAAGAATTTCTGATCCTTCCTTGTCAACTTCGTGAGAGGTAAGGCTACCCGCAAGAAGTTCTCTACGAAGCGCCTGTAATATCCGGCAAGCCCGAGAAAACTACGGACTTCCGCGACAGAAGATAACGCAGGCCACTCCCATATCGCAACAATCTTCGCCGGATCCACCGCTATACCTTCCCCACTCACTATATGACCAAGGAACGCTACCGAGGGTAGCCAGAACTCGAACTTGGAGAATTTTGCGTAAAGCTCATTCCTCCTCAGAGTCTCCAACACCAAATGCAAATGCTTGAAGTGGTCTTCTTCGCACTGCGAGTATACCAAAATATCGTCAATAAAGACGATCACAAAGCGATCCAGGAAATCTCTGAACGTCCTGTTCATCAGATCCATAAACACCGATGGCGCATTCGTTAGTCCAAACGGCATGACCGTGAACTCGAAATGCCCATACCTCGTACTGAACGCTGTCTTCGGGATATCACACTCCCTGATCCTCAGCTGATAGTACCCCGACTTCAAGTCCAACTTGGAGTATACTGATGATCCGACTAACTGATCAAAGAGATCATCAATCCTCGGGATCGGGTACTTATTCTTTTCCGTCAACTTGTTCAATTCTCTATAGTCGATGCACAGCCGCATACTACCGTCCTTCTTTTTAACAAAGAGGACCGGTGCGCTCCAAGGCGACGAACTTGGACGCACATAACCTTGCTCCATCAGTTCCTCCAACTGAACCTTCAACTCCGCCATCTCCTTTGGCGCCAACCTATAAGGACCACGTGACACGGGTTTGGCACCCGGCACGAGCTCGATCATAAAATCAATCTCTCGCTGCGGTGGGGCTCCGGGAAGGCTATCCGGGAACACATCGGGGTATTCGCAAACCACGGGGATGCTATCCAACGGGGACTTTGGCTCCACAGCCCCCACTATTGCAAAGAACAGCTCTGCACCAGCACGAACTGCCTTCACCACCTGAAGAACAGACATTAGTGTCTTGCTCGACCCCTTAAGCCCCTCGAAAGTAGTCTCCCGCCCTACACCTAGCTTGACCTCCTTACGGTCGCAATCGATCCAAGCCTTCTGCTCTGACAGCCAATCCATTCCAAAGATAACATCGAACTCTACCAACGGCAATAATGACGCTAGCAAGTCGAACTCTTGGCTCCCTATGTGAACCTTCACGGCGCACAACCTGTCCGCCCGCATCGAGCACCCATTCGGTAGCAACACATCTAACTTGTCCTTCGCCATCGAAGAAGGGACTCCGATACGCGATATAAACTGTTCGGACACGAAAGAATGCGAAGCACCAGTGTCGAATAGTGCTCGTGTCGGACTATCGCTAATTACCACAAAGCCTAAGCAAAAGACATTAGCTTAACAAGCAATAGGTAATAGTATTCTCAAGTCAACTTGCATAAATTAACTCGTACCTATCACCACATCCGCTTGCTTGATGGCCTCCTGCTGGCCCAAGTTATAGACTCTAGGCTGAGTCGGAGCATAGTGGGACGCGGTCGACTCCACCGCTTTGCCCTTTTCCTCGTAGGTAGCTCCCTGTTTCCTTTCGGACTTTGAGCGTCCACTCCAGCAGTCACGGGCAAAGTGCCCCGGCTTTCCACACGTGAAGCAAGCGCCCGGGGTTCGATGGGTAGTTGCCCCCGAGGCACTTGCAGAAGAAGCTGGACCCGATGTCTTAGCCTTCTTGAAGAATCTACGGTAGCCCGACTTCGATGTAGTCGGCGCCTTGAACTCTGATTTCTTGCCACCGGATTCCCTTTCCTTCTTCGCTTGCATGTTTCTCATATCCTTCTCTAAGGACCGGGCCGAACTGACCAGGGTCATGAAACCCTGCGTCTTGGGCCCCGACAGCAGCAACCTCAAATCATCCCTTAGCCCTTCATAAAAGCGGCTCATCTTGCGCTCCTCGTCTGCGAAGGTAGCGCCGACATATCTCCCCAACCGAGTAAACTCGTGGAGGTATTCATCAACGGTGCTATCGCCCTGCACCAACTTCTGGAATTCGCTCTCTAGCGCAATCCTCTGCGCCGAGGGGAGGTATCGAGCCATAAATAGTCTTGCAAACTCCTCCATCGGGACTTCGGCCAATGGCCTTCCCCTCAACTGATGCAGCTCTAGGCCCTCCCACCACAGTCTTGCGTCCCCATCCAAAAGGAACGTCGCTATAGTGGTCTTCTGCCACTCTTCAGTTTGCGTCGCAGTCATCACCCTGTTGACCCTTGAGATCCAATCCTCTGCTTGGGTCGGGGTTTCTGCCCCCGTGAACACTGGTGGGTGAAAGCCCATGACATGCTTCAGTTGTCTTTCAGTTGCTCTCCTAGGCAACTCTGGCTCCAAAACTACTTGCTCAACCCTCCTTTGCTCTGCCGCCTGAAGCAGTACCTGTTCCACAGCAGGAGCAGGCTGCTGCACCTGCCTTGCAGGCTGCGCATTTATTATTGCCATGACCGCTTCTGCCACCAACCTAATGGTCTCAGCAGACAAAGGTATTGCAGGCACATCGCTTGGCGCACTGCTCGCCTCAGAACCTGGCCGTTCAGACGGCCCAGCACCACTTCTGGTCACCTAAAATCGTGCAAAACACCGATAAGCGACCAAGAATTACTGCAAACAGCAATTATAGGAACACGCAGGTTCCTCAAACATGTGTATTTTCATTCCTAAGTGGACATTCATGGGTTCTTTTCATGTTATAACGATGACGCACACACTGTGCTCACCACCCCTTAAAGTGAATTCGTCCACGAATTCATTTAAGCGTGACCGAAACTAGAAGTCTGATACCAATTTGTAACACCCCTATCCGTCACATAGCATATAGCAGTAGGTCCGGCCGGGGCCCGACGCCATATACTACGGACAGACCGGTTGGTTACGCGTTGAAACCATACAACCAATCAGAGCGTCCTACACAACACCTAGCGGAAGCAATTTAATTAAGTTGCAAAAAGATAAGAACCCTGCCACAAAGCATGAATGTCCACTACAACCCAGGAATGAGTACATACATAAAGAGTTCACGGCCTTAAGGCCTTACAAAAGTGTTCGCTTAACAAGATAGCGTCTTTCATACATCGGCGCGCAGGCCGGCCATACATGAATATGAAAAAGCTAATAACTAAGCCTTTGAGGGCTGGCGCAACAACTTAGGCTTTAGCCCGCTATTTGCCGCTTGGCTCCGCAACAGCACCTGTAGAAACAACCCACCCAAGAGGTGGCAATACAAAAGGGCAACGGTCAGCAAAGCTGACCAAATTATAACGACCCCGTCCCGTTTCTCGGGACGGCGGTGCTCCTTCCCTGCAGGTAAAACTACCATAGCAATTCTATAAAGTATTCTATTCGCCACAAGTGTCGGCACGCACGGCCGCACACTCCGTGCTCTCAGGGCACTAAATAGTGAACCCGGTCCGGACCCAGTCCGACACCGCGATTCCACCACCATCCCTCGGATGGCAACACACGTGAGCATTTAGCCCTTTCAGCCGAAGCCTAGGCCCGTTTCCAGCCCCCCGGGAAGTCCCATGTACTTTAGGTCGCTTCTACCGAGACCACTTGGAATGGGTAGAGTTCCACCCGCCCGTTGCTCACTTCACCACGGCCACTTAGCCATCGATGCGGGCCAAGTTTCTCCTCATTCCCACAATCGATCAAAACACGCACATAACCCCGTTATGCACCGATTTGCCCTCCAAGGCAACATCGTGGCGGCAATGCGATTCCGCCCAAGCTTTCCGGGTGCGCCTCGAGGTTAACCCCCAAGGATCCCTGTATGCAATCTACCGCGTAGAAATTTCGGAAAACTGAAATCATCGGCGCGGAGTCTTCTCCGGCCATGCAATGCAAACATCACCGATCCGGGTTAAACCCGAATAGGCTTCACACACAATGCCTACGCCTGTACTCCGATTCCGAGCTCTAACAACGGGGACTTTACATATCTACCCGAAGGGATTCCGCGCCTCAACGCTCACTCGCGAGAGGGGGGATTTCCCCATGCATGGAAAGAAGGGTGACTACACATGCCCTTTGAAGAGGATCGTTACCCTCGCATTTTTCCGCGGCGCCATGAAGATGTAGTCGGATGGAAAGCTTCGCCTCACCCTTGCCTTCGAGGATCCGGACTCGGATCGCGAATCGGTGCTTCACAACTCCTCCGGCGGCCGGATCTTGGGCTCCTCCTTCCTCTTGCTCTCCCTTCTCTCTAAACACTTAGAGAGAGAGTGGACCAAAGAAAAATGAGGATTCAAAGCCCTAATCCCGGCTAATAACCCCCCAGGAGCAGCCCCCACCGTTGGATCCAGATCCAAGGGAACGAACGGCCGAGATTAGATCCAAAATCCCAAAAACTGGGCCGAACACGGCTTGACACACGGCCGTGTGTCTGGCCGTGTAGCTCATTCGCCGATCGACACGGCTCCTCACACGGCCGTGTGCCACGGGCCGTGTTACCTGGAGCTTCAAGACGATCGTCGGGCTTCCAGAACACGGCTTCAAACACAGCCGTGTTCGAGGCCGTGTGCCCCACACACGGCGTGAGAAACGGCCGTGTGTCTCAGGCCGTGTACCTCTCTGACTCGAGACAGCACAAAACACAATAAAATCCCTGAACACGGGTAGGCACACGGCCGTGTGCCTGGCCGTGTGCCCCTGTTCAGATCTCCAAAAGCGCCGTTTGATCGCCCCGCGATCATCTCCGAGGTTGGGGTCTTACATCCTTATCCGGCACGACTTAGGAAAGAAAAACTAGATAATCAATATCAACGCTTTCTTGAAATATTTAAACAAATTCATATTAATCTGTCGTTTCATGAAGCGATTAGTCAAATTCCTAAGTATGCCAAATATCTTAAAGATTTATTAACAAACAAAAAGAAATTTGAAAATCTTTTTCACGTAACGTTAAATGAAGAGTGCTCGGCAGTCGTTAAAAACTCTACTCTTCCTAAAAAGATAAACAATCCTGGTAGTTTTTACATTCCCTGCATTTTTCAATGATCTATTCATTAAACATGCATTAGCGGATCTTGGAGCGAGCATCAATTTGATGCCTTTTTCATTGTTTAAGAAGCTAGGATTGGGCACTCTTAGCCCTACAAGATTGAGTATACAGTTAGCTAATCGATCGATTAAGTATCCGTTAGGTATCGTTAAGGATGTGCTAGTGAAGGTCGACAAATTCATCTTCCCGGTGGTTTTTGTCATTCTCGATATTGAAGAGGACATCGAGGTCCCTCTTATCCTTGGTTGTCCCTTCCTAGCCACCGCTTGCGCAATCATAAATGTGAGTGACGGAAAACTTTTTCTGCATGTGGGAGATGAGGAAGTTACATTTGATATTAACAAATCTATGAAAAACTCTTTACAAAATGATGATTCTTGCTTTTTCATCGAAGACTTAAAAGAAGACTCCTATATTTATCCAAATGATTTTCCTTCTTCCTTTTATGAACTCTCATCAAATGTTTTTGAAAACACTGTTATGCTCGTACAAACAACATTCGAACATGACTCTAATTTTAGACACAAGAATCTTATTTTTGAAAATGATACAAATTTGACAAATTATTTTGAAAAACCACCCAACCCTGAAGGAAAAATTATCGCTATAAGAACTTTCGCCACAATAAAAATTTTAAGCCAGGCGATCAAGTTCTTCTTTTAAATTCTCGTCTACGTATTTTCTTTGGAAAATCTAAATCTTGTTGGTCTGGACCGTTTACGGACAAACAGGTTTTTCCTTACGGCACTGTATTGCTTTCGCATCCCGATAAGGGGGACTTTAAAGTGAATGGACATAGACTTAAACTTTATTTATCAAATGATTCGGTATCTCCTACAACGGAGGATCTCGTTTTGGAGTCTTAAATTTTTATCTTGTTATGGAACAACTTTTTTATTTTTGGACTTATTATTAGTATTATGAAACTTTTATTCGGACTTTCAATTGTTGTAATAAAGAACAATTTTGGGCACCTGCCCACAGACTCTATCTTTTTTTTTCTGCTTTTATTTTGCTCTTCCTCCCGGTGGCTCAAGTCCAAGTTCGTGATCGCCGCTCCAACGCTGCTGATATCAAGATGGATCAAGTCAAACCTGCTGACGATCAAGTGCACTAAAAAGCAAGAATGGGGAGCGACATCCGCCTTCATCTCACAAACCTGGGGATGTCCTGTTTTTTTTATTTATTTCATTTACTTTCTACATTTTTCTCTTCTTCTCAGTCTCCTTCTCTTTTTCTTTTTGTTTCCTTCATTGAGGGCAATGAAGAATTTAAGCATGGGAGAGGGTCTAGTTTCTTTCTTTCTTCTTTCCTTTCTTAAAAAAAATGTGTTTTAAAATTAGTATAGTTATAGTATTGTTTTTTATTTTAACTTCATCAAAAATCCAAAAAATTATAAAATACAAAACCAAAAAAAAAATTTAGAAAAAACAAAAATCAAATAATTGTGCTAAAATCTATTTGAAAAACAAAACCTAAAATTATTTTCTATCTTCTTTTTTATGTTACTTTTAGTGATTTGTATGCCCGTGCGGTTTCTTAGTTCTATTTAGATTTCTTTGAAACGGTTTTCCTAAACTTATCATTTTAACATAGCTTAGTTTTACTAGTTTCTTGTTCTTAAATATAGGCATCCGTTTTTTACATTATAAGTTAGCAATTCGTAGTTATGCCTTTTTATTCGGTCAAGTTGCTTATGAATGGTTGCTAGGTAATATTAGCTATTTTTCATTTGTGGGGTAGTCTTTCTTGGTGTCTAGAACTTGTCCCAAGCTACTCTTGAAACATTTGCATCGTTTTTACGTTCTTTAGAAATGATTTAGGCCACCCATTTGACTAGTTTGAGCTTTTCTTGCCCACCAAAAACATTACCATTGCAAAAAAAAATTTGGGCCTTTTCCATGCTTTCTTTGTTTTTAGCTCCACCTCTCTTTTCACTATTTTCACCAAAGCCAAAATGCCTTTCCTATTTTTCACAATAAAACTTTGAGCTTAAAAAATATTTTTGTGAAGGGGTTTTACCTTTGAAATGAATAGGAAATTTTCAAGCCTATTTTTGGAGCTCTCCTTTATGAAAAAATGTTATTATAAAAATATTGTAAAAACAAAAAGGAAAAAAATCAATCAAAAAAAACCAAAAAAAAAAGAAAGAAGAAATGAAATTTATTTGTGGCCAAAATATATAAAAGGAAAAAAAATTTTCATGGCCTTATTTTCTAGTTTGAATTGGAGAAATGACTTGCTTGTCATTTCTCATTTTGTTATCATGTTTTTTATATTTTTGAGCTCACCTTAGTTTAGTGTTTAAGCCCTCATGTTTATCCTTCTTTTCACTTCCTAATTATTTACCTAAGCCAAGTCTTAACGCCTATTAGAAGTCCTATTTATCTTTAGAACGTAAATTCGCGTAGTGGATAAAGTGTGAACGTACAAGCCTATGGCCACCATCATTGATGGATTTCTTTGGAGGTTACCTTGAGGTGTTTTAGGGTTAATTTTTATCTAGCAACCAAGAAGTGCGTTAATGCTCTGTTTATTTAGAACCTCTACTTTTGTTTTCCTTATTTTCATTTATTTTAGATGCCTTGTTTTAAGATGTAGAAATGTGTAAACTTTTCTTATATTTTAATGAGATTTTTAGGTCTCCACTTTCAAGTTTTCTATTGTGCACTTCTCACCCCACTAGTTGATAACATGGAAATTAGGATAGTTTAATTTTTCATGTTTTGGTTTTCTTAATTATGGAACCTAAAAAATATAATAATAAAAATATCTTTGCTTTTTCCTAGTTCTTATTTCTATTTGCTTGAGGACAAGCAACTGTCTAAGCATGGGGGAATTTGATGACTACTTTTAGTCATCGTTTTTGGGGTAATTTAGTAGCCTAAGTTCCTAAGTTTATTTATAGTTTCTTTTATTTTATGTTTGTTTTGTTTTATTTCTTGTTTAAATATCTTTTATGTTAGGATTTTATAATTTCTAAACTTTATTATGTGTTTTTGTTATGTTATGTTTATGTTTAGTTTTAATATTTAATATATTTGTTATTTATTTTTCTGTTTTGTTAAATGTCTTATTTAATATCTTATTATTTTTAAATTTATGTCTTAGTATGTTGCATTATATTATGTGATGTTTAGTTATTATGTTCAATACTTATACAAAATATTATGTATCTAATGTTTTGTTTAATTTGTTTTGTTTTACTTTGTAGGTTCAAGCATGTGCAGCCCGACCCCCTCCAAGCATGCTAACCGAGCCCCCCCATGCTAGATATGGTGCAACCCGGCCCTCCTTTGGTGCAGCCGCTCACTTGCAAACAAGCCCGGGCCCACTTTGAGCAGCTCACATGCAGCCCGGCCTCACACATGCATCTATTCAGCCCTCAAGCAAAGCTATGGCCAGCCCTCTATAACTTGAAGCAGCCCCCTTCATTAATTGCCATGCATGAACATTTCCCCACATGTATTGGCCGGCCACCCTCCTTCCCCTCCACATTCATTCTCTCTCTCTTCATTATTACATGCATGAATAACTTCAAAGCTATGGCCGGCCCTCCTCTTTTGCCCCTTCTACACACTTCCATTCATCCCCCTCCTCTTTATTTTATATTTTTATTTTCACTTCCGTTAAATCAAATACAATGCATCCATACCTTCTCTCTCCCCTCATTTAAAGAAATGCATGAACCAACCCCCTAAGCATGGCCGGCCACCCCCCTTTGTCCCTTCATATTTCTTATGATCTATAACCTTCTCCCTCTCCTATAAATGCCACCCCATACCTCAAGCCAAAGGATTACAATTTTTGAGTGAAGTTTTTAAGTAATGTTTGAGTGTTGAATTGGAGAGTGGAGAGTGCTTGTGATTTGTAATTTTCTTTTCATTATTGTTATAGATTTTCATTAGTGTAAGTTTTCATTTTCATGCTTTTTCTTCCATGTCATAATTTCCGTGTTATTGTAGTAGCATAATATTGCTTTTTATTCTCTTATTTTGTGTACTCTTATCTTTCTTTTCAAGAAATGAAAATGTTTTTCTCTTATTTTATTTTGTCTTTCCTTTCAAATATGCGTAGCTAATTTTCTTGTAGCATTCGATTGTGAGGATCCATGATATGAGATGAGAGTTTATTTTCTATCTTAGTTTTTATTTTTATTATTTCATGCTCGATCCTTCTTTGATTTATTTTGTGCCGACTCCGTATTTCCGGTATACGGTAGTAGGTTTTTTATCTCATATTTAAGTAGACGAGAGGCTCATGAATGTGAAAGATAACTCAAAGAGGGAAGGAGTTGAACGCAACCCTAGAGATAGGATGACGTAAATCTTCCGGATTGGAGTAAAATCCAATAGTGCGGGTCACCTAGATAATGCGACTTTAGGCCTTTTTGACTTGAAAGATATTTCGGTCAGAACGTCTATAAGTCAGGGGATTTAATGCTCTAGTGAGATTATTTTCTAATATTGGATCCGTCACGGTCGAGTATGATTTGCAAAATTAAAACTATGCCTTTTTATCTCTCTCATCTCATTTCATGGTGATTCACTGATTGAATGCTATCTCTTTACTATAAGTTTTTCGTCTTCAAAATCATCTTTTATTTTACTTTTAAATTCTCAAATTCAATAGTTTTCCGGTAGGATAATAGTTAAAGCGTGAGTAGCAGTACTTGACAACCCCGAGTTTAAATACGACCTTGATACTACGATTCGACAGGTACACTTGCCTGTTCGGGTTTTGGCCCATCATCTCCCAGTAAGACAGTTAATAAATTTCTAACCGTTAAAACTTAACCTATTCTGTAGGCCAATTAGCAACCACCGGGAGCATATGAATATAATGCTGAATATCTAGTCACGCCTTGAAAAGAAATTTTTCGATCTCCTTCTCAAATCCATCAACATCAAACCACTCGAATAGGTTTGCCTCCTGAACTTGTGGGAAAACAAGTAGCAGACCAAGATTCCCCTCGAACATGAGGAATCTGGTCGACCAGTTTGGGAACTTGTTCATCAAGTTTACCACCTTCATTCCTATACAGCCAAAGTAGACCACTCCCTTGAAGACTCGGTTGTCCTTCTTACGAGAAGTCATCGAGCAAATAACAAAATAATGGCGGAAAAGGTCCATGCTGAACATACCGGCTATGTCCGCAGGTATATGATGAAACTCATCACCAAGGCCACAGTATTTTATGAGAGTTTTCTGGGAACAACGCCAAAAAATTCTAGGATCTCGATAAACTGTATTAGTAGCAGCAAGGAGAAGTCGTAATCGAAATGATCGATTATGATGACAATCAATTTCTTAGCAGATGTGTTTATCCACTCATCGTCTCTAGGTAGTTACGCAACTATGCCAGGATCTGCCATATGTTTTGTGACAATATGGTCTAGCTCACTTTCTATTATCTCAGAATTTTCTGCTCGCTATTGAGGAAAGCATCAGTTGTGGAAAGTCGCACAGATGCCATGAATTCTAACCACATGTATTACTACTTTGATATTCATCTGAAGAATGCAGAATCAAGTTTTATTTATTGATCCTGCAAGAACACATATAGTCACGCGACTAACCAACAAATCCGTGCGACAAATTATCCTAGCACCTATAACGCAGTTTTCTATGAACACAAGAATCTAACGGTAATAATTGCAGCGATAAAATTCCATTCCAATTAGTTCAAGCATCATCACAAATATTGTTGACAAAATAAATCAAATCCCAAGCATTGCGAGGTATTCAAGAATATGATCAAGGTTTGTCTGCTCGAACACTAGAAGGTTTGTCCGCTCGAACACTATTTACAATTCTCCCATTCCCTCTCTTTTCGCTACTCCTCTCCGCGGTCTACGAGATCTCTTCCCATATGTTCCACTTGTTCGCCTACCTATAGTAAAATAGATAGCACAACTACCAATGTGTGGTTCAAGGCATTCTGGGCCCTGTGTGTTGAAGACAAAATTGACCTCAACGGGAGTTCAAAACAGGGGTGCAGCTATCACCTACTTCTCTCAAGTCCCGACCCTCAACTGGTTACTAAGTACCTAGGGATTACCCAAAGCCTCAGCAGGGAGGTCCAACCTCACACCCGGAAGATCTCTGAGAGCTTCCCCACCAAAGCCAAAAGCTGGGCTAGAAGCTCCTCAGAAAGCACTAGAAATTTGGAGAATAATGAGAGTCTGCCTTCTAAGGAGACCTTGTGGGTCTTTTTATAGTCTTTTACTGACTTGAAGTTACTGAAATACCCCTGGATGGTCTGCTAATAGCCAAATCCCGCTGTTTGTAAAGTATTAAATGCAGCCCCTGGGGGTGTATGGGTAATTTTATCCGAGGGCAATTAAGTAATTTTACCCTGAACCCTGGGCCCCACTCGGTGAGAACTCAATGTCGAGAACCCCCTCGTCTTCATTTTGGGGGAGCTAAAAAGGAGTATCGAAAGTCTTAAGCTAAGCCAGCCCTTGCCTTCTATAGATGCAATCCTTCTCGCCGACTCTGCTGGAAGCGGGTCCCGGCTGACCGATGGTTAACGCTCTCGCCCGTTTCCATACGGGAGCTCCTCTACTCTTGACGCTGTCGCTATTGGACGCAACGTTGAGTGAGTGGAGCTCACCCAATGCCCTTGCTGCTGACTACGGCATTGAGTGAGTGGAGCTCACCCTATGCCCTTGCTGCTGACCACAACGTTGAGTGAGCGGAGCTCACTCAGCGCAGCATTGAGACCACTCAACGCCTTCTCGCATGTTTCTGGTCAAGGGCGGGATCTCGCCTGCTCCTAGGCAGGAGCTCCTCCGGTGCGATAGCTCTTCTTGTCTTCAGGCCCAAGCTAGCCTGAGGCTGGTCCAACCCCGACCATTGATGCCTTTGGGTGCCACCCAGCGAATACGGGGTTGTACACAATCCCCGCTCTTTTTGATCTAGCCCTACCCTTGAAATGACACGTCCAACCCAGCAATATTCGTTGGGCACGTTTCATTTCAAAAAAGGAGAATCTTTTTGTGGGCCATACCATGGATATATATATGTGTGGATAGATGGTCGTAAAACTGTTCCTAAGTCGTCGCTCTCTGCCTGAGCTCTCGCGAGATCTCATCATGTGTTCCAAACGTGTTGACAAGCCACTCCCGCAAGACCTCCAAGACCGCATCAACGCGGCCCAGGCGCGAGCCCTGGCAAACAGCGCTGTGGTTTTCCCTTGGCTAGTGAAAAAGTCACCAGCCGCTAATCCGTCCCCGCTAAAGAAGAAGAAAGAGAAGAATAAAAAGAAGGCGAAGGTGGTCCAGTCGGACCTTTCCCACCAGAATAAGGACTAACCTACCCCGACTCCCAATCGTATGGATGATGCTTCCCCTCCGCAGAAGTTATGCCTCTCTGATTTGTTGATCCCCAAGATTGCGAGTCGACTACGATCTGATTATGCGCAAGGGTTGGTAACTGGCACAATATCTTTCGCAGGAAGCGGCTCGAGGTGACGAAACTGTGTCACTGCTGGTGCCTCTGGACCCGTCGCCTCACCCTACTAAGGATAGACCACGGGTCACAGAGATGACTCCTCCGGTAGCCTCTCCGAGAACCGCGGGTATAATTTTCTCTGTTACCCCTTTCTAACCATTTCAGTCGTAGCCTTTCCTACTGTCAAGCTGACTTCTCACATCCTCAGCTTCCGCCGACCCGGGTCTCGCCACCCAGGAGGGTGAAATAATTGCTTCTAACCTGCTCGGCAAGCGGGTAATCCCGCCATACTGGCGGGAGGGGTGTCTACCGGCCCCTCCATAGCCCAAAAGGAGGTCAGCCATCTCGCGAGAGAGAACGCCTTCCCCCATGCTTCTGGCCAGGCCGAGATCACTATGCGCGAGACTTTTTGCCCAGGATGCGGAAAGCCACTCCACCTGCTCTATGGGACTGAGGGGGGGCCCGTGCCTTCTTGGCAGCCACCGGCCAGTGGCTCTCATCATGCGGCAGGTAAGCGAAACATTACCATAGCTCTCACTCAGCTCTCGCTGTAACCACGAAAACTATTTTCCTAGAGGATCCAGACTCGCGAAAGGGGGCCGATGAAGATGATGAAGAGGGTGAGGAAGAGGATGGCGAAAGCTCCCCCCTTACTTCGTCTAGCGAGATGGAGGACATTGTGAATTACGCTGGGACCGCGAAGAGACGAGGGAAGAAGATTGCTTCCCTCTTATCGAAGCTTGTGCGGCGGGAGCGGGCCCGTGCTACTGCGGTGAAAAAATTCCGTGAGATGGTGGAGCAGAGGCTTGAGGCCCTTGAGCACGACTATTTCTTTTGCGAGATGGGGCGGCTGGGTGGGCCTACCGCTGAGTCCTCCCCTGGGAGGTGTATCGCGCAGATTCGAGACCAGGCTCGTCAGATCAACCTAGGGTGTACTACCCTGTCTTCCAACTACAACCCGTTGGCGCCCCCGAGGACCAGACGGCGGGAGCGAGGATGATGGTGCTGGGAGCCTTATTGATCGAAGAAGTCTCGCCCCTTCTCACCTCTCGGCATTCCCTTCCCACAATATACCATGTTTCTTAATATTCTGGACGGTTCACTTGTAACCTTTCAATCATTATTTATTATTATTGTTTTTCGCTTTTTAGCTCTCGACCGGCGAGAGCGAACCCTGCTCTCATTTTCGTTTATGCTCCATGTGGCCATTTCGAAATGCTTGCGCGAATCTGAACCTTCGGCCGGTCGCTGTCATCCTAGGCCGGAACCCGAGGCGTCGCTGTCTCGGGGCATGACGCTTGTACTGCCGCCGCTATTTTCATTCATTTTTTTTCCTTTTTTAGAAAAGTCATCATTACCACGGCTTCCTATAAATAGATGAGTTCACCAAATGTATTTATTTCTCCGATCCGGAACCCCCATTCCTCTCCTCGTTGCTTTCGCGACTTGCTGAGAACTCCCCCTTGCTCCCGCCTTCTTCTCTTTTTTTCGCCTAACTTTTTCTCTCGCCCATTCCTTTGAGATCTCGTCTTCAATCCTCCCAACAAAATATCGGACGAGAATAATGGACATTCACATTGCGTGGAAGCCTTCCGAAAGCATCAATTCCCCACTTGTCGCCTAACCCTTGAAGAGTACAAACGGATTACTTCTCAGTACGTTCCCGCCGGCTTCACCGCGAGAAATCCCGGCAACCAAGACATGGTAAACAACGCGGGAGAGGGGGAGCTCGCCATCCCCCTCAAACACTTCGAGGTGGGCTTTCGCCTTCCCCTCTAGTCGGAGATACGTCAGGCCCTCCGTTACTACGGAGTGGTTCCCGCGCAGCTAAACCCTAACTTAGTCGCCATCCTTGTAGCGTTCATCTGCTACATGGGATCGGAGAAGATCGAGTTCAGCCTCCCGATTTTCCAAAAGCTGTTTATCTTCCGCACGAAGGGAGGGGTAGTCTTCTTCTCTGGGCCACTACTCAAGACAACCGGTCTCGCCAACAAGCATCATCATTGGGGCGAGAAGTTTATCTTTGTCTCTGGCGACTTCGGCAGCGTTCCTCTCGTGCCTGTCTAATATGAGGACACCGCCTACAAGCCGCCTACCCTGGGATCGCGTGAGAGCGCCATTCTAGAGTTCTTTGGGACAAAGGAATTTGATGTCCATTTCCTCTGACGGGACGTCGACTCTCTCCCTCCCTTGCCTCCCGGTGAAGGTACGATCTCGTCCTCAACCTGATATTCCCATTCTAAATTTCAATACATTCCATTGTCGCCCTTGCAGGAGAGTGAGAAGTTCCTCTACACCAACCCTTTGCCTAGACTCAGGGTATCGAGGGTCAGGCTGCGAGAGATCCGCTGGCTCTCGCGAAATCCACGGCTCAGGCTTGCCGGGACGAGCCTGCCCCGCCTCCTTTGACCAGTGTCGGGAAGCGAAAGCCTGATGCCTTTTCATCCAATCCGCTAAAAAGACCAAGGCCCACCGCTGCAGACAAAGGGAAATCTGTGATGACTACGCCCGCCCGACCTCTCGCCCAAGGCCGGTCCTCCGAAGAGGTCCTGCAGGTGGCCAACGAGATGACCGTTGCTTCTAGGAATAGTGCCGGGACCCTGCCGAGAACCTTCCCGCCGCAAGCGGAGCTGTTGGCGACGGGGCGGCTGCCGATACCTCCACTCGGTCTCTGTCCAAGGAGGTGCCAAATGGGCACAAGAATTTTGGCCTCAGCGTAAAGTGCCTCGACGCAGAGGGGAAGCCCTTGCTGCGATGGGACCCTGAGACCAACCAAGTCTCCGTATCGACCCTCCTCCCCAGTTGGGCGGAGCGCGACCATGTCACCAGCGAGGCCTTCGCGCTGGGCTACGACCTTTACAACTGGGAGTACGCCGACCTCTATGATCAGCTACCCACACAGATCCTGACCTTTGACTCTGTCTGGGCTCTGATGCGTGGGTTCGAGCTTATGCACATGTGCGCACGCCGGAGCAACCCCATCGACCGCAACTTTGGCGAGATGCTTAAGGCGCGAGACCAGGCGGTTTCCCAGGCGGCGGTTCTAAAGTCCCAGCTGGCGGATGCTATGGGACGCCTTTCCTTGCGCCCAGCGGAGGAGGTAAGCGAGATCTTTTAAGCACTCGCTCTCGCCTCTGTAATCCATGGGTCATCTCAATGTTGATTTTTTTCCCTTCTGTAAGATTCTGGTCAGAATACAGCCTTTCGTGCGGAGCTAACCGAGCTAAGATACGAGAACATCTTGTTAAAGGACCAGCTCCGGCGCACGGAAACGGCTGTGGTTCTGCCTCCCCCATCGCTCGATGAGAGGCTGAGGAGCCGTCACTTCTCAGAATATGACATCGACAAACTCGTGCAAACCAACGCTCAAGCCACGGTCAGGCAGACCCTTGAGATGTTGCGAGACGTGGGATATTTGAACGAGAGTGGACAGATTATCACCGCTCCCTGGCTTGTTCCCTGGCACTTCGAGCCTATCCCAATCCCACAGGCGCACCCGACTCTCCGCCCCCGGATGTCCCGAGATCCCCCTCGGCTGCTGGCGATACATCCGGGGAGAGCTCAGGCGGGAGCTCCCACAGAAGCTCAAGCGGGAGCTCGAGCGGATACAGCGCTTCTCCCTAATGGGTTTCCTTTTCTTTTTTTGTTTCTGTAATGAGCGAGACACTCTGATTTTTGTAATCACATTTGAATATATAAATTGTTAGTGTTTGTACCCCTCCTTTTTCTTTTTTGTTGATAACGAATGCTGCTCAAGCGAGCTTCTGCCGAGGCCCCTGGCCCCCTCTAGGATAGTCTCCCTTAGCAGTCAATAGGTGGGAACCTGCCGAGAGCTCAAGGCTAAAACACATCGTTCCCGCATTCTACCGAGAACCATTTGTCATGAGGGTCGTTCATAGGCCTTTTAAGGGAAGATCGCCCCTCCTTACCTTGCGCGATCGATCGGGTCTCCTTGCCTAGACCCGCCGGGAACTTCATTTGGCGAGATCCCCAAGCTGGGACCTCCTGGCCGAGATCTCTCCTGGCCAAGACCTCTCCTGGCCGAGACCCTTTTTGGGTCTACGTTCAGGGTGTGTCTTTTGTCTAGACTAGAACATCCGCGTCGAAATATTTCAAAACACTAATCCTATCCCCTACAGGCGAGCCCTCGGACCTGCCTGCTAGATAAGAGCCTGCGTAGAGGGTCTACCTGGGGCTGAGTCGAGCTCGGAGTAGTGCAAAAGTAACTAAGGATCAAGAACAAAGAACCAAGGACCAAGGACCAAGAACCAGGAACCAAGAACCAAGGACCAAGAACCAAGAACCAAGCCTCTCACCCACAAGAGAGCCTTCGGACCTGCCAGCTAGATGAGAGTCTGCACAGCGGGTCTACCTGGGGTCGATCCGAGCTCGGGGTAGTGCAAAAGTAACTAAGGATCAAGAACCAAGAACCAAGGACCAAGGACCAAGAACTAGGAACCAATAACCAAGGACCAAGAACCGAAAACCATGAACCAAGCCTCTCCCCCACAGGTGAGCCTTCGGACCTACCAGCTAGATAAGAGACTACGCAGCGCGTCTACCTGGGGTAGTGCCGAGCTCGGGGTTGCGCAAAAGTAACTAAGGATCAAGAACCAATAACCAAGGACCAAGGACCAAGAACCAGGAACCAAGAACCAAGGACCAAGAACAAAGAACCAAGCCTCCCCCCACTTGTGAGCCTTCGGACCTGCCAGCTAGATGAGAGCCTGCGCAACGAGTCTACCTAAGGCCGAGTCGAGCTCGGGGTAGTGCAAAAGTAACTAAGGATCAAGAACCAAAAACCAAGGACCAAGGACCAAGAACCAGGAACCAAGAACCAATGACCAAGAACCAAGAACCAAGAACCAAGCCTCTCCCCCACAGGCGAGCCTTCGGACTTGCAGCTAGATGAGATCCTGCGCAACAGGTCTACCTAAGGCCGAGCCGAGCTCGGGGTAGTGTAAAAGTAATTAAGGATCAACAACCAAGAATCAAGGTCCAAGAACAAAGAACAAAGAACCAAGGACAAAGAACCAAGAACCAAGAACCAAGCCTCTCCCACAGGCGAGCCTTCAGACCTGCCAGCTAGACAAGAGCCTGCACAACGGGTCTACCTGGGGCCGAGCTGAGCTCAGGGTTTTGATGAAGATTTCATAACCAAAACCTCTCCCCCACAGGCGAGCCTACGGACGTTCCAGCTAGATGAGAGCCTGTGTAGCGGGTCTAACTAGGGATGAGCTGAGCTCGGGGTGTTGATGAAGATTTCATAACAAAAACCTCTCCCCCACAGGAGAGCCTTTGGACCTGCTACCTAGATGAGAGCCAGCGCAGCGGGTCTACCTGGGGCCGAGCCGAGCTCGGGGCGTTAATGAAGATTTCATAACCAAAACCTCTCCCCCACAGGATAGCCTTCGGACCTTCCAGCTAGATGAGATCCTACATAGCGGGTCTACCTAGGGCCGAGCCGAGCTTGGGGTGTTGATGAAGATTTCATAACCAAAACCTCTCCCCCACAGGCGAGCCTTCGGACCTGCCAGCTAGATGAGAGCCTGCGTAGCGGGTCTACCAAGGGTCGAGCCGAGCTCGGGGTGTTGATGAAGATTTCATAACCAAAACCTCTCCCCAACAGGCGAGCCTTCATGCCTGCCAGCTAGATGTGAGCCTGCGCAACAGGTCTACCTGGGGCTGAGCTGAGCTCGGGGTGTTGATGAAGATTTCATAACCAAAACCTCTCCCCCACAGGCGAGCCTTCGGACCTACCAGCTAGATGAGATCCTGCGCAGCAGGTCTACCTGGGGCCGAGCTCAGGGTGTTGATGATGATTTCATAACCAAAACCTTATTCAAATTCTTACTTTAAAATGGAAAGTGTTGACAATTGATCAAAGTATGGAATATATTATGATAGCATTTGAAAACAAAAATACAATCACCTCCTCCCTCTCACGGGTAGAAGCGCTTTAGATCATCACCGCTCCAAGTGTGGCTCAAGGTCCTCCCTTCCATATCCTGGAGGTAATAACTTCCCGTTCTAAGGACCTCTTTTACTATGTAAAGCCCTTCACAGTTTGGGTTGATCTTTCCCACGGGGGCTGACCTTCCTGCCGCGTTAACCTTTTTCAATACCAAATCTCTTTCGACGAACTGCCTGGTCCTGACATGCTTGTCGAAGTATTTTTCCATACACCGCTTGATCTCTTCTTGCCTGATGGTTGCGACATCCCGCGCTTCTTCCGTCATGTCTAGCGAGAGGCACAACCTTCCTTATTTTTAAACATCCAAGCCTCATCTCCTTCCCCTGCGGCTGCAACCCGTGGGGACCGAACAACGAATTCCACTCGCAGGACCGCCTCACACCCGTGAGAAAGCTTGAAGGGGTTCTCGCCCGTGGTCATGTTCGGGGTCATCCCCAAGGCCCATAGAACTGAGTGTAACATCTCATTTCCAACTAGAACCCTAGGAGTGGTTTTGGCCATGACTAGGTCATGACAAACCCTGGGAAGCCCTAGAAGCCCAGGTGTGCCTAGGGATGTTAGAGGGGTCACCATGGGCTACAAATAGTAAAAGCCCTAAACATAATTTGGGATGGGCCCAGGGTTTCAACATGGACCCAAGACCCTACCACAATACCACTAACCCATTCGAGGGTCCATTAGAGCCTAAGGGCCCATTGGAGTCAACCTTATAGTGGCCAAATTAGCTTAGGACCACTATAGGCCTAAACTTGGCAATATGCCCTAATTAAGGCCAATGTGCCCCTAATGTGGCCAACCAACCTTGCCTAGGTCTCCCTAGACCTAAAGTGGGGTCAATGGGTCATCAAGTACCCATTGGGGTCAGCCCTAGAGGCCAAGTTGACCAAAGTAAACCCAAACCCTAAATGGGTAAAAATTCCCTAGCTAAGGGTCAGGTGCCCCTCGAGATGGCAAAGCAACCCTACCCAAGTCCTTCTAGTCCTTAGGGGAGGCCAATGGGTCACTAAGGACCCATTGGGGTCAACCTAAAAGGTCATGTTGACCAAGGTCAACTCTACCTAAGGGTTAGGTCAAATTAGCCCAAATGGGCTAACTCAAGTCCAAGCTCACCCTCCCCCACTTGGGCTGACCTAACCTTGTAATTATCATGATTAGTGTGGTGCTAATAGGCTGAAGAGGGAGTAAATTTCAGTTAGGATGGGCAGGAGAGAGAAAACTCCATTAATGGAGGAGAGAGAATGAAAGGGGAGAAGGCCATTCATGGCTTAGGGAAGCCAAGAGCCACCCATTATGGCTGGAATCAGTTACACAGAGGAAGGGGGAGAGTTTCCTACAGTTTCCCAGCCAAGGGGGGTGGCTCAGCTGGTTCAAATGGTGAAACCAAAATTAGCCTTAATGGCCATTCATGGCCATGGGGGTTACACCTCCTCCCATCCCGATCTGAGTGTCTTAAGAGCATCCCTGGACTTAGGGGAGGATTTTCCATACCTCAACTAAAGAAATTCAGCCTCCCCATTGTGTTGTTGTAGAGCAGCCGATGGCGCCACCACCGGCAATGGTAACCCGCCGATCTACCCGCCTCCAGCCCACCAGGAAGGTCCTCCTCCTCTCCTTTCTTCATGGATAGATCTTAAGGCTAATTAGGTTCAAGGTTCGGTCTCAATTGAGCCCGATCCATGCTTCGATTTCCTTGTTTTTCCAAGAAATTACTTCCTATCAGGATCGCCGGAAATGGCCCCTTCGGCGGCTCTGCCGCCGCCCGGCGATAGCCACCACCTCGACGGAGGTGGTGGCGGCGGTGGCCGGCCGGGGAGATGGCTGGGTGGCCAGCAGCTGCGCTTGGAAACAGCTCCAGGAAGACTGGATCTGAGCTATTGGTGCGCTGGAGAAGGCGACGGGATGCCGTCCGTTTCTGCGTCAAGGTGCGTGCAGATCATTAATAATTTATGAATTTATTATATTATTCTGCCTTGTATTTACAGTCACCTTAAAAAAATAAGGAAAAATACTTAGGCCCCTCAGATGAAAAAGTCATCAACATGAAAATTATAGCCCTAAGAGTCTAGTTTGTGTCAAAACTATTTTGGACCAATTTGGACCTCTTGTTGGGCAAGGGCACCCACTTTGGTGGGACCTATACCTAAGGCTGTCCTGAGATTCAAATAGATGCCCACCCTTCATCCCTTGTCCAGATGACATGAAATTTTGGCAGGTGGTCTAACTTAGACCTAGGGTTTGTCCAAAAATGGAATTTTTTTGAGATACTTTTCCTAAAGTTTTTATTTTTATTTAATAATGCTAGAGTATTTTAATTAAGTGGTCTAATGACCTCCAAACCATCCCAAATTTTGGTGAGTGGTCCCTGGCATCATGATATGGCTCCGTATGAAATTTCACCTCATTTAGAGGTGTTTTGGATAGGTAATGACCTAACCCTAGTTCTACCTTAATGAATGGTTTTTAAGTAAAAAGGTGCACTCTGGCTTAGGGTGGTCAAATCACCCCAACAGGGGCTGATACTTTTACCACTGACTTGGCATGGCCATTACCACCCTCATAGGGACTATGGGGTGGCCTAGGGTAGTTTTGCCCTTGGATCCAAACTCCAACACTAGGGAGGGGCTTTTGAGGGTTATGAAGGGTATCGGCGAAAATGCCCTTGTTTGATTTTGTAACTTGGTGGAAATGATAATTGAGTATTCTAAGCCCTCTGGTTTGAGTCTTAGTTGATTTAGAGATGAGTAGGTACCTCAAAACCCTAACCCTAGTTTTAGGGTAGAATCACTTTTGTATAAAGTAAGCCACTATAACTTCCTTGAAGAGTGTGAAACTTATGTAGCATGGGTTTTAGGTTATGTAGAACCCTTAGAAAATTTATTGGATTTTTAAGAGTAATATTTTCAGCACTTCCTTTGTTAGGAATGATTTAGCCCTAGGTCATATTTGATTTATTAAGATCACTATGTTCAAGAAAATCGCATGAAACTCTGGCAGTAGAAATTTTAGGTCAAAATGGTTGCCCATGATTTTTAATATAAATTTTAGTTGATTTATTTAAGTACTTTATTCAAAAATTTTAAAAGGGGCTATTATGGTCATTAAATTGTTTAGAGTTAATTATCTGTTGAAAAATTATGAAATTTGGTCAGTGGTGTTAGTAAGATAGTAGTTTCCCAAGAAAATTAATTCACAATTTTTGGATGATTATTTACTGCACTTACTCCATTAAAAAGGGAAAATAGGATATATTATCAAAATTATTTTATGGTCCATCAATTTCTGGAAAAATTGCCATACACTGGATTTACAGTTTTGGGATAGCCTAGAATTTATCATGATTTTCCTAAGCATTATGCATTACTCTATTGTATACTTCATGTTCAAATTGGTAGCACTTGGAACTTTTAAGAAAATTAAATAAATGCCAGATTAATTAGGAAAATTGTAAATTACTGGGTTTAGTCTATTCAGGTCAGGAGAGACCCCCATTAATTATCTTGAAACATTTTGATGATTATCTGTTGTGCTACCTAATAAGTGCATCGTATCGCTAAGTATGGTCTGCGATTTGAAAAAGGACAGAAATAAGGTGATGTCGGTGTGTAGGCCTATGGTTTGGGATTCTATAGTCTGATGGTTTGGATAAGTAATTGGGGTCACCTTTAGAAGATAGGTTGATTAAGGTGTGGTGATGGCTAGTGTTAGGTGGTGCTCGGGATCGACGAAAGATCGCCTTTGCGAAGAGGAAGAGTCAAAATCACACTAGGATTAGTCGAGCGCAATATAAAAAGGGAATGGGTAAAGGGAATCAACCAATAACAATAAGTGTCTTGCGAAAGGGAATGGTGGGCTTCAGCAACCACCATAGTTCCTAGTGCCCTTTGAGAACCCTTCACGGGGTATGCCGTGGGAAGTCCTAGGCTAACTTAAACTGTAGACAAACTAACTTGCAAGAGTAACCAGCATAATTAGTGGTTCACTTTCACTCACCTTAGTGCCTCGGAAAGTTAGTTGACTAGGATGTCCGGGCGGTAGGCTCGGTGGTTGTGGAAATGGGAAGGTTAGCCCTGTGAGCCGATGGCTCGTTAGATATTGTGACGGACAGGATAGTCTGGCGAGCTTTGGCTCGGTTGCTGATACATTAATTTTGCATGTGCATAAAAATAAGGTGGCGGGTCCTCGGTGTTAGTGGTCGATGCACCGACGCTAACACGTTGGCTCGGCAAGTGTGGTTTTACACTTCGCCAAATTAAGTCGGGTGGTTTGGCCGGCAAAGAGTACGCAGGAGCTTCGCTTAGTGCACCAGCGTCGTGGCGTACGATAGGTCAGACCGGTAGTGCAATAACTGGTTTAGAGGTGGGCGAGGCAAAACCCACCGCTTCTGTTTGCCACTATGGAGGTATCCTGGGAGGTTCGGCCCCAGAAAGGGGGAACTAAAGGTCTGTGTGCACAGAGTCGGGTGGGTGAGTTGCACTGCATGAATATAAACATGAACCCACACATAATAGTGCATGACAAAGCATAATCATTTCATATAACCCCTGACACCCATTGTATAAGTGGTATGGAACACTTATACAATAGGACTTGCAAGACGACCCCTTAGCCTATAAGCTTGTGTGGGCAAGTTTATAAGTTAATGGTTATTTTTATATATTACCTGATACTTGCTTATACCCGACACCCTATTGTATAATTTGGTGTGAGACTTTTTATACGATGGGAGCCCTGTAGAAGATCCCTTGGCTTATGCGTTTCCGCACATAAGTTAAGGTTACTTTTCATACTTTACTTTACTGCCACATGTACTATAAAATTGCTGGTATAGGTCCGCTGTCATATGTTTCATGATTACTCTCCACCTTCATGTCCTTTCCTTTCTTCCTCCCCGCTCGGTGCCTAGGAGCCATGGGGGAAGGGGTGGGGGATGATAGGACTTATTCTTATAGACTAACGGTTTTCGAACCACATCATTTTAGGACACCGTGGAGCCCAGCATGGTGGAGCAACCCCGGAGGTCAGCGCGCTTGGAGATGGGGCAGTCTAGCTCAGGAGTTCAGACAGCTGGGACTTTGAGTCCCTGACCTTAGTAGTGTTTTAGATTTGCTTCCGCGATAATTGACTATGTAGTGAGGATTTGATGTATCGGGCTTATGCCCTTATTTTCAGTACATTTATTTTTGTGGACTCTCACTTCGTGGAGATATTATTACTCTGATGTGATTGCATTGTGGGCTTATGGTTAGAGTTTTTACCTCACTTGTGTTTACTCTACCTTTGTTGCTTTTCTATGATCGAATCGGCCGGCAGAATTGGCGTTTCGCGGTGATGACCCTTCAAGGCATGAAGGTGTAATCGCAAAGCGGTGGTTCTGGGCCTAAGACCCCGGTGTTTTTAAAAAGAAAAAAAATGGGGTCTTACAAGTGGTATCAGAGGAGACCTCGATCGAAAGAGTAGCAGTCCACTAAACCTGGGCCACCCCCGCTCGAGTTTAGTTTGAGGACAAACTAAGCAGCAGAAGCGTGGTGTGCCCATGTGGGGATCACATGTAATTGTCCACTTCTAATTAGGCTTGAGTCAATTGCTTACAAATTGTTTTTGATGTGCAGCCTCAGGCACAACCTACACAACATGGCGGAGTCCAACAAACTCCGAATATTTTACCACCTCCCCCGGTCCCCACTCCGCTCCTATAGTCAAAGATGGGGCAGACTCTGAAAGCCATTCTGGAGGCTTTCAGGGCCCAGCAGGTTCTGGCTCCGCAGCCAAACCCGGGGGCCAACTGGCTGAGCATCTTCCGAGGGCTCTCTCCCCCATCCTACTTAGGGACAGAGTCATCCATTCATATGGAAGAATGGCTGGACATTATGTACGAGATGTTTACTGGGATACGGTGCCCCTGGGAGGAGAGGGTGCCATTGGTGGTCTCTTGCTTGGTGTCTCACGCCAAGAGATGGTGTAAGACGTCGCTGGACATGATTTTTATGGATATGGAGATTGCAGAGATTACTTGGGAGGAGTTCAGGGCCGCGTTACTGGAGCATTTTGTTCCATAGTCGGCTTAGGATGAGCTGGAGGACAGGTTCTTGCACCTGAAGCAGGGCAATAAGATAGTGGTAGAGTACAACCGGGAGTTCAACCATTTAGCCCGGTTTGCGTACTCCTATCAGCTGGATGAGGCAGGATACATCAAGAGGTTCTATATGGGCCTGCGGGAGGACTTGAGGGAGGCCTTTCTATTCGTATCGGATGGGATAATACCTCAGATGTTAGAGATGGACAAGAGGATTGAGGCTGATTGGCACACGACTTGGGGCCGGAAGAGACCAACTAAAGACCAGGGCTGAGGGGCCAGGAATGATCAACGAAAGGGCCGTATTGCTGACGAGAGAAGTGCAGAAGACCAACCTCATCAGTAGGTGAGACAGGAGCCGAGGTAGCCGGTGGTAGTGGCTCGCAGCCTCTTTAGATGCGGGAGGAACCGAGACCCGGGGGTATGGAATTTCCCCCGCCAGAGTGCTACAACTGCCATCAGATAGGGCACATCCGGAGGAACTGCCCCATGAGGGGGCCACCTCTACCAGCACCACAGGCTGCCCTGCATGCTAAGAAGTTTGGAGGTCGAGGACGCGGCCGGGGTCGTGGATTCCAGGGAGGAGACCGCAGGCAGGATAGAGGGCAAGTATATACCTTAGATCTGGCACAACCTCGGAACCCAGAACAAGTAATAACATGTACGCGAGTAATTTAAGTTCCATTCTTTTCTAAAAAGCTAGATTTATGGATATAAAGATTGCTAGATCTAGGAAAAGAAATACAACTTGATTACTAAGATAATCTAACCACCCAAGGGATTGTCTTCATCGGCGGCAAGCCCGCGTATACGCTATTCGACACGGGTGCCTCGCACTAATTCGTGTCGGAGGCCTTCATACAAGGACTAGAAGGCGTGGAGAGATTCATGGGCTTGACCATTAGAGTGCGCTTACCCAACGGATCAGAGCTATTCACCTCTGACCACTACAATATGGAGGAGGAGATCAGTGTAAAGGAGTTCGAAGCTCCGACAACAATTCTAAGAATGCCGGCTTTCGATCTGATCCTGGGTATGATGTGGTTATACTTAAACCATGACCAGATCGACTTCCTGTCAAAGAGGATCACTCTGAGACATGGGGACTCCTATGTTGTCATTGTAGGTATCAAATCTACCACCCCTCTTTTATTATCATCCGTACAGGCCGTCAAGGCCCACCTATAGGGGGAGGAAGTTTATTAGGTTCTTTTTGAGGCGGTCGTGGCCAAGGAGTCAATTTCAGACATTCTGGTGGTGCGGGATTTTGCTGATGTATTTCCAAAGAAGCTGCAAGGGCTACCCACGCATCGGGAGAAGGACTTCCGCATACAGCTCATGCCAGGGGCTAATCCAGCATCTAGGGATCCTTACTGGATGGCCCCAAAGGAGCTGGTGGAGTTTCGGAGCCAGCTACAGGAGTTAGTGGAAGACGGCTATGTCCGACCAAGCTCTTCCCCATGGGGAGCCCTAGTGCTATTCATCAAAAAGAAGGACGGGACGCACCGACTATGTATCGACTACCGGGCCTTGAACAGGCTGACTGTCCGGAATACGTACCCTTTGCCAAGGATTGACGAGCAGTTTGATTAGTTGGAGGGAGCACACTAATTCTCAAAGTTGGATCTGCGATCGGGCTACTATCAGCTGCGCATCCAAGAGGAGGATATCCCAAAGACAGCCTTCAGAAGTAGGTACGGGTTATACGAGTTTACCGTGATGCCCTTCGGGCTCACGAATGCCCCATCAGCCTTCATGAGCTTGATGAACCAGGTATTCGAGCCATATCTCGATCGGTTCATCATAGTATTCATAGATGACATCCTCATCTATTCGAGTACGAAGGAGGAGCATACACGACACCTGACTTTGACTCTAGAGAGGCTACGAGAGCACTAATTGTATGCAAAGTTCAGCAAATGCCAGTTTTGTCTAAAGGAGGTGGCCTTCTTAGGTCATATTATCAGCGGTGCTGGGTTGGCAGTAGACCCGGCCAAGATTCGGGCAGTTAAGGATTGGCCACCGTTGAAGACAGCCACGGATGAATGGAGTTTCCTTGGACTTGTCGGATATTACCGGAAGTTCGTCAAAGAATTCTCCCAAATTGCACTCCCTCTTACTTCCCTGACGAAGAAGGAATCCCCTTTCGTTTGGACGCCACAGTACGAGGCGGCCTTTGTGGAGTTGAAAGGTCGGCTTACCTCGGCTCCCATTCTCTCTCTTCTGTCGGGAAGGGAGGGATTCCAGGAGTACACAGATGCCTCCTACAAGGGGATGGGTGTCGTTCTGATGCAGAACGGGCACATAATAGCCTACGCCTCCCGACAGCTGAAGATACATGAGAAGAACTATCCAGTGCATGATCTGGAGATGGGTGCGGTGATATTTGCTCTGAAGATTTGACGACACTACCTCTATGGGGTTCACTGTGACATCTTCTTAGATCACAAAAATTTGAAATACATGGACACACAGAAGGAACTCAACATCAGACAGATACGTTGGGTGGAGTTCCTGTCGGATTACCAGTACACCAAGCACTACCATCCCGGGAAGGAGAACGTGGTGGCAGATGCTCTGAGCCAGAGAGAAGATACCTCAGGGAAGGGACCACAACTGATGTCCATGGAGCTAGTCCGGCCTTTTAGAGATATGCAGATATCCCTAGTGTCCGAGAATGATCCAGAGCAGTATATGGAGTATCTGGCATCGATGGTTGCCATAGATGATATTCGGGACAGCATCCAGGACGGACAGACGACAGATGCATGGGCAGAGCCGATATTCCAAGCCCTTGAGGAGGGTTCGACGGGAGATTATTCACTGAGAGATGGATTGCTACATTTTAGAGACAGGGTCTATATACCCGCAGGAGATCAGATTCGAGAGGACATCATGGCAGAAGCACATTATAGCAGATATTCTATACACCCGGGGATCACCAAGACGATGGCAGACTTGAAGAAGACGATGTTCTAGCCAGTGATGAAGAAGGACATTAAATACTTCGTGACTCATTGCGAGGCATGCCAATTGGTGAAGGAGGAGTGCAGAAACCCCGCAGGATTGCTACAGCCACTTCCGGTGCCGGAATGGAAATTTGAGGACATCGCGATGGATTTCATTCATGGCCTCCCCCAATCACGGACAGGAAATGATTTGATTTGTGTCATCGTTGATCGGCTGACGAAGGTGGACAGATTCATTCCGATCAGAAAAGATGACCCGGTTGGGGTACTAGTAGGGAGATTCGTAGAGCAGTTCATTCGTTACCACGGGGTGCCCAGGACAATCGTGTCGGATCGGGATGGTCGATTCACATCTAGGGAGTGGAGATCCGTGCAGAATTACTTAAGCACGCAGCTGACCTTCAACATAACATTTCATCCCTAGACGGATGGGCAGACGGAAGGCACCAACCGGACATTGGAGGACCTCCTAAGGCTAGGCACTTTGGATCAAAACGAACCTTGGGAGAAGCTTTTACCACTGGTCGAGTTCTCCTATAACAACAGCTACCAGTCCAGTATAGGGATGGCTCCTTATGAAGCCTTGTACGAAAGGAGATGTTGGACTCCTCTTTCATGGATTCAGGACGAGGATCTGAAGGTTTTGGGATCGGATTTTGTCATAGACACCGAGGCTCGGGTGAGACTGATACGGGACAGAATGCTAGAAGCACAGAGCCGACAAGCTTAGTATTATGACGCGCGACACCGTCAGGTAGAATTTCACGTGGGTGACCAGGTTTTCTTGAAGATCCGGCCCATGCATGGAGTTTCTCGGGTGCATGGTCGGAAGAAGAAGCTCAGCCCTAGGTATATGGGCCCATACGGGATCCTGGAGCGGATTGGGCCCCTAGCTTACAGGCTGGAGTTGCCACCAGAACTGGCAGGTTTACACGACATGTTCCATATTTCTTCACTTAGGAGGGCTCAACTACACCCGGAGCAGCAGATTTCGACCACAGATGGGCCGGTAGCTTCATACCGGTCAGTTCACTTGGAGCCGGTTAGGATCGATGACAGAAGAGTACGGATCTTGCATCGCAAGAAGGTTCCGTTAGTCAAAGTTCTGTGGAGGAACCACGGCCAGGAGGAGCATACATGGGAACCGCGGGACCTGATGCAACAAAAGTATCCAGAGCTATTCAGTCAGGTATACCTCACAACCTCTCAGGATGTTCAATTTACTTTCCTAATTTAAACTAGTAGGACTGCCCTAAGAGGGGTAGAGGCTAATCTTTTGTTTATTGGGGTTTTGGCTTTGCCAATTGGGCGAATTAGTCATAGATTTAGGTTTCCCTTTAAACCTCACTTAACAAACATGGTGTCGTGATGTAATCTTCCACTTCTTATGGGATGTTACAAGTTTCTTTTTCTTCGCTAGAAATTCCTGTAGGCTTAACCTTGATTTCGGGGACGAAATTTTTGTTTTGTTTATTGGGATTTGAAACATCCCATTTCCAACTAGACCCCTAGGAGTGGTTTTGGCCATGACTAGGTCATGACAAACCCTAGGAAGCCCTAGAAGCCCAGGTGTGCCTAGGGATGTGAGAGGGGTCACCATGGGCTGCAAATAGTAAAAGCCCTAAACATAATTTGGGATGTGCCCAGGGCTTCACCATGGCCGCAATACCCTACCACAACACCACTAACCCATTAGAGGGTCCATTAGATCCCAAGGGCCCATTGGAGTCAACCCTATAGTGGCCAAAATGGCTTAGGACCACTATAGGCCTTAACTGGGCAAAGTGCCCTAATTAAGGCCAATGTGCCCCTAATGTGTCCAACCAACCTTGCTTAGGTCTCCCTAGACCTAAAGTGGGGTATATGGGTCATCAAGGACCCATTGGGGTCAGCCCTAGAGGCCAAGTTGACCAATGTCAACCCAAGCCCTAAATGGGCCAAAATTCCCTAGCTAAGGGTCAGGTGCCTCTCTAGATGGCCAACCAACCCTATACAAGTCCTTCTAGACCTTAGGGGAGGCAAATGGGTCACTAAGGACCCATTGGGGTCAACCCAAATGGTCATGTTGACCAAGGTCAACACTACCTAAGGGTTAGGTCAAATTAGCCCAAATGGGCTAACTCAAGTCCAAGCCCACCCTCCCCCACTTGGGCTGGCCTAACCTTGTCATTATCATGATTAGTGGGGTGCTAATAGGCTGAAGAGGGAGTGAATTTCAGTTTGGATGGGCAGGAGAGAGAAAGCTCCATTAATGGAGGAGAGAGAAAGAAAGGGGAGAAGGCCATTCATGGCTTAAGGCATCCAAGAGCCACCCATTATGGCTAGAAGAAGTAACACAGAGGAAGGGGGAGAGTTTCCTATAGTTTACCGGCCAAGAGGGGGGGGTGGCTCAGCAAATTCAAATGGTGAAATCGAAATTTTCCTTAATGGCCATTCATGGTCATGGGGGTTACACCTCCTCCCATCCCGATCTGAGTGTCTTAAGAGCATCCTTGGACTCAGGGGAGGATTTTCCACACCTCACCTGAAGAAATCGAGCCTCCCCACTATGTTGTTGTAGAGCACCCGACGGAACCACCACCGGTCATGGCAACCTGTCGATCTACCCGCCTCCAGCACACCAAGAAGGTCCTCCTCCTCTCCTTACTTCATGGGTAGATCTTAGGGCTAATTAGGTTCAAGGTTTGGGCTCAATTGAGCCCGATCCATGCTTCGATTTCCTGGTTTTTCCAAGAAATTTCTTCCTATCAGGATCGCCGGAAACGGCCCCTCCGGCGGCTATACCGTCGTTCGGCGATAGCCACCACCTCGACGGAGGTGGTGGTCGCGATGGACGGCCGGGGAGATGGCTTTGTGGCCGGTGGCTGCGCGTGGAAACGGCTCTAGGAAGACTGGATCTGAGCCATTGGCGCGTTGGAGAAGACGACGGGATACCGTCCGTTTTTGTGTCAAGATGCGTGCAGATCAATAATAATTTATGAATTTATTATATTATTCTACCTTGTATTTATAGTTACCTTAGAAAAATTAGGGAAAATACTTTGGCCCCTCTGATGAAAAAGTCATCAACATGAAAATTATAACCCTAAGAGTCTAGTTTGTGTCAAAATATTTTTGGACCAATTTGGCCCTCTGGTTGGCCAGGGCACCCATTTTGGTGGGACCTGTACCTAAGGCTATCCTGAGATTCAAATGGATGCCCACCCTTCATCCCTTGTCCAGATGACATGAAATTTGGGCAGGTGGTCTAAAATAGCAATACCTAGGGTCTGTCTCAAAATGGAATTTTTTGGAGATAATTTGCCTAAAGTTTTTATTTTTATTTAATAATGCTAGAGTATTTTAATTAAGTGGTCTTATGACCTCCAAACCCTCCCAAATTTTGGTGTGGTGGTCCCTGGCATCATGAAATGGCTCTGTATAAAATTTCACCTCATTTATAGGTGTTTTGGATAGGTAATGACCTAACCCTAATTCTACATTAATGAAGGGTTTTTAAGTAAAAAGGTGTACTCTTGCTTTGGGTGGTCAAATCACCCCAACAGGGGCTGATACTTTTACCACTTACTTGGCATGGCCATTACCACCCTCATAGGGACTATGGGGTGGCCTAGGGTAGTTTTGCCCTTGGATCCAAACTCCAACCCTAGGGCTTTTGAGGGTTGTGAAGGGTATTGGGGAAAATTCCCTTGTGTGATTTTGTAACTTGGTGGAAATGATAATTGAGTAGTCTAAGCCCTCTGGTTTGATTCTTAGAGGATTTAGAGACGAGTACGTACCTCAAAACCCTAACCCTAGTTTTAGGGTAGAATCACTTTTGTATAAAGTAAGCCACTATAACTTCCTTGAAGTGTGTGAAACTTAGGTAGCATGGGTTTTAGGTTAGGTAGAACCCTTAGTAAATTCATTGGATTTTTAAGAGTAATATTTTCAGCACTTCCTTTGTTTGGAATGATTTAGCCCTAGGTGATATTTGATTTATTAAGATGACTATGTTCAAACAAATCCCATGAAACTCTGGCAGTAGAAATTTTAGGTCAAAATGGTTGCCCATGATTTTTATTATAAATTTTAGTTGATTTATTTCAGTACTTTATTCACAAATTTTAAAAGGGGCTATTATAGTCATTAAATTGTTAAGAGTTAATTATCACTTGAAAAATTATGAAATTTTGTCAGTGCTGTTGGTAAGATAGTAGTTGCCCAAGAAAATTAATTCACAATTTTTGGATGATTATTTACTGCACTTACTTCATTAACAAAGGAAAATAGGATATATTATGAAAATTATTTTATGTTCCATCAATTTCTGGAAAAATTGCCATACTCTAGATTTACAAATTTAGGATAGCCTAGAATTTATCATGATTTTCCTAAGCATCATGCATGACTCTATTGTATACTTCATGTTCAAATTGGTAGCACTTGGAACTTTTAAGAAAATTAAATAAATGCCAGATGAATTAGGAAAATTGTAAATTACTGGGTTCAGTCTATTCAGGTCAGGAGAGACCCCCATTAATTATCTTGAGACATTTGGATTAGTATCTGTTGTGCTACCTAAGAAGTGCATCATATCGCTATGTATGGTCTGCGATTAGAAAAAGGACAGAAATTAGGTGATGTGGGTGTGTAGGCCTAAGGTTTGGGATTCTATAGTCTGATGGTTTGGATAAGTAATTGGGGTCACCTTTGGAAGATATGTTAATTAAGGTGAGTTGATGGCTAGTGTTAGGTGGTGTTCGGGATCGACGAAAGATCGCCTTTCCAAAGAGAGGAAGAGTCAAAATCACACTAGGTTTAGTCCAACGCAATATAAAAAGGGAATGGGTAAAGGGAATCAACCAATAATAATTAGTGCCTTGCGAAAGGGAACGGTGGGCTTCAGCTACCATCATAGTTCCTAGTGCCCTTTGAGAACCCTTCACGGGGTATGCCGAGGGCAGTCCTAGGCTAACTTAAACTGTAGACAAATTAACTTGAAAGAGTAACTAGCATAATTAGGGGTTCAATTTCACTCACCTCGGTGCCTCAGGAAGTTAGTTGACTAGGATGTCGGGGCGGTAGGCTTGATTGTTGTGGAAATGAGCAGGTTAGCCCGGTGAGCCGATGGCTCGGTAGATATTGTGATGGACAGGATAGTCTGGCGAGCTTTGGCTCGGTTGCTGATAAATGAATATTGCATGTGCATAAAAATAAGGTGGTGGGTCTCGGTGTTAGTGGTCGATGCACCGACGCTAACACGTTGGCTCGACAAGTGTGGTTTTACACTTCGCCAAATTAAGTCCTCTGGTTTGGCCGGCAAAGAGTACGCAGGAGCTCCACTTAGTGCACCAGTGTCGAGGCGTATGATAGGTCTGACCGGTAGTGCAATAACTGGTTTAGAAGTGGGCGAGGCCCAACCCACCACTTCCGTTTGCCACTACGGAGGTATCCTGGGAGGTTTGGCTCTAGAAAGGGGGAACTAAAGGTCTGTGTGCACAGAGTCGGATGGGTGAGTTGCACTGCATGAACATAAACATGAACCCACACATAAAAGTGCATGACATAGCATAATCATTTCATATCACCCTTGACACCCATTGTATAAGTGGTATGGGACGCTTATACAATAGGACTTGCAAGACGACCCCTTAGCCTATACGCTTGTGTGGGCAAGTTTATAAGTTAATGGTTATTTGTATATATTACCTGATACTTGCTTATACCCGACACCCTATCATTTAAATTGGTGTGAGACTTTTTATACAATGGGATCCCTACAGAAGATCCCTTGGCTTATGCATTTCCGCACATAAGTTAAGGTTACTCTTCATACTTTACTTTACTGTCACATGTACTATAAAATTGCTTGTGTAGGTCCGTTGTCATCTATTTCATGATTACTCTCCACCTTCATGTCCTTTCCTTTATTCCTCCCCGCTCGGTGCCTAGGAGCTATGGGGGAAGGGGTGGGGGATGATAGGACTTAGTCTTCTAGACTAACGGTTATCGAACCACATCATTTTAGGCGACTTTGGAGCCCAGCATGGAGGAGCATCCCCGGAGGTTAGCACGCTTGGAGATGGGGCAGTCTAGCTCAAGAGTTCAGACAGCTTGGACGGTGAGTCCCTGACCTTAGTAGTGTTTTAGATTTGCTTCCGCGATGAGTGACTATGTAGTGAGGATTTGATGTATCGGGCTTAAGCCCTTATTTTCAATACATTTATTTTTGTTGACTCTCCCTTCGTGGAGATATTATTACTCTGATGTGATTTCATTGTGGGCTTATGGTTAGAGGTTTTACCTCACTTGTGTTTACTCTACCTTGGTTGCTTTTCTGTGATCGAATCGGCCGGCAGAATCAGCATTTCGCAGTGATGACCCTTCAGGGGGTGAAGGTGTCACCGCAAAGCGGCAGTTCTGGGCCTAAGACCCCGGTGTTTTTAAAAAGAAAAAAAATGGGGTCTTACACTGAGGGGAGCTGCTCCACCCAATTTTCCCTCAAATTTTCTACTTTTTTCTTGAGTAAGTTCACAATGATTTTGTTTACTGCTTCCACTTGGCAATTGCTCCGAGGGTGGTGGACAGAGGCAAACCTTATATCTATCCCTAGCTGGGCGCAAAAGCTGATGAACTCTTCACTGGCAAACTAGGGTCCATTATCTATCACTATTGCTTAGGGTAGACCGTGCCTGTATATGATCTCTCCCCAAACGAAGTTCCTTATAACTTGTGAGGTGACTTTGGCCAAGGCCTTAACCTCCAGCCACTTTGAGAAGTAATCAATCATGACTAGGAGGAACCTCCTCTGCCCGCTAGCTAGAGGAAAAGGCCCGACCAAGTCCATCCCCCAGATGGAGAAAGGCCATGGCGACAAAATGCTCCTGAGCCTTTGGGCAGGCAGGAAATGGAGGGGGTGTACAACTGACATTTTTTGCATCTCTTTGCAAACTCAATCGCATCCTTCCTCAGGGTCGGCCAGAAGTACCCCTGCCTTACCACCCTTACTTCTAGCGTCCTTCCTCCCGAGTGTCTGCTGCACTCGCCCGAGTGCACCCCCCCAGGATCCTCAGGATCTCTCCTACAGTCACACATCTTGCCAAGAGCCCCGACAACATCTTACGATGAAACCCACCTTCCAACATCAGGTAGTGAGCCGCTTTGCGCTTGAAGCTTTTTTGCATCCTTAACCTCCCCCGTCAGCTCTCCCGTGGTTAGGAAGGTTACCAACGGATCCACCCATGAGGATCGCTGACCTACCTCCATTAATTCCCCTTCCTCGATCACTGGTCGGAACAGTTCAGTCAGGGTCTCTCCTCCTCGAGGCCCAAACTTTGCCAATCGGTCGGCGGCCGCACTCTCCTCTCAGGGGACGTGCTGGATTGAGAATTAACGAAAACCTCCGATGATTGCCCTTACCTTGGATAGGTATATTATGAGGGTAGGCTCCCGAGCTTCAAAATCTCCTCGAATCTACGATGCTACCACCATTGAGTCTATGAAGGCCTCAATGTCTCGGATCTCAAGCTCCTTTGCCAGACGAAGGCCGGCTATCACTACCTTATATTCTGCTTGGTTGTTGGTTCCCGAAAAGCGGTAGGCCACCGCCTGATCTATGGCGACCCCCTGGGGGCTTATCAGCACCACTCCTCCCCCAAGAGAAAGCTTTCCTGAGGCCCCATCAACCATCATCCTTCATGCCCGCTGCGGCTGCTACTGCCCCTCCTTGACCTCAACTACATAATCTGCTAGAAAGTCCTCCACCGCTTGATCCTTGATGGAGAGCCTTAGCACGAAGGAGATGTCAAACTCGCTTAGTTCGATGGACCACTTGACAAGTCTTCTCGAGTGCTCCACCCCTTCAAAGATCTTACGAAGAGGATGGTCGGTCACCACCTTAATCGAGTGTGCTTGAAAGTATGGCCAAAGTTTCCTTGCCGAAACAACCAGAGCGTATGCTAGCTTTTCCAGGATGGGGTAACGGAGCTCCTCCTTCTTCAAAATCCGGCTCACGTAATAGATGGGCAGCTGCTTCTTTCCCTCTTCCCTAACGAGAACAGAGCTCACGGCCTCCGCTCCTACTCCTAGATACAGGGTCAGGTCCTCTCCTTCTTTTGGGCTTTAAAGTAGAGGAGCCTGGGAGAGCTATCTCTTCAGCCATTGGAAGGCCTCTTCACATTCGACAGTCCACTCAAACCTTTGGTTACCCCTCAACACCTTGAAGAATGATGAACACTTGTCCCCTGATCTGGAGAGGAACCTGCTTAGACCGACCAACTTGCCTGTCAAGCACTGAACTGCCTTAGCATCGCGAGGTGATTCCAAGTCTAGGATGGCCTTTACTTTATCCAGGTAAGGCTCTACCCCTACCGGGGTCAAGAGATGCCCAAGGAACTTCCCGTGGCTGGCCCCGAAGACACACTTCAAGGGGTTCAGCCTTATCTTGAATCTCCGCAGGGTGGAAAAGGTCTCTTCTAGGTCCTGTAGGTGCGAGTTTAAACACTTGCTTTTCACCATCATGTCGTCGACATAGACCTCCAAGTTTCTCCCCCTTTACCCTTGGAAGACTCAATCCATCATGCGTTGGTAGGTAGCCCCTGCATTTTTCAACCCAAAGGGCATCATTTTATAGCTGAAGCACCCCTCCCTAGTGATGAAGGAGACGTCCTTGACATCGGGAGGGTACATCCGGATTTGGTGGTAACCTGAAAAAGCATCCAAAAAACTCATAACAGGAAAACCGACGGCCGAATCAACCAGCGTATCAATTCTAGGCAGGGGGTAGCAATCCTTATAGCATGATTTATTTAATAAAGAGAAATCGATAAAAATTTGCCAATTCCCTCCCCCCTTTTTAACCATTACCACGTTGGAGATCCAGCCTGGATACTGGATCTCTGAGATGAAGACGGCTTCCAGGAGCTTCCTGAACTCTTCGTGGATCGGGTCCTACAGCTTGGTGGCGATGGTCCTCATCTTCTGGCGTATGTGGCGAGTCCGGGGGTCCAGGTTCAGGCGATGACAAGCCACATCCGCGTCAATGCCTGTCATGTCCGCCGCGCTTCAGGCAAATATATCGACATTGCTCTGGATGCAAGCTCTCATCTGCTCCTGGTCCTCGGGACTTTGGCCCCCGCTGATCCGCACCTTCCGCACCTGTCCTGCGTTGGTGAAGACCTCCATTTCCACCACTTCTTCGACCGAATCAAGCCATTCCTGCTCCCAGCCGACCCGTGCTTCTTCTTCTGGATCCAACACCTCCCTTCCTATTTAAACCTCCGCTGTCTCCTCCGGCCTCCCCTGCTCAACTCGTGTTGCTTTCTCCTCCTCTACCTCAATCGCCTCCTCAAGGGTCTCCTGCTGCTGCTCGACTTCCACCCCCCTCCGAGACTCTTGCTAAACTTCTCCCTGTTCCTCTGCGCTCTCCCCTATCGCCTCCCCTAGGCTCACCTCCTCTTCCGTGACATCTTGTCCTTGCTCTGCTAGCTCCCTCTCCATCTATTCTGCCTCCGCCATCAAAGACACAGTGTTGACTGCCGTTACATAGCACTACCTCGCCACCTTCGGGTCTCCCCTAATCCTTACCTACACCCCTCCATTGTTGAACTTAAGATATTGATTAAACGAGGATGGGACGCAGCGAAAGACGCTGATGAGGGGATGCCCAAAGATGGTGTTGTAGCTTCTTGGGGCGTCCACGATCACGAACCTGCAGTTCCGCGACACGCCTCCCAACTTTATGTGTAGCCCTACTCCCCCTTCAACTTCTTTCCTCTTGTCTGAGAACCCAAACAGTGGTCCATCTGAGGCTAGGACCCTCTTCCCCTCAACCTTTATCTCATCGAAAGCCTTTTTAAAGATCACATTCACAGAACTCCCGTTATCCACCAGTATCCTGGAGACCGTGAAGTTCTCCACTGCTGTCTGAATCACGAGGGCATCGCAGAACGGATCCTCAAAGTCTAGCATGTCAGCTAATGAAAAGGTGATTTTTTTCATATGGGGGGAGCCAGAGAGGTCGAGGCGACCCCTCTTCGGAACATGGTCTGAAGGCTACCCTTGCAGGTTGCCTCAATCCCCACTCCCCCGTGGATCACCTCGATCCCTCCTCGAGTTCCCACATCTGCTCTATCCTCGCACCTATCTTCCTCCTCCCTCTGATGCACCTCCACGATCCTTACCGGCGGATCTTGCCTCCCCATTCCTCTAACTTCCCTCATCTCTAAGAACTGTGGGCAGGTGGCCATCGCGTGACCTTCCTCCTTGTGGAAGTCACAGAAGGTCAACGCCACCCTGCCCCCTCTTCCTTCTCCACCCCCCCCCTTCTTCTATTCCCTCGAACTCCTCTTCTTCCTCCTCTTCCTCTACCAACCTCCATTGCTTCTTGCGGCGGCGGGAAGTTATCCCTCGGTCCCTGCCTTCATGCTTGCTAGTCGAACCTCCTCGGCTCCCGAAGGTTATCTCTTCCCTGAAAACCTCCTCCTTGACCCTAGGGACGAGCCTCATGAGGCCTCCAACCCAACCGGTTGTTTGGCTCCCGGGACCCCCATCCATGCTGCTGCCCCTGTCCTCGGGGTTCTTCCCTCCTTCTCTCTTCTTTATGCTCCCTCTGCCTTCCTGCTGTAGGTTCCTTCACATCATCCTCCGCCAACTTGGCCAACTTCCTGGCAAATGCCAGATTTGCCCTTTTGAAGTCTATCTCTTTCGTCGCCCTCTTCATGAGCTCCTCGAAGGAGGGGGGGGGGGGGTACTCTCTTCAACTCCATGCTGAAGAAAGTCGGCCTCAGTCCCAGGGTGAAGGCGAGCATCAGCGCGTACCCTGGGACCTCCTGGACCAGGAGAACTTCTTCCTGAAACCGGTCGACGTAATGACCCAGCGTCTCCTCTGATAGTTTTAACTTAAAGACAACCTAAACACCTAGAGGGGGGAGGTGAATAGGTTCTTATCCTTGTTTTAACTTAAGGCATAATATAACTACAGTTCTTTAATATAAATCAGATATCTCTACACCTAACACAGCACATACAATCACAATCATACACATATCACAGATTGCACATAGATTTATAGTGGTTCCCTAAGGTCTTGGTACATCCACTTTCCCCCTTCACCTACCTAGTAGTGTGCTAGATTCGGCCTAACTTCTTCCTTCTTCTCAGATCCACAGATCTTACAGCTAAGAACCCTGAAAGGTTCCTACAACTCAGAACCTTTAAGGTTCCTACAACTCTGGCTAACAAGCCCTACCTGAGCCTTGCCATAAGGCCTACAACTCAGAGAACAAATTCTCCTACACTCAGGATCAAATAGCCTTACCACTCAGAGATCTAAATCTCCTACACTCTGGCTCAATCAGCCTTACCACTCAGAGATCAAAGTCTCCTACACTCAGCCTTTATAACTCAGGCTTACATCTCAGATCTTTGAAAAGATCCTACAGAATTTGATAAGTAATTTGATGGACTCTTACCCTTGTTGAGAGAGAAAGGATAAGAAGATTCTTGATCAGCTTCTTGATGAATCTGATGACTGAAATCAACCTATTCTTAGCTTTCTTCAAAGCTTCTTGAATCTGAACTTAGTAGGGTTGATCTCCTTTGAAGATGACTGACTGACAGCTTCCTTCTTGGATTCCAGATATGGATCTGGATCTACTTAGTAGATTAGTTCAGGATCTACTTCTTAAGAGACTTGTGATTGTCTCCTTCTTGACCTCAAAAAAACTGGAGCTCTCCCTCCCCAAAGTTTCTGAAGTTTTTTATGAATTCTGGATTGAATTCCCCTTAGACAAAATCTGAGTGGTTGATCACATCAGAATGTCTTCTTAGATCTTCTCACGAAGAACTCATTCTGTAACTTGCACTTTCTTGATCAAAGATCAATTCCACAATAGTTGTGTTAGATGTATCAATTCTTAATTCTATATCTTCCTTCTACTGAATCCATCTATATATATAGACTTCATCCATGGTAACCGGCTGATCCGGTTTCTAACTAACTTCTTACAAGTCTGACAGCATCATTAAACCTGTTGTAACTCCCAGCTGTCAAGTTCTCAAACAGTTCTTGAGCCTTTGTCTCTATCGGCAAAGCGTCGAGACTGACTGTCATAAAGTGTCGAGACAATCTGTCAATATGTGTCGACACAAGTGACTTAAGTGTCGACACATACTTTGGTGTTGTCAACATAGCTGTCTTGATGTCGACACAGCTTCTTGACACTGCATCTTGAGAATGTGTCGACACTGATTATTTGTGTCGACACAATCACTTCTTCACTCTACAGCAATCAACTATGTTGAAACTCTGCTGTGTGTCGACAAAAGTCCTGTGTGTCGACACAGTTGATGTAGACTAAGAATTCAGTGTGTCGACTCTGCTTCTGTGTGTCGACACTGCCTCGTGGTGTCGATATAGTTGATGTCAACTAATAAATTCTGTGTGTCGACACAGTTGCTTTAGGTGTCGACACAGCTTTTCCAAGTGTCGACACAGACTTCCTTAAGTGTCGACACATGGACTTAGAAACCTTTTCTTGCATTTTAGCCAATACTTAACCTGCACATATAAACTCAAAATATCATCAAACACACCTTGATGTATATTATTGATGGGCGCGGAACAGAGACCTACTGTGGGTGGTTCGAAATGGTCAGATTCCGCGGGCCGGTTAGAAGATCGAGTTTTCTAACGAAAGGAGGCAAGCGCACCTATCGCAAGTAGTACTCGGTATTCGGGAAAATACCGAGGTCGTATTATTCTCGGGGACGCGTTGATTATATCTACTCTTGCGGGAACACTATTATCTTACTAACAGTAAGGTGGGATTTTTTTAGTTTAATAAAAACGGAAAGAAAGAAAGCAGAATTTTGCTAAGTTAGTTCGATGACGGGTTAACGTTCGGCATCGAATCGAATTAAGACTAAAATAATTCTCAATAATTATTAAACTTTGTTTTTAAATTAAAAAAGGCACTTGGCCGTGGAGGTTCCAGAAATATGAGCGCACTTATCTCTAGGAATATTGCTCACCTAAACATTAAGACTATTCGACCGATCGTTAGACCGACGAAGGATTCCTCTTAATGCCCGCTTTAAGCTAAGAACCCCGCTATTGGGTGGGGAACCCAATCCGGCAGAACTACGTTTCTCCTCTTTCGAGGGGGCGTACGCGGTTCTCTTTACCCAAGGGGGATCGGTCCATACGTGCAGCCTCTCGGCGTCACGTATGGATAACGGAAATAGAGCCCACACATCGATTATGTGGTCCTATGCGTCGTTAACCCGGGGTAAACCTTAAGTCCTTAAATTAAAATAAAAATAAAGTCTTTTAATTATTTCAAATCATTTTTTATGTCCCAATGCTCTTCGATGCCGAAGGCTAAAAGAAATTAGCCACTCATCGGTATGGGGACGGCTTTATGTTTTTAAGTGGAGCGTGAGTGTAAATTTAAGTTCTGAACAATTATAAGAGAAGACATAAAAAAGGCGATTAGATAAATTGAAAGCTAATTGATGCAGGCACTCACGCACACTTCAAAACCATAAAGAAAATTAAATAAAGCAAGGCCTACTCAAATGAGTAGGCGGGAAATAAAAGCACGCCATTGAACTCTTAACGAGTAGGCGGAAATAAATGCACACACACACACTCTTCTTAATTGAAGAAAGCGATAAATGAAGCGGTAAAATTATCTCCTACACGCACGCACTCTACATAATTGAGAAAGCGATAAAATTGCAAGTCCCGGCTCAAATGAGTGGGCGGGAGTAAATTTATCTCATACACACACACACTCTACTTGAAAGTAAAACACACACACGCACTCTACAGAAAAGTAAACGCACGCACACACACTAAGTTTTCCTACTCAAGTGAGCAGGAAGAAAATGAAAGCAGGGCGCCATTTAACTCTTAACGAGTAGGCGGAAATAAATGCACACACACACACGCACTCTACAGAAATGAAATAAAGCAGTAAAACCTAACACATACACACACGCACACTTGCAAAAATAAGAAAAACAAAGTTGCTGAAAAATTAATACAACTGCATTTCTACCGCTAGAATGCGGTAGAAATGCATAAAAAGTGAAAATAAAAATTAACTGAGCTAAAAGGTTTTGCAAATAAACGCAAAATGAAAGTTAACGGAAAATTAAAACAACAGCATTTCTACCGCTAGAATGCGGTAGAAATGCATAAAAAGATGAAATAAAAATTTACCGGACTAAAAGTTTTGAAATTAAAAAGATAAAACAAAGTGAGCGAAAAATTATAACGACTATATTTTCATTCCTATATTTTTATAAAAACTCCTAAAAAGTGAAAATAAAACAAAAAGGGGACAAAAAAGTTTTACAACCCTAAAGAGCCTAAGTTAAAGAAAAAAAAGAAAATAACACTTTTAGGAGAGTTTTTATAAAGCCTTATGAATGAAAAAAATAGGAAAAAGAGGAAAAGCTAAATCAAAAAAAAGCCGGAAATGAAAACTAGACGGACGGCACAACGGCTAGAAAAGCCGAGAAACCCTAAATCTAACTAAGTTATGAAAGCAAAAAATGAAAACATAAAAGAAATACAAAAAGAGGAACGAAAAATTACTTAAGTAGGCGCATTCAATTGGATTAATCATACAAGTTAAGAGAGAAAGATTCATATTTTATTAAAATAAAAACCCTAATACAAACTAAGAGAGAGAGGGGGGGGGGAGAAAATCTCCTTACATAAGTTTGAAATCCAATTGGGCAGCACCTCCCCTAAGCAAAGTGGTCAAAAAGTGGACAAAATAAGCTTCCTGAAAGCTCTTATTTATAGACATTTTTTCGGGTTGGTCACGCCCGTGACTAGGGCGTGACAGGGGGGCGTGTCGACACTATTCACGAGCTGACCGGTTGACTTGACTGGAGCTTTGACTTCGGGGTGAAAACGTGGCGGTCACGCCCCAGGTCACGGGCGTGACAGGGGGGCGTGACCAGGAGAGCTGGCAGTTCGATGTCGGCAGAGTTGACATGTTGACCAAGCTTGCGGGTCGGCCTCGACACGGGCGTGTCGAGCATTTGACACGGGCGTGACGCCGGGCGTGTCGGGCTGGGTTTGATGATGGCCGATCGTCGAGCTGGCATCTGTGGTCGGCGATCGTCGGGCTGGCGTGACACGGGCGTGTCGGCCAATTGACACGGGCGTGTCGGCCGATTTTTCTGACTTTTTGGACTTTTTTTCTGGAATTTTTCTGGAATAAAAATTAAGCTAAGTTAGAAATAATATTTACAAAAACAAGCAATTTATTGAATTTAAACTAATAAAAAAGACAAAAAATAAACGAAACGGACTTAAATAAAATACGAAAATATAGGTATAATTATAACTCATCAAACACCCCCATACTTAAGCTTTTGCTATTCCAGAGCAAAAGTTTGAGGTGAACTTATAAGGAATAGTAAAAAATCCTAAGTTCCGCTACCGCTAAATTAATTATAAGAGAGATCAAATAAAAATATACGGGGTATAAGAGTTAAGTCCTAAAATTATTTTGATGATTTAAACAGGGCAAAAGTTTTGGCCAAAAGACTTCTTGATGTAATCAAATAGAAAGCAATAATTGTATTGGCTAGATTAACAGAAAATAGTTTGGAGTTATACGAACTTTAGCTTATAGGAGTGTTATCGGAAATAATGCAATTTACGAATTATGCTCTCAAAAAATTTTTGAATTAATTCTAGAATCATGAAAATGGCTAAGGGGGGGTTGATGTTGGTTTATGAAGATGCTTGGATTTTGAGGCGAGGTTATTTTTTTTCTCGAACCTCCATTTTTTTTTTGATGATTTGGATGTTAAAGGAAAACGAAATCTTATTTTCCTTAACATAAAATGTTTTCTTTCTTCATAAAAATAACCCAATGTATATGTGTTGGAGTAATGAATTTTATCCTCTTACTCCGTAACGTATAATCTTTTAATTTATTGGGTGCCTATGTTTACGGAATGAAATCTTATTCCCATTGACATAAGATCTTTTTCTTTTTGGGGAAATAATTTTATCATACCAAGTCGGTTATGATAAGTAAGGGGAGAAAAGAGAACTAGATTTTTAATTGAAAAATAATTGAGAGCAACCTTTATAAATTGTACGTTCCAATTTTTCAGAAAGCTAAAAGCAAGCATAATTGAATTCTATAGTCGTTATTTTCTAACATGGTACACATGCTCCTATCTATGAAAAATTAGAAGTAGTGCCTAAAGCGAGTCCCCTATTTTTAACAAAGTATAATAAATTCTTTAAAACTTAACCCCGGCTATTTAGATTTTTCAATCTATAATTAACAAACGAATAGTGAACAAAGAATTTATCAAATTCGCATATAAATAAACTCAAAACGAAAGTATTGGATAGCAAGAAACTTAAGAATGAAATGTTTGATTTATTTGTTTCATAATAATTTTTTTTTTTGAAAAATTTTTTGAAGTTATGTTATTATTTTTTTTTTTTTGTATTTTTTTTTTTTTTTATTATTTTTTTTTTTTATTTTTTTTTATTTTTTTTTTTTGTATTCATAACTTTAATATATACATACTAAAAAGAAAAAATGCGAAAATAAAATTTTTTTGAAATATTTTTAAGTTTTGTGAATTTTTTTGTATTTTTAATGAAAGTTTCATTCTATTTACAAAAATTTGGGAAAAATAAAAAATTTTTACAAGGATGAGAGCGAAAAAGGGAGAGGGGAAAGAGAAAGAATATTTACAAAAAGTACTTATAAAATTTATTTACAAAAAATATTTACAAGAATATTTACAAAAATATAAACTAGGCTGCCGCGAGATGACTCGTTATGTGGATGGCTCGATGAGCCGGATCTCGCGGACAAAGCTAAAAATAAGTAAAAGTTTCAAAAATGAAACTTCAAAAAATTTTTAATTAAAAGTAAAATTTTTTTGTGTTTTTGTGTTATATATATATTTTTTGTTTTTGTTTTTGTTACTTTTTTTATTTTTTTTTATTTTTGTGTTATATAATTTTTTTTTTGTTTGTTTTATTTTGTTTTGTAAATGAAAAAAAAAGAAAGTACGAAAATATGAAAACACCCCCATACTTAGATCCAACATTGTCCCCAATGTTGTATGCTAAGCATGAGGAACAAAATAGCAGAAATATGTACAAAGAAGGGAAAAAGAGGGGGGCAGAAAACGTCCCTGATCCGCGCGCGGGGAAGCCCACTAGAAACCCTACAGTTATTAGAAAAATAGAAAACATAATAAATAAAGACGTAAAAAAAAAAAGATAGACGTGGGGTGCCTCCCAGGAGCGCTTTGTTTATAGTCGCGTAGCTTGACTATAGTGGCGGGTTTATAAGTCGAGGAGGGATATGGTTTCGCTATACTCGATCACTGGGTCGCCTGCTATGTAAGACTTTAACCGATGACCGTTTACTTTAAACGAGCCTTTTTCCGGGTGGGAGACGAGTACGGTCCCATAAGGAAAAACTTCTTCAACTAAGAAGGGACCGGACCAACGTGATTTGAGTTTGCCCGGAAAAAGTTTAAGACGAGAATTATAAAGAAGGACAAGATCGCCCAGAGAAAAAACTTTGGGGGTTTTAATTTTTCGATCGTGATAAAACTTAGAACACTCCTTATAGAACTTATTGCTCTCGTAAGCGTTCGCACGCCATTCATCGAGCTCGTTTAGTTGCAGTTTTCTATTCTGAGCGGCTAAGTTAGAGTCGAGGTTTAAGAGTTTTAATGCCCAAAGTGCGCGGTGCTCCAGTTCTACGGGTAAATGGCACGCTTTGCCATAGACTAATCGAAACGGGGTACAACCAGTAGCGGTTTTGTACGCCGTACGATACGCCCATAACGCGTCGTCAAGCTTAGCGGACCAGTCTTTCCTATTAAGTGAAACGGTTTTTTCTAATATGCGTTTTATTTCTCGATTTACTACCTCAACTTGGCCACTTGTTTGCGGGTGGTAGGGGGTGGCAAGCTTGTGCGTGACTCCGTATTTAGCTAACGTCTTAGCCATTAGAGCGTTACAGAAATGCGTTCCCCTATCACTAACAATAGCGCGAGGCGTGCCGAAGCGAGAAAATAATTTTTTTAGAAATGTGACGACGACTCGCGCATCGTTGGTGGGGAGAGCCTGCGCTTCCGCCCACCGTGATACGTAGTCGACCGCCACTAAAATATACGAATTTTTATAAGAAGGAGGTAGGGGGCCAACAAAATCTATGCCCCATAAATCGAAGACTTCGCATTCTAAGAACATATTTTGGGGCATCTCGTCTCGACGCGAGATGTTACCCGACCGCTGACAGCTATCGCATGCGCGCACAAAATTGTGCGCGTCTTTGAAGAGAGTGGGCCAAAAGTAGCCCGCCTCAAGCGCCTTCCTAGCGGTCCGGTTGGCTTGATAGTGCCCCCCGGCTGGACCCTCGTGGCAGTGCCTCAATATTTGCGTGCACTCCACTCCCGCGACGCATCTTCGAACCGCTTGGTCCGCACAGATACAGAAAAGAAAAGGGTCATCCCAAAAGAAATTTTTCAAGTCGGAAAAGAATTTCTTCTTTTGATGACTTGAGAAATCTTTTGGAAGTACCCGCGCGACTAAATAGTTCGCAAAATCTGCGAACCAAGGCGAAGATGACGAAGATGAACGAATGGCGAGAAGGCGTTCCTCGGGGAATCTGTCATTTATTTCAGATTCGACGAGCGCTTCCGCACCCGGATTGTCTAAACGGGAGAGGTGGTCTGCCGCTAGATTCTCCGCGCCCTTCTTATCTCGGATCTCCAAGTCAAACTCTTGTAGGAGGAGAATCCATCGAAGAAGGCGGGGCTTCGCGTCGGTTTTAGCTAATAGATATTTAAGGGCGGAGTGATCAGTAAAAACGATAACTTTAGATAGCGTAAGATACGAGCGAAACTTATCGAAAGTGAAAACGACGGCTAAGAGTTCCTTTTCCGTCGTCGTGTAATTCACTTGTGCGGAAGTGAGCGTCTTGCTAGCATAATAAATAGGATGAAAATGTTTTTCTACGCGTTGGCCAAGAACGGCGCCTAAGGCAATATCACTAGCGTCGCACATGATTTCGAACGGAAGGGACCAATTAGGGGCCACTAGAATCGGAGAATTAATAAGTTTTTGTTTTATAAAATTAAAAGCAGACTCGCAATCGCTACTAAAGACAAAAGGTGATTCCTTTTCCAAGAGGTGAGTAAGCGGCTTTGTTATTTTTGAAAAATCTTGAATAAAACGCCTATAAAAGCCCGCGTGGCCTAAGAAACTCCTAATGGATTTTATGTTTGTCGGCTGAGGAAGTTTTTCAATAATTTCTACTTTGGCCTTATCGACCTCTATCCCCTTAATCGAAATCTTATGGCCGAGGACCAAACCTCCTCGAACCATAAAGTTACATTTTTCCCAATTTAAAACAAGATTCGTGTCCTCGCATCGCTGGAGGACACGATCAAGATTACGAAGACAATTCGGGAATGAGCATCCGAAAACAGAAAAGTCGTCCATAAATATTTCCATAATATCTTCTACTAGCTCGCCAAAAATTGCTAGCATACATCGTTGGAATGTAGCTGGCGCATTGCAGAGGCCAAATGGCATTCTTCGATAGGCGAAGGTGCCAAAGGGGCAGGTAAAAGTTGTCTTCTCTTGGTCTTCGGGGGAAATGGGGATTTGGAAAAACCCCGATAAACCGTCGAGAAAACAATAAAAAGGATGACCGGAAAGACGCTCAAGAATTTGGTCAAGGAACGGTAGTGGAAAATGGTCTTTGCGGGTGGCATCATTAAGTTTGCGATAATCGATGACCACACGCCAACCCGTAACAGTACGAGTTGGGACGAGCTCGTTGTGCTCATTCGCCACTACGGTTAGACCGCCCTTCTTGGGCACGACATGAATGGGACTAACCCATGCACTATCAGAAATGGGATAAATAATCCCCGCATCTAATAATTTAATTATTTCAGCTTTCACGACGTCTTTCATGTTTGGGTTAAGACGCCGCTGCGGCTGAATGGTTGTGCGGCAATTATCGTTTAAGAAAATTTTGTGAGTGCAGAAGGAAGGGTTAATCCCCTTTAGGTCAGAAATTTGCCACGCAATTGCGTGGCGATGTTTAAGCAAAACCTCCAATAAATCGGAGGTCTCTGAATCGCTTAAATACGAAGAAATGATAACGGGGAGTGTATCATTTTTCCCTAAAAAGGCGTATTTAAGGGATTCAGGTAGTGGTTTGAGGTCTAGGGTTGGCGGTTCTTCAAGTGAGGTTTTAGAGCTAATGTCTTTCGAACCAATTGGTTCAAAAGGCATATTCGTAGACTCGTCCTCATCGCAATAAAAATTTTCGAGAGAGAAAATATTTTCGTTTAAAAAATCGGACTCGAAAACCGGGGAAGAACTATCTCCATAAAAAGAATCTAAAGAATAGCAGAAATCGTCGCTCGGCGACGAGTCTTCCATAGAGGAGTTAATAGAAAAAGTAACTTGGTCGTCTCCTACCCGAAGGAGAAGCTGACCATTACTTACATCAATTAACGCACGTGAGGTCGCGAGGAAAGGGCGACCAAGTATTATTGGTACGTTGGCGTCTTCCTCGATGTCCAAGATGACGAAGTCCACCGGGAAGGTGAACTTGTCTACTCGGACAAGGACATCCTCAACAACCCCGATGGGGAACCTAACCGAGCGATCCGCTAGTTGGATGCGCATATTGGTAGGAACAGGAGTACCCAAACCTAGACGAAGGAAGAGCGAGAACGGCATCAAATTAATGCTCGCGCCTAAGTCTGCCAAGGCGTATTTTACTAATACATTACCAAAAAGGCACGAGATGGAGAACCGTCCCGGGTCGTTTTGTTTTAAGGGCAATTTACTAGTAAGAGCCGCCGAGCAGACAGCGTTGAGAGATATATGCGAAATATCCTCGAGTTTGCGTTTATTAGAAAGTAGTTCTTTTAAAAATTTCGCATATTTAGGCATTTGCGAGATAGCCTCGCAAAAAGGAACATTAATATGAATTTGTTTAAGTAATAAAATAAATTTTTCGTATTGCGCGTTAACTCGCTCTTTATCTAATTTATGCGGGTAGGGCAACGCCTTGTTTAAAATAGATTTTTCAATTAAAATCGGTAAAGGTTGCGCAGACGAAGAAGAGGGAAGAGGGGAAGGAGGTGAAATTTGTACCTGAGGATCGATCCGTTTTGGATCGACCACCTCCTTACCGCTACGGAGGATTATAGCGTTGGCGGTTTCCCTTGGATTGGGCTCCGTGTTCCCTGGCAGTGCCCCCATGGCGCGTTCTGACATGAGTCGCGCCAGCTGTCCAACCTGGAGTTCTAAATTTTTTAGCGATCCGGTGATGTTCCGGATATTAGACTCGTTGGACGCGACATAACGATTAAAATTTTCCTCCACCGGGGATGGCTTCATAGGAGGGGGAGGAGGAAGCGTCGGCGCAAAAGGAGGGGGAGGGGGACGCTGCGCGTTGTTCGGGTTGCTCCAGGAGAAATTCGAATGGTTCCTCCAACCCGGATTATAGTGGCTACTATAAGGGTTGTTTTGAAATGAGGGACGCACCGGATTTCCCATGTAGTCCACGAATTCGTCGACCACGCAGACGTTGGAGGGGGGGAGAAAACAAGGCGGAGTGGAGGAGGAAACAGACATCTCCGCCACCTGCTTAGTTAGCCTTTCCACTTGGAGGGCTAGCTGAGCGGTGGCATCCACTTCAAAAATGCCCGCCTGCTTAGGGCGTGCCCGCGGGACATTCCACTGGTAGGCGTTCACCGCCATTTCCTCGAAAAGGGCCTGGGCGGCCTCGGGGGTCTTATTGTTCAGAGTGCCCCCGGCAGCCGCGTCAATCATTTGACGCGTCTGACTATTCAGTCCATTATAAAAAATTTGTACCTGCAACCACGTTGGCAGAGCGTGGTGCGGGCACCGGCGGAGGAACTCCTTAAAGCGTTCCCAAGTCTCGTAAAGAGACTCGGAGTCGTTTTGGACGAACGAAGATATGTCCGCCCGCAATCTTGCAGTTTTGGCGGGCGGAAAATACTTCGTAAGGAATTTCTCGGCCAACTCCGCCCAGGACGTGATGGATCCCCGCGGGAGGGAGAGTAACCACGCCTTAGCCTTGGACTTAAGAGAGAACGGAAAAAGGCGCAAACGAATGGCGTCATCAGTGACGCCATTAATTTTAAAAGTATCGCAAATTTCAAGAAAATTAGACAAGTGATTGTTGGGGTCCTCATCCGGCTGTCCGTCGAACTGCACGGCATTTTGGATCATCTGAATCACACTTGACTTAATTTCGAAATTATTGTTGGCCACAGCCGGCCGAACAATACTCGACCCCGTATCATCCAAATTGGGCCGAGCGTAATAAGACATAGTACGCTCGACCGGTTGGGCATTATTCGGGGGGTCGGCCATAGAAGAAGAAGAGGGTTCTCCGATAGATTCTACGGGATCTGAAAAAGGAATTCGACGGAGAGATCGGATACGCGCAAGAGAGCGGTCGATCTCGGGGTCGAAGTCAAGATTTTCAGAACTCGAAGGTTGTCCACGGGTCATATACCCAAAAAAAACGAAAAGGGGGGGGGAGGATTTTTTTTTTTTTTTTTTTTATAAAATTTTTTATTTGAAAATAAAGTAAAATTAATAGAGTCCGGATTCAATATAACAACCGTGCTCCCCGGCAACGGCGCCAAAAACTTGATGGGCGCGGAACAGAGACCTACTGTGGGTGGTTCGAAATGGTCAGATTCCGCGGGCCGGTTAGAAGATCGAGTTTTCTAACGAAAGGAGGCAAGCGCACCTATCGCAAGTAGTACTCGGTATTCGGGAAAATACCGAGGTCGTATTATTCTCGGGGACGCGTTGATTATATCTACTCTTCCGGGAACACTATTATCTTACTAACAGTAAGGTGGGATTTTTTTAGTTTAATAAAAACGGAAAGAAAGAAAGCAGAATTTTGCTAAGTTAGTTCGATGACGGGTTAACGTTCGGCATCGAATCGAATTAAGACTAAAATAATTCTCAATAATTATTAAACTTTGTTTTTAAATTAAAAAAAGGCACTTGGCCGTGGAGGTTCCAGAAATATGAGCGTACTTATCTCTAGGAATATTGCTCACCTAAACATTAAGACTATTCGACCGATCGTTAGACCGACGAAGGATTCCTCTTAATGCCCGCTTTAAGCTAAGAACCCCGCTATTGGGTGGGGAACCCAATCCGGCAGAACTACGTTTCTCCTCTTTCGAGGGGGCGTACGCGGTTCTCTTTACCCAAGGGGGATCGGTCCATACGTGCAGCCTCTCGGCGTCACGTATGGATAACGGAAATAGAGCCCACACATCGATTATGTGGTCCTATGCGTCGTTAACCCGGGGTAAACCTTAAGTCCTTAAATTAAAATAAAAATAAAGTCTTTTAATTATTTCAAATCATTTTTTATGTCCCAATGCTCTTCGATGCCGAAGGCTAAAAGAAATTAGCCACTCATCGGTATGGGGACGGCTTTATGTTTTTAAGTGGAGCGTGAGTGTAAATTTAAGTTCTGAACAATTATAAGAGAAGACATAAAAAAGGCGATTAGATAAATTGAAAGCTAATTGATGCAGGCACTCACGCACACTTCAAAACCATAAAGAAAATTAAATAAAGCAAGGCCTACTCAAATGAGTAGGCGGGAAATAAAAGCACGCCATTGAACTCTTAACGAGTAGGCGGAAATAAATGCACACACACACACACTCTTCTTAATTGAAGAAAGCGATAAATGAAGCGGTAAAATTATCTCCTACACGCACGCACTCTACATAATTGAGAAAGCGATAAAATTGCAAGTCCCGGCTCAAATGAGTGGGCGGGAGTAAATTTATCTCATACACACACACACTCTACTTGAAAGTAAAACACACACACGCACTCTACAGAAAAGTAAACGCACGCACACACACTAAGTTTTCCTACTCAAGTGAGCAGGAAGAAAATGAAAGCAGGGCGCCATTTAACTCTTAACGAGTAGGCGGAAATAAATGCACACACACACACGCACTCTACAGAAATGAAATAAAGCAGTAAAACCTAACTCATACACACACGCACACTTGCAAAAATAAGAAAAACAAAGTTGCTGAAAAATTAATACAACTGCATTTCTACCGCTAGAATGTGTTAGAAATGCATAAAAAGTGAAAATAAAAATTAACTGAGCTAAAAGGTTTTGCAAATAAACGCAAAATGAAAGTTAACGGAAAATTAAAACAACAGCATTTCTACCGCTAGAATGCGGTAGAAATGCATAAAAAGATGAAATAAAAATTTACCGGACTAAAAGTTTTGAAATTAAAAAGATAAAACAAAGTGAGCGAAAAATTATAACGACTATATTTTCATTCCTATATTTTTATAAAAACTCCTAAAAAGTGAAAATAAAACAAAAAGGGGACAAAAAAGTTTTACAACCCTAAAGAGCCTAAGTTAAAGAAAAAAAAGAAAATAACACTTTTAGGAGAGTTTTTATAAAGCCTTATGAATGAAAAAAATAGGAAAAAGAGGAAAAGCTAAATCAAAAAAAAACCGGAAATGAAAACTAGACGGACGGCACAACGGCTAGAAAAGCCGAGAAACCCTAAATCTAACTAAGTTATGAAAGCAAAAAATGAAAACATAAAAGAAATACAAAAAGAGGAACGAAAAATTACTTAAGTAGGCGCATTCAATTGGATTAATCATACAAGTTAAGAGAGAAAGATTCATATTTTATTAAAATAAAAACCCTAATACAAACTAAGAGAGAGAGAGGGGGGAGAAAATCTCCTTACATAAGTTTGAAATCCAATTGGGCAGCACCTCCCCTAAGCAAAGTGGTCAAAAAGTGGACAAAATAAGCTTCCTGAAAGCTCTTATTTATAGACATTTTTTCGGGTTGGTCACGCCCGTGACTAGGGCGTGACAGGGGGGCGTGTCGACACTATTCACGAGCTGACCGGTTGACTTGACTGGAGCTTTGACTTCGGGGTGAAAACGTGGCGGTCACGCCCCAGGTCACGGGCGTGACAGGGGGGCGTGACCAGGAGAGCTGGCAGTTCGATGTCGGCAGAGTTGACATGTTGACCAAGCTTGCGGGTCGGCCTCGACACGGGCGTGTCGAGCATTTGACACGGGCGTGACGCCGGGCGTGTCGGGCTGGGTTTGATGATGGCCGATCGTCGAGCTGGCATCTGTGGTCGGCGATCATCGGGCTAGCGTGACACGGGCGTGTCGGCCAATTGACACGGGCGTGTCGGCCGATTTTTCTGACTTTTTGGACTTTTTTTCTGGAATTTTTCTGGAATAAAAATTAAGCTAAGTTAGAAATAATATTTACAAAAACAAGCAATTTATTGAATTTAAACTAATAAAAAAGACAAAAAATAAACGAAACGGACTTAAATAAAATACGAAAATATAGGTATAATTATAACTCATCAATTATTGAGCTAAGTGAGGCTTCTCCAAATCAGGTACACATTTTCCAATGTACCCAATAATCTCCCCCTATTTGGAGAAGTCATAACCCTTTTGTCAATGATATACACCACTTATGATAAATAAACATGATGATGTATAAGCATTATTTAACAGGGTAAATTATAAACAAAACAATTAATAAAATCACATCACAGAATAAGGATGCAAACTAAATGAACATGGAACATGGTTTTTTTATTATATCAAAAAGTTTCTTAACACTGATTACATAGATTTCTTGAAAAAACTAAGAATTACATAGTTCTTGAAAAATCTAATAAAAATAAAACTAAGGCTGGACTGGCTCCTTGATGACTATTCCTTTTCCATATTTAATCTGAGCCTGCAAAGAAGGTTCTGTATCTTCAATGAGCTTCTTGCCTTTCAAATCAGCCTTCTTTTGAGCTTCAGTCTTAATCATTTGCCTTTCAAATTAATGAAAAAGCTTAGGGAAATACTTGCTAGGTTTTTGAGCGTCAGGAGGTAGCTTACCAATCTTAGGCTTCGTTCTGTATTGAACTATAGCTTCTTACCTAGCCTAATACTTCTGCCACTCCTACTCATTATACCATTTTCCCCTTTCATGAACTTGGTCTTTTACATCTTTCCAGGCAGTTTATATGATATTTCTAGAAGTGGGGCTCCATTGCTCAAAATCAGGTTTTAATTCTGCCTGCTCTCTGAATCTCTTCTTTGATAATTGAGCATCTTGCTGAGCTTTCAGACCAGCTTCTGGCATATCTACCTTTTTAATAATAACATTAATAACTTGTTGTGGAGGGCTGTACATAGACTGAACTTGTTGATGTATCATCTCAAGATCTGTAGGGGGGTAAATAACTTGTGCAACCTCTGGTTGATCACCTTCAAGTTGAGCTGGTTGCACACCTGACTCAGCCACATTATCATCATCACATAAGGGTGGATATCCCAGAGTGGCTCTAATGCTGTTTGTTACCCATTTGGCATGATCAGAGCCTGCATATACTAACACCCTCTCCCCCTTTATGACTTCTCTGGCCACATGTTCTCTCAAATCATCTTTTTGAATTCTGATTTGGCCATCCATGTAATTGATACCATCTTTAAAGAATGGCTTTAACTTTTGAAGCTTGTCACTAATTAACTTCTCAGATGATGTGATGGCAGTTTTAACTGAATCTAGGGCAGCCTGTAACTTCTTATCATATTCTTCCATTTCAATAGCCCTTGCAGCAGCCATTGCAGTAACTGTTTGCTTTACTTCAGTGACTATCTTATTGTGAGATTCAGTCAGATTGTCATTCATTCTAATTTGATTTTAAAGGAAATGGCCTTGTTTGACAGCAATATCAACCACTTGTTTCTTAATATCTGCTTGTTGGGTAGCAAAAAATACTACAACATTGCCCCCCTTGTGGAAGCAATCTGTCATTTCCTTCTTATGCTGATTTACCTCAAATCTGATTGATTTTATATTTTGGGCTAGATCAAACTGGAGGGCCTTATGGCTTTCATCCACATATTTTTCCATAGCCAATCTCTTCTCATCCAATTTCACTTGTAAATCTACCAAAAATTTGTTGTAATCAGTTGCAGGAGCTGGTTGGGAAGTAGTTGCTTGCAAAGCCTGCTTATAGCTCTGGCTTCTCCTCTTGAAAACCATCAGTTTTCTTTTCTTGATACTTGCAATCTCTTCATCCTCTGAAGCAGAAGTACTGGCAATGTCAACTCTTTCTTTAGGACAAGGAGGCAGCTCCTTTTCAGTCTCATGCTGCACCTCCTCAATATTAACCTGCTCCCCCTCAACTGATGCTCCCTCTATGTCTGGAAACAACTCTTCCATAGGGAACTCTTGTTGATTGTGAACTAGTGATAGTTCTTTCTCAGGAGCATCAGCAACTCCAGAAGTATCAAGATCAGTTTATAGAACTATTTCTTCTGATAAGTTGATTTTTCCTTCCTCCTGCACCTGTGCAGACTGTGGCTCCCCCTACAATTGTGTAGGAACTGTCACCTCAAGGACATGGACAGTGTCAGACAGGTCCTGGACCTTTTTCCTGACTTGCTCCCCCTACACTTGTGCATTCATTGTGTCCTCCTTCACATGATCATGATCAGTAATATCATGGAATGGTGATTTAGCTGATGTCTCTTAGTTATCCACATCAGGTATGTCCTTTGAGAGAACCCTATCCCATCTGGATATTATCCTGATGTCCATCCTTCTCATATGATTTATCTTAGATTTTGGAAGCTGATGCATTACCTTTGGAACTGCTCCAATCAGGTATAAACTCAGTAATCTAGCCAAATTAGGCTTTTTGATTCCTTTTTTTTATCTTTTCAAACAGAACTGCAGACCAGTCAGTATTAATCGTATAGATTATCCTTGTCATTAGACGGAACATAAAGGCAGAGATCCTATAATGGCCTCCTGGTTTACACAAAATCACCTTCCCTACCAGTTCTGATAGAAACTTCCCTTGTTGATTCATTCCTTTTCGGTTTATGGCTGCTCCTATCTTCATGGTTGGATCCAATCCACAGCACTGGAGAGCCTCCCTTGTCTTTGAGGCTGGGACCTCTTCTTCATCCTGAAATCTTGGTAGGTGAAGAATCTTTCTTAAACTCTTTAGAGTAAGTTTGACTCTATTACTATGAACTGTCGATTTGATCTTGAGTCCAGTGGAGTCCCCTGTTGCAGCAGTATAGAACTCATATACTTCTTTCTTCCAGATCTTGGTAGGTTCAGAAACAAGAAACTCCAATCCATTATCAGTAACTAGGGTACTGACCCTTTTAATATCTGTCGGTGCATCATCAAAAGCATTGCGCACCAGCTCATAGCCTTCGTTGATGTTGTCTTCAACCTTTGGCGCCATTGGAATGGAGAGAAAGCTTGAATTGAGAGAAGAGAATTTGTCGACACAAGGGTTTAGTCTCGAAAATCTTGAGAGTGTGTCGACAGAATATTTTCTCGACCTATTTATACCCTTTCAAACAAAGAAGGTCAAAAGGCGGGAAAAAACATTCTAAATGTGTCGACACTGTGGGAAAGTGTCGACACATACTTCTGATGTCTCGACCACGGCGATGACTACTAAGTGTTGACACTAATTGATGATATGTCGACACTAGACACTTAGTAGTTCTTCAGAAATTCGGTGTCGACTCTTAATGCAAGTGTCAACACAATTTCTGGAAGTGTCGACACCATTACTCTGGTTGTGTCGACACCACTAACTAAAGTGTCGACACCACTTCCCTGGATGTGTCGACACAGATTTACTGAAGTTTCGACAACACTACTCTGAATGTGTCGACACAGATTTACTTAGCCCAATTTTTTAGACTAGTCTATGTTCAACATTCCTAATTCAATTTTAAATTTATTGAATTTCGTTTCATCTAGAGGCTTAGTAAAAACATCTGCAATTTGATAATCTGTCTTAACAAATTCTAGTGAGATGTCCTCTTTCTCTACATGTTCTCTAAGAAAATGGTTTCTTATTTCTATATGCCTAGTCCTACTATGTGAAACAGGATTATTAGCAATAGAAATAGCACTAGTAGAAACACAAAACAAAGGTGTTCTACTTACCTGAATACCATAGTCTTCTAGCTGGTGTTGAATCCACAACAGTTGTGCACAACAACTTCCTGCTACCACATATTAAGACTCAGCTGTGGAAATTGCCACACTAGTCTGCTTCTTACTACTCCAAGATATCAATCTTCCTCCTAGAAATTGATAGGTGCATTTAGTACTTTTTCTATCTTCTTTGCAACCTGCAAAGTCTTCATCTGAATAATCTGTTAGTAGAAAATCTCCATTCCTAGGGTACCAAAGGCCTAGATTAGGTGTGCCCTTTAGATATCTCAAATTTCTTTTTATAGCGGTGTAATGAGATTCTTTTGGGCATGATTGGTACCTAGCACAGACACATGTTGCATACATAATGTCTGGTCTACTAGCAGTGAGATATAGTAGAGAGCCAATTATTCCTCTATACAAAGACTCATCTACTGGTTTACCTGCATCATCTTTGCATATAGGCATACTTGTTCCCATAGGAGTTCTCATGGTGGAGGATGATTCCATACCATACTTCTTAATTAACTCCTTGGTGAACTTTAACTGGGATATAGACAAGCCATCATCAGTCTGTCTTACTTGGAGTCCTAAGAAGAACTTAAGTTCCCTCATACTGCTCATTTCAAACATCCCTTGCATAAGTTTATCAAACTTCTTGCAAAGATTGTTTTCTGTAGACCCAAGTATTATGTCATCTACATAAATCTGGACTAAGATTATCTTACCTTCGGATTCCCTTAGGAATAGAGTTTTGTCTATTTTCCCTCTTGAGAATTTTTTATCAATAAGGAAAGTAGACAGGGTTTCATACTAAGCCCTTGGGGCTTGCTTTAACCCATATAAAGCTTTCCTAAGTCTATAAACATAATTAGGTTTGAGATAATCTACAAAACCTGAAGGCTGCTCTACAGAGACTTCTTCTTTGAGGTTTCCATTCAGGAATGCTGATTTTACATCCATTTGGAATACCTTGAATCCTTGATATGCTGTATAGGCAAGGAAAATTCTAATGGCTTCCAGTCTTGCTACTGGGGCAAAGGTTTGATCAAAGTCAATACCCTCTTCCTGCTTGTATCCTTTTGCAACAAGTCTTGCTTTGTTCTTCACAATGACTCCATTCTCTTCCAATTTGTTCCTAAAGATCCACTTTGTTCCAATGATGTTGTGGTCTTTTGGTTTAGGAACTAACTCCCAGACCTTGCACCTTCTGAATTAATTCAGCTCCTGTTGCATGGCTTCAATCCAATGTGGGTCTAGAACAGCTTCTTAAAATTTCTTTGGCTCCAGTTCAGATAGGAAGCTTGAGCAAAGCACTGTGTTCAAGTTCCTGCATCTGGTTTGCACTCCATGTCTTAGATCATCAATTATCTGATTTGCTGGATGATCCTTTAAGTGTCTAACAGCTGGAGGTAGATTATCTTCTGGTTGACCACCTCCAGACTCTTCAATATATTGCACCTCTTGGTGTACATCTTCATCTAGAGAGTCCTGTACTCCCCCTGAACAGTAGCCACCATTTTCCACATCTTGATCTGCAGTTGAATCTTCTGCAAAGGAAAGATATCCATTCTCTCATTTATACCTGTTGTACTTCATGAACTGCAAGGCAACTCACTGTTGATCAATCTAGTTTCATCAAAAACAACATGTACAGATTCTTCCACAACCTGAGTAATATAGTTGTAGACTCTATAAGCCTTACTATTGTTGTTGTACCCAACAAATATCCCATCTTGGGATTTGGCAGCAAACTTAGTTAGATAAGACATGCCATTGTTAAGGATATAACACTTGTAACCAAAGATCCTAAAATAGGATAAGTTTGGTTTTCTGCCCTTCATGATCTCATAGGGAGTCTTTTTGTGGCACTTGGTGATAGAAGCCCTGTTGATCACATGACATGCAGTGTTTACTGCCTCAGCCCGAAAATATTTTGGGAGAGAAGTGTTACTCAATTGAGTTCTACTAGCCTCAATCAATGTTCTATTCTTCCTTTCAGCAATACCATTTTGCAGTGGTGTTCTAGGTGAGGAGAACTCTTGGAAAATCCCAAATTCTTCACAAAGTCTTGTCATACTTTCAGATTGAAATTCAGTGCCATGGTCACTTCTCATTTTGACCACTGTACTATCCAGTTCATTCTGAATTTGTTTGACAAAACTATGTAAGACAGTTGGGGTTTCTGATTTTTTTTTATAAGAAAGAACACCCAGAATATCTAGAATAGTCATCTACCACCACAAAAGTGTAGACCTTCCTACCTAGACTATGAACTGGCATAGGACCAAAAAGATTTATATGTAAGAGGTAAAGAAACCTCACAGAATCCTTGTTTTCAAGGCTATGAAAGGAGGATTTTGTCTGCTTTCCCTTTTGACAAGCAGAACATATCCCTTACGTTATATACTTAACTTGAGGACCATTCCTCACTAACTCTTTGCTAAAGAGGTTACCAATTGTATTGTAGTTAAGATGGGCCAGCCTCTTGTGCCATTTGACACAATGAGAGGCTTTCTCATCAGCTACAAGACAAATAGGAGAACCTTTGTTCTCACACTCAAACTTGAGACAGTACACATTCCTCTTCCTATACCCTGTCAAAATGATCTTTTGATCACTTGACCTTTTGATATGACATCCATTGTTAACAAATGAAATGTCATATCCTAAATCACTCAGCTGACTTATGCTTATAAGGTTGTGTTTCAAACCCTTTACATAGGCAACTTGAGTGATAGTAATCTGGTTATAAGAAATGTTACCAAACCTTTTGATGATTCCTTTTTAAGAGCCACCAAAGATTACTTTAGGCCCATTTATGATAGGCAAGTACTCCTTCAACAATCCCTTTATTCCAGTCATGTGCCTGGAACATCCACTATCCAAGTACCAATAGGGGTATAGTGACTTGGACTCACCTGCAATAAAGAATTACTTTTCCTTAGAACCCAAGTAAGTCTTGGGTCCTTGGTTCAAGTTAGCTTCATACTTGCCAAATCTACCTGCTGCTCTTCTAACAGGTAGACTGTTGTTCTTCCTGACACTAGTGTTGTGCCAGCAATCTATGGCATAATGACCTGTCTTGCCACAGCACCAGCATTCATACTTGTTATATCTATTTTTAGATACATCAACTCTTTTGTATTGTGCTGGTACTGGTGTAGCTACACCCACTGTTTTCTTATAAACATGGGGTTTATGAACATGGGCTGCCTTATTGACATAAGCACCCTTGTCATTTAGAACTTCAGTCATATTATGACCATGAGTATTCTCAAGATCATACTTGTTAGAAGGCACTTGTACCTTTCTGAAAACTATAGGGACTTTAAAATTTAGTGGCTAGACTGAGGCTTTGCCCTTTCACTTGAATTGGACAGCCCTGGTGTTACCCTTAAAGCATATTCCAGCCTTACCCTTTTGAGCCACAAACTCATCTATTAAGGGTAAAACTGATTATGGCTTGGAATAACTAGCCACCAAATCTTTCTCCTTTTGAAGTCTGACTTCCATACTTTTAATTAGATCATTTTTGTATGTGATTGTACCTATCTGAATAACAGTTATAGTTTTTAGCTTGGCAACCTCATTCAATTTTTTATCCAATTCTTTCTCTAAACCAGATGCAGCCATCTTAAGATCTGCAATATCCTTAGCCTGAGTTTTGTCCAGGTTCTTGCTTTTCTTTAGTGCCTACAATAAGTCCCCATATTCATCTATTAGCTTATGAATATCACCTTCAGATTCAAACCAATCCATATCACTTGATGAAGATGTAGCTGACTCTGTACCCGTACTACAATTAGAAACACATTGTATCTTACTAGGACTAGGATGATCCTGATACTTGTCTTCTTCTGATACAGCCATCAATCTCATACACTGATGGTCATCTTGTTCATAGATAGAGTTCAGCAATTGCATAAACTCTTCTTCTTCATCAGCTGCATAAAGACCAATGTATGCCTCAGCTTCAGATTCAAACTCTGAAGTTTATTTGTCTATCAAGCTTTTCTCTTTTTTAGAAACAAAGGATTTCTCCTTCTTGCTCTTTTGTTGAGTCTTTCTTTTATCAGCAGATTCCTTTCTTTTGTCTGGACACTCAGCCACAACATGTCCATGCCTATTACAGTAATAACAAACTATCTTTGATGTTATAGATTTGCTAGGCTTTGACCTGCTCCTGTCCTTCCAAGATGACTTTCTCTTTTGATAATAGTCATCAACTGGCTGAGATGTGGAGGGCCTAGATTTCCACTGCTTCTTCTTCAAGAATCTCTGAAACTGTCTTGTAAAGGCAGCAAAATCTGTGTCTGAATCACTGTTATCTGAATTTCAGTTGTCTGAATTATCGGAGGTAATTTCAGCAACTTCCCTAGGAGGTGATGGAGACATCCTCCAATTCTTTCTAGTGGCTTCAACATTGAAGGCCACCGACTTTTCTTTATGCTCCCCTTTATAATTTCTTTCTTCCTCTTTTCTAGTCATTAGTTGCATTTCATAAGACATCAACTTTCCAAATAAAGTTGGAGGAGAGATATATGCAAGTTTGGCCACATCCCTAATGGCACAAATTTTTGTGTCCCAATCCTTTGTCAAGGATCTTAGGAATTTATCATTCAGTTCATATGTACTGAAGATCCTTCCATAAGACATCAACTTATTAACTATTCTATAGAACTTCTTATAGCACTCAGATATGTTATCTGACTTCTCTTGTCTGAAGCTTTCATATTCCTGATTTAGCATAGACTTTTTATCTTTTCTAACTTCTTCAAGACCCTCCATGTAGACTATCAAAGTGTCCCAAAGTTTCTTGGAGGTCTTGTAGTGAATTAAATTCTGAAAGGTTGAATCATCTATGACACTTACTATGATATTGTCGACTCTTTTATCCATAGTTTCCAGGATGATCTCATCCTTAGTCATCTCAGAAAAATCTATGGGAGTTCTTTGATTTGCATCTAGAACAGACACATTCATTAGAATATAAGGATCTTCTTTAACTGTAATATAGATCCTTGGGTCAGAAGCCTCCATAAACAACCTGACTCTTTGTTTCCATATTCAAAATATCTCCTTCCTGCAGATGGGTAATTTCATAGAACCTAGTTCCTTGTGATTTTCTCCAGAACCCATTTTCTTGATTCTTGATTCGGCCTTAGGGATCTAACTCAGACTGTTAAGTCATTCTTTGAGTAACCTCTCTCTGATACAACTTGATAGTTTTAACTTCAAGACAACCTAAACACCTAGAGGGGGGGTTAATAGGTTCTTATCCTTATTTTAACTTAAGGCAGAATATAACTACAGTTCTTTAATATAAATCAGATATCTCTACAGCTAACACAGCACATACAATCACAATCATACACACATCACAGATTGCACACATATTTATAGTGGTTCCCTAAGGTCTGGGTACATCACCTTTCCCCCTTCACCAATCTAGTAGTGTGCTAGATTCGGCCTAACTTCTTCCTTCTTCTCAGATCCATAGATCTTACAGCTCACGACCCTGAAAGGTTCCTACAACTCAGAACCCTATAAGGTTCCTACGACTCAGGCTAATAAGCCCTACCTCAGCCTTGCCATAAGGCCTACAACTCAGAGAAGAAATTCTCCTACACTCAGGCTCAAACCGCCTTACCACTCAGAGATCTAAATCTCCTACACTCAAGCTCAATCAGCCTTACCACTCAGAGATCAAAGTCTCCTACACTCAGCCTTTATAACACAGGCTTACAACACAGATCTTTGAAAAGATCCTATAGAATTTGATAAGTAATTTGAAGGACTCTTACCCTTGTTGAGAGAGAAAGGATAAGAAGATTCTTGATCAGCTTCTTGATGAATCTGATGACTGAAATCAACCTGTTCTTAGCTTTCTTCAAAGCTTCTTGAATCTGAACATAGTAGGGTTGATCTCCTTTGAAGATGACTGACTGGCAGCTTCCTTCTTGGATTCCAGATATGGATTTGGATCTACTTAGTAGATTAGTTCAGGATCTACTTCTTAAGAGACTTGTGATTGTCTCCTTCTTGACCTCAAAACAGCTGGAGCTCTCCCTCCCCAAAGTTTCTGAAGTTTCTTCTGAATTCTGGAATGAATTCCCCTTAGACAAAATCTGAGTGGATGATCACATCAGAATGTCTTCTCACGAAGATCTTCTTCTGTGACTTGCACTTTCTTGATCAGAGATCAATTCCACAATAGTTGTGTTAGATGTATCAATTCTTTATTATATATCTTCCTTCTTCTGAATCTATCTATATATATAGACTTCATCTATGGTAACCGGTTGATCCGGTTTCTAACTAACTTCTGACAAGTCTGACAGCATCATTAAACCTGTTGTAACTCCCAGCTGTCAAGTTCTCAAACAGTTCTTGAGCCTTTGTCTCTATCGGCAAAGCGTCAAGACTGACTGTCATTAAGTGTCGAGACAATCTGTCAATATGTGTCGACACAAGTGACTTAAGTGTCGACACATACTTTGGTGTTGTCGACATAGCTGCCTTGATGTTGACACAGCTTCTTGACACTGCATCTTGAGAATGTGTCGACACTGATTATTTGTGTCGACACAATCACTTCTTCACTCTACAGCAATCAACTATGTTGAAACTTTGCTGTGTATCGACACAAGTCCTGTGTGTCGACACAGTTGATGTAGACTAAGAATTATGTGTGTCGACTCTGCTTCTGTGTGTCGACACTGCCTCCTGGTGTAGACACAGTTGATGTCGACTAATAAATTCAATGTGTCGACACAGTTGATTCAGGTGTCGACACAGCTTTTCTAAGTGTCGACACAGACTTCCTTAAGTGTCGACACATGGGCTTAGAAACTTTTTCTTCATTTTAGCCAATACTTAACCTGCACATATAAACTCAAAATAACATCAAACACACCTTGATGTATATCATTGAGCTAAGTGAGGGTTCTCCAAATCAGGTACACATTTTCAAATGTACCCAACAATCTCCCCCTATTTGAAGAAGTCATAACCCTTTTGTCAATGATATACACCACTTATGATAAATAAACATGATGATGTATAAGCATTATTTAACAGGGTAAATTATAAACAAAACAATTAATAAAATCACATCACAGAATAAGGATGCAAACTAAATGAACATGGAACATGGTTTTGTTTATTATATTAAAAAGTTTCTTTACACTGATTACATAGATTTCTTGAAAAAACTAAGAATTACATAGTTCTTGAAAAATCTAGTAAAAACAAAACTAAGGCTGGATTGGCTCCTTGATGACTATTCTTTTTCCAGATTTAATCTGAGCCTGCACAGAAGGTTCTGTATCTTCAATGAGCTTCTTTCCTTTCAAATCAGCCTTCTTTTGAGCTTCAGCCTTAATCCTTTGTCTTTCAAAGTAATGAAAAGGCTTAGGGAAATACTTGCTAGGCTCCTGAGCATCAGGAGGTAGCTTCCCAATCTTAGCCTTCCTTCTGTATTGAACTATAGCCTCTTGCCTAGCTTCATACTTCTGCCACTCCTGCTCATTATACCATTTGCCCCTTTCATGAACTTTGTCTTTTATAGCTTTCCAGGCAGTTAATATGATATTTCTAGAAGTGGGGCTCCATTGCTCAAAATCAGGTTTTAATTCTTCCTGCTCTCTGAATTTATTCTTTGATAATTGAGCATCTTGCTGAGCTTTCAGACCAGCTTCTGGCATATCTACCTTTTCAATAATAACATTAGTAACTGGTTGTGGAGGGTTGTACATAGAATTAACTTGTTGATGTATCATCTCAAGATCTGCAGGGGGTAAATAACTTTGGCAACCTCAGGTTGATCACCTTCAAGTTGAGCTGGTTGCACACCTGACACAGCCACATTATCGTCATCACATAAGGGTGGATATCCCAGAGTGGCTCTAAGGCTGTTGGTTACCCATTTGGACTGATCAGAGCCTGTATATACTAACAACCTCTCCCCCTTTATGACTTCTCTGGCCACATGTTCTCTCAAATCATCTTTTTGAAATTTGATTTGGCCATCTAGGTAATTTATACCATCTTTAAAGAATGGCTTTAACTTTTAAAGCTTGTCACTAATTAACTTATCAGATGAAGTGATGGCAGTTTTAACTAAATCTAGGGCAGCCTGTAGCTTCTTATCATATTCTTCCATTTCAATAGCCCTTGCAGTAGTCATTATAGTAACTGTTTTCTTTACTTAGGTGACTATCTCTTTGTGAGATTCAGTCAGATTGTCATTCATTCTAATTTTATTTTCAAGGATATAGCCTTGTTTGACAACAATATCATCCACTTGTTTCATAAAATCTGCTTGTTGGGTAGCCAAAAATACTACAGCATTGCCCCCCTTGTGGAAGCAATCTGTCATTTCCTTCTTATGCTGATTTACCTCAAATCTGATATATTTTATATCTTGGGCTAGATCAAACTGGAGGGCCTTATGACTTTCATCAACATATTTTTCCATAGCCAATCTCTGCTCATCCAATTTCACTTATAAATCTACCAAACATTTGTTGTAATCAGTTGCAGGAGCTGGTTGGGAAGTAGTAGCTTGCAAAGCCAGCTTATAGCTCTGGCTTCTCCTCTTGAAAACCATCAGTTTTCTTTTCTTGATACTTGCAATCTCCTCATCCTCTGAAGCAGTACTGGTAATGTAAACTCTTTCTTTTGGACTAGGAGGCAACTCCTTTTCAGTCCCATGTTGCACCTCCTCAATATTAACCTGCTCCCCCTCAACTGCTGCTCCCTCTATGTCTGGAAATAACTCTTCCATAATGAACTCTTGTTGATTGTGAACTGGTGATAGTTCCTTCTCAACAACATCAGCAACTCTAGAAGTATCAAGATCAGTTTGTAGAACTATTTCTTCTGATAAGTTGATTCTTCCTTCCTCCTGCACCTGTGCAGACTATGGCTCCCCCTGCAACTGTGCAGGAACTGTCACCTCAAGGACATGGACAGTGTCAGCCAGGTCCTGGACCTGTTTCTTGACTTGCTCCCCCTGCACTTGTGCATTCATTGTGTCCTCCTACACATGATCATGATCAGTAATGTCATGGACTGGTGATTTAGCTGCTGTCTCTTGGTTATCCACATCAAGTATGTCCTTTGACAGAACCTTATCCCATCTAGATATTATCCTGATGCCCATTCTTCTCATATGATTTATCTTAGATCCTGGAAGCTGATGCATTACCTCTGGAATTGCTCCAGCCAAGTATAAAGTCAGCAATCTAGCCAAATTAGGCTTTTTTATTCCTTCTTTTATCTTTTCAAATAGAACTGCAGACTAGTCAGTATAAATCTTTTAGATTATCCTTGTCATTAGACTGAACATAAAGGCAGAGATCCTATCATGGCCTCTTGGTTTACACAAAATCACCTTCCCTATAGCTTCAGATAGAAACTTCCCTTGTTGATTCATTCCTTTTCAGTTTATGGCTGCTTCTATCTTCATGGTTGGATCCAATCCACACCACTGGAGAGCCTCCCTTGTCTTTGAGGCTGGGACTTCTTCTTCATCCTGAATTCTTGGTAGGTGAAGAATCTTTCTTAAACTCTTCAGAGTAAGTTTGAATCTATTACTATGAACTGTCGATTTGTTCTTGAGTCCAGTGGAGTCCACTGTTGCAGCAGCATAGAACTCATATACTTCTTTCTTCCAGATCTTGGTAGGTTCAGAAATAAGAAACTCTAACCCATTTTCAGTAACTAGGGTAATGACTCTTTTAATATCCGTCGGTGCATCATCAAAAGCATTGCGCACCAGCTCATAGTCTTCGTTGATGTTGTCTTCAACCTATGGTTCTATTGGAATAGAGAGACATCTTGAATTGAGAGAAGAGAATTTGACGACACAATGGTTTAGACTCGAAAATCTGGAGAGCGTGTCGGCAGAATATTTTCTCGACCTATTTATACCCTTTCAAACAAAGAAGGTCAAAAGGGGGGCAAATACTGTCTAAATGTGTCGAAACTGTTGGAAAGTGTCGACACATACTTCTGATGTCTCGACCACGGCGATGAATACTAAGTGTCGACACCAATTGATGATATGTCGACACTAGACATACTTAGTAGTTCTTCAGAAATTCTGTGTCGACTCTTAATGCAAGTGTTGACAAAATTTCTGAAAGTGTCGACACCATTACTCTAGTTGTGTCGACACCACTAACTAAAGTGTCGACACCACTTCCCTGGATAGGTCGACACAGATTTACTGAAGTGTCGACAACACTACTCTGAATGTGTCGACACAGATTTACTTAGTCAAATTTGTTAGGCTAGTCTATATTCAACATTCCTAATTCAATTTTAAATTTATTGAATTTAGTTTCATCTAGAGGCTTAGTAAAAACATCTGCAATTTGATAATCTGTCTTAACAAATTCTAGTGAGATGTCCTCTTTCTCTACATATTCTCTAAAAAAATGGTATCTTATTTCTATATGCTTAGACCTACTATGTGAAACAGGATTATTAGCAATAGAAATAGCACTAGTAGAATCACAAAGCAAAGGTGATCTACTTACCTGAATACCATAGTCTTCTAGCTGGTGTTGAATCCACAACAGCTGTGCACAGCAACTTCCTGCTGCCACATATTCAGACTCAGCTGTGAAAATTGCCATACTTGTCTGCTTTTTACTGCTCCAAGATATCAATCTTCCTCCTAGAAATTGACAGGTGCCTATAGTACTTTTTATATCTTCTTTGCATCCTGCAAAGTCTGCATCTGAATATCCTGTTAGTAGAAAATCCCATTCCTATGGTACCAAAGGCCTAGATTAGGTGTGCCCTTTAGATATCTCAAAATTTTTTTTACAGCATTGTAATGAGATTCTTTTGGGCATGATTGGTACCTAGCACAGACACATGTTGCATACATAATGTCTGGTCTACTAGTAGTGAGATATAGTAGAGAGCCAATTATTCCTCTATACAAAGACTCATCTACAGGTTTACCTATATCATCTTTGCATATAGGCATACTTGTTCCCATAGGAGTTCTCATGGTGGAGGATGATTCCATACCATACTTCTTAATTAACTCCTTGGTGAACTTAGACTGGGATATGGACAACCCATCATTAGTCTGTCTTACCTGGAGTCCCAAAAAGAACTTAAGTTTCCCCATACTGCTCATTTCAAACTTACCTTGCATAAGTTTAGCAAACTTCTTGCAAAGGTTGTTTTCAGTAGATCCAAAAATTATGTCATCTACATAAATCTGAACTAAGATTATCTTTCCTTTGGACTCCCTTAGGAATAAAGTTTTGTCTATTTTTCCTCTTGAGAATTTGTTCTCAATAAGGAAAGTAGACAGGGTTTCATACCAAGCCCTTGGGGCTTACTTTAACCCATACAAAGCTTTCCTAAGTCTATAAACATAATCAGGTTTGAGAGAATCTACAAAACCTGAAGGCTGCTCTACATAGACTTCTTCTTTTAGATTTCCATTTAGGAATGCTGATTTTACATCCATTTTGAATACCTTGAATCCTTGATATGCTGCATAGGCAAGGAACATTCTAATGGCTTCCAGTCTTGTTATTGGGGCAAAGGTTTGATCAGCCAACTGCGTGGGCATGTTTAGTAATCTTCTCACTCTTCCACATAAGAATAGAAGTTTAAACCTGAACATGTTTGTCGTGGCGGTGCCACTTCATTACCGCCTTTCTGCGATGATATTTTAGCTTTTCGCTGATGCCCATTAGGGTGAAGGATGCATCAGTGTCATATCCCACAGCGACATTCTTATCATCACAACGGCTATATTCCCTCTTCTTCCGCACCATGCTTTTCGTCAGAATTGGCCCATCTAGTGTTTCCAGCTTGTTTGCTTGAACTCTCAGAATAAATGCAAAGAAAAAGCTGTTAGTCGCCCAGTAAGATAGTTAATAAATTTCTAATCGTTAAAACTTAACCTCTTCTGTAGGCCAATCAGCAACCACCGGGAGCATAGGAATATAATACTGAATATCTAGTCACGCCTCTAAAAGAAATTTTTCGATCTCCTTCTCAAATCCATCAACATCAAACCACTCGAATAGGTTTGCCTCCTGAACTTGTGGGAAAACAAGTAGAACACCAAGATTCCCTTCGAACATGAGGAATCTGGTCGACCAGTTTGGGAACTTGTTCATCAAGTTTTCAACCTTCATTCCTGTACAGCCAAAGTAGACCACTCCCTTAAAGACTCGGTTGTCCTTCTTGCCAGAAGTAATCAAGCGGATAACAGAATAATGGCAGAAAAGGTCCATGCTGAACATACTGGTTATGTCCGCAGGTATATGTTGAAACTCATCACCAAGGCCACAATATTTTATGAGAGTTGTCCGGGAACAACGCCAAAATATTCTAGGATCTCGATAAACTGTATTAGTAGCAGCAAGGAGAAGTCGTAATCGAAATGATCGATTATGATGGCAATCAAGTTCCTAGCAGATGTGTTTATCCGCTCATCCTCTCTAGGTAGTTACGCAACTATGCTAGGATCTGCCATATGCTTTGCGACAATACTGTCTAGCTCACTTTCTGTTATCTCAAAATTTTGTGCTCGATATTGAGGAAAGCATCAGCTGTGGAAAGTCGCACAGATGCCATGAATTCTAACCACAAGTATTACTACTTTGATATTCATCTGAAGAATGCGGAATCAAGTTTTATTTATAGATCCTGCAATCAAACATATAGTCACACGACTAACCAACAAATTCATGCAACAAATTATCCTAGCACCTATAATGCAGTTTTCTATGAACACAAGAATCTAACGGTAATAATCGCAGCGACAAAATTTCATTCCAATTAGTTCAAGCATCATCACAAATATTGTTGACAAAATAAATCAAATCCCAAGCATTGAAAGGTATTCAAGAATATGATCAAGGTTTGTCTGCTCGAACACTAGAAGGTTTGTCCGCTCGAACACTATTTACAATTCTCCCATTCCCTCTCTTCTCGCTACTCCTCACCGCGGTCTACGAGATCTCTGCCCATATGTTCCACTTGTTCGCCTACCTGTAGTAAAATAGATAGCGCAACTACCAAGGTGTGGTTCAAGGCATTCTGGGCCCTGTGTGTTGAAGGAAAAATTGACCTCAACGGGAGTTCAAAACAGGGGTGCAGCCAACACCTACTTCTCTCAAGTCCCGACCCTCGACTGGTTGCTAAGTACCTGGGCTAACCAAAAACCTCAGCAGGGAGGTACCACCTCACACCCGGAAGATCTTTGAGAGCTTCCCCTCAAAAGCCAAAAGCTGGGCTAGGAGCTCCTTAGAAAGCACTAGAAATTTGGAGAATAATGAGAGTCTGCTTTCTAAGGAGACCTTGTGGGTCTTTTTATAGTCTTTTGCTGACCTAAAGTTATTGAAATACCCCTGGCTGGTATGCCAATAGCCAAATCTCGATGTTTGTAAAGTATTAAATGCAGCCCCTGGGGGTGTATGGTTAATTTTATCTGAGGGCGATTAATAAATTTTAACCTTAACCCTTGGCACCACTCGGAGAGAACTCTATGCCGAGAACTCCCTAGTCTTCATTTGGCGGAATCTAAAAAGGAGTGTCGAAAGTCTCAAGCTGATCCAGCCCCCGCCTTCTGCGAGACGCAATCCTTCTCGCCGACTCTACTGTAAGCAGGTCCTTGCTGACCGATGGTGAACTCTCTCGCCCGTTTCCAGGCGGGAGCTCCTCCACTCTTGATGCTGTCACTACTGGACGCGACGTTGAGTGAGTGGAGCTCACCCAATTCCCTTGTTGCTGACTACAGCGTTGAGTGAGTGGAGCTCGCCCTACGCCCTTGCTACTGACCACGACATTGAGTGATCGGAGCTCCCTCAGCGCGGCGTTGAGACCACTCAACGCCTTCTCGCCCGTTTCTGGTTACGGGCGGGATCTCGCCTGCTCCTAGGCGGGAGCTCCTCCGGCACGAGAGCTCTTCTGGTCTTCAGGCACAAGCTAGCCCGAGGCTGGTCCAACCCCGACCGTTGATGCCTCTGGGTGCCACCCAGTGAATATGGGGTTGTACACTGTATATCCGGGAAGCGTCCCAGATTATGCGCCTAATCGTAACGGTTGGCTCGTTAGGAGTCACCTATTCGCGAAGCCGCACGGGATGGGTCAACTGACTGGCCATCGGGGAAGAAGTTTCTCTCCAAGAAGATCCATGATCTGATTGCTGTGGTTTTTCCAAACACGTGAAATCAGGTCACTGGCTCTTCTCTCTTTCCATTGCCTCGTAATATCTTCTTTTATAGTGAGCGTCATCCTCCTAAGACTTATGAAGTCGCCTCGCCTGAGTCATATCTTCATCCCAGATAAGCCTCTCTTGCCCGTGGCTAGGCTCCAGCTCTGCGGATAGCATCCTTTCTCGCTCGTGATTAGCTTCGAAGTCTACAGATAACATCCTTATCCGCTCATTTGAAGCCTTCCTCGTCTCTTCCTCGATAACGAGATTCACCTTTAACTACTCAAATTCAACAAACATCTGATAGAAGGTGCTCTGGACTTCATCCTCTTAAAGCCACCATGTGGATTCATCTAGGATAGCCAGAGAGTTCAGCTCTGCAAAATCTACAACACAAGGCAAACAAGCAGTTAGAATCAAGGTTGCCAAATAACAAAAGTGATAAGAAATAGTATTTTGAGATTAAGCGTCCAAACTGAGGATCTCGTCGTCTCTAGTCTCCGCTATGATCTGGCATCTAGGAAATACAGGTCGTCTCAGCCTTTCAGGGTTTATCTTTTTCAAGTACATATCCCTCTGTAGTCACTCAAACCGCCTGTTCTTCTTAAGATCCTTGCATGACTAGAGGATGTCATCCGTCTCAGAGATTGAGCTGATTAACCGCTTTACCTATGGTAGTTCCTTGTAAGGTGGTCGAATTCAAACGAAATTTGAGGTAGGTTTGATCATACATGTCTACAGAAGTTTGGCAGCAAGCTGGAGGTCAGTTTCAGCTAGTTCTTTTATAGATCAAGCTGGGAGACCGCTTGGTTCTTTGCCAGCGGTTAGCCGTACCTTTTCGGCTAATACCCTTTCTTGCAGCTTCACCTTCTCGTCTCCTTCAGAAGTTGCTGGAGCATCATCTACTTGCTTCATAGACATGACCACAAAGTAGGAGTAATCCCCAAGGGTGTGTTGGTAGATAACTATCTCTTCTATTTCTTCCAAGAAACTATAGTAAGCCAGAAGGACAGCGTTATTTGCTAACCCATCCTTGGCTTTAATAAATTTTTCAACTTCAATCAGTGCGGTTACCTCTTCATACCACGCAGTTACTTCGGATTGGCTGGTACCCACCTTGAGGATCGAAGACCGCTTGTTTTCTCTCTTCTTCTTCCGGATGGTCTCCTCTACCCTCTCCTAAACTTTGGAAGTCATCTTGTGTTTCTGCTTTTTTGCAGGGATCACAACCATCACTACATCCATATTATCTCTCATCTTCTTGGCATCACTTGTAGCTGCCTTCTTCTGTTGATGCAGGAAATGTGCCTCTGGATCCTGCGAAGGTAAAAAAGTGTGGAGGAAATTTCAAGTAGCTGTCTATTAATGGTCAGAGGAAAAGAGAGTCAGAGTCGTAGATCGCGGCAACACTGGACATCGCCCGCTATGATAATTGCCACTTTTTCATCGGGCTTTCTTTTGATTATGAAGAAAATGGTTAAAGGGAAAAGGAAAAAAGAGCAATGCTTTGCGAGCAGCAGTCCGCAAAGCCTAAGAATCGAGTTCGCATCTTTTAATAAGTGGGCTCCTAAGCTCGAGTCAACATGCTTTGGGTGTGCCACTCCCCCTATATATAGGTTTGGGGGCCCATCCAAGCAGGCATGGATAAAATAACCGCCTTCTCGGGATACAAGTTAGTCGAGGAGTGGTGACAAGATACAAAGGAAAGGAAAAGACAAGAGATAGTGAGTTCGCAAATGATGGGGCGAACTGAGCTTAGCGACCTAGAGCCAAGGCCTTGATCTACCGCTAGATAGGCGTCGACTTGGGCAGACTAATATTTCTCTCCACCGCTGCTAATGGAGAACTGCTTAGTGCGCAAGACGGATCGGGGTTGCCTTCACTAAATGCATGTACGGCGTCAGGAATGAGTCTGCATCGACCTGCCGATTGGGCAGAGGATGCCTTGTGGGACTCTAGGGTTAACTTTATCCCCGCACATTTTTAAAATTCGAGGAATTTCGAATATGTTGTTTTATTCGGTGAGTACGCAATTGTCATTAATGTTTTCATTGCTATAAATATCCCAGAAAGGTCCAGTTATGTCAAAACATCCAGAACCACGGGTCTCTTCTAACCACTTGTGGTTAATATTATCCAGTCCACGATGTCTTGACTTGGAAAGCTTTTTTCCTATGTTACTTCCCACAAGGAGAAGGCCAACCCTCAAATCAAGACAAAAAGGGGTTGAACATGCTACTCCTATCTGCATTACCAGATAATCCTCCAAAGAAAATTCCCAAGAACATGAGAAAGCCCCAGATAAGCCTTTTGGCTCATTGGTGATCATCCCTGATGCAACTCTAGCGAACAATCCGCTGAATAAGGACGTCTTCCCGACCCCTTCTAGAAATCTCATGCTAAGTTTGGACTTGGAAGGAGGTGTTCAATCCAAGAATTCAGAGCCCGCAGACAACCTTCCCACTGATTGGGTCGAAGATAAAGAGCAGCCCGCCGAGGTGGCGCGGACTGTGCTGAATGAGGTGCTGACCAAGGAAAAAACTGAGACACAACTAGTCTCCTCCCTTGGCTTGACCACCATCAACGTCGACATGGTCTATGAAGGGCTTCAACTCCTTATTAAGGTCGCGACTAATATTAGGGAGCAAAAAGGTAAAGGCCCAATCAAGAGGAAGAGGACCAGGCCATATGTTGCTAATCGTATAGCGAAGATGTTCCGCTCGATGAAGGAGCCGAATGTTTCTGTGCGAACTGGAGCGGCGAGCTTGTAGTTCATGCCGCGAGAAAAAGAGGCTCCTTTGACTGACTTCATCACCCCTAAAGCGTCTGTTCCTAGGAGTGAGTGTTTGCTGTGCCTGGTCAGGATTTCTACTTATGAGATGATCCAGAACCTTGACAGCGACAAAATCGTTGAAATGAACCAATCTCTATTGGAGGTTATCAAGTCATCTCCTAACCCTCCAGCGATTTAAGATGAAGTCCATGTGTTGGAGGTTAAGAGCGGCAAGGCTGCTTCTACCGCTTCGGAAGGCGAGGAGAAGAGAAAGATGAGGGAGAAGATCGCTGCTGAGAAGGAAGCAAAGGAAAATGCGGGCTCGATAAATAAGATCGTAGATAAGAGAGAGGAAGATTTATGAGTTTTGCCTGCATTCTGGAAGTTAGGTAAGCTTAAATCGGCTCCCAGGAGGATTAAGCATCCCCGTCTTTACCAATCTCCACCAATAAAATCAAAACTAGTAAAGATCATTACGAAGACTGGTGATATTATTATTTCCACTAGCTTAGCTGTCTCGATGAGAGATAATGATCATGAAAACTGGAAAAGCGCCTAACCATTTTTGATCCTAAGAGCTAGAGGCGTCCTGTCTTTAGTAGTCGCCAAATTGTTGTAATGACCCAGAAAGATATCACGCATTCTATTGGTCTTTTTCATTCATTACCTGTGTCCATAGTGTCCTGATTTGATTTGTTTCTGACTATATTCTTTTTTCAAGAGTAGAAACTCTCGCGAGACTCCGTATAAACTGGCAATCTTTAAGATGATCTGCCACCACGTCCTTTTACAGAGGTCGTGATTGGTGGACGCCTTTGAGAAGGAGACCCTTCTGACCTTAATAATAAGTTAACCATGTTTGTGGCTATAATGAAGAAGGAGAGGAAGGCTATTGCCGAAGATAAAGGCCTTAGAGTCGTGATGGAAAAAGTGAATAAAGATAGAGTAAAAGCATTGCAAGATCAGGTCGCCAACATTGTTGCTTCTCTTGAAAAAGAGAAGAAGGAACTGAGGTGATCTGATGATGACGCATGCTTTTATAAAGAAAAGTACTTGAGCTTTGTCTGGGAGAGTAAAAATCAGTGCACTGCTGAAGGAGGTGCTGACAGGCCGCGACTCCAAGATCACATGATGTCTGGCGAAACTTCAAATTTTTTCGAGAGGAGAGATCAACCATCTGTGGCTAATACATTGAGGTTGGAGGTGAAGCGCATGGTTCCATTAAGCCGTGTGAATAAGGAGGCATCTCAGGTGCATCAGACGAACCACACCATTTATTACCACTTGTAGTAGATTTACTACATGATCCTCTAAGGTAGTGATCAGGTCACCCATTTGTGTAATTATTGTGTGGAGCGACCTGAACACTCTGACTGCCGAGATCATCGAGATCGCAGTGATCATTGATTTTTATTTTCAAGTGTAATATATAATTTCGATATTTGCTGTTGTGATACTCTGGGAACAATTTTATTTGATTAATTTTATTCTCTATTAATTGTTTTATCAAAACTTGCGACCTGTGCGAATTCAAATTTTTATCTGCATTGTCTGTTATACTTGTGAATTGTACAATTTTTAAACTTTAACCACAGGTCCTTACTATTGCTGGTAATAAATTTGCGGACTGAAAGAACAAAACGTGTGGACTGACCATTTATTGGTAGGCCTCATTTTCTATAAATAGACCTTCATTCTTAGTTCATTATAGGAAATGTGCCTGAAGCAGTAGTCCTTGCGGTCTTCAAAAATGGTGTCTGCATGAACTGATGTTGTAGGTGTAACAACACAATCGGTAGGTCACCGTAGACTCATTCCTAAGGCCGCACTGGAATCCAGTGAAGGCATCCACGATTCGTCTTGCACGCTAAGCATGTCGCCATCAGTAGAAGCAGACAAAAATATCAGTCCGCCCAGGTTGGTGCCTATCCAGTGATAGATCAAGGCGAAGTCCCCAGGTCATGAGGCTCAGTCCGCCGCCTCCTTGGCAGACTCGGGGTCTCTTGTCTTTTCCTTTACTTTATATCATGTCACAACTGCACGACTCTTCTATATGCTGGGTAGGTGGTTATGTTAATCCCTACTCATTTGGGAAAACCCCTGGTCCTATAAATAGGGGGGAGTGGCATAACCAAATAATGCTGACTCGAGTCCAGGAGCCCTCTTATTAAAATCTACGGACGTGATTCTCAGGCTTTGCGGACTGCTACTCGCACAACTTTGCTCTTTTTTTCCTTTTCCCTATAACCATTTTATTCGTAACCAAAGGAAAGCCAGCCACAAGAGTGGTATTTGTCGTGGCGGGGGAAGTATGGTGTTGCCATTATTTGTGGCTCTAACACTCTTTTTCCTCTGACCGTTAGTCGACAACAACTTGTAGTTTCCTCCAACTTCTTTTCCCTTCACAGGATACTAAGGGGTATTTCCTGCATCAACATTTAACACGCGAACTTCAGATCCAAGTAGTTGTCGTAACCATAGATAGTAATATCAGACCGCCGATCTTCTTATCGCCCAGCTCGCTCAGACCGCTCAAGCTCTTCAGATGAATTATGGGATGCACTGGAGAGATTTTGCAGGTAGACCGAACATTCTTGTAGTGAGACTCACCAATTCCTCGACGCGATCATCCTAGCCCTAACTGCGCTCACTCATCGGTTAGCACCTCAGCCAACAACAATTCCTATAGACACACCAGTTCTCATTGCACTAGTCCCGGTGGCGCCCTCTCTACTAACCAATCCTCCCCTACAGTCCGCAGCTCCCCTACAACCTCAGGAGGAGGAATTCGCTTCTCTCAAGGAATTCTTCCGTGAGGCGGCCAAGGGGAGCCCAGTCCGCAGGCTCAATTTGCTTGAATATTGTGAGGTTTTGCGACCAGCTAAAACCTCCGCTCCAGCTAAAATTGAGGAGCCCTCTACCTCCATGGTTCGGATCCGTTGGGAGACAACTTCGAACAATTTTAGAAATCACCACTTGCCCTCCTATATTGGGGACTCTGATCCTGTCACACATCTGCAGGCCTTTGAATATGATGTAGCCCTGAGGAGCTTGATAGATGCCATAAAGTGCAAACTTTTGATAACCACTTTTGATGGCCAAGCTAGAGAATGGTTCCTTGAGTTGTACCCCCAGTCCATCGCTTATTTTGCAGAGCTTTGCAGAGAGATCTTGTTAAGATTTTCTACTACTAAGAGGAGAAAGAGAAGGTCAGCAACCCTTTTTAAGATCAAGCAAAGGGACAACAAACCAGTCGCTCGATTCGTTGATCGTTTCCAAAAAGAAATTTTGGGTGTCAAGAATGTGGACAAAGTTTTTTATAAATTCTCCTTTATCAATGGTCTAAGGGAAGGAACTCTGACATTCAAAGAAACCATCAAAGAGCCTGCAACATATCAGGAGTTGATTGCTTTTGCAAATAGATTTATCGAAGGAGAAAATGCCAATCCCACTTTTATTTCTTCCTTGATAGTTTGGGCTGAAGAAGGAAGTGATGTGGGAGACTCCTCTACAACTCATCATCGGTCCAGGCCCCCTCGTACAGACTACCAACCCCCATCTTAGAGGGGAATAAAATTTCTTCATAAGTGACTATTCCAGGGCCACCAAAAGTTTCATAATTAAAAACTGCCAATGGCCGCCACACCCGCTCTTGCTACTCCTCAGGTCTTGCCAGTTCTCTAGTATAGGGAAGATTCATTCTCTGGTGATTAGCAGATCCACAATCCCACTGATGAGCTTTCAGCCATGGGTCTAGCATTTGATGAATTCATCAAAATCCTGCAGAAGAAGATCGAGTTCAAGAAAGCATTCTAGAGACTGGAGGGGAGGCCCCGATGCTCAAAGATTAATTATTATTTTCACAGGGAGGAGGGACATCTTACTGAGAACTATAGAGTCCTCCGCCAGCTAGTGGAATGACTTCTTGAAGCATGCAAGATGAAGGATCTTAGCCAGAAGGAGGCTCCAGCAAAATCGTCTACCTCAAAGGGCAAAGAGGTGCAGAAGTTTTTTGGTAGTTTGAAGAATTTGGGGATGCTGGCAATCTTGGCAGCATCAATGTTGGAGGAGAGTGCATTGACATAGATGACGAGGGCGCACTCGGTGAACTCTTCTACATCCAGGGAGGGGCAAGGGCAGTGTCAACCCAAAAATCTTCCATGGCAAGAGTCTATCAGCATGAGGTAGCTACAACCTCTACTTCTGCTCGCCCAAGGGGAGTCATCACCTTTGGACTAGATGACCTTCCACAGACAGTCAATCCATTCAATAATGCAGTTGTGATTAAGGTGAATATTGAAAACTATAAGGTAAGAAGAATTTTGATAAGTACTGGTTGTTCGCTAAACCTCATTTTCAAGCAAACCTACGAGGCCCTGAAGACTGGTAAGCCCTTTCTTTCCACTGAAGGGCCACTCTATGGTTTGTTCGGCGAAAGGAAAGAATTGGAAGGAAGTATTGCCCTCTTGGTAACACTTGGAGGGGTTATAAAGCTTATTCAGTTCATAGTAGTTTAACACCAAGAAACTACTATGACATCTTAGGGAGACTCCTCCTAAATGAGTATCAGGCGGTGGTTTCAACCTACCACCTTGCTATCAAATTTGCAGCTGGGGGGAAGTAGTATTGAATCAAGAGCAATCCAAGGATTTCTCGGGAGTGCTATGTTAAGACTATCAATCTAATCAAGCAAGTCTCACCTCCAGTAAATTTAGTTGCTAGTCCTGAAGGTGCAACCATTTCAGAAGCAATTGAGGACTTGGAGGAGGGAGCCCGAGGAGGAACTCACCTGGAAGCTTCCCAGGACACTCACGGAGTAACAATCACAAAAGGAGAGAAGAGGAAAATCTCCATCAACTCAGAACTGGCTAAAGAAGGTAAATTAGAGTTAATCACTTGTTTGTTGAAAACATGGATTTCTTCGTCTGGGCATCGGAGGACATGCAAGGAGTATATTTGGATGTTGCTTGAAATCACCTCATCATCGCCCCTAATTTCAAGCTTGTTTAGAAATAAAAGAGGGAGGTGTAAACCATGTTAGGAAAACCCATCAGAGAGGAGGTCGGCAAGCTCCTCAAATCAAATTTTATTTGTGAAATTTAATATCCTACCCGGGTGTCGAATGTTGTAATGGTGAAAAAACCAAGGGGAAAATGGCGGTTGTGTGTTGATTTCACAAAGTTAAAATAAAGCATGCCCTAAAAATTGTTACCCCTTGAATCGGATAGATGCATTAGTAGACTCTGTGGTCGGGTATCTTTTAATGAGTTTTTTAGATGCATTTTCTGGTTATCACCAGATTAGAATGCATAAGCCTTATGTCCCTCACACGTCCTTCATCACAAACGATTGCTGTTATTGTTACCTTAAGATGAGCTTTGGGCTAAAAAATGTAGGCGCCACATATCAGCGAATGATGGATTTTGTCTTTAAGGAACAATAAGGGAGAAATATTGAAGTTTATATGGATGATATCCTTATAAAAATTATAACAATCGCATTGCATCTGCAAGACCTCGCAGAGACGTTCTCTACTCTGTGGCGGTATAATATGAGATTATACCAATTAAAATGTGTTTTTGGGGTGAGTAAGGGGAAGTTTCTTTGCCATCTTATTACGCCTGAGGGACTAGCTCCCAATATAGATAAAGTAAAGGCAATTCTTGACATGGCACCTCCTCATTCCCCTAATGAAGTTCAGCAATTAGGAGGAAGGCTAGCAGGCCTTGGGAGATTTATTTCCATAGTAGGGGACAAAAGTGCATCCTTTTTCAAAACTCTTCGAGGGGAATCAAAGCTTGAGTAGACTAAAGAATGTTCTAAATATTTTGAACAAATCCAAAAACAACTCACTTCAACCCCTCTACTCCAGAGACCTCAAGCCGTAGAAACATTATACATCTTTATAGGAGTTGGCCAAGAGGCAGTTAGATCAATTCTAGTCAGATAAGAAGGACGAAGGTAGTATCTAATGTATTATGTAAGCCACATCCTTAAGAATGCCAAAATAAGATATCTAATTCTGGAAATGCTTGCTCTGGCCCTAGTAATCTCTGCTCGAAGCCTCTATTCATATTTCTAGGCATACTCGCTTCTGGAAATAACTGAACAACCCTTGAAGAGCGTCTTAGAAAAGCCGGAACATTCATGAAGACTAGACATGGGAAATCGAGCTTAGTGAGTTTGAGATCTCCTATGTGCCCAGGGTAGCCATCAAGGCACAGGTGTTGGCAAATTTTCTAGTGGATATAGTTGAATAAAGTTCTGATCATGCAGAACGATATCCTCTAGCTTGGACAATTTGTGTGAATGGGGCTTCAGGAAGAAACTCCTTTGGGGAAAGAGTGGTTCTCATCAATCTAAACGGAATCAAGCTAGAGCAAGCTATAAGTTCTTTTTTCCAACAACGAATAACTAAGCAGAATATGAAGCACTCTTGGCTGGCTTGAGATTTTCCAAAGATTTGTGATTCAAACATGTGCATGTTAAAATGGATTCTCTGGTGATGGCCTCGCAAGTACTCTGTAACTTTGAGACAAGGGAGACGATCTTAAAGAAGTTTTTTGTACTAATCAGGGCAGAAGTTGACAGATTTAAAAGCTTCACCAGTAAGCATATCTCGAGAATATAAAACATGGAAGTAGATGAGTTGTCAAAATTTGGTCTCCCTTTTGGAGGGACGACCTCAGAACTTTTTTCATCCAACAATAGAGGAGGGGGAACTGATGCAGGTTGATCAGCGTCCCTCTTCGATATATCCATTCATATTTTATCTGTCAACAGGAGAATTCCATCAGTCGGTGAAGAATAAGAAAAGATTCAAGATAAAAGCTACGAATTACTATCTTATGTCTGGAATTCTTTACAGAAAGACCTTTCTCTAACAAATGGCAAGGTGGGTATCAGAGGAGGAAATTTCAGCTGTGCTCTAACAAATTCACTCTGGGGAGTGTGATAGACATTCAGGAGCAAGGACTTTATAAAGAAGAATACTATGACAAGGATATTTTTGTCCCACGATGAAGAAAGACATTGAGTTATATGCGATGAAATGTGCTCAGTGCGAGGAGTTTGCTCCGCTTCAACTCAAACTAGCTCAAAAACTCAGGTCAATTACAACACTATGGCCCTTCATATTTTTGGGGACGAATCTCCTCGGGCCTTTTCCTATGGCTAGCGGGTAGCGGTGTTTCATACTAGTGATGATTGATTATTTCAGTAAGTGTATTGAACAAATGTGTTGGCAAGAACAACAACTCAAATATTGAAAAACTTTGTTTGGGGAGAGATAATTTGCAGGAATGGAATCCCGATGGGAATAATCGTAGATAATGGTCTATAGTTCAACAACGAGGAAATGATTAACATCTGCAAGCAAGTTGGCATAGAACTGCGATTCTCATTAGTGCATCATCCTATGAGCAATAATCAATTGGAAGCAGCTAATAAGCATGTGCTTAACCTACTAAAAATGAAGGTGAAAAAATCTTAACAGAAGTTGGGTAGACGAGCTCCCCTCAGTTCTGTGGACCTTGAGAACGAAAATATCATTTTCCACTAGAGAAACTCCCTTTAAACTATATCATGGCTCAAAGGCTGTCAAACCTATGGACTTTGAAGTCCCAACCCCAAGGGTCTTGCTTGCCAGAAAAAGTTGGGAGGATTAGCTTGAGATCAATATCGAGAAGATAAAGTGTAGCCTGGATCAAATTGAAGTGATTCGGGATGAAGGCGCCATCAGACAGATGGAACTCAAGTGATGGGTGGCAAATTTTTTTGATAAAAACATCAAGTTCAAACACTTTCTGGTGGGGGACCTTGTTATGAAAAAAGTTGATGTAGCCGCACGCGTCGGTTCAGTAGGAAAGCTGAATTCAATTTTAGTCGGGCCATTCATTATTAAAAAGTTTATAAAGAGTGGAGCATATCAAATACAAACCTATGAAGGAGAAGACATCTCACACTTGGAGTGGAGATGATATAAAGCGATTTTATTCTTGAACGATGTCTCCTCATTTATACTTAATTTCAGTAATTATGTCATTGAAGGGTTTCTTACTGACACTTTTCTTTGGCTGGTCAATCTCCTTTTTTATCTGCAACTAGAGATTAAAGATCATTGGGTTAGGAGACATATCTAGGTCCAGTTTAAACTGCCACAAAAATTATTATCATTAGAATAACACCACGATGACCACATAATACAGGGAGATTTTGCAACATGTAGTGGGAGCTTGCTGAATCTCATACGGAATACTTCTGGATTGCGGATCCCATCTATTATCTAACCCCACTTCGATATTTTGGAGGGAAAGGGTGGGTGTTAGATCTACCATGCATCATAAGGTACATCGTTACAGCTTTAATGATCTTTATGAGGGAATAAATGCAGCCCTACGCGCACCTGCCCAATTGATCATATAAGCTTGTGACCCTCGAACACTCCTTGATACTCTCGAGTAGTGTCAGCAGGGGCCCCATAGCCAGTTGAACTTTCTTAGGAAAGCAATGCAGCCCTGCATGCACCTGCCCACTTGATCAACTTGGTCTAAATCCCAAGGCAAGGGAGCAGTGAATCCATTTTCTTTAAGTTGATTGAGTTTACAACTTTCATGACATTGCTGAGGAAAGAAAAGAAGCTCCGTGCGCACCTGGCCACTAGGTCACCCAAGTCTGTAGCTCTTCCCATACATTGTAGGTCACAATCATTATTTTCTCGGATCACGAGATAATTCTATTTAAGTTTACTGCTTTTGTGACCTTTTTAAGGAAAGCAATGCAGCCTTGCACACACCTTCCCTCTTGGTAGCCTAATTCAGTAATGTTCTCTCAAGCCAGGATTTTTTATTTCTTCCAAGTCACAGTCCCATGACCTTCACTAGGCACCAGCTTTAATCCTAAGGTCTATACTAGGGTCTTGTGGCATATTCACCCCAAACAACTCAAAATATCTTGAGGGAGTGCTTTATAGGACTTTGAGGCTGTGACCAAAGTTTCAACCCGTTTGAATGAGGGTTGGCCACTCAACCCACCAATTTTACTCTTTCCCTAATATACCCTTAAAGGACCAAGTTTTGGTTACACCAATACCTAATCAAACCAATCCTACATGGGCTGAGATTTTTATCAGAGTCATGACATGACACAAATGGTCACCCACAAAAATATTGGGTGGTTTTGAGGTCATTAGACCCCTTAATAAAATCATACAAGATTTATTAAATGTTTTCAAAAACTACAGAAAAATTTATTCCACAAATTCCAATTTTTGGATATGTCTGTAATATAGAAAAGACTAACCTATGATCTAAATTTCAAAGTATTTGAATGAGTAGTTTAGTGGGGGCACACAAATTTGTGGTTGGTTAAACCTAGGTATAGCTTGCACCATTTTTAGTTCTGAGGTCAAACCACTGACCCAAATGGGTTGAAATCAATTTTAAATTAAAATTGACTTAAGGACATAAAATTTTCATGTTGGACATATTCTCTGCAAACCAATCTATGTATTTTTAAAAATTAAAACTAACAGCAACAACATAGTGTGACAAAAAATTCAATAATGAATTAATAAAAATCTATATTATTTATGGGCAGTGCACGAATCTTATAGTAGGAATGGACGGGATCCGGTCATCTTCCTCCTTGATCCAATGGCTAAGATTCACCCGAACTGTAGCTTCTTCAACCTTGTTTTCCTGGCCACCTGAGCACCTCCCCGGCCGGCCAGTGCCACCACCACCTTCATTGAGGTGGTGGCCGGCGATTGGCGGTGTTTGGCCGACCGAGTAGGTCGGAACAGGGAATTAGAGTTGGAATTTAAAGCTCTTAAATGGAGTTTTTATCCAACTCGATCTAGTGGGAATTGGCCCCAAACCTTGCAGTCAATGGATAGAGATCTATCCATAGAGGAAGAAGAGAAGAACCAAACCTATGTGGGGAGTTGTTGCACTGCCGATCTCCTTGTCTCCATGGCCATATTTGAAGCTTTGGGTGCCATTACCTTCTCCTATCAAGAGCACTAAATTTATTCATGGAAAAGGTGGAAACGACTCCTCACAACCTTGTGAAGCTTTTAAGAGAATAAGAAGTGGAAGGGGAGAGGCCATTCTTCAATGACAATTAATGGCCATTTTGAGAATTTTGACCTACTGAATTATCTTCACTTGTCCACTATTAAGGCCGTTATAAACCCTTGATTTCATCCTAATCAACAAGGAAGATGAATCCAGCAAATGGGGAGTCCCTTGGCCTCCAATTGCCATGAATGGCCTTCACACCTCACTTTCTATCTCCTCCATTAAAGAACAACTTGAGGTTTCTCTCTCCTAGTCACCATTTCCAGCAAATGAATGCCAAATTGGGTAATTATAAACCTCATGAGGCTAGTGGGCCACCTCAATTGGGCGTAGCCCAAGTGGATTGGGCTTGAGCTAGCCTTTTGTCAACTTTTTGGCCTTGCCTAACCCTAGACATTTATTCCCAGACCTAGGTCATTTTGGGTGATGTGACTGACCTAATGGGGTGTAGATGATCCCATTGACATCAGCCTAGTCCACTTGTATTGGTGTAGCCCAATTAGGTCAACTTTGGGCAATTTGACCTAATTAGGGTTTGAGTTGACCTTTGGTCAACTTAACCTCTTTGGTTGACCCCAATGGATGTTTAGTGACCCAATGAACCTCTTAAAGGGTTAGGGATGTTATGGTTGGGTCAAGGAGTAAAGTTGAAGCCCTAAAGTCAAACCCTAGGGTGGGTAATTTGAAATTACTATTTACAGACCAAGGTGGTTTTCACCTTCATGCCTAAGTTCACTTGGTCTCTTGAGCTTCTTAGGGTTTTCTCATGACCTAGTCATGACAAAACCACTCTAAGGGGTCTAGTTGTTTGAGGGATGTTACAAATTAGAGTAAGATAAATACGTCGCGTGAAGTCACACAATGTAGGGGACAACTGCAGATGCTCAGGAAAGGACAAACTTCTGATCAAATTCATAAAAGATATGTATCTTTATGGTTAAAAATGTTTGTTAAGTTCAAAGTTCAAGACTGTGCCCCTCAGTTTAATGGATCAACTAGTCCACAGATAATAAAAATATAATTGCAGCGTAAAACCACTATTTTACTACATTCATTTATACTATGTGAACGTAAAAATCCATCAAACATTATAATGTGTGCAGTTTCTAAATTTAGTATAAGTAAAAGAAATGAGGACTATATCTATTAATGTAGGTTGATATAAAGTTGAAACAGATGCGAAGAATCTAAGATAAAATGCTTATTTTTTAGTTGAAAATAACTAACATGCAACCTAATATAAAACATTCCCAGAGAGAGAATCACTTCAACAATCAGAACTTCAGTAGTAGTACAAACAATAGATTAATAGTTAATACACAAGAAACCATACTTATGGGTGTCTATAAACTAACACGAACCCATATCACTAACATCAAAAGTCTTAATATCTAGAACCAATAAAGAAAAAGACAACAACCACTCCTCAACTGGAAGTGGGAGGGGAAAAATAGCCGTAGAAGACTAGTACAACAACTCGATCGGCACCAACCTACATGAACCTAAGGAAATCAAAAGAAAAGAATACCTCAACAACAAAGAGCGCAAAGGCATCTTAAACATAAATCAAAATTGATGTAGGCCACTCCCTAAGTAGGATTAAGGCACGAAAAGATAAGAGGGATTCCAATGGGAAATTAAAGCGAACACATTGTGTGCGAATTAGATCTACGAGTTAGCCACATATGCCTCTCAACAATTCAATCCTACACTCGAACAGTCGTCACACATCACACTCGTTGAACAACTTTATCAAGTTAACGCTAATATACGGTAGCCATGCCGTTATAAGATCGAACAAAAGGCTATAGGCCATTGTCCTTTTGAGCTAAAAGGATCCACCCGATCCGAACGAGCGATGGTTGTACCCAAAGAGATCTACCGAAAAGTACAGTTCGGAAATGGTAGATCTCCCCCAACAAAATGAAAGTGAGGCTCGCCAAACCTCTCGGAAAACTAAGCAACTAGAAAGAACAACCTATGCAATCGAAAGGATAAACCACGAACGAAAAGAACGATTCCAAAATAACGCAAACATATTCTACCAAAATTAAATTCTAAGAAAATATTGGAATCAAACAAAACAAAGTAGAGGATCTCGTTACCCAACCGGAATAGACGATTCTGATTCACTTTCAAGGACCATTCTTCCACGACTCTGCCGGAGTTGCGCCGACCGGAGAGAAACTTGTCCGATTCCTTCGCTTCACGCCGGAGTGAGATGTCACGAAAATAACTCCTTTGCCGTGACCGATCTTCTTCCTCACAATAGAAAGGGGGCTGAATTGGGGTTTTTGATGGAGGTCGGGTTTTGGATAAGGGAGAGGGTGGTGATCGGTTTAGGGTGTGGAAGTGGTCGGCTTGAGAGTGGTGGCCGAATCTAGGGAGGTGGAGGTGGAGGTCGGCTTTGGAAGGAGGTGGAGTTGAAGAGGAGCTCGGGTTAGGATAGTTGAGGCTGTTTGGTATTATGAAGAGGTTAATGTGTGTAGTTGGGCTTGGTGGAGGAGGAGGAGGTGGTTGGCGGCTATGGTGAAGGGTGGCCGAACTTGAGGTTTATGGAGGTGGGAGGTGTCTGGATACTATAAGGAGGAGGGGAAGAGGGGTAAAAGGAGGAGGCCGAGAGGCCTAAGGGAGGGGAGGAGAAGGAAGGCCGGCGGCCAAGAGGGAGAGAGGAGAGAAGGGGGTGGCCAAGGAGAAGAGGAGAAGAGAATTCAAAGGGGTTTAGGGTTTTCTTAATTTTTCATTCACTACTTCAAAATGAAACATGGTTAGCCTTATATAGGCTTTACATCATGCTTTGGCTATTTGAAGCCCACCTAAATAAAAATAAAACAATACTCAAATGTTTAAACATTACATGATAAAAATAAAATGCAAATAGAAATAACTAAATATTATTTGGTAATCTTCATCTTCATCATGTAGGAGAACGCCGTCGCCGTCATCATGTTCAACATGTAGGAGAACGACGTCGCCGTCACTGTCATCATCTTCAACTTTAACATGTTGGGGGTTGCCGCCATCAATCCCCCCCGCTCAAAAGAACTCATCACCGATGAGTTGGCATGGAGGTGCTGGCGCCGAAGAACATCATCCAAAAGAACCATCGCCGAGTCCGGGATCCAAGAGTCACCGGGGACTGGATGATCACACCATCGTATCATGGAACGCTGAATACTGTCGCTTGGAGAGGAGAGCAAACCACCAAATATGAACCTGTCAAGCAAAAACATTGTCCTGCGGAACTTGGGAAATGCATTAGGCAAATAAAGACAAAAAATTTCTGCATCAACAATCAACGTACCTTCGTTGGAGACCAATGGAGAGAACGATCCAAGAACAAGCTCACCCCCAACCCAAATGAAAATATAGTGGCACCAAACGTAGAGTTAGATATTTCAAATGGTGGAAAAACACAATGCATGAAATTGGAAACATTTAAACTAGGGGAATGACGCCATTCAGTGGTAAACTTCAACAGATATGTTGTTTCTCCTAATTGATTAAAAATCCGAAAAATTCTAACTCGCCGTTTCACCAACATTTCTAAAGTGCCCGAAGGCATCTGTTCAAGGATGAGACGCACCAAAAGTAAACCGTAAACTTTATAGGGAGACACTCTCTTATGTAGGTTAGCGATACATTGATAAGAAGAAACTAGTTTGACTAGCGCTACCATAATGTGTTTATGTAAAATGAGAATAGGAGAGACAAATACTACTGCAAATTTACTTGACATAACAAATGGCGTTAACAGAACTACATAAGGTGGCACAAATGGAAATAAATAGGGTGGCACCAGCGGAACTACATCAGGTGGCACCAATATAATGAGATCAGGTGGCACTAACGAGACTACCACTGGTGGTACTAGCAGAAAGAAATCAGGTGTCACAATCAACGGCCATATCAATAATGTATACTCAGGGATTTGACTAAACGAGGGAATTCGGGAGGATACAAGACTATCAAAAATTATATGGTGACCACACACGATTTCTTTCAACGCTTGTCGAGGCATGTCTAAAGATGGTACCAGCACGGTTGGTAAGATAAATTCATCTCCGAAAGGATCTGCTGGTCGGGTCAACATAACAGGGGGAAGAGTCAGTAAAACAAAAACTGGGAGAGAGTTAAGATCGCATTTAAATTCACGCAATGGTGTTAGCATCAGGGGACGCGCATCAGGGGACGCGCATCCGGGTCCACGTCTATATCATCTTCCAAAAATATAACTCTCTCGCTAGGACATTCTTCCAACTCATCCGTCATAACTTCCAAGTCAGTCGCCGTAAAAATCTCAAGGAATGGGCACTACAATATGTCTCGGACTAAAAATAAATAGCTCTAGTGCTAACATTTCATCGCCTACTTCACACGTAGGTAAGCTCTCAACATCAGGTAATTCTTCCGACTCAACCAGAATATCAACTGCCTCAGGGTCATCAGAAGACTCCATGAAAATCAAGGGAGACGGCTCCGAAATATCGTCGAAAGGGAATGGGGGTTATTCCTCAGAGGAGAAATCATCATCCATATCACTCGGGTAACCATTCTCTTCAACGTCAATACTATCGTCAGTAATTTCAACCTCGCCCTCAGTGACGGGCACAGTCCTAGTCACGACTTTAGACACATCAGGGGAATCAACCACTAAGTCAGGCAACTCAGGGGAACACTCAAAATGTCCTATGGGCATGATCGGGGTAGGACGCTCAATAGAGCCAATACCATATTTGCCACTAGACTCACCTATAGTAATCATCTGACATGGAACTTTACTCCTAGGAATTTGGTTCTTCTCAATTTCCAATGCCGTGCAAAAGGTGGTGTCTAGATCGGTGTGACCATATCGTAGTAACTTTCCCTGGATGTAGGGGCTCAACCCCCTATGAAACCTAGATAGGGTGACCTCAGGCGATTCCTTCACACCGCTCCTAACCGTCAAATCCTTAAAGAATTGCATATAATCTGAGACTGACTTATTCCCTTATTTAAGGGTAGCTAAATCATCAGTTATTTGCCACTTGGCCTGGGCGTTAGGTTTATCTTCGTTCCTAAAGATCGGTATGGAACTATCGCCATCAGTAGGGCAACTAGGGTGTTGCCTCGGGAGAAATGATGCAACTTGGCTAGCCTTTAGGTTGCCAATCAACGCCATAATATCATCCACTACCGGGCAATGGAATGGCTTTCTATCGTTCCTAAGGGAACCTAAAGATTTTTCTCAGGAAGTATTGACGTCATAAGCCATATTGTGATAACCGGAGAGAAGACTCGATCCGGAATTTGTGCACAAACAAGGGGAAATGCTTCTGGCTCAATTAAAATAAGTTTGTCGGAATTGTTCCCGCTTAACCACTAGGGTAATAATAATATAAAATAGATTTTCTTGCTGATTACAATATGAAGATTTTTAATTTTTTTTTTTTTTAATTTTTTGCTGAAAAATAATATATTTAAGCCGCTATTGGCAGATCAAAAAATTAATTTTTTTTGTGATTTTGACAACTAACGTGCAAACCGACGTGAGGGTAACGTGCCACAAGATGGGGGAGGGGTGCCAATTAGGAAATTGACGTGAACCTCCCTCTGATACCAAATTGATGTAGGCCACTCCCTAAGTAGGATTAAGGCATGAAAAGATAAGAGGGATTCCAATGGGAAATTAAAGCGAACACGTTGTGTGCAAATTAGATCTACGAGTTAGCCACATATGCCTCTCAACAATTCAATCCTACACTCGCACAATCGTCACACATCACACTCGTTGAACAACTTTATCAAGTTAACGCTAATATACGGTAGCCACGCCATTATAAGATCGAAAAAAAGACTATAGGTCGTTGTCCTTTCGAGCTAAAAGGATCCACCCGATCCGAACGAGTGATGGTTGTACCAAAAGAGATCTACCAAAAAGTACAGTTCAGAAATGGCAGATCTCCCCCAACAAAACGAAAGCGAGGCTCGCCAAACCTCTCGGAAAACTAAGAAACTAGAAAGAACAACCTATGCAATCGAAAGGATAAACCACGAACGAAAAGAACGATTCCAAAATAACGCAAACGTATTCCACCAAAATGAAATATTGGAATCACACAAAACAAAGTAAAGGATCTCGTTACCCAACCAGAATTGATGATTCCGGTTCACTTTCAAGGACCGTTCTACCACGACTCTGCCGGAGTTGCGCCGATTGGAGAGAAACTTGTCCGCTTCCTTCGCTTCACGTCGGAGTGAGATGTCATGAATATATCTCCTTTGTCGTGGCCGATCTTCTTCCTCAAAATAGAAAGGGGGCTGATTTGGGGTTCTTGATGGAGGTCGGGTTTTGGAAAAGGGAGAGGGTGGTGATCAGTTTAGGGTGTGAAAGTGGTCGGCTTGAGAGTGGTGGCCGAATCTAGGGATGTGGAGGTGGAGGTTGGCTTTGGAAGGAGGTGGAGTTGAAGAGGAGCTCGGGTTAGGATAGTTGAGGCTGTTTGGTATTGTGAAGGGGTTAATGTGTGTGGTTGGGCTTGGTGGAGGAGGAGGAGGTGGTTGGCGGCTATGGTGGAGGGTGGCCGAACTTGAGGTTTATGGAGGTGGGAGGTGTCGGGATGCTAGAAGGAGGAGGGGAAGAGGGGTAAAAGGAGGAGGCCGAGAGGCCTAAGGGAGGGGAGGAGAAGGAAGGCTGGCGGCCAAGAGGGAGAGAGGAGAGAATGGGGCGGCCAAGGAGAAGAGGAGAAGAGAATTCAAAGGGGTTTAGGGTTTTCTTAATTTTTCATTCACTACTTCAAAATGAAACAAGGTTAGCCTTATATAGGATTTACATCATGCTTTGGCTATTTGCAGCCCACCTAAATAAAAATAAAACAATACTCAAAAGTTTAAACATTACATGATAAAAATAAAATGCAAATAGAAATAACTAAATATTATTTGTTAATCTTCATCTTCATCATGTAGGAGAACGCCGTCGCCGTCGCCGTCATCATCTTCAACATATAGGAGAACGCCGTCACCTTCGCCGTCATCATGTTCAACATGTAGGAGAACGCCGTCGCCGTCACCGTCATCATCTTCAACATTAACACGTTGGGGGTTGCCGCCATCAATCCTCCCCCGCTCAAAAGAACTCATCACCGATGAGTTGGCATGGAGGTGCTGGCGCGGAAGAACATCATCCAAAAGAACCATCGCCGAGTCCAGGATCCAAGAGTCACCGGGGACTGGACGATCACACCATCGTATCATGGAACACTGAATACTGTCGCTTAGAGAGGAGAGCAAACCACCAAATATGAACCTGTCTAGCAAAAAGATTGTCTTGCAGAACTTGGGAAATGCATTAGGCAAATAAAGAGGAAAAATTTCTGCATCAACAATCAACGTATCTCCGTTGGAGACCAATGGAGAGAATGATCCAAGAACAAGCTCACCCCCCAACCCAATGAAAATATAGTGGCACCAAACGTAGAGTTAGATATTTCAAATGGTGGAAAAACACAATGCGTGAAATTGGAAACATTTAAACTAGGGGAATGACCCCATTCAGTGGTAAACTTCAACAGATATGTTTTTTCTCCTAATTGATTAAAAATCCGAAAAATTCTAACTCGCCGACTCACCAACGTTTTTAAAGTGCCCGAAGGCATCCATTAAGGGATGAGACGCACCAAAAGTAATCCGTAAACCTTATAGGGAGACACTCTCTTATGTAGGTTAGTGATACATTGATAAGAAGAAACTAGTGTGACTAGTGCTACCATAATGTGTTTATGTAAAATGAGAACAGGAGAGACAAATACTACTGCAAATTTACTTGACATAACAAATGGCGTTAACGGAACTACATAAGGTGGCACAAATGGAAATAAATAGGGTGGCACCAGCGAAACTACCTAGGGTGGCACCAATATAACGAGATCAGGTGGCACTAACGAGACTTCCACTGGTGGTACTAGCAGAAAGAAATCAGGTGTCACAATCAACGGCCACATCAATAACGTATACTCAGGGATTTGACTAAACGAGGGAATTCAGGAGGATATAAGACTATCAAAAATTATATGGTGACCACACACGATTTCTTTCAACGCTTGTCGAGGCATGTCTAAAGATGGGACCAGCACGGTTGGTACGATAAATTCATCTCCGAAAGGATCCGCTGGTCGGGTCAGCATAACAGGGGGAAGAGTCGGTAAAACAAAAACTGGGAGAGAGTTAAGATCGCATTTAAATTCACGCCACGGTGTTAGCATCAGGGGACGCGCATCCGGGTCGACGTCTATATCGTCTTCCAAAAATATAACTCTTTCGCTAGGACATTCTTCCAACTCATCCGTCATAACTTCCAAGTCAGTCGCCGTAAAAATCTCAGGAATGGGCACTACAATATGTCTCGGACTAAAAATAACTAGCTCGAGTGCTAACATTTCATCACCTACTTCACGCATGGGTAAGCTCTCAACATCAGGTAATTCTTCTGACTCAACCAGAATATCAACTTCCTCAGGGTCATCAGAAGACTCCATGGAAATCAAGGTAGACGGATCCGAAATATCATCGAAAGGGAATGGGGGTGATTCCTCAGAGGAGAAATCATCATCCAGATCACTCGGGTAACCAATCTCTTCAACGTCAATACTATCGTCAGTAATTTCAGCCTCGCCCTCAGTTACGGGAACAGTCCTAGGCACGACCTTAGACTCATCAGGGGAATCAACCACTAAGTCAGGCAACTCAGGGGAACACTCAAAATGTCCTATAGGCGTGATCGGGGTAGGACGCTCAATAGAGCCAATACCATATTTGCCACTAGACTCACCTATAGTAATCATCTGACATGGAACTTTACTCCTAGGAATTTGGTTCTTCTCAATTTCCAATACCATGCAAAAGGTGGTGTCTAGATCGGTGTGACCATATCGCAGTAACTTTCCCTGGATGTAGGGGCTCAACCCGCTACGAAACCTAGACAGGGTGACCTTAGGCGATTCCTTCACACCGCTCCTAACCGTCAAATCCTTAAAGAATTGCATATAATCTGAGACTGACATATTCCCTTGTTTAAGGGTAGCCAAATCATCAGTTATTTGCCACTTGGCCTGGGTGTTAGGTTTATCTTCGTTCCTAAAGATCGTTATGGAACTATCGCCATCAGTAGGGTAACTAGGGTGTTGCCTCGGGAGAAATGGTGCAACTTGGCTAGCCTTTAGTTGGCCAATCAAAGCCATAATATCATCCACTACCGGGCAATGGAATGGCATTCTACCGTTCCTAAGGAAACGTAAAGATTTTTCTCGATAAGCATTGACGTCATAGGTCATATTGTGATAAACGGAGAGAAGACTCGATCCGGAATTTGTGCACATACAAGGGGAAATGCTTCTGGCTCAATTAAAATAAGTTTGTCGGAATTGTTCCCGCTTAACCACTAGGGTAATAATAATATAAAATAGAATTTCTTGCTGAATACAATATGAAGATTATCAATATTTTTTTTTATTTTTTTGCTGGAAAATAAGAAATTAAAGCCGCTATTGGCAGACCAAAAAAATAATTTTTTGGTGATTTTGACAACTAACTTGCAAACCGACGTGTGGGTAGCGTCTAACAAGATGGGGGAGGGGTGCTAATTAGGAAATTAACGTAAACCTCCCTCTGATACCAAATTGATGTAGGCCACTCCCTAAGTAGGATTAAGGCACAAAAAGACAAGAGGGATTCCAATGGGAAATTAAAGCGAACACGTTGTGTGCGAATTAGATCTACGAGTTAGCCACATATGACTCTCAACAATTCAATCCTACACTCGCACAATTGTCACACATCACACTCGTTGAACAATTTTAACAAGTTAACGCTAATATACGGTAGTCAAGCCATTAAAAGATCGAACAAAAGGCTATAGGCCGTTCTCCTTTCGAGCTAAAAGGATCCACCCGATCCGAACGAGCGATGGTTGTACCAAAAGAGAATTACCGAAAAGTACGGTTCGGAAATGGTAGATCTCCCCCAACAAAACGAAAGCGAGGCTCGCCAAACCTCTCGGAAAACTAAGCAACTAGAAAGAACAACCTATGAAATCGAAAGGATAAACCACGAACGAAAAGAACGATTCCAAAATAACGCAAACGTATTCCACCAAAATGAAATTCTAAGAAAATATTGGAATCACACAAAATAAAGTAGAGGATATCGTTACCCAACCGGAATAGATGATTCCGGTTCGCTTTCAAGGACCGTTCTTCCACGACTCCGCCGGAGTTGTGCCGACCGGAGAGAAACTTGTCCGCTTCCTTCGCTTCACGCCGGAGTGAGATGTCACGAAAATAACTCCTTCGCCGTGGCCGATCTTCTTCCTCACAATAGAAAGGGGGCTGATTTTGGGTTCTTGATGGAGGTCGGGTTTTGTATAAGGGAGAGGGTTGTGATCGGTTTAGGGTGTGGAAGTGGTCGGCTTGAGAGTGGTGGCCGAATCTAGGGAGGTGGAGGTGGAGGTCGGCTTTGGAAGGAGGTGGAGTTGAAGAGGAGCTCGGGTTAGGATAGTTGAGGCTGTTTGGTATTGTGAATGGGTTAATATGTGTGGTTGGGCTTGGTTCAGGAGGAGGAGGTGGTTGGCGGCTATGGTGGAGGGTGGCCGAACTTTAGGTTTATGGAGGTGGGAGGTGTCGGGATGCTAGAAGGAGGAGGGGAAGAGGGGTAAAAGGAGGAGGCCGAGAGGCCTAAGGGAGGGGAGGAGAAGGAAGGCCGGCGGCTAAGAGGGAGAAAGGAGAGAAGGGGGCAGCCAAGGAGAAGAGGAGAAGAGAATTAAAAGGGGTTTAGGATTTTCTTAATTTTTCATTCACTACTTCAAAATGAAACAAGGTTAGCCTTATATAGGCTTTACATCATGCTTTGGCTATTTGCAGCCCACCTTAACAAAAATAAAACAATACTCAAATGTTTAAACATTACATGATAAAAATAAAATGCAAATAGAAATAACTAAATATTATTTGGTAATCTTCATCTTAATTATGTAGGAGAACGTCGTCGCCGTCGTCGTCATCATCTTCAACATGTAGGAGAACGCCGTCACCGTCGCCGTCATCATGTTCAACATGTAGGAGAACGCCGTCGCCGTCACCGTCATCATCTTCAACTTTAACATATTGGTGGTTACCGCCATCAAAAATGATTAATAAGGTAAGTGGGTTACCAACCCAACTAAAAGTTGCAAAACCACAGAAACCAATAACATAAGAGTAAGAAGAACAATTAGCTTTGCACAAAGCGGTCATATAAGAAGAAAAATTGCACTAAGTGCAGAAAGGACTCTTAGTTAGGTCCTACTCATAAGTATATATATAATCATAGAAAAAGCATTGATTAGTTTAAAGAGTGAATCATTAGGGTCAGACATAAAATGGTATTTAGGCGGTGGCTATCTTTCCAGCACAAACCATCAGACCAATACTGTTAATGCAAGAAATACGCCATATAATTCCGGCAAATGGGAAAAAGTGGTAGTGAAGACTGCAAGTAACCGTTTAGTAGTGGATGAGAAAGGAGTAATCAGGACCGCTGATCGCTGTAGTATAGAGACAGGCTGGAGACCGCAAAGTCCGAGATTCGAGTCCGCAACCTCTAATAAGTGGGCTCCTGGGCTCGAGTCAGCATGCTTTGGGTGCACCGCTTCCCACTATTTATAGGTTTGGGGGGCTTCCCAAATGGGCAGGGCTAAAATAACTGGATGCTCGATGTACAGGAGAACCTGACAGCGGTGACGGGAAACAAAAAAGAGAAGACATGCTAGTCCGCGCAATAGGGGAGAACTGGACTCGCGGTCTGGAGCTTCTGGCTATTGCTGCAACAAAGTGAGCCTGGATGGAGGGAAGTGGCCTACGCAGGCTGACGCTTGAGTCCACCTGAAGAGCTGGTGGACGGGGATGCTCTAGAGAAACGACGACTTGGGCTGGAAAACATCCTGAGTGGATGATCTGGGTGGACTAGTGGATTGAGCCCGCCACTAGAGAACTGGATCTTGAACGTGGCTATACCGACTTGGATGGACTGGAGAAGTGAGTCCTCCACTGAAGAAGGAGGACCTGGATCCTTTTTGAACATGTTGCAGATTTTGGGGTTGACAAACACACCAACAGAAACAGACACTAAGGTGGTGGTCCTTTATCCACTACCAACAAAAAGTACCATATAATAAAGCCATCGTGCATAACAATTCACAACAGACACTAAGGTGGTGGTACTTTATCCACTGCCAACTCAAGTCCAAAATCATAAAGTCGCTAGGCATGATGATTCACACAAACACTAAGGTGGTGGACCTTTATCCACTACAACCCAAGTTCCATCACTAAATCCAAATAAAATAATAAATCGTAATAAAAGACCCAAGACATAGCATCGGATTATCACAATGACGCAAGGAAAGAAAATCCAGAAATTTCTAAGGGTATACTCGGCGAATCTACTATTCACTCGACGAATTCGGCAAGACTACATGAGAACACTTGATGAATGCACTGTTCATTCGACGAATACAACTTGACTTCACGAGTACACTCGATGAACTCTAATCGACCAACTCAGCTAGTTACTAAGGAACACTCGACGAATTCTGCTCGTCCAAACGAGTTCAATCGATGATTTCTACTAGACTTCACAAGTACTCTCGACGAATCAACTATTCGCACGACGAATTCTCTTCGGTTTCACGAGTTCACTCGATGAATTCTACCAAACTATATGAGAACACTCGACAAATTCTACTTAGATTACACGAGAATACTCGACAAATTCTACTTGGGAAATATTTCTATACATCATCAAATTTGATAAATGCGATTATTTCCAAAACTAGCGATAATTCTCAGTCCTATGAAGGAAAGGGAAGAAATAAATGAAAATAATAGAATAAAGCAAAAGGGGTAGACCGCCACTTGCCTCAAATCTCGACCAAATCACCTCTACCCCCCCCCCCATACTACGGGCGGCAATAAGAAACACCTAACAAGCAATTCCTGAAAGATTTGGGGTAAAACGAGGGTTAGCGCTACTCGCTACAACGCCAAAAATCCACGAAACTTTAAAAACTCACTACCCAAATGAAGGTCTCGGCGAGAGCAGTCTGAATCTCTACTCTGACCGCGATTTCCTGTATTGTAGCTCTGGCAGTGGCGGACGGAAGACTACAAAAAAGGGACAACTCCTCCTCCTTTCGCGTGATCGGCTTTTGCGGAAAAAGAAGAAGTTCAGTAAACCTAATTTCTAATTTGTTCGGCTTTTATAGGTGGGTGTGATTTTTAATTAAATATATTGAAACTTTATTATTACCTTACATAATTGATGTTTAAGAAGAAATTGCCATCGTACAAAACTCTTGAACGAACGTAACGCCCTTATGCTATTATTATGTGACTAAGTTAATTATCGAAAATTCAGGGGTGTTATAAATTCTAAAAAAGTTCTTCTTGATCTAGTCGGATTCTAGGTTTTCAAATCAAGGTTTTCAACTTTACTTCTAGTCTTCTCCTTCAACCTTCTGTTCAAGATCTACTCTCTGAGAAGGAAGAATATTGAATCTACTCAAATTTTTAGAAGAAGATTTTTTACAATCTATAAAGTTGTACAAAACTAATTTTATTATTGTAGGAAGTTTCTACTTCCGATTTTGTAGATTCGTTTTTATTTGATCGAGTGTAGGAGAGTTTGTTCTCTGAGTTGTTGGAGCGTTGTCTCTGAATTGTAAGAGTTGAGGCTCCGAGGTGTAAGATTGTTATAATCTGAGTTTTGGTGAAGTAGCCGAGTCTAGCCCGAAGTACTAGAAAGGCAAGGCGGGAAAGTAGACGTACTAATTCCGGGGAACCATTATAAATCCTTGTGTCTGTGATGTGCTTCTGTGTGCTTATTTGTTATTATTTTTTATTCAGTTAAAAGACATAGAACTCACATATTCATCCCATCTCAGTGATTTAGGTAGACAACTAGATACTTTTAATTAGTATCTTAGACAGGTTGTTCGTTAAAAGGTTAACACCTTGAACAATATCTCCATCTAGTTGTCAAATTCTAAGAAGAAATTTTTTTGATATGGATAGAAGCAAGGATATGTCCCCCAGGAAGTTGCCCTTATGTTCTAAAGAAAACTTCCCCAAGTGGAAGGAAAGAGTTAGGTTCTTCATGGAAGCTGATGATCCAAGAAATTTTCAGATTGTTGAAGAAGGTCCTCATGTGCCCATGACTCCTTCAACCATCAATCCAAATCTGATGGTTCCTAAGAAGATGCTTGACCAAAACAAAGATGAAATTGCTCTTTTCTCTCTGGAAAAGAAAGCAAAGAACTTAATTGCATGTGCAGTGGACGATTCCATGTTACAGAACTTAATCCAGTGCAAGTCTGTTAAGGAAATATTGACTTCTTTGATTGTCCTCATGGAAGGAATGAAAGAAGTTAGGGATGACCAAAAATCCCTCCTAAACTAGGTGTACGAGGCGTTCAAGCAAGACAAATGATACTTGATAGGTTAATGCTACGAGAGATTCTATAAGATCATCATCATTCTGAGGAACTATGGTCGGGTGTTCATAAACAGTTGATGAGTCCCGATTATACAGGGTTTTGCGGGCTCATCTAGGCTCATTTTCTTGCCTTGGCACTTCATTTTTTGGATGTTTTCGTTGTTTATCTCATCCTTTATGCCATTCTTGATTTGTACGCTTTTCTTACCCTTGCGTGAACAATTGCGCACTTGTTGGTTGGGGGTAAGCACGTGGTGCTCCCCAGGGCTTTTTCCAGTAATTTTCTCTTCATTTTTGTATTGCTGGAGGGTCCTCCATTGCCTTTTTTCCTTGCTTGCAGGTGATCTGTTTTCCCCTTGTCTGAATTCTGATTTGAGGAAAACGCATGGTCGTGCGTTTCCTTAGCGCACGGTTAGTTTTGGTCGTGTGTTTTCCTCCGGTCAATCTGGTGAAATGACCAGTTCGTGCGGATCCTTCACGCACAGTTTCACCCAAACCGTGCGCAAAGGAAATGCACGGTTTTCCGGTAGCATTCTGGTGTTTACCTGCCTTTTTTTGTTCTGTGGTTAATCATGCGTTTTCCTTCACGCATGGGTGGAATCGCCCGTGCGCGAGTAAAACGCACGGTTCCACTATTTTTGCCTGCAGTTCTTCGTTCTTTGGTTACCCGTGCGAATTGCTTCACGCACGGGCGGATCGCCCGTGAGCGAAGGAAATGCACGGTTCAACGCTTCTTCTTCGCAGGCACGTACTTTATTATATATCGCACGATTCGTGCACGGTCGTGCGTCGAACCGTGCGAGACCAATTTTCTGATAATTTTCTATTTAAGTTGCAGCCTTTACCATTTTCGGGAAGGACGAGCCAGCCTGCCTTTTTGGCTCTCTTGAGCGGGAAAATCACTCTCCAGCCCCCTTTCTCTCTCTCTTCCTTGTATGGAAGATCCAGCCATGCATTCCACTCCATAGAGCTTGCAAAAGCTTCATCCTCCACCGCCATTGACATTGCTACGTTCGAAGCTCGGGTTTGAGCTACTCGTTGAAGCCACCCATGCTCCATTACGCCTCAGCAATATAAAGACAGGTTTGACGGAGGAAGTGACATCTCCTCTTGGATCCTGGACTCCTTTCTGATGACCGAGCACGGGTAATGGTTGACACCCCTAATTTCCGTTCGAGAATATTTGAAAGCCTCTTGTCTTGGTTGTAATCTCTCCTCCCTCCTATTATACTTTCTCCTTGCTAAACGCTTGTTGAATATTGTAGTGTGATGTGCATTTGTGGTTCTAGAATGCTTGATGCTTTTTCTTAGGTGTTTTGTGAACTTGCTTTGCATTCTTAGGCTCATCATACTTGCTAGAGTAGGTGATTTGGCCATTCTAGCATTTTCTAGAAGTGTGCGTTGTGAAGAGGTGTTTTCGATCATCACCAGTTCTTACACTCCGCTATCACTATCCAGAGTGATTCACCCGAGCGAAGCGGTGAAGGCAACCTGTAGTAATTGTAGGCTGTTTAATTTAGGAAACCCCAATACAAACCTTCCTTGCTCACTAAGCACTTGCACTCATTTCTCCAAAGTACTAAAACCCTTGCTCCCTTATTGCGCTCCGCGAGAAATCGATACTCGGGGAAGCTATTCCCCATTTTTATTACTTGACAGCGATCGGTAAACTTGCCGCACGTGCATCAAGTTTTTGGCGCCGTTGTTGGGAGTGCAATCGTTACTTGTGGCTTTATTTTTGGTGAAAAGTTTGTAGGTGCTTTAATGCAATTTTTATCTTTTTGTTTTGTGAGTTTATGACAGATCGGGATCCAGCTGAAAGAGTTGAAGATTTAAGAGTTGAAGCTGAGACTGCACGAGCTAGGAGAGCTCAGTTGCGCGCTGCTGCTGTGGAAGTGAGAATGGACAATCCGGTCTGTGGAGGAAATGAACCAGAAGATAGAGTGGCCTCCCACAGTACCTATTGGACCGCCAAAAGGAATTCCCCGAGAGGGGCAAGGAACTTGTTCGATGTTAACGCGGTGGTGCACCAAGCGGAACCATGCCATCCTTCATTGGAAGGAAAATCGTTGATGACAAGGTCTACCCTGCCTCCATCTCCTGTGTTGAACATTGCGTGCCAAGGATGTGGAAGCACTGGGCACCACGCTTAATAGTGCACTGTGGGGGAGTTTACTAATGACACAGCAGGTATGGATTTTGAAGAAACACTTAATTTTATTAGTATTCAAAATAGAGCTGCCCCTTATAATAATGCTTATAACCCGAACGCAAGAAGTCTCCCGAACTTCTCGTGGAATACTAATGCTCCTGGTCAAAGATAGCAAGGAGGCCACATCAGTTTGATGCTCAAGCCTCTGGCAGCCAACCGCGACCACCGCAGGTGAGTTATAATCAAAACATGCAAGGGGCGTGTAAAAGAGCGTTAGAAGAAATGATGGAGAAATTTGTTAAAATGGCCCAGTCAAACATGGCCACTCAAACCGCCTCCATGAGGAATTTAAAGACACAGCTTGAGAAACTTGCCCATGTGCTCTTTGAACGCACTCGTGGAGCTCTCCCGAGTGACACGAAGAAAAATACTCGTGACCAAGGGAAGAGCACTGTTGAGGTGGGTGAGTGTAGTAGCGAGGAATTGGCTGTCGAATGTGTGATAAATGAAATAGGGACGGTGGCCGTATGCGATTCTGGATCGACATGCATCATTTTATCCATGCGAGATGTTGCGAAGCTGAATTTGAATGTCGAGAAAAATAACCAGAAGTCGCTTGTGCTGGCCGATGGATCAGCTATTAAAACTGAAGGCGAAATCAAAGATGTTAAGGTAAAACTTTATGGGGTTATTGTGTTCACTGACTTTCAGCTATTGGGATCGGAGGAAAACACCTCAAAACCCATTTTGGGGGTTCCATTTCTGAAAGCCAGTGAGGCAACGCTGTGTTTTAATGCTTTTGAGATTACCTTAACCTCTACGGATGAATTATGATCTCCGCAATCGCTTCCTGTTGTAGCCCCTTGTAAATCTGAAAATCTAGGCACGGTTAATGCCTTGTTATCTAACGATTCATCTTGTGATGACAAGGTGGATGAGTTGCTTACCGAGCACTATGTGACAACACTAAGGAAGGAACGGCTAAAGATTGTTGTGGATGAATCAGGTGCTGAGATACCAGGCGTAGAAGGATATGAAGATAAGAAAGACGTTGGATGATGCGCGGCTAGTGAGAGCGGGCAGGAGATTACTTTGAGAACTGTTATTGGAATAAGTAAATCTTGGAAAACTGTTAAACAGGTATCATGGGCTGATCTGCCACCCTATGCGGGTGAAGAAAGGATGCCTCCTGTTGCGCGCTAGGGTTCAAAGAAAATAAACGCAACCGAACTAGCAACCCGATGAGGCAAGTATACCTATCGAATTGTAGCAAGGGGACACAATTGTCGTATTGAAATCCGGGAACTGTTGGCTATGCTTACTCACACGAATGCTATTATCTTATCGACAGAAAAACTAGGGTTTAGAGAAAAACTAATTGCAAGGAAGGAAGTAAAGCTATACTAGAAAGAGAACTACCGCAATTAAGTAAAGCTATTAAGCAAAGACCTATGCTAGAAAGGAAACTACTGCAGTTAATTAAAGAGCACAAGATAGGTGATTACTATGAAGGGTAGAAAATATGAAATGGAAATGCACTCAATCAAGAATCACCTCGGCTAAAGACGATTAAGAAAATGCGATAAAAATCTGAACTTAATAGGATAAAGGTCCTTGACCGTGGAGGTTCCTAAAGCTTGAACACGCTTCTCTCGAAGTCGTGCCCAACTGAGTTTAGGAAGGTCCGACCGACTCTCGTCTAAATCGGAGGCCTAAAACACGCTTTATGCGGTGAACCCCACTATTGGATTTTACCCAAATCCGGGAGATTTGGACGTCTGCCTCTCTCGAGGGGTGCGTACAACTCCCTTTACTCTTGAATGCTCACTTCATTCTTTCGGCCTCTCGGCTAGCCTAGAATGAAAGCTAAGGCGGAGAGTATATATCGATAATATACCTCCAACCTGTGATTAATCAAGAGTAATTCAAGGCCCTAACCTAAAAAGAAAAGATTAATTAAAACATCATAACTTAATAGCTCTAACCTCGGATCATCAAGATCGAGTACAAGGAGGATTAGTTAATCATAATGGAGTGGAGGAGGGGGGATGAGTAGTAAAGCATAAAAAGAAACACAAGCTAAACAAAGAACAATTCTATTAATGAAAAGGGGACAATTTACACTAATTGAAATTAAAATTACAAGTGCATGAAATTGAAATCCTATTCTAGCCCTACAAGTAGCACTAAGCAAGAGCAAAATTACAATAAAAGCTAGAACAAACTAAGATTAAGCTAGGGTTAAACAAAATTACAAAGAGAGGGAGAGAGAGAGAGAGAAAGCATGAAAAAAACTCAAGAACCAAAGGGGCAGCACCTCCCCCTCTCAACCAAAGCTTGCTGAAATGGAGAGGGGGTCTCAATTTATAGAATTTTTTCTCGGGTTGGTAACGCCCTCCGACACGCCCTAGGGGGGGCGTGTCAGGGGGCGTGACAGTACTATGTTGGCCTCGGGCTCTGGATTCTGGCGGGAGGAATGATTTCTTCGGTACGTCGGTGGTCACGCCCTAGGTCACGCCCGTGTAGGAGGGGCGTGACAGGCACGTCATGTCCAAATCATTGGTCGGAAATCCGTCAGTCGTCGAAAAGTTGATGTCAAACCCCAAGTCACGCCCGTGAGGGGGGGGGGGGTGTGACAGTACTGTTTTCGTGCTGTGGAGAAACGACATTTAATGCGGCGGCAGGCTTTGCGGCAGAGGGCGACACGCCCATAGTCATGCCTGGTGACACGCCCAGGGAGGGCGTGTCAGGGGGGCGTGACAGCGGTTTTGACCGTTTTCCTGTCCCGCCCAGCAGGAGAACTGGGGATCGGGTGACACGCCCTCGGTCACGCCCAGGGAGGGCGTGACAGGGGGGCGTGTCAGGTCATTTTTGACAAATTTCTGGAAACCTGCAAAAAGATAAGAAAAAGTCAGCGACAATAATATTTACATAAAAATGATACAAATAAACTAATAATAGACTTTTTTTTGTACAATATAAAATAGAAAATACGATAATAGTTTAGGCTACAAAACGTATTATCACCTCCAGCTGTGGTTGATGATCTTAACACTAAATCTCTGGGCATGAAATTGCCTTCTTGGCGCTTTCCTACGGTGGAATTGCGAAGAAGGGAGTTACTCTTATGCAAGGCGCAACATTTTGCCCTTCGGCATGGGGAGGAAGAGAGTAGGGGTAAAGAAGCCTTTTCTTCTTTGGGCCCTAAAGCCTTCCTCTCCTCCTCATCTCGCATGTCGGGTGAGGTTTACCACAAATCAGCGTTCAACTGAAATGTGGCAGATCTCCGGGGTCGTCTCCTTTGCCTTGTTTCTTTTATTTCTATTTTTGTTAAATGTTGTTTGGATTTTGAATTAATTTCTTGTATTGCTTTTGTGCCTGAACAATGATATATAACTATTAATACAGGTATTTGGTCCACTTTAAGGATGGTAAAGAAAAGGGCTTATGGGAGACAACCCAATTTTTTCGCATTTATATTGTGTATAAGGCTATTGCCTTGCCTTGCTTGCGTTCTTGCTATTTTCTCTATTTTCTTGTGTTGTATATTCTCTTGCAAGGTTGGAGATTGCTTATTCTTGCAGGTAATGATTTCTTGGGCCGTTGGCTGGTTGATCGAGTTTTAACGCCTAACTTCTGGTATGCTCATCTCTGAGCATTGGGTAACCTCTTCCCTCACCTCTTAGATTATATTTTCATCATCATTGCTGTGTTGTTAGATTAAGTCTGGGGGAGAGCCTATAGTTGTTACTCGTTGCACTCACACTTCACTTGCTTGCGAGTAGTTGTTATTTTTTAATTATGTAGTCATTGCTTTGCGCACCCATGCACCCACTTGAGCGCATTCTTACTTTTTGCGTGTTCTGAGTCAAACTAGCATCTTTCGTTAGATCTGGGAAGATTACCGCGCTAATGTAGGATTATTTGACCGTGTAAAATGTTGACTTGCTGTGTTCCTAGTCAAGTGCTCCCGTCTCTTGTAGAAATTATAGTAAGCTTAATTTTTCTGCATACTGCTAGTTTATTTTTTTTTCTAGCTGCATAAATTCTTTTTATGCTACTCAGAAATTTTTAGTGAATCCTGTGTGAATCCGACGGTAGGTTAGGGATGTGTTTAGACGGTCGTTAGATTTGTATTGCTCGAGTCTAGAGAAGGGGTATTCTCTCACATTGGTTAAGAACTTGCCCCAGGCAACTATCGAAGCATGGGTACATGGTTAGCTAAGCGCGAGCATGATGTAGGCCATCTTTTTGGCAGGGTTGAGCTTTGTACCGTTCCTATTGTCATATATTCGTTAGCCCCGTTGGGCCTACCCTTCCCATTGATTCAGCTCCACCATGATTTTACCAAAGCCCCATAGCCTATTCAAGTCGCAGACCCAAGTCGATCTTAGTTTTTTATATTTTCATGTTGGGTTGTGATGTGGTGTTGTTATTTGTGAAAATGTGGATGTTCGCCCAAATCTATATTTGCTGATATTGTGAAAATAAAAATGAAAAGAAAAAAAATATAGTTGAAAAGAAGAAAAAAAAGTTTGATTGAAAATCATTTTGAAAATGTGATTGTATGTGGAGTAGGCGGTGCACACACCCATATGTTAAAAGTAAAGTCTGGGGGGTGTGGCGTACTCGTTTGTTTGGAGGATAGCGGATTTGATCCTTGTTGTGCTGGCTCATTTGGGTTTTTGTGCTTAGCCTCCATTTTTATCCTTGCTTACCTCACCGAAACCCAAGCCCCAACTTTTCCTAAAGTCCTACTAACTTGCGTTTAAGTCAAACTAGTATCGTGGAGATAGTGCGGAAGGGCAAGCTTATGACCACCGACATTAGTGGATTACTTTGGGGGTTGTCTTGAATCTCGATCTTTGGCAATACTCTTCTTAGCGGCTGATTTATTTTCTCCCTACGAGTGACTGAAGGATTCACCGTGATTCTCTTTTTGAGTAGTTATAGAATCTATTTTTTAACGCAGGCTGGAAATTATAAATTAGTTTTCATGCTTAGAAATTTACTTTACTCAATTTTACGACCATGAGCATGCGACTTTGCATGGTACTCCAGATCATATTTACTATGTTAGCTAGTACTTTTTCTGGTCTGCGGGGATCTTCTTTTCTCGGGACGCGCAAATGGTTAAGTTTGGGGGTGTGATGAGTCATGTTTATACAGGGTTTTGCGGGCTAATCTGTGCTGGTTTTCATGCCTTGGCACTTCATTTTTTTTGATGTTTTTGCTGTTTATCTCATCCTTTATTCCAATCTTGCTTTGTGCGCTTTTCTTGCCCTTGCGTGCGCAATTGCGCACTTGTTGGTTGGGGGTAAGCACGTGGTGCTCCCCAAGGCTTGTTCCAGTAGTTTTCTCTTCATTTCTGTGTTGTTGGAGGGTCCTCCATTGCCTTTTTTTCCTTGCTTGCAGGTGGTTTGTTTTCCCCTTGTCTGAATTCTGATTTGAGGAAAACGCACGGTCGTGTGTTTCCTTAGCGCACGGTTAGTTTTGGTCGTGTGTTTTCCTCTGGTCAATTTGGTGAAATGACCAGTTCGTGCTGATCCTTCACGTACGGTTTCACCCAAACCGTACGCGAAGGAAACGCACGGTTTTCCTGTAGCATTCTGGTGTTTGCCTGCCTTTTTTCATTCTGTGGTTAATTGTGCGTTTTCCTTCACGCACGGGCGGAATCGCCCGTGCGCGAGTAAAACGCACTGTTCCAATGTTTTTACCTGTAGTTCTTCGTTCTGTGGTTACCCATGCGAATTGCTTCACGCACGGGCAGATCGCCCGTGCGCGAAGTAAATGTACTGGTCAACGCTTCTTCTTCGCTGGCACGTGCTTTATTATAATATCGCACGGTTCGCGCACGGTCGTGCGTCGAACCGTGCGAGACCAATTTTCTGATAATATTCTATTTATGTTGCAGCCTTTGCCATTTTCGGGAAGGACGAGCCCGCCTGCCTTTTTGGCTCTCTTGAGCGGGAAAATCACACTCCAGCCCCCTTTCTCTCTCTCTTCCTTGGAGGGAAGATACGGCCATGTATTACACTCCATAGAGCTTGCAAAAGCATCATCCTCTACCGCCATTAACATTGCTACGTTCGAAGCTCGGGTTTGAGCTACTCGTTGCAGCCACCCAAGCTCCATTCCACCTCAGCAACCTCAGCAATACAAAGACGTGTTCGACGGAGAAAGTGACAGCTCTTCTTGGATCCTGGACTCCTTTCTGAAGACCGATAACAGACAAGGGTTGACACCCCTAATTTTCAGCCGAGAATCTTGGAAAGCCTCTTGTCTTGGTTGTAATCTCTCCTCCCTCCTATTATACTTTCTCCTTGCTAAACGCTTGTTGAATATTGTAGTGTGATGTGCATTTGTGGTTTTAGAATGCTTGATGATTTTTCTTAGGTGTTTTGTGAACTTGCTTTGCATTGTTAGGCTCTTTATACTTGCTAGAGTAGGTGATTTGGCCATTCTAGCATTTGCTAGAAGTGTGCATTATGAAGAGGTGTTTTCGACCCTCACCAGTTCTCACACTCCGCTATCACTCTCCGGAGTGATTCACCCAAGCGAAGCGGTGAAGGTGACCCGCAGTAATTGTAGGTTGTTTAATTTAGGAAACCCCAATCAAAACCCCCCTTGCTCACTTTGCACATGCTCTCATTTCTCCAAAGTACTAAAACCCTTCCTCCCTTATTGCGCTCCGCGAGAAATCGATACTCGGGGAAGCTATTCCCCATTATTATTACTTGACAGCGATCGGTGCACTTGCCGCCTGTGCATCAACAGTGAGGTTAAAGACAATTTCTTGATATCCCTGATGAAAGAATGGGATAAAAAGGTTTGTGCGATAAGGGAGTTTTGTAAACTCATCGACACTGACCCTCAGAATTTATTTGAGAAGCTGCTTTCCTATGAGCTTTAGATCAACATGAGGGTAATTGAAGAAGAAGGAAGCAGATCCACAACCAGATAAAATTCGGTGGCCCTGAAGGATGAATGGTCAAGGAAGGCTAGAGCTGTGACTCCTCCCAGAACTAAAACCTTATGTGATCATGAAGACTCAGAGCCAAGAACATCAAGCTCTGAAATGTAAGATGGAGAGTTCTACTTAATCTCCAAACAATTCAAGAGCTTGCTTAGCAAGAGGAGGCAATTGAGAAAATAGCCCTACTCGTCTAACTTCAAGAGATCACGTCATGATGGTGATCACAATATGAAAAGCTACAGTAGCAACGATAGGTATAAATCAATACCGAACCAACATATTTCATCTGACATTGTGTGCTTCTGTTATAATAAGCCATGGCACATAATTGCTGATTGCAAGCATAAAAAGAAGGAAGGAACAAGATGAGAAGGAAAGATATTCTTCTAAGGGAAGAAGAAAGTAGAAAAGAGCTTCATAATAAAGAAGCCAAAAACTCTGAGTGACAATAACTCAAGTGAGTCAAGCTCATATGAAGAAGACTACTTTGGGCTAATGGCTCAGTCAGATGAGGATGAAGGCAACTCCTAGTACAATGGGAAGGTAAATTCTCTTACACTGATCTCTTAATCGGATACTACCTCAGATGGTCATGAGGACTATTCATATGAGGAGGAATCAGAGTTATTAGCTCAGTATAAGGTACTGCTAACAGGATTTGATAAGTGTCGTAAGGTTGTCAAATCCCAAAACTAGGAGATTAACACTGTCAAGGCAGTGGAATCTGATCTGAGAAAAGAAATTGAAGAATTGCCACCTCTCAAGCCTGAATTAGAAAGTCATTGATTAACTAGAAGAAAAGTTGTTGGTCGAGAAAAAGTTTATAGCAAGCTTCTTGAAGCCAAACATTGTCCTTCTTCTCATAAATTGATTTTCTGCTCAGAAGAAGGGTAGTGGAGTGGGACACAAATCCATTAAGGGTAGAGGGAAGGCACCTCAAAGTCAAACCACCTAAAAAGGCATCTTTCTAACAAACAAGTATGACTTTAAGACATCCTACATTCACTTTGCTAGACAAAATATATATATTAACTCTAACAAAAACTGTCAAGGGTGGAGTCACCCAAGAGATTTTAGAACGAGTGCTCTAAAAGCACCTCACGAAGAAATCATCCTTAAGGATTATGGTCCATTCATTCATGGACCGAGTGCAAAAAAGATACCAAAGATAAAGCCTATTATTGTCAAGCCACATGAGATGAAGAAGTCTTATGTATGTTGTATTCATTAGGCTTCTGCCTCCAAGTCAGCTGCTCCTGTAAGACCTCACATTCAAAAGGTAAAGCAGGAGAGTAAGAGAAGATACAACTAGTTTGACTATTGGTGTTGTCGAAAGGTTGGTCAGTTTGTCATCGATTGGTGGTTTAATCCTATGAATTGTAAGACTCCACAAGTTAACACTGCTAGAACGACCACTCGCAAAGTTTACACTCCCAGTGGTGTCAAGCTAACCCGGAATAAAGGACCCAAATCTGTTTGGGTTCCTAAGGGAAATTAGTTTGTAAATGCAGGTATGTCCCAAGGCCAACAAAATTCCTATTTGGTATTTGGACAGTGGTTGCTCTCAGTATATGACCGGGACAAGAAACCTACTTCAAGAGTGTACAATAGTTGAGGAAGATCCAAAAGTAATTTTTGGTGGTTCAAATAGGGGAATCCCTAAATATTATAGTGTAACACCTCCATCCGTCGCATCAAATATAACAGAGGGTACGGCCGGGGCCCCACGCCATATCCCACAAATAGTCGGTGGAGTTACATGTTAATATCTAAGACTAAACGAATTCCTAACTCAAAGCATTCTAGCGAAAGATTCAAGGGTTAACTTGAACTCACTACATATGATTGTCCACTACATATATATGTATATCTCAGAAATGTTTACAAAAATACACAGAAGTCACGACTTTAAGGCCTTACAGTTAAGCTTCAAAAGTATGGTTTACAGACATCGGTGTGCAGGCCGGCCACACATGAAAACAATAAAGTTCTCTGCTTGGCATTCAAGGGCTGGCATAGCATCAAGGGTTTGATCCCGCTATTTCCCGCTCCGCTCTCCAGCACTTACACAAGGACAATACACCACACGGGGCAAAAAAAGCAATGGTCTGCTTTCGGCTGACCAATTTATAACGACCGTACCCCATTCCCAGGGCAGTGGTATTCCTTCCCTATAGGCATAACATTAATACATAGATATATCATAAGAAGGCACACTCAAGTGCCATTCAATATATTACAAATGAGTGCCTCAGCGGCCAAACGTTTTGTGTGCTTAGGGCATATTTTTGATGTACAGGATTGCAAGGGCCCTACCACCGTTCAGAGGTCCTAGACATGACGGTTAACTTTAAGCATTCTAGTCTTTCCGGCATGGGGCCTAAGAATCTAATTATGCCAATGACGAAAGCAAATTACTTTAGGCAAACTAGTCCGAATGACATAACGCGAGTACAGTTCAGCAATTGCCCATTGCTCAATTTTTCAGTTCAAACTTGACTAACACGGGTCAGCTTCCCCTTGACCATTCAGCTCACTAGCCTTTAAGATCTCATAGCTCACACTAGCCACACGGTCTCCGAGAGCCTGGCTTTGTCAATAAAAGGTTATCTAGAATCTATTGCCAGCAATAGTCATGTAAGGCATTAGCGTCAGAACTCTCTTCTATCTAAGGACTCAGCCACAACTGGAACATCTTCCAAGCCAAAACCCTGAAGCATCCTGTAGTGCCAGAAAGCAGGTATTTCACAGTAATCATAGCTAATTAAGACTCATCGACAAAGATACTCATTGTCTCCCGGCAATATCCAACAATTATGCAAACTGTGGTATTTTCTGGGTATTTTCCTAGAGCACACCTCCAGTACTTCCTACTACTCTCCTTTCACAGGTACAACCCACAGACCCCATAAACTACTCGTTGATACTCAGAGTCTTCTCCGACACAAAAAATAAAACATCACCAATCCTGACCAACCTGTCTGGAGGGGCTTCACACAACATGCCTATTCTGTACTGCGATTTTCAGATTCTATGTGCAAAAACACCCGGGGATATCACGTATCAACCCATCAAAATTCCCTTGATTCTCCACCTTTTGGTGGGGGATTCCATGCATATGCCAAAAAGGAGGACTTCACTTGTCCAACAAGGAAGATCGTTACCCTCAAAATTCATTTTGGAGCCATTAGCAAGCATTCTATCTGGATGGAAAGGAGTGTCTCACTTTCCTCTTTATGGATCTTGCCTTAGTTCTCGATTCCGCCCACGGGATCTCATTCACTACGTTAGCAAAGCTTCAGCCTTCTTCTTCCTTTCTTCTAAGAACTTAATGAGAAGGATGAGAGAGAGTGAGAGAAGAGAAATGAATCTTCTCTCCACCTCTTCTCTTGTTAAGTAGCCTCAGGAATAAACCCAGCCACACTATCCTCTCATCAAAAGAAAGCAAAGGCCACAAGTTCAGCTGACAAGTCAAACTTAATGCTATCGCCGTATGATATCCGCTATTGTTTGGGAAATATCTTCGGCAGCCGCTTTGACCCCAGTCAACACCACTCTTCGGTCGCCGTCAGCCCATCCTACACATATACAACCATACGTGGCAGTATTGCCCATCGATACTCATTTTCACCACTCTGATAGCTTACTCAATGCTTTGTCAAGTGCGTTGAGAGAGTTGAGTATGCTGAGTCTGCTCAACACTTCATTGAAAGTATTGAGTGTTATCGCTATCGTTAGCGATAGCCACTATCGCCCAGCGATAGCCACTTTCAAGTTCTATTTTCCAATTTTTGGGGTGTTACAAACCTCCCCTCCTTACAAAAATTTCGTCCCGAAATTTTATTCTTCTGTATGAAAATAGTAGAAAATGATTACAACTTTACTATTGCAAAAACAACTCGCAAAACTCGTCTCGCATGGTTTTCTTACGCTCACATGTAAATTCTTCCCAAACATAATTGTCCAAATAGACTTTGAACATCCTGATTGTCTTGTTTTGTAGTTGTTTGACCTCTGTATCCTCGATTTTAATGGGTCTAACCTTCATTGTCAGCCCACCGTCGATCGATACTTGATCATCAGCCAATAGTTGCGTCGGCTCTTTCAAGGCTTTCCACAGCACCGATATGTGAAACACATCGTGCAAACCACTTAGCTCCTCCTAAAGAGTTAATAAATAGGAATCTTTTCCAATTCGCTCAACCACTTCAAATGGACCAAGATACCTAAGACTCAAGTTTTTTAAGCGCTAAATCCTAGAAATGCCTTGGGATGGCTTTATCTTTAGATATACCCAATCACCCACTGCAAACTCCACGTTTCGGTGCTTGGCATTGTAGTACTTTGCCTGCCTATCCTAGGCTACCAATAGCCACTCTCGTATAGCGCGTATAGTCGAATTTGCTTTTTCGACTTCTTTAGGCTCAAACAATTTCGATTGGCCGGTCTCTACATAAGTTAAAGGAGTACAACACTTCCTACCATATAAAGCTTCGAAGGGTGGAATTTGAATGCTATCTTGATGCCTATTATTATAGGCGAACTCGATCATATAGAGATAGTCCTCCCACCTCTTCCCAAAATCCAAGGAACACATCCTGAGCATATCCTCCACTATTTTGTTGCTCCTCCCAGTCTGACCATCTGTCTATAAATGAAAGGCCATTCTGAACTGCAGTTTTGTACCCAAGAACTGGTGGATTAGCCTCAAATAATTTGACGTAATGTGCCCGTCTCGGTCACTAACGATGTTATGGGGTCACACCATGCAAGCGTACTATGTTGTCCATGTACAACTTAGCAAAAATTTCCACTGAATCCTCCTTCTTGTTCGGTATGAAGTGCGATACCTTTGTCAAATGGTCAACGATCACCCACACAGCATCATTCCCTCTCTGTGATCTTGACAGCCCATGCACGAAATACATAGAGATATCATCGAACTTCTATACTAGAATTGACAACGACTTCAGGAAACCTCCAGGCTTTTGACATTCAGCTTTTACTAAGTCACAATTTTGGCACTTTCCCATGTAAAGAGTTATGTCTTTCTTCAAAACCGGCCAACAAAACATCTTTTTCATGTCTTTGTACATCTTTGTGCTCCCTAAGTGAATTGAGTACTTCGTAAAGTGTGCTTCATACATCCATTCTTCCCGTAGTTGACCCATATTCGGGGCGCACAAACGACCGTCTTTCCTCAAAATAACATCAACCAAGGAGAATTGGGAATTTTACCCATTCGCTGCATAGCATTTCATACTCCCATCTCATTCCATTGCTCACCGAACCCTTTCTTCAAGGTAATACTGTACCTCTATCCAGTTGAGGAACAAATTTGCAGTAGAATCCTAATCAACACAAAATATTTCTAAGGCCTCTAACTCCTTGATCAGACGTTCATCATGCATCTGCAACCAATTTGCCCTTGCTGGAGTCCTACGACTCAAGGCATCCGCGACCTTATTTCCCTTCCTGGGAGTAAAGTGTATCTTGAAGGTGTAGTCCCTAAGGATCTCCATCCACCTCTATTGGCGCATGTTCAAATCGTTCTGATCTATTAAGTACTTAAGTCTCTTATGGTCCGTAAAGATATCAACTTTCACGCCATATAATTAGTGACATCACAGTTTAAGTGCAAAAATCACTGCCGCCAACTCCAAGTCGTCGACTAGATAATTTCGCTTGTGCACTTATAACTAGCTTGAGCCATAAACAATAACCTTTCCGAACAAAAGAAGAATGCAACCTAAGACGCTCCCTAAAGCATCAGTATAAATCTCATAGCCATCCGTACCACATGGCGAACTCAAGATCGACACAGTGGTCAAACGACTCTTTAACTCCTCAAAAGCTCGCGTGAACTCAGGCGTCTAAATGAACTTCTGATCTTTCCTCGACAGTGTAGTGAGAGGTAAGGCTATCCATGAAAAGTTCCTTACGAAGCTCCTGTAGTAGCCATCAAGTCTAAGGAAGCTCCTGACTTCGGTTATAGTAGACAATATAGGGCACTCCCGTATCGCAACTATCTTCGACGGATCCACCGCAATACCTTCTCCAATAACCACATGGCCAAGAAAAGCCACTGATGACAGCAAAAAATCACACTTTGAGAACTTGACATAGAGTTTGTTTCTCCTTAGGGTGTACAAAACCATCCATAAATGATTTGCATGATCTTTTTTGGACTGAGAGTACACCAATATGTCGTCATTAAAGACGATCACAAACAGTTCTAGGTACTCTCTAAACATTTGATGCATCAAGTCCATGAATACCAATGGCGTATTTGTTAGCCAAAATAACATTATAGTGAACTAATAATGACCGTAGTGTATACTAAACGCCGTCTTGGGAATTTACTCTTCCTGAATCCTCAACTGGTAGTAACCAGATTTTAAATCTAGCTTCGAGTAGACAATTGAACCTACCAGCTGATCAATTTAAATCTAGCTTCGAGTAGACAATTGAACCTACCAGCTGATCAAACAAGTCATCAATCCATAGAATTGGATACTTGTTCTTCTTCATCAGCTTGTTTAACTTTTGATAGTCAATGCAAAGCCTCAAGCTTCCATCCTTCTTCTTCACAAAGAGGACCTATGCACTCCAAGGTGATATACTTGGACATATATAGCCTTACTCTAACAATTCTTGAAATTGAACTTTCAATTTTGCCATCTCTTTTGGCACTACTCGGTACGGTGAATGGGCCACAGGTTTCACACTTGGCACAACCTCTATAACGAAGTCAATATCCTGCTGGTGAGGCAACCCACGAAGATCCTTAGAAAACACATCTGCATACTCCGACACAATAGGAACATCACTTAAACTTGGCTTTGCCTCAACAGCTTCCAACAGCTTGAAGAGCAACTCTGTGCCCTTCTGAACAGGCGTGACTACCTAGAGAGCAGAAATCAATAACTTGCTCAATCCTTGCAAACCAGCGAACTTAGTCTCTAGCTCAGTGTTCTGACCTAGTGTGACTTTATTTGAGTTGCAATCTATATAGGCACGCTAATCCGAGAGCCAGTCTATATCGAAGATTACATCAAACTCAGATATGGGAAGCACAGACTCTTCCCATACAAAATCCTGACTTCTTAATGGCACCTCAACACAGTAGGACCTATCCACACGCATCAAGCATCCGTTCAGTACCAATACCTTTAGTCTATCTGTCTACACACGAGTAGGCACTCTGATCTGTAATACGAAGTCCTCATCTAGAAACAAATGAGAAGCACCTATATCGAATAGTGCTCTCGCTGGAAATCCCGAATATGGACAAAGCCTATACTTACCATATTATAAACAAGAAATTCACAAGGTGTACAGTATAAAGCTTGAAAACTATATACTACTCGTACCTATGATGACATCCACCAATTTAATGGCCTCCTGTTGCCCAAGGTTATTTACCCTCGGCTGAGCTGAAGTATATTGGGACGAAGTGGACTCCACCGCCTTTCCCTTATTAGCATAGGATGCTCCTACCTTCTTATCAACCTTTGGAGGACCACTACTACATTCACAGGCAAAATGTCCTGGCTTGACACATGTGTAACATGTGAGCGGACCTCGCCCTAATGTTGCTCCGGAAGTACTAGTAGTAGGAGCCTGTCCAGAAGACTTGGACTTCTTATTCCATCTCTTACGGTAGTAAGACTTTACATAACACGACATTTTGAACTCGGTCTTTATCACAGCAAATTACCTCTTGCCCTTCACCCTCTTCATATCTTAATCTAACAAATGAGCCGTATTCACCAACACTTGAAAACCTTGGGTCATCGGACTCGGGAACAGTAATCTCAGCTCATCTCGGAGTCCCTCGTAGAACCTATTTGTAATGCCCCAAAAACACTATAGGTATGGGATGCGTTTTTATGGGTTCTGGAGCCCTGGGTTTTTCCCGGCTGGAGGTCACGGGCATGTAAGGGGTGCCGACATGGGCGTGTCATTGTTGACATGGGCGTGTCAACATGTCGTGTCCTTCTCTTGAAATTGGGCTGTGTCGAGAGGTGTGTACACGGCTTGGGACACAGGTATGTTGTGGTCGACACGGCCATGTCACTCCTTATACGGGCATGTAAGGACCCGTGTCCACTAAGGGTCATGTCAGTTCCAAACAACGGTTATGGAACACGCCCAGCGACACGGGTGTGCCAGTTTGGGCGACACGGGCGTGTTAACTTGGACACGGGCGTTTCTCAACCCGTGTCCTGCTCTAGATCGATGATTTCGTGTGCAAGTAGGGCACACAGTCGTGTGTAAAGCCGTGTTCGGCCATCTGAAATAATTTTCAGAGTTAATCTGGGCCGTTCATTTTTATTAAATATGATCCAACGGCCCTGGCTTGCCTCCTAATGGTTAATGGACGGGAATGGGGAAGTTATTCCTCATTTCATCTTTGGCTTTCTCTTTCTAAGGAGAAGAGAGAGGGGAAAGCAAAAGGATGTAGGAGAAGAGGAATCCGGCCTCCGGTGGTACTACGGTGGTCCGAATCGCGTGTCGAATTCAGATTCGCGGAGGAAAGAGCGTTGCGGTCCTTTCCAACCGTGTACTTTTCTCCATGGCGCCAAAACGTGCTGCAAGGGTAAAGATTTTACACTCGGACATGTGAAGTCCTTCTTTTCTGCATTTGCATAAGAATCCTCAACCCAAAGGTAGAACGCGAAGTGATTCCTGTGGGATCAGTGGTTCATCCTTTGCTTTGTTGCATTAGAACCGGAAGTGAGTAGTACGGTTATGCATTCTGTGTGAAGCCCATCCAGAATTGAGAAGTATGGATTGGTGATGCTTTGTTTGCAAATCGGAGAAGACTCCGTGTTAATTGAATGTTCGTATGGAGTCCCTTGATGAATACCTGTGGCTTGGTGCAGAAGGAAGTACTGGAGGAAGTCTGGGAAAATGTGAGAGTTTATACTTGGTGTTCAACTAGTGTGGTCATGAGTACCATGTTGTGTGTTGTTGGGCCGTTGTGCTACAACTCAAAGCCTTGGTGGAGAACGGGCAAGGAGATGCTGTACCCGCGTCGGTCCAGTGTGACGACTGACGATGATGAGCAACGGGCAAGGCGGATCTGTACCCGCATTATGGTTGTCTAACCTTGGGTGCTTAAGTACATGTTAGGATCTCATAGCGAGAGTCTTAGGCCTACGAGCCGTAAAGACTAGGAATGCTCATTTTGGACAGTAAGGTAGAGAGACCTTGAATCGGTGGTGGCACCCTGGATTTTTCGGTACACCATTTAGGTGCCCTGAGTGCACGGAGCGTCGGGCCGTCATGCTAATGTCTGTGTTATGTTTTGGTTAGTGCGGTTATGCACAACCGTGGTGGATTGTAGTATACATATGTTGGTTAATAAAATGCTTTGCAGGGAAGGAATACCAGTACCCCGTGTTAGGGGCAGGGTCGTTATAATTGGTCATCTGAATGCTGACTGTTGCCTTATTTACCGCCGCTTGGTGGATTATTTCTTGCAGGTGGAGCTTGCCCAAGCGAGAAATAGCGGGCTGAAGCCCTGGTTGTGCTGCTGCCCTTGAAGGCTTTACTTTGCTTTACTATTGTTCATGTGTGGCCGGCCTGCAAGCCGATGTTTGTAAACCACACTCCTGTTAAGAGAAACTTGTAAGACCATAAGGCTCTGTACCTTGTGTATTTGGTTGTATACATTCCTAATTGTTAGTAGTGGACATTTCTATTGTTATTCTTGAGTTCAAAGTTTTCAACCGTGAAGCTTCCGCTAGAATGCTCTGTGTTAGGAATCATTGGTAGTTTTGATATTATAAAGTGACCTCTCTGCCTGTTCATGGAATATGGTATGGGGCCACGGTTGGACCATCTACTATATCCCATGTAATGGGTAGGGATGTTACAATTTGGTATCAGCTTGTAGGTCTTTCTCTTCCGAATTCGTGGGCGAATTCTTTTGAGAGGTGGCGAGCACGTGTAAGTGCAATCATTATAACACAAAATGAACTCAAGAATGTCCACTTAGGAATAAAAATACACTTGTTTGTGGAATCTACGTATTCCTATTTGTTTGTTTGCCATTTTGTTTAGTCGCCAAGTTGTGTTTCTTACACATATAGGTGACTCGAAGTTATGCAGGACAGTCAGAACCCCAACGTTCCGTTGAGAGTGCGGCACCAATGGAGGTGCCCACACCTCCTCCTTCTGCTGAAACTGTTCTTATAATTACGGAGACGGTACTTGCTGTGTTGAATGCTCAGTAGGCTGGACAGGCGAGGCCTACACCGGTGCCAAATCAGGCTAGGATAAGGCAAGAACCAGTAGAAGTTGTGGTTGATCTCCGAGCAGCAGATAAACAACTGAAGAAATTCATGAGATTCAATCCTCCAACGTTTGATGGGACCGGTTTGCCGGCCCGGGCGGAGGATTGGCTCTCAAGGATAAGAAGGATCTTGACAGCAATCATGGTTGAGGAGAAGAAGTAGGTAACGTTAACCACCTTCCTGCTGGAGGGAGAGGCTCGGCTTTGGTGGGATGAGGTTGAACTGCATCACTTGGCAGGCAGGCAGTTAAATGAGGTCTCGATGGTGGAGTTCTCTCGGTTGTTCTTGGCAAAGCATTTGCCGATGCCGCAAAGGATTGGTATGGAAATGGAGTTTCAACGGCTGACGCAAGGAGAAAAGAGCGTGGATTACTATCTCCATGAGTTTACTCGACTGGGACGTTATGTAGGATCTATCTTTGCCAAAGAGGAGCGTAAGACCAGTAGATTCTATGAAGGACTGCGGGATGAGCTAAGGTTTTTGCTCTCGAGTTCTGTGAGCCAAGGATTTCAAGCGTTGGTCTGTACGACTAGGTCTTTGGAGAAGGACTTGAAGAGGACACAGGGCAAGAGGAACTTGGCAGTGATAAAGCCAGAGTTCAAGACGCTATGTCCGGAGAAGTCTGGGTTCCATAAGAGATGGGGAAAGAGGTCCAAATCTACTGTACAAGCTCCATCAGATGTTGTGACAGAGGCATCTTCTGGGTATGGTTCTCGAGCCTGTTAAATGTGTGGAAAGCTGGGGAACTTTGCTCGTTACTATTGCTCTGTCCCTCCAAAGGGCGAAAAGAAGACGGGATCATCATTTGTGAAGAAAGGGAAGACATTGATGGAGTCTTCTACATCACAGGTGCTGCCTCGGGTCTTAAATCTCGGGCAATAGGAGGCTATCAAACAGGCTGTTGTCGTCACAGGTACAGGTAGTTTTTATTTTTACTTTGTGCCTTGTGTTTTGCTTGTTTTAATTTTGGTAATATAGGTTTTGTCCTTATATGGGACCATCCGGCAAGAGCCCTGTTCGATACAGGTGCCTCGCATTCGTTTTTGTCTGAAGACTTTGTCTTACGGATTTGGGTACCTAAACAGACCATGATAGAAAGTATTAAGGTGCTCCTACCTAACGGATGTGTGTTGTACGCGGATAAGTCGTGTAGTGTGGAAGTAAAGATAGGAAGTTGGGATTTCTTGGTGACCACATCAGTGCTACCGATATCTGAGTTCGATATTATCTTTGGTATGTACTGGCTTTCAGAGAAGCATGACAGTATAAATTGCACTTCCAAATAGGTTACACTGGGTCAAGATAGCGAACAAGAGACTAAGTTCAATGGCATGTGAGGGATGAGTAGGATACTGTTATTTGCCCTCCAAGTCGTTAAGGCAGTTCGGAAGGGTGCGGAGTTATTCTTCACACTTATAGAGGCTGTGGAGCCTAAGGCCAGTATTAGTAAGGTGCCGGTTGTGTTAGAGTTTGCTGATGTGTTTCCGAAAAGTATTCCAGGGTTACCACCCTAAAGGGAGATCGACTTCGCTATCAAGTTGGTACCAAGTGCGAAACCTATGGCCCGCTCGCCATATCGAGTAGCACCAAAGGAAATGGAGTAGTTGAAGGTCCAGTTACAGGAACTACTAGATCAAGGATACATACGTCCAAGTCAATCACCTTAGTGCGCGCCAATTCTCTTTGTGAAGAAGAAGGACGGTAGCTTGCGTCTATGTATTGACTATAGAGAACTAAACAATCTAACGGAAAAGAACAAATATCCGATTCCACGGATTGACGACTTGTTTTACCATTTAGTTGGCTCGACTGTATACTCCAAGTTGGATTTGAAGTCAGGTTATTATCAGTTTAGAGTTCGTGAAAGTGACATACCCAAAACTGCGTTCGGAGCACGTTATGGTCACTATGAGTTCACGGTAATGCCGTTTGGGCTGTCCAATGCTCCATCGGTATTAATGGATTTAATGCATCGGGTATTTAGGGAAAACTTGGATATGTTTGTAATCGTCTTTATCGAAGATATCCTCGTATACTCCCAATCTAAAGAAGATCATGCAAATCATTTGCGGTTAGTGTTGCACGCCCTGAGGAAGAACAAGCTCTATGCCAAGTTCTCTAAGTGTGAATTTTGGCTATCGTTAGTGGCTTTCCTTGGCCATGTGGTTAGTGGAGAGGGCATTGCGGTGGATCCGACTAAGATTGTTGTTATTCAGGAGTGGCATGTTCTTACTGCTGTGGCGGAGGTCAGGAGTTTTCTTGGACTGGCGGGCTACTACAGGCGCTTCTTAGAGAATTTATCGCGGATAGCCTTGCCTCTCACCACACTGACGAGGAAGTATCAAAAGTTCGTTTGGATGCTCGAATGTGCACGAGCTTTCGAGGAGCTAAAGCGTCGGTTGACCACGGCGCCAATCTTGACATTGCCATGTGGTTTGGACGGCTTTGAAGTGTATAGTGATGCATTAGGGAGCGGCTTAGGCTGCATTCTTCTATAGTTTGGGAACGTGATAGCTTATGGCTCATGCCAATTGAAGGTGCACGAACGGAATTACCCCCTCCATGATTTGGAGTTGGCGGAGGTAATATTCGCACTTAAACTGTGGCGTCATTATTTATATGGCGTGAAAGTGGATATATTCACGGACCATAAGATCCTGAAGTATCTGTTGGATCAGAAGGATCTAAACATGCGACAAAGAAGGAGGATGGAGTTTCTTAGAGACTACACCTTTCAGATTCACTACACTCCCGGTAAGGGGAATGTCGTCGCGGATGTCTTAAGTCGTAGGACTCCGACAACGGCTAATTGGTTGCTAAGGCATGATGAAAGCCTAATTCGAGAACTGGAAGTATTAGACATTTCTTGTGTTGACAAGGATTCAACTACAAAGGCGTGTTTGAACTGGACAGAGGTACAGTGTGACCTTACGGATCGAGTTCAACAGACAACAAAACTTGATGAAAGTCTACAACGGTATGCAGCGGAGAGTTCAGATTCTCTGTTTTTGAGAGAACTAAGTTGTCTACCTAAATCACCTAGAGGGGGGTGAATAGGTGAAGTGCGTGTCAAATGCGGAATAAAAATTAACACAGCAAAGATCAAGCAATCACACAGACGACAAGAGATTTATAGTGGTTCCCCAATCTTGGGTACGTCCACTTTCCTCACCGATCTAGCAAACCACTAGACTCGGCTACTCCACTATCTCGGATTGAAAATAATCCTACACCTCAGAACCACATTCCTACAAAACTCGATCCAAATCGGATCTACACTCGGAAGATAAGGCCTTCCTACAAAACTCGGAGAAAAACTCCTACAAAGAAATTTGTTTGAAAAGAAAATACAAACAATATATTGCACAGATCTGGATCTTTGATAGTCTTCTTCCTTGAGAACTTTGGCTTGATCAGAATATGTTGAGGATGACTTGAGAGAGATCCACAGATCTGAAAAACGGAATCACCTCGATCGAGAAAATAAATCATTAATCTTTGAGGCTCGGCGAGATCGAGTGATTATCTTTCGTTTGGATCGCTGGAGAAACAAAGTTGAAAGCAGCGATCGGAGATCGTCGATCCAGACCTTCTTCCGTGAATGGCAATGGCGGCGGCGTGAGAAACTAGGGTTCACGGGAACTTTTCTCTTTCTTAAAAATAATAATCTCTGAAAAACTTGTTATTAGTCAAATCTGAAAGGACCTATTTATAGGTGGACTCCAACGGTCAGAAATTTAATTAGAGATGACATGTGGACCAATCAGAAATGATTAATTCGAAATACACAGTGAAATTGTACTTGGAGAATTTCAGGAATATTTAAACAGATATACTCGAGACAGAGAAGAGACCTACTCGAGTATAAGATGTTATATACTCGAGTGGATAGGAGGAGCATACTCGAGTATAAAAAGAGAAGCTACTCGAGTGATTCAGAGATAAACACTCGAGTGATTTAGAACTACTCGAGTATGAGAGTATGTACTCGAGTAAAAACACTTAGAGAAAACTTCTCAAATAAAATAGGAAGAACTACTCGAGTAGAAGAGTTGGAGATACTGGAGTGAGGGAAAAGTGAACTACTCGAGTATCTGGGGAAGATTACTCGGGTAATTACTAAGCTACTCGAGTATGAAAAACTACTACTCGAGTACAGAGTCACTTACTCGAGTATATAGGGAACTACTCGAGTAGGTAGACTTAGAAACTTTCTGAGATGAAAAGTGCAGATCTACTCGAGTATCAACAGAACACTTACTCGAGTAACTAACCAACTACTCGAGTACAAGCTATCACCTACTCGAGTACATTACAGTCTACTCGAGTATGTAATCAAACTTACTAGAGTACAGACTCACTTACTCGAGTGTACAAATGAGGTACTCGAGTATGTGGACTTAGAGAATATTTCGGATCTAAGGACAGAAGGATCTACTCGAGTATAAAAAGTGACCTACTCGAGTGACTAACTATCTTACTTGAGTAAGCTTATCTACACGAGTATACAGTGTCTTCTCGAGTATTTCTAAGGATTTACTCGAGTACTAAGTCACTTACTCGAGTATATGAAGGAAGCTACTCGAGTATGTGGACTTAGAAAAAAAATTCTTCTGAAAAACTATAAACTTCAATACTTCAGTCCACCAATCCAAGTGCATGTAGAAAGTGTATCCCAATAGAGAGGCTATACATGGGCCAACACTTTAGATCACACAATGAGGGATTACATTGTATGGTCCTGTGTTTGGTGACCCGTTATAGACTGACATTGGTCTACACTTGGCAATAAAAACCTGCACACATACAACTTAAACACAATATCAAATACACTTAATTCATCTTAGTTCAAGGTCTGACCTCCTACAAATCTGAGGTATTGTGGAGACAAATCCCAACAATCTCCCCCTATTTGTAGATGTCAGCACCCTCTACACTAAGGTGAATTACTTAGAGTAAAAAGAACAACAAAATTAAACTGAAGCATGATAAATAATAAGATAGCCATAATCAGAATCAAAAATATATATATATAGAAATGTTTTTAACAGATTAAACAGTCCATTTCCACATTTTCATTGACTCAAGAGGGGGCTCCTTTGTGCATTCTTTCTCTCTTCAGCTCTTGCCTCTCTAGGTAACTGAAAGGTTTAGGAAAATATGTTCTGGGCCTAGGAGGAGCAGCTGGGTTGTTGTATCCCCAATTTCTGTCATGAAGTCTGATCTTGATCTGGGATGCTTCATAAGCTTTCCATTTTGAATAACTGTAATACTGATCTCTGTGCTCACCAAGATCTGTTATTAGCTTCACGGTATCAAGGATCAGAGATTTGGAGGTTGGACTCCAAACTTCAGAATGAACAATTTTTGATCTACCTTCAGAAGCTGGGGCAGGCTCTTTTCTAGGTGCAGAACGGCTGACAGAAGAGCCGTCACCATATTTCCTTTTCTTCTTTGGGACACCTTGAGAACTAGGAGGAAGTTCATCTTGCCAAATATCAATATAAAAGAGAGGAGGCTCAGTCACATCACCAGCAGGTCTGGGTGAAAAGACTGACGCATCTCCTGGAATGTTTGCCTGAGCTGGAGTATCTGCTGGAGGATGTTCTTCAAGAGGGTCCAAGAACTTGGGAATGATGGTAGGGTTGAGTTGAGAATTTGGGAAGTTCTGATTATTTACCCATACAGCTGTATCATAAATGTAGAACTTGACAGATTAGAGTTGAGATAGAATATCTGCTTTCATATTCTTGACTAGATCATTCACAGTTGTTTGAGCTTGTTCAGACAGCTTTTCAATAACTTTTTCAACTTGTTCTTTGACAACTTTCTCTCCTTTGCTGATATCTACAGCTAGCTGGGCAATTGATTCATCTCTGAAAGTGCCAACCTCTTCACATACTTTCATCACATTTGCTTCAGCATTCTTGTCTAATATTATCTGATTATGTGCAACAGTTTCAGCTTGATTCCTTAGTTCACCTATACTTGTAATAGTGTGATCCATAGCTTTTCCACCCAATTGAAACAATCTCTTTAGCTCATCAGTATTGGCTTGAATTTCAGCAAAGCCTCTACTCATCTCCTTTTCAAGAGTAGAGACTTTGTTATTTGCTGAGGCTAGAAAGTCATCAAAGTACTTTCTTTGTTCACTGAGTAACTGTTCAATCTTGCTTGCCAGATCTGAAGAAGTAGAAGCAGTTGAAGTTGGGGCAGGGACTGAAGGAGCAGGAGCAACCCATGGAGGGATTTCAGTAATTTCCACTGAGCTTGCAGCTCTCTTGAAAGATTCTATCTGAGCAGATTCTTCTGTATTAATGAAGGAGGGAATAGAGAAGTCCAAAGTCTTCAGAGGAGCCTCCACTGGTTCTGGAGATACTTCCTCATCATCAGACAGAAGAATATTGTCAGGCTGGCTTTCCTCTGCAGCAGAGGACTGAGCAGGAGACTAGATAGGAGACTGAGCTTCTGGAGTCTTAGCAGGAGACTGAGCAGGAATCTGAGCCTCTGGAGTCAGTACAACTGATTTATTGTGAAACAAGGGAGCATCTGAGCTGAGCTCATCAATCAACCTATTAATATCTTCTGCAGTAGACAGTAGGGTTGCTGGATCTAGAATCTCTGAGTAGGGATCTGCTGGACGAGGAGAAACTGGAGGGAGAGAGTCCCTGACTTCTGCTTGCTGTGAGGGTTCTGATGAAGCTGGGTACTGAGAATGAGATGAGGCAGGCTCCCCCTCAACTATTGCACCAGAGGTAGAAGCAGTTTGATGTGGAGGAGGAGATGGAATCCTGTCATCAGGTACACTAGTTTCTTGGGAATCTACTGAGGGGACATCAGCTTTGGATGCTTGGGCTGAGTTGCGAATTTTAATTTCATATCGCTGGATGGAGGATACAGAAACTTTTTTCATGTGATGCAGTGGAGTCCCTTTGGATAAGTTAAAAACTGAAGGATTGATTTCATGAATAAGGAGGGAAATAATTCTTGCAAAATTAGGATGCTTAATGCTTTCTCTGATTTTATCTAGGATCAACAGTCCAAACTAGAATCGTTTGCGGCAGATAATGGCTTGCATTATATCAAACATTTCCATAGAAATGTCTCGAATGGAATAAGTTTTGCATAGCAGTATCTTAGCAATTACATCCACTAGAAATTTTCCTTCTAAGTTGAAATCAGCTCTGCTAAAGGAATGGGCTTGAGGGTTACTTCCACAGAATAAACAGGTTCTTACTGAGTCTTCAGCAGTCATTTCGTCATCATCCTCTACTACTGGTAGTTTTAACAGAGCAGCTAGTGAGTCTTTGTCCAGTTGGATTTTTATCCCTCTGACCTTGGATTTCAGGAGCTTTCCATTTCGTTTAACCTTCAGATTCTGATAGAACTCTTCAACAGCTGGGAAAATAACTTGGCACGGCGTCTGGAGAACGAACGACAGTCCGGCGGTCTCGAGCAAAATCAGTAGATTTCGAAAATCATCTGAAAGATCGGCTATCCCTGCGGGGGCAAGTTCTGAGCCGATGCCGATTTTGGAAGAGGGGGCCATCTGCGATTCTGGAGGACGGGAGAGGCGAAGACGACGATGCTCTGCGGTTTTCCGGAAGATGAAGAGTCGACGGCTACTCGAGAGAATGAGAAGTGGAAAGGGATTTTTCGATTTTTCTTTATATATATGATTTTAGTTAGGTTAAAGAAAAAATAAATTCATACCTGAATGAAGCGGCAAATACCTCAGTGCGAATAGAAAAATTAGAAATCCTTGATATGAATCCCGTATACTCGAGTAGGGAACATCATACACGAGTATTAGATAGAGCATACTCGAGTAGGTAACATCATACACGAGTATTAGATAGAGCATACTCGAGTAGGTAACAGCATACACGAGTATTAGATAGAGCATACTCGAGCAGGCCAAGTTTGTACACGAGTATATTGTCAAGTACCCGAGTATGTAAGTCCTTTTACCTGAGTAATGTCCGTCTACTCGAGTATCTATCTGGATATACTCGAGTATATTTTACTTGAAAGACAATTTTCCTTGGGAGATGTATATTTCCACTGAAATCTGTTACTCTGAGCAGCCAACACCACTGATATCTTCTTGATTTGTGAGGCCATCACTAGTCTTCTTTGTTGAGCAGCCCAAGTTCCGTTTTGAAGAACGAGAACTTGGACTCGTCCAGCGGCTTGGTGAATATATCTGCAACTTGCCTGTCTGTGGAGACATATTGTAGATCTATGTCTCCATTTTCCACATGTTCCCGGATGAAATGATAACGAAGCTCTATGTGCTTGGTCCGGCTGTGGGAGACTGGGTTGTTGGCGATTGCTATAGCGCTGGATGAGTCGCAAAACAAAGGAATGTTCTGGAACTTCATATTGTAGTCTTCAAACTGATTTTTGATCCAGAGAAGCTGTGCACAACAGCTGCCTGCAGAGATGTACTCTGATTCAGCTGTTGAGATGGCAACACAGTTCTGTTTCTTACTGCTCCAGGAAATAAGTCTCCTTCCGAGGAATTGGCAAGTCCCGGAAGTACTTTTCCTGTCGTCTTTGCTTCCTGCAAAATCGGCATCTGAAAATCCAATTAGTTCACTATCATTACTTCTTGTGTACCATAAGCCAAGACTTGGTGTACCTTTGAGGTATCTCAAGATTCGCTTTGCAGCAATGTAATGAGATTCCTTAGAGTTCACCTGAAATCTAGCACATACACATGTTGAGAACATTATGTCTGGTCTACTTGCGGTAAGGTAGAGTAAGGACCCAATTATGCTTCTGTACTTGGTTTCATCAAAAGGTTTCCCTTTCTCATCCTTGTCTAAAGACATAGCTGAGGCCATTGGAGTCCTCATAGAGGTTGCATTCTCCATTCCGAATTTCTTGAGTAGCTCTTTGGTGAACTTGGTCTGTGAGATGAAAATTCCATCCTCAGATTGTTTCACCTGAAGCCCTAAGAAATACTTCAGCTCTCCCATACTGCTCATTTCAAACTTCCCTTGCATAAGTTTAGAAAACTTCTTGCAGAGGTTGTTATCTGTAGAGCCAAAAATAATGTCATCGACATAGATTTGCACTAGCAAAATCTTGCCTTTTATTTCCCTAAGAAATAATGTCTTGTCTATCTTTCCTCTTGTGAACTTGTTCTGAAGAAGAAAGGTGGACAGCGTCTCATACCAAGCTCGAGGAGCTTGTTTAAGACCATATAAAGCTTTTTGTAATAAGTAAACATAATTAGGATAAGTTGAATCAACGAAACCTTGTGGTTGCTCTACATACACTTCTTCCTTTATGTCACCATTTAGGAAGGCGGACTTAACGTCCATTTGATAGACGGTAAAGCCCTTAAGTGCAGCGTATGCAAGAAATAACCTGATCGCCTACAGTCTTGCCACTGGAGCATAAGTCTGGTCGATGTCAATTCCTTCTTCTTGACGATATCCCTTTGCGACAAGTCTGGCTTTATTCTTTATGATGGTTCCATCTTCGTCCATCTTGTTCCGGTAGACCCATTTTTTCCCAATGACGTTCTTACCCTTGGGTCTAGGAACAAGTGTCCAAACTTTGCATCGTTTGAACTGATTCAGTTCTTCTTCCATGGCTAGGATCCAGGATGCGTCGGAGTTGGCTTCCTCAAATTTCTTTGGTTCAACCTGTGAAAGAAAACTTAAGTGTAAATTCTCTTTAGTTGTACCTCGACGAGTTCTGACGCCATCCCGAGGGTCTCCTATGATTTGATCAATGGGATGATCCTTCAAATGTCTGAACTCTAAAGTCCTTGCATCTGGGATCTCTTCAGCCACTGGAGTTGCATCTTCAGCTGGGATGTGTTCTTCATCTTATCATCTATCTCTCCAATAGGGGTTGTAGAGGTAATCTTGATGAACGTCTCGTATTTATCTTTAGTAGTTTCATCCAAGCTAAGTTCCTTCAATTTTGTACCTGCATCTACAATAGGCACACTAGACGAGTTGCTGTGCAGCAGACTCGTCTCATCAAATACAAGGTGTATCGACTCTTCTACTACCAGAGTTTTTCTATTGAATACTCTATAGGCCTTACTATGGCTACTATAACCTACAAAAATACCTTCAAAGCTTTTCTCACTAAACTTGGTAGTGTGATACTTACCGTTGTTAAGTACGAAGCACTTACAGCCAAAGATTTTAAAATACGAAATGGTTGGTTTACTGCCTTTTAAAAGTTCGTAAGGAGTCTTATCATGGTTCTTGTTAATGAGAGCTCGATTTTGCACGTGACAAGCGGTGTTGATGGCTTCAGCCCAGAAGTACTCTAGAAGTGAAGCATCACTCAACATGGTCCGGCAAGCCTCTATGAGTGTTCTGTTCCTTCTCTCAGCTACTCCATTTTACTGTGGAGTGCGAGGAGAGGAAAACTCATGAAAGATACCTTGACTTTCGCAGAATTCTGTCATGGCTCCAGACTTGAATTCCGTTCCATTGTCACTTCTGATTTTTACTACGGAACAGTTATATTCATTCTGGGTTTGCCTAACAAAATTAGTGAAAATACTGAAGGTATCTGACTTGTGTTTCAGAAAGAACACCCACGCAAAGCGCGAGTAATCATCCACAATAACCAACGTATATTCCTTACCTCCCAAACTTCTAACTTGCAGTGGACCAAACAAGTCCATATGGAGAAGCTGTAAGCTTCTATTGGAATCCTTGCCTATTATGCTTTTAAATGAACTCCTTGTTTGCTTGCCTTTGATACAGGCATGACAAGGACTGTCCGTAATGCACTTGACATTGGGGGCATCACGTACTAAGTTTTGAGAGAATAATATATTAATAGTTTTGAAATTAATATGTGCTAGTCTCTTGTGCCATTGGTCAGCAAGAGATGCACTATTTTTTGCTAAAAGACATACTGGTGTAGAATTGTCAATACAAATGAAATTTAAACAGAAAATATTTCTGCTTCGAGTGCCTGATAAAATAGTTTCCATGTTGTTAACCGATTTTATCAAACACTTGTCAGCATGGAATTCAACTACATATCCTTTATCGCATAGTTGGCTTATGCTGATGAGATTGTGTTCCAATCCTTCAACATAGGCTACATCCGAAAAGGAAACACTACTGTTAGAAATCATACCATAGCATTTAGTTATCCCTCGATCTGAACCTCCAATGATGACCTTTGGTCCGTTGCAGACTGAGGTGAAATTCTGGAGTAGGCTTCTTGTCCCGGCCATATGCCGAGAACATCCGCTGTCCAAATACCAGATTGGCATTTTGGTGGCCTTTGGACATACCTGCAATTACAATCACTTAGCCTTAGGAACCCAAACAGGTTTGGGTCCTTGGTCTAGAGTTAGAAAACTCCCCCTACGAGTATTAGCCTCATGAGTGGTCATTCTCACGTTGCTAACTTGAGGGGTTGCAGCATTACTAGGATTGAACCAACAATCGATGGCAAAGTGACCAATTCTGCCACAACACCAACAGTCGAACCTGTTGTATCTTTGCCTAGTGTATTCCTGCTTGATTTTCTGAAATGATGGTTTAGCAGGAACCTTACTTTTGGAGGAGGAGGCTTCATGATGAAGACAGCTGCATGAAGTCTTCTCCTTCATAGGCTTTTCCACAATAGGTTTTACCTTGGGTGTCTTCTTGATGTTATTACCATGAGCATAAGGTCCATAGCTTTGAAGTTAAATCTCTTCATAAGGCGCTTTGAAGACACTCTCGCCAAAGTTACGAGGACGAGTCCAACCTTGGTATCTTGATTTAGGCTTCTCAGGGATCGGCCTAGAAAAGTGTCCATAGGTAGACTCATAGTCGAGTTCGTTCGTTGGAAAGATGACTTTCTTGAACAGAACTGGTTCCAAGGGAGCTTCCCTTTTTCTTCAGCTAGAGCCTTCTGGGCAGCCTTATTCTTTCTCTTGGCCTTCTTTCTCCTAGAGGATTTACTAGAAGAACCAATGTGGCCTAAACCAGCACCCTTGGCCTTAGCCGAGAATTCAGCAACGAGTGGAAGAACTGTCTTAGGCTTTGAGAAACTCTCAACAAGTTTCTTCTCATCCTCAAGTCGTTGTTCCAATTCTTTGATGATTTCCTCTTTAAGGTCGAGGTGCTTGAGAGCTTGATTGTATTCATCCATAGCACTATTGAAGTTCTCTTGAAGAGAGTTAGTCTTAGCAACTTCTTCTCTCAAGTTGCTCTCACTAGCCTGTAGAGATTTTATCTCTTTGGCTTGAGTTTTCACTAATCTACGACATTTTTCGTAGGTCATGAGCAACTCTTTGTACTGGGCCATGAGTTCAGATTCATCTTCAGAGGAATAGCCCTCTTGCTCATTATCATCATCAGAATCAGAGAGAGGAGTGTGAGATTTTACCTCCCCAGTGAACTGGGGGACTTGTTCATCATCTGAGTGAGCCATGAGCCCAAAATAGGCTTCCTCTTCTTCACTCGACTCAGATGAGTCGGAGTCGCTGAGAGTTTTGCTCTTCTTGGCTACTAGACTCTTCTCTGTCCTCTTCTTGTGGTATGAGGATTTCTTTTCCTCTCTTCTGCCACCCTCTTTCTTCTTGTGAGTGCAGTCTGCGATGACGTGACCTGGCTTGTTGCAACAATAACAAACGATGTCAGTCGAAATCTGTTTGTTCTGTTTAGAGTTATACCTGTCATGGCTACTTGAGCCTTTCTTTCGCTGATCACCGTCACGTCGTGATCTTCTGAATGAGGCATCTTTGCCTCTCCATTGCTTCTTCTTATTTAAGAATTTCTTGAATTGCCGGGAGAGCAATGAGAACTCTCCTTCAGATAGTTCTGAGCCAGATGAGCTTGAATCAGATGATTCTTCTTCATCAGCTTCAAGAACTGGGGCAGGAGAGCTAGCCTTTGTCTTCCTTGAGCTATCTGCCTTTAGAGCGACAGACTTCTCCTTGGATGCAGACCTGCTTATCTCTTCTTCAGCTTTTCTTGAGTTGATTTGCAGCTCGTAAGACATAAGCTTTCCGAACAGATTCTGCGGGTCTGTCTCAGCTAACCTTCCAAACTCCTGAATGGCACATACCTTATTGTCCCATTCCTTGGTTAGGGATCTTAAGAATTTGTCATTGAGTTCCCCATTGGTGAAGACACGTCCATAAACTCTAAGGCCATTTACTATCTTGAAGAAGTTCTCAAAAGTGTCAGCTATGGCTTCCTTATGACCCTGCCTGAAGGCTTCATATTTCTGGTTCAGTAGGGACCTTCGATCATCCCTCACTTCTTCTATACCTTCCATTAGAGTCACTAGGGATTGCCACATCTCCTTGGCAGATTGGCAATGAATCAGATTCTGCAGCATTGAGTCATCGACTGCACTTGCGATAGTATTTTTAGCTTTCTTGTCCAACGAGACAAGTGCAATCTCGTCCTTATCGAGATCCATCAATTTCTTTGGAACTTGCTTAGATGAATCTATGGTGGAGGTGGTCATAGGAATGTGGGGACCTTCTTCAACAATCATGAAGATCCGGGGATCTACTGCTTCCATAAAGAGTTTGACTCTTTCCTTCCACATAGGAAAATTGTTCTTGGTGCAGATAGGGAGCTTAGCAAAATCCTTGGTCTTACTCATGCTTGAAATTTCTCTTGAGACAACTTGGTAAGGATTAGATCAAGGTGTTAACCTTTTAACGATCAACCTCCCTCTGATACCAATTGAGAGAACTAAGTTGTCTACCTAAATCACCTAGAGGGGGGTGAATAGGTGAAGTGCGTGTCAAATGCGGAATAAAAATTAACATAGCAAAGATCAAGCAATCACACAGACGACAAGAGATTTATAGTGGTTCCCCAATCATGGGTACGTCCACTTTCCTCACTGATCTAGCAAACCACTAGACTCAGCTACTCCACTATCTCGGATTGAAAACAATCCTACACCTCGGAACCACGTTCCTACAAAACTCGATCCAAATCGGATCTACACTCAAAAGATAAGGCCTTCCTACAAAACTCGGAGAAAAAATCCTACAAAGAAATTTGTTTGAAAAGAAAATACAAACAATATATTGCACAGATCTGGATCTTTGATAGTCTTCTTCCTTGAGAACTTTGGCTTGATCAGAATATGTTGAAGATGACTTGAGAGAGATCCACAGATCTGAAAAACGGAATCACCTCGATCGAGAAAATAAATCAGAAATCTTTGAGGCTCGGCGAGATCGAGTGATTATCTTTCTTCTGGATCGCTGGAGAAACAAAGTTGAAAGCAGCGATCGGAGATCGTCGATCCAGACCTTCTTCCGTGAACGGCAATGGCGGCGGCGTGAGAAACTAGGGTTCACGGGAACTTTACTCTTTCTTAAAAATAATAATCTCTGAAAAACATATTATTAGTCAAATCTGAAAGGACCTATTTATAGGTGGAATCCAACGGTCAGAAATTTAATTAGAGATGACACGTGGACCAATCAGAAATGATTAATTCGAAATACACAGTGAAATTGTACTTGCAGAATTTCAGGAATATTTGAACAGATATACTCGAGACAGAGAAGAGACCTACTCGAGTATAAGATGTTATATACTCGAGTGGATAGGAGGACCATACTCGAGTATAAATAGAGAAGCTACTCGAGTGATTCAGAGATCAACACTCAAGTGATTTAGAACTACTCGAGTATGAGAGTATATACTCTAGTAAAAACACTTAGAGAAAACTTCTCAAATAAAATAGGAAGAACTACTCGAGTAGAAGAGTTGGAGATACTCGAGTGAGGGAAAAGTGAACTACTCGAGTATCTGGGGAAGATTACTCGTGTAATCACTAAGCTACTCGAGTATGAAAAACTACTACTCGAGTATAGAGTCACTTACTCGAGTATATAGGGAACTACTCGAGTAGGTAGACTTAGAAACATTCTGAGATGAAAAGTGCAGATCTACTCGAGTATCAACAGAACACTTACTCGACTAACTAACCAACTACTCGAGTACAAGCTATCACCTACTCGAGTACATTACAGTATACTCGAGTATGTAATCAAACTTACTCGAGTACAGACTCACTTACTCGAGTGTACAAACGAGGTACTCGAGTATGTGGACTTAGAGAATATTTTGGATCTAAGGACAGAAGGATCTACTCGAGTATAAAAAGTGACCTACTCGAGTGACTAACTATCTTACTCGAGTAAGCTAATCTACACGAGTATACAGAGTCTTCTCGAGTATGTCTAAGGATTTATTCGAGTACTAAGTCACTTACTCGAGTATATGAAGGAAGCTACTCGAGTATGTGGACTTAGAAAAAAAATTCTTCTGAAAAACTATAAACTTCAATACTTCAGTCCACCAATCCAAGTGCATGTAGGAAGTGTATCCCAATAGAGAGGCTATACATGGGCCAACACTTTGGATCACACAATGAGGGATTACATTGTATGGTCCTGTGTTTGGTGACCCATTATAGACTGACATTGGTCTACACTTGGCAATAAAAACCTGCACACATACAACTTAAACACAATATCAAATACACCTTAATTCATCTTAGTTCAAGGTCTGACCTCCTACAAATCTGAGGTATTGTGGAGACAAATCCCAACAGTTTTCTTTTGAGGACGGCCTTTTGCGAAGAGACAGACATTTGTGCATCCCATGTAGGGGTAAAATTTGTGAAGAATTGATGTATGATGCCCACTTCACAAAATATTCAATTCACCCCAGGAGCACGAAGATGTATAAGGATATGAATAAAATATTCTGGTGGCCTGGAATGAAGAAGGATATAGCACATTATGTTGCAAAATGCCAGAAATGTGCCTTGGTAAAGGCTGAATGCCAAAGGCCAGGTGGTCTTCTGAAGTCGTTGCCTATTCCAATATAGAAATTTGAAGACATCCCGATGGATTTCGTGCATGGGATGCCGAGATCGCAACGCGCTAATGATGCAGTTTGGGTGATTGTGGACCGGTTAACTAAGGTGTCACACTTCATCCTGAACCGGAAGGACGACTTAGTTTACAGGTTGGAAAAATTGTATGTGGATAATATTGTATGATTGTATGGTGTGCCCCGTAGCATCGTTAGTGATCGTGATGGGCATTTAACTTCGGGAGATTGGAGGCTAATTCACCAACTGTTGGGTACGAAATTGCATTTCAGTATGGCCTTTCATCCTCAGACGGATGGTCAAGCCGAAAGGACCAATAGGACATTGGAGGATATGCTCTGAATGTGTGCACTAGTATTAGGAAAGAGTTGGGAAGATCATCTATATATGATCGAGTTCGCCTACAACAATAACTATCAAGCTAGTATTCAGATGGCGCCCTTTGAGGCCTTATACGGTAGGAAGTGCCGTACCCCTTTGTCTTGGGCGGAGACTGGCGAATCGAAGTTATACAAGCGAAAAGAAATGGATGATGCTAACTCGACTATTCGGTTGATTCGAGAAAGATTGTTGGTTGCTCATGACAGGCAAGCAAAGTACTACAATGCCAAGCACCGAAATGTAGAGTTTGCTGTGGGCGATTGGGTATACCTGAAATCTAAACCGTTCAAGGGCATGTCCAGGATACGGCGTCTGAAAAAGCTGAGCCCGAGGTATTTGGAACCGTTTGAAGTGATAGGGTGTGTTGGTGAGGTTGCCTATCGGTTAATGCTTTCAACAGAACTTAGTGGTTTGCATGACGTGTTTCATGTCTCGGTATTAAGGAAAGTAGTGAAAGAGACATCTGAGTTGGTAGATGTGGATCGTGTATCTGTCGATAGTGGTCTGACGACGAAGGTTAGGCCTATTCGGATCGAGTATACAACGGTTAAACAACTACGAAATAAAGCTGTCGAGATGGTCAAGGTCTGATGGGACAATTGTGGCCGAGAGGAGTTGTCATGGGAGCAGGAACAAGCCATGCGTACTGAATTTACCGAGCTATTTTTATAGTATTATTGTAACCATGTGTTTTGACAATAGTATATTTGTATAGTATATGAGTTTGTTTTGTGCTTAGTGAATTTCAGGACAAAATTCTTATAAGAGGGGGAGAATTGTAATGCCCTAAAAACACTATGTAACATCCCATTTCCGGCTAGACCCCTAGGAGTCAGTTTGTCGTAACAGAACCCAAAGAAACCCAAGAATTGAAGTCCATCGACCAAGATTTCGAGTCACGGGTGGGTCATGCCCGTGACCGACCCGTCACGCCCGTGACCTAGGGCGTGAACCCCTTCGACGATCGTCGATCTAAGGAAGACAATTGGCGAACTCAGAATTTGCATCATGGGTCTGTCATGCCCGTGACCGACACGTCACGCCTGTGACCTAGGGCGTGACCCCCTTCGACGATCGTCGATCTCAGGAAGACGATCGACGAACTCAGAATTTGCATCACGGGCCTGTCACACCCGTAATTGACATATCACGCCCGTGACCTAGGGCGTGACCCCCTTCGACGATCTTCAATCTCAGGAAGACGATCGGTGAACTCCGAATTTGCATCACGGGCCGGTCACGCCCGTGATCGACATTTCATGCCCGTAACCTAGGGCGTGACCCCCTTCGACAATCGTCGATCTCAGGAAGACAATCAGCGAACTCAGAATTTACATCACGGGCCTGTCACGCCCGTGATTGACATGTCATGCCCGTGACCTATGGCGTGACCCACTTCGACAATCATCGATCTCAGGAAGAAGATCGGCGAACTCAGAATTTTCCACACGGGACAGTCATGCCCGTGACCTACGTGTCACGCCCGTGACCTAGGGCGTGACCCCCTTCGACGATCGTCGATCTCAGGAAGACAATCGGCGAACTCAGAATTTTCCACACAGGCCTGTCACGCCCGTGACCTACGTGTCATGCCCGTGACAAAGGCCGAAACATCAGCCAGGCTGGAAATTACTTTAACACATGCTAGAATTAACTCTGATTATGGGGAGTTACACCTGGAGTATTTATGGGTCGTTTCCTTCTCTAATCACTTAATAAAATGAGGAAGAGTTGACCCAATAGGAAATCACCACTTGGACACATCATTTTGTCTTCCACCTTTTCCTCTCCCTCCACCATAACCGAAATATTATTAAGAGGAGAGACTTCATGGCCATAAATGCTTACCCTTTCCCCTCCCCACTTAGTGATCTATAAAAGACTCCTTAGAGCAAGATGAGAAGTTTACACTCATGACCAAACGGATTTGAGTTATTGTTCTTGCTGTAGGAGAAGTTCGGGAACGCCACCACCGCGCCATGACAATCCGACGTTCATCTCACCTCCAAACCGCGAACAAGGTCCTCCTCTACTTCTTCTTTTATGGGTAGATCTTAGGATCTTAGAAAGGAAGTTTGTGCTCAAAGGAGCCAGACCTATCTCATGTTTTCATGGAAAAACCATGAAAAATATATTTTCGGGTACGCCGGAAACCGCCACCTCCGGCGGCCAAACCACCGCCGACCGATAGCCATCGCCTCGACGGAGGTGGTGGTGGTGGTGGCCGACCAGGTAAGTGACTGGACGGCCGGCGATTGATTGCGGAAGAGCTACAGGAAATATATGTTTCAGAGTTCAAGTTTTGGGTTCTGAAGAAGATGAATAGTAAAGATATTTTTATAATATAAAAATTATGAATATAGAATATAAGGTAAATATACATTAAATGGGTCATTTTGATGGTTCAAAAACAAGGCAATTAGAGTCCAATTTAGGAAAAAATGGTTAGTCACGTAGCCCTTTGAGTCTAGATTAATTTAAAATTGATTTCAACTCGTTTGGGTTAGCGGTTTGACCGCTGCACTCATTTTAGTGGGGTATGTATCTAGAGTTGGGCAGGAACTTAAATGAATGCCCCCTCTTCGTCCCTTGTCCAAATGACCTGAAATTTAGATAGGCGGTTACCCTTAGCCATACCTAGAGATTGTACAAAAATGGGAATTTTTGGATACACTTTGCCTAAGGTTTTTGTTTTAATTTAATTAAGTTAGAGTAATTTATTTATGTGGTCAAATGACCTCCAAACCCTCCCAAATTTTGTTGAGTGGTCCCTGGCTATAAAACCTAGCTTTGTACAAAATTTCAACTCATTTGGATGAGTTTTGGATAGAAAGTCACCTATTCTTAACTAGACATTAATAAGGCGTTTTCGAGTAAAAAGTGCACAAAGAGATTGGAACGGTCAAATCACCTCAATAGAGGTTGATGTTTTGACCACTGACTTAGAAGGGTTATTACAACCCACTTGGAGAAAATGGTGTGGTTTAGGGTAGATTTACCCTGGGATCCAAACTCAAACCCTAAATGGAGGGTTTTGAGGGTTGTGAAGGACATGGGGGCAATTGCCCTCGTATTGCCATGAAATTCAGTAGAGTTGACGTTAGCATGATATAAATCATCTGGAAGGAATTTTGGAGGATTTGGAGATAGGTAGATACCTCAAAACTCTAACCTTAGCTTTAGGGTAAAATACCAAATAAGTAAAATCTTTCACTAAACATTATTTAAAAGTTGTGAAACTCGGGTAGAGTGAGTTTTGGAGTGGGTAGAATCTATAGCAATTTTACTGGAAATTTATGATGTTTATTTCCAGCTCTTCATTTGTAAAGTTTGTTATAGCCCTAATTTATGTTTTAATTATTTAGATCTTTCTATTCATTGAAACCCCATGAAATCTTTGAAGTAAATGTTATAGCAATTTGTTAAATTAATTAAATGCCAGATAAATTAGGAAAATTATAGTTTTCTGATTATAGGCTAATCATATCGTGATATACCTCCAGTAAATAATTTTGGGCTTTTTGATGATTATCTAGATTATCTCCTATTCGGTTAAACATATAGTCTAGGTTTGTCTGCATATAGCAATTTGTTAAATTGCAATAGGACATGATCTGGGATAGTTGTTGGAGTTTGTCATTTTGTCTGGGTGGATAGATGTGGATGATTTCGTAATAGAATGATATGAAGAGTAGTGAGAAGTGGTGTTGGCTAGAGTTAAGAGGTGCTTGGGTTCGACGAAAGATCGTATTTCCCGAAGAGAGGAAGGTTAAAAATCACCCTAGGTTAGTCTATCGTAATATGAGAAGGGAATGGGTAAAGGGAATCAACTAATAATAATAAGTGCCTTGCGAAAGGAAATGATGGGCTTCAACTACCATCATAGTTCCTAGTGCCCTTTGAGAGCCCTTAACAGGGAATGCCGGGGGAAGTCCTGGGCTAACGTAAACTGTATAAACAAACTGATAGAGTAACTTAGTAATTAGGGTTGCACGTTTCACAAACACTGTTAGCATAGGAAGATTGTCGGGAGATTCGGCTCGATTAGTTAAGAGATGGACGGAATGGTCCGTGGAGCTTCGACTCGATTGGTTAAGGGACAGACGTTTTGGTCCGGGGAGCTTCGACTCGGTTTTTATTTGATTACGATTAAATTTGTATGTGCATAAAAGGAAAGAAAATTAAGGTGGTGGGTCTTCGGTATTGGAGGGTCGATGCACCGACACCAATACGCTGACTCGGCAAGTGTGGTTAGTACAAAACCAACAGAAGTCCTGTGCGCCAGCCGGCAAGAGTACGCAGGAGTCCGCTTCGTGCACCAAGCGTTGAGGCGTATGATAGGTCTGACCGGTAGTGCTTTATATGTTTAGAGGTGGGCATGGCCAAACCCACTACTTCCGTCTGCCACTACGGGGGTATCATGGGAGGTAACGGCTCCGAAAGGGGGAACTAAAGGTCTGTGTGAACAGAGTCGGGTGTATGAGTTGCACTTGCATGTTCCATCATACCCACTTGCATGTCATAGCATAATCGATTAAATTAACCCGTGACACCTAAAGTATAAGTGGAATGGGACGCTTATACATTAGGAAATGCAAAATGACCCCTTCGTCTATAAGCTTGTGTGGGCAAGTTTATAAATTAAGATTAAATTAAATATATATATGCTGCTGTTTGATAACCGACACCCAAACGTATAAGTGGTATGGGACACTTTATACGATGGGAGCCTTGCAGAAGATCCCTTGGCTTAGGTGCTTCAGCACATAAGTTAAGGTTATATTTCCTACTTTCTGTTATTGCCATTATTTATTATAGATTTGCTAGATTAGTTGCGCTACCACCTAATTCTTTGATTTAATCTCCACCTTCATGTCCATCCATTTCTTCCTCTCCGCTCGGTGCCTAGGGGCCATGGGGGAAGGGGTAATGGATGATAGGGCTTAGTCTTTATGACTAACGGTTTTCGAACCGCATCATTTTAGAGAATCGTGGAGCTCAGCACGGGGGAGCAAACCCAGAGACCAGTGCGCTTGGAGATGGGGCAGTCTAGCTCCGGAGTTCATACAGCCGGGACTGTGAGTCTCAACCTTGAGTAGATGTTCTATTTTTGCTTCCGCATGAGTGATTTGTAGGGAGGACATGATGTACCGGGCATAAGCCCATATTTTTAGTACTCTGATATATTATTCTGTGGACACTCCCTTCGTGGAGACTTTTTTTCTATATATGTGATTTTCCTATGGACTTGCTTTTACTCTTCATTGTGCTACCTTTCTGTGATGGAATTGGCCGGCAGAATCGGCGCTTTGTGGTGATGACCCATCAGGGCGTGAAGGTGTCACCGCAAAGGGGCAGTTCTGGGCCTAAGACCCCGATGTTTTAAAAGGAAAAAAGGGGGAATTACAAGTGGTACCAGAGGAAACATCGATCTGAAAAAGGTGGCAGTCCACTAACCCTGGGTCACCCCCGCTCGAGTTTAGTTTGGGGACAAACTAAGCAGCGGAAGCAGTGGTGTGCCCATATGGGGATCACATATAAATTGTCCACTTTTAGTAAAGATTGAATCTTTTCTCAGTTTGGGTTTTGTAACGCAGCCTCCAGTACAGCCTACGCCACAAGGTGGAGTTAAACAGGCTATGGATGTTGCACTACCTCCACCGGTCCCCACTCCTTTTCTTCAGTCAGACATGGGACAGACTCTGACAGCCATTCTGGAGGCTTTCAGGGCCCAGTAGGTTCTGGTCCCCCAGCCAAACCCGGGGGCCATCTAGTTGAGCATCTTCCGAGGACTTTCTCCCCGATCCTACTTGGGGATAGAGTCGGCGGTTCGGACGGAAGAGTGGCTGGATATTATGTACGAGATGCTGACCGGGATACGGTGCCCCTGGGAGGAGAGGGTGGCTCTGGTTGTCTCTTGCCTAGAGTCCCATGCCAAGAGGTGGTGGAAGATGCTGCTGGACACGACGTTTGTCGATAGGGAGATTGCGGAAGTTACCTGGGAAGATTTCAGGGCCGCGCTGCTAGAGAATTTTGTTCCGCAGTCGGCTAGGGATGAGTTGGAGGAGCGGTTCTTACAGTTAAAGCAGGGCACCCGGACGGTGGTGGAGTACCATCGGGAGTTCGACCATTTGGCTCGATATGCAGATTCTTACCAGCTGGAAGAAGCAGGGTACATTAAGATGTTCTATAAGGGCCTGCGGGAGGACTTGAGGGAGGCTTTGTTGTTTGTATCCGACAGGCCTATCTCCCAGATTTTAGAGATGGCAAAGAGGATTGAGGCTGATTAGCACACCACTCGGGGCCGGAAGCGGCAAGCGGAGGATCAGGGCCGGAGAGCCAGAAATGATCAGCGGCGAGGTGCGATACCGGATGGGAGAAGGACAGAGGACCAGCCTCTTCAGGAAGTGAGGCAGGAGCCGAGGGAGCAGGTGATATTGGCCCCTCAACCTCTTCGGATGCAGGAGATGTCGAGACCCGGGGGAATGGCGTATACCCCACCAGAGTGCTTCCATTGTCATCAGATTGGGCACCTCCTGAGGAACTGCCCCATGAGGGGGGCACCACCTCCAGCACCACAAGGTGGCCCACCTACTCAGCATTTCAGAGGCCGAGGATGCGGCCGAGTTCGTGGATACCAGGGGGAGATTGTAGACAGGAAAGGGAGCAGGTGTATGCTTTGGACCTTGCGCAGCCCCGCAATCCAGAGCAGGTCATAGCAGGTACGCTGCAATGTTTCATTATTTTAATAGAATTTCCTTCTCAGTTGTTTAATCTTATAACCGCACTAGATAGATTAATAAGGAAAAAAAACTCGTTATGGAACCCTAAGACATCTAATCACCCCAGGTATAGTCTTCATCAGCGGCAATCTTGCCCTTACGCTTTTCGATACTAGAGCTACTCACTCCTTTATGTCGGAGATGTTCGTAGAAGGACTAGGGGGCGTGGAGCTATTCACGGGCTCGAAGATGAGGGTGCGTCTACCTGATGGATCTGAACACCTTACCTCGGACCACTGCAATATGGAGGCATAAATTGGTGGAAAGGCATTCGAGGCTCCAGCGACGCTTTTGAAGCTAGCGGACTACGACCTGATCCTGGGCATGGCATGGCTGCACTGGAACCATGCCCAGATTGATTGCCAAGCAAAGAGGATCACTGTGAGACACGGGGACTCTTTTATTATTATCGAAGGTATAAGACCTGCCTCTCGTATACTCTTATCTTCGGTACAGGCCGTTAAGGCCAATCTACAGGTAGAGGAGGTTTATCAGATTCTATTTGAAATGACGGAAGTCAAGAAGTCTTTGACAGACATCCTGGTAGTACAAGATTTTGCTAATGTTTTTCCAGAGAAGCTGCCAGGTCCAGCTCCGCACTGGGAGCAGGACTTCAGGATACAGCTTTTGCCAGGGGCAAAGCCGGCATCTAGGGCCCCTTACAGGATGGCCCTGAAAGATTTGACAGAGTTCCTAAGTCAATTGCAGGAACTAGTAGAGGCAGGGTTTGTCCGGCCAAGCTCTTCACCGTGGGGATCCCCGGTGCTATTCGTTAAGAAGAAGGACGAAAGTCTCCGCTTATGTATTGATTATCGAGCTCTGAATAGACTGACGGTCCGGAATACATACCCGCTACCATGGATTGACGAGTTGTTAGATCAACTGGAGGGAGCGCACTTCTTCTCGAAACTTGACTTGAGGTCAGGTTATTACCAGCTACGGATTCGGGAGGAGGACATTCTGAAGACCGCCTTCAGTAGTAGATACGGACTGTTTGAGTTTACAGTGATGCCCTTCAGGCACACAAATGAGCCGTCAGCATTTATAAGCCTCATGAACAGAGTATTCGAGGAGTACTTGGATATATTCGTCATCGTATTTATTGACGACATCCTCATCTACTCAAGGATGGAGGAGAAGCATACACGACACATGACATTGACTCTATAAGGGCTACAGGAGCATCAGCTGTACGCAAAGTTCAGCAAATGCCAGTTCTGGTTAAAGGAGGTGGCCTTCTTAGGTCATATTATCAGCGGTGCTGGGTTGGCAGTAGACCCAGCCAAGATTCGGGCAGTTCAGGATTGGCCACCGTTGAAGACAGCCACAGATGTACGGAGCTTTCTGGGACTTGCCGGATATTACCGGAAGTTCGTCAAAGGATTTTCCCGGATTGCACTCCCTCTTACATCCCTGACGAAGAAGGAAACACCTTTTGTTTGGACGACATAGTGTTAGGCGGCCTTTGTGGAGTTGAAAGGTCAGCTTACCTCGGCTCCCATTCTCGCTCTTCCGTCGAGAAGGGAGGGATTCTAGGTGTACACGGACGCCTCCTACCAGGGGATGGGTGCCGTTCTGATACAGAATAGCCACGTGATAGCCTACGCCTCCCGACAACTGAAGATACATGAGAAGAACTATCCGGTACATGATCTAGAGATGGGTGCAGTGATCTTTGCTCTGACGATTTGGCGACACTACCTCTACGGGGTTCAATGTGACATCTTTTCAGATCACAAAAATCTGAAATACGTAGACACACAGAAGGAACTCAACATCAAACAGAGACGTTGGGTGGAGTTCCTGTCGGATTACCAGTACACCATGCACTATCACCCTGGGAAGGCAAACGTGGTGGAAGATGCTTTGAGCCGGAGAGGAGATACCTCAGGGAAGGGACCACATCTGATGTCCATGGAGCTAGTTTGGTCATTCAAAGATTTGCAGATATCACTAGTATCCGAGAATGATCCAGAGCTGTATAGGGAGTATCTAACATCGATGGTGGCCATAGATGATATTCGGGACCGCATCCGGGATCGACAGAGGACAGATGCATGGGCAGAGCCGATATTCCAAGCCTTGGAGGAGGGTTCGACGGGAGATTAATCACTGAGAGATGGTTTGCTAAACTTTAGAGGCAGGGTCTACATACCCGCAGGAGGCCCGATTCGGGAGGACATCATGGCGGAGGCACATTGTAGCAGATATTCTATACACTCGGGGATCACCAAGATGATAGTAGACTTGAAGAAGATGATGTTTTTGTCAGGGATGAAGAAGGGCATTACATACTTCGTGACTCATTGCGAGGCATGCCAGTTTATGAAGGTGCCCAAGACGATCGTGTCGGATCGGGATGGCTGGTTCACTTCCAGGGAGTGGAGATCCGTGCAGGCTTACTTAGGCACGTGATTGACCTTCAGTACCGCATTCCATCCCCAGACGGATGGGCAGACGGAACGCACCAATCGGATGCTGGAATATCTTTTGAGGCTATGCATTTTGGACCGCAGGGAACCATGGGAGAAGCTCTTACCCCTGGTCGAGGTCTCCTATAACAACAGCTACCAGTCCAGCATCGGGATGGCTTCCTATGAAGCCTTGTATGGAAGGAAATGCAGGACCCCGCTTTCTTGGATTCAGGACGAGGATACGAAGGCGTTGGGATCGGATTTTGTTGAAGACACCGAGGCTCAGGTGAGACTGATCAGAGACAGGATGTTAGAAGCGCAGAGCCGACAGGCTAATTATTATGACGCCCGGCATCGTCAGGTGGAGTTTCAGGTGGAGGACCGAGTGTTTTTGAAGGTCCGGCCCATGTGTGGAGTTTCACGGGTTCGCGGTCGGATAAGGAAGCTCAGCCCTAGGTATATGGGCCCTTACAGGATCCTGGAGCGGATCGGGGCCCTAGCCTATCGGCTGGAGTTGCCACAAGAGCTGGCAGCTCTACACGACGTCTTCCACATTTCTTCACTTAGGAGGGCTCTTCTACGCCCGGAGCAGCAGATTTTGACCACCGAAGGGCCGGTAGCTTCAGACCTCTCTATTCACTTGGAGCCGGTTCGGAACGATGACAAACGAGTACGGATCTTGCACCGCAAGAAGATCCTCTTAGTCAAGGTTCTGTGGAGGAACCACGGTTAGTAGGAGCACACATGGGGACCGCAGGACATAATGAGGCAAAAATACCCGGAGTTGTTCAGTCAGGTATACCTCACCACCTCTTGGTATACTATAAATTACCTTCTTGTATTGAACCGTTAGGACTAGATAAGGGAAATTGAGAACCTAGGCATACGCACTCAGTCAGGAAAGTAGGGGCTAATCTTTTGTTTATTGGGGAAATTGCCTTCGTTTATCAAACAAGTAATCTCGCTTCGACTCAATAGGAAAACCATATGGGATGTTACAAGTTTATTTTATTTCAGTAGAAATCCCCGTAGGCTTAACCTCAATTTCGGGGACGAAATTTTTGTTTTGTTTATTGGGATTTGTAACATCCCATTTCTAGCTAGACCCACAGGAGTCGGTCTGTCGTGACAGAACCTAGGAAACCCAAGAATTGAAGTCCATCGACCAAGATTTCGAGTCACGGGTTGGTCACGCCCGTGACCGACCAGTCATGCCCGTGACCTAGGGCGTGACCCCCTTTGACGATCGTCGATCTCAGGAAGACGATCGGCGAACTCAGAATTTGCATCATGGGTCTGTCACGCCCGTGACCAACATGTCACGCCCGTGACCTAGGGCGTGACCCCCGTCGACGATTGTCGATCTTACGAAGACGATCGACGAACTAAGAATTTGCATCACGGGCCTGTCACACTCGTGATCGACATGTCACGCCCGTGACATATGGCGTGACCCCCTTCGATTATCGTCGATCTCAGGAATATGATCGGCGAACTCAGAATTTGCATCACGGGCCTATCACGCCCGTGATCGACATGTCATGCCCGTGACCTAGGGCGTGACCCCCTTCGACGATCGTCAATCTCAGGAAGACGATCGACGACCTCAGAATTTGCATCACGGGCCTGTCATGCCTGTGATTGACATGTCATGCCCGTGACCTAGGGCATGACCCCCTTCGATGATCGTCGATCTCAGGAAGACGATCGACGAACTCAGAATTTTCTACACGGGCCTGTCCTGCCCGTGACCTACGACTCACGCCCGTGACCTAGGGCGTGACCCCCTTCGACGATCGTTGATCTCAGGAAGACGATCAGCGAACTAAGAATTTTCAACACGGGCCTGTCACGCCCGTGACCTACGTGTCATGCCCGTGACAAAGGCCGAAACGTCAGCCAGGCTGGAAATTACTTTAACACATGCCAGAATTAACTCTGATTATGGGGAGTTACACCAGGAGTATTTATGGGCCGTTTCCTTCTCTAATCACTTAATAAAATGAGGAAGAGTTGACCCAATAGGAAATCGCCACTTGGACACATCATTTCGTCTTCCACCTTTTCCTCTCCCTCCACCATAATCGAAATAATATTAAGAGGAGAGCCTTCATGGCCATAAATGATTACCCTTTCCCCTCCCCACTTGGTGATCTATAAAAGCCCCCTTAAAGCAAGATGAGAAGTTTACACTCTTGACCAAATGGATTTGAGTTATTGTTCTTGCTGTAGGAGAAGTTTAGGAATGCCACCACCGCGCCATGACAATCCGACGTTCATCTCGCCTCCAAACCGCGAACAAGGTCCTCCTCTACTTCTTCTTTTATGGGTAGATCTTAGGATCTTAGAGAGGAAGTTCGTTCTCAAAGGAGCCGAACCTATCTCGTGTCTTCATGGAAAAACAATGAAAAATATATTTTCGGGTACGCCGGAAACCGCCACCTCCGGCGGCCAAACCACCGCCGACCGATAGCTATCGCCTCGACGGAGTTAGTGGTGGTGGTGGCCGGCCAGGGAAGTGACCGGATGGCCAGTGACGGATCGCGGAAGAGCTACAGGAAAGATATGTTTCTGAGTTCAAGTTTCGGGTTCTGTAGAAGATGATTAGTAAAGATATTTTTATAATATAAAAATTATGAATATAGAATGTAAGGTAAATATACATTCAATAGGCCATTTTGATGTTACAAAAACGAGGCATTTAGAGGCCGATTTAGGAAACATGGCCAGTCACAAAATTTGTATCCCTTCGAGTCTAGATTAATTTAAAATTGATTCCAACTCGTTTGTGTAAGCGGTTTGACCGCAACACCTGTTTTAGTGGGGGCTGTACCTAGAGTTGGTCAGGAACTAAAATTAATGCCCACTCTTCGTCCCTTCTCCAAATGACCCGAAATTTGGGTAGGGGGTTACCCTTAGACATACCTAGAGGCTCTCCAAAAATGGGAATTTTCGGAGACACTTTGCCTAAGGTTTCTGTTTTAATTTATTAAGTTATAGTAATTTACTTAAGTAGTCAAATGACCTTTAAACCCTCCCAAATTTTGGTGAGTGGTCCCTGGCTATAAAACCTAGCTCTGTAAAAAATTTCAAATCATTTGGATGAGTTTTGGATAGGAAGTCACCTATTCTTAACAAGGCATTAATGAGGCATTTTCGAGTAAAAAGTGCACTAAGAGGTTGGAACGGTCAAATCACCTCAACAGAGGCTGATGTTTTGACCACTGACTTAGAAGGGTTATTACAACCCACTTGGAGAAAATGGTGTGGTTTAGGGTTGATTTACCCTAGGATCCAAAGTCAAACACTAAATGGACGGTTTTGAGGGTTGTGAAGGACATGGAGGCAATTGCCCTTGTATGGCCTTGAAATTTAGTAGAGTTAACGTTAGCATGTTATAAATTATCTTGATGGAAACTTGGAGGATTTGGAGATAGGTAGATACCTCAAAACCCTAACATTAGCTTTAGGGTAAAATACCAAATAAGTAAAATTTGTCACTAAACATTATCTAAAAGCTGTGAAACTTGGGTAGAGTGAGTTTTTGAGTGGGTAGAATCTATAGCAATTTTACTGGAATTTTATGATGTTTATTTCCAGCACTTCAATTATAAAGTTTGTTATAGCCCTAAATGATGTTTTAATTATTTAGATCTTTCTGTTCATTGAAACCCCATGAAATCTGGGAAGTAAATGTTTTAGGTCAGAATGGTTACCCCTGAATTTTTGTCTAATTTTTAGTTGAGTAAATCTAGTACTTCATCAACAAATATTAAAAAGGGGTTTTATGGTTTAAAAATTAATTATAGATGATATTGCTGTAAAAAATTATGGGACATAGGAATTGAGACATTCAGGCCATTATATGCTTGTAGATATTTATTCATGATTTTTAGAATAATAGTTATGGCACTTTCTTTACAAGTCCACCTTTTGGAGATTTTTGATAATTAATTTATTCAGAGATTAGTTCTTGCTGGAAAATTATGAAACTCGTCCAATGCTATTATTAAGGTTGTATCTGCATAATATAATTGATTTATAATTTTTGGATGGATATTCTCTGTACTTGATTCACAAATAACGAAAGATAGAAAATAATGCTAAAATAGTTTTAGTGCCCTTTTGTTGATAGAAAAATTGTGATACTTTGGATTTACCATATTGAGATAGCAAAATATTTATAATAATTTTGTTGGACATCTTGCATGAGTGCTTAAGGTAGTTCATGTTCAAACTAATAGCCCATGGAATCTTTGAGGAAATTAATTAAATGTCAGATAAATTAGGAAAATTATAGTTTTCTTATTATAGGCTAATCATATTGTGATATACCTCCAGTAAATAATTTAGGGCATTTGGATGATTATCTAGATTATCTCCTATTCGGTTCGACATATAGTCTAGGTTGGTCTACATATAGCAAATTGTTAAATTGCAATAGGACATGATCTGGTATAGTTGTTAGAGTTTAGTCATTTTGTCTGGGTTGATAGATGTAGATGATTTCGCAATAGAATGATATGAAGAGTAGTGAGAAGTGGTGTTGGCTAGAGTTAAGCGGTGCTCGGGTTCGACAAAAGATCGTCTTTCCCGAAGAGAGGAAGGTTAAAAATCACCCTTGGTTAGTCTATCGTAATATGAGAAGGGAATGGGTAAAGGGAATCAACCAATTACAATAAGTGCCTTGCGAAAGGGAACGATGGGCTTCAGCTACCATCATAGTTCCTAGTGCCCTTTGAGAGCCCTTCATAGGGAATACCGGGGGCAGTCCGGGGCTAACGTAAACTGTATTAACAAACTGATAAGAGTAACTTAGTAATTAGGGTTGCACGTTTCAAAAACACTGTTAGCACAGGAAGATTTTTGGGAGCTTCGGCTCGATTGGTTAAGAGACGGACGGAATGGTCCGTGGAGCTTTAGCTCGATTGGTTAAGAGACAGACGTTTTGGTCCGGGGAGCTTCGGCTCTGTTTTTGTTTGATTACGATTAAATTTGCATGTGCATACAAGAAAAGAAAATTAAGGTGGTGGGTCTTCGGTATTGGAGGTTCGATGCACCGATGCCAATACGCTGACTCGGCAAGTGTGGTTAGCACTTCGACAATAGAAGTCCGGTGCGCCAGCCGGCAAGAGTACGCAGGAGTCCGCTTCGTGCACCAAGCGTTGAGGCGTATAATAGGTCTGACCGGTACTGCTTTACTGGTTTAGAGGTGGGCGAGGCCCAACCACTGCTTCCGTCTGCCACTACGGAGGTATCCTGGGAGGTAATGACTCTGAAAGGGGGAACTAAAGGTCTGTGTGCATAGAGTCGGGTGTGTGAGTTGCACTTGCATGTTCCATCATACCCACTTGCATGCCATAGCATAATCGATTCATTTAACCCCTGACTTCTAAAGTATAAGTTGAATGGGACGCTTATACATTAGGACTTGCAAAACGACTCCTTGGTCTATAAGCTTGTGTGGGCAAGTTTATAAATTAAGGTAAAATTCAATATATACATGCTGCTGTTTGATAACCGACACCCCAACGTATAAGTGGTATGGGACACTTTATACGATGGAAGCCTTGCAGAAGATCCCTTTGCTTAGGTGCTTCAGCACATAAGTTAAGGTTACATTTCCTACTTTCTGTTATTGCCATTATTTATTATAGAATTGCTAGATTAGTTCCGCTGCCACCTGTGGGCCATGGGGGAAGGGGTAGGGGATGATAGGGCTTAGTCTTTATGACTAATGATTTTCGAACCGCATCATTTTATGGAATCGTGGAGCTCAGCATGGGGGAGCAGCCCCAGAGACCGGTGCACTTGGAGATGGGGCAGTCTAGCTCCGGAGTTCATACAGCCGGGACCGTGAGTATCGACCTTGAGTAGATGTTCTATTTTTGATTCCGTATGAGTGATTTGTAGGGATGACATGATGTACCGGGCATAAGCCCATACTTTTAGTACTCTGATATATTATTTTGTGGACACTCCCTTCGTGGAGACTTCTTTTTCTATATATGTGATTTTCCTATGGACTTCCTTTTACTCTTCATTGTGCTACCTTTCTGTGATGGAATTGACCGGCAGAATCGGCGCTTTGTGGTGATGACCCCTCAGGGCATGAAGGTGTCATCGCAAAGGGGCGGTTGTGGGCCTAAGACCCCGGTGTTTTAAAAGGAAAAAAGGTTGTCTTACACACTTTAGGTATGGGAAGTGTTTTTATGGGTTCTGGAGCCCTGGGTTTTTCCCAGCTAGAGGTCACGGGCGTGTAAGGGGTGCCGACACGGGCGTGTAAAAGTTGACACGGGCATGTCATCATGTCGTGTCCTTCTCTGTAAACTGGGCTGTGTCGAGAGGCATGTACACGACTCGGGACACTGGTATGTCGTGGTCGACACGGCCATGTCACTCCTGATACGGGCTTGTCAAGACCCATGTCCACTAAGGGTCGTGTCGGTTCCAAAGAGCGGTAATGGAACACGCCCACCGACACGGGCCTGCCAGTTTGGGCGACAAGGGCGTGTCAACTTGGACACGGGCGTGTCTCAACCCGTGTCATGCTCTGGATAGACGATTTCGTGTGTAAGCAGGGCACACGGCCAGACACACGGCTATGTGCAAAGCCGTGTTCGGCCATCTGAAATGATTTTTAGAGTTAATTTGGGCCGTTCGTTTTTATTAAATACGATCCAACGACCATGTCTTGCCTCTTGATGGTTTATGGACGGGAATGGTGAAGTTATTCCTCATTTCATCTTTGGCTTTCTCTTTCTAAGGACAAGAGAGAGGGGAGAGCAAGAGGAGGTAGGAGAAAAGGAATCCGGCCGCCGGTGGTGCTACGGTGGTCTGAATCGCGTGCCGAATTCAGATTCGCGGAGGCAAGAGCGTTGCGGTCCTTTCCAACCGTATACTTTTCTCCATGGTGCCAAAACGTGCTGCAAGGGTAACGATTTTTCACTCGGACATGTGAAGTCCTTCTTTCCTGCATTTGCATAGGAATACTCAACCAAAAGGTGGAACGCGAAGTGATTCCCATGGGATCGGTGGTTAATCCCTTGCATTATTGCATTAGAACCGGAAGTGAGTAGTACGGTTAGGCATTCTATGTGAAGCCCATCCGAAAGTGAGAAGTACGGATTGGTGATGCTTTGTTTGCAAATCGGAGAAGACCCCGTGTTCATTGAATGTTTGTATAGAGTCCCTTTATGAATACCTGTAGCTTGGTGCAGCAGGAAGTACTGGAGGAAGTCCGGGAAAATGTGAGAGTTGATACTTGGTGTTCAACTCGTGTGGTCATGAGTACCATATTGTGTGTTGTTGGGCCATTTTGCTACAACTAAAAGACTTGGTGGCGAACGGGCAAGGAGATGTTGTACCCGCATCGGTCCGGTGTGACGACTGACGATGATGAGCAACGGGAAAGGCAGATCTGTACCCGCGTTATGGTTTTCTAACCTTGGGTGATTAAGTCCCTGATAGGATCTCATAGCGAGAGTCTTAGGCCTGTGATCCGTAAAGACTAAGAATGCTTATTTTGGACCATAAGGTAGAGAGACCTTGAATCGGTGGTGGGACCCTGGATTTTCCGGTACACTATTAAGGTGCCCTGAGTGCACGGAGCGTCGGGCTGTCGTGCCAAAGTTTGTGTTATGTTTTGGTTAGTGTGGTTGTGCACAACCATGGTGGATTGTAGTATACATATGCTGGTTAATAAAATGCTTTGCAGGGAAGGAATTCCGCTGCCCCGTGCTAGGGGCAGGGTCATTATATTTGGTTAGCTGAATGCTAACTGTTGCCTTGTTTTTCGCCGCTTGGTGGATTGTTTCTTGCAGGTGGAGCTGGCCCAAGTGGGAAATAGCGGGCTGAAGCCCTGGTTACGCTGCTGCCCTTGAAGGCTTTACTTTGCTTTACTTTTGTTCATGTGTGACCGGCCTGCGAGCCGATGTTTATAAACCACACTCCTGTTAAGAGAAACTTGTAAGTCCATAAGGCCTTGTACCTTATGTATTGGGTTGTATACATTACTAATTATTAGTAGTAGACATTACTGTTGTTATTCTTGAGTTCAAAGTTTTCAACCATGAAGCTTCCGCTAGAATGCTATGTGTTTGGAATCATTGGTAGTTTTGATATTATAAAGTGACCTCTCTGCCGGTTCGTGGAATATTGTGTGGGGCCTCGGCCGGATCTTCTATTATATTCCATGTAACGGGTAGGGATGTTACACTATTAATCTTAAGCTCTTTGTCAGCAGAAGTAGATCCCGCATAACGTCCCAACTTGGTAAACTCATGCAGGTAGTCATCCACACTACCCTCTCCCTGAGTTAAACGCTGAACTCATTTTCCATAGCAATCCGCTATGATGATGGTAGATGCTTTGCCAAGAAAAATCTAGAAAACTCCTCCATCGAGATATCTTATAGTCGTCTACCCGCGAAGTGGTGTAACTCAAACTCATTCCACCAAATACGAGCCTCTCATTCCAACAGGAAAGTGGCGAAGGAGACCTTCTTCCCCTCCTCTGTTTCTATCGCCATCATTATCCTCTTGGCTCACGAAAGCCAGTCCTCTTCCTACGTCGGGGATCCAGCACCAGTAAATGTAGGAGGACTAAAGCTCATGAATTGCTTCAGCTATCGTTCAGTCACTCGCTTATCATCCAAAGACTCCGCAGGCGCTTGTCTAGTGGATATAGGCTCGGCTACACAAACCTATACTAGCTCCATTGTAGGTCGCACCTGCCCAGTCGGCTATGCATTCATCATTGAAACACTGACTCGACAACTAAGTGTACTATTTCCGCAGAAGGAGGAGGTAAGGGCACATCAGCTGGTGTCGTACTCTCAAAAGATCGTTGGGGTTTAGACTACCCCCAACCACTTTTAATCACCTACAAGTGTAAAATACACAATTTAGCGACTTCTCAAAAAAAAATAATTACTATTAGGAACGCGCAGGTTCCTCAAACATGTCTATTTTTATTCCAAAGTAGACATTCTTGAGTTCATTTTTGTTATAACAGTAAACACAGATACGTGCTCTCTGCCCCTCAAAAGAATTCGACCATGAATTCGTAGGAGGAAGACCAAGACAAGCTGATACCAAATTGTAACACTTCCATCTGTCTCATGAAATATAATTGAGAGTCCGGCTAGGGCCCCACGCCATATACCACAGACAGTCGACGGAGATATATTTTAATTTCAAAGACTAAACGAATCCTAACTCAGAGCATTCTAGCGGAATTTTCAAGGGTTAACTTGAACTCACTGCATACGAATGTCCACTATATATATATCAGGAATGTTTACAAAAATACACAAGAAGTCACGATCTTAAGGCATTACAGTTAAGCTTCAAAAATGTGGTTTACAGACATCGGCGCACGGGCCGACCACACATGAAAATAATAAAGTTCTTCGCTTGGCATTGAAGGGCCGACATTGCATCAAGGTTTTTAGCCTACTATTTCCCACTCGACTCTCCAGCACCTGCATAGGGAGAATCCACCACAAGGGTGGCAAACAAAGCAATAGTCAGCTTTCGGCTGACCAATTTATAACGACCTTACCCCATTCCTGGGGAAGGGTATTCCTTCCCTGTAGGAATATCATTAATACATAGATATATTTCAATAAGGCACACTCAAGCACCATTCAAAATATCTCAAATGAGTGCCTCAGCGGCCAAACGTTCTGTGCACTCAGGAAATATTTTCGATGTACCGGATTGCCAGGGTACCACCACCATTCAGAGGTCCGAGACATGACGGTCAACTTTGAGCATTCTAGTCTTTCCAGCATGGGGCCTGATACTCTCATTATGCCAACAATAAAAGCTAATTAATTTATGTAATCTAGTCCAAATGACAAAATACGGTTACGGTTCAGCTATTGCTCGTTGTTCAATTCGTTAGTTCAATCTAGACTGATGCGAGACGGCTTCCCCTTGCCCGTTCGGCTCATTTGCCTTTAATATCTCATAGCTCACACTAGCAACACGGTCTCCGAGAGACTAGCTTTGTCAATTAAGTACTATATGGAAGCTATCACCAGTGATAGTCACTATCGCTTGGCGTTAGCGATAGAACTCTCTTTTGTCTCGAGACTCAGCCACAACAGGGACATCTTCCCAGCCAAAACCCTGTAGCATCCTGTAGTGCCAAAAAATTGGTCTTTCAGAGCAATCATATCTCATCAAGAGCTATCTCCACCGAAACTCGCTATCTCCCGACGATATCAACCAATTATGCAAACTATGGTATATTCTGGATATTTTCCTTAAGCACACATCAAGTACTTCCTGCAACTCTCATTTCACAGGTACATCCGACAGACCCCGTAAACTACTCGTTTATACTCAAAGTCTTTTCTTGCATGCAAAATAAACATCACCAATCCTGACCAACCTATCTGAATGGGCTTCACACAACATGCCAATTCCATACTACGATTTTCAGATTTATTATGCAAAACCATCCGGGATATCACGTATTAATGCATCGTAATTCCCTCGATTCTCCACCTTTTGGTGGGGGATTCGACGCATATGCCAAAAAGGAGGCCTTTACATGTCCAAGAATGAAGATCATTACCCTAAGAATTTGTATCGGAGCCATTAGCAAGCTTTCTATCCGGCTGGAAAGGAGTGCCACGCTTTCCTCTTCATGGATCTTTCCTTAGTTCTCGATTTCACCCACGAGATTTCTTTCACAAGGTAGCAGAGCTTAAGGCTTCAGCCTTCTTCTTCCTTTCTTCCAAAAACTTGATGATAATGATGAGAGAGAGTGAGAGATGAGAAATGAATCTTCTCTCCACTTCTTCTCTGGTTAAGCAGCCTCAGGAATAAACCCAACCACACGATCCTCTCATTAAAAGAAAGCAAAGGCCACAATTTTAGCTGGCAAGTAAAAATTAATACTATCGTCAGGCGATATTCGCTATCGCTTCGGCGATATTATTGGCAATCTTGCCGACCAGACCGTGTGGTCTGACCTGGCGGTCTTAGTCAGGTCACATTTAGAGCAAGTGGAGAGCACCCTGCCGACCTCAAAGGCCCTTGCCTCTACCGCTTGGCGGTAGCGATTACCACCCTACCGTAGTGAGGCTTTCCCCGGCGTGGCCTGGACAGTGGCTTTAGAGATATGTGTAGATTAGTGACCTGAGGCAGCGGCCTAGTGACTTAGACAGCGACTTGAGCGGCCGGAGCGACTTGAGCGGCCTGAGCAAACTGACCGGGCTCTAATCTACCTGTTGTATCTTCTGTACCTGGTTACTTTATTCTACATGCACTCATACTTAAAATAAGCTACAATATAGGATTATTAATCAAAGGGAAAGCCCGCTGCCATAAAGGCATTTACTGCGGTGGGCGAAGTCTGGTCTCGCCGCAAGCTACCGACAATCTCTTCTTCTCCTCTCTCTTCTCTTCACTTGTAACTCAAAGTAATCGGCTGATCATTATTCATCCCCCCTTGTTCGGACCTTGTGGCATGATGAAACTTTTGGCATCAACACAATTAATTAATGGAAGGACTGTCTTGTGCTTGGAGAAGCTTGCAACTAGCTTCCTTTTTATAAGAAGCTTGTCCTCCAACTACTAGATTTTTCTATCCATTAATTTCAGGGCTCTTGATTGCTCACTAAATTTCTTAATAGATTCAGTCTCCCTTGCTTTTGCCTTGCATAACTCTGTGTTATCTACGAAGACATTAAACAAGTTCCCAAACTGATTTATTAGCTCATCATTAGAGTTTGCATTGAAGTCCTTTTTGAGCAATCTGAAGTCAGATTTTTCTTGAGTTAGCCTTTCAGCCTTATCAAGTTTTACTCCCTGTCCTACGAGATTAGTTGTTGGGTCCGACGTTCCTTCACTTGACCCGTGGCGCTCTACTACTTATTTAAGAAATTAAGTAGCGCCCTTTCCAACGGTCCGAGATTTTAGAACAGTTGGGTGTGCGTTTGATCCTACATTTGGTATCAGAGGAGGTCATGGGTTCAAGACCGTAGGGATGCTATTAAATCCTGATTTTTCCCTTCTACCTGTGTGGGTCCGGCGGGTCAGAACCCCGTGGACATGTGGTAACCCCAACTCTGAGCCGACGGGTTGTGCTGAACTCCGGCGGGATTGTTGGGTCCGACGTTCCTTCACTTGACCTGTGGCGCTCTGCTACTTATTTAAGAAATTAAGTAGCGCCATTTCCAACGGTCCGGGCTTTTGGAACAGTTGGGTATGCGCTTGATGCTACATTAGTTATCTCGTTAGCCTGTGAATTTATAACATCATACCCATTCCAAAGAGTATACAAGTGGTTCCGTCCGTGACCCCATGACATACAAACCGAACAAGCTAAAACCTTACGAAATGAGTAATAAACAAAAACTAGACACCACAAAGTACACTAATCTGAAGTATTTCATTTAAAGCAAACCAAAATAATCGCAATACTAATAGGAATGAAATGTCAAAATGTTATTAGACTTAAGGCAGTATATGCTTTCACAAGTGTACAATTATCTACATGTTTTACATACATCGGCACGTAGAGAGGCAATACATGAAAGATATTAACACTAAACTTTAGCCTTCAAGGGCCAACACACCATATCGCTTTAGCCCACTATCTCTTTCTTGGCTTGCAAGAACCTAGACAGGTACATTCCACAAAGACGTGGCAAAAACACCAATCATCTTTAGCCGACCACAATTGTATAACGATCTCACCTCATTCCAAGTGCGGTGGTACTCCTTCCCTACAAGCAAGTAGTATATATTTTCACAATCACCATAAACGATGGAACACACATCTATATGTTTTGTGATTTCATTGAATACTTTTTGTGTACCCCCCCCATCCAAAATATCATTCACTTAGATGGTTTAATTGAGCGACTTTTGATCATCACATCATTATGTTACACAGACTTCCCTGAGATTAGTGCACCGAGGAGCTACCTCTTCACCGACTCAAACTAGATTGGTTTGGATCATCTTTGCTTGGCTCTCTCATCATTAATAACTAGCACAATGTGGATCAGCTTCATCTTCGCCCGCTAATACAATAACAAATATTATCTCTTTTGATCGGCACCCAAGGCCACAAAACTTAGGCACACTAGACGCACTAGTTTAGGATGATACGTACCTAGTTCCCAAGACTTAGGCTTCATAACCACAAACAATGCCTACTGTAAGCTATCATCGGGGATATCAACTATTGTCGGGCGATATAAAAAAGAACATCAACTTTGTTACAACTTTGGGTATTTTCCTGGAGTTAGCCTCTAGTACTCCATATACCACCGTACAACACCCGAAAATCGAAATACCACACAATTTTACATGTATTCTTACCTGACATGCAAAATTAAACCACACCAATCCCGACCACCTTGTCGCATATGGGTTTCACACAGCATGCCTACGTTTGTACATCGATCCAAACTCTATATGCAATTTCTATAGGTGATAAACCATATCGACCCGTTGAAAGCCTCACCTTTCACTAATTTCTGGAAGTGCTTCAATGTAATTATGCAATAAACATTGGACTAACATGTCCCAGTATTAGTAAGAAGGATCGTTACTCTTGACGATCACTTTGGCGCAATGAACTAGAAATCTAACCGTTTGAAAAGGACTACAACAGACTGCACTCCATGAACCAGAAAATGTATTGCAAAGCGGAGCTTTAGAGCTCCGTTAATGACCAAAACCCTTCTCCTATTTCCTCATCCTTTCTCATCCAAAAGCTATCCAAATCCTTGAAATGGAAAGATAAGGAAGAAAACTTGATGCTAGATCCTTTAATAATAATAGCAACTCGACGTCGCGTCGAGTGCAACTCGACGTCGCATTGAGTGCAACTCGACGTCGCGTTGCAACTCGACATCGCGTCGAGTGCAACTCGACGTCCCATCAAGTGCAACTCGATGCAACATCGTGTTGCACTCAAGGCACTTGACATAATTAACATAATGTCAAGATGAACTCAATGCAACGTCGAGTTACAATTGATTCAACATTAAGTTGCACTCATTGAAATGTCGAGTTGCACTCGACGTCAATCCATCGCTGTAACGTCGTCATAACATTGATTAACCTTTGACACATTAGATGTTATTGATGCAATATTGATACAATTCTGACACACTAGAGGATCTTGACACAACGTTGAATCAATGTCATCACATCATCGAGTAAATTTTGACTCCATCACTAGCTTTAGCAATCAGAACATTATTTCTATCTTCTTTTGAGAAAACTGGAGTGTTAAAAATCTCCTCCCCTTAAAAAAATTTATTACAAAAATTCCAAAGTAAAGAAAACAACATAAAAATACAAAACATAAATTGTACTTTAGTAAAATATCTTAGGGAACTCCTCCAACATGGTTTGCTCTCACTCCCACAAAAGTTCCTCACGATTACAATTATCTCAACAGACTTTTACCATCCTGATCACTTTGTTTTGCAATTTCTTAACCCCAAGTGTCTTCTATGAGAATGGGTCTGACCTTTGTCTTCAGCACTACCATTGAATGACACCTTATCAGCCGTAATAACTTAAGTAGGCTCTTACACAGCCTTCCATAACACTAAAATATAGAATACATGCATCATACAAACAACTCAATTTTTCCAAAAGTGCAAGCCAGTAGGCAACTTCACTAACATGCTCCCAGATCTCAAATGGTCCAAGGTATCTTGGACTTAGCTTTTTCAAGCATCGAATCCTTGATATATCCTTGAATGGTCTGAACTTAAGATAAACCCAATCGCCTTAAGCAAACTCAATATTTCTGTGTTTGGTGTTGTAGTATTTCACATGCCTATCCTGAGCAATTAATAATCACACCTGGATAGTTTTAATCGTCGAATTTACAGTTTTGATGTCCTTTTGCTTAAAGAACTTTGTTTCACAATTTCTGCCCAAGCTAAGGGAGTACGAAATTTCTTACCATAAAGGGCCTCAAAGGGTGTCATTTTAACACTTTCTTGGTAGCTATTATTGTAGGCAAATTCAATCATATAAAGATGGTCCTCCCACCTCTTTCTGAATTTCAAGGCGCACATACAGAGCATATCCTCTATTATTCTATTTATCCTTTTGGTCTGACCATCCGTTTGAGGAAGAAATACCATGCTAAACTTCAGCTTGGTACCCAATAGTTGGTGGATTAGCCTCCAATTATTTGTAGTGAAGCTCCCATCTCAGTCACTTATGATGCTACGAGGCACACCATGTAATCATACTATGTTATCAGCATAAAGTTTTGCCAATTGTCCACTAAATCGTTCCTCTAGTTCGGAATGAAGTTCAAAACTTTCATCAAACAGTCAAAGATCACCTAAATGACATCATTCCATTATTGCGATCTCAGCAAACCATGTATGAAATCCTTAGAAATATCATCAAACACTCATTCTAGAATCGGTAATGACTTTAGAAATTCACCAGGCTTCTAACATTCTACCTTTACAAGTACTTATGTATGTCACTTCGTCATATAGAGATCTATGCCTTTCTTCAAACCTGACCACCGAAATAATTTATTCATATCTTTAAAAATTTTTGTGCTTCCTAGGTGGGTTGAGTACTTAGTAAAATGTGACTCATACATCAATTCCTCCCGTGATTTGCCAATATTTGGGATACAAAATCGACTGTCTAACCACAAAACACCATCTTCAAAGGAAAACTCTGCATGAGACTCATCTATAGTCTTTATCACATAGCATTTTATGCTTTCATCTAGCTCTAATGTTCGTTGAACTGTATCTACAAGTTCATACTAAACCTCTGTCCAGTTTAAGCATGCATTCGCGTGTATTTTCTTATCAACACTAGATATCTCTAGGACTTCCTAGTCACGAATTAGACGCTCATCATGGATCTAAATCCTGTTTGCATGTGTTGGAGCTTTGTGACTAAATGAATCAGTGGCTACATTTCCCTTCCCGGGAGAGTAATTAATTTTGAAGGTATCATCCCCAAGGAACTCTATCCACTTCTATTGTCACATTTCAAATTCTTTTAATTCAGCAAATACTTCAAACTCCTATGTTCCGTAAAGATATCGATCTTCATACCATACAAGTATTGTCACGAAAGCTTAAGATAAAATATCAAGGCCTCCAACTCCATGTCTTGGCCCAAATAATTTCTCTCATGCACCTGCAGCTCGCGAGATCCATAAGCAGTAACTTTTCCAAACTGAATAAGAACAAAGCCTAATCCACTCCCTAAGACAACATTGAATATCTCATAATCTTCTATACCACATGGCAAACAAAAAATGACCGATGTGGTCAGACAACTCTTAAACTCATCAAATGCTCGTACACACACTGGTGACCTAACAAACTTCTGATCTTTCCTCGCCAAGGTTGTGAGAGGTAGATATATCTTCAAAAATTTCTTTACAAATCGCCTATAGTAGCCGTCAAGTCTTAGTAAACTCCTGACTTCTGCAACCGTAGTAAAAATAGGACACTCCCATATCACAACTATCCTTGTTAGATTCATGCAATGCCCTCTCCACTAACCACATGACCTAGGAATGCAACATATGCTAGCAAAAACACACATTTAGAGAACTTGGCATATAGTTGACCCCTCCTCAGGGTGTACAGTATAATGCATAAATGAATCACATATTCTTCTTATGACTGGGAGTAAAACAGTATATCATCAATAAAGACGGTCATAGACTGGTCTTTTTACTCTTTAATGGTTCTATTCATCAAAACCTTGAATATTGATGACAAATTAGTTAGTCTGTTTGGACAATTGATCCCAATGTCCAAGATTTGAAAAAGTACTAATGAACAATGGAATACACATGTGTGTAATCTAACAAATGTCACAAGTTTTATTTGTGTAGGATGTTCCTTGGAACATGAGTACACAGGTTGTTTAAGTGGCTGTGATAGGTGGTCACAAGATAGAGATGTGGAGAGATTGAAATAAGTCTAAGTCCATAGGCGTTGAGTGAATATAGATCACTCAATGGCAAGTAAGCAGAAGCATTGAGATAAGCTGATGCAGTCAAAGCCTTTTCTTTAGCATTAAAGAAAAGTGGCAATTCCACAGACATTGAGTGATGTCAACTTACTTAACGCCATATAGCTATAAGCATTGAGACAAGCACACACAGTTAAAGCCCTTGCTTTGAGAGAGAAGAAAAGTGACTAAGTCCACAGGCGTTGACTGATATCAACTGACTCAATACCATACGGCTAGAAGTATTGAGACGAGATCTCTCAGCCAATGCCTGAAGAGAAGAGAAAGAAAAAGACGTCTAAGTACAAAAGTGTTGAGTGATGAAGCTTCACTCAACGCTCTAAATGCCTCAGCAAGCCGACAGACTTAAGAGAAGCGACTAAGTATAAAAGCAATGAGTGGTGAAGCATCACTCAATGCTCTCAACGCCTATTGATTTAGGAAGATTGCCCAAGGATAAAAGCGTTGAGTGATGAAGCTTCAGTCAACGCTCTAAATGCTTCGTAATATAATTATTGGTCAAGTGTTTTGGCATTTAGTTAAGCCTGTTCAATCAATTCCTAGTGACAGAAAGTGTCTAAGTGTTTTGGCATTGATTCAAGCCTATTCATTCAACGACTAATGATAGAAAATATGTCTAATTATTTTGGCGTTGAGTCAAGTCAACTCACTCAATGCCTAGTGATAGAAATTCTGTCCAATTGTTTTGGCGTTGAGTGAAGGTTGCTCTCTCAATACCTATACTAATATTGCTTGAATTTTACTAAGTCCACAGGTGATCACGTCAGTAAGAATTCAAATATTGCGGGAAGTTTAGAGTACATGACAAAGGCACCACAGGCTTACTTTACGACTATTAATGTTAAAGTATTGTTGCTGCCAACAAGTACTTGTGGACCCCACTAGTATTATAGTTATTGGAAGGTGAAAGATAAAAAGGACAGATCAGACTAAAGCAAAGTAACTTTTTGGGAAGAAAGTTTGAACTTCATCTTCTTCCTCTAGCTATTGTTGTAGAGCCGGGAGGAGAAGTTCAATCTTCTGATCTGAGAGTTCAAATAGTTAGCTGTTGTAATCACTCTCTTCAACATCAAGTTCAGAGACATTCTCTTAGGAACAAGAAGCAGCCAAGCTGCAGCTGATCTGAAAACCATAGAAAGATAGTTGTTATAATAAACATCTTCAACAGTAGGATCAGAGAAAATCTCTGAGTACAAAGGAGCAGTAGGTTGTTACCTTAGCTGCAGCAACAGTAAGAAAATCAAGTTAGCAGTTCTCTTCTCCATCATCAATAGTAGTTCAGAGTAAATATCTAAGATAACGTGCAGCAAGGGATAACTTTGCTGCAGCCACTTCACAGGTCCAGCTACACATTTTTGTAGAACATTCTATGGAAGCTGAGAAGAAGAAGCTAGTTTTGGATCATGCGATGCCCTTAAAGGGGGGGGGGGTGAAAAAGGGTTTTCTAATTTTTCTTAACCAAACAAACTTTACTTGATGAACAAAACAACGCAGGTATGAAACGAAGACTAGTTTTTCATAAGCAAACTTAACTACTTAGAAATGTATATCAATAAAAAATAATAATGATATATTTCAAATGAGATAAATTTTAATACAAAGTATCTCTATAGAGCTAGAGACAAAGCCTTATGAAATAAAGAAGTTACTTATGTTTTCGCCGGTCCTTCCACCAAGAACCGGCAGGCTAAAGCGCATTTCTTCCTAGACCTTGCTTCTAGCCTCCCCTAGATCTACCACAATCTAAACGTTGCACAGAAGACAACGATTTCTCCCTAAGTCGCACAAGGACTTGGACGCCACACACAAGGCAGTTATTTTCCCCTAAGCCACACAAGGACTTAGACGCCACGCACAAGGCGGCTATTTCGCCTCTCGATTATAATAAGAAAATAATAGAAACAAGAATAAAACAAAATGAATCTTTAGACTTGAAACTCCCTTCAAACAATGCATTGAAGATGCAGACAAATCCTTGTCAGGGTGGCTTTTAATGCTGCGAACATGCCGTCAATCTTTTGCGCTTTGGCCTTCTTGAGAGTAAGGAGTAAATTTGAAATCTGGAGCACTCTAAATCGTCTGATCAAGAAGGTACACTCCATGTACTGAAATTCATGTTCCCCACTAAAAATGAACATGCTTTTATACTTTGTCGATATTTCCTAGTGATACTAGGTATCGCCACCTGGCAATATCTGTAACTGCTTCCACGTGTCCCACGAACTCCTCATTTTTGCATCGCAGATCCGTCGATCGTCGAATGTGCTCTATCGCCTTGCGACACTGGGTATCGCCACCTAGCGATAGCGATAACGGTTTCTACGTGGCCCACGAACTCCTGATTTTTGCATTGCTGATTAGTCGAACGTGATTCATCGAGCGTCGAATACAGAGTCATCGAGCGTTGCTAACGCCTGTCGGTGATAATCAATATCGCCTAGCGATATCTTTCGTCAAACGAAATTTGTCAAGCGCGAGCATCGCTATCGCATGTTGGCGATACTCAATATTTCCTGACGATATCGCCTAAGCTCAGTTATGATCCGATTCAGCACCCAAAAGACATTAGAGCTAGACATGTGATATCTGCACATCAAAAACACCCAACGACCAAATACAACCAAGATTTGTTATTAGCAAACCAGGAAGCATGGAACGCATGCTCCAACAATCTCCCCCTTTTGATAATCACAAATCCACTGAGAAAGGAATCATGAATGTTATATGAATTGTTGGAAACTATGAGTATCCATACTAAGCATTTGTACATGCACAAATTTCTCTTGGATAAAACACTCCCCCTACAAGTGTACTCCCCCTAAATCTAACCATATTGGAAGCTTTTGTTTGTTGTTTGTTTGAATGTTTTCCTCTGAAAATTCTCCCCCTTTGGTATTCTAAAAAGAGAGAGCAGAGTGGTGCGGAAGCTAATGAAGGAAAAATATAAAGGTGAAATCAAAGATAGTACATGTGGGCAATGTATAGTAAACGAAGAAATGAGTAAACAGTAACATTGGCAGCATTCATCTAGTTATATCACAGATACATACACTAGCGACTAATTATGTTGGAAAAAGTTTCAGTCCAATTCTCATAAGAAGAACTTTTAGAGAAGATAATATTGTGTACATGTGATAAGTTGATGGAAAACACATATGTAAACCCTTACAAATAAATGAACACGTGAATTATAAAAACAAACAACCTAACATAGATTTGGACATGATTAGCGGTTCTTGTACCCAAGAATGCAGAGAACAAAAAACAAATTATCAAGATAGAGACTTTCACAAGACACTTTAGAATTCTTTCTAAGGTGCTCAACCTCACAATGCATATTAAGACTTATCAGGAGGGTATGTATTGCTTGGTGGATATTCCTTGTCAGCCATTTTTTTTGTTTTTGTAATTTGCATTTTGAAACTCATCACCAAAGGTGTGCAGCCTTTGTGACCATATTGTATATTTTTTTGTATGTTTTCTGGGCAAAGGAGTTCGAATTCATTTGTGAGAGTATACAGGATAATTAAATATGAGCGGTGCAATGTAAAAACCAGGATAAAGTATGAGTAAGAGCAAGAAATTCTAGCGGTCAGGGTAGAACATTCATAATTCATATATGCAGTAAGGTGAACCCATATGAAAATCTTCACAACCGTGGGTAAAATAAACATTATCATAACTAAAAGATTTCACATACTTAGAGACATGCAAAAACAATTTCATGAACTTAAAAGCACTCGCATGTAAGTATATAGAAAAGGATATATGAAGGTTGAACCATTGAATTATGCTATTGGGAACCCAAAAGTAAACAATATACATTAAACTATGCCTAATCCTGAGAAAATGATGGAAAACTTGTTTAATATTGAATTTGCACTTTCGCCTGGTGATAGTGGATATCGCCGATCGACGACCGTGTAAAAGTACAAAAAGGTGCGCATTAGGTCAAAGGCATCAATTCCAGCAGATTTTCCTAAACACTGGTCGTGGAAGTCGAAGTGGATGACGACGACAACCTTGGATCAAGGTAAGGATCTTGGATTTTTGTTTTGATTCCTTAGAATTTTTGGATCTAAATATTTGAAGAGTTTGTTAATGAACTCTTGTTGAGAAATTTTCAAAGTTTTGAAGGAGGATTGATCATGGTTAGGGTTAGGTGAAAGATTTTAGATTTATGAATGCATAGACTAGAGATCTAAGTGAGGAGGTAAATGTTTTGTTATGTTTAGGTATTTGGAAATCCTAAACTTAGATCTAATGTGGATGAGGTATGGTTTCATGGTTTGAGGAAGATGATGAATAGTGTTGTTAGTAACATGTTTTTAAGTAATCGTAAGAGAATTTTGTTAAAAAAAATTATAGATATGGTATCTGAAGGAAGGTAACCCCCAGATCTGTAGTCAGAAATTGATCTAGGATAATTTTCGTTATTGCCTGGCAAGAGTGGGTGTCACCGAATGGTGATACCTAAAACTTTGTTTCCTGTTTTTTAAAAAAAACACTTTTATCTACAGTAAATGCTTCAAGTTCGAAAGGTCGTCGAAGCACAGGCAGTGACTCATATTCCTCCTACCAAACATTTCCTGGGATATAGAATGCTAATATAGTGATTGGACGGGTGATCAAATTCGATCCCGCCCGTCATGCTCACATCCATGAACTGTTAGCAATGGCTAGAATAATGGCTATCATTATCCCGGATGCATTTTCATCAGTAATAATTAGGGAGCCATATAATTATCTCAAAGATCCGCGGTTCACGGAACTAAATGGTGGAGTACAATTAAGGATACAAGGTCAACCAGTAGAGATAACCCATTTTGATCTCAGAGAGGAATTTGGGTTAATAAAACATGAACATACCATAGATGTAGTAGAGAATTATCGTAAGTATAGAGATTGGACACTCTTGAATATGGTTTTGCATGGAAATTACATGAAAATGCTTATTCAATCTACCGCTACACTCACAGAGGATGCATGACTGGTGAAATATATATTGAGGCACACTATTTTGCTCAAGTCCGGTGATACAAGGAAGATAACGGCTCAATTAAGCAAAGTCACATAAATGATTTTTGAGCGGGAGCCGTTTGAAATTGCGGATTTTATCCTATCAATAATATGCTATGCATTTAGGCTAAAGAGTCCTACTTGGAAGAAATTAAACACACTACCACTTGGAGTTGTCATCCAATGCATTTTATATAAGAAATACACTTGTATTGACCCAGATTTGTACTTCAACGACTCTATGCCCTCTATATTTTATACGAGTGGAACACCTTCCATCGGCCGATCAACACGAGGAGGGTCAACAAGGAGTAGTGAACTTGTGTCCACTCTCCGTAACCCGACAATTCCAAGAGGTGGTTCGCTGCGAGAGTCGTTCGAAGAACATAAGAGGGAGGTAAAGAAGAGATTTCTGAGAGTTCATAAATTTTTTAAATTTCTAATTAAAAGACTTTAATTGAAGCCCACTCTAGCAGAAACAACAGAATGGGAGAATCTGGTCATGGAGCATCCCCAAACATCTACTCGCCGACCACGCCGGATGTGGAGCTGTGAGCACAGTTCAGCTGATGACCAAGGGGACACAAGTGCAAGTGATGTAAGAATTTCTTAAGCTTTTCAGGGTGATTTGAAAAGTTTACGCTATCGCCCGACGACAGTCACTGTCACCTGCGACATTGAAGTATTTAAATTTTCATATTATTGTCTAAAAATTGTGTTGTGGGACTCGTAATCGTTATTGTTTATGTAATTTTATTATTTTATTTATCATGTTTTAGTAACTTTAAGTTTTATTCTTGTTTTGCTTATTATGTCGATCCATTAGCTCAAAATCTCTAGAATTCCTACTTCTAATCTTAATAATGAAAAACGAGAATCTAGAAGTGGTTTTGTGAAAATATCGACAAGCTATGAATTGGTGCTTATAAAACTGACTTTAATCGTGTTTTGCTTAATGTGGTCTGTAATGAAGTGATGACGTACATCAATGTGTTTGGACCTAGAATGATGAACTGGATTATATGTTAAGTCAATTGCACTCTTATTATCACATTTTAACTTAATTGTTTCATGAATAATTCCAAAGTCCTCTAAAGTTTCCTTCATCCAAAGAGCTTGTGAACAACAACTACCTAGTGCAACGAACTCGGCCTCGGTGGTGGATAAGGCAACAAAATTTTGTTTCCTACTTGACCACGAGATTAGTGAAGGGCTAAGAAAGTTAAAAGTGCCACTCGTGTTTTTACGGTCTATTGAACAGCCATCATAATTAGAATTAGAAAAGCCATGTAAAATAATGGTATTGTTGTGAGGATACCACAAACTAACTTAGATATGCCAATAAGATATCTAAAAATACGTTTAGCCGCTTTTAAATGAGATTCTTTGGGATTAGCTTGAAATCTAGTACATAAACAAACAACAAACATAATATCCGGTCTGGATGCAGTCAAATATAGCAGTGATCCTATCATTCCTCTATATAATGTTTGATCTATAGAAATACCACTTTCATCCTTTCATAATTTCAATGAGACACACATGAGGGTATTTGCTAGTTTTAGATTTTTCAAATCCAAATCTTTTTAACACATCATGAATATATTTAGTTTGACATATAAATATTCCATCAAGCTTTTGAGTAATTTTAAAACCAAGAAAATATGTGAGTTTGCCAACCATGCTCATTTAAAATTCATTTTTCATAATTTCTATAACACTATCACACAATTTTTCATTAGTGGATCCAAAAATAATATCATCAACATATATTTGCAAAACTATAATGTCATCATGAACATGTTTAATAAATAGAGTACAATCAACACTACCCATTTTGTAATCATTCTTTAATAAATAAACATTCAATCTATCATACCATGTTCGAGGTGCTTGTTTCAATCCATAAAGGGCCTTTTCTAATTGAAAAACATGATCAGGACACTTAACATCAACAAAGCCTGGAGGTTGTTCTACATAAACCTCTTCCTTAATATACCCGTTAAGAAAAGCAGTTTTAACATCCATTTGAAATAGTTTAAACCTTTTAATGCTAGCAAAGGAAAGAAATATTCTAACTACTTCTAAACATGCTACGAGTGCAAAGGTTTCATCAAAATCTCTTCCTTCAATTTGTGAATAACCTTTTGCTACGAGTCAAGCTTTGTTCCTAGTGACCCTAGATTCACTATCTAGTTTATTCTTAAAGATCCACTTAACACCTACAACAGGACGATTTGATGGTCTTTTTACTAATTTCAAAACCTTATTACGTTCAAATTGATTAAGCTCCTCATTCATATCTAAAAACAAAGATTCATCATTTTGAGCGATTTCAACATTTTTAGGTTCTATATTAGAAATAAAACACATATTAGAGAATAAATTATGTACGGATGAACGAGTACTTACCCTCTTAATGGTTCTCCAATAACCAAATCTTTTGGATGATCTTTTGAGAATCTTAGTTCACTTGGAGGCACATATTTTTGCACTTCTTCTTCTTCGTCTCCAAGGACTTCATCATCATCCGACCTTTGTAGAGGGAAAGCCTCTTCATATTGACCTGTATTATTAGCTTTTACACAAGGGAAAAACTCATCAAATTTAACATGAACAGATTCTTCAACCATTATAGTCCTTTTGTTATAAACTCTATAACCCTTACTCGTTGAAGAATAGCTAATAAAAATGCCTTCATCACACTTTTCATCAAATTTGCCTAAATTTTCCTTATTTTTCAAAATAAAAACTTTACAAAAAAAAACTTTAAAATAAGACACATTCGGTTTCTTTTGAAAATATAACTCATAAGGTGTTAATTTCAAAACAGGTCGAAGCATAACACAATTAATGACTAAATAAGCAGTACTAACGGCTTCGGCCCAAAATGATTTAGGTAATTTGTATTCAGATAACATAGTGCGAGCTAGTTCCTACAAAGATCTATTTTTCCTCTCTACCACACCATTTTATTGCGGTGTGCAAGGAGCGGAAAATTCATGTTTAATACCTAACTCATTTAAAAAAGATACAAAATTTTCATTATCAAACTCACCTTAATGATTTGAATGAATGCTTTTTATTTTTAACTGTAGCTCATTTTGAACACGTATACATAATTTGGAAAATTCAAAAAATGCATCAGATTTAAATGTGAAGAAAATTGTCCAACATAAACGAGAATAATGATCAATCAAAACAAAAGTGTATTTTCTACTACCTAGACTTAGTGTATTAATAGGACCAAACAAATCCATATGAATCAACTGTAAAGGCCTAGTGGTGGAAACAACATTTTTGCTCTTAAATAAAGATTTTGAAATTTTTTCTTTTTGACATGGTGAACATAAAGACGATAGATTTCCATGCAAAATAGGCAAACCTTTAACTAGTTTATTTTGAGACAATTTTACAATTAGCTTGGAAAATGTCCAAGACGCCTATGCCACAAATCTAATTCATCATTTTTAGAAATAAAACATTTTAGAGAAGAATGTGACAAATCATTAAATTTAATCATGTAAATATTTTGAAATCTAGGAGCAGTAAGAACCGTATCATTTGTTTTGGAATCAATAATTTTAAATAAGTTTGAAGATGAATCAAATAAGACATTTAAGCCAATATCACATAATTGACTTATAGAGATTAGATTATGCTTCAAACCTTTAACATACAAAACATTTGGGATAGTAAATGATTTGTTACCTACTACTCCAATGTCGATGATCTTTCCTTTTCCATTATCACCAAATGTAACTACTCCTCCTTTCTTCATGTCTAGGCTAAAGAACTTTGATTTGTTGCTCGTCATGTGCTTGGAACATCCTGAGTTCAAGTACCACATGTCTTCTTTGTCGTGAGGCTGCCAACACACCTAGAAAGAAGATGAGAGTAAAGATTCGGGTACCCATGTGGTTCCTCCAATAGTATAGGTGGAATCCTTAGGTACCCAGATTAGTTTGACAGAAAATGTCCCGTCTTCTTACAAGTGTGTGTTGTGTGACCAAACTTATTACATTTGGCACACTTTATGAAGGAAGTAGACTGGTTTTTCAAAATAAGTTTTGAACTTTTGCTGGGAGCTACAGTGATAGTAGATTTATTATTTTTAATTTGAAAAAAATGATTTTTTGCACTTTTCCTTATCGCCGGCGACAGTGGTTGTCGCTGGGTGATGTGCCCTTGTGAGTACCAAAGTCCGAATTTTGCAGAACCATAGTATTGGTTTGCCAAAATCATATTTAGTGATTTTTGGCCCACTCTAAACTTGTTAGTGTCAATTTATAAATCACGTACTTGTCCTCTCGATGCAGTGTTTTCAGCAACAATGGTGTCGCTCTGTTTGCGAAGGACTTTCAGCTGCCATCAACTTGAGATTAAAAAAACTATAGAGATCTCTCTAAGGCCTCTTTCTCTCTTGTAAGATACTCAACCCGAGACTGAGACTTAGAGAGATCTTTCTTAAGTTCTAGTATCGTATTCGAAGAGCGGCAATCCTCTTGACAAGTTGCTTTCTCCTTCCCATGTACTTTTACTTCATTTTTTAATTTTTAATTTTCTTTTACTAAAAGTTTATTTTCATATTTTATTGACTGAATTTCATCCAATTTTTTATCTAAATATTTGCAGGTTCTTAAAAATTCAGAATATAAATCATCATAAGTTTCAGGAGTTACCTAAGTGTCGCTCTGGACACTGCTCTCGTTATCATATAATGAAGTGCTCTTTACCATTAGGCACATTTTTGCCTTCTCTTTAGTTTCTGAACCTGAACTGCTTGATTCCATAGAAGTGGAATCATCCCACATTTCCGCCTTCAGAACTTTCTTCTTTTCTTTCGTTTTGTGCCGCTTCTACTTCAGCTCTTTCAGATACTTCTGGCACTTGCTCTTTATGTGACCAATTTTCCTGCAGTGATAGAACTCAGGTGGTGTTCTCTTTTTGTCATCCTCTCCATCAGCTTGGGCTTTTCCTTTCCTATACCTAGAATCTTGTTTCTTGAAAAATTTCCTGAAAGAATTTCTTCTTTCAGGATTTCTCATGAACTTCCTGAATTTCTTCACAAACAGGCTCTCTTTGTCTCCATCGTCACTCTCATCAGACTCACTTTTCTCTTCCTTCTTGGAATTCAATGCCAAAGCTTTATTTCTTGGCACAGGATATACTCTTGTTATTGAATCCTCAACTCTACTTCGTGGGTTTTCAGATTACCAATCAAATTCTCAATTTGGAGAGACTTTAGATCGTGTGACTCTGAGATGGCGATCACCTTTGGATTGACCTTCGGGGGTTGCGATCTAAGTATTTTTCTCACTAAATATCCATTTGAGAAACTCTTTCCTAGAATCCTTGAGTCGTTCACTATCTTGCTGAATCTTGTGTACATGGAATCTACATCCTCATCAACCTCCATCTTGAACATCCCAAATTCTGATTTTAATTGGAAAAGCTTCGAGTCTTTCACCTGCGATGTACCTTCATGAGTATCTTTAAGGGGATTCCATATATCATACGCAGTGTTACATGCACAAACATGATTAAATTCAGACCTATCTAACGCACAGAATAAGGCGTTCATTGCCTTAGCATTATTTTTATCGCGAAGCTTATTAGCTACATCCCAACTATCCTTGGGTTTTTCCATTATGACACTTCCTACTACAGGTACAGGAGAAGTGTAGCCCTTTCTACCATGCCCCAAACGTCGATATCTAGTGTTATTAGAAAGCATCATATTCGAGCTTTCCAATAGTTGCAGTCTGTGCCCATGAATAAGGGATGTCTACTTATACCTTGCCCCTAAGAAAACGCATGAGTATTTGGCGCCATTACTCCCGATGGTGAAACCGATTTTTGAGTAACCTGCCTATGATACCAAGTGTTGGATCGTGCGGTGCCCTTAGAGGGGGGAGGTGAATAAGGGTTTGCTAATTTTTCTTAACCAGATAAACTTTACTTAATGAACAAAATAAAGCAAGTAAGAAACGAAGACTAGTTTTTCATAAGAAAACTTTACTACTCAGAAATGTTTATCAACAAAAAACAATAATGATATATTTCAAATGAGATGAATCTGAATACAAAGTATCTCTATAAAGCTAGAGATAAAGGCTTATGAAATAAACAGGTTACTTATGTTTTCGCAGGTCCTTCCACCAAGAACCGGCAGGCTAAAACGTATCTCTTCCTAGACCTTGATTCTAGCCTCCCCTAGATCTACCACAATCTAGATGTTGCACGCAAGAAAACGATTTCTCACTAAGCCGCACAAGGACTTGGACGCCACTCATAAGGCCGTGATTTTCCCCTAAGCCACATAACGACTTAGATTCCACGGCGATTTCCTATCTCGATTATAATAAGAAAACAATAGAAACAAGAACAAAACAAATTGAAACTTTAGAATTGAAACTCCCTTGAAACAATGTGCTAAAGATGCCGACGAATCCTTGCCAGCGTGGATTTGAATGATGCGAATGTGGCATCAATCTTTTGCGCTTTGGCCTTCTTGAGAGTAAGGAGTAAATCTAAAATCTAGATCTCTCTGAATCGTCTGAAAAGGAAGGTACACTCCATGTAATGAAATTCGTGTTCCCCACAAAAAATGAATAGGCTTTTATACTTTGTCGATATCGCCAGGCGACACTGGGTATCGCCACCTAGCGATATTCGTAACTACTGCCACGTGTCTCACGAACTCCTCATTTTTGCATCGCAGATCAGTCGATCGTCGAACGTGAACTATCGCATGGCGACACTGGGTATCGCCACCTGGCGATAGCGATAAGAGTTGCAATGTGGCCCATGAACTCCTTATTTTCGTATTGCAGATTAGTTGAAAGTGATTTGTCCAGCGTCAAACAAAGATTCATCGAGCGTCGCTGTCGCCTGTCAGCAATACTCAATATCGCCTAGCGATATCCTTCGTCGAACAAAATTCGTCGAGCACGAGCATCATCGTCGCCTGTTGGCGATTCTCAATATCGCCTCGCAATATTGCCTAAGCTTAGTTCTAATCTGATTCAGCACCCAAAAGACATTAGAGCTAGACATGTGATATCTGCACATTACAAACACCCAACAATCAAATATAACCAAGATTTATTATTAGCAAATAGGAAGCATGGAACGCATTCTCCAACAGTTAGGACTGGACTTTTGGTTTAGTCCAGTAGAAAAGAAGGAGCAGAGCAAAGTTCTGCAGGTTACTTCCAACACAGGCTACTTATTGAAGATCTATACTTGTTGAGAAGAAGTTAGGACTGAGGTAAACTCAGCTCAGGAGGCATACTCAGAGACATATTATCTGGAGTCAAATCAAACCAACCAACCTTTCTCCCTATAGGATCCATTCTTGGATCTGAGTGTAGGGACCCTTTTTGGATCTGAGTTGTAAGCCTATTTTATATAGGCTGAGGTAGGATTATTGTGTGGATCTTAGTGTAGGATCTTGTTGTATATTTCAGGTAGGAATTTTTCCTGAGTGTAAGATCCATTTTGGATCTGAGTGTAGGATCTGGTTACATATCTGAGGTAGAGTTGTTTATCCTGAGGTAGGATTCTATTGAGAATCTGAGGTAGGGCATGTGTGCTTGATGTAGGGGTTTGGCATGAGAGAAGGATCTAGTTTGGATCTGAGGTAGGGCTCTTGATCTTGAGGTAGGAGAGTCATTCTATCTGAGTTGTAGGGAACTTGTGCCTGATTTATAGGATCCTTTTGATCTGAAGTAGAGCCTTTGTGCATGAGATGTAATAGAGTCATTCTCTCTGAGGTAGGGCTGTCCTCCCAGACTGAGTTATAGGGCCTTTGGTCCTAAGGTAGGTGATCTCTCTATCAATGAGCTATAGGGCTTTGTTCCTGAGCTGTAAGTCTTGGAGGATACTAAAAGAATGTGGGATCTGAGGTGTAAGCTCTTTGGAGATGAGTTTTTGGAGAAGTGCCTTGTCTAACAAGTACTTAGAAAGGTGGGAGGGAAAGTGGAAGTACCCATAATCTGGGGAAGCACTATAAATTCTGTGTGTGCTTCTTATATTGTTTCTTTATTGCAGGTTGTGTGTTTCTTGAAAAAAGAAAACTACTAACTCATTAAGCACTTAAAGAAGGAAAATAAAAGATAGTCAAAAAGAGACGAAGAAACCTATTCCCCCCCCCCCTCTAGGTTATTTAGCTATCTTTGAAATTAAAGACATTCAAGTGGTATCAAAGGGAGGTTTGTAAAAAAAACTTAATAGTCTTAGTGATCACTAAGGATAGCTAAAAGGTTTTTTCTTATGATTTTAGAAGTGAACCATAGTGAGTCGAGCTCAATGAAGCTTCAAGTCGATAAGAAGGAAAAGACCTACAATGGGTTGTTGGTAGCTGTTATAGACAATGAAAACTATCTGTTTGCCAGGATAAGTGTAACATCCCTCAGACAACTAGACCCCTAGGAGTTGTTTTGTCATGACTAGGTCAAGACAAAACCCCAGAAGCCTAAGAAGACGAAGAGGACTTAGGAATAAAAGGTGATTGGGATGAATGGTCTGTAAATAGTAGATTCCTAAACCCTAGCTTAGGATGTTCATGAGACTCCAAGACCCCACCCTGACCTCACCAATCTATTTAAAGGCACTAAGGGGCCCATTGGACTGAATCCAGGATGGCTAAGTTGACCTAGGATTACCTTGGGCCTAAAAAGGACAAAGTGCCCTAGCTAAGGGCAAAGTGCCCTAATGAGCCCAACCAACCTTACCAAGGTCTTCCTTGACCTAAGTGGGGTCAATGGGTCACTAAAGACCCATTGGAGTCAACCATAGAGCTTGAGTTGACCTAAGTCAACCCTAACCCTAATTGGGTCAAACTGACCTATATAGTGTCAATTGACCTTCCCTTAACCAAGTGGACCCCACCCATGACCACCTAAACCTAGAGTGAGGTCAATGGGTCACCAAGGACACATTGGGTCAACCCTAGTGGCAAAGTTGACCCAAGTCAACTCAAACCCCAAAGTGGTCAAAGTGCCCTTAATAAGGGTCAAGTGACCTTCAAGGTTCCAAATAAACCCTACACATCCCTACCTAGACCATAGGGGAGGCCAATAGGTCACCGAGGAGCCATTGATGGTGACACAAAAGTTCAATTTGACCAAAGTCAACCCAAGGCTAGGTCAAGTCAAACTTAGCTCAAAAGGGGCTAACTCAAGCTCAAGCCCCTAGCCACTTGAACTAACCACTTCCTAATCATTTTATAATAGCCTAATGGGATGTATTTAGGCTAGGTCCATGAACAAAATCGGCCATGAGGGGCAGGAGAGAGAAAGCTCCAATTCCTCTTTAATGGAGGAGAGAGAAAATGAGGTAAAGGCCATTCATGGCTTAGGGAGGCCAAGGGCCACCATTATTGGCCTGATTCAACTCCTCTTGGGAAGAGGGCAAGTTTCCAGCCATTTCCTGGCCACCACAGGGCAGGTTCACCCTGTAATGCCCCGAAACTCAGAAGTGAACCGGGCAGTGTTTTGAGCCAAATTCGTGTCTAGGAAGGGTGAACACGGCCTGTGACACGAGTGTGTCACAGGGCGCATCGTGCTCGGGTAGTCGATTTGAGGTCGATGAGCATTGAGTGCTAGAACACGGCCTGTGACACAGGCGTGTCACAGGGCTTGTCAGGCACACGGCCTATGACACGGGCGTGTCATATGGCCATGTATTGCTCTAGAAGATTGGCCCTGTGTCGACTGAGGGAAATGGCCCAGAACACGGGTGTGTACTGTCTTACACATGCGTGTCACCACCCGTGTCCACCAAGCGACGTGACAGTTGGTTGGGCGGTTATTTGTGACACGGCCCCTGGTCATGGGCCTGTCGGGGACCCGACACGGGCGTGTCGGGGACCCGACACGGGCGTTTTAGGTTGGGACACGGTCGTTTCCCAACCCGTGTCCTTTTCAGTGCTCGATATTCATGGCTGGATCGAGGCACACCGCATGGGAGACGGCCGTGTACAAAGCTGTGTTCGGCCCAGGCTTAAGGAATTTCAGGCTAATCTGAGCCGTTCATTTTCTTTAAATAAGATCTAACGGCCCAGATGAGTTCCTACTTGTGTTTAGTCCAGGATTAGAGGTTTAATTCCTCATTTCATCCTAAACTCTCTCTTTCTAAGAAGTTAGAGAGTGGAGAGAGCAAGGAAGAAGTAAGGGGGGAAATCCGGCCGCCGGCGGAGCATCGGAGCACGAAAGTGAGAACCGAGACCAGATCCGTGGAGAGAATTCCCTTGCGAAGCTTTCTACCCGACTAGTTTTTCATGGCGCCTAAGCAAACTCAAGGGTAACGATTCTCAACTTGGACATGTGAAGTCCTCTTCCTTTCTGCATGGGAAACCCGCTCCTGCGAGTGTGCGGTGAGTGCGCAATGTTCTTTTGGGTAGATATCTGATGTCCCCCTTGTTTAGAGTCCGAAATCAATGTACGGGCATATGTATTATGTGTGAAGCCTACCCGGACGTGTTTGTCTGGATCGGTGATGTTTCATTGCATGAATAGCCGGAGAAGACTCCGTGCGTTGTTTTTGGGTTTCTACGCGGTAGATTGCAGCAGGGATCCTTAGGGATTAACTCTGAGGCGCACCCGAAAAACTGGGAAGAAATGTGATTTTGCTAACTTGGCGGCTGGGGAGCCAGCCTTAAACATAATGGGGTTATGTGATGTTTTGAAATGTTTTAGGCTCCAGGTGAAGCTTGGCCCGCGCGTACGTCTTAAAGTGACTAGGCGGCGCGAGCAACGGGCTGGTGGAAACGGACCTGCGCTTTGTGGTTCGGTGCTAGAGGCCCTTAAGTGGAACTGGCCGTTAGCATTATCGGGAGTCTTGGACTGCGGTCGAAAAGACTAAAAAATGCTCACAATGTTTGACATCCTAAAGGTGGTGGTGAAGCGACGGAATTGACCGGATTCACCGAGAATGTGCCCTGAGAGCACGGGGTGTTTGGCCATGCGAACCTACACCTGTGGCGAATTATATATTTGCGCTTTAATATTTAGCTGGCCAAATGATATGCAGGGAAGGAGCACCGCCGTCCCGAGTAAGGGGCGGGGTCGTTATAATTTGGTCAGCTTTAGTTGACCGTTGCTTTGTTTGCCACCGTGAGGTGGAATGTTGCTTGCAGGTGCTGCAGAACCAAGCGACATGTAGCGGGCTGAAGCCCAAGTTGCTGAGCTGGCCCTCGAAGGTCAAGCGAACCGTGGTTTACTTTTGTCATGTGTGGTCGGCCTGTGAGCCGATGTATGTAAAACATTTTATTGTCAAGTGAACGTTTGTAAGGCCTTAAGGCCATGTACTCTTTTGTGTATTTGATGTATTTCATTCATGTGGTATAGTGGACATTCATGTCATGGTTGTGCAATTCTGGGTTCTCTTAAACTGTTTAAAATCTTCCACTAGAATGCTCTGTGTTAGGATGAGTAGTTGAGTTCTTGGTATTATTTCGTAACCCTTCCGACTGTCCGTGGTATATGGCGTCGGGTTCCAGCTGGACCTTCTGTTATATGCCATACGATGGATGGGGGTGTTACAATTTGGTATCAGACTAGGGTATCAGTCGTCTATATTTGAATTCGTGGGCGAATTCTTTTAAGGGGTGGTGAGCATATTTATGTGCGCCATCATTATAACATAAAAGAACTCATGAATGTCCACTTAGGAATGAAAAAATACACTTGTTTTGAGGAAATTGAGTGTTCTAATAATTGCTTTTAGCAATTTGTGTGTCGCCTAATCAAGGGTTTATGCTATTATAGGTTCCTAGGAGCGATGCTAGGCAATCGGAACGTCTGTAATCGGCGGAAAGTGGTGCACCGAGTGACGTGCCTACAACACCTCCTTCAGCAAAAACCATCAGATTGATGGCTGAAGCAGTCTTTGCTACGATCAATACCCACCAAGTGTAGCCCGTACCACCTGCTAATGAGCAAGAACCAATTAGAGTGGCAGAGCCGAGAGTGGTAGAATGCGTGGCAGTTGATCCAGTAGCACCAAGGAGAGACATAGAGAAACAGCTCAAGCATGTGATGAGCTTTAATCCTCCGGTGTTCGAAGGGATGGGAATGCCAACTCAAACAAAGGATTGGCTCACTACAATGAAGAGGGTCATGACCACCACAGAAACTGCAGAGTGGCAGAAGACCATAATAGCAACCTTCCTATTGGCTGGTGAGGCAAGGATGTGGTGGGACGAGTTGGAAGTTCATCTCTTAGTGGGAAGACAACTTGCCGAAGTACCGATTGAGGAATTCTCAAGGTTGTTCTTGGCCAGAAACCTACCTTATACCCAGAAGCTTGAGATGGAGAATAAGTACCTTGGATTGACTCAGGGAGCGAGTAGCGTGGATGAGTATCTCCACAAGTTTACTCGGTTAGGTCGTTATGCTAGTTCTATGTTTACTAAAGAAGAGCAGAAGACAAACCGATTTTATGAGGGCCTACAGGGCGACCTGCAGCTACTCCTCACTGGGCCTAAAGCACAGGGCTTCCTAGCTTTGGTTAATGCAGCTCGGTCTTTGGAAATGGTCGCGCAGAAAGTTCAAGAGAAGAAGGAGCCAGGGGAAAAGAAGTCAGAGTTCAAAATACCGAGTTCAAAGTTTGGTTTCCGCAAATGGAACAACAAGAAGAAGACTTCAAGTTCAGCCCCTTCGTCTGGTGTGATGGGGGCAAACTCAAGTTGAGTCCCAGGAGCATGCTACAACTATGGAAAGGTGGGGCATTTTGCACGTGAGTGTAGGAGCAGACGTGCAAAGTCTAAGAAGAGCACTGGAGCAACTTATGAGGAAAAGGGGAAGGCGGCAGAGTCGACCGCATCACACCATGCTCCAGCCCAACCTAGAGTTTACAACCTTGGTATGTAAGAGGCCATTAAGCAAGCTGACGTGGTGACAGGTATGAGTTAAATATTTACTGTTTAGCTTTTGTAGCCGTTACCTTTTTACATGTTACCTTTTAAATCTTGGTGCTAGGCTTTGTATTAGTTTTCGATAGTTTGGCGAGAGCCTTGTTTGATACAGGAGCTTCGCATTCCTTCTTATCCGAATAATTCGTATCGCGCATCGGAGTTCCTTCCTCGATGGCAAAAGACAAGTTGGTTGTGTTGTTGCCCAATGGGTGCTCAATACGTGCAGATAGAGTTTGCATGGTAAAGTTGCAGATCGGGGATCATGAGTTTGATTTGCAAGCATTAGTGTTGCCATTAGTGGAGTTCGATGTCATCGTTAGAATGGGCTGGCTCTCGGAGCAGCGAGCATGCATTGATTGCAACCAAAAGGAGGTTATGCTGGGACTGAATACCGATCGGGAGACTACGTTTGGAGGCATGAAAGGGTCGAGCAAGATTTTGATGTCGGTTCTTTAGGTGATTAAGGCAGTTCGGTTTGGGGCAGAACTGTTTGTTGCATTATTGCAGGCTTCAACTCCTAAACCTAGTCTTGACAGTATTGCAGTTGTGTCGGAGTATCCTGATGTATTGCTAGACAATTTCCGAGGAGCCCCTCCTCAGTGGGAGATTGATTTTACTATTGAGCTGGTGCCGGGTGCAAAACTGGTATCACGCTCTCCATATCGGATAACGCCTAAGGAGATGGCGGAGTTGAAGGTAAAACTGCAAGAGTTGTTAGAGCAAGGGTATGTGCGTCCAAGTTTGTTGCCTTGGAGCGCACCGGTCCTTTTCGTTAAGAAGAAAGATGGGAGTTTGCGACTTTTTATTGATTATCGGGAGATGAACAAACATGCTGTAAAGAATAAGTATCTAATCCCAAGGATTGACGATCTATTTGATCAGTTGGTTGGGTCAACAATATATTCGAAGCTAGATCTAAAATCCGGATACTACCAGTTAAGGATAAAGGAAAGTGAAATCCCAAAGACAGCGTTAAGCACGCGGTTTGGGCATTACGAGTTTACGGTCATTCAATTTGGGCTGGACAATGCACGATCCGTGTTTATGTATTTGATGGACAGAACATTCAGAGAGTACCTAGACCATTTCGTGATAGTATTTATCGACGACATCTTAGTGTACTCGCGGTGTGAGGATGATCACTTCAAAAATGTGCATATGGTATTGGAGACGTTGAGGAAGAATCAATTGTACACTAAGTTCTCCAAGTGTGAGTTCTGGTTATCCTCAATCGCTTTCCTTGATCATATTGTTAGTGGTGAAGGCATAACGGTGGATCCGGCGATGATAGTGGCGATTCAGGAGTGGTCAGTGTTGACTACGGTGGCGGAAATCCGGAGCTTTCTGGGGCTTGCCGGCTACTATAGGCGCTTCATAGAGAACTTCTCGCGGATAGCGCTTCAACTCATGACATTGACAAGGAAGGATCAAAAGTCTGTGTGGACGCTGGAGTGCACGCAGGCTTTTGAAGAGTTGAAGAGGAGGTTGAACTCGACACCTATCTTGTGTTCACCGAGTGGGTCCGAAGGATTTGAAATTTATAGTGATGCTTCGGGCAGTGGTTTGGGCTGTGTTCTGCTACATCATGGGAGACTAATAGCGTACGGATCGCGACAGTTGAATGTCCATGAGAGAAATTATCTGGTCCATGACTTAGAATTAGCGTCCGTGATATTTGCTCTAAAGCTGTGGAGGCACTATATGTATGGTGTAAAGGTCGACATTTACACCGATCATAAGAGCCTGAAGTATTTACTAGATCAGAAGGACGTGAACATGAGGCAGCGAAGGTGGATGGAGTTCTTAGGGGACTACACTTTCATGATACATTATGTGCCTGGGAAAGGAAATGCAGTGGCGGATGCTTTGAGTCATAGGGCTCCAGCGCAGGCCAACTGGTTGGCGGTGCATGATGAGAGATTAATCCGTGATTTGGAGGCATTGGAGATCTCTTGCGTCAACAAGCAGAGTAGTGCTGAAGCAATATTGTGTTGGATGGAGGTGCAGTACGACCTAGCTGATAGGATTTGGCGAGCTTTGGTCTAGGATAGCAGTATGAAGCAGGCAATGGATGAATCGTTGGATGGGTAAAATTCCTAGTTTGTAGTTGTGGATGGACTGCTAAGGAAGGACGGTCGCCTATTCATTCCTAGTGTAGATAGTCTTCGGGAGGAGTTGATGTATGAGGCTCATCATACCAAGTACTCAATCCACCCGGGGAGCACGAAGATGTATAGGGACATGAAGAAGTTGTTTTGGTGGCCAGGGCTGAAGAAGGATGTAGCACTGTATGTGGAGAAGTGCCAAACATATGCCTTGGTAAAGGCGGAGTGCCAGAAGCCCGGAGGTTTCTTAAAGTCCTTTCCTATCCCGGAATGGAAGTTTGACGACATATCCATGGATTTTGTGCACGGTTTGAAAAAATCGCAGAGGGGAAATGACGCCATCTGGGTGGTTGTAGATATATTGACAAAAGTGTCGCATTTTATTCTGAATAAAAAGGAAGATCTGGTGGAAAATTTAGCCAAGCTCTATGTAGATAATATTATAAGTTTTCATGGTGTGCCCCACAGTATTGTTAGTGACCGAGATGAGCGCTTCACGTCCAATGACTGGAGGCTGGTGCATAAGTTGTTAGGAACTAAGCTGAGTTTCAGTTTAGCCTTTCATCCGCAGACGGATGGTAGACCGAGAGGGTCAACAGGATGATGGAGGACATACTCCGCTTTTGCGTCCTAGATTTCGGAAGACACTGGGAGGATCACTTGTACATGGTAGAGTTTGCTTATAACAACATTTACCAAGCGAGCAATGGAATGACACCTTTCGAGGACCTTTATGGGATAAAGTGTCGTACGGCATTGTCTTGGTTAGAGACTGGCAAGTCAAAGTTATATAAACGTCAGGCAGCAGCTGACGTCACTTCAATGGTAAATACGATTCAGGAACAGTTAAAGATCGCCCAGGATAGACAGGCAAAATACTATAATGCCAAGCATAGGAATGTGGAGTTCAGCGTTGGCGATTGGGTGTACTTGAAAATTATGCCATTTAAGGGTGTCTCGAGGATTCGATGCTTGAAGAAGTTGAGTCCGAGATACCTTGGACCGTTTGAGATCCTAGAGCGGATTGGCGAAGTAGCATATCGATTAAAGTTGTCGGTGGAATTGAGTGGGCTACACGATGTATTCCACGTTTCACTATTGCGGAAGGTGGTGCAAGAGCCTTCTAAGGTTGTTGCGGTCGATCAAGTGTCGATTGATAATGGGTTGACAACCAAGGTCAAGCTAGTTCGCATTAAATACTTTGAAGTCAAACGGCTCCGCAATAAGGAAATCCGAATTGTTAAAGTCTATTGGGATAACTGCGGACGAGAAGAGCTTTCTTGGAAGTGAAAGCAATCAATGTTGGAAGAGTACCCCGAATTATTTCCCTCAGGTAACATTTAAATTGTTTTTGTGTACCTTTGCATAATTTCGTGGACGAAATTCTTTAAGGTGGGGAGATTTGTAACGCCCCGAAACTCAGAAGTGAACCGGGCGGTGTTTTGAGCCAAGTTTATATCTAGGAAGGGTGAACCCGGCCTGTGACACGGGCGAGTCACAGGGCGTGTCGTGCTTGGGTAGTCGAGTTGAGGTCGACGAACATTGAGTGCTCGAACATGGACTATGATACGGGCATGTCACAGGGCGTGTTAGGCCCACGGCCTGTGACACGGGTATGTCACATGGCTGTGTACTGCTCTGGAAGATTGGCCCTATGTCGACTGAGGGACAAGGCCCGGAACACGGGCGTGTACTATCTGACACGAGCGTGTCACCACCCGTGTCCACCAAGCGACGTGACGGTTCGCGTGGCGGTTATTCGTGACACGGCCCCTGGTCACGGGCATATTGAGGACCCGACACGGGCGTGTCAGGTTGGGACACGGGTGTGTCCCAACCCGTGTCCATTTCTATGCTCGATATTCGCGGCTGGATCATGGCACACGACCTGGTACCTGGCCGTGTACAAAGCCGTGTTCGGCCCAGGCTTAAGGAATTTCAGGCTAATCTGAGCCGTTCGTTTTCTTTAAATAAGATCTAATGGCCCAGATGAGTTCCTGCTTGTGATTAGTCCGGGATTAGAGGTTTAATTCCTCCTTTCATCCTAAACTCTCTCTTTCTAAGAAGTTAGAGAGAGGAGATAGCAAGGAAGAAGGAAGGGGGAAATCCGGCCGCCAGCGGAGCATCGGAGCATGAAAGTGAGAACTGAGACAAGATCCGCGGAGAGAATTCCCTTGCGAAGCTTTCTATCCGACTAGTTTTTCATGGAGCCTAAGAAGACTTCAAGGGTAACGATTCTCAACTTGGACATGTGATGACCTCTTCCTTTCTGCATAGGAAATCCGCTCCCGCGAGTGTGCGGTGTTCCTTGGGGTAGATATATGAAGTCCCCCTTGTTTAGAGTCCGGAATCGAAGTACAGGCATATGCATTATGTGCGAAGCCTACACGAACGTGTTTGTCTGGATCGGTGATGTTGTATTGCATGAATAGCCGGAGAAGACTACGTGCGTTGTTTTCGGGTTTCTATGCCGTAGAAAGCAGCAGGGATCCTTGGGGATTAACTCCAAGGCGCACCCAAAAAACTTGGCGGAAACATGATTCTGCTAACTTGGCGGCCGGGGAGCCAGCCTTGAACATAACGGGGTTATGTGATGTTTTGAAATGTTTTAGGCTCTGGGTGAAGCTTGGCCCCTGCGTACGTCTTAAAGTGACTAAGCGGCGTGAGCAACGGGCGGGTGGAAACGGACCTGCGCTTTGCGGTTCGGTGCTAGAGGCCCTTAAGTTGAACTGGCCGTTGGCATTGTCGGGAGTCTTGGACTGCGGTCGGAAATACTCAAAAATGCTCACAATGTTTGCCATCCTGAGGGTTGTGGTGAAGCCACAGAATTGACCGGATTCACCGAGATTGTGCCCTGAGAGCACGGGGTGTTTGGCCGAGCGAGCCTACACCTGTGGCGAATTATATATTTGCACTTTACTATTTAGCTTGTCTAATGATATGTTATGAAGGAGCAGCGCCGTCCCGAGTAAGGGGCGGGGTCGTTATAATTTGGTCAGCTTTAGCTGACCGTTTCTTTTTTTTCCACCGTACGGTGGAATGTTTCTTGTAGGTGCTGCGGAACCAAGCGGCATGTAGTTGGCTGAAGCCCAAGTTACTAAGCTGGCTCTCGAAGGCCAAGCGAACCGTTGTTTACATTTGTCATGTGTGGCCGGCCTGTGAGCCGATGTATGTAAAACATTATATTGTCAAGTGAACATTTGTAAGGCCTTAAGTCCATGTACTCTTTTGTGTATTTGATGTATTTCATTCCTGTGGTATAAGGGACAATCATGCCGTGGTTGTGCAATTCTGGGTTCTCTTAAACTGTTTAAAAGATTCCGCTAGAATGCTCTGTGTTAGGACGTGTAGTTGAGTTCTTGGTATTATTTCGTAACCCTTCCGAATGTCCGTAGAATATGGCGTCGGGTTCCAGCTAGACCTTCTGTTATATGCCATACCACGAATGGGGGTGTTACACACCACCCCCCCACCATTTGGCAAAAAGCTTCACCAATGTCCATTGATGCTTGACCACCCCCTCCCCCATTTTACTGTCTTAAAACCTTCTCTAGTCCACTAGGAGACGTTTACACATCCTACCTGAAGGAGCTGGAGCAGTTCATTGTGTTGTTGTAGAAACCGAGCAGCACCAACATCGAAAATGTCATCCAGACGATCAACCCGCCTCCAGGCCGAAAACAAGGTCCTCCCCTTCCTCTTCTCTCATTTGTAGATCATAGGAATCATTTAGAATAAAAATCGGGCTCAATTGAGCCCGATCAGAGCTTGTGTTTTCATGGTTTTCCCGTGAAAATGAGATTGCCTATATCGCCGGAATAGGGACCCCCGGCGGCTGTGCCGCCGCCTGGCGATAGCCACCACCTTGACGGAGGTGGTGGTGGCAGTGGCCGGCCAGGGAGGCGGTCGGGTGGCCTGCGTCAGATGCTTGAAGTTGGCCAAGGAGGGATTGATCCTGGACATTGGCACGCGGGGATGATGATAGGATGCCATCCAGACGTGCGCCAAGATTCGTGCCGCATTATTTTAAACTATAGGATAATAATTATTTCATTTGCTATTCTGTCACACATATTCAGTTATTTTGTAAATTAATTTAAAAATCTTAAAGGCTAAATAATAGAAACTATTAAACAAACAAATTGCAGCCCTAGGATTCTACTTTAATTTAAAATTAATTTGAGTCAATTTGAACAACTGGTTTGACCAGAGCACCAATTTTGGTGGGGTCTATACTAAGGGTTAGACAGAAATTAAAATGAGTGCCCCCACTTCATCCCTTGTCCAAATGACTTGAAATTTGGACAGGGAGTCATTCTAATCTATACCTACGTGCTGCTTAAAAATGAGAATTTTGGGGATAATGTTTCTATAGTTTTTCTTAATTATTTAAATATCCTAGGGTAAATTAATTAGGGAACCTTATGATATTCAAACCCTCCCAAATTTTTGTGAGTGGTCCTTAGGGTCATTAGGAGGGTCTGTATAAATTTTCACCTCTTTTGGAGTTGATTTGAGTAGGACTTGAGCAAACCCTAGCCTTGCCCTAATAAGGGGTATTTAGGTCAAAAGTGCACTTTGAAATTTGAGTGGTCAAACCACCTCAATAGAGGCTAAGACTTGGCCCACTGGTTTGGCATGACATATAACACCCCCATATGGGTTATGGGGTTGTTTGGGGTAGGATTACCCTAGGTCCCAAGTTAAAACACTATGTTAGGACTTTGGGGGTTTGAGAAGGGTATGGGGTCAAATGCCCTTGTATGGACTTGAAATTTGGTAGGGAGGATACTAGGGTAGTTATAGTCCTTTGGAAAAAATCTTAGATGATTTGGAGATGGATAGACCCCTCAAAACCCTAAACCTAGTTTAGGGCACAACACTTGCACATGCAAGATAAGCCACCAAAACTTAGTGAAAAGACATGAAACTTGGGTAGTGAGGTCATAATATTATTATAAGCCTTGGATAATTTTATTGGGAATTTCAGATCAATAATTATAGTATCACCTTTGCAAAACCAATATTAGCCCTAATTAATTATGTTTTTATTATAACCTTCATATCCATTAGATGACTATGAAATTTGGGCAAAGTGAGTTTTAGACCATTGTTATCATTCATGAATTTTATTGTAATTTTTAGATGTAAATTTCCAGTAGTTACTTCACAATTATAAAAATATGGGAATATGACCAATAATAGATTTTGAGATCCCTTATTATTTGAAAATTATGAAATTTGAACAATAGTGTTTTGAGGTCAATATGCTCATATGGGAATTTTATTACAATTTTTAGATGAATAATATTTGTACTTAGTTCATTTAACTATTAACATGGATTGTTATGAAAAATCAAGTTGAGATTTTATTATTCACTGATAAATTATGAAACTTGATCTTGAGTGTTTATATGTCTTTATGTTCATCCTTGAATTTCCACAGAATTATTGGAAATATATTGGTAGTACTTGTCTCTTTAAATTGGTTAATGTAGGTTATGTTCAAAAATTATGTTTAGGGGTTTAAGTCATTCTAAAAAATTGGAGACCTTGAATTTACTAATAAGTAGTTGTCTTGTATTTATCATAATTTTTTGGAACACTTTGCATGCTTGAAAATAGTACTTTATGTTTAAACTAAGGCATTTGGATCTCTTAGGAAATTAAATAAATTATCAAGTAAATTAGGAAAATTATAAACCTAAGGATTTAGGCTTATAATGTCATGATAGACCTCCAATAAATATTATAGGGAATTTGGATGATAATTTGGAGTACCTCTCATTGTATACATCATATAGCTTAGGATGGTCTGTGTTTAGTAAAACAGCAGAAATCATGATACGGTGCAAAATAAACCCAGAGATTTTAGATATTAGTGTATTGATCTGGTAAGTGAAATTAGTTCATCATCGGGAGTTGTCATGAGAAGTGGGAGGTTTGACTAGTGTTAAGAGGTGCTCGGGGTCGACGAAACATCGTCTTCCCCGTGAAGAGAGAGAAAGAGTCAAAATACACTAGGGTTGGATCCAGTACAACATTAAATGGGTTGGGAGTTGGGTAACAACCAATAATAATAGGTGCCTTGCGAAAGGGAGCTTTGGGCTTCAGCCCATTGTAGTTCCTAGTGCCCTTTGAGAGCCCTTCACAGGGTATGCCGGGGGTAGTCCTGGGCTAACCTAAACAATAGGTAAAATAGAATTACAAGTGTAACTAGCATAAATAGGGATTAACTTTCACACACCTCAATGTCTGGGATGTTAGTGAAAGATTTGATTTCAAGAGCCTAGACACCTAGAGGGGGGGGGGTGAATAAGTTCTAATCTTTTTAACTATTTAGGCAATTAACAAGTTCTAACACAGCATATAAAATCACAGTTCTCAGAAAAAATAAACAAAGCACACACAACAAGATTTATAGTGGTTCCCCAATTTATGGGTACATCCACTTTCCCCATTCGCCTATCTAGTAGAGAACTGGATTCAGCCAAACATTCTTCCACTATCTCAGATCCACAGATCTTACAACTCAGAACCTTGTAGGTTCCTACAGCTCAGACTTCTTCAAGTCCTGCCTCAGATTATTCCCAAGAACCCTACCTCAAGCAACAGCCCTACCTCAGGCTTAATCACCAGGCCTACAATTCAGACTTTAACAAGTCCTACACCTCAGGCACTCAGCCCTACCTCAGCCTTTATAAATACAGGCTTACAACTCATATCTATATAAGATCTTACAATAAAAAGTATATTTAAAGAAATAGAAATATCACCCAGAATGAAATCTAAATGGGTGAGAGCTTCTTGATCAGTTCTTGAATGACTGAATACTTTAGATCCAACCTGACTTAGCTTCTTCAAAGCTTTTTGAATTTGAACAAAATAAGTTTAATCTTTACTTGGTGTTGAAGTTAATCTTTAATCAGCTTTCTTCTTAAATTCAGAATCAGATCTGAATCATTATTGCAGATTTGTTCAGGATCTGCCTTCTTCTGGGTCAGCCTCTTGTTGGGTCTTTTTTCCACAATGACCTTAATTTGAAGAAGTCCTCCAAAAACTAAGGTGAATTACAGTTGTATCTGATGCTTTGTTTAAGTTGTGTTTACAGGACTATATTGCCAAGTGTTGACCAATGTCAGTCTACAATGGGTCACCTAACACAAGACCATACAATGTAATCCCTCATTGTATGATCCATGGTGTTGACCCATGTGTAGCCTCTCTATTGGGATGCACTTCATTTCACAAGTACATGGACAAATGGAACCTTGAAGTGTTGCTGATCCTTAGTAGGAGAAATGAGTTCTCAAGGAAGAAATTTTTCTATGTCTACATACTCGAGTAGATAGCTTCATATACTCGAGTAAGTAACTTGGTACTCGAGTAATCCAAAGGACATACTCGAGTCTTCAGATTCTTCCTTATACTCGAGAAGGTTAGTACATACTCGAGTAGGCACTATAATACTCGAGTAGCTCATGTATATACTCGAGTAGTGCAGCCAAGTACTCAAGTATATCCTTTACACAAGTATGTTAGTTTGCGGACTCGAGTAGACCAAAGTCAAGTACTCGAGTAGATCTGTATATACTCGAGTAGTTAAGTTTCTATACTCGAGTAGCTCACGCATATACTCGAGTAGTCCAGCCAAGTACTCGAGTATATCCTTTCTTCCAGCTCAGAATTATTTTCTAAATACTGGACTCGAGTATGTCCTCATGTACTCGAGTAGTTACTTCTCTTACTCGAGTAACTATTCTGTCACTCGTGTATATCTGTGTTTTTCCCAGAATATTTTCTAAGTCCAGAGTTTACGAGATTTTCAAATACTCTGTTATGACTGGTCCACGTGCACGTGATTAAGAATGGATTTGACCGTTGCTAAGACCTTATAAATAGGTCTTGACAAACGTCAAACCCTAAGAAGTTTTCTGAATCTGATATATCGTCCATATCGGGAAGCCAACAAGAGCTCGCCGACAAAACTCCGTTCATCTTCTTCGTCGCCGGTCTTCTCTGATCCAGAGATTCAGACAAGAAGTTTCAGAAGATCAAGCGACTCTCAATCGATAGATCCAGTACTTGATCTTACTGATTCTAGTTTTTCAGATCCAAGAGATTTCTCCTCGTCTTCCTCGACTAATTTTCTGCCGAGCCCTAAAATCTGGAGGAGGGAGAAAAGGTTGAAGATCCAGATCTGAATATTTCTGGTTGTACTTCTGTATACACCTTTTATTCTTGTAGGAGTCTTGACTCCGAGTTCTGTAGGAGTTTTTCTCCGAGTTTGTAGGAAGGTTTTCTTCCGAGTGTAGATCCGTTTGGATCGAGATTTGTAGGAACGTTGTTTCGAGTTGTAGGATCGTTTTGATCCAAGATAGTGGGGTAGCCAAGTCTAGTGATTTACTAGATTGGTGAGGTGAGAGTGGATGTACCCAAGGTTGGGGAACCACTATAAATCCAGTGTTCTCTGTGGCTTGCTTGGTTACTTTCTGCGCATCGATCTTACAATTTTTTGTTCCGCAAAATTACACAGACCTCACCTATTCACCCCGCTCTAGGTGATTTAGGTTGACAACTTAGCGCTCTCAATTTGTATCATAGGGAGGTTGTTCGTCAAAAGGTTAACACCTTGAACAGATCTACTCCTAGTTGTCTCTCTGAGTTAATCAAGCATGGACAGAGCCAAGGATTTTTCTGAGCTTCCAGTGTGCAATAAGGAAAACTTTTCCATGTGGAAAGAGAGAATAAAACTTTACATGGAAGCTGTTGACCCCCGCATATTCATGATAGTGGAGGAAGGTCCTCATATCCCTATGGTTGCCTCCACTAGTGATCCTACAAAGAAGGTGCCAAAGAAGTTAATGGATTTGGATAAGGACGAGATTGTACTTGTCTCTCTGGACAAGAAAGCTAAAAATATTATAGCAAATGCAGTCGATGACTCGATGCTGCAAAATCTGATTCATTGCCTGTCTGCCAAGGAGATGTGGCAATCCCTGGTGACTGTGATGGAAGGCACTGAAGAAGTTAGGGATGATCGGAGATCCCTTCTAAATCAGAAGTATGAAGCCTTCAAGCAAGGTCACAAGGAATCCATAGCTGACACCTTTGAGAACTTTTTCAAAATAGTCAACGGCCTAAGAGTTTATGGCCGAGTCTTCACCAACGGGGAACTAAATCACAAATTCTTAAGATCCTTGACCAAGGAATGGGATAATAAGGTTTGCGCCATTCGGGAGTTCAGAAGGTTAGCCGAGACGGACCCGCAGAATCTATTCGGAAAGCTTATGTCTTGCGAGCTTCAAATCAACTCAAGAAAAGCTGAAGAAGAGATGAGCAGGTCTGCATCCAATGATAAGCCGGTTGCACTAAGGGCAGACATCTCAAGAAAGGCCAAATCTACTTCTCCTGCTTCCACTCAAGGAGACTATGAAGAAGAAGACTTCGAGCCAAGCACCTCTGGCTCAGATTTATCCGATAAAGAGTTCCATCTTCTCTCCCGATAATTCAAGAAGTTTCTTAGCAATAAGAAACAAATGAGAGAAAATGATTCCTCGACCAGAAGATCACGTCTTGATGGTGATCGTCACAGAATACATGACAGGTATAAATCTAAACCGAACAAACATGTTTCATCTAACGTTGTTTGCTATTATTGTAGTAAGCCAGGGCATATAAGCACTGAGTTCCCTCTGAAGATGAAAGAAGGAAGAGGCAAAGAAAAGAAGTCCCATCAAGGGAAAAGGAAGAAATAAAGAAGCTTCATTGCCAAAAAGTCAAAAACCCTCAGTGACTCTGACTCATCTGAGTCAAGTGAGGATGAAGAAGCTTACTTCGGGCTTATGGGTCTTTCAGACCAAGAGGATAAAGACAACGGTAACTCCTCATATACTGGGAAGGTAAATTCTCACACACCTCTCTCTGCCTCAGATGTTGACTCAAATGGTCATGATGGCTATTCTTCTGGGGAGGATGATTCTGAATTGGTAAATCAGTATCAAGTCTTATTGACTGTATTTGACAAATGCCGGAAGGTAGTCAAATCGCAATCAAAAGAGATTTCATCCCTCAAAGAGGTGGAATCAAATCTGAGGGAGGAGATTGACCAATTGACCCCTCTCAGAGATGAAGTTCAATCTTTGAAGGAGGAAATTAAAGATTTCACTGAATTAGTAAATCCTAAGGAATCTCTCCTGGATGAACTGGAAGCAAAGCTAGTCATCGAAAGAAAGCTGGTTGAAACTCTCACCATGTCTACAACTTTGCTTCCAATTACTAATGGAGAAGCCTCCTTCGTGAAAAATAGCAGTTTAGGACATAAATCTGCCAAAGGTAAAGGCAAGGCTTTCCCAAGCCAAACTGTTGCCTTACTGAAGTATGATCCTTACACTCATGGGCCAAATGAGAAGGAAACACCAAAAGACAAAACTTGTGTTACTAAGGCCAAGGAGACAAGGAAGCCATGTACTTGTTGTAATAACGAGGCTTCCTCCTTCGAGTCAATTTCTCTTGCAAGACCCCCCGTCCATAAGACAAAGCAAGTCACCAAGAGAAGGTACAACAGGTTTAACTGTTGGTGTTGCGGCAAGATTGGTCACTTCGCCATAGATTGCTGGTTTAATCCAAGATTTTGTTTAACTACTCAAGTTAATAATGCGAGAAAGACCACACACAATGTTAACTCTTGTAGGGGGAGAATACTAACAAGAGACCTAGGACCCAATCTTGTTTGGGCTCCTAAGGGATTCTAATCTTGTGGATGCAGGTATGTCCATGGGCCAACAAAATTCTTATCTGGCAATTGGACAAGAAGAAGTTCCAGGAAAAATTCTTGGAACTAGAAGATTTAGGTTCCACTGATGGAAAGCTTGATGATTCAGCAGCTAAAGAAGAATTTCCTTATGCATTGGTTAAGGGGGAGTTTCTAACTGATCACCCTATCCAAAAGAACCTCAGAGGTGTTTGAGCTTTCAGTAAGGATGGAGACATGATTGACGTCCACTACCATGTCCCCTATTTAAAGAGGTCAGAAAGGGGGAGAGCAAAAGGAAATGGAATATAGAGATGGAATATAGAGATGAAAAGGGAAGAGAAAATCTGCAAATCCAAATGAAGATTTCAGGAAGGGGGATAAATGCAAAGCAATTCTAGTTAAGAAATATAAGTCAATGCATCCTATTTCACGTCAATATTGTTTTAATATCTCTAGCAATTCAACTTAGTAGATGGAGTTCTGACTTCTTCAAATAGGGGGAGATTGTTGGGTCTTGTTTCCACAATGACCTTAATTTGAAGAAGTCCTCCTAAAACTAAGATGAATTGCAGTTGTATTTGATGCCTTGTTTAAGTTGTGTTTACAGGACTATATTGCCAAGTGTTGACCAATGTCAGTCTACAATGGGTCACCTAACACAGGACCATACAATGTAATCCCTCATTGTGTGATCCATGGTGTTGACCCATGTGTAGCCTCTCTATTGGGATGCACTTCATTTCACAAGCACATGGACAAATGGAACCTTGAAGTGTTGTTGATCCTTAGTAGGAGAAATGAGTTCTCAAGGAAGAAATTTTTCTAAGTCTACATACTCGAGTAGATAGCTTCATATACTCGAGTAAAAACTTGGTACTCGAGTAATCCAAAGGACATACTCGAGTCTTCAGATTCTTCCTTATACTCGAGAAGGTTAGTACATACTCGAGTAGGCACTATGATACTCGAGTAGCTCATGTATTTACTCGAGTAGTCCAGCCAAGTACTCGAGTATATCCTTTACATGAGTATGTTAGTTTGCAGACTCGAGTAGACCAAAGTCAAGTACTCGAGTAGATCTGTAAATACTCGAGTAGTTAAGTTTCTATACTCGAGTAGCTCATGTATATACTCGAGTAGTCCAGCCAAGTACTCGAGTATATCCTTTCTTCCAGCTCAGAATTATTTTCTAAATACTGGACTCGAGTATGTGTAAGACCCCCTTTTTTTTTCTTTTTAAACCACCGAGGTCTTAGCCCAGAATTGTTGCTTTGCGGTGGCACCGACTCACGGGAAGGCCGCCACTACAAAACGCCAATTCTGCCGGCCCTTTTCGATCACAACAGAGAGAAGTAATTGTACATAAAATATAAACAAGTCCACAGAAATATGTAAAGAAAAGTGAAATCACATCCAGTCCATCAATAGATAATAACAGGAAATAGATAAATGGGTCGAGCCCAGTACATCAGAGTCCTCACTACAAATCACTCATCACGGAAGCTATAAAAATACTAATCACTCACGGAGCTGGTCGCAGGTGCACCGGTGCTAGACTGACCCACCTCCATGCGCACCGTACTCCGCTGGTGCTGGTCCCTGGACTGCTGGTCCCTGTCTCCCATCCGGAGCTCCTGTAATGTTGTGGTTCGAAAACCATTAGTCATAAAGACTAAGCCCTATCATCCCCTACCCCTCCCCCCCACGGCTCCTAAGCACCGGGCGGAGAGGAGGAAAGGGAAGCTTCAAAGGTGGAGAATAATTAAGCAGATGACAAGGGAGCTAATCTAACAATTATTTAGAATAAAGTACAACTAGCAATCCTATGGTAGTAAATGGTAAGGAATAGAAGTAGTAAGTATCAAATGTATAAAAAGACAGCTAGAGAACAGTAAGTAAACAAGCAAGTAAATAAGTAAGTAACCTTAACTTATATGAATGCCCATACAAACTTATAAGTTAAGGGGTCTTCTGCAAGGCTCCCATCGTATAAAAAGTCTCATACCGATTTATACGTTGGGGTGTCGGTTGTATGCAAATTTGAGTGTAGTGATATGCTATGCCATGATTCATGCAAGTGCAACTCACGGACACGACTCTATGCGCACAGACCTTTAGTTCCCCCTGTTCGGGCAGCTAGCTTCACTCCCAGGAACCTCCGTAGTGGCAAATGGAGACAGTGGGTCGGGCCCCCCACTCCTAGGCGGGTATCCACACTACCAGGCCTAGCCCTTCCGTACGCCCCTAGAAGAACACAACCTAGAGTATCCGCGTACTACTGTTGGCTGTACCCACCAGAATTTCTTTGGCTAAGTGTCCCACACCGCCGAGTCAACATGCTGATGCCAATGTGAACGACAATCAGATATCGAAGACCCACCACCTTTATTCTGTACTCCAACCCTCGAGCCCTCGGCCCCCCGAACAGTCCCGTCCGTGCATCTACCTTCAGAGCTACCGTCTGAATGGCAACCAAACCAATTATTCTACCTTCCTAGCTACCAAGGTGTGTGTATGTGCAACCCTAGTTATACTAGTTGCTCTTTTAATTTATTATCTCTAGGGTTTACGTTAGCCCAGGACTGCCCCCGGCATACCCCGTGAAGGGCTCTCAAGGGGCACTAGGAACCAAGACGGCGGCATTACGACCCGAAGTTCCCTTTCGCAAGGCACTTATTGTTATTGGTTGATCTCCCTTAACCCAATCCCCTTTTAGTTACTTTAGATCTAACCCTAGAGTATTAAGACTCTTCCATTCCTACTCGGGGTGGACGATCTTTCATCGTTCCCGTACGCCACTTAACCTTAACCAGTCTCACACTCTACTTATCCTGACTTCCAATAATGAACTTAATCTTATCTTTCCCTAACAAACAAGCAACTACCAAAATTCCATTTCCCCAGTTCATTATTACTCTAGATCAGTTTCCATGGTTTTACTATATGCAGACCATCCTAAGGTACATGAGGAGTATAAGGGGAGGTACTCCAATTTGTCTTCTGAATCTCCTATAATATTTACTGGAGGTCTACCATGACATAATTAGTCTAAATCCAAGATTTCCAAATTTTCCTATTTATCGGGCATTTAATTTATTTATACTAAAATTCCAAATGCCCTAGTATGAACATGAAGTGCAATAATGAGCCAACAATAAATCATCATAAAATCTGTAAAAATCATATGAGACATTTAAACAACAATTCCAAGTTTTGAGAAACTTCAGAGGTGTTTAGGCCTACATTTCCTAATTTACCATTTTAGGCCACTTTTACAATATTATGAAGGAAGTACTGTAAATATATACCAAAAAATTCCAAAAAAATTATAGAAGCTATATAGTGACCTAAAACCATCATAAACCAAGTACCATAATTTTTCTTTAACATTTGAACTCTGAATTTTTTTTAATGCAAGATACTAATTTTCTTAACTTAATGAAGGAGGTACTGTTTTTATTCATCTAAAATTCCAAAGAAAGTTACAGGGTTACTACCATAATTTGAAACACCCACTGACACAATTTCATAATTTTCCAAATATTAATTGGACATCATTTGTATTTTTGACTACATATCACAATTAATACATTAAAGAAGTATGTACCAGAAATAATTAGTTAAAATTTCCAAGAAAAATACTGAAGGTATAACATGCTATAAGATGCCATAATCCAAGGTTTCATAATATTCCAGTGAACAGAAATTCCATAATAATCAAAATAAATATCTAGGGCACAATTAGAGTTGTAAAAGAAGTACTCTATAAATTAATCCAAAAATCTCAACAAAATTATATCATGGTTATTTTACCCAGAAAATCTTTTTTCCCAAATTTTACTTGATTTAAAGTTCATTAGATAGCTCAATAATTCAAATTAAAGTCGGTGACCTAAACTAGGGTTAAGATTTTAGGTGACCTAGTTATCTCCAAATACCCAAAACCTTTGTCCAGAGAACTATACTTGCCCTATGGTTCTCTCCACAAAATTTTAGGTCAGTCCAAGGTCATTTGACCCCATGACCTTCACAACCCCAAAAACCACCATTAAGGGATTTTCCCTAGAATTCTAGGGCTACCCTACACCAAACCACTTCAAACTCCCTTGGAGGGTGTGTCATTCCCTAAAAAGTCACTGACCAAAATATCAGCCTCTGTTGAGGCGATATGGCCACTCAAATACCAAGGGGGTGTTTGATCCTAAATTAACCTATAAGGATCATCCTAGGGTTGAACACAACCCTATTCAAAACATCTCCAAATGAGATGAAACTTTTACCAGAACCTTATGATAAACCCAGGGACCACTCACCAAAATTTGGGAGGGTTCTGAAGTCATTTAGCCATCTAATTAATTTATGCTAGGATTATTAAATTTTTCTAAAAACTATAGAAAAACATTCTCCAAAAATTCTCATTTTTGGATAGCACCTAGATATAGGTAAGATTAGGCCACACCCCAATTTTCAAGTCATTTTGATGACTGGATTGGAGTGGGGAATTTTACTAAGGTCAGGACAGCCCTATGGATAGACCTCACCAAAAAGGGTGTTGTGGTCTAACCAGGACTCTAAATCGAGTGAAATTAATTTTTAATTAAAGTAGACTTCAAGGGCTACAGTTTTTATGATGACAACTTTTTATGTTTCAGTCCCTACGGGATATAGTTTTCAGTTTTAACCAAGTGTACAATAAAGGGAATTAATTCCTAACTATACATATATATTATGATAAAAATAACACTGTTCATCTTCTTCTTTACCCGAACCCGAACAGAACCAGAAAAACAACTATTCCTGTAGCTTTTCTAAAGCTATTTCCTGGCCACCCGGCCATCTCCCTGACCAGCCACCACCACCACCACCTTTGTTGAGGTGAGGGCTACCGTCGGGCGGCGGCACGGCCGCCGGAGAGGCGGTTTCCGGCGAACCCGCCACCAGGAAATTTTTGGAAAACTATGAAAGCGCTCACCCGATCTGGCTCTTTTGAGCTCGATATCTCTCCTAATGATTTCTAAGATCTATCCGCAGAAGAAGAGGGAGGGGAGGACCTTGTTCGCAGGCTGGAGGCGTGCAGAGCGTCGGGAAGACATTGGCGCGGTGGTGGCGTCGCCGGAAATTCTTCAACAGCAAGGGGGAAATCTGAATCCGTTTAATTGAGCGTGTAACCTTCTCCTCTTGCTCTTAGGAGTCTTTTATAGATCAGCAAGTGGGAAGGGGAAGGATGGAACGATCATGGCCATTAATATTTCTCTTAATGACGTTTCAGTTATGGTAGAGGCAGTTGAAATGCTGGAAATGAAGAGGTGTTTGCCAGGTGGTGATTTCTTATTGGACCAACATTTCCTTAATTTATTAAATAATCAGAGTAGGAAACGGCCCATAAATACTCCTGGTGTAACTTCCCATAATCAGAATTGATTACAACGTCGGTTACCGAAATTTCCAGTCTGGCTGACGTTTCGGCCTTGGTCACGGGCGTGACACATAGGTCACAGGCGTGACAGGCCTGGGTAGCCAATTTTGGGATCGACGATCGTCGAACTGAGATCGACGATCGTCGAAGGGTGTTCACGCTCTTGGTCACGGGCGTGACACATGGGTCACGGGCGTGACAAGCCCGGGTGACCAATTCTGGGTTCGACGACCGTCGAACTGAGATCGACGAACGTCGAAGGGTGGTCACGCCCTAAGTCACGGGCGTGACATATGGGTCACGGGCATGACATGGTCATGAGGAAAAATCCGCGCTCGGCGATCGTCGCACTGAGATCGACGATCGCTGAAGGGGTCACGCCCTTGGTCACGGGCGTGACACCTGGGTTACGGGCATGATATGGCCATGACGCAAATTCTGCGTTTCGACGATCGTCCTGCTGGGATCGACGATCGTTGAAGGTGTCACGCCCTAGGTCACGGGCGTGCACATAGGTCACGGGCGTGACAGGCCCGGGTTGAAAAATTCTGCGCCCGACGATCGTCTCCCTGAGATCGACGATCGTCGAAGGAGTCACGCCCTAGGTCACAGGCGTGACGGATCGGTCACAGGCGTGACGGATCGGTCACAGGCGTGACCAACCCGTGACCCGAAATCTCGGTCGATTTATTTCTGTTTTTGGGCTTCCTAGGGTTCTATCACGACCAACCGACTCCTAGGGGTCTAGCCGGAAATGGAATGTTACAAATCCCAATAAACAAAACAAAGATTTGATCGCCGAAATCAAGGTTAAGCCTATGGGACTCTAATCAGGAAAAAGTAGCTTGTAACATCCCATGAGAATTAAAAGATTACATCTCTACGTTATGTTTGCTTTGTGCGGTTTCAAATTTAAGATTAATTCGCCCAAATAACTAGGTATATACACCCCCAATAAACAAAAGATAAGCCCCTATTCTTGAAATTTTAGTCCTATTGGTTTAAAACAGGAAGGCAAATTGATTGTCCAGAGGGGTTGTGAGGTATACCTGACGAAAAAGTTCCGGGTATTTTTGCCACATCAAGTCCTGTGGCTCCCATGTATGCTCCTCCTGCCCATGATTGTTCCACAGAACCTTGACTAACGGAACCTTCTTCCGTCGCAAGACCCGCATTGCTGTATCGTCAATCCTGATAGGCTCAAAATTGACTGACCGATCTGAGGCCACCGGGCCATCTGCCGAGGAGATCAGCTGCTCAGGGCATAGCAGAGCCCTCCGAAGTAAGGAGACGTGGAAGACGTCATGCAATCCCGCTAACTCCGGCGGTAGCTCCAGTCTATAGGCTAAGGGGCCGATCTGCTCCAGGAGTCTATAAGGCCCCATATATCTCGGACTGAGCTTCTTCCACCCACGCACCCGCGAAAATCTGTGCATCGGCCGTATCTTCAACAAAACTCGGTCTCCCACCTAGAACTCCACTTGACGATGCCTCGCATCGTAGTATTTCGCATGTCTGCTCTGGGCTTCCAACATCCTGTCCCGGATCAATCTAATCTGAGCATCTGTATCTCCCACAAACTCCGAGCCTAGTGCCTGCGGATCCTCATCCTGAACCCATGATAGTGGGGTCCAGCACCTCCTTCCGTACAATGCCTCGTATGGAGCCATGCCTATGCTGGACTGATGAGCGTTGTTGTACAAAAACTCGACCAGTGGCAGCAATCTCTCCCAAGGCTCGCCACTGTCCAAAATACACAATCACAACAGATCCTCCAGTGTACGGTTGGTGCGCTCTGTCTGTCCGTCGGTCTGAGGGTGAAAAGCTGTGCTGAATGTCAATCGAGAACCCAGATGGGCCTGGACTGACCTCCATTCCCTGGATGTAAACCGCCCATCCCGATCCGAAATGATAGTCTTGGGCACCCCATGATAACGCACAAACTGCTCAATGAACCTCCGTACTAATACACTGACCGGTGTGTCCTTTGCCACTGGAATGAATCTGGCCACCTTTGTTAGTCTGTCCACTATCACCCAGATCGAGTCATTCCCCGCACGGGATTGAGGTAGCCCATGTATGAAGTCATTGGCTATATCCTCAAACTTCCACTCCGGCACCGGAAGCGGCTGCAGCAAGCCTGTCGGGTTCCTACACTCTGCCTTCACGAGCTGGCAGGCCTCGCAATGCGTCACAAAATACGTAATATCTTTCTTCATACCCGGCCAGTACATCGTCCTCTTCAAATCCTTTACCATCTTGGTGATCCCCGGGTGTACAGAATATCGGCTGTAGTGAGCTTCCGTCAAAATGTCCTCCCGGATCCGTCCCCCTGCTGGTATGTAGACTCTGCCTCGGAAACACAGGAGCCCATCCCTCAAAGAGTAATCTCCTGTCGTGCCTCCCTCCAAGGCTCGGAATATCGGCTCAGCTCTCTCATCCAGCATCTGCCCATCTCTGATGCGGTCTCGAATATCATCAGTAGTAACCATCGACCCCAGGTACTCCATGTATAGCTCCGGGTCATCCTCAGACACTAGTGAAATCTGCAACTCCTCGAATGATCTAACCAACTCCAAGGCCATCAGCTGCGGGCCTACTCCTGTCGTACTCGCTCTCCGGCTCAGACCATCCGCGACCACGTTCGCCTTCCCCGGATGGTAGTGCATGGTATACTGGTAGTCCGATAGAAACTCCACCCTGTGTCTCTGTCTGATGTTTAACTCCTTCTGGGTGTCGACGTACTTCAGATTCTTGTGGTCGAAGAAGATATCACAATGTACTCCGTAGAGATAGTGTCGCCAGATCTTAAGAGCAAAAATGACTACCCCCATCTCCAAATCGAGCACGGGGTAGTTCTGCTCGTGCTGCTTCAACTGACGGGAGGCATAGGATATTACGTGCTCGTTCTGCATCAGAACGGCACCCATCCCCTGATAGGAAGCATCTGTATACACCTGGAATCCCTCCTTCCCTGATGGAAGAGCAAAGATGGGAGCCGAGGTGAGACGATCCTTCAGCTCCTGGAAGGCAGATTCGCATCGTGGTGTCCAAATAAAAGGGGACTCCTTCTTCGTCAGAGATGTAAGAGGGAGGGCAATCTGAGAGAACCCCTTTACGAACTTCGGGTAGTAACCGGCAAGTCCCAAGAAACTTCGAACATCCGAGGTAGACTTTAGTGGTGGCCAATCCCGTACTGCCTGGACCTTCGCCGGATCCACTGCCAGACCTGCTCCACTGCTGACATGGCCCAGAAAGGCCACCTCCTTTAGCCAGAATTGGCACTTGCTATAATTGGCATACATCTCATGCTCACGCAGCTTCTCCAAGGTCAAGGCCAGATGTCTCGCGTGCTCCTCCTCCGTCCTTGAATAGATGAGGATGTCGTCGATGAATACGATAACAAAGACATCTAGATACTCTTCGAACGCCGTATTCATCAGGGTCATGAATGCGGAAGGTGCATTTGTGAGCCCGAACGACATCACTGTAAACTCGTACAAACCGTATCTGCTGCTGAAGGCCATCTTCGGGATGTCCTCCTCCCAAATGCGAAGCTGGTAGTACCCTGACCTCAGATCCAGCTTTGAGAACCAATGGGCTCCCTCCAGCTAGTCAAAAAGCTCGTCTATCCTTGGTAAGGGATAAGTATTCCGGACTGTCAACCTGTTCAGAGCCCGGTAATCTATGCACAGTCGAAAGGTCCCGTCCTTCTTCTTAACGAACAACACCGGAGCTCCCCATGGTGAAGAGCTAGGTCGAACGAACCCGGCCTCCACTAGCTCCTGAAGCTGGCTTCAAAATTCCACCAACTCCTTTGGGGCCATTCGATAGGGAGCTCTGGATACCAGCTTAGCCCCCGGTACGAGCTGAATCTGGAAGTCCTTCTCTCGGTGCGGGGGTAGCCCTGGTAGCTTCTCCGGAAACACGTCGGCGAAGTCCCGCACTACTGGAATATCTGCAATGGAGTCCTTGGCCACGACTGCCTCAAAAAGGACCTGATAAACTTCTTCCCCCTGCAGGTGGGCCTTAGCGGCCTGCACAGATGATAGTAAGGTACGGGGTGCTGGTATAATACCTTCGATGACAATGAATGAGTCGCCGTGCATCACGGTGATCTTCTTCGCCACGCAATCGATCTGGGAATGGTTCCAATACAGCCAAGTCATGCCCAAGATCAGATCGTAATCTGGCATCTTCAGAACCGTCGCTGGTGCCTCAAACGCCTTCCCGCCGATCCTCGCTTCCATATTGCAATGAGCAGAGATCATTATCTCTGATCCATCGGGTAGGCGCACCCTCATCATCTTCCCGGTGAATGGCTCCACACCTGCCAGTCCTTTCACGAAATCCTCCGACACGAACGATTGCGACGCACCAGTGTCGAAGAGGGTGTGAGCAGGCTTGCCGCTAACGAAGACTATGCCTGGGGTAATTAAGTGTCTTAGTATTCTTGTTGCAGTTGTCTTTACTTAATTTCTAACCAGGTTATGTCTAGAATACTAGTTTTATGATAAAAATTTAAAAGTACTGCCATACCTATGATAACCAGCTCCAGGTTCCGGGGCTGTGTTAGGTCTAGAGCATACACCTGCTCCCTCTCTGGCCTGCGGCCTCGATCCAAAAATCCTCATCCTCGGTCCTGTCCTCGTCCGCCAAACTGTCGGGGAGGTGGAGCGCCCTGATGTGCTGGTGGGGGTGCTCGCCTCACAGGGCAGTTCCTCTTGATATGCCCCGGCTGGTTGCACTGATAGCATACCGGTGGCTGCTCTGCCGTCCTTGGCATTTCTAGCATCTGAATAGGCTGGGGAGCCAGTACCCCCTGGCTCCTCTGCTCCTGCCCAAACTCCTGATGAGGCTAATCCCCGTTCCTTCTCTCCCCAATAACCTGGCCCCGGGGATGGTCTCTACGACCTCCGATCACTGTGTCATCAGCCGGTCTCTTCCGGCTCTTCATTATAAGCTGATCCGCCTCTCTCTTCTTAGCCATCTCCAGAATCCAGGCCAGACTCCCCTCTGAGACGAAAAGGAGGGCCTGTCTCATGTCATCTTGCAGCCCCTTATAAAACCTCCGGGCATAGCCAGCATCGTCTAACTGGTAAGCGTCCGCATAGCGGGTCAGGTGAGTGAACTCCTGATAATACTCCACCACAGTCCTATTCCCCTGCCTCAACCGCAGAAACCTATCCTCCAGGTCATCCCTCGCCGACTGAGGTACAAACTGTCCCAAGAGCACTGCTCTGAACTCCTCCCAAGTAATATCAGTGCAGTCCATCCCCGCAAAGGTGGTGTCCAGCTGAGATTTCCCCCATCTCTTTTCGTGTGACTCTAAGCAAGAGACTGCCAAAGCGACTGCCTCCTCCGTGGGGCATCGAATCCCTACCAGCATCTCGTAAATGGTGTCCAACCATTCCTCCGTAGGTACTGCAGACTCCGTCCCCTGGTAGGATGGAGGGGAAAGTCCCCGGAAGACAGTCATCCAATTGGCCTCGGGGTTTGGCTGTGGAGCCGGGGCTTGCTGAGCTCTGAAGGCCTCCAGAATGGCCGTCAGTGTTTGCCCCATCTCCGTCTGCTGGAACGGAGCTGGAGCCGGCAGAAGCGGGACCACATTTGGAGCCTAGGGTGTCCCCTGCTGCAGTGTAGGGTTCGTCGCAGGCTACAAGTAAAAATTCCATTTGTTAGAGAGCGAATGAATGGAATTTAAGAAGAGTTAGGATGGACTTTCACATGTGATTTCCCTTATGGGCACACCACTGCTTCCACTGCTAGATTGTCCGCAAACTAAGAGCGAATGAATGGAATTTAAGATGAGTTAGGATGGACTTTCACATGTGATTTCCCTTATGGGCACACCACTGCTTCCGCTGCTAGTTTGTCCGCAAACTAAGCTCGCACGGGGGTTGCCCAAGATTTTTGTGGACTACTTCTCTTCGATCGAGGTTTGCTCTGATACCACTTGTAAGACCCCCCCCCTTTTTCTTCTTTTTAAACCACCGGGATCTTAGCCCAGAATTGTCGCTTTGCGGTGGCACCGACTCACGGGAAGGCCGCCACTATAAAACGCCAATTCTGCCAGCCCTTTTCGATCACAAGAGAGAGAAGTAATTGTACATAAAATGTAAACAAGTCCACAGAAATATGTAAATAAAAGTGAAATCACATCCAGTCCATCAATAGATAATAACAGGAAATAGATAAATGGGCTCGAGCCCAGTACATCAGAGTCCTCAATACAAATCACTCATCACGGAAGCTATAAAAATACTAATCACTCACGGAGCTGGTCGCAGGTGCACCGGTGCTAGACTGACCCACCTCCATGCGCACCGTACTCCGCTGGTGCTGGTCCCTGGACTGCTGGTCCCTATCTCCCATCCGGAGCTCCTGTAATGTTGTGGTTCGAAAACCATTAGTCATAAAGACTAAGCCCTATCATCCCCTACCCCTCCCCCCACGGCTCCTAAGCACCGGGCGGAGAGGAGGAAAGGGAAGCTTCAAAGGTGGAGAATAATTAAGCAGATGATAAGGGAGCTAATCTAACAATTATTTAGAATAAAGTACAACTAGCAATCCTATGGTAGTAAATGGTAAGGAAGAGAAGTAGTAAGTATCAAATGTATAAAAAGGCAGCTAGAGAACAGTAAGTAAACAAGCAAGTAAATAAGTAAGTAACCTTAACTTATATGAATGCCCATTCAAACTTATAAGTTAAGGGGTCTTTTGCAAGGCTCCCATCGTATAAAAAGTCCCATACCGATTTATACGTTGGGGTGTCGGTTGTATGCAAATATGAGTGTAGTGATATGCTATGCCATGATTCATGCAAGTGCAACTCACGCACACGACTCTATGCGCACAGACCTTTAGTTCCCTCTGTTCGGGCAGGTATCTTCACTCCCAGGAACCTCCGTAGTGGCAAACGGAGATAGTGGGTCGGGCCCCCCACTCCTAGGCGGGTGTCCACACTACTAGACCTAGCCCTTCCATACGCCTCTAGAAGAACACAACCTAGAGTATACCGCGTACTACTGCTGGCTGTACCCACCAGACTTTCTTTGGCTAAGTGTCCCACACCGCCGAGTCAACATACCGATGCCGGTGTGAATGACAATCAGATATCGAAGACCCACCACCTTTTTTCTGTACTCCAACCCTCGAGCCCTCGGCCCCCCGGACAGTCCCGTCCGTGCATCTACCTTCAGAGCTACCGTCTGAATGGCAACCAAACCAATTATTCTACCTTCCTAGCTACCGAGGTGTGTGTATGTGCAACCCTAGTTATACTAGTTGCTCTTTTAATTTATTATCCCTATGGTTTACGTTAGCCCAGGACTGCCCCCGGCATACCCCGTGAAGGGCTCTCAAGGGGCACTAGGAACCAAGACGGCGGCATTATGGCCCGAAGTTCCCTTTCGCAAGGCACTTATTGTTATTGGTTGATCTCCTTTAACCCAATCCCCTTTTAGTTACTTTAGATCTAACCCTAGAGTATTAAGACTCTTCCATTCCTACCCAGGGTGGACGATCTTTCGTCGTTCCCGTACGCCACTTAACCTTAACCAGGCTCACACTCTACTTATCCTGACTTCCAATAATGAACTTAATCTTAGCTTGCCCTAACCAACCAACAACTACCAAAATTCTATTTCCCTAGTTCATTATTACTCTAGATCAGTTTCCGTGGTTTTACTATATGCAGACCATCCTAAGGTACATGAGGAGTATATGGGGAGGTACTCCAATTTATCTTCCGAATCTCCTATAATATTTACTGGAGGTCTACCATGACATAATTAGTCTAAATCCAAGATTTCCAAATTTTCCTATTTATCGGGAATTTAATTTATTTATTCTAAAATTCCAAATGCCCTTGTATGAACATGAAGTGCAATAATGAGCCAACAATAAATCATCATAAAATCAGTAAAAATCATATGAGACATTTAAACAGCAATTCCAAGTTTTGAGAAACTTCAGAGGTGTTTAGGCCTACATTTCCTTATTTACCAATTTAGGCCACTTTTACTATATTATGAAGGAAGTACTGTAAATATATACTCAAAAATTCCAAGAAAATTATAGAAGCTATATATTGACCTAAAACCATCATAAACAATGTACCATAATTTTTCTCCAAAATTTGAACTCTGAATTTATTTTAATGCAAGGTACTAATTTTCTTAACTTAATGAAGGAGATACTGTTTTTAGTCATCTAAAATTCCAGAGAAAGTTACAGGGTCACTATCATAATTTGAAACACCCACTGACCCAATTTCATAATTTTCCAAATAGTAATTGGACATCATTTGTATTTTTAACTACATATCACAATTAATACGTTAAACAAGTATGTACCAGAAATAATTAGTTAAAATTTCTAAGAAAAATACTGAAGGTATAACATGCTATAAGATTCCCTAATCCAAGGTTTCATAATATTCTAGTGAACAGAAATTCCATAATCATCAAAATAAATATCTAGGGCATAATTAGAGTTGTAAAAGAAGTACAGTATAAATTAATACAAAAATCTCAACAAAATTATATCATGGTTATTTTGCCCAGAAAATCTCTTTGCCCAAATTTTACTTGATTTGAAGTTCATTAGATAGCTCAATAATTCAAATTAATGTCAGTGACCTAAACTAGGGTTAGGATTTTGGGTGACCTAGCTATCTCCAAATACCCTAAACCTTTGTCCAGAGAACTATACTTGCCCTATGGTTCTCTCCACCAAATTTTAGGTCAGTCCAAGGTCATTTGACCCCATGACCTTCACAACCCCAAAAACCACCATTAAGGGATTTTCCCTAAAATTCTAGGGCTACCCTACACCAAACCACTCCAAACTCCCTTAGAGGGTGTGTCATGCCCTAAAAAGTCAGTGACCAAAATATCAGCCTCTGTTGAGGCGATATGGCCACTCAAATACCAAGGGGGTGTTTGATCCTAAATTAACCTATAAGGATCATCCTAGGGTTGAACACAACCCTATTCAAAACATCTCCAAATGAGATGAAACTTTTACCAGAACCTTATGATAAACCCAGGGACCACTCACCAATATTTGGGAGGGTTTGGAAGTCTTTTAGCCATCTAATTAATTTATGCTAGGATTATTAAATTTTTCTAAAAACTATAGAAAAACATTCTCCAAAAATTCTCATTTTTGGATAGCACCTAGATATAGGTAAGATTAGGCCACACCCTAAATTTTAAGTCATTTTGATGAATGGATTGGAGTGGGGAATTTTACTAAGGTCAGGACAGCCCTATGGATAGACCTCACCAAAAAGGGTGTTGTTGTCTAACCATGACTCCAAATCGAGTGAAATCAATTTTGAATTAAAGTAGACTTCAAGTGCTACATTTTCTATGTTGACCACTTTTTATGTTTCAGCCCCTACGGGCTATAATTTACACTTTTAACCAAGTGTACAATAAAGGGAATTAATTCCTAACTATACATATATATTATGATAAAAATAACACTGTTCATCTTCTTCTTTACCCAAACCCGAACAGAACCAGAAAAACAACTATTTTTGTAGCTTTTCTAAAGCTATTTCCCAGCCACCCGGCCATCTCCCCGGCCAGCCACCACCACCACCACCTCTGTTGAGGTGAGGGCTACCGTCGGGCAGCGGCACGGCCGCCGAAGAGGCGGTTTCCGGCGAACCCGCCACCATGAAATTTTTGGAAAACCATGGAAGCGCTCACCCGATCTGGCTCTTTTGTGCCCGATATCTCTCCTAACGATTTCTAAGATCTATCCGCAGAAGAAGAGGAGGGGAGGACCTTGTTCGCGGGCTGGAGGTGTGCAGAGCGTCGGGAAGCCATTGGCGCGGTGGTGGCGTCGCCGGAAATTCTTCAACAGCAAGGGGGAAATCTGAATCCGTTTAATTGAGCGTGTAACCTTCTCCTCTTGCTCTTAGGAGACTTTTATAGATCAGCAAGTGGGAAGGGGAAAGGATGAAGCGTTCATGGCCATTAATATTTCTCTTAATGACGTTTCCGTTATGGTAGAGGGAGTTGAAATGCTGGAAATGAAGAGGTGTTTGCCAGGTGGCGATTTCCTATTGGACCAACATTTTCTTAATTTATTAAATAATCAGAGTAGGAAATGGCCCATAAATACTCCTGGTGTAACTTCCCATAATCAGAATTGATTACAACGTCGGTTACCGAAATTTCCAGTCTGGCTGACGTTTCGTCCTTGGTCACGGGCGTGACACATAGGTCACGGGGTGTGACAGGCCCGGGTGGCCAATTCTGGGATCGACGATCGTCGAACTGAGATCTACGATCGTCGAAGGGTGGTCACGCCCTTGGTCACGGGCGTGACACATGGGTCACGAGCGTGACAAGCCTGGGTGACCAATTCTGGGTTCGACGACTGTCGAACTGAGATCGACGATCGTCGAAGGGTGGTCACGCCCTAAGTCACGGGCGTGACATATGGGTCACGGGCGTGACATGGTCATGAGGCAAAATCCGCGCTCGGCGATCGTCGCGCTGAGATCGACGATCGCCGAAGGGGTCACGCCCTTGGTCACGGGCGTGACACCTGGGTCACGGGCGTGACATGGCCATGACGCAAATTCTGCATTTCGACGATTGTCCTGCTGGGATCGACGATCGTCGAAGGTGTCACGCCCTAGGTCACGGGCGTGACACATAGGTCACGGGCGTGACAGGCCCGGGTTGAAAAATTCTGCGCCCGACGATCGTCTCACTGAGATCGACGATCGTCGAAGGAGTCACGCCCTAGGTCACGGGCGTGACGGATCGGTCATGGGCATGACCAACCCGTGACCCGAAATCTCGGTCGATTTATTTCTGTTTTTGGGCTTCCTAGGGTTCTATCACGACCAAACCGACTCCTAGGGGTCTAGCCGGAAATGGGATGTTACAGTATGCCCTCATGTACTCGAGTAGTTACTTCTCTTACTCGAGTAACTATTCTGTCACTCGTGTATATCTGTGTTTTTCCCAGAATATTTTCTAAGTCCAGAGTTTACGAGATTTTCAAATACTCTGTTATGACTGGTCCACGTGCACGTGATTAAGAATGGATTTGACCGTTGCTAAGACCTTATAAATGTGTCTTGTCAAACGTCAAACCCTAAGAAGTTTTCTGAATCTGATATATCGTCCATATCGAGAATCCGACATAGCTCGCCGACAAAACTCTGTTCATCTTCTTCATCGCCGGTCTTCTCCGATCCAGAGATTCAGACAAGAAGTTTCAGAAGATCAAGCGACTCTCAATCGATAGATCCAGTACTTGATCTTGCTGATTCTAGTTTTTTAGATCCAAGAGATTTCGCCTCGTCTTCCTCGACTAATTTTCTGCCGAGCCCTAAAATCTGGAGGAGGAAGAAAAGGTTGAAGATCCAGATCTGAATATTTCTGGTTGTACTTCTGTATACATATTTTATTCTTGTAGGAGTCTTGACTCCGAGTTCTGTAGGAGTTTTTCTCCGAGTTTGTAGGAAGGTTTTCTTCCGAGTGTAGATCCGTTTGGATCGAGATTTGTAGGAACGTTGTTTCCGAGTTGTAGGATCGTTTTGATCCGAGATAGTGGGGTATCCAAGTCTAGTGATTTACTAGATTAGTGAGGTGAGAGTTGATGTACCCAAGGTTGGGGAACCACTATAAATCCTGTGTTCTCTGTGGCTTGCTTGGTTACTTTCTGCGCATCGATCTTACAATTTTTTATTCCGCAAATTTACGCAGACCTCACCTATTCACCCCCCTCTAGGTGATTTAGGTTGACAACTTAGCGCTCTCACCTCTTGATCTCCAATACTTGTTGTTCGTTCTATCTAATTTGTTCTGTTGGATTCTTATTCTGGTTGTTATGGATCAACCCTTTATAAAGAGTTCGTCCATGATTACCAGCTGATCTAGTTTATAACGACCTTCTGACACCACTGACAGATGTGTCAGTCTTGTTACTTATGACAACTATCAAGTCTTCAATTATGACAACTGACCCTTCATTGGAATTTATTCTCAGCAGGACACTGTCAGCAAACCACTTCAAATGTGTCGACACAATTCTTGATGATGTCGACACACCTTCCAATATGTCGACACAGTCATTCTTTATCTTCTTGACACAGCTTCTATTATATGTGTCGACACAAGTCCTATGTGTCGACATAACTGCTCCTGGTCTCAACATAGCTGATGCTGATAGATGGCGTTGAGTGTATGCCCAGACATTGTTGAGTGTGTGTCGACACAAGTCCTGTATGTCGACACAAGACTTTCTAACTCAATATAGCTGTTGATGATAGATGGCATTGAGTGTGTGTCGACACAAGTACTGTGTGTCGACACACACCTTTCAGACTCACTATAGCTGTTGATGATAGATGGCATTGAGTGTGTGTCGACACAAGTCATGTGTGTAGACACAAGCCTTCTTCAGGTGTCGACACAAGTCCTGGGTGTCGACACATGCCTTGCTTCTGGTGTCGACATAACTCCTTGGTGTCGACACAGCTCCTGCTTCAGGTGTCGACATAATTCCTAGGTGTAGACACAACACCTGCTTCAGGTGTCGACAAAATTCCTTACAAGTGTCGACACTTGTACTTAAAAATTTTCCTGCATTTATTAAACCTGGACACTGAAACTCAACATCCCATCAAATACAAATTGATGTATATCATTGAGTATAGAGAGGCTTCTCCAAATCTGGTACACAATTTCTAGTGTACCCAACAATCTCCCCCTATTTTGAGAAGTCATAACCCTTAGTCAATGATATACACCACACATGATAAAACATAGAAAAAAATATGTGTACATCCATTTTACAACAGGGCAACATATAAACACAAATAACAGCTAATATTAACACTGAAAATGATATCATTCATTAAACAGAAAATTGATTAGCTTTACCGATTTCTTAATAGAACAGAAAGATTATATTGTTCTACATACTAGTCTATCTATCCTAAGATTGAATAGGCTCCTTGATTACTATCCCTTTGCAGGACTTGATCATAGCTTGCGCATTGGCTTTAGTATCTTCAGATGGTTTCTTCCCTTTCAGATCCTTCTTTTTGAGTTCTTCAGCATTAATCTTCTGCCTTTCAAAGTAATGATAAGGCTTTGTAAAGTACTTGCTAGGCTCCACAGAGTTAGCAGGTAACTTTCCAGCATTGATATCCCTTCTGAACTGATGTAAGGTATCTTGCCTTTTCTAATATTTACCCCATTCTTGTTCAGAGTACCATTTGCCTCTATCATGCATATTGTCTTTTACAGCTTTCCAAGCAGTAAGAAAAATATTTCTGGAGGTTGGACTCCATTGCTAAAAATCAGGCTTTAATTCTGCCAGTTCTCTGAATCTTTTCTTAGAAAGCTGAGCCTCTTTCTGAGCATCCTTAGCATCATCAGACATTTCAAATTTTTCAATAATAACATTATGAACCTCCTGTGGAGGGCTATACATATGCTGTACTTCTTGCTGCACTTCTTCAAAATCAGTTGGAGGATATATGACTTGTGCAACTTCCTGCTGAACCCCTTCAAAGTGAGCAGGTTGAATACCAGATTTAGCAGTTTCATTATCATCACGGAGGGGTGGATATCCAAGAGTAGCTCTGATGGTATTAGATACCCATTTAGCATGCTCAGAGCTAGCTTTGACTAACATTCTCTCCCCCTTTATGGCTTCTCTGGCCACATGATCTCTCAGATCATTCTTCTAAAACCTTACTTGATCAGCCAGATATTCTGTACCTTCTTTGTAGTAGGCTCTGAATTTTTTCAGATGATTAGAAATAGCCTTTGGAGATTCTTTAATGGCTGTTTGGACAACAGCTAGATCTTCTTGTATTTTCTTGGATACTTCAGTTTTCAAATTGGTCGCAATACTTCCTAGTTTTTTGAGAATTTCGTCATGTGAGTCCTTGAGATTTTCATTTGATCTGAATTGATTTTCTAAAATATATCCTTGCTTGACTACAATGTCCTCAACTTCAGTCTCTATCATCTGTTGTTGCTCAGCCAAAATATACTACAACATTACCTCCCTTATGGAAGCAATCAGTCATCTCTTTCTTATTCAAATTGACTTCAAATTTGATGGATTTAATGTCTTGAGCTAGCTGGAACTACAGTTCTTTATGTGACAAATCCACACACTTCTCCAAAGAATTTCTTTGCTCATCTAACTTTACTTGCAGTTGAACCATCAGTGAACTGAAGTCCATTCCTTGAGCAGATGGTTAAGAGACGGGTTGTAAGGCTTTCTTATAGCCTATACTCCTTTTCCTGATAGTAACCAGCTTCCTTTTCTTAGCCATGGAGGCTTCTTCATCATCAGAAGATTGTGATGAGCTTTGTATATTCACCGTTTCCTTATCTATAGGGGCATGTTGAGACATCTCCCCCTCAGTTCCTTGTATATCTTTCTCAAACCTTTAATACTTTTTTCAGTCCTTGTTTCATTGATATCAGGGATCAGTTCTTCCAAAGTGAACTCCTGCTACATCTGAACAGGAGGAACAAGGTTGTCTTTTTGAACTAATGGTTCCCTCTGGACATCAAGATCTTTTTCCAAGGACTTCTCAACACTAGAGCAGTGTACTTGTCTCATCTTGAGCTTGATCTGTCATCTGCACATCTTGTGCTTCATTCTCAGTATTGACCTATGCTTCCTAATTTATTTTTGATATAATATCCATCACAGTATCAGCAGCATACTCACTTTCTTGAGCAGCTTCAGCAATACCTCTCCCTTGGGCAGGCAGCTATGATTGTTCAGTGTTTTGGACATTTATTTCAGTATTCTCTCCCCTTGGAGTGGAGACTATCTGATTCTCTAGTTGCTGACTGCTCTCTACTTGAGCTTGATCTTCTTTTTCCTGTTGGTCTTCATCTGAGCTGAAGACCACTTCTTCTTCAGAATCACTGAAGGATTCTGCTTCCTTGACAATGGTCTTCTTCTTTTTATCCTTCTTTACTTGTTTCTATGGAGTAGAAACTTCCTTTGTTAAGACTCTATCGCATCTTGTTAGAATCCTCACATCCATCCTCCTCATGTGATTGATCTTAGAACCTGGCAGTTGATTCATAACATCTGGGATAGTGGAAGCTAGATACAAGCTTAGTATTCTACCCAAATTTGGCTTCTTAATACCTTCTTGAATCTTGTCAAAAACTTCTGATGACAAGTCTTTTTTACACTGAATATGACTCTAGTCATATGGTTGAACATGTAAGCCGAAATTCTATCATGTCCACCTGTCTTGTAGAGAATTACCTTGCCTATGATCTCTGAGAGAAATTTACCTTGGGAATTCATTCCCTTCCTGGTAATAGAGGATCCTACCTTGGTATTTGGATTCAGTCCACACCAACTAAGCGCGTCCTTCGTCATTGATGGAACAACGTCATCATCCTTTAACTTTGGGGAGTTAAAGCGACTTCCTGATCGGTTTTTGTGAGAGTTTCACTCTTGTACCATGAATAGTGGCTTTCATCTTTTTTCCTTCAGAATCCACAGTTGCAGACGAGTAGAATTCAAGCACTTCCTACTTCAAAATTTTTGTAGGTTAGGAGACTAAATACTCCAACCCATTCTCTAAGATTAGGGTAAGCACACCCTTGATTTCTTGTGAAGCTGTCTCGAATCCCCTGCGAACTAGCTCGTATCCTTCATTGATCTTGTCGTCCTGGTGTGGCGCCATTGACGAGAGAGAGAGAGAGAGAGAAGGGAAGAGAAGAGAAGAGAATATCTTTGTCGACACAAAGTCTAGAGTCAAGAATTCTGAAAGCGTAGTCGACCAGATTTTGTCTTCTTCTATTTATAGATTACTGGTAAAGGGTAGGTCAAAAGACATGCCATACTTAGTAATAATAATAGTCGACAAAAATATACATGTGTCGACAGTAATGACTTAGGTCACGACAAAACTTTGTTTTAGTCGACACGTCTATGTGTCGACATACTTGTGCCAGTGTCGACATAGACTATCAAAGTCTCGACACCAATTTTTGTGTGTCGACACAAAAATATACTAATACAAGGTTTCGATAGAGTTGTGTCGACACCAACTTTTCTGTCGACACGGATACTATTTCTGTATCGACGCAATTCTTTTCTTTGTCGACACAGCTAAATGATAGTGTCGACACAGTTAGCATGTGTCTTCACAATTTTCTAACTAAGACAAAATTTCTTGAGAAATTTTTGACTTACAGATACTACTTGAAAATTTTTATGTTGACTATCACCTTATTCTTGGTCCAACATACCCAATTCAATTTTAAAATAATTAAACTTACTTTCATCCAGAGGTTTTGTAAATATATCAGCATTTTGTTGTTAGTCTTTACAAATTCTAGATTTATGTCTTCCTTTTCAACATGTTCTCTGATGAAATGAAATCTAATTTCTATATGCTTAGTTCTTATGTATGAAACAGGATTTTTAGCAATAGAAATAATACTAGTAGAATCACAAAATAATGGAATTATACTTACCTTGATGTCATAGTCTTCATGTTGATGTTTTATCCATAACAACTGAGCACAGCAGCTGCCTGCAACTACATATTCTGATTCAGCAGTGGAAATAACCATACTTGTTGGCTTCTTGCTGCTCCATGATACCAGCCTACCACCTAGGAATTGACATGTTCTAGTGGTACTTTTTCTGTCTTCTCTGCAGCCTGCAAAGTCTCCATCTGAAAAACCTATTAGTAAGAAATCTCTATTCTTAGGGTACCAAAGACCTAGATTAGGTATGCCCTTAAGATATCTCAAAAATTCTCCAGACAACAGTATAATGAGATTCCATTGGGCAAGCTTGGTACCTAGCAAAGACACATGTAGCATACATGATGTCAGGTCTACTAGAAGTCAAGTATAATAGGGATCCAATTATCCCTCTATACAAAGACTCATCAACAGGTTTTCCTGCTTCATCTTTGCCTATAAGCATACTTGTTCCCATAGGAGTTTTCATGGTGGAGGCTGTCTCCATGCCATATTTCTTAATTAACTCCTTGGTGAACATAGACTGAGATATGGACAATCCATCATCAGTCTGTCTAACTTGGAGTCCCAAGAAAAATTTTAGCTCACCCATGATACTCATTTCAAAATTCCCTTGCATATGTTTGGCAAACTTACTACAAAGGTTGTTTTCAGTAGAACCAAAGATAATGTCATCAACATAAATATAGACTAGGATGATCTTACCTTTTGATTCCCTAAAGAATATAGTCTTGTCTATTTTCCCTCTTGAGAACTTTTTCTCAATAAGGAAGGCAGACAAAGTTTCATACCAAGCCCTAGGGGCATGTTTCAAACCATGTAGAGCTTTCTTAAGCCTATATACATAGTTGGGATAATGAGAATCAACAAAACCTCATGGTTGTTCTACGTATACTTCTTCCTTCAAGTATCCATTCAGAAAAGCTGACTTGACATCCATTTGGAATACTTTGAACCCTTAAAAAGCTGCATAATCTAGGAACAATCTTATAGCTTCCAACCTTGCAACTGGGGCAAAAGTTTGATCAAATTCTATCCCTTCTTCCTATCTGTAGCCCTTTGCTACCAGACTGACTTTGTTCTTGACTATGGTGCCATTCTCATCTAGTTTATTCCTGTAGATCCACTTGGTTCCTATAACATTGTGATCCCTTGGTTTAGGAACCAACTCCCAGACTTTACATCTTCTTAATTGATTCAGCTCTTCCTGCATGACATCAATCTAGTTTGTGTCTAGCATGACTTCTTCAAAAATGTTAGGTTTTATCTGTGATAGAAAACTTGTACATATAACTGTGTTCATGCTTTTGCTCCTTGTTAGAACTCCCTGGCTTGCATCACCAATGTTTTGGTATGCAGGATGATCCTTCAAGTGTCTTCTAGCTGGAGGAAATCTGTCAACCTCTTGGTCTTCTTCTATTTCCTCATTCTGATGCACTTCATTGTCTTCATCTTCATCCAGAGAGTCTTATACTCCCCCTGGACAGTTTCCATCCTTTTCTTCATCTAGTCTTGCAGGTTGGTCCTCACGAATAGTCAGTTTGTCCATACTTTCGTTTAAACCTATAGAGCTACCAGAAGAGCTAGATAGTTAATTGTTAATTAACTTAGACTCATCAAATACTACATGGACTGATTCTTCTACAACTTGTGTAGTCATGTTGTAGATCCGGTATGCCCTACTTTTATTGTTGTACCCAACAAATATCCCATCTAGGGATTTGGAAGAAAACATAGTTTGGTAGTGCTTACCATTAACTAGGACATAACATTTGCTACAAGAGATTCTAAGGTAGGAAATATTTGGTTTTCTGCCTTTCATAATCTCATAGCGAGTCTTCATATGTCTTTTATTGATGGAAGCCTTATTGAGTACATAACATATAGTATTTACTGCCTCAACCTAGAAGTATTCAGGGAGAGAAGTTTCACTTAGTAGTTTTCTACTTGCCTCAATTAGAGTCCTATTCTTTCTCTCAACAACTCCATTTTGCTGGGGAGTTCTAGGTGAGGATAACTCCTGATGAATCCCAAGTTCTTCATATAACTTTGTCATACACTAAGACTGAAATTTAGTTTCATGATCACTTCTGATTTTGACCACTGAATTGTTAAATTCATTCTGAATTTGTCTAACAAAAGTCTGGAAGAAAGTAGGGGTTTCAGATTTCTACCTAGAGAAGAAAACCCATGTAAATCTAGAATATTCATCCACAATAACTAATGTGTATGCTTTCCTACCTAGACTATGATCTGGCATTGGACCAAATAAATCCATATGCAGGAGATATAGATATCTCACAGAATCTTTGGTAACAAGTCCATGGAAAGAGGTCTTGGTCTGTTTTCCCTTCTAGCAAGCTGAACAAACACCCTCTTTAATGCACTTGACCTGAAGATCATTCCTCACTAGCCCCATACTAAATAATTATCCTATTGACCTATAGTACAGATGAGCTATCCTCTTGTGCCATTGGACACACTGTGATGCTTTCTCATCTGCAACTAGACAGATAGGTGAGTTGTTATACTCACAATCAAGGTTAAGAAAATATATATTCCCTTCCTAGTGCCAATCAGAATGATCTCTTGATCACTTGACCTCTTTATTTGACACTCACCTTGAGGAAAGAGATGTCATACCCAAGATCACTTAGTTGACTTATTCTAATTAGGTTATGTTTCAGACCTTTCACATAAGCCACTTGAGTGATATAGGTAGAGTTACTAGAAATGTTACCAAATCCTTTGATGACACCTTTTTCTGATCCACCAAAGATTACTTTGGGTCCCTTCTCTATGGGAGAATAGTCCTTCAACATCCTTCTTGCTCCGATCATGTGCCTGGAACATCCACTATCCAAGTACCAGATAGGGGTATGACCACTTGGACTCACCTGCATCAAATAAAGATTTACCATCCTTAGAACCCATTTTTTTATTGGGACCTAGGTTTAAGTTAGCTTGAAATCTGATATGCTTACCTGCATCCTTTCTGACAAGTCAACAGGCCTTATTCTTAATACTAGCATTGAACTAACAATCAATGGAAAAGTGGCCCACTTTGCCACAACACAAACACTCAAATCTATTGTACCTTTTCTTAAGTACAGGCTTCTCCACATTGTTGTCAGCATTCTTTTTAAGTGTAGGTGCTGGAGCAGCATACCCAAGGATTCCTTCAGAACATGATGGGTTTGCTTATAGGGTGCCCTATTAGTATGTGCACCCTTGCCATTGAGATCACCATACTCATAGTGACTATGAGTGAGGTCATGATCATACCTATTAGTAGGTTGCATCACTTTTCTAAAAGAAATAGGGGGTTTCATAGCTAGTGGCTGAACTAGGCCTTTGCCTTTTCCTTGAGAATTGGCTGCCCTTATTCTTTCCTTGAAGCCTAGTCTTGTCTTTCCTTTCTGAGATATGAAGTTATCTATTAAAGGCAAGACAGACTTTGGCTTTTAAAATTTAGCACTAGATCCCTTTCTTTCTGGAGTTTTGCTTCCAGATTTTGATGTGATTTTCTTTGAAGAAGATTGTGCCCATCTGAATAATAGTGATGTTATTTAGTTTGGCAACCTCCTTCAATTTCAAATCTATCAGATTGGCTGAATCTATTGCAGCCTGTTTGAGAGATTCAATTTCCTTGGCCTGCTTCTTGAAAAGAAATTTGCTCCCCTTAAGTGCTTACAACAAACCACCAACTCATCAATTAATTGATGTACATCCCCCTCAGATTCAGAACAATCCACTTCTCTTGAAGTTGATGCTACTGATTCTGATCCAGTAAAATAATTAGAAGCTAGGGATTGACTGTATACCTTACTTAAACAAGGCTTATCCAGACACTGATCTTCTTCTAAAAGAGCCATCAGCCCTTTACAATAGTCTTCACCTCCATTTATGGAATGTAGCATATGCAAGAATTCTGATTCCATAAAATCCTCTTCTGTAGTAAAAGTGATAGTTTTAACTTCAAGACAACCTAAACACCTAGAGGGGGGGGTGAATAGGTTCTTATCCTTGTTTTAACTTAAGGCAGAATTTAACTTCAGTTCTTTAATATAAATCAGATATCTCTACAACTAACACAACACATACAATCACAGAAACTATAATAATACAAATCACAGATTGCACATAGATTTATAGTGGTTCCCCATGGTCTGGGTACATCCACTTTCCCCGTGCGCCTATCCAGCAATATGCTAGATTCAGCCTAACTCCTTTCTTCCTCCATTTCTCCTCTCAGATTCCACAGATCTTACAGCTCAGAAACCTTCCTGCAGGATTCCTACAACTCAGAATATAACCACAACACTTATATCTATATCACACTTTTACAGTTCAGGCTTATAAGCCCTACCTCATCCTTGCCACAAGCCTACAACTCAGAGAACCAATTCTCCTACACTCAGGCTCAAACAGCCTAACCACTCAGAGATGTAAATCTCCTACACTCAGCCTTTATAATATAGGCTTACAACTCAGATCTTTGATAAGATCTACAGAATTTTGATAAGTAATTTGATGGACTCTTACCCTTGATGAGAGAGAAAGGACAAAGAGAATTCTTGATCACTTCTGATGAGACTGATGGCCTAAAATCAACCTGTTCTTAGCTTCTCTTCAAAGCTTCTGGAATCTGAACTTAGTAGGGTTGATCTCCTTTTGAAGGTTTGACTGACTGGCACTTCCTTCTTATTTCTTGGATACCAGATTGTGGATTTGGATCTTCTTAGTAGATAGGTTCAGGATCTACTTCTTAAAGAGACTTGTGGATTGTCTCCTCTCTTGACTTCAAACATTGACTTCAAAACCAAGTCTTGAGCTTATCAAAACAGCTTGATCTCCTCTCTCCCCAAAACCTTCTGAGACTTTCTTCTGAATTCTGAGATTGAATTCACCTTAGGGAACAAAATCAGAGTGGAAGAACACTTCAGAATGTCTTCTTAGTTCTTCTCCCTCCACGAAGATCTTCTTATCTTACTGTGACTTGCACATCTTGAACAGAGATCCAATCTCACAATAGTTGGTGTGTAAGTTGTGTGCCAATTCATCATTTTCTTCTATCTGAATCCATCTATATATATAGACATTATCCATGGTAACAGGCTGATCCAGTTTCTAACTAACTTTTGACAAGTCTGACAGCTTAAGTACACCTGTTGTAACTCACAGCTGTCAAGTCCTCAAACAGTTCTTGAGCCTTTGTCTCTGTCAACAAAGCGTCGAGACTGACTGTCATAAAGTGTCGAGACAATCTGTCAATATGTGTCGACACAAGTGACTTAAGTTTCGACACAGACTTTGGTGATGTCAACATAGCTGCCTTGATGTCGACACAGCTTCTTGACACTGCATCTTAAGAATGTGTCGACACTGATTATTTGTGTCGACACTATCACTTCTTCACTTTTCAGCAATCAACTATGTTGAAACTCTGCAGTGTGTCGACACAAGTCCTGTGTGTCGACACAGTTGATGTAGACTAAGAATTTTATGTATCGACACTGCCTTCAGGTGTCGACACAGTTGATGTCGACTCTGCTTCTGTGTGTCGACACTGACTCCGGTGTTGACACATTTGATGTCGACTATAATCTTCTGTGTGTCGACACAGTTTCTTCTAGTATCGACACTGCTTCCCCAAGTGTCGACACAAGCTTTCTTAAGTGTCGACACATGGACTTAGAAACTTTTCTCTGCATTTTAGCCAATACTTAACCTGTACATATAAACTCAAAATAACATCAAATACACCTTGATGTATATCATTGAGCTAAGTCAGGCTTCTCCAAATCAGGTACACATTTTCTAATGTACCCAACAATCTCCCCCTATTTGGAGAAGTCATAACCTTTTGTAATGATATACACCACTTATGATAAATAAACATTATAAAGTATATAAGCATTATTTAATAGGGTAACTTATAAACAAAACAGATATCAAAATCACATCACAGAATAAGGATGCAAACTAAATGAACATAGAACATAGTTTTGTTTATTATATCAAAAAGTCTCTTAACAATGATTACATAGATTTCTTTAAAACTAAGAATTACATAGTTCTTGGAAAAAGCTAATAAAACTAACTAAGGTTGGACTGGCTCCTTGATGACTATTCCTTTCCTGGTTTAATCTGAGCCTGCACAGAAGATTCTGTATCTTTAATGAGCTTCTTGGCTTTTAAATTAGCCTTCTTTTGAGCTTCAGCCTTAATCCTTTGCCTTTCAAAGTAATGAAATGTCTTAGGGAAATACTTCCTAGGCTCCTGAGCATCAGGAGGTAGCTTCCCACTCTTAACCTTCCTTCTGTATTGAACTATAGCATCTTTTTAGCCTCATACTTCTGCCACTCCTGCTCATTTTACCATTTACCCCTTTCATGAACTTGGTCTTTTACAGCTTTCCAGGCAGTTAATATTATATTTCTAGAAGTGGGGCTCCATTGCTCAAAATCAGGTTTTAACTCTGCCTGCTCTCTAAATCTTTTCTTTGATAGTTGATCATCTTGCTGAGCTTTCAGACCAGCTTCTGGCATATCTACCTTTTCAATAATAACATTAGTAACTTGTTGTGGAGGGTTGCACATAGACTTAACTTTTTGATGTATCATTTCAATATCTGCAGGGGGGTAAATAACTTGGGCAACCTCAGGTTGATCGCCTTCAAGTAGATCTGGTTGTACACCTGACTCAGCCATATTATCATCATCACATAAGGGTGGATATCCCAGAGTGGCTCTAATGCTGTTGGTTACACATTTGGCATGATCAAAGCCAGCATATACTAACACCCTCTCCCCTTTATGACTTCTTTAGCCACATGTTCTCTCAAATCATCTTTCTGAAATATGATTTTCCCATCTAGTTAATTGATACCATCTTTAAAGAAAGGCTTTAACTTTTGAAGCTTGTCATTGATTAACTTCTCAGATGAAGTGATGGCAGTTGTAACTGAATCTAGGGCATCGTGTAGCTTCTTATCAAAGTCTTCCATTTCTTTAGCCCTTGAAGCAGTCATTCCAGTAACAGCATTTTTTAACTCAGTGACTATCTCATTGTGAGATTCAGTCAGATTATCATTCATTCTTATTTAATTTTCAAGGACATAGCCTTATTTGACAGCAATATCATCCACTTGTTTCTTAATATCTGCTTGTTGGGTAGCCAAAAATACTACAGCATTGCCCCCCTTGTGGAAGCAATCTGTCATTTCCTTCTTATGCTGATTTACCTCAAATTTGATAGATTTTATATCCTAGGCTAGATCAAACTGGAGGGCCTTAAGGCTTTCATCCACATATTTTTCCATAGCCAATCTCTGCTCATCCAATTTCACCTATAAATCTACCAAAAATTTGTTGTAATCTATCTCAGGAGCTGGTTGTGAAGTAGTATCTTGTAAAGCCTTCTTATAGGTCTAGTCTCTCCTCTTAAAAACCATTAGTTTTCTTTTCTTAACACTTTCTATCTCTCATCCTATGAATCAGAAGAACTATCAATATCAACTCTTTCTTTTGGACTAGAATGCATCTCTTTTTCAGTCCTTTGCTCCTCCTTCTCAAGATTAACTTGATCCCCCTCAACTGCTCCCTGTATGTCAGGAAATAACTCTTCCAGGGTGAACTCTTATTGAGTGTGAATTGCTTTTTCTGGAGCATCAGCAATCACATATGTATCCTCCATGATCACATCTAGTGCTAGACTATTGACATGAGGAGTTTTAAGAATAGATTGTGAATTCATTTCTCTTGCCAAGTGAATGCTTTCTTCCCCTTGTCCTTGTGCAGTAACTGACTCCCCTGTACTTATTCATTCTAAGCATTGTCCTGTACTTGTACAATATCTAGCTCCCCCTGCACTTGTGCACTAGTTGTATCTTTCTGCACTTGGTCATGCTCAGTATTGTCAGGTATTGGTGATTGTACTGTAGTCTCTTGGGTATCCAAATCAGGTGTGTCCTTGGAGAGAACCCTATCCCATCTTGATATTATCCTATTGTCCATCCTTCTCATATGATTTATTTTAGATCCTTGAAGCTGATGCATTACCTCTAAAATTACTCCAGCCAGGTATAAGCTCATCAATCCAGCCAAATTAGGCTTCTTGATTCCTTCCTTTATCTTTTCAAACAAAACTGCAGACCAATCTATGTTAATCTTGTAGATTATCCTTGTCATCAGACTGAACATATAGGCAGAGATCCTATCATGTCCTCCTGGTTTACACAAAATCACCTTCCCTACCACTTCAGATAGAAATTTTCCTTATTGATTCATCCCTTTTCTGTTGATTGCTGCGCCAATTTCATTACTGGATCCAATCCACACCACTGAAGTGCCTCCCATTTCTTTGAGGCTGGGACCTCTTCTTCATCCTGGATTCTTGGAAGGTGAAGAATCTTTCTTAAACTTTTCAAGGTAAGTTTGACTCTATGTCCATGAACTGTTGATTTGATCTTGAGGCCAGTGGAGTCCACTATTGCAGCAGCATAGAATTCAAATACTTCTTTCTTCCAGATCATTGTAGGTTAAGAAACAGACACTCTAACCCAGAATCAGTAACTAGGGTAATGAACCCTTTAATCTCTGTCGCCGCATCATCAAAAGCATTGCGTACCAGCTCGTAGCCTTCGTTAATGTTATCTTCAATCTTTGGCGCCATTGGAATGATTAGAAAGCTTGAATGGAGAGAAGAGAGTTTGTCGACGCAGGGTTTTAGTCTCGAAAACCTGGTTAGCGTGTCGACAAAATTTGTTCTAGACCTGTTTATACCTTTTTAAATAAAGAAGGTCAAAGGGCTGGCAAAAATTGTCTAAATGTGTCGACACTGTTGGAAAGTGTCGACACATACTCCTGTTGTCTCGACCACAACATTGACTACTATGTGTCGACACCAATTGATATTGTGTCGACACTGAACATACTTAGTAGTTCATCAGAAATTCTGTGTCGACTCTTATTGCAAGTGTCGACACAATTTCTAGAAGTGTCGACACCATCACTCGGGTTGTGTAGACACTTTGTCCCTTAGGTGTCGACACTACGACACTGTCGACAAAATTTCCCTATATTTTCGACACAACTCCTCTGTGTCGATTTTTTATTACTGAATGTGTCGACACAATTATACTTAGCCACTTATGTTAATCTAACATATGGTCAACATACCTAATTCAATTTTAAATCTATTGAATTTACTTTCATCTAGAGGATTAGTAAATAAATCTGCAATTTGATAATCTGTCTTAACAAATTCAAGTGAGATGTCCTCTTTCTCTACATGTTCTCTAAGAAAATGGTATCTTATTTCTATATACTTAGTCCTACTATGTGAAACAGGATTATTAGCAATAAAAATAGCACTTGTAGAATCACAAAACATAGGTGTTCTACATACCTGAATACCGTAGTCTTCTAGCTGGTGTTGAACACACAATAGCTGTGTACAGCAACTTTCTGCTGCCACATATTCAGACTCAGCTGTGGAAATTGCCACACTAGTCTGCTTCTTACTGCTCCAAGATATCAATCTTCCTCCTAGAAATTGACATGTACATGTAGTACTTTTTCTATCTTCTTTACAACCTGCAAAGTCTGCATCTGAATAGCCTTTTAGTAGAAAATCTCCATTCCTAGGGTACCAAAGGCCTAGATTAGGTGTGCCCTTTAGATATCTCAAAATTCTCTTTATAGCAGTATAATGAGATTCTTTTGGGCATGATTGGTACCTAGCACAGACACATGTTGCATACATAATGTCTGGTCTACTAGTAGTGAGATATAGTAGAAAGCCAATTATCCTCTATATATAGACTCATCTATAGGTTTACCTGCATCATCTTTGAATATAGGCATACTTGTTCCCATAGGAGTTCTCATGGTGGAGGATGATTCCATACCATACTTCTTAATTGACTCCTTGGTGAACTTAGACTATGATATGGATAAGCCATCATCAGTTTGTCTTACTTGGAGTCGCAAAAAAACTTAAGTTCCCCATACTGCTCATTTCAAACCTTCCTTGCATAATTTTAGCAAACTTCTTGCAAAGGTTGTTTTCTGTAGACCCAAATATTATGTCATCTACAAAAATCTGTACTAAGTTTATCTTACCTTAGGATTCCCTTAGGAATAGAGTTTTGTCTATTTTCCCTCTTGAGAATTTGTTCTCAATAAGGAAAGTTGACATGGTTTCCAAAGTCTATAAATATAATCAGGTTTGAGAGAATCTACAAAACCTGAATGCTGCTCTACATAGACTTCTTCTTTTAGATTTCCATTCAGGAATGCTTATTTTACATCCATTTGGAATACTTTGAATTCTTGATATGCTGCATAGGCAAGAAACATTCTAATGGCTTCTAGTCTTGCTACTGGGGCAATGGTTTGATCAAAGTCAATACCCTCTTCCTCCCTTTATCCTTTTGCAACAAGTCTTACTTTGTTCTTCACAATAATTCCATTCTCATCCAGTTTGTTCCTAAAGATCCACTTTGTTCCAATGATGTTGTTGTCTCTTGGTTTAGGAACTAACTCCCAGACCTTACATCTTCTTAACTGATTCAGCTCCTCTTGCATGGAATTAATCCAATGTAGGTCTAGGATAGCTTCTTCAAATTTCTTTGGGTCCAGTTGAGAAAGGAAGCTTGAGCATAGCACTGTGTTCAAGTTCCTGCTTCTGGTTTGCACTCCATGTCTTAGATAACCAATTATCTGATTTGCTGGATGATCCTTTAACTGTCTAATAGCTGGAGTTAGACTGTCTTCTGGTTGAACACCTCCAGTCTCTTCAATATGCTGTACCTATTGATGTACTTCAGTATCTAGAGAGTCCTGTACTCCCCCTGGACAGTAGCCACCATTTTCCACTTCCTGATCTGTAGTTGAATCTTCTTCATTGGAAAGCTTGTCCATTCTCTTATTTACACATGGTGGACTACATGAACTACAAGGCAACTCACTGTTGATCAATTTAGTTTCATCAAAAACAACATGTACAGATTCTTCTACAACTTGAGTAATCAAGTTATAGACTCTATAAGCCTTACTATTGATGTTGTACCCAACAAAATATCCCATCTTAGGATTTGGCAGCAAACTTAGTTAGATAAGACTTGCCATTGTTAAGGATATAGCACTTGCAACCAAAAATCCTAAAATAGGATAAATTTGGTTTTCTACCTTTCATGATCTCATAGGGAGTCTTTTTGTTGCACTTGGTGATAGAAGCCCTGTTGATCACATGATATGTAGTATTTACTGTCTCAGCCCAGAAATATTCTGGGAGAGAAGTGTCACTCAATAGAGTTCTACTAGCCTCAATCAATGTTCTATTCTTCCTTTCAGCAATACCATTTTGCTGTGGTGTTCTAGGTGAGGAGAATTCTTGGAAAATCCAAAATTCTTTACACAGTCTTATCATACTTTCAGATTGAAATTTAGTGCCATGGTCACTCTTGATTTTGACCACTGTACTATCCTGTTCATTATGAATTTGTTTGACAAAACTATGTAAAACACTTGGGGTTTCTGATTTTTATCTCAGAAATAACACCCAAGAATATCTAGAATAGTCATCTACCACCCCAAAAGTTTAGACCATCCTACCTAGACTATAAACTGGCATAGGCCCAAAAAGATCCATATATAAGAGGTATAGACACCTCACGGAATCCTTGTTTTCAAGGCTATGAAAGGAGGATTTTGTCTGCTTGCCTTTTTGACAAGCTGAGCATATCCCATCCTTTATACACTTAACTTGAGGACCATTCCTCACTACCTCGTTGCTAAAGAGTTGGACAATTGTTTTATAGTTAAGATGGGCTAGCTCTTTGTGCCATTTGACACAGTGAGAGGCTCTTCATCAGCTAGAAGACAAATAGGAGAAACTTTGTTCTCATACTCAAAATTGAGACAGTACACATTCCTCTTTCTATATCCTGTCAAAATGATCTTTTGATCACTTGACCTTTTGATATGACATCCATTCTTAACAAATAAAATGTCATATCCTAAATCACACAGCTGACTTATGCTTATGAGGTTGTGTTTCAAAACCTTCACATAGGCCACTTGAGTGATAGTAATCTGGTTACTAGAAATGTTACAAATCTTTGATGATGCCTTTTCTAGAGCCACCAAAGATTACTTTAGGCCCATTTAAGATAGGTAAGTACTCCTTCATCAATCCTTTTGTTCAAGTCATATGCCTGGAACATCCACTATCCAAGTACCATATAGGGGTATGGTGACTTGGACTTACTGCAATAAAGAATTACTTTCCCTTAGAACCCAAGTAAGTCTTGGGTCCTTGGTCAAGTTAGCTTCATACTTTCAACTCTACCTGCTGCTCTTCTAACAGGCAGACTGTTTTTCTTCCTGACACTAGTGTTGTGCCAACAATCTATGGCATAATGACCTGTCTTACCACAACACCAGCATTCATACTTATTATGTCTATTTTTAGATACTTTGTATTGTGCTGGTACTACTGCAGCTACACCCACTATTTTCTTAAAAACATGGGGTTTATGAACATGGGCTGCCTTATTGATATAAGAACCCTGTCATTCAGAACTTCAGTCTTACCATGACCTTAAGTATTCTCAAAGTCATACTTATTAGAGACTCATGCACTCTTTCTAAAAACTACAGGGACATTAAAATTCAGCTGTTGGACTAAGGCTTTGCCTTTTCTCTTGAATTGGACAGCCCTGGTGTTACCCTTAAAGCCTATTCCAGCCTTACCCTTTTGAGCCACAAACACATCTATTAAAGGTAAAACTAATTTTGGCTTGGAATAACAAGCCACTAAATCTTTCTCCTTTTGAATTTTGACTTCCAAACTTTTAATTAGATAATTTTTTATATGTGATTGTGCCATCTGAATAACAGTTATAGTTTTTAGTTGGCAATCTCATTCAATTTTTGATCTAACTCTTTCTCTAAGTAAGATGCAGTCATCTTATGATCCGCAATATCCTTAGCCTGAGTTTTGGCCAGGTTCTTGCTTTTCTTTAGAGCCTACAACAAGTTCCCATATTCATCTATCAGCTGATGAATATCTCCTTCAGATTCAGACCCATCCACATCACTTGATGCAGATGTAGCTGACTCTATACTAGTGCTACAATCAGAATTTCTAGAATACATTGTACCTTACTAGGACCAGGCTGATCCTGACACTTGTCTTTTTCTGATACAGCCATCAATCCCATACACTGATGGTCTTCTTGTTCATAGATAGAGTTCAGCAATTGCATAACTCTTCTTCTTCATCAGCTGCATAAGACCAATGTATGCTCAGCTTCAGATTCAGACTCTGAAGTTGATTGGTCTGTCAAGCTTTTATCCTTCTTAGTAACAAAGGATTTCTCCTTCTTGCTCTTTTGTTGATACTTTCTTTTATCAGCAGACTCCTTTCTTTGTCAGGACACTCAGCCACAACATGTCCAGGCTTATTACAGCGATATAGAAAACTATTTTTTGATGTGTAGATTTGCTAGGCTTTGACCTGCTCCTGTCCTTCCTAGATGACTTTCTCTTTTGATAATAGTCATCAACTGGCTATGATGTGGAGGGCCTAGATTTCCACTACTTCTTCTTCAAGAATATCTGAACCTGTCTTGTAAAGGAAACAAAATCTATATCTGAAGCACTGCTATCTGAACTTTGGTTGTCTGAATTATCTTAAGCAATTTCAGCAACTTCCGTAGGAGGTGATGGAGACATCCTCCTATTCTTCTAGTGACTTCAACCTTGAAGGCCACAGACTTTTCTCTATGCTCTCTTTTTGCATTTCTTTCTTCCTCTTTTCTAGTAATTAGTTGCATTTCATAAGACAACAACTTTCCAAATAAATTAGAGGAGAAATATCTGCAAGTTTGGGCACTTCCCTAATGTCACAAATCTTGGTACCCAATCCCCTGTCAGGATCTCAGGAATTTATCATTCAGTTCATATGTACTGAAGACCCTTCCATAAGACATCAGCTCATTAACTATTCTATAGAACTTTTTATAGCACTCAGATATGCTATCTGACTTCTGAGAAATGAGTCTGATTAGCATAGACTCTAGTTTAAGCATAGACTTTCCTCCTTGACTATCCAAAGTGTCCCATATCCTAGGGAGTAGTCCAAAATTTCAAAAATCTTATTGGCCAAATGCAAAAGCTCTTTTTGTCTATGGCACTTGAGTATAATTGAGCTCTAGTCAGTCAGAAAGGTGAAGGTAGTTGATGTTGTTGGTCTTGCAGACATAGGAGGGATAGCTGATTAATGGATTCATTGGGTAGAAGCCTCCTGAAAAGTTTGATCCAAGGATTAAGTCATGAGGAGAGGAATCATAGCATCAATGAAGTGATTCTCCATGAATTTCAAATAAATGATTCCCTTGAGATGAGAAGTC